>JAMYCR010000015.1:12844634-14094634 GCA_028830335.1 Eucera pruinosa | reverse complement strand
TACGTGTGCATTGGAAACGTTAAGCCGTGATAAATATTCGGCGTAGCAAAACAAACGAATTATTCGAGACAATAATACTACGAAAGCCATAGGAGATTAAACAGTGTTAATCGATTTGTTCGTTCGATCGGTTACTCGCGTTAAACAAATTTCGCTCGAACGTAAAATACTCAGAAATAGTATATTTTAATAATTAACCTTTTGCGGACGGAACAAAACGATTGGGCGATTTGCGTCACCCGTCCGCAAAGGATTAACAAAGCGACACGAAGTTTAATATATTCGTATGTAATTTAGGATAATTTATTTACGAATCATGAACGTCTTCCAGTAGTTTGTAAGCTGTGGCGATATTCCGAGCAACAAATATAAGCGCGTAGCGACAAATTTGCTGCATTTTCTTATGTACTTTTAGTTGCCAAAAGTTCGTAAAATAAATTTATTTTTGTATGCACGTGAATCTTTCGAGATGTAATACTGGTGGCAGGGATGCCGCGATAGGTACTACGTGAAATGGGACAGGTAGTCGTAAAAATATACCGCGGTGTATTTTAGAAACAAAATTATATTCACATCGTATAATAGTAAATACAGATAAGAGAAAACGTTACATATTTGTAATCAATGAAGATAGAATAACCGGAATAAAACTGTGTCGAGAATGTCAGCAATTTTTAAGTCCATGTTTTTGTATATACCTTTCCCTAGCGTCCCTTATCATTTTATCTTTTCTTTTCTGGAAAGAAGAATACCCTAAATTGCTGTTACCTTTCACTGAAATTCTTTGCTCGTGGTACGTCGATGCCGACGGTGTGACCGTTTGAGATGAGTCTGGTGTATAAGTAACTATGCCATCCAATATATTGGCAATTGTAATATCAACGTTACGTGTTTTCACTGCAACAATATATCGACAGATTAGGAAGATTCCGAGAACGATCGCGCATCGTTGTAACGCGCAAACATCGATGCAATCGTATCATTTATTTACGTACAAAGATCTCTGAGAATCACGTTGTGAGGGACTAATGGAAGCACTTCGCTAACTTGCCGAACCATTCTCTGTATCTCGCCGCTAGGTATAACTTGCGAGTTCGGTGACGCTCTATCGAATCTTCTACTTTGAGTCTTCTCCATTATATAGCGTTTCTCGAATTCTATTTTATCGGATACCGTGTGAGAACTGGTTCGAAGTCCGAGACTAGTGGCTATGTCCTTCTCTACTTCTCTTACTAGCGTGTCGCAGTCGGGATTTTGCTTGATTTTCAGGTACTTAAATGTGAAAACTGTACAAGGGACGAACATGAACCAAAATACGTCCGTCCACCATCTGGCCGCTAACGAGGTAAGGCCGATCGGTATAAATTCCGGCCTCCACGCTTTAACGGCGACCGGCTGAACGGACGCTTCTATAGTGAACGGCCACGAATTGAATTTTAACAAGGCAACGCGACTGTTCGTTATACCGAATTCCGGCTGTATCGCAATATTGCTATTCGAAGTAGCCAGAAACTGTTTTATGTTGGCAATGAGAGCCTCTTTGCTACTCATGTCCATTATTTGTAAACCTAGAGCATGTCCCATGGCAATAGGTACCTCCCACACCGTGGGAGTTAGAGCTTGAGTAGCTTTGTACAAAGCTAAGTGATCCAGAACAGAGACATTGTTGGCGATTAGAATTCTCAGCTGCTTGTCTCTGACATCTCCTTCGGGAATCTTTACTACGATTCCAAAGGCAAAGCTGAACCCACGGCTCAAGAAGGTTCGAACGGTGGTGCAATCGGGCAACAGTATCGCAACGAGCCAAAGTTGCAGGGCAATAAATAAGCGTAATGATACGAGCAAAAGACCCACAGGAGTGTACAAAAATATAGATACCAGACGCCAACCACTGGGAAATCTAAATAATACGTTGCATTTTAACCTTACAATAATATTCGAATTTCATACTTTCCACGATCTTTTTATAAATCTACCGCGTCGTAAAATATCGAACGGCGTATAAGAGGAATATATTTTTAACTATTCTTATGCAATAGATCTGTTGTTATATACGATTAGTTCTAATCGCGTTTCATGAGTTAATATCGATATTATGTATTTGCATTAACAAAGGTGTCACTTTGAAACGATACTATTCATATTTTAATATCAAAGTAATCGCGTTTAAACAATATCTTACGTATTTGTACGGTATCCATATGTTAATAATAAAAAATGCAACATTCCAATCAGTTAAGAGCATTCTTGTTTCTTTTTGGTATCGTTATTCATCGTTAAAAAGATTATGGAAAGATATTAGCGTTCGCAAACGCGTATTCAATAACAATGTTTACAAATAATCGTTTTACCTGCTTTTATCAAATAAATCCTGGATATCAATTTGTGACATTTCTTACAATAAACATCTGTTATGGTGAAAAATGCACACTTGATAATTGTATTCCACTGGTATAATCGCACTCGTTTATTGAAACTTAACAATGACGCTACTGATATTTCACGCTTTTTAACCTACTTTCCAGTAGCTTTCCAATTAGTATGAATTTTCGTTTCCATCAATTTCTGCAATCAGCTGTTTTGACATAAACCTTCTAGGGACTTTTCGTACCAGTCGGCTATAAAAATAGTCGCGCGTCCTACGTATCCCCATTTTTGTGTTATCACTAAATTTAACTAGTCCAAACAAATTATAATTGCGTTTCGAGTAGAAGATTCAAACTTATATGTAAGTAGTTAGGATCTAATTATTTAAAGGTAGCGAGCGTTTAAACGCAACGAGAATATTTGTAAACTTTAAAGATCGATTCAAATTTCTCTTTACGGAATAACATATACGTTGCATGATTTTTGAACAAGCGTATCTTTTTCTTTCGTTTCATCCTTTTATGTTCTTCGTTTTTGTGCCGAATCGGTACGTTTATTAATGCAAATGATGCTCGCGTTTCAAAGCTGCGCGCAAACTTTGCGGAATGTTATTCTTATCTTTCGTATCGCGTAGCGCAAATCGATGCGAACTTTAAAATATTCGTAACAACAGTAAAGCGAGACACTATAAAAATTTGCATGCAACAATGTAAAAGCACAGAACACGGATGCTGTTATCAATTTAACAATGGCAAATGATAACGCAATCACGTGATTTGGTTACCGTCGCAGTGGTAAAGATCAGTGACCACCGACGGGAAAAGTTTGACCGCAGCTTTTATCGTGCTATTGAAAGAGTTGGAATATTTCGATTCCAGCTGGAACGTTCGATCGAATGTTTTTGAATCGCTCGAGTGTCGCTAGCAACTAAAAAAAGGAGCGTACGAAATTTCGCGTCGGTGCATCGAGAAACGCGTATGTACGAAGCTTAGTTGGCACGTTCAATCCTGTACCAATAAGTTTCTCGCACGCAGCATCATAGCAGCGCATTATGTTAAATATTTATCAGTGGAATCGCACCACTTTGCGTCGATTCGCGTTATCGTTTCTCCGTGCAAATTCAATCCAACCTTCTTTGAATATCCTGTAACACACCTGTACATCGAGTTCAACGAACGAGATGCGCTCGCGAACATAAAAAGCTAAACTGACATTTCTTCGGAGCACGAATAAATAAATCTGTTGGAAGTACACGAGCGAGGTGCTCGTGTTTACGACAGAAGAAACGAGTTGACGAGGTAGCTGTTACCTGTCAACGGAGATTCTAATTCCTATAATGCGAAAACCATGTCGGAACTAAGAGATCTTATATGTGGGTGTTATTCCATCGTAGCATCGACACGCTCGAAAATATCGACGATGTATATATATAACGCTATTAAAAAGTAATGAAAAAATATGCATAAATACAAATCTAGGAGCATTACATATGAAAAGTTGATAGCTAGTTGTTGGATCGCCTCCATCGAACGTACGTTTAGAGTGTCGAGATAAGGTTAGGAAACGTCAATCATGAAGAATCCCGCGTCCAATCAATTAAATGGGAACAACAATCACTCCGTTTCGTCGCAAAATGCATCTCCGTGTATCGTGTCCCGTTATGGAAACATGTCGAACAATTATCAAGTACTGAAGGTCAATGGAAGGGATTCTAATTGCTACATAGCCAACAACATTGTTCCAAAGATTGGCAAGCAGCAGCTGGTGTCCTTGAACGGAAGTTCCATATCGTGCAACAGCGTGAATATCAATGAGGCTCTGGCATGCGACGTGGCATCTTTACCAGCTGTAAAAACCAAGGCACTATGCGTGCACATTCGAGAGAACAAGTGGTACGATGCTGGGAATGTAGTTTCAGTGGGAGTTGCTGGAACTAGCTTGAATCATGCTCTGGAGAGCATGTCATTGGCTTACAATCCTGCCACCAAGCAAATATATTCCTTGGAAGAGTCCAACGAATCTCAGCTGGATTGCAAATCTCAATACTTGGATTCTCCGTGCGCTTACAAGGAGGAGCCTCTGAATGACAACTTCAAAGTAGAGGAGGACAAATACACGAGGTTGGAAGGTGGCAGCGCGAACAGCAGCCCTAGAAACAGTCTACCGCGTTCTTGTAGCAGTACTGTGTCTTCCCTTAGCGAAGTCTCTCCTTCAGGAAGCTTCCTGGGATCAGATGATCAGCAAGTTACTGAAAGGGCAGAAAAACCCAAGCGTTGGGCACTGAACGCGATTTTCTCCAAGAACGTATTTTCGTGGAAGAACAAAGATTCTCAGCAATCGACGCCCGCGAGTAGCCCGTCGAGAAACATAGACAAAGTAGGGGGAAGCTTAGCACTAATTCAGCAGCCAAGACCGGCCAATCTGCCGGCGAAAAACGCGATCGAGGAGGAGCGCCATCGTAAGCAATACAACGCAATCCTAGAAGCGGCGAGAAAGCGAGAATTGAGGGAAGAAAAAGAGCGGAAACATCAAAGAGAGCTGCAGCTAAAGGAAGAGGAAAGATTGGCGGAGGATTCTCACACATGGAACGTGCACATTCTTCCGAAATTCGAGAGTACGAAGAATACGAAAAAGGTACGCGAACTGTGGTGGCGCGGTCTTCCGCCGAGTGTGCGCGGCAAAGTGTGGAAATTGGCGATCCCGAATCATTTGAACATAACTACTCATCTGTACAACATATGCCTGGACAAGGCGATGTCCAGCCCGATTAGCGAAACGTTAGCCGCGATCAAATTAGACGTGTACCGTACATTTCCTACTTTATGCGTCTTTCAAGAAGGTGGACCACTATCCGATAGCCTGCAAGGTATTTTGGCGGCGTACGCCGTGTACAGGCCCGACGTAGGGTACGTGCAAGGTATGAGTTTCGTGGGCGCCGTGTTATCTTTGAACATGGAGCCCCCGGATGCCTTTACCTGCTTTGCCAATCTATTGAATCATCCCTGCCACAGGGCCGCTTTCACCTTGAATCAGAAGCAAATGGATATCTACTATAAAGTATATTCTAGCGCGTTGGCGCATAAGTTGCCGAAAATCTTCTCCCATTTCACGGTGGCCGGTCTCAGTCCCGATTTATATTTGCTCGATTGGTTGTACACCATATACGCTAAAGCGATGCCTCTGGACGTGGCCTGTAGGATCTGGGATGTTTTCCTTAGAGACGGGGATGAATTCCTTTTTAGAACGGCGCTGGGCGTGTTGCACCTCTATCAAGAGGAATTATTAAAGATGGACTTTGTACACGGGGCACAGTTTCTCACTAGGTTGCCGGAGAACTTGCAGGCGGAAGCTTTATTCAACAGTATTAGTCAAATGTCTACTACTGTTGGAACGACAACGTTCCAACAAATGTTAGTCCAATTTTCTTCATTGTAATTTTGTAAATTGTAATGAAGAATGTAGAAAAAAGTAATCGTATTTAAGAGAGAGAAAGAAAAAGATAAGGATTAGGGATGGGACGCTCGGAACTCTTCGAAACTCGACAAGCTTTTTCGAGCTCTCGAAACTCGAATGTTTGCCGCTCTACTTTTGCGATTCGAAACTCTAGAGATCTGGATAAACGATAATTTGCGTAAGCAACGAGGATACCGCCGCGATACGAATTTATTTAAATAATAATTGCATCGAGGTTGCGGTTAGACTTTAGAATAACTTTAATCGATACGATTTATACCGAGAAAGAATGTTACATCGAAGAAATCTCTCGAAGTTTTTTCGTTTCCATTAGTTCTATTAGTATTCCTATTAAATTTCAATCATTTATTTTGCTAGGATTTCAATTCCCGATAGAAAGAAAAGGGAGGATATGCGGGTTCTCGAGGTTTCGAAAATGTCGAATTTAGAGAGTTTCGAGGATCTCGCAAAGTTTCGTATCCGAGTTTCGCGAATCTAGAATCTGAAGCGACGGTTTCGACCCATCTCTAATTAAGAACGAATCTCAAATGCTATTTTTGTTATCGTGATCGATAAAAAGATATTTTCTATGCTGGAAATTTGAATATTATTTATATAAATTTTAAAGGGAAATCTTCTGAAATTTGAAATCTCCGAAGGAGGATTTATTTGCGATTAGTGTCGTTAAGATTTGCTTTCTCGGTCGATGTACAAAGTTGACGGTCTCGATTTCTATTGCCGAAGGTGTGGTGTACAATTTCATACATATTTAAAACGTGAAAGATGCAAGAGCTTCCCATACACGCGTAAACATATTTTAATATGTTAATTAATTACCGAGCAAAACAAAGCACGTGAAGGTATTCTGCTACCGAAAGGGGCAGGATAAAAAGAACAATGAAATATCGAAAGCTAGAATTCGAAGTAAATTTGATACATATACGTATTTTCTATTTTCCAAATAAACAATTAAGATACGTAATTTCCGAGATACTTTTATCAAATCTAAAGAGGATAAAATGATCGATATTTGCTTTAGCGAGCTCAACTATCGTTCATTGCGCGTTAGCAAACGTTTTTATTTTCTAAACGGTTCATCGTTTTTCGATCTTGCTTTCCCAGACGTAACGTGAAAATATTTTCCCAAATATTCTGCGTAAATTTTATAAATAGTAATACACACACACACACACACTCGCATATTATAAATATGTTATTGCACCCGTAACTTTAATATACTTTGAAGAATCTTTCATGTATATGCTAGATCTTTGCTGCAATGTACATCCTAAAAAAAGGAAAAAAAAAACAAATACTCTAATTCAGTGGTGTTGAAACACGCGGCTCTCAAAATGGAATTCGAAGAAAGTATGAAATACATTTTTAAAGCGTGGCAAATTATTAGGCGTCCCGATAAGTAGCCCACTATTCTTTTACTAAACGAGTGCAGTTTGCATTCAGAGTTTTTATTCCACTCCCGTATTGCTTTGGGTAGCCCAGTCGCCATTTGTACGCTTAACGAAGCAACAGAACGCTCAGATTAAAAATTCACCGTCCCATTTCCAATCGCGATTGTTTTCTTCAGCTTTAAGACAGCAATAAATTTTAGTGAGCTTTATCTTACGTATTCCTTAATAAAATTTATTTAACGCTGAGCGTACATCGCGTATGACGCGATTTTGTCCGAGACTCGGTTATTCTAAACGAAAAATTATAGGTACACGAAGTAATCGTATATAACAATGGTATCGTTCGATCAATTCCGTTAGTCGCTGTATATTCTATTTTATTCCTGTTTTATTAGCATTTCTAAAATGATCTATTTGCAAATTCAGAGATTAGTTTAATCGATCAAACGCGTGCCATTTCGATCGATGGCCCGCGACATTTTTGATAGCTGTATCGCGAAAAGAACTGTACCGTTTTGTTCGGCAAAATTTCCGTGGGAGAGATTTGTTTGACACCACTGCTCTAATATATGCTTAGATATATTTATCACGTTCAGGCAAAATGTTACATACACTCGTATTATTGCAAACAAGCAGAATACTATCCGAAGAAACGCTTGAACGATTTACTATACGTGTTTACCGATTGGCGAACGCACTTACGAACGTAAAAACACAAATAGTAAAATTATGTGCCACATTATTCTATACATATACATATATGAAACAAAGTACAGTGGAATCAACTGATCTTTGATTTAAAAGCTGACTGGTGCAAATATAGCTGTTGAAAAATGAATTAACGATTAAGATACACGGTTTAATGTATTATACATATATATATATATAATATATATATAATATATATAATATATATAATATATATAATATATATAATATATATAATATATATAATATATATATATAATAATAATAATAATATCATCGATATATTTTCTAAGCTTTAATGATACTCAACGTAAGTCAAGTGTCCATTGTATGTGAATTAAGAGATTCAACTTTATTATACTTTCGTAATAACGATAATAATAGCAGGCGAATAATTAAGAGGTAGAAATAATTTTGAAGGGTGTAATGGAGTTAAGGGGTGGTGCGGTTCGATTAAGGAATCTTTAAAAGTACGTCGAAGTAACTAACGTTAAATCACGGTCAACCTTCTGTCTCTGTCCCGAGGTATCTTTTCCGAAATCAATCGTAAAGCTCAATAACGTTTGTCCCCACTCCGAGGAATCTTTATTCGCGTAATCTTCTCCCATACTTTCATATCGTTTATTCGTTCGAAGTAAAATTAAACAAACGTTGAACTCGCACAAAGTGAATAGGAGTAAACGAGAACTCGTAATACTAATAAGCATACCATATATCACTTTAAGTAGTTCGAGTATTACTGAAATAAACTTTCCTTGCTACAATCTTAACACGATAACAAGATCCTTTTAAGTGGCCTTTACAATGAAGGGAAAAAAAGAAACAAAAAAAAAAAAACTATATATTCAAACTTACGAAGCTAAAAATTCTTCTACGTATTCAGCTTCGTTGCGACGAAATTTCGCTAAACGTATTTTTTTACAACCTTGGCTGTCGGTAAGCTTGTTGCACTTGTGCTTGTCGCGTGGCGTTCCGTTCGAAACGAACAATCCTATCGAGCAAATCGTTTTTCGGATACATTTCGTTCGAATCGTTTTCACCTACGAATACGTAGATAAAGGGTTAACCAAAAGTACCTTTAGGATGTTGAAGGAGAATATCTGTCAAACGCCATGTTTGTTAGTAAAATAAAAGTGAAAAAAGAATAAAAATTGAAACGAGAACGAACGAAGATAATAGAAATGAAAAACAGATTACAAAAGGGTAAAGCAGAAAGGGAAAGAAAAAAAGTGAAGGCAGGTGTTCCTACAGTCTACTTTTGGATAACCCTTTGGATATAAAAAAGTGGCAAGCAAAATTGAATATCCATTAGGAGGCTGCGGATTTTTAATGCATTTACGGGAAATTTGAGTTCGCAAAAGCTTGCGGAATGCGCGCGCTATGGAAAAGTAGATAAAATATCCGAAGTAAACCGCGCGAAGCGAATCTCTGCGAGTCCTATTTTTTTAATTACGCTTGCAGGAATACGAATGTGCATAAAAATTCGCAGCCTCGCCGTCGGAAACTTCGGAATACAAGCACATGGCAATAATTTCGCTTACAGCGTGGCTTGATGCTTTTAAATACATCTCGAAAGTTGTATAAACTAACCGATAATACATAATTATACATCCAGATAAATCTCTCGCGAAATATATTATATAACAACGGCTGATAGTAATATAAAGCGTTACAGGATTCATCTTCCCCTTGTTCTTTTCAAACGAAGAATTAATCGTAATCGATGTTAATCGTAGGTGGGAAAAAGGAATGGTAGCTTCGCAGCTTTATTTGCGCGTCGGCGGACAGTTTAGCTTGTTTCGCGCGATTTTATTTCGCAACGGAATAGTGGACAAATGAAACGCGAACTCGGAATCTCTTAGGATCCGCGATAATCCTAATTTTCAATCGACAATACTCCCATTCCATCCACTATTCGCATTATAACGATTGATTACTCAACGGTTTAGCGTTCGCTAATAGAAATTTAAATCACGCTAAATGCAATTGTAAATATAAGTGCGGGAAAACAGCGGAGTACGTAATCGCATTCGAATGATTTGCTTCTTGTATATTGTATATAAATTTACGAATTATCCGAAACGATCGGCGAGTTCTGTTTGAAAGAAAGAATATATACACGAGAGATAAACTGTATCGTTCGCTTGCGAAGAAAAGTGCAATAAGATGTTTGGTTTCTCTGACGAATCGTTACGATCTCCTATCGAACTCATCTCTTTATTTAACGCGTCGAGCGCCTCGTCGAATTTGTAGCCTTATTTGCCTTACGCGTGTTCGAAGGATATTTTACAATTACAGTGCGGATGTTTACGCGAATTCATGCCTGTGCAAACGGATCGAAAGAAACGGGATTCAAACGGAGATCAGTTTCACGTAAACTTCGAGTAGTACACTTTGCACCTTGCTTTAAATATTAAGTGCAATCTTATCTACTATTTTAGCAAACTTAAGCTCCCGATAATCGCATAAACATCGGCACGTTGCTTACAATGTTAACCTTTTCACTGTTGAATTCGTACTCCTAAAAGAGTAGACTATTAATTCAACGACGATACATACGCGTAGACATTGGATCTTAAAAAAAAAAAAAAAGAAAACGGGTTTCTAAAGAGTTTACGTTTCCCTTGTGTACACGTATAATTTGTAAACTTTCTTTTCTAAATTTTCTACTGCTCAGAGCTGTCCACAGTTGCGGCGCATTATTATTTTAATGAACAGAGATGAGGTTAACGAGGCCACAAAAATAACTATTGGCAAGGTATTAGCGCGGCTGGTCTGATGAAGCACGCGGCACTCGACGCGTTAATTGCATCGATGCTGTAATTATTTTGTACAAATATGTTCCTAATATCTCACCGTCTTTTCTCTCGTAAATTAATAATGTAACATTCGAGCACGCGTTTCTACTTGTATAAACGACTAACGATAACGAGGCAACCTACTAATGGTTGTACCGATACCGAGAACAAAAGAATAATTATTCTCCGTGTAAGTACGTTTTGTGCAGCGACGTTTCATTTCTCTTTTAATCGTTGCAATAATAGCCTTTCGACGAGTATCGAATATTGTATTTTTCTTTAGAATCTCGTTAGTTCTCGCCTTCTTACGCGTCCTGTAATCTAGTTACGGTCGAGCAGCTTTCCGCGAAAACGGTCGCCAGGTTTTCGCGAAATAAATGCACGGGCCACGTGGTTGACAAAAATACGCAAAATATCCAGGCGAACGTTTAAATGTTTGCACGGCTTGATTACGAAAAAACGGTCTGCTTCGAACGTCGATAGAATTAAGGTCGCAGGCTATTTCTCTCTGTGAATGAAACCATTGTAATAACCAAATAACAAAGATATGCGATAATCGAGTCCGCTTAAACACTGAAACGCTTGATTTCATTCGAACGATCCGAACTAAGTAAGCGTGACTCGGTTTTATATTTTCGAGCACTTGAACGCCACTTGAAATCGGCCTGTATTTAAATTCCATTCGTTTATTTTGGTTCACGATTTACAAAGAGTCGAATTCGCATAAAGATCTCGAAAAAGGTACATTAATTATCGCGTGCACTTTCGACGACGCGATTCGATTCACCGTGTTGTACTTTTTCGCGACCCCCTTTTCGGAAAGCTGCTCGATTCTAGGGCCAATTGATTAAATTAGCATAAAGAAATTGTACGTACGCGTGTCACGTAAATGTGTTGTGAGCTTGTACGAAGTATATCGAGATACATGTAGGCGTACCTACAAATGTTATGTAAATACTAAACTTTTATGGAGGAATCATATCTTGAACATATTGTGCGCATCAAAAAGTAACAAAAGAAGGGAAACATTTTTTTATTCCTGTACCGATTAAGAAGCTTTCCTAATTCGTAATCGACGAGTATTAAGAAGTGGTCGAACAAAACGGCAAGATCGTATTACCGAATATTTGCAATAAATCGTGCGTCTCGCAACTAAATTCTATTAGCCCCTTTAACTCGCAAATCCAAGGGCGTCTCCGAAACCTCGCTTTTCCACCGTTCTTATTAACCCTTTGCTCCACGATAACGAGCTACCCTCGTGATTAAAAACGTATGCTCCGGGCGCGATAAAAGTACGTTGCATTTTGTAACGAATTAAAGTTTTAATTCTATCGCGGCGATTTCAATTTGTAAGGCTCTGAGCATTGTAAGCGTAAATTGCGTACAATATTTTAGTATTTCCATTCGTTGCGCCGTTAAGGTAATAAATAGCTAACGTTTCTGCGAATAGTTTTTGATAAATTCGTACGGCAAAGGGTTCATAAGTTCCACTTTCACCTCACTATTCTCTATTTTGGCGGGCGTGTCATTGAAAAGGAAATTGTGACCTTTTGCGACGCACTTTGCTCACCTTTGCCCAACAAAAAAACTTGATAATTCGAGCGCGAAGGGGTTGATACTTGCACGATCGTGCGTTCATCGAATCGTTGTCGTTATACCTACACGTATCTTACGCGGTTCATTTGATTATTATCTAACACGTTAAGTGCCGTGCCAGTGATCGTCAATGCAACCGTGAAACGTAACAAATGCTTTGCCTTTCTCTTTCTTTTAAATTAAACTGGTTTCAATGGGCTTTAAAGAGGAAAATGTGCAAATTCTTTTTTTCAGCATCGTTAATTCTTTGCGAACAGGTGTAGGAAATAGTCGGCCAATTTTTCGTAATTTTCTGGACCCACGCCAATTTCAAAAGCGGCAAATTTAACGCGATATCGTTAACGGCCGCAGCTGTTTAATAGTTAAACAAGTATTCGTTAAGTCCCGTACTAAAATCGAACGAAAAATTGATAAATATTATCTTCGTATATATACTATTCGCGTAAATGTTATTTACGCAAAGGGTTAACGAACGCAACGCGATGAATAGCAGTCGCAAAGTCGCTTTGCGTTTCCTTTTTATCGTTTCGTGCAAAATTTTCTTTCCCCCTTTTCTTTTGCTATTTGCGATTCGACCTTCGACGATCGGCCGAAGTTCGATAAACAGCGAACCTATAACCTGGACGTTTTTCTGCTGCTAGCACGTATCAATGAATCTGTGATCGACGCGTTAATTGTTTTTATGCCGCGGAAATTTGCATCGCGTGAACGACGAGAACATGATCCAAGTCGGCACGGCACTGAAACGGTGTTTAACGGAAATGAAGAGTAAAACGCCTAATATATAAATACTAAATGGACGAAGCAGAATTTTCCGACTGCGAAATTGGATATACGCGAATGAACGACGGATTATGTGTATGATCTATATAAATGTAATGCGACACTTCTGTGTTCCTTGTCGTTAGTGCCTCTCGATAGAGGAACTCATTGTATATTTTTTACGCGTTTTATCGTGTACATTTACCTTAAGTGCAATATCCTAATATATATTTTCTAAAGAATATCGAACTCAGTATTTATTTTGTGAAACGCGCGCATCGGCGAGCGATGTAAAAGAAGAACCTAGTAGTCGCGGTGTGCGTTAGATTCGAGATTGTCGCATGAAATTTTTTACACGCGCGATCGACGGACGGAGAAATTTTTCCGTGGGCAAAAAACCTGTCGAATACCGAAGAACGTATTTTAGGATTTCTCACACGCGCGCACACTTACGCGTGAAACTTGGACACAGACAGGCAGGACAGACAGACAGACACACACACACACACACACGTACACAATACGCAAAATAATTTTACTTGAAATTTTCATACTCATATCTCTTTGAATATATATATATATAAATATACATATATATATATATTTAGTATTAATAATACGAGACATATTTTGTATATAAGGGCGTGCTTGCTTCGGAATTTAAAGGTGAAAGATACAAGTAACTCGATTCTATTTATTGCAATGGTGTAACAACAGTTTTTATATCGTGTAATGGACGACAATGGAATTATATAAATGTGCGTGTATGTTGTACTTTAAATGATGCCGGCGACATATCTCAATGGATCATTTTCGTTCGCATACGAATAAAACTACACTTTAAAATACTAAACGTGCCACCAGTTCCTCTCAATCCGTATCCCTTAACTTTCGCAACATTTTATCGCGATATTCGTACAGCTACGAGTTTTCTAGTCGAGTGACGTTTATTTTATACAGCTCGCTAAATTTAACGCTACTAATGGAAGAGAAATTCGAATATTCTTGTAAGAAATTAAACTTTAGCTACGATGCAGTGAAAGTTTCCCTACTCTTAATATTATCTATGCATCGGATAATGTATGTAGTTTATAAACGAACCATTCGATGTTAGTTTGAAGAATGTATTTGATTTACAGTGGCGAACTAAGAATATAATATTGCATAGAAGTTATGAGCACACTTTGTATTTAATAAGAGACTAGAAAACTTTTCGCTACGCAAAATCGGTCGCTTCGTATGCAACATTTATGTTAAACACAACAAATACGAGCGATCGTTAACGTTTCTTTCCAAACGATAGATCGAGATGACTACTAACAAAGACAGATTTTATTTGCATTTGAGAAACAGTTTGCGTATTTACTTATACGTTATAATTTAAGCGTCACATCGTAGGAAAACGACAAGACTCTTTAGCCAGTCTAATATACTTACATTTTACAATATATTTTGTTATCATTTTAAATAAAAAAGTACGTATAAAGGGTTAAAGCTACATACAGTATAGTGGCGGCAAAATTTTAAATTTGAACGCGCGACGTAGCGAGAAGTTTCGCTCGTGTCCGACTGGTGGCGTTAGTTTCTCTGTTGCGTCACACAGTTCAAGTATGGCCGGTGCGCGTGTCGTCGCGACGTGCTTTCTTTTTCCCTTTTTAATTAGTTTCTTTTCCGCGTTAGTTTGTGATTTTCTTAACGAATGAACAGCTATTGCCGAAGCTAACGTCTCTCGCGTCCCGTGCGTGTAATTAGTTCTCAAAAACTTTCAAAAACATTCGTGTTTGGCTCAAAAATTTGTGCGTCCCGACGCGTCGCACATGTTTCGCGTTTCCTCGCGTCGCGTGTGCGTATTTTTGCAAATGCAAATGGAGGTTACAGTGAGGACGATCGCCGTTCGATATTATTAGGAATAACGTGTGACGAGCAATTGGATTACGGCGACAGGAACGAGAAGAGCTATCCTACAAACGAGGATAGCAGGCGTGGATATCGGAACCGCGTGTTCTCCAAGCAAAGGACTTCGGTGACCTTCGATGTTGTCGGCGTGCCTCTACGCAAGTACGAGCGTCTCGTATGTAAGTAACATTCGTATATGCATTTACGCGAACGTAACACGTGTATCGGACGTAGCATTGTTCATCAACGGATCGCGTTGTGAGATACCTATTGGCAATTGTCTTTCATCGGCGGAACGATTCATCAATTATCCTCCGCGGGACGAGTATACATAACGTTTCTTGTTAGCCATGATTACAAATGTGCGGAGTACATGTTACTCGTGCCCCGAACCGTATTACGATTTAACGGATCCCTACCGCGCGAGGTTTACCCTTGCAAAACAATGTTAAGTCATGGGGATCTGAAGTACCCCTTGGCAACGCAGAGTCAATAAATTAGGGGAGTTAATCCGGTTTAGAATCGAGTATGATTTAACGTGTATAGCGTAAGGTGGTTACCGCCATGACGAGGCACAGAGGTGGGGGAGAGTTGTCTCGTAAATTCTGTCATATTAGTTTCTTTTTTATTTCATATATACGCGAGCAATAATGCTAGCGAAACATACGGTCGAACTCATAAACGTTCAGCCATCTGCAAGATCAGGCGTGCGTAATAATTAGACTGCGGATCTTTATGCTAATTAATATGTTTGTAAATAAATTTGAAGAAACAGGGGGTTTGTTTCCCCCTCTAAAAGTAGGCGTCGCAATTTCTACTGTACTTTGGATGTTACGTGTGTAATTTTGTGAATCATACGCCTTTTGCACCTTCTTGCTTCGTTAAATTTCCAATAAATGCGTAAAGATCCGCAGTCTACGAATAATGAGTAAAATACATGCACACGATTGAAGTGAACAATTTCTAGGAGTATTAGCTTAGATTCTATATTAGCTTCCATATTAATATAGATTATTGATGTAAAGAATAGTAGCTTCTATATCAATCAGGATGACTAATGTAAGGAGTATTAGCCTCCACATTATTCAAGATTACTAATGCAAAGAATATTAGCTTCTACATCAATCAAGACTATTAATACAAAGAATATTAGCTTCTACATTAATCCAGATTAATTCCCTCGTTTCCTATTAGAGTTTTACGTAGCTGTGCATTTTCTTTTGTTTACCTATTTGCTATGCCGAATGCGCGAACCGGGTGAACGTTTATGTGGTCGACTGTATATAAACAAATAATATGTAAAATACATCCAACAATGATATAAGTAATTAGTATAGCAACTAAACGATGCATAAATTTCATCTCGCGTTGTTTACGCGTACCTTGCATTTGCTTTGCTAAATTAATACACTGACGGCAGGTCTCGTAGATTTGTAGACTCTTTTTAACACTAGGTTTACGGAACTCGTCACGTTGACGCCGTTCAGATTTCATACCTAAAATTATAGAGACCATGACTACTATTTTTCAGTACTTTATTTTAAGTTTAATTAATACAATGGTACGAATATGTATTCTACGTGATTCTCTTCATCCTCACGCTTCTACGTTCGAATATTTATACGCAGTATACGTATTTTTCCGCAAGGCTGTCAAATTATGCACGTAATGTCCGTAAACCTAGTGTTAATCCTTCTCCCTGGACTTCCAAATTTCGTTCACAATTTGCTCGTCTCTTTAACTCGTGACACGAATGAAAGATAGATTCGTTAACCCCTTGCCCTATGAATTTTTTAGATACTATATCTTGTAAGTAACGTTAGCTACTTGTTACTTTAATACTATGTCAAATACAGGACATTGAAATATTATGACTAATTTGGACTCGTTAATCCTGTATCGTGTATACTGTAACAAAAATATGCTAAATTTTGAAGCTAAATTTTATTATAGACACGGTGGGTTTTCGTTTTACATAAATAATTTGATTCCTATTTTTATCGTTGCACATATTCCTTACCTTTCGGCTTAGAATGACTTCCGGTTACAATTTTCATCTTAGACTATCTAGATCTAACCATGTTAGCCTATCGCTTTTCGCATCTTAGCACAAAAATTAGTGTACATTTCCCTTAAATTATAGCATTCGTGACGAACGTAGCTCGTAATTATACGGCAAGGGGTTAAAGATAAGTACCGTTAGCGGTGTAGCGGTTAGCTTTTATCCAACCTTTGGTTCGTCATCGTTTAGTTTGTAACGCAAGCTTGCATCGGAATGGGAAACGAAACATAAAATATTCGCCGCGGTACGATTGAAACAACTCTCCCCTGGCAGTTTTTAGGCAGCCACTGTTAAATGGACCTGTGGATTTTCCCCTTTTCTGGCCATATTTCACCGCCTCCCTTTTACCCGCGACTCCCCATCGATGGCGAATGTTTTCGGGATTAATGCGCCGGGGCTTGAAACTAGGTCGAACGGGGATCAAATGGCTCCTCTCGTATCGTTGCGCGTTTAAGCTTCGCCGATGGATCTAATGATTTTTAAATTGCTTAAACCTCCTTCGCCTCTCGATCGGTTTACCCGGCGATCGCCGCGATACCAATAATAATCCAATTAAAAGTTACGACGTTGCAAATGCACGCGATGAACGCGTCTAGATTATTTTCGCGAGAGCTCGCCTCTTCTCGCAGCCGAACTTCATACCCGTGGCGGTTTTTATTGGGCCATGAAAACGCCTTCTTACGTTTATCGATGCCCCACGCTTCCCTCTCGTAATCTCGTAGTCTCGTGTCCGATAGTCGAACAGCTGGGCATAAATTCTTTTCCTACGCACGGCTATAAAGCGACGATGCCACGCTCTAAGGTCTTCTACTGTAGCACGTGCTACAGTGTTTCGTCCCTCTCCTCGTATTTTCTTTTCCCCGACAAACTCTAAATTACCGTTGCAATATTGCGCCTACGTATTTTCTCGCCTTTCGTTAATATTGGCGAATTTTCTTGGACAAAAGAAAACTCCAAACTTATTGTTAGTCGATAGTTCGCTCGTGTGATCTTGGATTCGGTTAGATGAACGCGGTTCAATAAAACCGTAGAAATTCTCGATTAGGACGCGCTTTTCATTTTCCCTTTGGGTAAAGTATCCGGGATTACTCGCGTGCCAATCAATCGGCGAAGTCTGTATTTTGGATTTCTTCTTCGAAACAATTTCGACACGCTTGCTTAGAGAGATCCAACACGCGACGTTGCTTATTTTATTTATTTCACATGGGAAATCCTTTAGCATATATGTATCGGAGAAAAAGATATACGTACTCGTTGCAGAGAAAGTATTTAGTTAGGGACAGCTTAGACTCTAAGACAAAGATAGTCAAAGGATGGGCTGACTAGATAAATATTCGAAATTTCGAACGCACGCGTAGACTTTGGTTGCCGCGAAGCGGAGAGAGAAAAATTGTAGCTCGGTGGATTTTTTGGCAGAGCCAGATTTTATTACACGCGTCGGGTTATAGTTTTATAAAAGGTAACGCTTCCAGATTACAGTAGTCAATAGTACGCGTACAGATGTTGCATAGTTAAGAGCGATTAGGTTTACGCGGAATATCATTCACCGACTTATCGATAGTTTCTTACCGTTACTTCGTATTCAACATCGGTGACTGATTGTTATTCGCGACTTGTGTGCACAGCAGTTTGCGTTGGCCGCTTGTGTTATGGTAGAAATATAGCTAGGGTAGAAACGTGTTTGGCCGGTCCTAATCGTAAGAAACGAAAACGAATAGGCACGAGTTGAACCATAGAGCCACGAGCCAATCAGTCTAATAGAATCTCCCCTGTTGCCTATCGAATGATTCATAGGACGTCGCATGGGAAGCGAATTTATTAATAAGAGGCAGTCAGCCATGCCAGCGGACCGGCTCCGAACTGATTCGTCATTATTACGTGGGTTCTGACCCAGCGATCTTAACATTCAACGCTAATTGGTCTCCGCGAACGCGTTTCAGCTGTTGATTTATCGTGCCAATAAATAGTCGCGTCTTTCGCTCTTCCACTCCATCTCCCTCGCTCATCGATCCTCTCTTTTAAACGAAGATTTAACCAAACGTACGTACAGGCAAATCGTTCCTCGGCCTTCCTTCGACTCTGTTAACCCCTTGCCTAACGAATTCTTTAAACATCACTTACCAGAATGTTGGGTATTCTCTGTAATAATAGCAGCATATCAAATGTGAAACGCATTGAAAATGTTATACTTAATAGTCCTCTAGCTTACCATCTTGTAAATTATAATGAAATTGGTGCGCAATAGTTAGAGAAACTCGTGAATACTATTCTTGAAAGGGTTAACAAAGGTAATTGAGAAACGGAGAAGCGTAAAATGTTTATTTGCGATCAGCAGTACAAGTAGAGAATAGTTGGTTGCGGATAGTAAATAGTTTTGCGGATATCCGACTAAACCGAATTTATTTGGATAATCGTCTTGGATAAATATTTATTGGAAAGGGATCGAATAGTGGCCAATCCTGGGTGCGACGAATCGAGTCCGGTTAGATATCTGCTAGGCAGAAATATACGAATCTGATTAGAATCTGGTAGGCTTTAACGTATTGTAGAAATTCGTGTAGACTGGGAATCGTTAGGCGAGCAAGGTACATACTCACTCGTTGCACGAGAAACCCCCAAAAATTCTCCTCGATATTTAAAGCGTCCGCGTTGCCGCGAAAGCTCCGCTCCGTCTTCTTCGTAGCTTCTCTTTAGCTGTTACGAGAAAACGGCAATCTCTTTGCGCGAAATTGGCCGGCATTTTTCGACATCCTCCGCATAGTTCCTTTTTCGTTACGAAAGCAAATTCGCGAAAGTCTCCGGAGTAGGCATTAATGCTTGGAACGGGATGCACTTATTTATCCGCCTGTTACATCAGCCCTTACGTAATCGCGTCGAGCACTGGAACGCGTTATTAAAGTCCGCGAGTATCGGAGAGAAGCGTAAAGGGAAAGAGAATGGGAAATGTAAACGCTAAACATGCGCGGAGAATAGAGAACAGAGGGAACAGAGGCCGGAGAGACGTTAGAGGCTCGTTGGATGTGCAACTTCTTGCGCAAGAGGTGCTCTGCAGTGATTCATCATTGTTAGCGGGAATATTGGGATATATATCGGGCAGGTCCCTCGGGCTGAAAGCAAATGGAGTAGACAGGGGTCTATACCCTCCATCTACTTAAATGCCCCTACATTCCAGCGATGGAGGGTACTTACGCCGGCCCCGTTCCCTCCAATTTTCTGATTAAACTACCTCGATTTCCATCACCCAAGCGCGCTTCACGCCAGACTTCACACGATTGACTTTGCCTTCTTTATTGGCCGTATTAATATTATCAATCCTTTTGCTTTTCCACTCGGCTATCCAACGAGATATCGAACCCGTCCAACCCCTTCGATCTTCGACGCTTTGAATTCCCAATACTTTGAATTTCTTCAGCTTTGAATTCCGAACGTTTTCAACTTTCAAATGGACCTCTAAAACATCGAATTCTCAATATTTCGCGTTTCTAGCGCTTGGGAATTTTCGCGGCGCCGAATTCCCAATGCTTTTAATTGCCAAACCTTCCAATTCTCGACGCTTTGAATTCTCGAATGAATTCTTAATGCTTCGAATTTCCAAAGTTCAGCATTTCCCAGTGCTTTGAATGCTCTTAACTCGACGCGTGTCTTTTATTCGCCCCGCGTGTCTTCGATCGTTTCGATCGGGCAACTTTTAACGAACCGAAGCCAGGTTCGAACGCGCAGCTGTAATCTCTCGATGCAGCCTCCAATCTGTCTATCCACCTTCGACCGCGTGCTGAATTTCATCTAACGAGGAGCGTATAAAAATAACCGGCCACGGAGAGGAGATCGTACGCCATATGCGAAACGCCATGTGGCAGAGGGTCAACAATGTCACCGAGGACGTCTTCCCCGTGCGCTGCACCCGGGCAACGTTAGAGGAATGCTGAAAAAGGGGTGCACTGTGTTCGTGCAACACCTGCCTGCCTCGAGGTCAGGACTTGCCCACCGTACTTTGAATTTCTTCGTCAAACGGATTATCCGTCCCATATTTTCTTCCTCCATTGTCACGGTGGTTGGACAAACTGTAACAAACGACGAAACGCGTTTCTTCGGCGTTCAACCCCTCGTCTTTTGATCTGGAATCATCCCCGTGGAATATGACGTGCTCTAAGCGCGCTAAAAATGCGTCGCGGTTGCAGGAAGCTGTTGAAAGCTACAGGCGATAGTCCCGTGTTATTGGAATGATTAGTTTTGTATTTGGATCGCCTTCTCGTTCCGAGCCTCGTACGGTGTAGATTTGTTTTCCGTAAAGATCACCCTGCGTCAAATATATCGGTACAATTGAGAAAGTTGAAGGTACAGCTTTATTGCGCTGGATTTCTGTCGCCTCTCAACAAGATTTCAACGGTAGCATCGCGCAGGTGAAGCTTGATGCGCGTTAAGGGATTAAAGAGGGATTCTTTTCGAAGCCGATCGGAGCAAGCGTTTAAGAATACTCGCCGGAGAACGCAACTGCGTCTCGCAAAGTTTCCCGCCATCGCGCGATCCCGCGGAACGATACGGGGGGGAAAGTTTTTCCTTCTGCCAGGACGACGAAGAATTCATAATTTTATTAGGAAAAATCCCCGGCGATTCGGTTGGTCCAAAAAGTTTGACGGGTAACGCTGGGCCCGCGCGTTCGCTATCGTCCGCAACTTTGTTCGCCGCGATAGCGGCCGATAAATTCGAAATTACCCCGAAGAAAGCTTATTCCCGTCCCCCGTGTTGGCGAGATTTTATTTCCAGATTGCTGCGCCGACGAGGGAAAGTAAACGCGGGAAATTCCTTCGCGAAGCGATAAAACGCCCAGTTTCATTTATTATACGGTGTAACGAGAACTGAAATTTCCAGCTCTATTTCTCCTATCCCGAGGGTAGAATTTTAGCAAGGGAGAAGGATTGAGAGACGCGTCCACTCGCGCTGATATCCAGCGATACGATTACTCCAACGGGTACACGGGATATCCCAATAATCTTGCCGCAACTGGAATGCGGCTGATCGATTCTACCCGAAAAGACGAATCGAAAATTTCCAATACAATTTTCTCGTACGAGTCTTTGCTTTTGAGGAACGAGACTTTGGCTCCAACTTTAAGATAACATGACCATTTCATCGATTTACATTAACGCTGTTTAACGAATCACCGAAAGCTACGACATTCTCTACCGTATGAAAATCGTTTGCTGCGTCGCAAACGGACGCGTTTCCGCGTCGCGTGCGTTCCTTTCGCCAAAAAAATCGCGCAACAACGTAAGTATAAATGAATAACGTCGCTGGTAAACGTAGCATTGGTGTTTCTCAAGCTTGGGAATAGTTAAGTGCTCGCATACTCCGTAAATCTTTAATTTCAATTTTCTCGACAACCAAGCTTCTTACGAAGGAACGTTACCCCGCATTTTCCCATTACTTTTCCACGTAGATTTATTTCCTTTTTCGGTTGCACCGCGATTACTAGTACCGCTCGTATACGCCACTTTTGCCTAACAGAACCGCCTCGAGTTGACGGAAGGGAGAGGCGAAGAATACGGCGAACTTTTTAGTTACTCTCGAACGACGAAAGGTTTCTCACAACATTCTCGTGTTCGTAGGGTTCGCTATCGTCGCGCCGCTCCGTTGGGAGCGCGTTTTCAGGAAACATCATCGAAAGTATCGTCTGACCTATCGGTGAGGTGTCTCGGAAGGAAGAAAATCCGTATACCCATAGTACTTTGGCAAGATCCCGGAACAGGGCCAGAGATCCGAGCAAACGGATCAAATTCCTCGAGAGGAAGTGTTTGAACAGGACGCCTGCACAGGCTCGCGTTCCGTTGCTAATGGCTTTGCACTCTGCACTCTGCGATCCAAAACGCGCACAGATATACCTCTATCCATAAATCACCGGACATTTGTTACTTTTCAACGGCTAACCCTTCCTCTGTAAACAGGCCTTATTTTTTCCTTACCACAGCAGCACGCATTTCCTTTTTCTCTTCACGTGTTCGCAATAATAGCGTAACAACAAATCCGCCTCTGCTTCCATTGATTTGTATCGCAACGATTTGGAAGCTTCTTTCCCTTCTTCTCTGTTTACCCGGGCCACTTTCGCGAACCTTAATGGACGTTTATGCATTTACGGGAAGTTGAAACGCGCAAACAAACGGGGAATGCACGGACCGTGCAAAATTGCACTAATTGTAATTATCTGGTAGCATTTGGAGTGGAAAATGAATTAGACAACCATTTATTTAACCCTTTGCACTACGATAACGAGTCACACTCGTTCTATAAAATATGGCGTAGGTTCGAGAAAAATGAATATTACCGAGCATGGAATTGAATTTGAACCGTAATATATGCAAGCTTTGCGTTACAAGATCGAGGGGTTACCGAACAAAGATTTCCTACAACATCGACATGATTCGCACGCGGTACGATACGAAGCGAGGGATCGGTTAGCGTTGGCAAATCGTAGGCAATAATTAATCCGGTTAATCCTTTCTCCAAAGACACGAATTTGCGTAAAAATCCTTGGTATCTAGTAATGGCTTACGCGAATGCGGTTCGACCGGTCGTCATCGTGGAGTATTAATACGGTAACTAACGGTAACAATGTTGATCGTTGTGCGGTGATCCTGGTGAGCCTTGGAACGCGTTGCAACGCGTATGTAGGTTGGCGATTTAGCGATGCCTCCGGGTCGTAGAGGATCCCTTTATAGGTCCGGAATCCAACGCACCGGAGAACTTTGATCGTGGCGTTACACCGCGGCGAACCACCGATACAGTCAGCCTTGGATAATCCCTTTTCGAGTATAGACGAAAGGGTACTTTAGCTGCAGGCAGGTTTGCCCTCGTTCAACAATCCCTCTCCTCCGCGTTCTTTCTCGCCTTAGGACATCAGAAACATTGCTCTGCTCCCCTCTGCTCTGCTCCGCGCTGGGATTTCCGCTTCTCATTACGCTAATAGAGCGAATACGCGTTTCGTTATTTCGCGACCACCGACCAACATTCCTTCCTTTAATACACCTCTCTCTCTCTCTCATGTTTCCCCTTAAGGGGCAGACGCGGTTGCGAAGGAAAAGTAAAGCGCGCGTTCGTTCCACGAATGTAAGTACAGTGGCCGGCGTAAGTTTCCGGTCGGGATATAATTTTCTTCCAATTTAAATTGCGCGGGGATAAAATCATTTTCGCAGGCTATTGCAGTCAGGCGATATTTTACAGAGTTCGACGGAACGTTATACGGTGGCTGCGAAAAGTATTGTTTCTTCTTCGTCGCGTTTATTTTAATATTTAAGTGTTGATTAAGTAGATCCAATTATGCTAAGTTTCCTATAATTTAGCAGCACCTTTGCGCGCGTATAAAAGTTTGGCGCCGTTGAAACGAAATCGCCTGTTGGAAAAATGTCAGCTCTTGTAGCCAATGTATTTGTACAATGGGCCCTCTGTTACCAGGTATTCCTCATTTTATTGCTACGATAAAGTTGCAACTTTGGCCGGAAATTTTTGGCAACCATTGTACCCGGTCTACGAAATTTTTCCGTTTTACATTTTTTCTAATACCGTTTCGCGTACGGTGGATTTTCCGAATAATAGCCGTCCGCCGTATCGTTATTTATTATTTGTTTTTCACCGCCGTATTTTTATCGACCATTTTTCGTTTATTAACGATAATAAATCTCGGGCTTCACCGAGAATCACCTTCTGCCATTTCCAAATTTTAAATTCACTTCCAACGCAGGGATGAAGCGTTATCGATCCGAACAGGTCTTCCTCTAACGTTGATAATAATTAGACCGCGGATCTTTACGCAGACTCGTACGTTTGTAAATGCAAACGGAGAAATGGAGCACAAATACGGATTAATTTCGCCTTGCGAGTATCGCAAAATGCGCTTCGCTTTGAACATCTTTTTATACTTTTGTATATTACACGATTCAAATTTTCCATACGCGTATAAAGATCCACGGCCTCCGGATAGTAATTCTTCTGCCTCAAAAAGCGATTTAAAGGCTAAAAAAGAAGGGGTTTTATCGCGACTATAACAAAGACGCTGGTTTCCTCGGACAAATACAATTGTATTCGTTCGGTTTTCGCAAAAGCAAGCCCTCGAAGCGCAAGGGAAACTCGAGCGTCTAGTGGTTCTAATTTCGCTGCACGTTTTCCCCCAATTCTCACTGTTTCCCGGATTCGAAGGCGCGCGTGCGATAGAGCTTCCCCTAATTAGTTTAAGAATCTAGATCAGTGTATCGAGGGGCAACAGTGATATCGAACGGCGACGATAGGGGAAGCCGAGGAAGTGCGAGGCGACGCAATGTCGAGGAGCGGTAAAATCCTCTTTAGAAATCCGCTGGCAAAAGCGGCGCGGCCTGGCAAACGTCAGGATGTCGTCGGCGATGTTTCCCCCGCTGGGTTATGGTTTTGCTATGGCAAAAGTATCGATGACACCGATTATTGGGGTCAGAAGTTGGGCCTTTTTTTTCTTCGTTTAAAAGTCGTCCAGCTGCTCTCACACCTCCGTGTAACCGCGTGGCGTTCGTTCTCGTTCGCTCCCGTACCACCGCACCGGAAACGCATACCGGCAGTATGTTCAGTGTCAAGGACAGCTGTTCCGCTGTCCCCGAAATCGTCGTAATATCTTCTCCGTGTACGATTTCTCCCCCGTTTTTTTTTTCCTTCACGCTTATCCTCGAGGACCCGTGAACGCTCGTGTGTTACGCGTCAGAGTCTTGATCACTTTTCAGGAAGTCGTTACGCCGCACGAGTGGCATGCGTTCTCCAGAACCAATGAAACGGAACAAGAGTGATTCAGAGTTCACAGCGCGTAACGGTTCGGTACAACGTCGTGTCTCGTGTGTCTTTCGCTGCCGCGTTCTGCAGTTAGGAAATATGTTATACGGCGTTACGTTTGTTTGTTAACGAGAGAACATCGAAACGCGGCATGCGAATTAGCGCAAATTGCTAGAAGCAGAGGACAGCGTTCGCATTTTTAACCCTTGAGCGGTGTTTCAGTTCCTTTCACCGATTGAGTTTTTATTCGTTCAAAAGCTAGCGACGCGTTTCTTTCGTTTTACTTGGCGTTTGTCTTACCTCTAATTTTTCGCGCAACTTTCTCCTCGATAGATAGAGGGGTTAACATGCGAGAAATTAGCGAGAGATAATAATTAGCGTTTCTGTTTCGCGCAAACGACGAGAAGGTCGACAAAGCGTCTTTGGCTGCGAGATGGTGGCTGCACATCGCACAGAGATCGTACGCGTTCTGTCATCCTTTGCCTTAATCCTTTGATCCTCTTGCGTTTGTAGGCGGAGACCTCCTTACGGGTTTGTACTTGTTACCACTTCGAAAATCAGCCCTATTCGCGATTAACACGTTCAACTGTATTAACTCTAAAACTACCTCCGACTAAAATCCACTCGCTCGCTTGTTTCCGTTGAACAAGTACAAGTGATAGGATATCGCGAGCGAAGCACCTGAATATTTGTTTGTATTTCGCCGTGGAAAGGTAAGGGAAAACCGCGACAGAGCTTTGAGCGAATTCTGGAAATTTAGTTAACCGGCGAATCGAAAGTGGGGACAAAATTTCGTAACTCTGGCTTGGTTAAATATTACTCTAAGGGGTTTCGTATTTGTATCGATTTCGGTGAGGTTAACCGCCTTTGGCTAACAACATTTTGAAAACAGATTGAAAGGAAAAATTCGGGACAGATATCTGGCGGCTTTTTGAATTTCAAAGCCGCTGACGTGTGTGGGAACGTGGCAAGCGGAAACGATTAACTGCGGGTGACACGGTTTCCCATAAAACGTATCGAGCGTTTCTTTACCCTTTCCATTCACCGTTCCCCACTTCTTCCCAAATCAATAGCGAAAACCAAAACCCCTATAATCGAACGCTAATTAAAGGGGCGTCGAATTAATTTACTCCCGTATTACTCGTACAGGCTGGGCTTGAATTTCGTTTGATCTAGATTCTTTTAAACGGCAAACGATTCGCGTAAAACATAAAACGGATACAAGTTTATAATGCACGTGGAAGTTACGAACTGGGGCGCGGGAGCTTTACGGAAAATTAAAATGCTGCGAATCAGTTTAAAGAAACGGAGCCTCGACAAGCTTGTTTCACCGTTTAAAAACGATAACACGTATTCCCTCGTATACCTCGCAACAGTTTACATATCTTTGCATAATACGGGCATTTCGCAGCAAACACTTTGCTCGTTTAAATTTCCCGCAGACGCGTAACAATCCGTATTCTGTTCGACCCGTAGAGGGTCGGAAATCCATTAGCTTTATTTGTACCGACGCGACGATAACAGCCTGTGAAATACTTTACATGTATAAGCATATATACATATCCGTGATTTTTAAGTCAGAGGCGCCGATTACGTTACGCAACTCGTCGGCCATCCAAGGGTTAGCAGCGACTTACAGAAGGCAGTGTTGACATCGGAGAGGCAGGGATCTTCGAGAAATTATTCAAATCGTTCCACCCTCCTCCCGAATTCGTGGACCGAGTTGTATTCGTTCGCGCGTGGCTCGTCAACCCCTAATCGGTTTGTCGGCGGTTCCGCGAGAAAAGAGGGAGGGGGCTGCAGCTTGTAAAAGGCCACGGGATACGGGAGAATAGCGGGACGAAATGCATATTGATAGAAGGCGGGTTAGCGCGGGGAGGCGTTGCGTGTCGCAGTTGTAGATAGAGCACGCGCGACACCCTGTGAACGTTTGGGTGCGGTTCGGGATTCGCATCCGGGGAAATTAGCGGGTAATAACAATTAGCATCCGCTGG
This sequence comes from Eucera pruinosa, assembly GCA_028830335.1. Lineage (NCBI taxonomy): Eukaryota > Metazoa > Arthropoda > Insecta > Hymenoptera > Apidae > Eucera > Eucera pruinosa. The sequence continues at coordinate 14,066,808 of JAMYCR010000015.1, read as the reverse complement.
GTTGACAAACGGCGAGCCACGAGCCCCTGGATCCCTGGGACGTCGCAGGGAAATGGTTTCGGGTTTAGCAGGGCGATGAGAAAAGGGCAGAACGGTGGCAGGAAGGGCGCGAAGCGTCCCCGGCGGGTGGCTGCGCGACTGCGGGCGACCAGCAGCTTTTGTGCCCGTTTAAATGAAAAGTCATCTCGAATCTATTACTTTCGAGTTTTGCCACACTGGCCGGTGTAAATATTTGCCCTTTCGGCCACGGTGTCGCAGATAGGGAGGATCTTCCCATTGTTGCCGGGACTCGATAATTTATGACGCTCCGCTATGCTCGCGCCTCCCTCGTTAGCTTCTCTTTCTCGCCTCCGCGTTCTATTCTACGCGACCCATTCTCCGTTCTCTATTCTCTATTCTCTGTCTTTTGGCGCTCGGCTTTTGCGAATAGAAGCGCAAAGGCCACGTCCCGCGGCGATAATTGTGTCTGGTGGGGCGGAAGAACGGGACTTTTCGCACTTTTAGGGGCGATCTTTGGGGGAAATGGTTGACGAAACGGTTGGGGCGCGACACGTAGCGTTTGCTGATTGTGCCGATTGTTCGTTGACGATTTTGCCGAATCTTCGCCCGGACGAGGCTTTGTTGGCACACGGTACGGTGCGAGCGCGCCACCCGCTCCCCGACGCGTGGTGTATCGATGGATTCTGGTTTATGGGCGGTTTACGAATTGCCGGTTTGATTGTCGACCATAGATACGCGCAGAATAGGTGTTTAACGATACGGTAAACGGCGGAATTCGTTTAGGGCTGCAACCGGGGATCGTTTGTATCGGGATACGCGGGGACAACGAAACGCGGGCAATGCGGAGCGACGCGCGACACAGAGCTCTGGAAAATCTCGCTAATCGAGTAGCAAATTTTATCGACCACGTGTACACGAGCTTCTTTTAAATAGTACGATTAAGCGTCAGTCGAACATTCGTTATCGAGAAAGAAACGTTTCTCTGTCTCGTGGGTGTGCAACAATTTCCGATAGGCGAGACAAATAGTATAAGTATGGAGTGAAAAATATTTGTTCGCTTCTATCTTTTACTCGAACAAGTATTCAGCTTTCACGATAACCTGATAAAGCTCTTCTACTTTTCTTCGCAAGCCTTGTTAGGCGTTCCAGTTTAGAACTACTTTTTCGACCCGCCGAATTTCGCTTCTGTTAGCATCGAATCGTTTAAATTTTGTTTCACGCTTTCCAATTTAAATACTATCGCGTGTTTTGCTAGCTTCTTTGTCCAGCCTCGTTAGGTTTATTAAAAAAGTCACCGTCCTTTATTTCTGGCGAGCTTCGAAAATCAAACGCTCCATCCCCCAATCGTTTACAACTAGACGGTGGTGGAATTCGTTTAGGGCTGCGGGGATGATTCGTATCGGGACCAGAGCGGGTGAACAAAACGTGGAATACGCGAAAGTAGGCGAGGGGAATGTTCGTCGGCGGATAAACAGTTTCGTTGCGGAGCGGAATAGGTTCGCGGCGGAACCACGAAACCGTATGGAAATTCGTGTTTTAAATTAGAGATCCGTAGACAAGAGCACGCCGCCTAGACAAACAATAGAAACAATGGACGCGGTTCTATGCATTGTACACAAGCCGCGTGCGTAGACCACTCTTGAGTACACAATGGCTACAAGGTTTTCCAAATAGAAAAGCGAAGAAAAAAGGAGGCAGGAAATTCTGCTCGTCATAGGAGTGGGCGACGACGAGCGGCGGAGAGTGTGTGTGTGTGTGTGCTTTGAGACGTTAAAATCGTGGCTCGCGGCAAATATTTGGTCGGCAAGGCAAATGTTCTCGACATTACGAGAAGAGCTTTTCAAATAACGATTCCATAGCTCGTATACACGTAGCGGGTACATGTATCGAGTGAACGAGGGACTCTAAACAGGTTCGGTCGAAATTTCACGCTTATCGTCCGCGAGAATATACGTAGTAGTTAAGGGGTTACTCATCGGAGTTTCGTCGTCGTCGCATCGGCGCGTTCTTATTTAAATCGCCAGCTTTTGTTCCCGCCTCGCGCGGCGATTATTTCTCCCCGCTTCGTCTTCGAAATGGCCCGCGGCGCGTCAGCGAAAACTTTGGAAATTCCTTCGATCGTGTGGTTCGCCGGGGAGAAAAAAATAGGCTGGAGAAGCGTACCGTCGCGTCGGGGGGATACTCTTGCTCTGTATCTCGGTGTTATTCTGCGCCGCGGACTTTGTCCTCGAAGTTCGGGGCGAGGTTTATAAAGGTAAAGTTGCAGTGAAAGGATAGGCATAGCCTCGTTGCTGTTGTTGCAGCTGCCAGCCGGAATTTCGGTGAGAAAACAAAGTTCTTGGAAAAGTAAAACGCCTCGGGGCGCATTGAAACCATTGCACAGCCGCCCCCCCCCCCATCGCCGTCCTCGAACTTTATCTTCCATAAATTTATATTCCTTCGTGTTCCGTGGCAAGTACGCCGAGCCCGTGACTTCGCGATTCTTCCATCCTCTTCTCCCGTTCCATCGCTTCCTCGATCCCTCGAATATCGCCGGGCCATTCAAATATTTCGCCTCGTCCTTCCTTCCTTCCTTCCTTTCTTTCAAAAATCATTTCAACCCTCTGCAACCCCGTGCAATTTAACCCATTGCAATCGTCGAAGCGAGCCAGCTTTGATAACTCCCGAGTGCAAAGCCATCCGCGCGAGTAAATCTAGAAACGCGCTAGAATCTCGTAAAATTGCTTAGCATTCGAAGGCAAATATCGCGGTCGGAGCGTGGCTCGCGGCACGAGCGTGTCTCGTGGTCACGAGGCGAGAGATCGAAGGGTTGAAAAAAGGTGTGCGCTGGAAGCCGATGCCCCGTGGATAATATCACGCGCGGAGACATCTGCTCGAAACAGTGTCGAGATTGCGTTGATCGTGCCACGATCGGGGGGCATGTCTTTAGGCGTTACGTTTAATTAGGCACCTGCTGGTTATTATTTCCATTCTGTCGCACCTGAGCAATTCGTTTGGTAATCGATGCCAAACGTCCGTGAAAACGCAACGTGAAACCACCGCGGCGGACAAGCTGCGATGCAAATGAAGCGAGGACGCCACCGCAGCTGTGAACGATGGACGTAGCTCGAATTCACCGATTCCAGCCACTCGTGTATACGCATATTTGTTGGTCATTTGTTCGTAAGCGAACGAGAACATTGTTGGGCCCGAGGAATGGCTCAAATATTATTTCAGGATGGTCGGTCTGTTTCATTGGGATGCGCGGAGGCGCTCGGTGGTTTGGTGAAAAACACGCGGCTTCCCTGCTGAAATACGGATTAGTTTCGTGGAACCTAAGGACACGTCAACTCTCTTCTTCGACGTATTTGAACAGGTTGTCGATGACAGCAGCTAGAGAACCATCGAAGAGAGAATTCTGCCCGGGGCCCGGGCAAGATCCGGGAAAATCGTGAACCGATCCACCCCGATCCCACGAAACTTTTCTGGGACAATGGGAAAGCTGTGTTGATATTTCGTTAGACTTATTAGATCTGTGTGTGCGCGTGCGTGTCGGAATCTTCTGTAGCTATTCTCCGAGCTGCGCTGTTCGGAAGCAATCGAAAAGTTTGCTGGCCCGGCGAAACGAAACGGTGAACGGAGCAAGTTGCGCGGCGAATTCACGCGTTTACGCAAAATCCAACCACATACGCGATGATTCAACAAGTTAGTAGGGGAAGGTTCAACAAACCGGGAATACTTTCGCGAAAAAGAAAGACTCCTCGATTCTGTAGTTTGTGTACGCGCTGCTGCGTTGTGTTTACATCGACGTAAACGTCCTCGCGTCCGCGACGCAAATATACCCTCGCGAGCGAAACTAAGAAACCAAAAAAGAACGTCCATCGAAGAGCTGGTAATATTTGACCTGCTGAAGCATCGCACGACGATCGACTCGGGCTCGTTTTAAACCTCCAAGCCTCTACTTTTGCACGAGTGAACAGGTGTCTTTCGAGAATCTCGAGAAAAACATTATTAAGGTCCGTAGAGTCCCTTGAATTTCTCGTACATTAAAAAGAAACTACCTTCAGTTTTTCGTTTCGCTCTTCGATGCAAAGAGGAAGTTAAATCGTGGAGCTAGAATTGGAAATCCGAAGAAGGGTTAAAGAAATCCTCATCGATGCTCGCGAGGCTCGGAATTAATTTGTACATCGAATAGATGAAGTTGGAACTTGTTCCGAGCAGAGAATACGTCTCGACAGGGTCGCCGTTGGGTGGAGTTAATTTTTTTTCCAAGCATCTGGGAAAGCGTGGAAGATAAGGCTGGCGTGTCTGCCACGCAGAGGTTGTGGCAGCCAGGGTGACAGAGTGTCGCTTTCCAAGTATGGGGAAAAAAATCAGATCCAGCGACACGAGACCACGGCCATCGGTCAGCTTTATCTTTCACGAGCTTCCAAAGGAGAAAGAAGCACGAGAAATTTAAGAGCCGACCAAGCTGGCCGCGTCTCGTTTCTACTTTGACCAGATGGCCGAATATGTTTCGCGCGCTTGCTAATTTCCTACGAGTTGTAGCATATTTTCGTGCGTAAATTATGGCACGCATTTTCGGCCTGACCGCCGTATGCCGTGGGTCTGTTGCGCGTTGCCACGTGCCTTCAACCCTTTCAACGCTCCTCCAATTGAACCGTATCCGATTCGTAGCCGAGGTTCATTTTTGCTCCGCTCGTATAGGCAACCTGAAGTGGCGCGATAAATCGAAGTAGCCGAAATAACGCCAGCTTGGTTAAGTAAAAGAGCATTAGACGGTTTCCAGTGTCTACATTTTAGATTGACAGCAGGCAAGCGTTTGCCAGATTTTTAATGGAATCCGATACTCGCGTTTAACTCTTTTCTGGTTGTTGACTGCTCGTAAAAGAGTAGCTATTAATCTAGCGACGTTGCATAGGTAAAAAAGGGGACGATTGAAGTTTGAAGAGGGGCTTCAAGAGGGTCTACGTCTTCCTCGTTATCTAATAAAAGCGCATAGGCTTTGTAAACCATTTGTTCGAAGTTTCGTGCAACTTGGAACAGTTTTCGATCGCAACGCGTCATCGTTTTAACATTGAATTACCTTAACTAACCCTTTGGGCGAGCAATCGGGTAACCGAGCACTCGTTTCTATAATTTTCTACGACAATTTTTTCCGCTCACCATTACGTCGACTTACCTTTTTTTTTTATTAACTCTTCGTGTGTTTGGAAACGCGACTCGCGTCGTTTTGCCCTTGCACCCGCAGAATGAATGCCTAGGAGAATTGAAATCGGTGATTTCGCGCGCAACAGCTTAACGGTATCGATGAATCGGTCTCCTCCGATAGCAAACGGAGGTGGCGGGTTTTGGTTTCGGTTTCGTTGCGCAGCCACGGCCATGGGATGATACTTAGGCGGAGGTATCTGGTAAGGAATAGGTTGGCAGTTTGTAGCAGTACAGTAGGAGTCCTACTTCCTGGCGCCCCTATTGATCCCCCTTTATCCCGGAGCTGCTAGTCACGACATCGCCAAGAGGCACAGGCAGAACCTCACAGTCAAGGGGGTGATGTTTAATTCAAGTCCAAGCACAATGCTTCCTCAAGAAGCGTCTCTCTCACTTTCCATATAAATTATTCCGCGGTCTCGCATTCAAAGCCTTCCCGACCTCTTTCCCTACCACTTCCGTCTACCCTACGCAAAAGGAATTGCGCCGAAACGACCTCGCGAAAAAATCTACGCACCTTTCTCGCAAAGTCTCCATCGTTCCCTCGAAACAATCTCTCTCACACCTTCTACTACCCGATGAAAAATCGACCAACTTCTTCCCTCCAACTAACCTCGGCAAATCGTTCGACAACTATTCGAAAGGGATTTGACATTTGAAAGGCTGTCGAAAGAAAGGAAGTTCTTCTATTAAAAATAGGTATTTCATAAAAGTCGAGTAAAGTCGCGGCGATTCAGTTTCGAAGAGATTTTTCTGCGATCTCTTGCAAAAATAATGGACGAGGATCGGCTTCTCACGAGTTACAGGTGCTCGTGAAAATATTCGGCTACCTAGACACCCTTTTGTTGCTCTCGATACCATCGACGCGTGCTGACGATTAATTTTGTGGATTAAAAGCATCGTTGGCGTCTCGGAGCGCTTCAAATTCTTTGCTATCCGTAGAATAGGAAAGCATTGGAAGGAGAATACGAGTTCAGTGGGACGCAGTTCAGTATTTTCATGACTGTATTCTTTCGCTAAAATCCACCGGAGCGAAAGGGTTAAAGAATTCCTCCGCAACATTTCATTCTGTCGTTAAAGTATCTTCATCGATTTCGAAAGGAAACTTCGAGCTACATCCCCTTTCTTCGCCGACGCGTAATTATACCTGCGCAACGTTTACCGAATACCAAAAGCGGCGGAATACTTTTCCGTCTAACTTCGCGCGCTTCTCGAAAGTATTCGCGGAGATATTAGAGCGAGGCGATTATCTCGTTGCACGATTCCGAGCGAAGTCTTTTCCCAGGGAAGTTCGCGTTCGCTTTCGCCTTTATGTCGAGGTACCGATCAATCTCTCGCAAAAATACGGACAGGTATCCAGCATTCTCGGACGTGTTCGGGGACGTACGAAATCCTGTTCGGTGCCGGCTGGCTGGACATTAGTCGCGGGCCACGTCGTATCGGGTCGGCAGATAAGACCTCCGATTTAAGTTGGCGAGAAAGCGAGAAAAGGATAGAAACGGCGAAAAGGGAGAAGGGAAACGCGCGAGAAGGATTAAAGGTCAGGGTGGAGGAATGGAAGAGGGAAGAAAGAGAAGAGAGGACTGGCGGAGAGATGTAGGAGCCGTGCTCACAGGGGACTCAGAATCTTTTGGGGACTGTCGACCGATTTAATTGGCTTTCCGCTGGAGGACTGGTCTCGTGGCAAGCGCGCAACGAGTCTTGATTCTTCTCCGACACGAGTCCAATAAATCCTCCGCTTCCTTCGCCCCCTTCCTCCCCTCCGACTCCCCCCTTCTTTAAACGATGGTGACAAACTAAACCGAGGTCCTTTTCCCACCCTCCGCACTCTTTTTATCTGATCTTCGCGGCGAAGGATACACAAGAAACACAAACCGGCGGGGTAGGAGGTAGATGCTACGTATCGATAGGGCAACACCCGGAGGGAAGGTGAAACCGGGGACGAGAGAGGAGGTGGTCCAGAAAAGGGGTTAGAAAGACCCTTTCCCTCCAGCGGGATCGACGAAGAAGAAGAATGCCGTTTGTTTCGGATGGAAAGAGAGGGAAACGGGGTATAAGGATAGGAGGAAGTTTTGGGCCCTGGTAGCGGTGATGTCTTCACATTAAGAACTCGTTCTCTTATCGGCGATGATTTATGGCGGCATTCAATTTTTAACCTCCTCGTCGAAAGGGAATCACCGAAATAAATATACCCGTTGCGCTCTACTGGACTCATGCTAGAGGACAGATGTTTCCAACGATCCCGGAGCACATGTCCACGATTCGCTTGCTTTTCCTCTCGCCACCCTCTCTCTGCCTCTGCCTCCATGCACGCATACCGTGATACACAATTTATCGCCATCGCGGGCTACACACTCGTCTTCTTCTCTTTTTTTTCTCTTCTAACAGAAGTCGATTCAATTCTCAGTCGAGTCTATGCGGCAGTGGTCCTTCTTATTCTAATCGGTAACCGCGTCGAGTTTGATGGAAAGATCCGTGGGTGTAAGTCTCGTTTTCAAAAGAATGGAACTCACGTTAACGAGTCACGCTCGTTCTACGATTTATGGCGCAGATTCGACAAAAACGTATACTATCGAACGGTGAAATTTAATGGCTACTTAAATCCTAGCTTTGTCTTACAAGATTGGGGGCTGCAAAATAGTAGTTGCCTACAATATTCGTAGGATTTGTGGTTGATACGGTACGAAAGCAGCCATCGAGTAACGCTAGCGTACGTATATAAACGGCAAGGGGTTACGCGAGCTCTGGAACGTAGAATCCGTGTATCCGTGGAACTAAAATGAACTCAAGTAGCATGCATTAGTATTCGAAACTTAGAGCGGCAATGTTTCAAAGGAGAAAACACGTGTGCCTCGTGTCGTTTTGCCTTGCAGCCGCGGAAACAGTGGCCTCTTTCCACGATGCCGTAGTGACTCGCGAAACGTTGAGAAAGTAGAGTTTCTATGAAGCAAAGCACCACGGTGGACGTTGCCCAGTCGATCGAATCAAATAGCGCGATTACGTAATTCGCTTTCGCGTCCACAAGCTGCACGCGATTTTCTCGCCCATCTGCAAACTTAACTTATCCGTTGCTTAGGAGAATTTCCCTTGCTACTTCTGATACTACTACGTATCTGCTACTACTACGCCACGAGAACGAGTTAAAACGATGGAGTAATTTCTAAATTTAATCGAAGGAAGAAAAGATCGGTAAAGAGGAAGCCGCGAATGTGAATCCAGACGCGCGTGCTCGCTATCCTCTCGGAAGAATAATTGCTAGACGCTTTCCCTTCAACTTTACTTACCAAGGAAAAGTGGCGCTGTTTTGCAAGCGCATCGGAGTTAAAAATATACGCGTGCATCGATACGCTATTGACGAGATAAACGCGGAAACGCAACGATGCGTCGAACGTGGCGGCTGCTATCGAGAGGGTTAATAATCGTGGGGGTTTTTGTTAATTCGACATAATAGGACGTTCACGATTCATCAATTACGAGAGCAGAGCGGCGTTAATTTAGCCGCGCGCTGATAGGCGTGTCCGGAGCAGATAGCGAGCATATTAATGTCGACTGAGAGTCACTGGCTCTTGGGTCGCATCAACTGGAATGTATTCATCCATCGAGTTAACGCACGCTCAATTTGTCCGGGACTTGTCAGGCCCGCTGGAAAAGGATACCTTAATAAATTGTTGCCATGTTCACGAAGCGGGGACGTTGGTTGTTTTTGAACCGATACTCGGCGGTGGTCGCGACCAGGCCATGCCAGGCCAGCCGCAGACGTTCAGAGTTTCGCAGCCACGATATTGTTTTGTACTTGCAACGCTGTTCTCGCTTTTTTACGCCCTCCGAGGGGACCTCCGAGCGTCCCTATCTTTTCTCTTTTACACCTGACCACCGGTCCCTTCCATTTCTTGCCTCGCGACCGATCGCCCCTTATTAACTTCGCCTTTCCAAGCCCCGCTTCTTCGATGCCAACCGCTTGCAGCCAGCCATTTTTCTCGCGATCCGCCGCTTCAATTGTGAGGCGAACTCGAACAAAACTGAACAACTTTTGCACGCTTTGCTTCTACACATACGTCTCGGTAGAAACGTTTTGCCTCTTCTTCGCGTGTTCGCGACGCGCTCGCGTTGCGCGTAGAAAACGTTCCCTACCGCTGTCGAAAGCTATAGAATCGAGTCCCACATCCCGTCTCGTCGACCTTTCTCCCTTCGTTCCGAGTATTTTGACGAACAATTTGGGTTGCCCGTTTGCCCCAATTTGCATGGAACCGCGTGCTAAAGTGTCTCCGCGTAAGCGAACGGTTTCGCGTAACCGGTAAGATGAGTATCGATTAAAGTTCTACGAGATATCGATCGACGAGCTAACCCGAACCGCGTTAGGTGCATCGAGGTGTATCGATCTACCGCGAAGTTAGAAGCATCGTAGCGGAAGTTCGTGCTCGAATTTGGCCGTACTTCTCCGCGGACAAGCCCGCCGAGCGGTTCTCCAATTCGATCGGAGCGACATGGATACGTTAAAGAGGAAGCGCGGACATTGCATTTCGGATGCCAATGAAAATCTAATTTTTGGTGGATATGGTGCAGAGGTAGTAGAAAAGCGTAGCGGCAGAGGTAGTAGATAGTTTGGCCGCGAGTGGTAGATTTGGGCGGAGGGATTGCGGCATCTCGACGTTGGAAATATCAGACCGGCCGGTATTATTGGCCAAGATGAAGTTATTTGGGTTAGGTCGGGTCGGGTTGCGTTATTGTCTGTCCGGCAAAGAACTAGCTCCCGTAATCATAGAGCAAAGCTCCTGATCCTCCTACCCACGTATATACGTAAGACGCAAAATGGTACGTTTCCTTGCTCGGGCTGGCTTTTCCTTCCACGGCCGGCTGAAATTGAAAAATGAAATTGATTCTGTCCTGGCCTTTGCCGCAGCTCTCGCCCCTGCCCCCCCCCCCCTAACGTCTTATTAGATCTGTTTCCTTCCGCCCGCGTATACTACCGCTGCAGTCGTAAAGTTAAAGCGATTAAATGGGCAGCAGCCAGCGGCTTTTCCACCTATCTACCCGCGCAATCATTCGATAAGCATGAATATTAACGTCCATTCGCCGGAGATATTAGCTCGGTGCGCGCGAAACCGCGACTCGAGAACGGAGTTGAAGCTCTACGCCGGCTACGGAAAATATTTTCCACCTCGTCGTATTCGTTTAAGCGTCGCGTCTTCGCGGCTGCTGCGAGAGGCAAAGCGACGGGAAATTCTCCAAAAAATTGCACGATCGGTTTCTCGGGAAACGGGCACGTTTCTCGCTCTGCAAAAAAAACGCGTGCACGCGGAACGAGGTGCGATATTTAACGCGAGTCCTCGACTATATTACCCATCGGCGTCGATCGAGATTCGATCGTTCGTCCGATTAGCGGCTCGTTAATCGGTTGGCTTCTCGTTTCACGAGCGATGTCGCGGACCTATCCGAGAGATACGAAGTCAGATTTGTGCGGGCTGAAGAAGATACGCGGCTGCGCGATAAGGATCGCGGGAAGGGTGCCTCGGAAGCGTTAAAAATCCCCGATTTCGGGATGGCTCGTTAAACTTTTCGCCCGGTGGTTCAGGAATTTCGTGAAACATCGAGAAAGGGAGTGGTCGTGGTAAAAATTTACGGTGCCGAGTGAGAAGCCAACCGTAGGCCTTATCTTTACTTTCACACCCCAAATGACCGACACGAGTCAGTCCCTCGGAGTCGGAGGACTTCGCACGATTTCCATCGCCGTTTTTCTGCTCTCGTCTCGTTTTGCAATCACCCGTGCGAATCTCGCGCAGCCTAGTCGTTTGCTATTTTTTTTTTCTCTCCGCCTGTTTTTATCTCGTTTCCACGTTTACCCTTATAGCCTTGTCCTTTAGTTGAACTACGAAGAGGGCATCAAATTTTTGCCAACCATCGTATAGGGACTTTACAAATTTAATTTCACGGATTTAACAGTAATCTCTTTGCTGTTTTTCGTCAATTACGAGAAAATGGGTTGCCTTTGCTACCTCCTGTTCGATTCCTCGTCTAAATCGGCTCTCCCGCATCTCGTGCCGAGAAATAAGCTCATCCCTCTAATGACGAAGGAAGCGGTAAAGCATTCGCCGGTCACAGTTTGTTATGGTAACGTCGCGGTTAGTAAAATAGCAGTGTTCGGTTAAATGTACGCGACGTCGGCGTCCGTGTACCCCGGAACATCAAAGCTGCGAGCTGCAGCAGCTTTCAAATAAGAAGCTTATCCCGTTTTGGCTGGATCGTTGCAGGAGGGTGGGGGATCGACGACTCGTGAAACGCGTTCCTACGTCCGAAAATGCAAACCGATAAATTACGCGAGAGACACGCGGACGTAAATACCGGCGCGCACGGACAAGAGTGCCGATTACCTTGAACTTAAAGGGACACGGTGAGGGGTCGAAGGGACGCGAGCCGGAGAGAAAGGGCGGCTACTTTTAGCGGGGAAATAAATAGGCGCCACGTTGTGCAAGGGAAGGTATTTAAAAATAGGCCAAGAGTTTAGACGCGCACCGTACTGCCCGTGGCTTATAGGTACGCTCGTTAGCTTCGAGGAGAAGGCTAATTAAAAAGCAGTAAAGGAAGTGACGCACGTGCGCCAGGGAAATCCTTGTCTCTGATGAAACCATCCTGGAAATCCTCTTGGACTTTGGCTTCCTGCAATTATCCGTCGCGAAGATCGAAGCCTCCGTGACGTTGAACGCGTCGCGTGCTCGAACTCGAATCCAACCATCGAGAGCATCCTTCTAGCAGAAGGATCCATGGATCCTTGGATTCCTCGGTAAATTGCGTCTAATTAATCGCCGTACAGATACGACAGATATGATTTACCCTGATAGCGTAGGATGCAGCTCGGGGTTGGCGATATTCCGTAGAAATTCGTCCAGCTAATTTTCTCCTCGAGTGGGTTAAATAATCGCGGGGAGAGGCGCGAGGCAATTAAGAGTTCCGCGAGGGAAAACACGATTAAACAGAGGGGACGACCTCGAAAAGCCGTGAGATATTTTTGGAGCGGCCCTAAATTTCGAACCGGGCCGCTCCTCGCGCGATTAACAACACGTTGCGAGCGATTTGTCGGCGTTCCAGTACGAAGAAGCATCGCCACGGTCCCTGATCCCCCGATCCTCGATCCTCGATCTCCGATCTCCGGACCAGAACCAGCTCTACTATTTTTGTGCCTTCTTCCGTGGCATTCTCGAACCGCGATTAACGCTTCCACGAGAGACACTCGTCTTCCCTTCGCCTTCTCCGCGCGTCTAAAGGATCAATTTTACAGCGACCTATTATGCCGTACGCGTCACGTTCCTACGCTTCTTCTTTTCCCCTTCGACTAAACGACGCTCCGCTTCGCTGCCTAAAGATTCTTCGGCGATTAACGAGTCGCACTTACTTACCTCGACTCGCGTACTTTTCCACTTACGCTATCGTCGGAAGCTTTAAAACCGCTGCAGCTCTCGAAGAATTGATAAAGAAAGTAGGTAGGAAAACGTTCACTCGCGGCGTAGCTTTAATAGGACGTTACCGAAGCGAGGAAACGCGATGCGGTGGATTTAATCGCGGCTACTAATACAGCTGCTGGTGACGGCGAAAGTGTTCGTCCCGTTTCGACGTTCAGTCGACGCGGAAAGAATAATTCGAAGTCTATCGTTAACGCGCGATACGCAATTGGTGCCAAATGAATTTTGTTGAAATAGAGTTCGCTACAATTTATCGCCGACCGCTGATCTACAGCTGAACGAGGAAACCAAAGGAATTATGTAGAAACATAAAGTACGCGATACGAGAAATTGTACTTGCACGGTAAACGAAGAGCAAGATTTTTACGCTAAGCGTGCGAGCAGCGACTATGCTAGATGTCTGAACGGTGAACTGGTTAGCACCGATGAGAAGTCAATTTAATGTAATTACGAAACGCGGTTACCTTTAAACGTGTAACCGCGAATACCGCGAGCAAAATAAATAGATACGGTTTCCTCAGTTTCGTAAAGCGGCCGGATACTTTTGCGACTAACTGCGACTAGCAATTATTGTTAACGTTTAAAGTCACGTTGGCATAATTCCAGAGAATTCAGCGTTGAGCAATGTACGCATAGAATGCGAGCGAGAACGATCTGGAATCGATAGCGGGCCGAGAGCAAGAAGAAAAAGTAAAATACTTGCGCGCGTGTAATAAATAGAGAGGCCGAAGATTTGTCGCCCGAGTTCTTTGACTCCTTTTATTTCGTCATCCGCGTTTCCAGTACCGCGGCGAGTCCATTATTCCGAGTAAAGAGCTTAGCGGTTAATAATCGTTGGCATTGAGATCAGCGACGGATTAATAGTTGCTTGTTCTTGGGTCGCGTGGATCAGCTCCGAGAGACGATAGCAATAAGACGGAGGATTTCGGGATCATAGGTTAGAGCTCGATCTTTAGTTCCTTCTGGTGGCTCTCGGAATTGCTTCCAATTGCCGTTTGCGTGCCAGGGATATCGACACCGGCTCTAAAATTTCCCCAGCCTAAATTCGCCACGCGAAACACAAAGGAGAAAAAGAGAGGGAGGAAAGGACGGGAAAGGGAGAGGGAGATTTTGAAACGGCGAAGGATAGGAGAGGATGGGAGCCCGGAGTACTTAGCGGGGTGTAAGAAATTCAATTGCTCGGTATAATATCACGGCTGAAGCAGAAGAAGGCAGAGAGGAGAGAAGCAATCAGAAAAAGCCGCGGGCGATGGCTAAACGATCTGTGTAACGAGTTTATCCGTCCGAACCTCCAACCTTTTTGCTCGTCCCTCGCTTTTTCCTTGCCGTAAGTCTGTTGCTCTTTGCTCGTTGCTCGTTGCTCGCGCGATTCGTCGCCGCGTGTCGCGCCTTCGTATCGATATCGCTGTTTCGCGCCGCTTCCGAGTACGAATAATGCACGAAATGTCGCGGCGCTTCTTATCCGCCGTTGCGGATCCACGCATACCGGCAATTACTTTCTCCCGAGACTCGGCTGCTGCTACGCGCCGCGAGTAATCTTCTCTCGAGCTGTCGCGCGCTTTAATTTCCAAATCACTTCCAGATGCGTCGCCTTTTACCCCGAAGCACGAGTAACACTTTCGCCGCGTCGTCGCGGTCGTTGCCGCTCGAAAAATGAGTTTACAATTGCACCGACACGAAACAACACGGAGGGGTTAACTCGTTGCGTTAGAATAAAGAATCGCGCTCAGTTTTACGAATCGTTGCGCAGAGTCGACAAAAATTGATAGGATTAACGGTGAAATTTAATCGGAACTGCGACTTCGTAAGCTTGTTGCTTCCGATCGACGAGCTAAGGAATAATTCGATCGTTAACGAGTTAATTTGGCAATGCCGCGGAATCGTTGTGGCCGTGCCTGCTTAGAACCGGTTGGCGGAGAGCAGAGGCGGTTCAGCGTGGCCGTTTCCTAATCGTTTTGCGCGGCGTATCCCCAAGGAATCGCATTTTTATTCGTTAAAGAAGCGAAAGAATTTTCGGCTGGATGGTAGGGCGGAAAGGTTAGGGCCGGCATAGCGAGAAGGGAAGCCGAAGGGGGAAAAAGAAAAAGTGAAACGGGAAAGAGCTGGAACTGGAAAGAGAGCTCGACCAGTTTTCAGTATCGCATTAGCTGGATCAGGAATGCCGCGACCGGTATCTCGGTTCCATCGGCCTGCTGTCAGCGAGCTCTATCCCGATGAATGTTTAATGTGAATTTAAGACTCGTCCCGTCCCCTGTTCCCCCTTCTCTCTTCCCTCTTCCCTCTTCAGTCTTCTCGCTTTTCTCCCTTCTCTTTTCTCGGCCAGTCGTCAGCAACGTTTCCCGCTTGTTGTCACGTTTTGGTGGTTTCGGTATAAATTCGCTCGTGGCCGCGGCCATAGTCACGCGAGCACCACCAGCCGACCTAACCCCTCCAGGGGAATCAATTTACATTCAACACGGACGAATTATGCGACTACGAAAAGCACCGGTTTATCTTTGCCTGCATATCGGACAACTTTCTTCCCCCTTCTTTTTTTTTGTACACCTCCACCTATCGCCACTGTGCAAGCTATCGCGGGAGCTCGCGGTTGCGAGAGAGAAGTGCTTTTCCAAAGCGGAGTAAGGAATTTCCGAGTGAAACCACGTAGACTTTGCGTCACCGATTGTACGAGCAATCGATGCGGCGTAGACAATGTTTAGTAGGAATATACAGAATGACTTCGAGTTGGTATAGTTCACGTTGCAAAGTTGCATTCATTACGAATACGTATAAACGCTGGATGCGTAGGGAACCGAACGTGTACAGATGCGTAGCAAGGATATATTAACTGAAAGACGAAAGAGGTACGCGGAATACGACACGGAATCTTAACGTTAGGGAGCTGTGAATGCGACAACAATGTCGTTTGGTCTACGCCTAGAACCTAGCAGCCTAAAATACCGTAGACAACTCGTACGCTATACTACTGCTGTACCCTGTATACTTGATTCAGCGTACTATTACGTTCGGTGTTAATCGAATTTCGTTTGGTATTTCGATTTCATATCAAACTCCACCGCTTTCGTATCGCAGAAAAAAAGTTGTTCCTCGTATGTACGGTAATTTTGTAAGATCTTGGAGATTTGTCTATCGTCGAATCTAAATTTCGAGTGAACCTGCTAGCGTATCGTAAATGCGAGAAGTATAATGGGTACTGCGCCGATTGTAACGGCGGGATTCGCGGTAGAGCCAGCTAGTCGGTGAAAACGACTAGGGTGGGTGTGGACCGTCTGACGTTGCTATTTACGATCCTGTTGACGCCTAAGCACATGAAATAATATCGCGTGGTGCCAGTCTGCTTGCTTTCTCCGGATAAGAATTATTGTGGCTGCCGCAAATAGACAGACGAGCGAGCGTGCGTGCGTGCGTACGTACGGAGTGTGCGCCGCGCGGTTCGGCTAGTAGAATGAATTTGCTCGTGCGAAGTAGATCAAAGGGAGGACGGATATAAACGAAAGGTAGAAAAGGCTCGTTTTACGGATTCGCCGCGCCGTAAGAATGTTAATTATCCGCTGCCGTGGTCGTGGCCGTGCCGTGCCGTGTCGCCGTGTCCCACGAAGCCGACTAACGATGCGCCAGTCGATATTTCGATTCGCCATTGTTACGCGAGGGCGTAGAGCACCGTTCGGAATTACTCGAGCGAGCAAAATTTACAGTCGTATTCGCGCAAGTAAATCTGCGACGTTGCTTTTAGCTCCGACGACTTTTTCTTCCGACGACGGTTGTCCCCGCTTTCGTTGTTGCCAATCGAGCGAAGCTTTACATCGCTTAAGCTATTAAGGATTTTCGAGCTTCGAAATTTCCAAGGGATTGGATTTCCAAGCTCTTGAATTTCCAAGTATTCGAATTCTCAAATGTTTCCATCTCGAAACTTCTGAGATTTAAGGGACTTTCGGTTTCCATTCATTCGAGTTGCCAAGCTTCCGGATGTTCGAGTCCAAGTTTACAAGCTTTCGTATTTCCAAGCGCTCGAACTTTCAAGCTTCTGGATTTATAAGCGTTGGAGAATTCTCAAGTCTTTCGACTCCCAAGCTTTCGAATTTTCAAACGTTAGAATTTCAAATGCTTTGGACTTACCTTTCCTCGCCTTCGACTATCGAAGCTGTTACATTTCCACGCGTTCGAATCGCCACGATCCATAATTTCCAAGCTCTCGACGCTCGTAACCTTTGACGTTCACCTGTTCCAGGTTTGCCCGGGTTCGAATATGCAAGGAGGTTTTCTGCCGGGATCCGCGGCACGCTGGGGATGCTGCAGGCGGATCGGAGTATTTATCACGGGAGTGAATGATTGCGGCGATGGGTGAGCCTTATATACATTTATTACCGGCGCTGCGTACACCGTGGCGCATGGGCGTGCATGGGCGTGCATACAGCCGCGAAAAGGACAAGTTGCGCGCGTTACGCTATACGTAAAGAGCGACATAAATTATCCGCGTAATGCGGACGAGGGAGCGTGTAATAATAACATTGTCGAGTAGCGAGTAGCGAGTGAGAATACAGCAGCAGGTTTCCCTCGGTATTCCCATTCCACACCATGGCTCCCAGTTGTCTCAAGGGATTAACTCGCCTCGTGGACTCGCGCAGCCCATGCTATACGTCTCGTGTTTCCGCTCCACTGTCTCAAGAAGTCAACCTCGAAAGGTTCAGCCTAGATAGCTCGCGTTTCCTCTGCCTCTACCCTCCACTTGCTTTTACGTCCTTCCATAGTATATCTCCTGGTGTATTATCCGTTTTCGCGTGCGCGTCGGCACGCGATACGCGTTTTCATCGACGCGAAAGCTAACGAAGCCAGACCTACGACGCGTAGGTGACGAAAAAATCGCTCGTGTCCTCGTGTAGCTTAAAAACGTTGAATGGAGAAGGAACGCGGCGTCGCATCGGTTGGCTGCACGCATCGCCTATTAGAATTCTTTTACCCCGGCGCGGCGGTTGCTAGCCGATCATAAAACGGCTATAAATTAACATCGAACACCGCCGTGGTCCCCGGTATCGTACAATGCGATCGACGTTCATGGTATGGAAATATACATATAAATGCAACGTCCTACGGTCGCGACTATATTTGTCGGACAATACAATCGTAAGCGGGCGCGCGCAGCGTGCAGTTTTCCGCGTTATTTTCACCCGTGCTCCCGGCAGGTATGACGGTCATTATGTGCAAAACGCGATCGCGGCTCGAGGCTCGAGGCTCGAGGCTCGCGAATCGCGATTCCGCGATAAGTTCCTCCGCCCGCTGTTTACTCGCTCGAACCTCCGGCATTATCTTAATAATGCCAACAACCCTTTTGTTTCTCGTTTTCTCGTTCGCTCGCGCCGCGTTTGCAGCTTTTATTTCGCGTGCCACGCACCGGACGCGTTACCGTCACCTCCTATTAACTCGTCCATCCTTTTTTTTCGGGATGCAGATTCGCTCGGTAACGCGTTTAATCGATTCGTCCCGCGATCCCGCGCGTCAGATAAAAATGCTCGCGTAACGGATCGCGGAACATCTTCGTTTATCGTCGCCCGTATAGTTTCAACCTTTTTATCCTCCCTCCAGAACGGTCGTGGAAATTAGACGCACGCGAAGACGAAATCGATGAAATCTGTTCGGAGCGACGGTTGCGGTCCAATCGAAATCTATTTCTATCCTGATAGAAACAGAATCGAGTAAAAATGAGTTTGTTTATTCATTGGAAGCTTAGAACGTTATATAGGACCGGCCGATTAATATTTAGCATTCTCTGCTGCATCTTTTGCGTAACGAATCCGTTTCCAATAAGCCCAATTCGTATTTCGAGAATCGAATTACTTTTTAACGCGCCTCTTAGTCTCTTCTATTACTTAGTGCCGCAGTGGAGGAATTCAAATTAAAAGGAGTCTCGGAGATTCTCGTGGTTGCGCGCTCTCCTGTCCTCCGCGTTTTATTCTTCAACTTTTCCAGAGTTAGAATTGAAACGAGCGATCGCACGTTACCTCTATCCAACGATCTAACGATTTGTTCGTAAAGTATCCGTTGTTCCTTTCTTCGAAAACAAATTTTTGCACTCTTACAAAGAGTGACAACTCTTCTTCATTTCCCCGTACGCTCTACGAATTTTTCGCAGGCTCGTCGAACGTTTCGAAGCAGCGCTATGTTACGTTCGGCTGTTCCGAGGTTTAATTTGGTAGGGGTCGAAACCGAATTCGTTTCGATGGTTGTTTTGCTTGCCCTACCGTGACGCACCTCGTGGCCAGTCCCCCAGTTGTGGCAAGGTGCATTTATTTTCATGTAAATATGCTTCTCGCTTAGTAGCACTACGAAAAGGGGACGTCAATCAAAGCGATAAGTATGCGGGCTACTTCAAAGCGAATACTGATTGTAAGTTAAAGCGGCCAGCTACGTAAGTCGCCCAGCGCATTGTTAAAAAGTTCGCCCCACAGAGGAGACTGTTCTCTGTCGAAGTTGAACGCGATAAATGGCTGCCGTTCGCGGGATGAAGACCTCTGTCAAACTCCGCCACACGCGATAAACCTTTGCTCGAAAGTAGCAAATACAATAGAGCCACTTGGCCGATGCCGTGCTTTCGTTCGCGCCGCTATTATTCCAAAACCTGTCGTCGCCTGCGTCGTCTTCGTATTCGATAGACGAATCGGCGCTTTCGTTCTTCGATTCTCGTTGAAACTAGCCGCACCGGCGAACGGGTTGAAAGCGGAGACGCGAGATTAGCCGAGGGGCTTCGGTTTAATTGAACGCGAAACCTTTGGTCAAAAATAGCGAGCGTCGGATCGAATGAAGAATTCGTTCGCGTCGAAATACTCGAAGCTAATTCCGCGAAGCTCGAGGTATTACGAGAGAGCTTTTAATTGTGTAACAAATTCGAAGGCTTGGAAAACGAAAAACTATTCTTGACTGTCGTATGCGTACAAATCACGCGCAATTGGACTGCTGATTTTTATGCGTTTACGGGGAATTTAAAGACGCCAGAGGATACTCAAAGCGTAGGAGAAATCACTATAATCAGGAGCTACCTAATTCAGGTCCCGTTTTATCGAGCACAAATCTGCATAAAAGTCCGCAGTCCGCGTATAATATTTTAGCACAGTTCTGTATTCGAGACAGGGTTAGAAAATAGTTTACGTAGCAAGGAATAGTCTTCGAAAAGAAGTCGAGGGGTTAATTGCGCGACACACTTTTTCTCCTCCCAAAAAAAAATGGAACTACCTCGCTTTTACGATAAGCGGCTCAACTTGGACCGTGTCGCATTTAGAAAAATTCCACACGCCATTTACCGGATTCGGTGTACTTTTGTTCGAGGATTCGCGAGACTGGTAAGACGCGCAAAGCTCGCGACTCCTTTGAATTCGTTGGTCCTTTGGAAGCGGGTTGCAAGTTGTTGCATCCCTCCATCGATGCACGCAATTTACATGACCCATATATCGTCGCGCGTCTGTTCCGTCTACGTGTAATACCGTGCCCGTTTTTTTTTTCCCTCTGAAAACTTTAATTTTCCGGCCGGCTTTCGCGTGTGCGTTTCCGCTTTTGCGCGTGCGTCTCTTTGAGATCGAAAACTCGAATGAATTCCCGACGAATTCTCATTCCGCAAACGTCGCGTCGTTCGTCGCCTTTTTACATCTTTTTCCGCAACAGCGCGAGAAGCGAGGAATTCGCGGGCCCGAATTTATGCTGGAGGTTTTCGCTCTCGGTTGATCGGAAAGAAGAGGGCGGATTCACGCGGAAACTTGCGCTAATAAAATGACTCGCGCTGGCAAACACGTAATTAATATCGATGGTAATTAGAAGCACATATTTACTCGTCGCTAGGGAATTAGGCAAACGCGCAGCCAAAGGGACTAGGATGCTATTCAGGTCAGCGTTCGCGTACACGTGTACTTACGTCTGTCGGTGTATTCCATATCCGATACAGTAGCTCGCAAAACTCTGCGTACCTGCTCCACGTTTCGAACGTTTGCATATTTCAGGAGAACAAAAATCTGATGGAAATTTGTAACATATAAACGAGCGAGCAAGATTTCTAGGAGTCGTTTCGTAAAGAATCATCGAGGACCTATGCGAAGGAATGCGCTTTCAAACGCGTAGACGTTACTTTGCTTGCGTTACACGAGTTACGGGAGTACACAGTATAGTTGCAGCGATAAGTTTGCGTACTTTAATCCACGGGACGTTCGTTACTTTAACGGCGAAATCGTAGAAGCGCAATCTACGAGTGAAAGTAAGATTTTGTACGAAGTTTGTTCGCAAGCGTACGTTTCAAAGTTGCAAAGTTCCAGGCGAATATCGTCTGCACCTACGTATCGCTTAATACGCGAGGATCGTTGTAAATGTTTACGATCACCTTCTGCGTTACAATGCAAGCTGTGCATCGATCTGAGATAGCATTTGTAGCCCGCCGAATTGCTTCCAGATTCCGTTGCATCGTACGATCAGCCACTGAATTATTATTTCGTTGAATCAGTTCTTCGCGTGTATTTACCTATTTTCGTTCTACAACTTCGCAACGAAGCGTTTGCGAACGAACTTTGCGTAACATTTTCTACTCCCTTAAATTGCAGCCCCGGTATACGCGTGGATTTTTCTGCATTCGCGATTTCCAGTTGACTCGTATTTCTCGAAAGCAACTGCGACGAAACGTCGCCATTTTTTTTTAACGATTTACGTAACTTAATCGGCTCGTGAATGGATTCTCGCGAAACGATGGTACCTGCTGTATTTTACAGATTGGAAATTCGCGGAAGTACACGGTAGAGTTTCGCGAGCGACTGTACGCGAAAGGTTTCGCAAGCGTTCGTGATTTTTGGTCTGTTTGCATTTAAAATCGGGCGAATATCGAGAGATGTATTTATCGAGGACGCGTGGCGGTCGAGATAAATTTCACGCGGTTCCGCGCGGTGTTCACCGATCATTCAACGATATTGGAAAAACCATTTTTCATATTTTTGTATTTTTTCCTGCGCCCTCTCCCCCCTAACTCTCGCGTTTCGCTTCTTCAACCGCCGCCGAAAGTAAACACAGGTTGGTCAACCCCGTTTTATAGTAAACAACTTCCACTAGGTTTTTCCAAGCGTTTTCGGGACTTGTCGTCGCGCGGCCCAGCGAGTGGCTGCGGATATCCACTCTATAAATTAAACCGGGTGAAAAAAAAGGAGAGAAAAAAAAACAAAACAAAGCAAAGCACGAAAACAGCGGCGGCGAAAAAATATTGCGGAGAAGATATCGCTAGTGGGTATCGACAGTTTGTTCCTCTCGCCTGTTACCCGTACCGTGTTTTTTCTATTTGTTTATCCTTTTTTCTCCCCCTCCCTCACTTTCGTGTCACCATTGTCTCTCCCCTCGTTTCTTTCTGTTTCGAGGAGCGGAGAGGGGGAAGGGAATTAAAATTCAAGCGGAGGAATTTTATTCCCTTTCGGTTGCGTTTGGGGGGTCGTGACTGTTCTCTGTCACGCGGTCCCTGACGTATTATAGCGTGGATTCGGGATGAGGCTTTGAAGGTGGACAACGCGAAGGAAAAGCGGCGGTAGCGTGACTGCGACTGCGACTTCGACTGCGACTTCGACTGTGAATGCGGTAGCAACCGTAATAGTATTTCAAGTCCCGTGCTGCGTGCTGCGTGGACGCGGGGCCACGTGGCATTACTGCTTAACGTCACGTACCGATTCCTTTACCGACGTGTGACTAAGAACCGCTGTCCTAAAAATCCTTAGACAGTCTTGGAATACCAATTGCCGAACGTCGCGCAGCCGCTTCGATTAGGGACGAAAGTGGAAAACGTCGACTCGCTTGTCGTTAATAATGCAATTCGTACGATAGTATTTTACACAGCAGTTTCTGCGACCGATTCGAATTGCCAACGCTTGACATTTTCGAAGCGCCGAATTTCCGAATGCTTTCGACCCTCGAAAGCTTTCAATTCTCAACGCTTTGAACTCCCAAAGCTTAGAATTGCCACCGATACTCCCGAGTTTCAAAAGCTTATAGCATTCCCGTTGCTTTGAATTCTCGATGCTTCGAGACGCAATTGCGGTGCAATGAATTTCTCCACTATTCTCGACTTCTCAGGGGCGCCAAATGCGTTTCAATTTCCACGGCTTCCAATCGTCGTTGCCTTGAATTCCCGTAAGCCTAAGTTTCCCCGCGCTTTCCATTCCCAATGTTTAGAGTGTCGACTTGCTTTAAACTTTCGCAGCTTCGAATTGCGAACGTTCCAAATGTTCGTAGCGTCGAATTTGCAAAGTTCCCGATTTCTAAAGCTTCCCTAGACCTTTGTCCTTTACGCGCCCTTAGCTCCGGGTCGGCGGATCGTTGCGACCGTTAGGCGAATCGTTCGGTGCGCGCAAAGGGTATTCGTAGACGAATTCGACGAAAAGGTATACCACGAGCAATTTCTCGGTCTAATCGACTCGGGATCGATCGCATTGCTACAGCTAAACGAGTCGATGGAAGCCGAGCCTCTGCTCGCGGAGCCTTCGTGAACCATAAACGCGGTGGAGAGAAGCTGGCCTCCGGTTTGCCGGATGGAAAGAAACGCGCTCACGCGAGAGGAGAGAAGACGAGAGAGAAAAGAAAAGGGCACGGTGGCCTGGCGAAAGGTCGTGGCTCGGCGAAGATTCGTAGGAAGTGGGTGTCGAGGCATCTACTGGGTGGCTGGGTGAAACAAGGGTTCGGCGTGGATGGCGAAGGGGGGGTATATAGGATTACAGAAGAGCGCGAGTTATTCGGTTCGGGTAGTTGTCGTTTCAGACACGAGGCACGTAGCATATTATTGTGGTTACACGGTGAGGAGGACCGAGGCCGTTGCTCGATACAACTTCGCTACACGGCCGTCGTGGCCTTACAACCCTGTCTTCCATCAGTTATACCAGCCCGGATACCATGGAACTCATGAATAAGGCAAACTCCGCCGTTATGTCTCCATTCCGAAACGCCCTCTCACCGAAACTTTTCGATGGTCTCTGGCCTGTCCTCCCCCTTATCCCTGTCATTCCTTTAACAATGGGCTATCAAAATGCACTGCCGTTTCGCGGAGCAAACCGAGGATAGCTTGACAAGGAAATTTGCGAACGGCCGCCACCTCTCGGTTAGACCTTTCTCGATCGTTTGATCGCGAGGATGGATCGGCGGAGGGGCACGCGAAAACTCGATGACGCGGTAGCGATGTACGGCCGTCGATCTTCTTGTTTACACCGCGACGGCAAACTTCTTAATCCGTTTGTTCTGTGCGCGCGTATGCGTGCACAAGCGTCGTAGCGTAGTTTAGCGATAGAGCCTGTGGAGAATGGTCGCGGCCACTTCCGCCTAGATTAAACTGTCGCGGAGTGGTTTATCCGCGTCGCGTTAGACGTTCCCCGTTTCTCTGTCTCTCGGTTGCCGGCTAGCCGCATCGCGATTCACGTTCGCGAGTTCTCGAGCAGAACAGTTTCCCCGGTCGAGATCCGCGGAATCGAAGCAAGGGGAAGAAGAGGAAAGAAGGATGCCGAGAAGTAAATCATTCCGCGACTAATCGTCCGGACCAGACTTGGGGCTTGGAAACGGCTCGGTGACGGATCGGTGGACGTCCTTCGTCCGACGTTTCTATCTCCGACGTTGAGTGCGTTAGGACGGCTAAAAGCCCCGCGGAGAATGGCCTTTCCAATTAACGCGGCAAACGGTCTGCTCTATCTCATTGTCAGCGGTCGAGTAAACGGGGGACGCGATTATTGAATTACAGCGCGCTGGATTACGTTTGCTCCGAATTCGACGGTGACGCGCGTCGATGGGATTCGGCAGTCCGCCCCATTTTTTTCGCGTTTGTACGCATCGCGGTAGCCCGGTCCGATTTTCAGCCGTCCTTCGCACGAATAAACGCGCGTACGTTTTTTCGCGCGAAATGTAGAAGAGCGCGGAAAACATTCGCGTTGCATAACGAACGGGCAAAGAAAAATTATACGCTATTAATTTAAATTGTTCTCTCCGCGATATTAAAACTGAACACGGGGGATTCGTAGAGTCCGTAGTTGGTCGTAAATCCGGTTAGCCGTGCACTCGTGATCCGTCTGTGGAAGTAATTAACTATCCAGCGAAATTCATCGTTAAAGAAGGATGCCGGGGTGATAGGAAGGGTCGTCCCGTCCCGTCCCGTCCCGTCCCGTCCCGTGAGGCGCGGGTAATTCGAATTACTTTGCCGCGCGCTCGCTCTCCGTATAAAGTGACCATATTCGGCGGCTTTTTCCTAGCCGGCTGAGTTCCCCGAACCGGTTTACACATTAATCATTATCGTATCTGCCTCTAATAACGACGGCAACCGGCCAATGCCAGCAGGAGCTTTCACGAGTAAGTGGCAAATAAATTGGCCCTGACTGCATTAATTTCCTTGTCAATTAGATTGTTCGACGTAACGTAATGACTCGCATTCCGATTACCCTTGCCCAAACTCACCGCCAAGATCTTCCTTTCCGTCGAAACGTCGCCCCCCGTCATTTCAATTTCGCCCACGCTACGTTCCAACTATTCGCATTCCCTCTTGGTAAACTTCAGTCGCCCCGGAATTCGGATTTTATTCCGATCTCATCGATCCGTCCCTCGACGTTTCTTTTAACCTCTTGCGCCACTCTTAAACGAGAGTCTAGACGTCGATGAATCTGGGATAAATCGTCGGGGAATACTCGTTTAATGCTATTAATCCCTGAAATTCGACCCAAAGCGTGAACCAACCACATTGGAGCGTTCGTTCGCTGGCGCGTTTAGCCTAATCGCGCGATCGACCCGGATCGGAAAACGAACGATCCGAAGTGAAAGGGGACAAACGCGACGACCAGACACGCGCCTATTAACCGTGTAGACCTTCGCGCTTATCACGGATCGTTTAGTTGGCTTTCCAAGGAACGCGACGCCAATCTGTCCCAATTTAAACAACTCTCGTTGGATGCTGTTGCAGTTAATAAATAAGAACGAAGCGGTGGCAGCGGGCAGGCAACGGGCACGCATACCTCTCTAAAGTGAGGTTAATTTCGCGGTCAGTTAGCAGCTACATGGGCTCGTTGCCTCTCATTGTCAGCCGGCCAACTTTATTGACAACAAAAAAGAATCGGGCTCATGCCGTTGCCCCCTTCGTCGGCGTTAATGGCGATTGCCTCGTTCCCCCTATACGAATTTCTTCTCCCGTCTCGCTCCGCGTTCCGCCTTTTCTCGCGCGCTTTCGCTATATTTAGCCCGTGAATAATGATAATTCAAAATCGTCGCTAACGAGTAGGTTTGGGTAGGAACGGAGCATCCGCGTCGCGATGCACCCGAGGGAACGCGCACGCTTGTATGGACATCGCGAGATTATTCTAGCTGCTCGATCGAGTATTGGAAACGTCGCGCGAGTTAAGTTAAACAGTGGCTTATATCGTATCCAAGCTTGCGAATCTTCAAGCCTTGCAATTTGCAAGCACTCGTGAATTTCTAAACCTCGGAAGTTTCAAGCCTTGGTACTTTTATATTTTCTAGTTTCCACGTTGTTCTTTCTTTAAAGTTCAAGCCCTGCACGTTTCAATCCTCCCGAATTGCCGCGTCTCCGATAAAATATCGCGACTCGATTACAAGCGATAGGTATTAAAGGAGATGGATAGTCGAACGGCGGACGATAAGACTCGATTTCCGTAAAACGATCGCACAGCGCGGCGCTTGGTTTCGATAGCTTTGAAGGCGACACTGCAGTGTCTCACGCGTGATTAATCTTTCTCGTAAGCTGACGACTGTGTAGGTCCGCGGTGCACGTACGGTAGCCCGCGCTGTTCGAGGGTCGTTTAATTAACTTTCTCGCGAATTTACGAGATTGCCGGGCTCGTAGCGGGCCGCGCGGTTGATCAACGAGATCGATATAAGCAACGTACATTAAGGTGGAGCATTAAGGGTAAGATTGGAGGCGGTTAGCGCATATTGTTCTCGCATCTCGCATCTCGTGGCCGAGCAAACAGCCAAGCAAGCAACCAAGCAACGAAGCAACTCAACCAGGAGAGAGAGAGAGAGAGTTAGTCTAGTCCCTGCAGTATCGGTATCCGGCGTATCCTAAATTATTGCACCAGACTTGACTGCAACTATGCTCGTAGCTCGTAGCCGGTGGCTCGTGGCTCGTACTAACAGCGGTCCAGAGGTGCCGATAACTGACCTACTATCTTCTACTTCCGATCTGTACGAACTTGCGATACTCCAATCTTAAGATGATGCGCCGCTGCCGAATAGTTTCGCTTACCTTCGTTGCCTGCATTATTGAAATACCTTCGAGATATCGAAAAGAGGAAGCGTTTCACAGAGGGACCGGCAGAAGACGTTCGCTCTATCGGGCAGCAGTCACCCGTACGTTTGCTTAACGCGTCGCGTACGAATAAAGAGATCTAACGAGTATCCACGAAACGCCGAAAGAGCGGAAAAAAGCGTTACCGTTGCTGTATTACGTTGAGAAGAATCCGATTCAATCGTGTGCATCGTAGCGTACGAAGCGCTTTACTCGTATCGTTGTTCAAAAGCCAATGCTCCAAATTGACTTGTACAACTTGTATCGAGTTCTTAATACGGAGCGCCGCGCACGCACGGCGTTAATATGATCGTCGAGGTCTGAAAAGAAATTGCCACGCGCGTACCATAGGCGTGATAAACGTGTTCCGGTTGCTCCGAATTAAGTTGCGACTTTTCGGAGTCCCGTGCTCAGTGTTTTGTATTTTGCATCGAATGGAAAGTTCTTCGCGTACCGCATTATATTTGTATTGCATTTTACAATGTATCTTAGATATTATCCAACGCGTTGATCTGAATGTACGTTAATTTAGCTGCTCGAATTCATCTTAGGAAACGCCTTTGGCTTCTATCGTAACTACAAAGCCAGCTACAATAATGTAAACGCAGTCACGCGAAAGCTTCGCGAAATGTCACCGGATAAAGGATCACGCCGATTTTTACCTTACAAATTTCTCCGCGACGGATCAAAGAAAATGGAGCTGAAATTGCAAATTACGTTTCCACTCGTAGCTAGTCCAATAATAGGGATAGGTGGTTGAAACTTACCGGAAGAGGTTTTATTTCGAACACCTAATTCGTTAACGCGTCGCAAATTGAACTTCGTTCGGCGATACGCTTCCTATGCTTATTCGACTACGCCTTTCCAATGTAAAATTCGACGCGAACTTTTTGCTCTAACGCAATATTTTGCAAAGACTAGTGACGATAGTTTGCATCGTTTCAATGAAACGCGAAAGGAAGTTGGCGTTCTCGCAGCTATCGAGACGTTGCTGTAAAATTGTCGGATACTTGGGTGGATTGGGATCAAGGGAATCGAACGCGCATGGAACATTCATGAATTTCGAGCGAACGCTCGTAATAATGGCGGCCGGTCCGGGCAGTGTCAATAACTGGCCTAGTAACTTCCTTGCGATATTGTGTATCGGCTTTTGCAACTGAAATGTATTACCCACTGTTCAAAGCGCGGCTACAGCTTCGCTGATATCGACCAGTGTCCCTTTTCGCTTTGCTTCCCCGCTGAAAAATAATAACTTGCCCGGAAATGGCTTACGAAATGGGCCAACTTTTTCGCCATCGTTCAAACGCATACAAATTCTCCTCGTCTCTTTGCGAAGAACGCTGCTTCGATCCGCCGTCGCATTTGGCGCGTAAATATTCTCTCGTAAAAACGGTGTACAAATTCGCGGCGATACGCGTTTCGATGATCTTCCGCAATATTTTTCGAGGCTGAACGAATAACAGATTCGTTTCGGCCATTTCTGACGAGCTTGGGACTTGGGCTTTTTGGCTGCGAATTAGATTGCGGATTTCGATGCATTTATGGCACAAATGGCAAGCAGGCAGAATATAGCATGCTAGAATATATAAAATATTCAGAGGAAAGCACGCGTTGTTACGTTTAGAGGGTGTTACAAATGTGTTTAGCCAAGCTTCATTTATTTAATCGTGCTGCGATCGAGAAATACGAATCCACGTAAAAATCCGCAGGGTACCGGTAACGAATCTTTACGTTCGAACGCGTTGAACACGGTAATAGCTTACGTACAATAGCTTAAGACAATGATTGGCTTAATTCGTTAACATCAGCCACCGTTTACGAGTCGGTTTTTAAGGGTATGTAAAAAAGGGTAATTTCGGAACAGGGTATTTAAGAATGTTTTTCTAGCTACACGACCTGCCTTGGCAATTAATCGGAGGAGGACGAGGCCAGGGCCTAGCGGAAGTTTCAATGGAAATATACGCAGGTTTGCCGAGGACGGTGGGGAAATTTGGAATCGGGGAATATACATTGCCATAGGCAGGTGTGGGAGAATAGGGAGGGGGTCCGGGTATCGGTGGCCTGTAGCCTAAGTTATTGCGCGAGACTTAATTGGATGCAAAAGGAGTTACAAACTTCGGGGACCAGGGGTCCTCGAATACACGCGATCTCACGAATCTCCGCTCTCCATTTCCCTTTTCTCTCGTTCCTGCCCCTCTTTGCTCCGTCTCCTTCTCACCCTCGATCTTCGAGCCGCGTTGTCGCAGGTATGTAGAAATAACGCGGGTTCCGCGACGGAAAGAGGAAAAAGAAGAGAGTCGTCGAGAAGAAGCGACGAAACGAAGGAGGAGAAATCGGTGGAAGGGGTTTTTTTTTGGTTGGGGAAACGAGGCACGAGGTATCGGTAGAAATATACAAACGACGGGAGAAACGGGGCGGAAAGGACGAAAGGATCTGCGAGCGCTTAAAGGGAATTCATCGAAAGCGGAAGTGAGATACAGTCGCGCGCGAAAGTCTTCGATGCTTTCGACTAATCGCCGAAAAGTATACTTACATTCTTTATCGGTGTTCGACGCGACTATCTTTCACTAGGGTTAAACTAGAAGACAATTGTTCGCATCGGGTTTGCTGGAAATTGGCAAACTTGCTGCGCGCCTGAAAATCTTCTATGGCACCCTTGATGAAAATCTTTCAATCGAGCTTTTAAAAGACAGCTTCGAATCGTCGCTGTTGCAGTAACGTTAATTGCAATGCAATCGCAATCTTCTTAAAGCGACGCATTCTTCGATTTCTTTGGTCCTCTTTCGTAGAACTCCTCTCCCCTCGATTAGTTCACCGTCGCGTTATATTCTTCATCTCTCCTCGCGATACGCAATCATTTTTCGATCGCTTCTTCCGACGCGCGTTTTGCAGTAGGATGATTTTGACTCGAACGATTTTTACTAAGGATGAAAAGTAAATGAAACGGTGCGGGGCATTTCGAAGGAGTTGCGCGAGGTCGTTCGAAATGGAGAGATTCGGAGACGCGAGAAGACTTTCACGAGGGACTGTAGGTGTTCCCCGAGGGTGGATGTGGAAGAAGAGGTAGAAAAGAGAAGGTGGAGCGCGTGTAAGCGGTAACCGGGCCGTGTCCACTTATTGGCCGCTTAATGGACCGCGATGTACGGACCACGAATGTGTGCTGTCTTTCTGCGGGGACCCCATCAAAAGAGGCGGGAGCGTCCCGTTTATTTAGCAAACACGCCAAACCGCAAACCCTATTTCTTCGGGCGATTTAAAGGGATTAAAAAACACCGGCCGCAAAGAGTGAGATAGGGAGAAACGAGGAGAGAGGGATGAAAAAGCGGAGAGAAGAAGGTGGCGCAAAGGTTGAAAAAGGGGAGCGAGAAGGATAGCGAGGGCTCAATTACGTTGGCACGGAAATCGATAGGCCTTTCCAGCTCTCACGGGAAGTAATTAAAAGCGCGCAAAATTCGTGCCCGCGTTCCTTTCCTTTCCTTTCGTTTCGTTTCTCTCTTGCCTCTTCGGTCCATCTCTTCATTGTCGATGTTTATCCGGCAACGATATCGATATCGATACCGATAGAAAACGAGGAGGTATATATAGGAGTGTATAAGGAACGGGGATTATCCGTAATTGCGATCCGCTCGCGTATCGGTGGTCGATGTAATTATTTCCGGTCTGCTGCGGTCTCCGTCCCAGCCAAACGTATCTGGACTCGCGCCTAGCTTAATTCGTACATCTCGTGGCTCGAGCAGGGGCAAAGATTTCGTAGAGGAGATTCGCGAAGTACGCGGGGCGACGAAAAAGTTCGAGGACTTTTCCCTCAACGCGTTCGC
This sequence comes from Eucera pruinosa, assembly GCA_028830335.1. Taxonomy (NCBI): domain Eukaryota; kingdom Metazoa; phylum Arthropoda; class Insecta; order Hymenoptera; family Apidae; genus Eucera; species Eucera pruinosa. The sequence continues at coordinate 14,036,077 of JAMYCR010000015.1, read as the reverse complement.
TCGAAGAGGCTGCGCTTAACAGAACGACAGTTTAACTCTTTTTCGATTCAACGAGAGAGGGACTCGAGTGAGTGTCTAGAACTGTATCACGCGTAACATCGCTACTGAAACGTATGCGGGCCATACGAGTAGCTGAAATCGCGTATCTTTGCATCTGGCAATCGAAGCAACCGAGATGTTTCAGGAATGATAGCAAACGTTAAATACTCGTTTCGTCCTTCCTTCCAGCGTTCGCCAATCTTGTTAGCCCTCGAAAGGGTTACGAATCCCTTCCGCTTTGGTCGCCTGCAACGCTATCCGTTGCAAAAGTCTCCGAACTTTCGGACGCCACCGCGATTTCTACCCACGAACGCCAAAGCCTTTCGTTGAACATGAAATCGTAGACACGGGTAGAGCGGAGCATTCGCGTGCTCTTTTCTATCTCGACGAACCCCTCTCGCATCTCCGAGAAACGTTCGCATCCGATGGATTGGGCTTGGATATCGACGGGAGCGGGCGATTGCCCGAGACGGGAGGTCCGAAGGCGAGCAACAAAAGCGTTGGGAGCGACTCGCGGTGGAATCCGAGCCGCGTAGGAGGTGGAGGCGACTTCGTGGCAGCTGTCGATCGAGCTACGCGACGTTCAACCTCCGACCTTGGCGGAGAGGAGCATCCGAGTGCTCCTCCTCCATCGTAGGTCGTCGATGAAGAATCCAGGCTCGCGCGATAACGATCTCGGAAGCGAGAAACCAAGGGGAAGGTCTCGGGTGGTGTGTAATTCGGGTTGCTCGGCCGTTCGAGTTGCCGCGTTACTTGGCTCCTCCGCATCCGAGCGGAGCGAAGGAAGCGAAGGGGAAAACGTTAGGCGGAGAGGAGGCTGCTAAAAGTTATAGGAAGGAAGGCAGTTAAAGAGACGAAGGTGGTATGTAGCCTACCTCGTGTGGGCAGCAGGATGCGTAGATTCTTCTCTGTTTCGGTTGAATTCCGCGCGTCCGAATAAATTATCCTTCGGCGGAGCCAGAACACGCTGCACCGAGGAATGAATTAACAATGGACCTTTGTTAAACTCCGGTCAGTCTATAAATCTTCCCCTAAAACCGCATCAGTCGATCCCGAGTTCGATCGTACGCCTCGCTATTAGCGTGTTCCTTCTCGCCTGACTTTAGCCCCGAGATTCGTAGGAAATTTCGTTGGGGAACGCGACGAATCGACGTTCGATGCGCCGCGCCGCGACGTCCTCGCGAGCACGAGCATCCGGGCTCTACTTGCAACACCGAGAACAGAGAAAAAAAGGCTTCGTGCCCTGGCATTCGGTTAGGTTAAATTTACTGACACGCTTCCAGGCCGCGCTGGCAGCCCTGCAGCCTCTCTCCATCCTCCTCTTTTTCTTTTTCATCTTCCTCCACTTCGTCCTCGTCTTTTTCTTCATCTTCTTCTTCTTCTTCTTCTTCTTCTTCTGCTGGCCGCGTCGTGGCTTTATGATTACCTCCGCCAGGTCCGTCCATCCAACCCTTCACCGTGGAATCTCGGCTGGCATCTAGTTAACCGAGAACGACGCCGACGTAGTCCCTTCTGCACGAACTTGGGACTTCCCGCTGCGAGAGAGGCCGCAACACCATCCCCGAAGCCTTCCACCTTCTTCTTCCTCTTTGCTCCTTTCCACTGCCCGCTCTCCGCTCTCCGCTCTCCGCTCTCGGGCGCGAGATACCTCGCGCCTCCTTTCTTTTAGCGCACGCCGGATCGATTATGCCTCCTCGCCTCTCTCCTTCTATCTCTCTCTGTTTCTCCTCTCGTGGGGAACTTTCGATGGACGAGCAACCCTTTTTCTCTTCTTCTCCTCCCCTCTTTTCCTCATCTCGAGCTCCACTCGCGCTCGAAGTTGCTCTCTTCCGCCCGAGCATCGATTTTGCCGGACCCGCGTGGTGCAAGGGGCAAGCTTTCGGTAATAGAAAGAGGATTACGCGCGCTAATTGGATGGAAATGGTAAGGATTTTTACCCTTCGATCGGATTTGCGTTTTAACGAGAGCCACGCTTGTAATCCGCCTACGCTTGACTTCGCTCGGCCACCCAGCGAAACGATTCTTCCTCCTCGAATACGATTTTTAGATCAGCTTCCGCGTCACGCGTTCACCCGCATCCGGGAACAGCTGCGAATTAGTCGTGCGTACGGCGCGCGAGCGAACGATCAGAGGGTGTTGAACAGGTGGCCGAATATTTGCAGCGAGATTGTCGGAGAAAGTTGACCGATATAAAAATGCCGGGCGGCCGGGTTCCGGGCAATTTTCTGAAGTTGGCGCGATACAAGGCGGGATACGTAAGCTGGACATCCCGCTGAGAACGCTTGGAAGCATCCTGGATCCCTGGGCGAGATAGCTCGCGCCTCTTTTCAACATCCACCGGATTGATTATGGCTGCGCGCCGAGCCGAGCCGAGCCGTGGCCGGATCGCCTGAGAAATGTTGCCTGCTAACTCCACTCACGGGTCGCTCCCTTCGTTTGACCGGGCCTGGACAGGCCCGATCTTTTTCTTCTCCTCTTTATCGATGCTCGACGTTCGAATTTGTTTTCGTAAACGAGCCACGCTTCGCCTGATCCACGCCTTGGTAACGCTCCGTTTATTTGCCCGCGTGCTTGCGCGATTGCGTTTACATCCGCGAGAAAAGCTGCCGATTTGCCCGTTTTCCTCTGAAAGCCGAACATTTCGCGACTCCCTGAAATGCGTATACTTATGCTACTTAGGATTTTGACGAGTAAAGCGCAAGGAACGAGATCTAAGCATGGGGTTGCTTCATCTTCTAAATATTACAATTCGTATCTCGGTGTTAATTTTTTCCGTGCTTTCGAATACCGTCTGCCTTGCGCACCTTTTCACGTACTCGTCTTTCCTATAAACGCGTAAACATTCACAGTTCAGTTATCGATTACTCGTCGTCTTACTAGTGCAAACAAAGCCACGCTTCACCCGAAAACTTTCGGCAGCCGCCACGCGTAGAACGATTTGAAAAGCGGCCCACGTTTACCAAATTTACGGTTAACTAGATTCGAATTGCCGTATTCGATAGCCTACTCGAGTCTCTTACTCGCGTTGAACAGCAAAAGCAGTTAAGTATGCTTTTAATTAAAAAGCGTCGCAACGAGAGCGTCAACTTGCTCCGCAGTTTCCTTGCAATCCTCCACGGGTGTGCACTGGTGTTACTTCTCCTCCGCGTGTTTCGCGTAGATCATCGGTGGAAATGATACGGGTGAACCGAGTTGAGCTCGATCTAGAACCTCCTCGAGATTCGGGAAACGACGAAGGGAACGTTAATGCCGTTTTCTCGAACCCGCGCGAAACATTTTCGGGCAGCTCCGCGAGCCGACCGGAATACGGTTGGAGGGATCAAAGCGGAAGGATCGCGCGATGGAAAATTACGCGTCTGGCCCCTGTGCAGCGGCTCGACTTAGAGTTTAATTAACGCAAGGACAAAAACGTTGTGTGTTGGCAACCATTGCTCCTATCCGCGTGTCCGCCTTCTCGCAGTTCTTTGCCCGCTGCACTCTGCTACACTTGCTCGCGTGTATGCGACCCGGTGCGTACAGATGTGTGTACGTACGTATCGCGAGACACACTCTCAACTGCGGCCGTGCAGCCGCTCGTTCTCGCAAGATTCTCGTCGCGCGATATATTTCTCTCGTGACGTAAGAGCATAAATATCGCCGCGAAGGGGATGTTCGTGACCTAACGGAGCGGGCGCGCGCAAGTGTCGTTTTTTATTAAAAAAAAAAAATAGATGACGAGGAAAGGCGAGGGGTGGCAGGAAGGAAGGAAGGAAGGAAAAGAAGGTGGAAAAAAATAGAGATTTATCAAAAGTATGAAATGGGGTGGGTGGCGCGTGGCGCGTGGCACGAAGGCGGTGAAAACATCTCGACGGTTTATCGCGCTGCCACTCCGTCCTCCGTTCTCAGTTCTCCGTTCCCAGTTCTCAGTTCTCAGTCCTCAGTCGATGCTTTTTAGTCCGCATAGGCCTGCTTTATAGCCTGAGAAGTGGACGGTTTAACCATCGGATTTACGAGGCCGTGTGAGATATTCGTACGCGACCAGATGTTTCTCTCTCCCCATCCTCCGTTCCCTTTTTTCAAACTGATATCATTGTGCTGGGCGTTGCCGCATGGCTGCCACGGCTGCTCGCCTTCCTCCAACCCTGGATCGAAACGTTCTTACGTTTAGAAGTCGCTTATAACAACGGTATCGCGATACGTGGATAGAGAAATCGCTAGCTTTCACCTTTGCGCGGTTTTAACGCAAAGCTAGGGTAAATAGCCCGCGTACCGTCACCGTCCCCGCAACTGCCACTTGAATTCGTTTATTTAACAGCAAAGTAGTGTACGAAGAAGTAGTCTACTGTCTTCTCTATCACCGCGCGCCGTCTTCCTTATTAAACCACCGTCGATCTTTAACGTCATCGGTTAATAGCGAACACGGCGGGTGCTTGTAGGGAAGCTAGTAAATTGTAATTAGAACGAGAACGTAAATAACTTGCGTGCCTTCTTGTCGCGGGCGAATAGTGGTACGGGGTACGTTTACCCTAGAATTCCTCGGCACATAATCCCACGGCGATATTTCCGGTCGAATCATCCCCGTAAGCTATTAATAACGGCCAGTCGATAAATGTTGGCAATCGGACTCGGACTCGGACCATTTGACATGGCTCGCATTGCATATTTAATTTCGCGCCCGATTACAATCGAGTAGAGCCGCTGCTTGCACCACAATTAGTTTGATTCGAAGCAACGTCATCCGGCGGCTGACTGGGGCCGGGATTTACCCCTATGGGATAGCTGCAATCCGATACCCGCGGCGCACCGTTTCTATCGTTGAACGATTATAAATGCAATAGGATCGATCGCGGTCGATGCGTGGCTGTTTTCGCGTTGTCGTTTCGAATTAGCCGCGACGTATTTCGTTGCGTTGCTTTGCGCGCGGCTCAACAACGCTGTCTCGCTTTTTAACCCATTTACCCTACGATTATTTCGTTACTTAATCGGGCTTGGCGATTGCTGTTGGTAATAAACTTACGTTGCAGTTACTTAGTCGGGGAACTTCGTTGGTAATTATTATCGCGTCGCGTGTAAATCGTTCGAATATCGCGGCCACGTTTTCCTTAGTAACCTCCAATCTTGTAATACGAAATTGAAATTGGAGTTGAAACTAAATTTTGTAATTAGCAGGAGGCATTTTTCGTTAACCTGCGCCGTAATTCATAGAACTAGCGTGGCTCGTTACCGTTCGGCAATCTGTTGAAATGTTTTTCAAGCGTCTGCGTAAAAATTATGTCTTTATTTATTTATTTGTTTGTTTGTTCGTTAACGAGAGCAATCCATTAGTACGTTCGCGTAAGCAAAATGGAAAGAAGGAAGCGGAATAATAGAATGGCGGCATTTTGAAATCGCAGGAGCGGAAACGCGGTGTCCAAAATTTGATTAGACGCGATCATTGAGAACCAGCGTTGCGTTAACGCAGCATTGTGTTTGCAGCCTTTTCGAGCATTATAAAACCGCGTAAGAAGAAACGGCAATGAAAAGATAATTGGCCAGCTCCGCGCAACATCTTTTCGCAAACGCTTCAGTTGGCTAAAGAAAATTGCAAATAAAACGTTGCGGTAAAATACGTTGCCCCTTGAGCCTGCTACCACCGACGATTAAATTAAAATGTGCTTACTCGTGCCGGCGAAATTAAAACGGCGAACGTTTACGGAAACTTGTAGCGCAGCGGATGTAAGTTTATTCAAAATCACGAGAACGATTGCAGTGATATGTACATACGCGTAGATTTGTACAACGTTCACAAAATTGAGCTTGAACCTTGAAACTCGATGAAAGAGAAAGCTAAAGAATGGTTAACTTTCGACGTGCCCAAACAATTAAACTCAGTCACCCGTTCTAAATCCGATTGAACGTCGTTTGGACAACGTGAAATGTGAAATTCAAAATGACGACGTATACGTTTACAAACGGAGAAGATTTCAAAATGAAATTACAAGAAGAAGAAGAAGGACAATATTTCACCTTCTTTATACAAAATTACGTACGTCTATGCCACGAAGATCAAAGGTGGTTAACAAAATAGTAATGTACGCGTATCGTACGTGTATAGTAACGAAAATATCGAGGAGGACGTCCACGTTTGCGTCGGAAAAAATATTATACTTTTACTTTCTTTTTTTTTTTTTTTTTTAATTAAGAACGTATAAGTAATTGATTCTGTAGATTCTCTCTTTGGCTATTCTTCATTGATTAACGTAGATGCACGCTGAATTTTGCGAGCAACTGTATACGCATACGTATACAGGCTGCGCTACGAAATTCCGCTTTCGAAACATTGAATTTATTTATACGCGCTCTTAATTATGCCTTTAGAAACGGTCTCGCGGACGCGAGATAGCGGAGGCTTAATTCGTCGCGATGAGACGTAAAATATAAAGATCGCGGTTCCGCGGTCTGAAATAATTATTCGTTGGTCTGCGCACAAAGGGGCGAGGGTCCAGCCGGCGCGGGCGTATGGCCGTTGAAGGGTTAATTAACATATTTCTTTTACAACGGGCGAGCAGACTGGAATGGATGCGGAACGGGTTAGGCGGTCAAACAGTGGTAAATAATAAAGGCGAATTGTACGGCGGTGTTGCCGGCGTTTGTCGTATTGACCCTGGCGTGCTCTGATTACTCTGATTAATTATTAGCCACTGTCCGAATGGCTATAGACTGGGTTACTTGCAGAAATCTATGCCACGCGTCCCTTTGATCTTGATTTACAGGACTTTGCCGTGCATTCCGCTCCAAATCGATCCCGAAGATAGTTTTGATTTATCCGTTCCATGTATCGAGCTTGCTCGCAGATCTCACCGCCGATAATCCTAAGTTCAACTCGCACTTCGAATCTGCCAGTCCCTGCAGGGATTAGCACGCCGAACTCGCGGCGAAACGCGAAAAACAACGAGCTTAACGCTTGGCCCAAAGGTGAATTTCGATTTTCCGAGACCGCGTACGCAAGGGTTTGCCGTTTGCGAAACCGCCGCGTACAATTTGTTAGCTTTGCGTTCCACATTTTACGCTGCTTCGGTAGTGTCATCCTCGATCGCAGATTATTTCTGCTTCGATCCTCGAGTCACTTTCGACCGAAACGCGTTGCCGCGTTTCTAAAACATTCGGTAACCTCGAGGACAAGCGTAAGCAAGTTGCTAGTAGCATTGGTAAATCTAACGATAAATTTAGGCATCTATGCGTTTAGCTTGCTCTTTCTCGCGGCGAGCGTTCCTAACGAAAGAAGGACTCGATTGAAACGAGTAGAATTTTCAAAGCCGCGACAGGGTTAATCAACGGCGAAAGGATTAATTCTTTAACAAAGAAACTCGTGAGTGTCATAGGCTTGGACTGTCGCCTTTGTACGCGTGCACCGTCGTGCTCTCGTCGTCTTCTTGTCTTCCTCCGTTTCAACGGTACGCGATTAAAGTCGATGGAAATACGTCAGTCGCATTCTCGAATAATAAATTCTCCGCCGGAAGAAATCGGTTCCCTTTGGTCCGTGAGTGGAAGACAAATTCGAGCGTTGACGAAAGACCGAGTGTCGCGCGCCGTCGAAAGGAGGGTGACGCGATTCGCGATTGCAAGCATAAACGAATGAAATTTTCCATGTCGCACGGTTCCGGGCTAACTAATTAGGATCCCGTGGAGCGTACGACGATCGATCTTTCCTTCGCCTTCGTCTCGTTTCCCCGTGGCATTTGCGATTAATTTCACCCTCCTCTGCTATATGTACCTCCGGCGGCTCCCTCTCGATTTCAATAAAGAAAAGGAATGAAAAAGCGCGGACAAAGTGGCTCCTCGAGCGCGACCGGGAATTCATAATGCTCGCGTATACGTCTTCCGGCGTGGACCAGTTTCCGCTTGAGGAAATCCCGGCCCCGTGCGCGCCGCGAATTAGCGACGGGTCTGACCTCGGATTCCCGGCGTGATAGCGCGATGCATACGTAATGCATTTCACGGCACGCTGCGTTCGACCCCGTAACGAGGATCTCGTTTTGCGCACACCGACGTACCCCTTTGCGAACTATCCGCATCCTGCACCGCCTTTCAACCTAAACGTCCATTTACATCCTATTCCGCCTCGCTTTGGTCAGAAGTACATACGTAGTACGTCATATTTACGCTGTTAGGTTGTTGCACGGCGAACGGCCGCGTTTGCGTAGCAATCTCGAATTTTTCTAGTCGTTAACGCGTTCACCGCCACCGCGATTTTAATTGTTTCGCTGTGCATTGCGTTTATTTTATTAAGAAACGTGTGGTTACTCCACTTTTCTACGTTACCTCCGACACTATATTTCGCCGCTGTAACACGAAACGCGGTTAAATTAATCGCAGTAGCAGTCAAAGTAAAGTAATGGCAAACGTAAGAAATAAAGCAGAGTGAATTTGTAGGCTTCCCAAAAAAGTCGAGTAATAAGCTTTCGGTGGACAAAGTGTTAACGCATTCAAAGTTAACCTGATCCTTTTTTACCAACAACGTAGGCGTGTAATTGTTCACGCCTGGAATGCGATTATTTCTATACGAGATTCTTCTTTTTCGTTTATTCTTTGCACGCTGACTTTCTTCGAGTAAACCAAAACGTGTCTTCCGTCGATAACGCTCTCAAATATTTCTTTCAACGTTGAAAACTGTTTATTCCATTTTCCGATTAATGGATACATCGCTAAACTACAAGAACACGGTAATAGCTTACGCGTCGACTGATTGGGAGTGACTCAATTTGTCGCGTCTATCCACTTTTTACGAACATAGACAGCTTACGCGACGCAGCGCCGGTTACGAACGGGTTAACGAGTCGCGCAATAATTCGCAGTCTGGCAGTAAAGTGTCTCCGATGGGACGGCGGATCGACGACCAGGATTAATAGATTTTATTCGCGGAACAACAACGGCAATAGCAACTCGCGATTCGGTATAGATGATTTTTATATCATCACTAGGGGCAAAGATAGCTCGGCTGGACGGCGCGGCGGAGCAGACATAAATTTCTTAACCGCGTGCGGAGTTGACGCGCATTTTTAGCCAGGCTCGTTTGTCGGCAATTTACGAGCCAACGGCTAGCGCTGGACACGCGAGATTTTTTCGTAAACGCTCGCTCTTTTCCATCGGAATCGGCCATTCGATCGGGATCAATTCGCGGGCGGATGAGCATCGCGCGGGTCAACCGTCGCGAAAGATTTTTCCGTGAGATTCGCTCGTTTCCCGTGCGACGACCAACCGGCGAACGTCGCGGTCAAGTAGGTACTCGGAGTTCCGGTTAGTCTGCGAATACTTTGCTTCGGTGGAGCACGCGCAAGTACGTGGGAACTGTTCGTTGTTCCCGGGATACGGAAAGGGGTCGTAAACCGCGAAATAGACGAAATTCATGGCTCGCGAACGGCGGATGGGAAATGTCCTTTAACTCCGCCACGAAAACTCGCTGCACTGCTGTGCAAAGTTGTCGATATCCGGCCCACGCCAGGCTACGCCACGCCACGCCACGCGTTTCGTTTCATGTCCTCGCATAAACCTGACCCTGTTGTGTCCTCTCGTTCGCGATACGAGAGAGCGAAGAAGGCCAGTGACCGTCTTGCTACGTTGACATTCGAAGGAATAAGGAAAGCTTCGCCTCTCTCCTAAATAATCTAAGTGAGTCCGTAAATTTCGAGATGTCCGGGCAAGGTGTTGAAGTTTCCGGATAATTTCGTAGGAAAGAGCTCCCAGACGCGGTCGAATGCCGGCGGAAAAAGAAGCTGACGCGTAAAAAGGAAGCGCGGCTGTAGAGAAGAGCGTAGGAATATGAGATATCCATTTTATTTATCGACCCGCCGAGTCTCGCCCCGAGTAGCTGCAAGGGAAAAAAATCACGCGAGTAACCTCAGGGAATTTTACGTAAAATGTGGCCGAACCATTTCGATCCGAAGAACTCGCAGCTGGACGAGTAAAGATCTTAGATTAATAGGAATGCAAAATCGTCTGAAAGTTGGCTCAGCGTTGTTCGAAGTAAAATACTTTTATCGAGTAAAAAATTGTACCCTTCGATTCTGCGCTTCACTCGCTTCGCTCTAATTATTCGCCGTCTCCGAAGGACTCGTCCGCGGGACGCTATGCAATATGCAAGCGATGTGGTTTCAAAATTTGTTCGGTCTACTTTGAACCGAACAAAAACTGGGTCTGCTAAACTTCCGTTTTTGAAGGCGTGTCTTAGCCGTGAGTTGCGAAACGAATTACGAGCAGCGACGAGCAGCTTCCGAGTAAACTTGGGAGCTGGGATAATCGTCGAGGCTGCTTGTCAACCCTTCTTATCCGTACCGTACACTCCGGTATAAAGTCCGAAGAAATTGCCAGACACCTTCTTCCACGCGCCCAAAGCGATCCACTAGCTGCGCTTATTTATTCATCTATTTGGAAAAAGGGGCGAAGCGGGAATTGAAGTCTAAGATGAAAGTTAAACCATTCCATCGACTCTTCGCGTGCTAGATAAATAAATGTCGCGTCGCGAACCGTGCAGGGTTTGTTTTACCCCGAACGTTGTCCATTATCCGTCTACGATACGGTATTTGACGCGAAATCGTTTCAACTGCACCCTGCACCCTGCACCTATATAAAAGCTTGGAAATTACGCGGGCATTTTGAAAATATTTCAGCGACTTTAACACCGTTGGGGTCGCGTTAATCGCGCGTGGTTTGCGAAAGGTTTGAACGTTGTTAGCCAATAGAATTTCAGATACACGGTAGAGATTCTCGTATCCAAGTTAATGGGAAGACAAAAGTAGTCTGATAATAGACGTTTATAGTTAAGGTATTTGGATAATAGGAACTCGGATACGGCAGTCTCTTCTTTACTCGTTAGTAAAGAAGTGTACGCCGACGATGAGGAACGCCTCGCGACAAACGATGGGTTTCAAAACACTCGAAGCTAGCCCGAGTCTCTTCTTGTTTCGTCCACGTTTAGAGTGGTTCACCGTAATTCCAAATAAGTAGCTTCAAACCATATGCTTGCCTCGAGAGACGAGTCTCATCGTCTGTAGGGGCCTTAAAATTTCGTCCAAGGAGCATCGATTCCATCCAGATGCAGGAACGATCGCGTTAATTTCTGCCTTACGAAGTCGACTTCGTTAACACGCGTAAGAGACGTAGAACTCGGCATCGTGCATTTTGGTCCTCGGACTATCTCGTAGTTTCAGCTGAAAGGATTAAACTTGTCCTCGTAAGCTCGACCCACCACCACCCATCGATTGGTGCTTGAGAAAAAGTGAAGCCGTGGAACGTTGGGTGAGATCGGGAAGGGGATATTGCAGTTGCTCTGATCCGGTGAAAAAGCAATCGGTAAGCAGGAATAGCGGTCATGGTCGGTATAATATGGGGTGGCGAAGCTACGTAGCGAGGAAGAGAAGAGAAGAGAAGAGAGGAGCGAGAGGGTAGACTGGAAACGAGGTAAAAATTGATTCGGCAGGTGAAACCTCCGGCTCTCTGTTCTCTGTTGATTTAAGCAACGTACCGGCTGCCTCGTGCTCTATAATCATGGTGAGCAGTCCGTTATTACTCCGCCGCCAGTACCTATCTACTCTTTCGTCGCTCCTTCTCTGCCTCCTCGCCTCTTCACCTTCTCTCATCCTCTTTAACCTCCTCCTCCTCCTCCTCTTTTCGTCTTATTGTTTTCCTCTCCTCTGGCCCCTGCCCGTGCCCTTAGCCAGCCCCTCGTTCAACATCCCAGCATCTCTTCCTCTCCCTTTCGTTTATCCCGCGTCTCCTCGTCTCCGTCTTTCGCCATCCGCGCGAGTCTCTCGAAACGCTTTTAGACTTCTCCGTTGTTCGCGAGCCTTCTCGTCGAGGCGTTCGCCCTGGTAACGAGCATCTCTCTTCTAAGACCGCAAATAATAAATGCTTTTCTGCGCCCCGTAACGCGTCGTAAAATTGCAACCGATTTTACCGTTCCACGCCGCCGCCGCGTCCTTTTCCCCAGAGGAACGTCACCTCCAACCGCAGCCTACAACCGAATCGCCCCAGCGAGCGTTTCTTTCTTCTGCTCGCGGACCCCGCTCGTACCGTTCCAACGCCGGATTCCTCGTTGCCTGGACTACGTCTAAGCTGCTGGTTACTCGCTGGACATCGTAAACTATGCAGAGATGACTTGTCGGCGAGGGTCCCACAAGCTGAACGGCACAGGGGCAAGGGGAGCAGTTTGCTCGCACCGCCCATTAGCCAGTAGAAAATCTTTCTTCCGGATTCTTAGATGCTACATTCGTAGTAGTAGGTCCTTCGTATTCGCTAAGGATTCGCTAGTGCGGACCCTCCCAGGTATCTTCTTCAAGATTTCCCCACATCCTCGGGAGAAAAAGAAATTAGGTTTACGCGAATGCGATTCAGTTGTAGTTCCAAGTCGTTCTATCTCACTCTACCTCTACGTGTTTTGTTTCGCGTTCTTTGTCACACAGTAGACTTGTAGTAGTGACCGATTCAGCCGATGACGATAATACGCGTGACTGAAGGTGTCGCTAATATGCGACAGCCAATCGGTTTGCCTCGCCAAGTCATCTCTGCACGGTACTGTGTTCGTCCACGAAAAGAAGGCAGACAAGTCTTTACATCCTCACTGTATATATGGTTTACTATCTTCCCTATCACTACACGCCGTCTTCGTTATTAAACCACCGTCGATCTTTAACGTCGTATGTAGCGTCCATGGTAGCGAAAGGGTTAAACACGCTATCGGTCGTAATTCCTCGAATTTCCTCGGAATTCGATGCGCGCTGCTTCGATACGTTAGGCTTAACCCCACAGGTGCGCTAGAATTAGTAAGAAGTATCGCGAGTCTCGTTGCGTCGAGATTTTTAGTAAACGTACTGCCTATTGGAACGAAGTTAAGCCTTTCCTCTCGCGATTTAGTTCAGAGCCACTTGACCCGCGGATTAAAGATAGAGGAAGTTGCTGCAACATTTTGCAACAAAATCGAAGAGGAGATGTACACGGTTCCTATGGTTCGAGTAAGTGTGTCGCATCGCGTCGGGTTGCGTTGCGTCGTCCGCAGTGCATAAAATAATCAGGCTGCTGTAATATTCCTCTTCGCCTTGTTAAAATTCTACAACGTAAGCTTGCCTCTCTGCAGCCGTGCGAGAAGAGGTCAGAGGATAGGCAGCCCGAAATTGATTCGAAATCTTTCGATGAAATTATTAGCGAAATTAATCATCCAACTGGAGCTTAGTCGTCGATATTCTAAATAAAATTGGCGAACTCTGCTTCGTTGCCGTAAGTTAGAAAACTATCCGAACCTCGACCAACTATTACAGAAATATCGAAGTATCTTTCGGATTAAAATGGAGAATATTGGGATGGATTCGGTGTCCCTATCGATTTAGAAATCATTTGCAAATTACTCGGGACCAAGTTGATCGACAAAATTCTAAGTACTCTCTGCTAAGTTGAGAAAATATTTGAATACAAAGGAATTTGACGTGATAGGTGTGGGGTGGAAATAACTCGTACTGATGATACACTGGAATACTCTTTATTCTCCGATTTCTTTATTCTTTGGGGATTTCGTTACAGTTACTCGGGCGAGTTCTTCTGCCTGGAAGGTTTCTGCGAGATTCTCCTCGCTTGTTCCTCCGTTGTTGCGTTCTTTTCTCGCGATCGCCAATTATTTTGGCCAGAACCGTGTTGTCTATCGACGCACGTTCTTGCGTGCGCCACAAATCGAATTAATTTAGACGGCTGATAATGAAATACAGCGTCTATAAATACGTTTACAGAGACGAGATAGGGTTGTGGCGCAGCGGAAGGATTCGAGTTACGGTTAATATTTTGCTGCCGTTTCGAGTGAAATGTTTTATTTATATATTTGCCAACCCGAAAGTTACGTTTGATAGAGGAGTTCGTACGGTATAAAGGGGGAATAAGTATTGTTTTCTCTGGAAATATATTACAGTGTTTGCTGTGTTACGTTTGCGCGCGGTATTATTCACCGAATGAAACTCGCACAATGCCGTTCGCCCGGAATATGTTGTTGAACGTTGTACAATCCATTCCCGTTCATAGGAAATTCTCCGTTGTATTTTGAAAATTAATCAGAAAGTTACGTTGCAATATTTAGTTGCGCGCCACATGCCACCGTTACACCTACGCTTATTTTTCTCCTCCCGTTCGCCGCTGTTAAAGGGAAACGCGGGCTTGTTGCATCTGTGATTAAATTTTCCGCTTAACAAATAGTCCGGCTTACCATACCTACCTTTTCCGCCTCTCGCAAATGCATTAGGCATCGATATTTGTTGCTCGCAATTAAGCATCGTAAATTCGGCCGCCCCAAAACTTCTCCGCTCTCTTCGAAATACGCATATATGTGCGTAAAACCGTTCTGCTCTTAACGCTTTTTCATCCCTGCCTTCGAATCTCTCCACGCTATTTTGCCTAGCGTGTTTTTTCGCGTTTAAGTTATCGTTTGACCGGCTTTCGGTTTCTTTAAAAAATACAAGCCTTCGAATTCCGCAACTGTTGTTTACTTTCGGCGAAGCCTAGCATCGACTTGAGGATTTTTATCTTTCGAACTGTTCGCCTTGTTTAGGTGATTCTTTTTTTCGTATCGATAGAAGAGGAGACTCGTCTTTCGATGTGAATTTCTTACCAGGTCGAAGAGAGTTGGTTTCGATTGCGCATTAACCCTTTGCAGACGAGCGTCGACAAATAGTCGCCTAATGATTTTTTTCGCTTTCCGAACCTATGTCGACTTGTAAAGGAGAAAACTGAACGTAACGAATACTTAATGCAATAATAAACATTCGAAATCGTTAGGAATTGTATGGTTTGGAACTCGAAAGCCTGAAAATTCAAATACGTAGAATTCAAAACTAAAGTACTCCCATAGGTGTTATTATTTCTCGTCCGCAAAGGGTTAAAAAAAGCAGAGCTTTGAATTGTACGATCTTTGTCTAATTCTTGGCGAAATTGAGTTGCGCTTATAACTTTCTATCTCGAAAGCTTTTTTTCGAAAGTTCCGTTTAAACGATTCCTCTTTTATACGAACAAAGTAAATTCTGGATAAAGTAAATTCTCGTGTACATATCACGAAAGCCGAGAACTTGTTTTCGAAGCCTTGCAAACGCGAAAGTCAATCGAGGCAATATCCTCTCGGGTCTCGCCGATTAAAAAGTTCTCCGCGAATAGCGGATGAAATGTTGCGTTGCGCGTTTTCGCTGAAAGGCAGCGGAACAATTGCACCGGCGAGAAACAGAAGGAAATAATGGAATGGGAAGGAGAGTATGAGCGGTATTGCTGTGAAATGTAGTATCGTCGGAGTATTCTCAGGTCGCGTCGCATCAGGCTTGTTTTCCTTGCCTCCATCCCTAGTGCTTTCTTAAAATCACACATGGATCCGCGGCCGTGCTCCCTCAGTTCCTCGTATCACTCGATCAGGGAATACAAGGTGAATCGTATTTCCGATATGTGGTCTCTGAACCCGCGTTCTACCATTCCGGCGCTGCGACGTCGTTGCATCGTTGCATGGTTGCATGGTTGCATGGTTGCGCGTAGCGCAGCCAAGTAAAACCGAGTCGTCTGATACGGAATACACAAAATGATCCACCCACGTTTCGCGTTATCCTGACAGAAATACTTTGTTGTTCCCTGGGACCTGGGACCTGGGACCGAACATACTTCGGTCTCCGCCCGTCTCGCGTGAGCGTGTTGTGTTCCCTTACTGCCTTTCTTCTCCTTCTCCTCTTCTCCTCGTCGCCTCGTCGCCTCGTCGCTTTTTCACCCATTTATATTTCACGTTTCACAACGTCTAACGCCTCCTTTCGATGTTACCTCGAGCCGTTTCCCCTGTCACCGTTTCGTCCGACCGTAAAACAAAGACGATTGCCCTGTCCCCTGTCTCTCTGTCGTTCGCTACGTTTATTCAAATGAGAGGCTTGTAAGTAATTCGGCGATTCACCGCCCGGAGCTTACTCGCCTCTGCCTTGCCCAAGGAGAAACTTCTTTCTGCAATTGAACCCACCGATACCAAGCCGCCGCCGCCGCGTCTCTTCGCTGCCCAACACGTTTCGCAGAAAAACAACACTTCCACCGTTATTCCCTTCGTCTTCTTAATTCTTCGTTAACCCCCTTTATTCTTGCCCGGGTAGCGAGAGATATCCTTGCGGATTAAATTTTGCGTCTCTTTATTTATACAAGGCGCGTGCCCGCGGATCTTTTAGTTTAAATTGTAGTTTGCTCGCGAGACGACGACGGTGCAAGGTGGTATGGTCTTACGACTGCTACGAGATATTCTTAGAGACTTGGAGGAATTTTTGTGGATTTGTTTTTTTTACCTACTTGGTATATTAAAAGAAGCTTTGGTGGATTTGATGGTGAAAATTAAAGGAATTCTCGATACGTAAACGAGGGCACGTTTTGTTGTTAGACAAAACTGTACGAGTTTAAATATTTGCATAAGTGGCCTCGCTAATTATGGTAAATGATGTGATAGAAGTAATACTGTGACGCGGGCTACGAATACGCGTGCTGCAGCAGCTTCTGTAAACGATTGCTCAATGTTTGAAGACGTCTATATACGTACGTCCCGCGTAGCGAAAGGGTTAATATTAATACACCGGTTCCGGGGGAATTTTCTAATGGACGTTTGATTTATTCGAAGTGGCGGAGAATCGATCGGGATTGCCGTTTCAATGTGTATTTCATGGCAGTGAGGGTGCAGTTGCCGGGCTGAATTTATCGGTCTATGAAGTGGAAAAAATAAACGTTGCTGGCTTCGTTACTTGCCAGCTAACTGTGCCAAGGCGAATATTCACGGCAGACCCGCAGATATTTATCGTTTATCATACAACAAATGCATTGCATACAGATTACGTTGCTTTTTAACAGTGCCGCTTTTTACTCGCGCTCGTTGGCCAAAAACGAGATCGTTTTTATTCCGTCACGCGACTTCCCCGAACCCTCCGCAGTCTTTCGCGGAAGATTAGAAACGCTTGTCGCAACTTTTAACCCTTTCGCCGTGGAACTCGAACGACACTGCGAACCAAGACGGGGTTCTAAGTAGCGTAAAAGTTAGAAGAGCATAAATACTCTTGGAAACCGTAGTTCGAGATCTAAATAGATCCCATTGCTCACGTGTCGTCGTTGGATTAATTGTTTTTTTACTTTTACGCGTTGAACAGCGAAAGGGTTACGAGAAAGTCTCGTAAGGAAAGCAACCCTAGTCATACTTAAGGAACTTGGATATATAATTTCCGCTTCGAATCCGGCGATACGCGTAACTGCAACTAATCCACGATAATCGGCCGATGCGATGAATATTGATTTAAAAAGCTCGAAATCTCGCGTTCAAAAAAACGAATAATTAACGAATGCTCCGGAAAAAGACAAAACTCGACAGGAGTCATTCTTCTTACGATCCCATCGATTTCTATTCGATTGTCGGATAATTGAAAAAGCTTCGTCGTAGTTCGTTTCCATCTTCGATTCGATCACGATTACTCGTTTACTCGAATAATAAATACGGTCGACGCGATTATATTGCAATCACAGATGCACTCGACGTGGTCGCAACAAAAGCAGAGCAAGTATTCCGAAACATTTGAACCGAATAATACGCTGCAACAAATCTGTCCGCGATTCGACAGCGGTGTTGCACAGCAGCGTGGCAAAGAGAATGACGAAATTACACGCGAGGGTAAAAGTTGGAACGAGGAAACGACGACCCGTGCATCGAATTGGAATGGCGGTTTGGCGGCGATCGTTGGCCGTTTTGCGAGACGTCGAGCAATTAGCTGAATAAACGCACTTTTTCAAATATGTTTGCCTTGCGTATGAAATATTTAAATTGCACCGGTTTGTGTCGTTTCGTGACTGGCGTGTTCCCAGCGGGGTAGAAAGCAAGCTGGAAAGTAGGTCGAAGTAGACGGCGGCGAAGCGAACAAGCTCAGGGTTTCAACGGAAACCGTCAAGGTGATGTAGGATTCCGACCAACTTTGTCTCCGCTGTTAAGTTGAACTTCAGATGCAGATGGGATTGCCATTGCCAGTCGATGCCTCTTCCCCAAGTAGCTTTTCGCCTCCGTCGTCAATTTTCTCCGCAAAATAACGCTCCTCTCCCATTAACCCTTTTACTTTCTTTAGCTTATTCGATTTGTTTTAGTTTATTCAGCGCACGGGGCAAAACCCTTTAATATATAGATAAATATTTATTTCGGTCTCTTCTGGGGACTGGCTTTGCGATACCTTCTATTTTCCTCGCGCATACACATTCTTCTGTTTTATTTTTACGCCAAGCCTGTAATCTAAAGTTATCTAAATATTTTTCGCCTCACTCTAAACGATATCTGTTATCATCCTATTTTTGTTTTCCCCGTCAATCTCGCATTTGCTCTTTCTCGATTACGAAACCCTTTAATATATACGACTTAGAAATCAGCGGTAGATGGACGAAAGCTGAAGTACGCGACGTTTCTTAAATTCGTGTTACTAGTATTAATAAATACGCAATTAACCATTTCGTTACTTGGTAGCGAAAACTAAAATCATAGGTAGGGGTATCATTTTTATTGACATGAAAATCCGACAAGTATAAAAGTTTAGGTGCCTTGTATCGTTGATTACGGTTTGGTATTACTGTACGGATGGAAACAGAAATAATGCTACGCTATGGAAAAACAGTGTGCATACTCTTAAAAAATAATTGTTCAGTTTTAAAGGGCGTATTATATATGCACGTCCTTCGTAGCGAAAGGGTTAATACGGTTTTGTTCGTGAAACAACGTTTTTATTTAATTAGTGTCTCTGCAATTGTCACATTAATTCGTTCCTTTCGTAACAAACGAACGTACATACGAAGGATCTTTCTTCTCCTCTCGTGGAATTCATTTTTAAACCAAAGAAAGTCTTGAATTTGAGTCTTCGAAGAACATTATTCGAAATCGGGGTACGAATTAATTAATAATAGAACGTGTCCATTAGATAAATCTTATATACGAATTAGATTGCGTGTCTTTATGCGAATTCCTATTCTAAATCCCATTAAATAAATAGACCGTGGATGTTAATGCATTTATTGGACAAATTTGAATAGATAAAAAAACTACGGAGTGCAAGAAATATTCGAAAGTATACGAAAAATCGAAAGTAGACATTTACGATATTCAAACGAACAAAACGAATCTCTGTTTATATTCCATTTCTTTAATTACGCGTCCGTGCATATATTAATTCGCGTTAAAATTCACGGTCTACTAATTAATTACACGAGAAACAGTAACACGGTGCGTGTAATTGAATATTGCAAAGGAAAACCGATTCGGAGTAACCTTAGTCTGTACGCTGAGCGCGGTACACTTTTCGAAACGATTTTAAATGTTCGCGCGCCATTGTCGCCATCTATGGCCGCCATTAGCGTTCAGTTGATTAATAGACGCCGATCGTGATAGACGTGTCCTAATAGCGTCGTGTTTCGCGTGTGTTCTAGTGCTTCCATCAAACTTCCAATCATCCCGAGGCTTCACCACTACGGTCTGGACTTCTGTGAGTACTTTTTTTTTACACGAATTACGATATATATCGCGCGGCGAAGCGTAAATAATTGGCACGTTTGGCTCCCACGCGTCACACCGGCGTACCGGCACGGCGTTTGCATGCTTGCGTGCGTCCCACGCATTTCGTTTCAATTTTCGATTAAGATACGTTGTATATTCAATTCTCACCGAGTTCGTGTACTCGTGCATTCGCTAGTGATATTTCTCCGCGCTAAAAGCAGCAATAGGTTACGTTTGGCGATCACTGTAGCGTCGTTTTTAGTCATTCTATTTTTTGGTTATCTCGCGGCTTCCTAGAATTCGTGCAGCAATGGCGAATCGCTGATAGTATTGCTATGTTAGATTGCCGTAGTAATTGACCACGTATCAGTGAACGATCATTAGGCAAAGATACGTGAATTGCAAGCTTCAAAATTGTTCAACGTCCAACGTAAATAAATTTTGCTCGCGTTTTCGATAAAGTATAATTGTTTTTTGAAAACCAAAGATCGAATATTTGTCGAGTCTTTTTGGTCGAATCTTGACATAGTTGTACATATATGCGATCGTTTCGTAGACTTTTTACGCGTGTTGCATTTTTTATAGTTAATTGAAAAACGATAACTATACTTTTATGAACGTCTAAAGAAAAATTCATTCGAACTTCTCTTCGACAGTTGTTTTATCGGTATAAATAGCTTCGCTCGAACATTAACCTGAAACTTGCATAAATTCAACAATTCGGTCGTTCACTCCATATGTTGTTAAACGTTTGCAAAAATGAAATAGGCAACTAATCGAAGCGACAAAATTACAATTCAAACATGCTATTCGTCTTACAAATTTCCTTTTACTTTATTCACGACCAATAAATCTATCGGTCTATAAAAAGTTCGTTTATCGTGCATAAATGACAAAATTTTCACAAAGACGTGTGTTTATTTGATGTAGGATTCTATTGTAAGCGGTTCTTTATGGTCTTCGAAGTGACGGATTTTAACCCGCCCAAAAGCCAAGCAATGGATTTTGCCAGCAAGTGCAGCATCTGTAAAATTCGTACGGCAAGAAAGGGATTAATTGATAGAGTGACGCGGTGTTCGAGGAAGCTTTGAATCGCGTAGAATTGCCGATGCACGATCACAAGCCGCGCATTGTTGCTGGTCGCGTCCGTGCTACGGAAAATGAACTCGCGTAAGGCGTAAGGGGAGCACTCGGAGAGACTTAAAAAGGATAAGAAGTCAAATGCGTGGCATGAATAAAGCATTATCAGCCTCCTTTGGCTGAGAGCAACCACTTTGACGTAAATGCAACGCTTTTTACTTCATCGAGTGCCTTACATGCTAACAAGTGAGCGGAAAAGCTTGCACCCTTTTACTCGTTTGCATACTCATCTTCGTTAATGCCAACCTGCATATAAAAGCGACTTCTCGATCGATATTCTTCTCCCCTCGTCGTCCTACAAGAATTTCTGACAAATTTTTAGCCAGGCTAGAAAGAATTTCGAGAGATCGATCGCGAGAAACGTGAAATTAATCGGGGGAATTTTCGAGAGGTTAGATTAGAGAGAGAATTTTGAGGCTCGCTGGAATGAAGCATTAACCGCTTCAAATTAGAATGGATCTCGTAATTATCTTGCATCGCTAACGTTTAAGGGTTCAACGGATAAACAGCGAACACATACGAAGAACGTTCACTTTGTCTAGTGCAATATTCTTCCCGTTTTAATTGCCGACTATAGAAAATAGATCGTTTCTTATTGTTCGTACGCAATACATCTTAATAATTATGTTACTCGTGATACAACTTAAGATCCTCATTGCAAGTTGAAGGGGTTTTCTTAAATTCTACTTTGACTATTTCGCAGCTTAGTACGAGAGAGAGACAGTGAAGCTGTCGAATGTGGTATTGTAAATTTCAGATCTTAAGTTGTATTACGCGTAACACAGTTATTACGATGTATCATACGCAAATATGAACAAGTGAAACAACGTATCTTTTGTGTTCGACAATTAAAATACGAAAAATGTTGCGATAGGAAAAACAACTTTTCGTCGTTACTTTATTAAACCGTGAAAGGGTTAACTCCTGTCCTGTAATAACGAGTTACATTCTTGCTATGAATTTTTCAGCTTAGCCTAGTTCAGCGTAGCTTAGCTTAGTTTAGTTTAGTTTATTCAACGAGCTGACGCACTTCAGTAGCACAGAGTCAACAAAAGCGCATAGGATTGAAGACGAAGTTTAACGTGAATCCGAACCTAGCTTCGGATTACAAGATTGGGGGGTTACCGAATGAAATATTGCCCGCAACATTCTGATATTAGCGTACGTGGGTAATAAGATAATCGTGGAGCAAAGGGTTAATCGTCAAAGTCTTCGCAAGCTCCCCAAGTCTGTTACTCGAACTCCAGCTTGATAAGCTCCGCCCTGCATTCGTCTCGCGTTAACAAAAGCGCCGCAGCGAAAGGGTTAAAGACAATTCGCCGATAAGGGTCCCCAAAGATTTCGAAACGGTTTTCTCCTTCCTCGAAGCTCTTCAATTCGATTGCACGACAAAAGTCCTCCGGACGTCTGTGTCTGCGGCGGCGGTTGCAAACGGCGCTTTGGTTTCTTCCATTTGTAAGCAACAAGTGTCTCGCTTCAATGAGAATGAATATTTAACGAAGAGATGTCGAGAAGCGCGGTCCTACGGGTTTTTATCGCGCCAAGCTACTCGCAGCAAAACATTTACACTTGACGTCGCGTCGCGACGCGGTGTCGTCGTCGTCTCTGTTTGTCTAAAATTCGCGTGCCAGCGTGCAAGTAGGCGGATGTGTCGGCTGTTGCTGCCGCGAACCGTAAAATAATTCATCTCGCTACGCGGCCCGTAAATCACGCCTCGTTTATCCAGTCGATCCATTACGCAATAATCGTAAAGATACCTGGTCGGCATGATTTAAAATTAATATACTGGGAGAGCAGCGTGTAAAGCGGCCGGGCGACCGGGTGGGCCCACGAAAATTGCGTAAACATAGCCGGCGAATTAAAAGCGATTAACCGAACCGTCGATTATAGCGTGCAACTTTGTCGCGGTTCCCGTAATCCAGCCACGTTTCCTCGTAAATTTCTGCCCGGAATTTATCATCGGAAAGTATCGTCACTCGCGTTACGGCGTTTCGAAGCGGTGCCCCTTTACGGTTTCTCGATCGATCTGCGAACCGCGAAAGGAAAAAGATCGGGGCTAGACTCTGCGGATCTTTATGCACGCGTGGAAAATTGAAACGTACAAAACCCGTGGAACCTCCTGTTCCTGTGCATCGCTGGAAATAAGTCTCGTGGAAGGAATGGAATTCTGATCGATTACAAATCCACCTGTTTGCGTTTAAGCTGTTAGTTGCGGAATTTTCACAATCGGAATCTTGTTTGTACGCGGTAATCCGCGAAAAGAAATTAATATTGTTAAGGGTGACTTTAGCTGTGTTGCGAATATGAATGTTAAGTAACGTGTTTCTGGTAGAAATATAACGATGCATTAGAAAGTATGCAATTTCTGAGAAAGTAAAATAGTACGACCAAAACATTGGTAACCCTTAAGTTGTCCACACTTGAATAGGTTAATAACGTTCAATCTAAGTATACTTGAGTAACAGTTGCAGTTGAAATGAAACCGAATTGCAAAGTTCAGGGTCTTTTTTATAATCAGACTAGAAATTATTCACGAGTGTGACTGGTTGTCGTAAGGCAAGCAGTTAATCGATAAGTTTCGCGGGATGAAAGATCGTCTCGGTTGAGGGAACCTTCGAAACTGCTACTCTCTTCGTAACTCGGCAAAGCTTCTCAACGAGTGGTTAGGATGTTCCTCCGAATATCAGCAAGAAAAGGTTTTAATATCTTGGCGAAACGTTGCCGATAGTTCTGTCAATACTCGTTCCCGACGAGGAGAGAATTTTTCAAATTTCCGTGTTTGCGCTTGTTCGCCCTAATTCGAGCAAGTTTTGCATCGTCCGCGGAATCGAGGCGGGGGCTTGAGCTCGGCTCGCAGAGTCGCAAACAGAGGTAGAAGAGGAGGAAGAAGAAGAAGAAGATGAAAAGACAAGATTGGCTAGAAGGGATATTTCCAAGGATAGACGAAAGACGAAAGATGTACGCGGGCCGGGTTGCCGCGAAGAACAATTTGGCTCCATAATTGCGACGAAGGAACAAATTGAATTCCTGTACGTACCACGTTCCTGCATCCGGTCTCTCGAAATAAACTCACACGCTGCGCGCAATCTCCCTCGAAGACTTTGCTCTCCGCCGGAGCCACTGGCAACCTTTCCAAACCTATTTCCGTTTACGGATACGATCCGGCGTTAAAACGACGAACGGCTAACGCTCGTCGCGCGATAAAAACGATCATAAGGCGGAGGATTAGCTGGCCCGAATTCAATCGCGGCTCGCGTAATCGGCAAAACTGTAGGCGCCGTTATGTTAAGAGGAAGTTAGAGACGGAGAAATAGTAGAAGGCATCGTAGCGATACGGAACTGTTGTTAGGTGGATGCAAGAGTTTTTCAGTCTTGGCTCGACGATTTCGCGTTGCCTTCGAAGCGAAACGAGGGACGATACTTGGAAGATTAACGATGGAATTACCAAAACAACGGATTATTGATTTGCTGTAAAGATTATATACAGGGGCTATGAAAAATATTTTCGCGCATATCTCGAGTTTTGTACGAGAGGTTCTTCGATTAGGTTCTACATTTCACTTCCATAGCAGCGAATATTTGTAGGTGCTTAATGCTCTCATTAAATAATAGGACAGTTAATATATTCTGCCCTAATTAATTGACACTTAAGTAGCAAAATAATTACAGAGGTGTACGAATACTTTCCGTTTGCAGCTGGTAAACGTTCCGCTATTTTCTATACAAAACCCGAATAAACATTCCTTCCAGTTGCATCGTATATTTCTTCCAATCGCCCGTTGCTTTTATTCCTTTGCTCCAAGTATATTTTACTCATCGGTTCATACTTCCACCGTTAATTTCCAACGTATCGCTAAAAAGACAGACAAGAATAAGGATATCAGATTTGAAAAAAGAAAAAAAAACGTACGAAATTTCCTGTAAGCTTCGAACCCGTCGCGCGTTCGACGACAAAAGAACTCACCCCTTCGAACGCGGAGAGAATCGACTTCTCAACGATCGAAACGTATCGGACATCGGGAAGAGAAAAAAGAAGGGAAAATGAACGAAGACGAGGAGGGGGAGACGAGGGCGACGGTAAAGGAGACTAGCGGGTGGCAGGTTGGTGGAGAGGTTGCAAGATCGAGGGGGATGCCACGAAGAGTAGTTTGGCCCTGTAATTACGGGCAAACAGGGAGACTCGGGATCGAGGGGCGAGGGGAGCGGACAGCAGGAACCCTATAATCTCGGTGGGACCGCCCCTTGTTTGCTTGTATAATTACCCTGTGGCCCTCCTTCGATGGGGCCTCGATGGGCCCAATCCCCAGGTTCCAATCCGTCGGCCCGTTCGTCATTTCGTTCCTTCCACGGCCATAATGCCGATATCATTACCTAATGCATCGCGCATGCATTCTCTTGCCGCATGCTTCTTCCTTCGTGGCCCTCGGCTTCTTCGCGATGCTTTCCTTCCTTTCCCCCCGCTTTCTCCTTCTCCTTCTCCATTTCCATCTTCGCGTTCGTCTTGTTCTCGAGCATCGGTTTTCTTTGGCTTAGGGGTTCCTTTGTTGCCCCCTCGGCTCGCTCCTTCCACGATTTCTCAGTATCGACGTAATTGGCTTATTTGCATTGTTCCGTCTGTGCCCGGGCTCTCCCCGCGTGGCTCGCGAATCGCGCCACCGCCTCGAGAAAGGGAACGAACGTTGCCGCGGGAACGCGTTGCGTCACGGCACAGATGCCGAGTGCACTTTGCGCCTCGCTATGTGCCGCGAGTATCGCGCAAACGGAAATATGGAAATTTATGATAGAACGTTTCGATTTTACGGATCATTAGCGTAGATACGAAGACGCGTTGGGTCGAGATCTTCCTCGTACGCGTCGGCTCGTTGTCGGCTTTGTTAGAATGGCACAGTGATCGATGAGCTCGATGACGACCGCTGCTCTTGATTCGAGCGCGTAATTTGTACCTCCTCTTATAACCGTCTCCGCTCCGCTCCTCTTTCTCTCGTCACTTGCTTACGTTTCGCCTGCCTTTGATCGCCCTTCTTCGGATAAATCTCGTGCTCATCGAACGCAGCTGCAACTCGCGATCCCTCCTTCTTCGAGTCTCGATCGCCCGCTTCGAACTTGCACCGATTGTTTCGCGATTGTTAACCCACCATTTGCATCCGCGAAGAGGAATAATTCACGCGCGCCTCCATATCGATGTTCCTAATGTTTGCGATGCGCTACGTATCGAATCGTATTAAACGTCATCACGCGAATTAATAAAGGGTACACGATCCGTTCCAAGTTTATTTATCGCGCGTCGTATGTGCAACGCTATCTTCCTTTGCTTCAATTGCTCCTCGTCTGAAAGCGTGCTTTCCTTTAATTATTCCCAAGCAAGCAAACCCTGAAAGTTTCCCGAAAGATTCGTAAAGTTTATCGCGTATTCAGCGCTACGATGCAAATGAATTAGCCGCCACACCGAAATGGTTAATTCGATCGACGCGCGTTTTTCTCTTCCTCGCTTTTTCTCTCGTCCGCGTGCCCGATGCTTCTTTCCCTTTTTCGCTCTTCGTTTATCAGCGGCGAAAGATGCGCACCGGAATCGGGTTTAACGAGACGCTGACGCCATCCTCGAGGGTTGTAATTCACGGGGTGTAACCCGCGCGAACGCGCCGCCGACAAGATATCCGCGCGCACAATGCAAGTTATTCGCAGACTTTGGTGGCGCCCTTTTGAAGTCGACGTGTCCCACCTACTGTTTTAACAGCTCCGACCCATTTTATACCTGCGAGTGTCGGGCATCGGGCTGATATTACTTCGCCAGAGTTACGTCTTTGATGTCGGCCAGCATTTCCGCGCTCCCGGTCCGTTTCAGTAATTCTTCTTCTCCGTTTCTCCACCGCTCCGCTTCTCCGTTAATTGAGTCTTCGGCCCTGGAGTCGGCTATTCCACAAGGCTACGCGGTATTAAAGCCTTTGCCAGGATCGACGCGGCGGCGTAGCAGAGCTGCGGTGACGTTGGACGACCGGCGGGAAAGGGGTTGCAGGAGTCGCAGGGTATTTTCTTGCTTTTACGATCGGTCCGCGTGTCTTTTAACGAGGCGTGCATCCATAGTCGGCCTATTCTCGACCGTTTCTGGGTTAGCCCAGCCACGGGAAACTTGAAATGTTTGATTTGGAACGTCCTCGATGCGTCTGTCTAGCTTCTCGTTGAAATTCGTTCGCTCTTCTATTACGGAGATTGACAAACCGAGGCCCGCGGGCCAAATTCCCTCCGCCGTGTTCGCGTTTCTATGGCTGTCGCGATTTTTTTTTCGAAAAAAATATCGCGGTCGTTTCGCTGGCAATCAATTGTTACCGTAGCGCGGATTTTTATGGAAATTCGTATGTTTAAAATTGCAAGAGGAGAAGAGAAGCGCAACTTGGTTTCATCCTCTGTGCATTGCAACTACTCCTACGCTTTGTATACTTTGCGCATTTTGCGATCCATTTGTACATCCGTGGATACGGTCTATTTTCAAAGAAGTGCTATTTGCATGATTCGAATAATGATTAGAAACCGGAGGCGATTACCGAGGTACTATTCTTTTAATTGTGCTCTCAGAAAGAGACGTTTGCGTAAAAGTCAGCGGCTCAAGTGTTACGAATAGTTAGCAGTAAGGGCGTTTTAATCTCGTCGATAAAGGATTCGCGCAGACCTTTCCTATCTCGCAATTATCCTTGCGCAATTTGCAAGCATATCTCTACAGGACTCCCAATCTTTTCGATCCCAAGTCTCGTCGCGTAACAATTTTCCCCATTGCAAGGAGTCGCTCGTTTACGATTGCTTTATTCCAAGGCCGCGGTTACGATTGTTTTTGCGTCGCGTCGCGTCGCGTTTTCGAATTCGAGCCGTATCATTTTAGTCGACGTCCGTTAACGTCCCGACGCTAATGCCGCGCGTTACCGTCGAAAAAACGTTTCTCCGCGTTGTTTTTGCCCATAGTTGCTCGGAGATTAGGGGAAGGCTAATTTATACCGGGAGACAGAGGGAAGAAAAAGGCCGCCGCGCGAAATGTAGCGGAGTAGCGTTGAATTATCAGAGGCACGGATAATCCGGTTGGCTTAGGAACACGTCTCGCGCCGGATACGTTTTACGAGTTTTGCGTGGAAAGTTGAAGGAAACGTTTGGCGTAGATTCTCGTGGATAAGCGGGACGAGAGGAGAGGAGAGGCGCTACGCGACGCTGAAAACGTTTATTCCCCGGGTGGCGTCTTATAAATAAGCGGGCGAGACATTTGCAACAGGAGGCCCTAAATCAACGGTGGCTACGATCGAAGCCTTCTCTTTGTTTCGCGGAACAGCTCTCGCGAGGATCCGGGAATAAAAATATCTGGAACGAATATTAGGTTGTAAACCGACTGCTTGACTTTACGACTCGGCGAAGTCCCACCGATGCGATGCCAAACGATCGTTCGATCCCTCGGGTATCGCGTTTTTCAATACCTAGCCCATCAGAAACACGACGAACAAATATAATTAACGGCGCGTAATTACCGATTCTTTATACACGTGCGCGGGCATCATTTAATAATCGGTTTATGGCGCCATTAACTTTTCCACCTCGGTGCCTTTTACGCGGAGTAAGCAACCGGAATAAACGCGATCGCGTTTATTCCACTTATCGTTCGCGGCAAATTTTTTCCGTTAAAAAATAGCTTCTTTAAACCTGCCGCGCGCGCGGTCTTTAACGTTCCATTTCGTTCAATATCCCATCCTTCTTCGTTTAGAAAAGCTTCTTTACGCGCCTCGGAAGAAGCATCCTTGAAACGCACGGATCGATACTCAAACGTAGGATAATTAATAAGAAGCCTTTCGTATCCGTCTCGAAGCTGAGAAACATTTTAAAAGAATACGAGCACGCGAAAGATCTAGTCTACAAAATATCTCGTACGCGAATCCTCTAAGAATCAACAGCGAAGGAATGGAAATTGAACCGAGCAACGGGAAATTCGTTAACTCTGCTTTAGTTGTAATCTTAAGCAACGGTTAGATTCGAATTATTATTGTTAAACTGTAATAATTGGAGTGGTCGGTTGGGTTGTGTCGTAGATTTTGAAAATGGCGAAGGGTAAATTACACGGCTGGATTCGGGTCACCGGGTTTGTTCAAAGTTGGTTAGGTAATTAAATTGTATCGAGTTAATTATTACGTTTCGCTGTTAAACGAGGCTGCATGTGTAATTGCGCGCTGAAAGCAACCTTTGCCGGACGGCTTATCACGTTCGCACAGTGATTACAGTAGACCGCATGGAAGCACGTGAAACCACTTGCTTGCGTAATAGGATCCTCCTTCTGAAATATTGCATCGTGCGAACGTTTCGAGGAGACACGTATTACGCCTCGCGGTGCATCTCTCAATGCAACTCCTCTTTCTTACGCTCACTCCCACGCCCGTTTCTTTCATTCTTATTTTCTTTCATAAAATCTCGTCTCAACGACGCTCGCCTAATTACGTGGCCTGTCTCACGCGAAACGAGTCTCTTAATTATACCTCGCTTGCAAAAGACACGGGAAATCTGTGAAAGTTGCCCGAAAATTGAGGGGCTCGCTGGAAAAACAGGCGCCCGCCACGGTTACGTAATTTTAGACGAGAACGTCTCGAAGAAAATTTCGTGTTCGTAGGAAATGCGATACGAAACGTTACTTCTATGCTACTTAATATCTGTCGGGTTAACCGATAAACAATCCATCACCGTTTCGGTTGAACTCAACGTTGATTTCGAAATGAAATACCTATCCTGTTTTAAAATGCAATCGTTGTGCTGTTGCGCACCATACTTTATACTCGAAGCTGGATCTTTCGATAAAGCAAATTCGTCGATCCGTTTGAAAATAATGGATCGCTCGTCGGTGCATCTGATACAGTTCTTTCTTGCTAGCCGCGACCAATCCGAAGAAACGTTTAAGACAGCGCAGAATTTCATCTCCAAAGACATTTCTACCGAACGCGATTTAACGAGAATTGATCCTCTGTAACCCGAATTTTGTTCAGCTGGGAAGGGAAACATACAAGGGATCGAACTTTCTTTACTTTCTACCTGCAAAGTAGGAAGCGATACGTGCTACGAGCGAATCACTTGCCGGCGATTTAATAATACACCAATGCAACGTATCCGTACAATAATTGCACGGCAAAATACCTTTAATCCATTTGCGATCGTAGCCACCGAATACACGACCACCATTGTAAATCTTAGACTTTCGGTTTCGCGTAGAAATTACGCGCAATAATTAAAACTAAACATAGTATTGTAGGTATAATACGGTAAATAAATATCGAGTAGGTATCATTGCTTTCATTACATCGTACGGTAATCTTTAAAATAATCGATACACAGTGATAGTAATACGAATATTAGTCATCGTACGCGGATTCGTGCGCTTGCGGTTGCAAACCGGTTAAGAAGAGTAGATTTACGAGTACGAAACTTCCAAATCGTTCGGCGATACATAGAGTTAAAGAGAGCAAGCAAATGCAAAGGGATTTCGTTTCTCCGAGAATGTTACTCGAGACGAAACTCTCGTGGCGTTTTCTAATTCACGGTTCGGAGTCGCGCTAAAGTTCCCCTCTGCCCCGTATACTCGTTCCCTCGACGCGGCGCGACGGTGGTTAAAAATCGGAAGAGTAGTAGAGTGCCGGTGGCCCGATTAATCGGCAGGCATGCTTGCAAAAGAACGGCGTGGGACGAGCGGGTGGCGATGGCCGATAAATCATTGGGAAACGGTGCCGCAGTCAGCAATTTGCCAGCGGACTATGATTACAGGCGACGCGCGACCGTGGTGCGTGGCATGAATCAGAGACGCGTCCTCCTAGGCATCGGCGCGCACCGCCTACCATTCCAATCTCTATCGCGTGTGTTCGTCCGTCGTGTATATGTATACGTATAACGGAATAGCCGCGTATAAAAGCGGCCGAAAAAGATTTCGAGCGGAATGGTGGCGGAGGAGGGTCTGGGTCGATCAGCTGAGCGACGATTTGTCGCGATGTGGGCGGTTGGAATCTTACATATCCCTCGAATGCCGGCTATTCGGTGTCGGTGGCGACTCGCGGCCGCACGACACGTGCGGACACGCACACGCTCGCCTCTGTGAGATACGGCGATTCGTCTGATCTACGTTTGCTACGCCACTATACGCTACGCTACGCTTCGCTCGCTCGCGTCGAAGAAGAAAACGGAGCTGGCTTTTCGCCATACGCCCACTCCCGCGCACCCATCTCTCTCTCGGACGCACCCCAGCGTCGCGTCGTTCTCCAAACATGTCCCGAAGTTAGAACAACGTCGCCACGCTAATCCCACGGATCTCGGGGCAGACGCGCCGGGGACTGATTCTTTCTCGTACTCGTGCTTTCCGTCGACCGTTTATCTCCGTCGCGCACCCACTCCTTTGGATTAAACTGCGGAAAAACCTTGGAGCCGGCTGCACGCGCGGCGCTTTAAACCGGGCGGAGCTTCGATAGTCGATCCGGTCTACGATACTTTAATTGGATTACTCCCTGCTGCGCATAATAACGTTGCCACGTTGGGATATCTCTTAAGGGCAGCGTTCGGAAACCTGTTGGACAAGGAAAAATGACCTCGCGTTATTTTAACGAAAGTGGAGTACGGCAATCGTACGAACGATAAGGGATCGATAATGTGTACCTGTGGAGAAACATTCGGAGCGCTAGTCTTTAACAATTGACCCGGGTTATCGTTCGCGGCAGTGAAAGGGTTAAGCTTTCGTCTTCTACGCAGGCCTCGTAGTTGAAAACGTTGATCGTCTTGCGGATTTTTCGCCTCCTCGTCGAGAAGCCGAACATCTCGGCGTACGTGGCCTGAAATTTGAAAGAACCGCGAAACGAAGCAAAGGAGATAGTTGGATGTTTCGCCCGGCAA
The DNA here is from genome assembly GCA_028830335.1 of Eucera pruinosa. Taxonomy (NCBI): domain Eukaryota; kingdom Metazoa; phylum Arthropoda; class Insecta; order Hymenoptera; family Apidae; genus Eucera; species Eucera pruinosa. The sequence goes on along the minus strand of JAMYCR010000015.1, from coordinate 14,004,516 downwards.
ATTAAACCTCTAGAGACTTGCAAGTGCGCGCTAGAGTAGCAGGAATGAAAAGAAACGTTGCTTCTCGAGCTCGCTAATTAATAGGCTGCGTAGTTTTATGCGAATTCGTATTTTGCTAAACAAACTTACGGCAGTTACAAACGGGGGCACGTTTCGCTTTTCAAATGTTGCAATTATTAGGTGCATCAATAAGTAGCCCCGTATCCTTTTAACCCTTTGCATTGTAACGACGAGTTACACGCGCGGTGTAAGGTTCAGGCTAATTACAATAAAAACGCGCGTATTTCTTATTAAACCAGTTATTAAGTCATCTTATTAAATCCAGTTCGCTTCGCGTCGAGTCGAATACCTGTACGATTAAGTATACCAAGTACAAATTACGCGTAATATCGTAGTGTTTTGCATATTCGACGCGGTGTTCAAGTAGAAAGAAGCCAAAGTATCGACTAATAGTCTTCGAAAACTTCGTAAGGCAAGGGGTTAACAAGCAAGCATAGTTTACATTCAAATTACACTCATTTGAAATCTAAACCGATTGATTTTGGCCTCAAAAGTCAATGGATATCGCAGCAGCGAGGTTGCAAATGCAAAAACAGTTTGATTACACGCCTGGCGCACCTAATACTATTGCGGTTTCAACGTTCGGTTCGTTTTGCGTGCTTCTCTGCACGCTTAAGCGTGCCGCGAACGAGCAGAGCAATCCGCAGCCTTCTAATTGCTCGAATATAATAGTTAAAGCGCTTCGCTGTTAAGGGTATTTTATTAGCAGCGGCGACTCGCCCTGTTTCGCGTGCGGCAATTCATGGAGATTGACGTTACCGCGAGTCTTTTGATCGCGCAGCGTCCACCAGGGTAATTCGTTTAGAAGGGGAGACGGCCGCGTTTCTTTGGTCATTTCCCCAAGGGGAATCCCTTTGTCGTCGAGCACATTGTTTCCCCCGTTTATTCCAGGTGACTCCTTGGCGAGTCTATAAGTCTTGAAAAATCGATACTCGTGGCATACGATACGGACGACGGTACGGAGTATAAAGTATATAGAGTACAGAGAGGAAGGAAGGACGCGAGTACTACGTCGGATGATGTAGACTTTGATATCCTCTCCGCGACTTCCTTTTTTGTAGTCTCTCTCTCTTTCTCTCTCTTTGTCTTTCTTTCCGATTTATTTTCCCCGGATCGTACCGGTAAGCGCTCCGCAAATAAGTCAGCGTGCATCGGTATGCGCGTCTTTTGTGTTTGTAAATGAAAAAGGCGAAGCCCGTGCAGCTACCCGATGTTCCCAAACGAAAGAAACTGAATCAGCGGTACGGAAATCGTATCTTCCTACCTACGGTTCATAAAACGCAACCGATGTGTACCGTATCTCTCCTAGATGGCACGTACCTTCTCGGGCAAAAACGTCTTTTGAAGTTTCCTTGGCGGAAACAGGCCGCAAGGTACGCCATTGATTTAATGGGTGTACCTTTAGCCGTGGTTAAACGCCACATCAAACCGCGCCCACCTCGTCAACTTCTTTCCTTTCCCTTCTCTTCTCTTCTCTTCCTTTCCTTTCCTTTTCGCCTTCCTGTTTCCGCGCAACACCCAGCAGTCTTCATTCGATAAATGACTTCTGTACGAGCGTTATCCTTCGTTTCTTCGCCGTCGACACGGCTTAACTCTTCGCCTCTCGCGTCGTCTCTCAACGCCATTTACGGCGAATCACCGTACCGTGGCCTCGTCATCTTCCAAACGCCGATTCTTCTTCTGCCTCTTTCCTCCTCTTATCGCACCGAGTCACCGTGCGACGGATACGCGATCGTTAAAACGGTGGACGATATTTAGTTTATACAGCGTACAACGATACGCATCGCGTTGTACGTCGAAAGCGTTCCTCTGTCCGACGAAGAGAGGAGCTTACAATGGAACGAGGTTTTCTTCTTCGCACGATACGAGTTTTGAACCGATTCGCGAAGTTTGGCGAAGCGATGTTGACCGAGGACGCATCATTCGACGCTTCGAATTTTCAAAGCGCCGAATTCCCAATGCTTTGCATCGCCAAAGTTTAGAATTCCCATTGCCTCCAATTCCGGATGCTTTCGATCCTTAAAGTATTGCAATTCCCAGTGCATTGAATTCTCAGAGCTTCGAGTTCCCATCGTTTCAAAAGTTCAAAGCGACGAATTTCTAAGGCTTCGAGATCGCAATATTTCGATTTTTTAACGTTTCAAATTCGCAACGCCTCAACTTTCCAAACCTTTCGATTGTTGATGCCTCGAAACCCCGAAGCTTAGGATTTCCAATGCTTCGAATTTCCGAACCTCGTTCTTCCCTTTTACTGTCGATCCACACGTCGCGACACATTGTTGTTATTATTACGAAATAATATAATATCTTGGCAAGATAGAGAGGAGGGATAGAAGGCTTTAGCCGGCGCGAAATTAAAAAGCTGTCCAAAGGTTAAAGGAGCTCGAGTGGGTTGAAATAAAGCAGGGTATCGCGTGCGACGTTAGATAATACGTTTCTCGTTGAAACGATATACTTTTACGAATTTCTTCCCTCTATTTTTTTCCCCCGGTCTCCCACTTTTTCCACTCTATCTTTTTCCCTTTCAATGAAGATTAAGCTACACGTTTTCCGGTGGAAATTATGTATCTCGCGTTACGCCGGTGTTCGCATTACGAATCACGCGTTCGTGTGCATACGTGTGTGTTTGAACTCTTTTTTTTTTTTACATGAACGAGGCTCGGTTAAAACGCACGACCTCGTCCGTTCGCGTCTTCTAGGTATTCATCGGGTCGTGTGTAACGTAAAGTACGGAAACGTATTATCATTATTGCCCCGACGAACACAGAACGGCAATTATAATTAGGTCGGCTGGCCGATGATAAGCCTTCTGGGAATGCGTGACTCTTGATAAAAGTTGGTGACATTTTTCCGTACTCACGAACCCCGCGTATGGGTACGTGCGCCGTAAAACAAAAGGCCACTCTACGTTTCCCGTGAATTTATTACGCGACAGTGTTTCGTTTTTTTTTTTTCGGCGACTTCACGCCGCCAGTCTTTCCATTCCCCACGTTTATCGATCTCCTCGCCAACGCCAATTCGTTTACGCTTCTCTCGCCTCTCAGTTCTTTTCCCTTGACGCTTTCGAGATTTCGAGCTTCGAAATCGAGCAGAATTTTAGCGTGCTAACGAGTACCTTTTTTTTTTTAAATGTATTTCGACGGTCAACCGAAGGGAAATTTGTGCGCGAAAGGGTTAAAGGAGCAACTGGAACTTTTAACTTTGAAGAAAAGTTACACGCGTCGCGATAGTATCGGCAACGAAGCGGAAAAGGGTTAAATCCGCCCCTGGCATTAATCTCGATCTCCTGTCCGCTGCCGTATCCGTTCGATCGCACGTGCTCTTAAGCGACTTAAAGAAGTCGTAAGGCACGGCGCAGGGTTCGGCTCGTATTAAATTCGACCGATAAAGCATCGCGTTCAGTTTTCAGCGTACGACAATAGGAACCACGGGCGATATATGGAGTAGAGAAAGAGAGACAGAGAGAGAGAGAGAGTGGCGTCACGCGACAACGCGCGTTATGAATATTGACAAAAATGGCTGGGATAATTTATAGTCGATTGTGCCGGTACTCATGAATTTATTCAATAGAGAGACTCGGCCCGGGTAATCCGCTTTATACGCGTACGTACGCGTTGCCGATCTTACGAGAAGCGTTTTATTTTACCCCAGTCTTCTTGTCTCCGGTGTACTCGCGGAACAATGCGGAAACGGGCTGCTAGGATAGATATCGCCCGAGCCACACGGTCTCTTACTCTGCTTTGCAATTTATATCGTTCGGTATTTAAAGGACAAATGCACAGGGTGTGGCGGGACGGCTTCGATCGCGACGCAATTTCGTTTGCGAACGCGAAAACCACCGAGCGTAAAGTACAGCTTTGCCAGGGGAATTCGGCCGAGCGCGACAACACGCGTGTCCCTTTGTCTTTCGAAACTTGGGTAACCTTTATTCCGGGGCTAGAAACGGCATGCAAAACTTCGCGAAATCGGAAGCGATTGTAAAATTGCTTCGACTGCAACGGGACAATCGTTTACGGTCCGAAATATTTTTGCAACGATCCTTCGCCTCTCGTTAGCGCAACGAAATTACGCTTCGTCCGGAAACGTTGTGTCGGCCGGCGCAGACGAGAATAATCGCGCACCGGGGTCTCGGCGTTTCCATTCTACGTATCTGGGCGTTCTCTATTTTTTCACCACCCCGTAGGAGGTTGGCAAGTTATCAAGCGGTTAGCAGCGTGCGCGCAAGCGGATGGAAAAAGTCCTATCGAATGGTTGTGTCAAGTGTTTACCAACACGGAGGCGGCGGCGCATCGACGCGTTGGGATGTTTGAAAGAAAGAGCGCGGTGGTATCGGTGCACGTTGAGCAATTCCGTGCGCCCTGATGGCCATTATCATATTCCTCGCGTATCATATCGAATTTATGGCTAATAAAGGCCGATCGAATAACAGGCTTGCGGGGCCTGAAAGGCTGAAAGGTTGGCCGAGCACGGAGGTAGGACCCGGGACCCGGCCTCTTCCTTTTCTCCCCGTTCGATTCCACGGTGTTCGCCACCATCCGAGCAGTTGCGCCTGGCTTTTATAGTTATACCAGTTGGCAGTAGTGGCAATTGATATGCACGCCATTGATATATGGGTGCATATTTCACAAGGTTTGCCAGACCCGCGAGCTCTCCGCTTTCTTATCTCCGCGTTTCTCTCTCTCTTTCTCTTCTTCTTTTCTATCCGCAACCCTTCTTCTCTCGCTCTCGCTGCTCCTCGCAGCATCACCCTTTTGCTTGGCCAGCCGGAGAGATCGGCTACCAATACGCGCAATGAATTATGCCCGTCCTTTGTTAGGCTCTTTGACGTGTTTTTGATTGGAAGCCCGTGGTCCCGTGGTGCCTTCCACGAAAAAGAACGCAGCGCAACATACGAGAAACCTCTGACCCTCGCCGCGCTGCTCGCTTCTCCCCGATAACGTGTCCGCGGGACCATCGAAATTTACCTTCCACGACGCTCTTGGAACCATCGAATCGTTCCTATCCGCCATCTTCCCTCGGCTGATCCTGCTCCTCTGCTTCTTTCGATTTATCCGAAATCTATCGTTTCTTTCCTTTACCTGTTGCCAAGGACGCTGCTAGCGACCGGAGTCGGACGAAACTTTGCTCTTGCTTCTCTCTGAGAACGTTTTTTTACCGTCTTCATCTGCTCTCGGCATTGCGGTAGAATGGATTAGGTATTAGAGTAGTAGTTTGCATTTGCGGTGGAACGGATTGCGCGCAAATGCTACGAGTACCCGGTTTAGACTCGTTAAACTCGCCTCGAATACGGCAATTCGTCTTTGGGAAATGATTCCGCGATAAACGCGATCCTCTCCGTTAATCGCGAAGCAGTTGACCGCGTCTGCGTCTTAAATCTCTCGGTCGGCGGTACTGCTCGCAGCGTATCCCAAAGTTGACCAGCCAAACTGAATTAACGATTATAATTTAACGGTGGAGGAGCGCGGTGCAGTCCGGCACCACTTGAGATTACAAAATTGCAGTAAACGCTTAAGCTGGCGAGTTCGATAAACTTTTCGAGAGCAGCTTAATTAGCGTCAAGCCGGTTGGAAGCTGCAGCAGTCGAAACGCAGCAGCCCTAAATACATTCGGTGCGAGTTGACGCGGAAAAGGGGATGAGAGTTCAAACGTAACGTTAACACGGGGACACACCCACCCACGCACACGCGTGCGCGGCTAAATCCGCGCAAAGTGAAAAATGTGAACACGGGGAGAAGGAGAGCGAAATAACGAAGCAGCGAAGGTTGCGGGTACGAAAGAGGGAAGCTGGTTGCTTGCAAGCGAATCTCTGTAACGTCTCTCTCCCTTTCTGTGTGTGTTTGTGTGCGTGAAAACTGTGGCGATGGCCGAGGTAAAACGATGAGGAGGATTCGAGGGAGACGAATGATGGAAAGCGGGAGAAGGGAGGAGAGACCTTCTGGCCGGAGTGCTAGGCTCGGTGAAGCTAATGTTACTTTTTACCAAAGGGAGTTGGCAGCCAGTTTGCTTTGCCTGCCTCGTCGAGGCTGTTGGAGAGTGGGCGAAGGTTCCACTGTGCAAAATGACTTAATGAACGGTATCTTCTACTGGTGCTCTCTAATCATTCCAGCCACTTACTTCTTGCCGTCAGCCATTTACTTTCGCAACTGCCGCTTCTTTTTCTCCTTCTTCTACTTATTCTTCTTCTTCTTCTTCTTCTTCGGAGAGAACATCCTTGCTCCTCGTTCCTTTCTTTTTTTCCTTTCCCTTCTCTTCTTTCCGAGATTCGATAATTACGGGAAAATCTTGCTGGAACACCTACGTGGACGTAGTTAGGGGCTGGGGAAGCCGAGAAGCCATCGCGTGCCTCTTTTTACCTTTAGATCGGAATCGCTGATAGGCCGCGCGGCGTATCGCTCTTTTCAGATCTCGCAGTGATTGGATGCGAGTTTCAAAGACACCCGGCAGTAGTCTACGCTGCTCGTTAACCTCTTAACGAATACGCTGGAATTTTGTTTGGAAAATGTCTATCCGCTCGGGTAATTCGAACGAAGCGACGTCGAGGGTACTCGCCCTCAGTGAAACGCGCATTTCCATTCGATTGTAACGAAACGATGCAAAGTGGATGCCGCTTAACCTTTTCGCTGTGTTGAATTTCAAACCCTCCGCGACGAACGCAGGCTTATTTTGCTCAGCGAGCGATAAGACGGCTCGGAATGCGTAGAATTGTGTAAAGAATACAATCGATTTGCGTATCAAGTGCGTAAGAAAAAAAAAAGGGAAAGGTTAGTTTTATACGCAACTCCTTCTCATCGTCAGTCTGTTACGAGCATCGTTTATTCCTTGAGATAGTTTCTACTATTTATCGGCACTCGTCGAACGCGAAAGTACACTGCGCGTATTGCACGTGTAAGGTAGATAGGATGATTTCCGAGAGGTTAAATCAAAGACTAGACAGGGCGTTTTGGAACTCGATTTGCTCTATTAGCTGTTCTCTGCGACAGCTCTTTCGACCATTCGTTAGTTCTGAGGACGCCTTCGCCAGCATGGCTTGTCTATAATTTACGGTACTTATAACCTGAAGACACTTCCCTTAAGAGGGGGAAGTTCATTGACAAAACACGCGTGGCCTGCTTCAGCCGCTTGCTTCCTTAGATTTTCTAACACATGCCTGAAAGGGCGGTGCAATAAATAAACGTATATAATTCCTTCGCAAAATTTCTTTGCAATAGAAATTCCGTCGCGTTTCGAAGTAACACCCTACGTTCGTTTCTCGCGTGCATCGAAAACCACTCGACGATTCCCAGGGTTGATGAAACGAGTACGCGACAGAAGTTGCCGAATATCTAATCGCGCGTCGCGCTGAATTCGTATCCTTTGGATAGGAAAGAATTTCGAGCGTTTCGCGGCGCCGGTGGCGTTTTTAATTACCGAAATTAATCCGCGGAAGGAAAGACGCCGCGGGCAAGATTATTCGTAAGTTATAAATTAAATTGGCGCGGTGGCGGTCGTCGGGGAACGCGGTGAACGCGTCCAGACGTCGACGCGGACGTCGCAGACGAAGCCTGCAGCTTCGCGCGAATATATTATCGCGTCGCGCTGACTGCATTCTTCGCGAAATGCACGAACACCCTTCTGCATTCTCTCCGTTTTCTCTTTCCTTCCTTTCTCCGCTCTCGTCCTCTATACACGGGGTTGGCAGAGCAGCACGGCCAGCGCGATTTTCCAACCCTTTTGCGACAGCGTGATAAAAACCAGTTGCTTTTGCTCGCACCACTCCGCCGTCTGTGTATCTTTCCCTTTATTTCCGGTTACCCGGATTCTTTCGAATATCGATTTTCCGATACGCGTGTCGGCTCGTCGCGTCGCGAAAAGTAACGAATATCGGGCGCAATTGAAACGGACGAGAAAAGTTTGTCAGTTGATAGGTTGTAAATTGGGGACAAAGAAAAAATTTCTATTGCATTTACAAGATGAAGCCATTGTCTACTAATTCGTTACATCTGGGAGTGTATTAAATCGTGGTGTTTTCAAGATTCTACCGGAGAATGAATTGAGCAAGTATTTTAATTAGAAGTAGCATCTGTCCAGTGAGACGAGAATGAAAGTACATATATGTATCTTAGAGTTAGACTGATTCAAGTCTTCTATTGTAAATTTGCGGTGGAGCGAAATGAAAAATTGAAACTGCGCAAGACAACGTTGCGTTTGAAGTAGTTCACCCAATTATATCTTCTTTATTCCTATGGCTGTGATGAAGTTAACCAACCCCTTGCCTTACAGTGACAAGAGTAGCTCTCGAAGCAGATTTTCGCTTAAACACAGCGAATAAGCGCTGCGCTTCTAGTAACTTACAATATTAATTCTAACTATGTTACGAAAGTACAAGATTAACGTTCGTGGAATGCAAATAACGCGTAATGTATATCAATGTTTCGCATCCGATACGGCGTTAAAGCGGTAAATATCCAGCTTAAGCTTTTCAGCGAGTGAAAAGCTAATACGTCAAGGGGTTAAAAAGAACGATAAAACGTCGTATAGAGCACACGTTTGACAAAAATGGACTCGGACTCGTCTGGCTCTGGGGTACAAAATATGTTCCGGTAAATAATGAAAACGCGCGCGTCGTTCTGTTCTTACAATTGCGCCGGGAATCACCCAACGAAAATGGAACGTAACGTGGTATCTCTATAATTTAAAGACAATATTACCTCCCACTACAGTATACTAATGGGGGGTGCATCCCGTAAATAAGTAAACAAAAAGTCTCGTGCATTTTTGAAACATGCCGGCGCGTCGCAGTCGAACGCGTATCGATCTGCGGAATTGCCTAGAAAATTCTCGCCTCGTTAGAGCGGAGAGTACACCCTGTATATTTGTATTTTATACGAATGAGATGTCCGGAAGGCTGGACGCGTTGAATTTTCAGCAGCGTTCGCGGAGTAGCTGTAAACGCGGCCGTTGGGGCAGTATTAATATTGCATTCGAGACCATCTGGCGACACGCCTGCTTTATTAAAATGTAAACTTTATTATCATTCCTCGTTGTAATTACATTTTTCTTTTTTTTTTCTTTTTTCTTTTTTCGCCTCGCTTTACGGACGCCGCTTTTTCCCCTCTTTTCTCCTCCTCCTCCTCCTGCTCTTTCTTTTTCTCCCGTTTTCCCCTTTTTCTTCGGCCTATCTGGCTCTGCCCATCAAGCCATCTCGTTGGCTGCCAGTTACATTAGCGAGATCTCATTCCGATGGGGGGAGAGAGAAATCGAACCTCGCAAATACCTTCCACGGTTCCACGCTCTTCGATTTCATCTTTGCTTGCTTTCCTCTCCTTGTCGACGGCGAATTTACCTGCCTTCGCCGTGTCGTCGTCCTTGTTTCGATCAATGCTTCGCCTCGTTATTTACTTAAAACCGAATGCAATCGCTCCCCTTTGCCAGGCTGCTTGCAAATTTACCCGAGCGCGATCGTCCGTTTTAGTCGGTCTTCGGGTTCTCGTGAAACCCGTTCGTCGCTAATATCCCGTACTTTCACGGTAATCAGTTCATCCTTTGCCCTGCGACGTTTTCCAAAAAACTATATTCTTGTAACGTTAGCTGACTAATCACTTCAACCCTGTGCCAAATACAGGACCCTGAAATGTTCAATTCATTTGGACTGGATAGTCGACTATCTTGCGTATCGAAGTTGAAATTGCAATGGAAAAAATTAACTTTGTTAACAAGATACAGCGTGTCTTCGTTCTACATTTGAGTTACGTAACCTCGTAAGGGGTTGAGTAGCGTAGCAATAAAAAAATATTCATCGCGAGTATAGCCAGTGATCGTAGGGCAAGGAGTTAAGAACCCGCGAATCCGAGGAAACAAATTGCGCATCTGTATCGCCCCATTTATGATCATCGAAGCTGATCACCTTGCTATCATCGCAACCAACCCCTCGCATTAAAACGGCGATTTACGCTCGGGGAGTAATCTATGGACTGATTGCTGCAATATTTAATAAACTTTATTTCGCTTCGCTTCAATCTGCAAGACTGCAAAGATACGCATGATGTACGGAGGGTTAAAACAAATGTTTGAAGAGTTTAAGGACTCGGAGTACTCGGCGAGTGGAGGAAGAATTGTCCAATTAACGTAGGTTCAAAAGTCTCCAGTCCTTTCGACTGAACATCGATTTTTAATATCTGTGAATACAATCGGGTGACGCGGCGAGTTTCTTCGCGGCACATCGAATGTAAATAGAACGTAAAAACAAAGATCACGGTTGTAAACACAAGCGTACTAGATCAGCGCCAACGCAGCTGACTTCGTAGACTTGATCATAGTACAAAGTTTCAGTGGTCGCTCAGCTTTGAGCGCCGCGGAGAAGCTTCGCCCGCGTTATCGAATATTCTCGCGTATCGAAAGTCTATTTTTCGCCGAAACGATTGGCTTTTGGACCCGCATCGATTGGAAATCTTTTACACCTCTCGCCGAGCACTGCGACTTCTCAAACTCTTAAACTCATGTATGCATTCGACGCGGTGTATAAGTAGATAATAGCCTACGTCCCAGCGAATAATCTCCCAAAGATTCCCAAGGCAAAGGGTTAACTGTCGAAAGGGAAATTTCCGATTTCTAAATTTAGTCGAATCGCTCGAATCGCGGGTCTAATTCGGGCCGCGAAAATGAATAGGGAGGAATGATAGGCGCGAACGTAAACGAACGTAATTACTTTTCTCGTCGCGGTTTCCCTCGTGCAAGTTGCACGAGGGCCTCCGTTTTCTCAGCGTTGGCTTCGGCCTCGGCCGAAATGAACCACTTTTCGCGCGAACCCCAGCGAATTGTTGTTAATTAATTCAGGCGGAAAGCGGGGAATATGGGGATCGGTGTCGGCGCACACGCGCGTTCGTCAACAAAGAGGCCGGCAATTAATTAACCAAAGTGGTCCCGGCGATGGCGAGCGCATTGTTACAGTCTGCGCGAAGCTTGGACCATTGTTGGATGCAGGACAGCTCTCGCGACCACCTGAAACCGTGTCCTTGTTTCCGGCGTCCTTGCACCAACGCCAACTTCCTGCCTCCTGCTGCCAGCCTCTTTCCACCACCTTCCCCTCTTCCCTTTGCATTGTTACCAACGCACCATTGTAAATGCCGCTATCGATTACCATTCGCCGTTCGCCGTTCGCCGTTCGCGATTTATCGCCGCTGTAAAATCACCGTAAAACGGTGTCCAACCTGACCGATTATCGCAGCCGAACGAAAACGCCAATTTGCGCCCAATTATCCGATCTTTCGATACTCCGCGGTGCACTCTTCCCTTAGCTCGCTCTCTTCTGCTCGCTCCTCCCTCTCTTAGCAGCATCTTAACCCTAAAGTACGCCGATGAAAAAGGGTTACGAGGTGATTCGCGAGAGGTTGAATTTCATTTGCAAAGGGGAGAATTTAATTCGCGGCAGGCGCTATCTTTGCACGCGATTTCGCGCGTATTAGTTACGAAAGCTCTCGAGCGCGAACTCGTTAAAAGAATAAAGCGAAGTTAACTCCGATTCGTTATTGTCCTTGCATCGTCGACCGAAAATCATTTGCGTCGTCTTCGTAGCGGAGCCCTCGAGTTTCGAGAGACGCGAAAGACACGTCGTTAAAGTAGGAAATGCCTAACGTCTCAATGATCAGCGTTCGAAAAATGTGTAGGGCACAAAGGGTTAACAACGCGAGTATAGGGGAAAACTGTTGCTCGAATCGCGGAGGAAATTCACTCGCGGCGATCTAGCGGAATGGGTTAAACATCGACACGGGTTGCGTCGCGCGAGGCGATACATTTTCGATAAGAATAGGCGAATTTCCGCGTGGTTCGTTGGAATGGCGACGACGCGACGGAGCAAATACGGCGGTGTATAGCGGGGCAAACGGTATACGCGAGTAAGTAAGTAACACGATCAACGTTTTGCAAGCAATAGGTTCGCCGGTTTTCTTCGAGCCGTATCGCAGAAATTGCAACTGCCACGATATCGAAGGAAACTCAGTTCGCGAACTTCGTGTTGGACATAACTTCGGACCCGATCCTTTCCCAAACTTTCCCCTGCGCGAAATGAAATTGTTTAGCAAGCAGAAGGAAGCAAACGGTCCATTCGACGCGCGCACCTGTGTTGCTTCTCTTTGTAGGAACTCGGCGAGTTCGCAGCCGACGCGTTGAACAATCGATGCATCGACGCGTGCATATCACGCGCGAAACGCGAAACGTTGTTGGCCCGCGCGCTGTACGCGTTACGCACACGCGTGCGTCTCGCGAAAGCAAACGGTGCGCTCGCTGTTGGACGTTGGATCGAACAGATTTAGTCGACGGCGCGAGTAGGACGCGACACGAAAGCCGGAACCGGAACCCGGAACCCGGAATCCCGGAATCCTGAATCCGGTCAGCTGAAAAATTCATATCCCTGCTATTAACCATCCGGAAACTGAATACACACTGTATGGGTTTTCTGCATCGCGCGTGAAGCGCGGGGAATCAAATCGATGGCAATACAAATACGCAAGGGAGGCTCTCTCGGCCCTGATCAAAACCATCTCTCGTTTCCACTCTTCGACAGCGATGCTTTTATTCGCGTAGCGAAACTAGCATTACGGTTCCGTGCACGGCGTTCCAAAGTCATCTTTTTCGGTTGCTTCTTCGTGGTTAATGCTGCAGTCGCTCGCTCGCTCGAGAGAGCTCTTTTCACAGACACGCTCGTAGCGTAAGCTATACTCTAAGTAGAACAAATACACCTAATAACGATACGCCTAACAAAGTTTCCCTTAACTCTACCTTCTTTCGGATCTCCGAAAATTTACGGATACCTACTATAACGAATATTTGAATATCTTGCATCTGACGAAATATTGGAGCGTGAATTTGTTTTCGTCGACACGCAAAGAAATCGTAAGGCTAAGGGGTTAACCGTTTGCGCTGAAGAATTACGTATAGCATACCTCTCGAACGCGTAGGGTTAAAAAACGTAAGGTATGCGACGCGTTAGAGCGCACGGCAATAACAATCGCGTCGGCAACGATTTCAAGCGCGATTGTGCTTTCCCGCGTCACACTGATTTCATCCCGCGGCTTACCAGTGACGCGCGTGTCAACGTAATATTAATACTTTCAGGATGACTAGCGGTATCCGGCAGGCAGCGTTTCGTCCTGCGCGTTTCCTACGGGGCCGAGGTACCTGCCGCTGGGAATTTCGTTTTCACCGGGGGCCAGTCGACCGACAACGCACGCGATCAACCTACTCCGAGGGAGCAACGATGATCGCGCTGACAACGAGTGGAAAAAACACTGGTGGCTGGTGGGCCCGGGTGATTTATGCCGCTAGGCGAGCAGGTACGCGTCGCTCTGTTTACCCGGCGGCGATTTCCATGAATAAAAACGAATCCGCGTTGCACGGCGAAACGAAACCGCGTCTCTGTCGTCGCGTTATCTCGCGCTGTCGCTGATCGGGACAATCGATGATCTCGAGTAAATATATCCAGCTTTCGCCAGCCAGCCGCGGCTATCTACGCGGATAACAATATGCTCCGATTACCGCTGACAAACCTCGCTCTATGCTAATCGTGATCCGCGATTCCGACCGATTTTAACCCTTTGCACTCGCCGTCGAAATGTCAGCCGCGCTGCAATTCGAAGTCTCGGTCGCGCCGGATATAAATATTCTTGCTTCTTTGCGTTCGAGGGAATCTTCCCTCCGCTTAAAAGTTCTCCTCCATTTTTCGTTAAACATCGAGTACTTTGCTTCGAATCGTTTGTGCGTATACTTGCGTGTTACGCAGATTTCGTGCTCCTTTGTCCCCGCACAAATATCCCACAGACGTGCAAAAATTCGCGGCTCTTCCGGAAAAGTTTGCCAGGCTGCGAATGGTTGAAACTCGCGCGCAAATCTAATTACGAGTGACTCCTCTGGCAAGGTTTGCCACTCCCCGCGACCCGATTTCCCCGAGCAACGGCGAATTTAACCCTGGGTCAAGGTTGATCCGTTAACCCAGAGAAAGGCGCCTCTGCGAACCGCGAGGGCCGCGATTATCCTTTCGGTTCGGATATTCAAGCAGTGTCAGGTTTAGCTCCGGGCTGCGAAATTGCAATTCCACGAATGAGCGCGATCGGAGACGTCGCATAAGGACGCGTTCGCGCACGTGTGCGTGCGTACACCGTACACCCGGCCGGTGTAACAATGATCGCATTCATCCTACGAAACGCGTAGTCAGCACGGGCACCACGCTTAGCTGTCGCGCGCGCACTACAAAGATTCGTCGGTAGAAAGTGATTCCGACGCTCGGCCGGGCCGAGGAGTCGTTGAAAAAATCGTCAACTGGTCGAGCCGCTCTTTAATCCCGCCGACTCACTCTTGCGTCCTCGTGCTCGCTCGGCCGAAGGGATCGCTGCCACCGAGTCAATTTAGGCATCGTTTCGCGTGTATTGTGCGCGATCCTCTCAGCCTCTCCCTCGATCATTCTTCGTGGCTCGCATTCGGATGGGTGACGTAGCTTTGAGTTGATTTGGGGCGTTGAGGTGCAGCGTTTCTAGATGGGAATGCGGTTGCATTATTTTTCACACAAGTTTCGCATTTGGATAGGTTGGCAAATGAATGTTTGCCGTATCGCGCAGAGATCACTGTTCGCGCGCGTACGCGATGTTCTTTCGTAGACATGGACAGGCGTTTCGAGCGAATATAACGCGCCTCTCGCAGCGAAAGAGTTAAGAATTTGGAAGCGGTAGTTTTGAACGGCGAAGAAGAGGCACGCGATCGCGGGTGTCCGGTATTGAAACGATTTAAGCTCCGGCGAAAGCTCGGGAAGAAGCGACGAAGGGAACGATCGGGGCGAAGGCTCGTAAATCGAGACGCGTTTGCAACTCTGCCTGCCACAGAGTAAATAAAGCGTTTTCTGCTGCCCTGCTGCATATAACTCTTTTCTCCACCGATAAATATTTACGACCGCGACGGGCAAACGAGCTTTATTATGTTCCGGCCAAGTCGAAAGGGATCTCCTTAAAATTGTTGTGACCCTAGTTGCAAGCGCGCGCGTGTACGAAACGAGCCACAATGGTTATACGACGTTGTAAATCTTAATTCCGGCGTTGCATTTCTCAAGCATACATCATCGACGGGGTTTTTCGGCTTATCTTTAGTGGCCCGGTGTAAAGTCCCTCTTATAAAGGTATTTCCGACAGCCTTCGAAAAGTGAACTATGTCCCTTTTTGTCGTCACTTCTCCCGACTCTCTTTACCTTCTTTTTTTTTCCCCTACGCTATCGCGGAGAGAGCCGTTGGATGCATTTGGAACGTTTCACGGATCTTTATGGCGCGATTGTAACGAGTGACTAATTTTAACGGGCCTTAAACACTCTCGTAATCGCTTCCGATCGCGTTCCTTTGACACCGATGGCCACATTCTAACGCCATCTTAAACCATTGTCGGATAATCGAACGAGGCCGCGCCGCTTCGTAATTGATAGAACGGTCTTGGCGCAAATATCAAATTCAACCCTGATCCCAGATATTTTCGAGATGTCTTACACGTTTATCCACAAGTATATACCCGTGTTTAGTTGCAATTCCGTTGCTGTCTTGGTTTGCTCCAAATCGTTCCAGCAGTGTCGCGTGTAAAACTAAAATAGCGTAGCCCCTAACGATTCCACGTAAGGATGGATAATCTATCGTAGCACCTCTGGCTCGCAGTATCGCGATTCGTACTCCGCCGAATTCTCAACGATCGCCTTGGGCTACGGGCTGCCAATAATTTATAACGAAGCGCCGTATCTCTTGTTGGCCGGAGAAATTGATTATTGCCCGTTGTTTCCTCGCCAGCGAATCAAATTTCACGCCTGTAAATCATACGGGTTTAATATCGCCGTGGCCCCGACGCGGCGCGGCGCGGCCACGCAACCACGTGGCCCTCTCCTTTTTGCCTCTGCTCCGTCTCTCGAGCGAGCTTCTTTTCTCGCTGGTCGCCCATCCGTGCACGTCCGTCCGCTTCCGAAAACCCACCCCTGTCATCGCTCGGCGATTTTTTCCACGCTCGACCTTTTTTCTCGACGCGCGGCGCTCGATTATCTCGTTCCGTGACCAAACGGCATAAGACGCGTGCTTTCTTGCTATCTAGCCTCGACGCTTACACCTTTTCGACCTTGCTGGCCGGCTAATGGTCGCCGATAAACGTGCCTCTCCGCGGTGGCCAACCCCTTGCGATAAACACTTTTTGCCGATGCTCGCGATTTACCGTGGCTCCGCCGCTTCCACCGGCTTCTTACCGACGCGATTGAGTCTTCTAGTCGGTCGACCATCTCTCGCTGGTCGTTTTTCGCCACGGGATAATGGAGTCCGGTGCAAATGGACGCTCGAACCGGGTTGCGATCGATTTCCAAGTCCGATCGTTTCTTTTTTTCCTTAACTCGGATCGATTTTGAATTACAGTTATGCCCCCAAGTTTCGGAGAGTTTGGCACAGGTCCGGTGCAATTGATCGCGCGTAAATCGTAATGCAATCGAGGTTTTGCAAGCTGCGTATTCGCTTTCAATTCTCGCCGCGCTCGCGTCCGCTTTCGCTCGAAATTAACCTGGCGTCGAGTATTTTAACGAAGCTTGTCGCTAGCTTGCCGCGGATTACGAACGACTGTAAGCTCGTTTGGCGAAATCGCTGGATAGTTCGATAACAAACGTAACCGATCGCTACGAATATAGGAAGATGCGAAGAACGCGGCTCTCTTAAAATCACGTATCCCCGATATCGATGCGTACGTCTGTTTCTTTAATTGGCCACGAATTTATCTCCGTTGCGAATGTCTCGCGTCTATTCGAGGTATCCTTACTAGCAGCTAATCTGCCGACCATTAGTGGAAGCTTTTCGATTCGCGATTACGTTCGCGACAGGGGGAACGGTTATCGGTGGTAAGCGTTGCTGCTGCGAAGCGTGATCGAGTTTACGGGTTCGGTTGGGTTAGTAATAATCGGCAGCGGAAAGCGGGCGTGACCGTAAGCGTGCCAAGGTGATTCTCATTCCGTCGAGGTTTGTCGCATGCGTCACGGGGATACCGAACGGAGAAGGACGGAGGAAATCTATGCACGGGTATCGTTTTAGTAGCGAGAAGAAGCGAGAGGCCGAGGGATCGCGTCGAAGTTGGCTCGTTAAAGGGGGTAAAACGTTTACGGTGGCGTGTTTCACCGGCCAGCAATGCGAAACAGTTACACAATTATCGAAAAACCATTACGACGTCCACGTGACCGTGTGCTGCACGGTGCACGGTGCACGGTGCACGATGCACGGGGTACTCGTGTGCGAAGAAAGGGTGCATCCTTGGCAGCGGAGTGTGTTCCGCTAAGCAGACGAACCCGTGATTTATAACTCTGCCTCCTCGTAAATATACGCGCGACAATATATCTTTCGGGCTTGTCGCGAGAAGGCAAGCGTGCTTTTCGAAGCAGAAAGAGAAACGGAAAGAAGGAGAGACTTTCTTTCCTTCTCGCGGCTACTCACTTTCCTCTACCTTTTCCTTTTCCTTTTTCTTCTCTTCCCTTTTTTTTCGGCTTCTCTTCTCTTTTTTCGCGCGGTGCTTTCCTGCGCACCCCTTTCTTGGCGAATCGGTGCGCGCGCTCTCTCGCGATGACTTACGCGCGCGTTGGAACGCGGAGAACGCGACTCGATCGAGTTTACGATCATCGTAAAATAAATCAATGCGCTGTGCATCCTATAAGCTCCTCGTGTTCCCGATACGGCGATCGCGCTTTCATTTCGCCTTTCGCGCGACAACGTTCGTTAGAAGATCTTTATTAGACGGCGAAGCGGGGCGACAGATTTCTTTTAACCCTTTCAGTGCAGCTTCCAGCGATCGTTACGGATCGAATACTTTTTTCCCTTTCCGTGATTCCTCTTATTCGAGCTACGATTGTGCGATACGCGATCAAGTCCCTACGTTATTCGCTTTGTCATTATTCAGCATCCATCGGTGTACGATACGATATTCTTTAGCTTCTTATTAACACTAGGTTTACGGACATTACGTGCATAAGTTGACAGGCTTCCGGAAAGATACGCGTACTGCGTATAAATATTCGAACGTAGAAGCGTGAGAATAAAGAGAATCGCGTAGAATACATATTCGTACAATTGTATTACGTTAAGTTAACGTAAAGTACTGAAAAATAATATTTATGGTCTCTGTACGTTTAGGTATGAAGTCTGAACGGCGGCGTCAACGTGACGAGTTCCATAAACCTAGTGTTAATTTAGTTGAGACTTCCACGAGTCTCTACGTACGACACTGCGAGCGAAATAAATTGACCCGAACGTTTTCGGTTAACGCTGTTTACGCAGGCGAAGGCAACAAACTTGCTCACCCGCGACAAGGCAAAAAACGGTGTTGTCGTAGAAAAACGACGAGGCTATCGCACTCGCCGAAATATAAAAACCGACGGCCAGTCCTTTAAAGTCAGTTGACGAAAACATCGCGTCCAAGTACCGATTTTTCGTTTCGTTGAACCGTTCCTCTTCGTTTCCCCTCCTTCGATACGACGATCTCCACCCTGAAAGGGTTAAACCAGCCCCGGCTTTCATTTCTGCGAATCGCAATTGGCTCGCCAGAATGGGCTAGGCGGTAGAACCGATGGAAATACGTGGGAATAAATTAGCAGACGGCGAAAATTGTCGCGGACAAGTGGCTGGAATCTCGCCAGGCAAAAATACCGTGGAAAGTGGCTTTTGGTGGCGCTCCTAATTTCCTAATGCTTTTTACGCTGCCTGTACGGCCGCTATCAGCGTTAACAGCGAGTTATGAATGCAGAGCTAGGTTTCTAAGTGCATTAAATATGCAGCTCTGATAACGGCAAAAGAGATTAAGGGTGGTATATAGGTGAATAAGTGGGGAAGGGTAGCGAATAGAGTGGAGGTACGCGGTCGCGTTGCGCGTCGTTTTACGAGTCCACGCTAACCACCCCTCCACCCATGCCACGGTTTTCATCGTTCCGTAACTTGAACGCGCGCCTATCAACCCTGCCACCGCCGAACCGTCAAAACGATCCGCCTGCAACTTCTTATCGAAATCGCGCAAACTTGCTGCGAGCTATTTTGGAAGATTTCGCAAGATCCTTCCGCAACTCAGACGAACGAACGGCCATTTTCCTCCCGTTCCACCTGTTTTTACTAACATCCCGTCGGTTTAATCGTCGCACCGCCGAGGCAAGTTCGCCTTAGCGGCCGATAGTTCCGGCGTTAGAGATCTCGATACGGTTGAGCGTAATAAAGCAAAGACGCGGCGTAGACGCAAATACTTGCAATTGTCTTACGCTCGCGAGAGCAACGAGTAGATGAAGGAAAAAGAGGTTAATATGGAAATGCGGATGCGTCCCACTTTGCTCTCCCCTGTTCGCCGCTACTAGCGAGCAACAAAGAGCTTGGAATGGGGGAAAGAAATCGTCGATTTTCCGCAGGCCTAACGTTTCTTAATGCGGCGCGAAATGTATGCCGGTTGGAGGAAACAAAAAATCCATCCCTCGGTTGCGGCGTGCTCGGTTGCAAAAAATGTATGCACTACTCCGGTTCGAGAGAGCAGCGGTGGTACACCGTATACTTACGCGTAGTTAGAGACGACAAGGGGGCCAGATAATCGATGCACATCCTAAACGAGGCCCGACTAACCTTACGCGCGTAATAACTTAATTCTATGAAGCGCGCAAAAACCACCACGTCGCGTCTCCTTTCGCGCGAGGTCAGCGCGCGCGTGTAATGAATTTCGCAGCTCGCTGAACGATCAGACGTCCGCTTAACCCTTTCGCGATCGCGTAAAATCTCTACGGCGTGCGCGCGAAGCGTACGTTGCCCGCGATAAATATCCTTTTTCGGCGGGTGTCTAAAAACTTTGTATCGGTTGGAAAGTTGTGTTCCGGCGGTGAGAGAGTTAATGCAACGGAAACGACGTTGACGCGAACCTTGGAACGCTAGGAGAATAAAATGATGGCGAGCGCGAGCCGGGAAACTAGGTGAAACTGTTGGAAATTTTCGCCAGACTGTGCGTGCAAGTCGAAGCGCGTGGCAGAGGAGAGCCCTCGAAAGGGAGGAAACGAAGAGGGTGAAATTTATTTCGTTCGTTTGTTCGTTGCTTATTCACGAGCGGACTTGTTAACGAGACTTGCTAATTATGTTGAAATTGGCTCTGGAACTTTGCCGAACTTTGCTTTTCTTTTTTGCTGCCAAGTATATTAGGCGTGCCAATGAATACGCCACCTTTTCCCTTCAATTCTGAACCTATTTTTAAGGATATCGAGCATATGTATCCTATCGCAATTGTAATCTCTTTTATTCTGCAACGTTTAACCCTGGAAAGACTAGGGGTTAGGCTTGCGAGGCCTCGAAGTGAATATTCTACCGCGTAGAATCTTTCAAATTAGGCCATATTTGTCACTTATGCCTTTGGGATTCGTCGCTTGATATAGAAGAAAGACTTTTGATTTAGCAAAGAGAACATCAACCAACAAGCGTTTCGTTGTTTGGCTTGAAGCTCGTCTTTCTAGGATTAACATTCCCTGCTTTTGATTCGATTAAGAGCAACGAATCATTTATTGGCACACCTAATAATATTATGTGTATAATTACACCTAATAATATGGAACGAATTAACCTACGATTACCTATCCTACGAATCCTAGTCCTACGATTACTCTATTACCCGCGAATACTAGTATTACCCGATTACTTTTCTCATATCGCGTCGCGTTCAAAATAATCGAACGTAGTACGAAATTTTATACTTAATAACCCGTAATCTTACAACGCTGTGCTAAATTTAAGTTCGAATTAGGTATCGCTTTCGGTGATACACATTTTCGTCGAATCTAGGCTACGATTTATAAAACGAGAGCGTGACTCGTTACCGTACCGCGAGGGGTTAAATCTTTTCGAGAACATTGCCGGTGATACGAGTGATAAAAGAAGCTTCGAAGTGCAAAGGGTTAATACGCCGCACGAGTTGTCCCGTGTCGCTTTTGTTTCCAATTTCCCCTGCCTCGCGCGACCTTCAAATTTCTCGCAACCCTTAAAAAGAGCAGCGAGAAAGAAAGCAAAGGAATCAAAGGGAGCGTTCGAAAGTTGCAACGAGCACGAGAACGAGAAGGAGAAGGAGGGCTGGCGACTAGAGTTCACTTAGAAGAGTGTGAAAACTGAAAGGCGGTCGACGGGGTGTTCGTGTCTTAACAGTTGCCGGCTCGGCCGACTTAAAACTGATAGCTTCGTATCTGTAGGAAGGGTGGAAAGCACGAGAGGGTTGCTACTTTAACGCGGCACGCTCGATATTAATGGCCGTTTCCACGATTGCAACGAAACTGGCGCGACGCGACGCGACGCGGCGGCAGCAAGCGGCATCGTGATCGCCATAATTTCGCGAAATTGCCGCTCGCCCCGGGACCGAGACGTTCGTAATGCGTGCAGGCCACGTAACTCGAGGCCCGTGTGTATCTTTCGCGAAGCATCGTGATGAAGTTATAACGATTAAAAAAGGTGACGACTTGATCGAGCGCGGCCACCGCCGCTGCTGCTGCTGCTTCGTGCTCCAACGTAAATCGGGACTTCGGACCAATTACCAACTTACAATTGCTCGTTACTCGCATGCGAATTCGCGTGAATTCGATCCGCCTTCCGGTCTCCACGTAACCGGCCATGCGATTCTCGCTTCGCTTTACCTTATTCCCATCGATTCGCGCTGCAAATTCTTACCGCCCTCGGAACGTTTTCATCGTTATTAACCCCTTTTGCGGACGAAACGCTATAACGTTGGCTGAATTTTTTGGCCCACGTCGCGACTCTTCGCGGATGGAACTCGACGAATTCTTCTCCAATTTCTTGCGACAAGGTCTGTTAGTTAATCGGGCAAAGTACCCAGCAAGTAATCGATGCTTCTTAGGATTTCAATCGCGAATAAAGGTTCTAGTTCCCGATTAATGTCATCTGTGATTTTTCATGTAAACTACACCCCAGCTATATTCTGCTTTGTATCCGCCACAACGATTAAACTTACCAGGGATTAAAGTCGTAGAAAGTGTCGATTACTGGATGCTTTACCTTACATGTTAGCGTCTGTTGACAAAGAATTCCTAGCGGTTCGAGAAGTCGATAATATTTTTAATTATTAGTTTCCGAAATTAATCGAGCGCCCGTAGGCACCGATATCAATGAAAGGGTTAACCGCAAAACGTTTAGAGGCAGCTTTCTCATAGTTCGATTTCCTTGCTTCCAAAATTTATGCGTTCATAATCCAACTTCCTGTACGCGTTCGTGGAAACACGAATTCGCGTAAAAATCCGCAGGCCGCTAACAAATAACATACACATAGGTTGCGCGGTGCGAGCAGATTTTGAACGTCGTTTTGAATCCCGAAAATTTGACGCGTAACAAACGCCGGGGCTACTTCACGGTACTGTGGATAATTTTTGCTGAAAATTACAGCGTTGTATGGTAAGCTCGCGCGACCATTCTAATTAAATTTGCGGTGCCGTTTATCAATCTGAATGAAGTAGGCGGTGACGCGCGCGCGCTTCATGGAGTTCACGGCGAGTGCGTGCCGTGCATTTTCGCCAGTGCATCGCGATGTGCGTGCACGATTTCGAAATTTCCATCGTCGCGTCGTTACCGTACTTTATAACGAGGTACCCGTTCCCGTTTTCATTCCCGTTCTCGTTCCCGTTCCCGTTCCCGTTCTGTTCATTAAACGATAACAATGGATGGCACGGTGAAATGCAACACGCTATATAAGTGAAAAATCGAGGGAAAAATGAAATTCAGAAGAAACGGGGGATGACCATTATAATACCGCGTGTACCGACGGTGCCGCGCGCAAAACGCGTTACTCGTGCCAATGGAAATCGATCATTCGTTTTAACGGGATAGGAGCAGGATCTTATCCTACTTTAGCTGCCCTTTAAACCCGTTTTGTCTTCTATTCTTTTAACCCTTTGCACTCCTCTGGCGTGGCTAGCTTTACGACTTCTTTGATTCTATCTTCGTTCCTGCGAAATCGAAGCGAGCTCTTCATTTTCGAAACACGCAACGCGCGGTAAATTCTCTCAGGATTTGGAAAAGTGTATTGGGGTTGTTTCCGTTTGTATCATGTTACTAAGAAAGACGCGCAGGGCAAATGGTTTAACCTCTTCGCTTACGATCGAAGATTTACTTAAAGATCGCGGTTAAATACGACAAGTACTCCCTGCAAACTTTTGTAGCAAATTTACATAAATTACTAGTGGGCTGCGGATCTTCGTGCATTTGTAAGAAATTTAAACGCGTAAAAAGATACGCAATGCACCTGGCGTTAAAAGATACAGAAACTATTTAACGCAACGTTTAAGAGGGTGAGAACTGCCTGTTCGTATTTCGTTCTTCCAATTTTATTCGCTAAAGTCCGAGTTTGCGTAAAGATCCGCAGCTCGATTGAGTTAGCTACAAATTAGATGTAATATTCGTTGCGAAAAGACGAGGTAAACTTCGCTCGCGAGCAAACGAACGCCGCCTAGTCGAAACACAGTTGTCAGCCAAACAAACGTCGCGGGTGCCATAAATCGAGCGTAGAGACGAATAAAAGAGGACGCAAAAATACGGGTACGCGTGTGGATGGACGGACGCGCGCACGGGTGGACCGTGTTAAACGACTCGGGTCCGAGGAACCGGTTGCCACAACCTCCACATCGGATCTTCTCTTTTCACCCTTGCCACGCCGCTGTTGAAGTATGCCTCGCCATTATCATCGATGTTGCAGTTCAATTTTGCTCTCGGTTGAAGCGGCAGCAGCGAGCGTATCCGCGGCGCAAAGCGAGAGGGGCTAGCCTGTGGTTACGGTGTGACGAACGAGTGTACGTGTCAGCACTGCAAACCACCCTCATTTAATTTGCTGAGAGCCGCTGTATATCAGCCGGATCCCCCTCGTTCGCCCTTCGTTTCCCTACCGGAACGCGGAAAACTTTTACTCCAACCTCCGGAATCTCTACGATCGTTGATTATGATAAAGACCTCTACCCTCGCGCGATCCCTCTTCCAGCCTCTCTTCCGCGCGTTCCAATTAACGGGCTAATACGAATCTTTACGCATTTGTTGGGGAATCGAGGTTTCGATTTTCGCCGCCATGGACCGCGCGTATGCGTATATTCGCGAATATGTCCACTTTAGAAACGCGACGTAAATGCTTCAAGAGTACGTAAATGCTTCAAGAGTACGTAAATGCTTCAAGAGTACGTAAATGCCTCAAGAGTACGTAAATGCCTCAAGAGTACGTAAATGCTTCGATAAAGAATTCGAATAGACGTTTGAGGGAGGCACGAATATTCTAATGCCGCGCGTAAATAGATACGTATAATGGTAACTCTCTAGTACTATCTTTAAATCGAAAGCTCTGCGCACACATTGAAAGGGTTAATTAACTCGTACCTGGTAAGGTTCCGGTTAGGTAAGGTGGGATCTGACACTCTTTTTATCGCCAAAGATTCGATTTATTCGGATTTTTTTGAATACATCGGTAACAGTAGTTCGCGGTATCGGATTTTCTTTTTCTCTTAATAATGCAAAATCAATCGGACGAAGATTCTATTTTTCACGGTGCACCTATTGCTATTTGTTGCCGGCGCTGCAGTGGAAAAGTTAACGCAGCGGCGGACTATTTGTAAAGCAAACTCGCGAGATAACGGTGCAGCAGCTTTCATTGTACGTTCCGTTTCGCTTCGCTTTGCAATCTCAATCGAGTCGAACGATCCGTGGCTACCACGGACAGCGGGATCCGTTCTTCTTGTTCTACCCGGTCGAATCTCGCAGCTAGTTCCTCGCTTCTTCGATCATCTTCATCGGTTATCATTAATCATCGCGATCTTTCGCGAGTACGCACCACCGAAGCCCCTTTTCCGTGGATGATTTCTTCAACTCCGAGACTGATTGCTTCCGGTGTTTTCAAACTTGCGCGTTACCCTGCTAAATCCTAGTGACGCGCGCGTTCAATTTTAGCCAGCTGACCTTTATTTTCTTTTTCGCGCGCGTGTCGAAAAATTGTGAACAATTTTCAACGAGTTGCCGACGCGTTGAGCAGCTTTTAACCCGGCAAAAATGGATGGAGAATTAATTGTCGCGGAATGTTATCGGGATGAGTTTAATAGCTCTACATAGCTGGCATTTTATTCGCTTTTCAGAGTAAAACTTGCAATCGACGTCGGTTTCTCGGGTTATGGATGAAAGCTGGGCTTAATAATCGCTACGAATAAATCGATTGCTCCCAGGGATGCTGCTATAAAATTATAAACAATGGGAGCAGCAGGCTAGAATAAAACAATGAATAGTGCTAGAACTTTGTATTGTTTACAAGTAGATCGCAGATCTCTGTGCGAATACATATTTTTGTGTATATAGATTTGAGGAAATGGAGCTTAACGCTAGAACTATCGACGATTAAAGTATACTTTTATTCCTACCAAAGAAGTAGACATGCGAGATACTTGCGATTCAGGTACGATAAATCTCCATTAATATTTTGTATAGAGAATCGCGCGGAATATTTTACAAAATGCACCATTGCTGCAAGTTTATAGAACTCTTATGGCAAATTTCTATTCAATCGTTTTTAACTGGTTTGCCAGTTCCAGCGTTAGAGATTAGTTTCACCCTCTAGTTCCCTATATTTTGCGCTTCAATTGCGTCGCCTTGGTTGAAAGTCTCCCAAGTCTTGCGCGTTGCCGAAACGTCGTCGTCTCGATGGAATCGCGTCCTAGGAAACGAAGAATCGGTCACGGTAACGAGATACTCGCGAGTCGTAGGCGTTTACGAGGCGCAACGAACGGTGTTACACTTTTTCCGCATTCGACAAGCGTGTGCTAGGTTATAGTTCAATAAAATATTGTAATTGGGCCGCGGCCAGCCGGATCAATACTCTCTCTCCCCGCCACGTAAACTGACCTTTTTTGCGGTGCCGCTAGGTTTCAAAAGTTTTTATCATCCGGCCGCTTTGAACGGCGTGGACGAGCGATTCGATTGCGGTTGCTTGCCGCAAATTAGAACGGAAGCATTTGCACGCGCCCTCTCCCTCTTCGCGTGTCTTTATAAATAACGCCTCCCCGAGCAACTCGCGTCTCGCGCCGCGCGCAAAATTTCCTTTTGTTGACGAAAAAAAAAAGGAGTTATTTCCCTGGTGAAAAACACGAACGACGATATCGGGAACCCCTTCGATCTGTTCGGAAACTCCGGCCAACCCCTAATTGGTAACTCGTTTCGCGGCGCAGTGGGGCGATTCCTTCGAATAAACAACGGCCACCAGAGTTTTATTTACCCGCCCCGGTATCCAATAATAACCGGAATTTCTTTTTCGGCGAAACCGGGTAGTGCGAAAAAGCGGAGCCGACTCCGTTTTATACCTTTCGCCGCGTGCCTTTCTTTCCGACGTTTCGGTGGAAACGTTTTACCGCGGACGAGGTACCTGATAGACCTGTTAGGGGAGACTTGGCACTTTGCGTCAGATATCCGAAGTACCGATAACCTGAGTAATCGGAGTTTACGCAAGAATATCGTCCCTCTCGTTGCTCGAAAATGAACACGAACGCTTGCAAAATATTTTAACGCCTGAAATGTATGCGCCGAAGCAAATGCAAAGCTATGGATTTTACGCAGTCGAGAATAGCGAAATGAAAGGGGTACGGGAGACAAAAGAATACATCGAACGAGGTAGGTCTATCCTGTACCTCGTCTGTGGCACAGCTTTCTCTTTCGAGTCAAAGCTAGGCGTCAAATCTTCTTTGAAATATTTCTCTCGAAAACCAAGACTTGATTATTGAAAACAGTCACCTTACATCCCACTTTTTCTCCGTTTCTCATTCCTGAGAACAGAAAAGGGTTGAATTGACGTACGGTGCGCCCTGTGCCTGAAAATTGCGTTACAAACCGACAAGCCTAATCGCGTCGTCCATCGTTAGCGCATCGTTATTAGAATATTTAGTTTCGTATTTGGTCGTGTCGCGCGTTACGTACTCGTACCTATTATCCTTCTTCTCGTTGCCAGCCTTCGCATTGCACAGACGCGCGTTCCTCCATGGCTTCACATCGCGCCAAATATATCGGTATAATTGCGAAAACTTACGTTCCCGTTTCGCCATTGAAATGCAGGATTTCGACAAGTTGAAACAAGTTGGCATAGGCTTTCGCGTGGTCAGGTCGATTTAACTTGACCCGGGCTGCCGTTTCCCTATGCGAGTAACCGGATGTTACCCCTTTGGTCCGTTGGCCACGTTTAAACGCTATCTTCGCCACCGCCGGCCGCTATTACGGTGTTCCGCGTGCCTTTGTGTGCGACTACGGCCGTGGATGGGTGGGCTCGTAAAACCCTCCAACTGTGAATTAACGGCGAAACTGCTTAAACTCCGTGATCCCCTGAAAGCGAGAATGCACGCGGGGCAATAAGCTAGCCCGGGGCAGAAGTCTTAACGCGTGCCGGATCGGTCGCGATATACCGTTTATTAGATTCTTAAGTGCGTTCGCAGAGAAGTTTCGAGCGTTTCCGGTTAGGAAGCTCTTTGTAAACCCCCGATAAGCGTTCGTCTGTCTGCCTGCTGCGTTCGACGGGTGGTGAGGTACGGAGACGCGGCGCGACGCTTCTTTAGCCCTCTCGTTGCAAATTTAAAGGCTAAAAAGTATTTAGAACCAGGCTAATCATTCTCGGCACGCGAACGGGGTACGACGTGTAAATATTTATTATACGACACCCTTTCGTTCGTAATTCATTCGAATATTCGATCGATCTAAAGGAAAAAGATCCTACCTTCGGATGCAAAGCAAGGCCAATATTTATTAGCTATTCGTATCGAAAGTAATCATTTTAATGTAGGTTATAAACATAAGTTTACCGATAACGATACAGAATTTATTAATGAAATGAGTAATATGAAATAACACGCAACATCTAATTAAAAAGTATTGTACGTCACAGTTTCGTAAGCGATTGTCCAATCGACAATCCGTCTCTTGCTCGACGAACGTTCTCGTAAACCGTTACCAAAACGCACTACGTTCCCCTTCTTTGATCGTTCGCCCCCTTCTCGGCGTCGGCATCGATATCTTTTGTTTATCTCGCATACAGGTCGAAGCTTGTCATTCACACCATCCACTCAGGCCATACAGTTCACGCACGCATGCTACAATACTACCTTGGATATTGGCCGAGGTTTTGCCTTGGATATTGGCCGGTCGCTATCCCTCCAGTTCTTGGAACTGGCTTCGGTACTATCCCGGTGGCCAAGTACGTATGTTTTTACACCTACCGTGAATTGTCGATGATCCTCGCTGTTTATCTCTCGCTCACTCGCTCTCTATGAACAAGTAGACGTTCAGGATTTCCTGAAAGATCTACCTCCCTTCAACTTTGGCCAGATTCGGTTCCGAACCTCGGCCAATATCCAAGGCAACACTGTATTCATATCGGCATTAGTGTTGCGATAGGCGTTGGAAACTTTATTCGATTCAGTCGTCTAATTCTAGTCGGTAGGCAGCGGATTCTTCTGCAAACTCTTTAACTTACCTTCGCTGAAATATTGAACTACTTGAAGCGCCTTTAATTGTATCGGTACGATCCGCTGTCCTTCACGAGGAACACGTGTACGCGGTTGTCGGTATACTTTGCTGTTTATTTCGCGAAATTTTACAAAGTTTATTTACCCTTGTATCCGAGCCGCGGGTATAGTAGGTCGATAAATATCAATTTTTAGAGCTTCCGTCTTCTATCGAATGGCGAACGTTGGACGAATGGGGTCATTGGAATTATTGTACATTTAACAATAGGATTTAGTCGTAACGAGAGTTGATATGGTTGGAATTATTAGCTTCGCTAGCGATAATTTCGCGTTGGATTTTTAACTTCCCGACGATGCTTTAACGGGTTGGTGGAGGCTTTCGGTCGTGGCGTGCTCCATGTTTGCCACAATTTTCCAACATCTATTCGAAGATTAAAGTGGCCCCATTTTGCGCGCAATATCATAACGATATAATTGATGTAATAATAGTTTGT
Source organism: Eucera pruinosa (assembly GCA_028830335.1). Lineage (NCBI taxonomy): Eukaryota > Metazoa > Arthropoda > Insecta > Hymenoptera > Apidae > Eucera > Eucera pruinosa. Next base: position 13,975,476 of record JAMYCR010000015.1, on the reverse strand, counting down.
TGTTCGTTTAACCGGCCAACCCGAAATTATACTGCATTACCTACCCGATGCGTGTCCTCGTTTTAAACACCACTGCTTTGCCTACTGTCCACCCTCCCTCGTTAAATATCCACGTCGTACACTCTGTGCTTCCCACTTTTATTTACCGCGATAACAAATTTACACCATATTAACCCTTTCGTTTCCTCTTGCATCCTTCGCCGATTAACTTAGGCGTCTTCGAGCAGTTGCAAATTCTTTGTATTAGCCTGGCGTGGAAATTCGATCGCTTGAAAATTCGAATGCTTAGAAATTTGGACGCTTGGAAATCCGAAAGCTTGAAAATTCGAACGCTTAGAAATATAGACGCTTGGAAATCCGAAAGCTTGAAAATTCGAACGCTTAGAAATTTAGACGCTTGGAAATCCGAAAGCTTGAAAATTCGAACGCTTAGAAATTTAGACGCTTGGAAATCCGAAAGCTTGGAAATTCGAACGCTTAGAAATTTAGACGCTTGGAAATTCGAACGCTTAGAAATCCGAAAGCTTGAAAATTCGAACGCTTAGAAATTTAGACGCTTGGAAATCCGAGAGCTTGAAAATTCGAACGCTTAGAAATTTAGACGCTTGGAAATCCGAAAGCTTGAAGATTCGAACGCTTAGAAATGTATTGAAAGCTCGAAAATTCGAACGCTTGGAAAGCCAATAGCTCGTAAATCCAAAAGCTCGAGAATTCGAAATCTTGGATGCAACGAAAAGGTTAAAATAAGCAAAGTCGGCGGAGAGTGTTTAGGGAGGATGTTGCGCAGTTTCTTGTTGACTTAGCCCGGATAGGAACGAAATTGCATAAAGTCGATGGAGAATATCGTTGGATAATTGTATGGTAAAAGGGAGAGCGCTAATTCGGACGGATAATTGGCTTTTCGTCGCGTGTTTGTCGAAGCACGACGTCCTGTTTCATTAAACTGTCCCGGGCAACCTCCTGGGAGCCGATTCGGTAAGGATTCACGGTTCGGCGGCCACAACGTCACCGTGCATTCGAACCATTCCAATCGATATACGCCTCCCATACTCCACCAGGTATTCGCCTACTTTCGCGCTACTTTAAATACGCTAAAACATACTTGAGGCGAAACTTTCAAAAGCGTCTCTTTTAGCGGGCTTCTATTAAGTTGAGTGATAAGTTCGTTCGTCTCGCGGTGACGTTACTTTTTCAAGAATACTTATTACTGTAAGATAAACGTAGGCAACGTGGAACTTTGTAAATTATCGCGAATCATTTTAATTCATGTTCAACCCAATCTACACGGATTTGTGACAAATACACAACGCACGCGTTGCAAAGATTTTCGTAAGTTTAGGCTTCGATTTTTATCCCAAAAGTTATTCGTCTCGGAATTATAAAACTTTTGCGAAGGATAAAGAACGCGCGAAAATTCAATGGAATCTCGAAGACCAAAGCAGGGTTACGTTTGAATCTCGGAAAGTGAAAAAGAATCGAAACAAAATCGTGGGTTTTTTTTCACCCTTTGTACTTGTACTTTGTGTATACTTTTGCACGTTACGCTTGTTCCGCCTCTTTTCGCCTACTTAAATTACTCCACAAGCGCATAAACATCATTCTAAAGCAGTCCAGAGTAATTCTTGACGCTTGTTTAATGAACCGCGAAGGAACTCGTTGCTCGGCCTAATCTAAAGTTAACGACGACGAATGGAAATGATAGTCGGTGCCAATTATTGTGGCATAAATAAAGAAGCAGGAACTGAAATCACCGACACACTTTATTTGCACGGCAAATTCAAGGAACCTCGTGCTTAAAGTATTCAGGAATTTGTTACGATAAATACGGGAGTTGTGACTTAATAGGAGGGCGTGTAATTTTCGCTTACTTAGGCGTTTTTCGATTTGCTTCTGTATCTTAATCTTACCTAATAGCAGGCGTTTATAATCGCGCAAGGCTAGGATTAAACGATAGAAAATTGAATTTAGTTCCAGTTAATCGATTAACCATTTCGCTACGGCATCTTAAAACTGACAAAGCGTTCCTGACGAGGGTCATAATTTTTTATCAGCTTAAGAATAGTTCGGTTGCAAATATTTAGATGTTCAGTGTCGTCAATTAAAATCCGATGCGTCCCAATGATAATAGAAGTATCGTCGCGACGTTAAAAAAAAGTTTAGGCGTATTTTAGCAAATAATAGCTGAGGTATTCGATCCTTCGTAGCGAAAGGATTACGACCAGAACGATAAAATGAATCCATCGATGCTCGGATACTTTTCGTAGCCACTTTTCCGTATCTCACGCGCGTCACAAAAATGCGTAGCCCGGCGGGAGTTAAGGTAATCGGAAAAATCAATTTTCGCAGCGGCCTACTATCGCGATAATTTTCGCCTGGCAATTTTTTGCCACGCTTGTTGCGAGGATAATTGGCGATCGCGTGGTATCGCGAATGCAAACAGCTCGATACCAATGAAACGCACGCACGGTGCGCGAAATACGATAAAACTAGCGGGCAACCTTCGTCGACGCGGTGGTGCCGCTCTATAAAACGCGTTAGAAAAGAAACAGGGGGGGGGGGGGCGAAGAGAAAAAAAACGCAAAGAAATTCGCTTTGAAATGCGCGCGCGCACGCATACAAAGGTGGTGCTGCTCCGCTTTTATTAACGGCGCGCTGCGTTTCGCGGCCGATGCAGGACACGCATTCCACGTCTTTATCGAGTTCACTGCACCATGAAATTGGCTACTTTCACCTTCCTTCGGATAACGTTTAATCGAATCCTGGTACGAATCATCGGAATTTCCTCCCAGCCGCCCGCTCTCGGATCCGACGTCGCGCCGTTTCGCGTCCCGACGCTTTAGTCACGCGTCGACTCGCTTTGATACGTAACGCTGCGCACGCTACCACTTCGCTGCGTAAACATCTATCCTTAAATTTCCTGTACGCCCCGGCTGCCACCTATTAAGTCGTTCGATAAGGTCGTGCCGCGATACGTCTACGGATACCGCGTTTCACGATACGCTGTTCAAGTATTCATTCACCAACGCATCTTAATTCGATCACTCGGCGTCGCGTGTGTTTCGATTTCGTACCGATTACGATTCCAATCGATACTATTCGGTTCTATATCGATAGCAGTTCGAATATCGGTACTTTCTCCGTTCCATAGCGATCACAGGTCTACTATCGGACATACGTTGGTTCCGTGCCGGTTTCGGTTGGGTTCTACATCTGTTACGGTTCTAGCGTCGATTCCATATCGGGTCCGCTTCGATCGCGCATCGGATACGCTTCCGATATTGGTTTTATTCCGATTCTACGTCGCTCCTATTTCGGGTTTTAACTTGGGACGGTTCTAATATCGGCTTTACATCGGTCCCATTTTTAGTCTACATTAGCTACGGCTCCATTATCTCTACACCGGCTATGGTTCTCGTATCAACCTTGGATCGGTTCCGTTTCGGTTCTCCGCCGGCTACGATCCCAGCTTCGCCAGTATTAATTTTCGTATCGTTAAGCTAGGAGTTAGGGTTAACGTCGCGGCAATACCCATTTCTAACGGCATGGAAATTTTCCAGTACATCAATCGGCCGCGAGAGTAGAGAAAGCACCGATTCTCCGAAGCTGCTTCGATGGTCGAAATCGATATCGCGAAAAAGCTTCGACGCGTCAGCCCTCGAAGCATCTTTTGCAGAGGTCGCGCGGGACTTTCGTTTGCTACTCGAAAAGCGGGGCTGGTGGCAGCAGCCGCGGCGTATTATACACAGGGACGCGGATACGAATGGCAGGGGAGAAAAGCAAAGGGGAATTAAGCGCGTTTTCGCTCGACGACGGTGACAAACAGCCTCTCGTCGCGCGACCGCCGCGAAAATGAGTCGGTCCGGATGTTGAACACGCCGCGACACGTTATGCCCTCTCCTGTGTGCTGCCGTGTCCGCTATGTGTGCTCGTGCTCACGCTCGCGCTGGCTGTTAGAGAAAGGCAGTTCATATACGCGCAGCAGAGCTACACCATGCACGTTCTCCGAGTAACAATGAAGCAACAGGTTGCCCGCCCCACCGAACCTTCTATGACAGATTGCGCACCCTTCGCGCTCCGTATAACCCGACCTGTCAACCCTTCGCAATCTCCCACCTCCGCTTTTATCGCTGCCCACGGGGCCCAACCTTTTTTTTTTACGAGTTCCCTTTAAAAACGAATAGAGACACGGCGCCACGGGTCCATCGTAAACGCGTTGTTCTCCCCTCGAAAACTCTTTCCCTCGACTTCTTCCGCTCTTCCTCGCCTCTTTTCCTTCTTCCCTTCGATGACTTTTGCTATTCACCCCGTTCGCTCTCGACTCGCGTCGGATACCGCGTTGCTTACCGGGGCCTCTTTTTATTATCTCGCGATCTCACGGCGAAGCTTAGCCTTCTCTCGGTCGTTGCAAGCCTGCATACGTTCGTGGCGCTGTAGAAAGGGGATAGGATAGGAAAAAGGAAGGGTGTTGCGCGTTTCGTCCTGAGCCTGTTAGTGGACTCATCAGTAAGGCTACGTAGCAGGCCCTGTCTTAGACGTTCGGATATTGGAAGTTTTTCTTTTTTTTGTCAAGATACTATTGAGGAGGGGGGGTGAACCGTGGCTGGTAGCTAATGCCACGTTACCGGAGGAACGTGATGGGTTGAGTTGGTATTACCTGCGCGAAGTGTGAACCGCTTGGCGGTAGCGGAGTTAATCTAGGATAAAATTTGCAAAAAACTCATTAAGACGTTGGGATATTGGAAAGAAGGTTAAAGGCGGTATATATATGGACGAGGTAGTTGGAGCGAGTGCTTTCGAGAAAGTCCTACTTCGTATGTCTCTGTAGTGGTGGGTGTAGGAGAGCCACCACGCGTTAAATTTGGACCGCGGCGATTTTTATTAAATAACAGGCGTCGGCTCGAAGCTTTAGGATCGCCTTTCGCGGCTTTCATGGCAACGCGAAGCTCGAAAATTCGCCAGACGCTTTGAAGTTCGGATACTGGACAATGGAAGCGCTTGGAAACCTAAAAGCTCGAAGACTAAAGCACTGGTGAATCCATGAGCATAGAAGGTTAATTCGCTGGAAAATTCATCGCTCCTCCAGACCTCGCGTTAAAGCAAACACCTTGCAAAGGTGTTACGTTTGTATACTACTTCTGGCGTTCGACTTCGCCTGCCCAGGTGCAAATCTTTCCCCATCCAATCGAATTTCGCGCGGCTGGGAAAGGCAAAACGGTGTCGCGAAGCCGCGTCGATTCGCGCGCGCGGATGCTCGTCGAGACGTTCGAGAAGGGATGACGCCGTGTACTGGCGAGGTGCGTGCAGCGCACCGTTAACAAGACGTATTGCGCAACACGCGTGTCGTTTAATCTCAGTCGAGGCTGAGCTCGGTTGCAAGCATCGGCGAGCAAGAAAATCCCCGTGTAAGCAGCATCCGCGCGACGCGAGGCGACGCGACGGTGGCATCCTTCCGCGAACCTTCTCATCCCCTTTCCACCCCTTATTCCTCTCCTCTCCGCGCTCAGTTTCGTTCTGCCTTATGTCTGCAGATTCGCAGAGTCCCTCGAATACTCGTGATTCGTATTCGTGTTCGTGTTTGGCCGTTCGTATGGATACGCGTGACACGAAACCGGTATACCAAGGTCAGATGATCTATGCTCGGCGAGACCTTAAGGCCGCGCTAAGGTGCATTCTCTGCCACCTCCCGCCGCTTCTCTCCTCGCGTTCTCGGACTAAATAATATCAACTATGCGAGAAGAAGGCATCGGACACACGAGCGAGCCACACATAAGTACACGGGCCTCCCCATTGGCCATTCAGGTGTCCGCCGGTGAGTAATGCCATAATAAATTATCCGACCGTTGCTGGCTACCGCACTTGCGCCTCTCTATCTCCTTCCTTTCCTCTTCCCTCTTCCCGTCCTGCCACCTTTCTCTTCTTCTTCGCCCTTTCGACCACTGCTCCATTCGTAGCTTTTCTTCGTCTTCTTCTTCTTCTTCTTCCCTTGCGCAAGGCATTGCGTGAAAACCTGGCAATTACGCGTACGCGCTGCTAGGAACAATTAGGGAATCCCGATTGCCAACGATTCCATTATCCCGGCCCAACGTTTTGCCTGCAAGCGACGCCGCGCGAATAGCAGAGAATTAATTCGGTGCGCTAGGAATTTGGTGTTTGCTACTCGTGAGACGCGAAGACCGGGCAGTGGATAGTTCTTTCCGATTCGAGTAATTCGTAATCGTGTTAGGTTAACGCGTTCCGTGCCACGTGTATCTCTGGTGGTACACGACGTATTTATTTAAATGCGTCCGAAGCAACTATACTTTAGCATATATAAGTTTAATACTGAAAAATTTATTAGTAGTTGAAGAAAAGAGGCAACATGTTCCGCGCATGGTGCACGATATAATTACTATGTACAAGCTACTACGTATTAGGTTAGCCAAGAAGTAGTCTTCTCGTCTTTTCGGTTCTTATCAGTTCGGCACGGAACGTGTTAATCGCGAAGTCCGGATATAGGACGGGTGACGCTGGTTAAAGTGACGGTTAAAGGGTAGATAGACACGAATGCGAAGAGAGCAAGAGAAAAGAACAGGAAGCAGTCAACTGGGAAACAAATTGAAGAAACGCGAATAGTTGCTTGCTCTTTTCTAACGTCTACCTGCTTACTTACTTATTTACTTACCTAGGCTATAAATTTCGCGTTAGGAACAACACGGTCAAACACTTGTTAACCCTTGTTGCTTCGGTGGGGAACTAAGAGGAATGAAAATCAAATTACTCTATATCACGTTGCGACGATCCTTGTCTTTCTCTTGCTCTTCGTTCGAGCTCGACAGATGGACTACTAATTCGTGCGATCCAATGGAAAAGATCGCGTTTAAGATCAGAACTTTTCGTGAAACGACACGGAAACGACAGCTGAAGCCCGTGATTCTATAATTGTATAATTGTATAATTGTTTCGAACGCTGTACACGTTATCGAGCTCAATCGAGTTCAATCCTTTTCCGTCTTGCCGAAATCCAACCGGAAATTCCTCCGCCGAAGTTTGCCGGCATCGAAGCTCGAGATCCGCGTGAATAATTTCAGTGGAACCGCGCGAGAGTTAAAGTTTCTCCATTATTTTGTTCCTCTTCAAGCATTAATGGCGGCTAATAATAGGACGCGACGCGGGGGAATATTTATGGGAGCTCGTAGCATTGGCCGAGAATATTAGATCAGATTTGAGAGCGGCTCGAGTTCGTTTCTAAAATTTATTCGCGCGTTCGCGCGGCAATCGATATGAAGCGAATCTATTTGCGTTAGCGGTGGTACGCGAAGATAGAGGCGCGCGTGGAAAATCGGTCAAGGCGATTGCTTCTTCCCTCGTACGCGCATACGTGTCCACTCGTTGGCGAGCAGAGCGAGATACAGCAGGGCAACGTTTGCCATTTTTATTAACGCGAATTCGACTCCTGCTTTGGACGAGTTGCGCGCTTCCGCGAGCTACTCGTTTCGACGCTAGCTGGATCGTAGATCGTAGATCGTATTACACGGGGACGTTTCCGTTCAACGAAACTGTTCGTAAATGTTGAAGCGATTCGTGAAAGAAAAAAGAAACTCCACATCCATGGCGGTATTTTTCAATTACTTCTATGTTCTTTGATCTTTGATCTTCCTAAGTTGACGGAGTGGCTGTTCAGATCGGAAGACGTTTTGCGATAGACTTTTGTTTTAACATCGAACGTACGAATGCGCAATATGGGGATTATGTGGGGACCATGAGTTTAGCGACGTTCAGTCGAGTTTCGTCTTTGACGCTACCAGCGTGCAGATCCTTCTTCCAAATATATTTTCTGTTATACGTATTAATCCACAAGTGTATTTCATTTGTAAAACCTTAACGGTAAATAAAAGGGATCTGTTGAACAATAACGTGCTCGAAACTGGAGCGATCTTTACGTTAACGACGTTCTAAAATATTGAAGCGAAGTTACCTAAAGCGCGAACCTTATTAAAGTTGCAGTACGTGGGGTACATTTACCACCTTATAGTTTATTTAAAATTTCGTAAGGCACAATTGGTCGATTTATCGAGGGGGGACGAGTGCAATTTGCGCTTTGCAGCTATCGCGAACCTCATCCCAGTTTCCGAGTCTCTCCCCCCTCGTCCCTGTCGACTCTATTATCAATTTGGCTGGAAAGCGCAGAAATTCGTATTCGCGCGCAGAGGCCGCGAACACAGCCCGGGGACATTTGAACTCGTAGCGGATGTTAACACACACACATACAGAGAGAGAGAGAGAGAGAGAGAGAGAGAGAGAGAGAATGAGGTATGGTTGCGGCAGTTGCCGACTGCGTCCACGTCCAATCAAATTCCAACAATTACCAGTCCGTAGTCTGGGGCTGGTTTGCCTCCTCCGGGCGAAAACCGGCTCGTTTTACAGTCGGACCAGGGCAAACTCTACCATCCCCTCCTCTCTCTCTCTCTCTCTCTCTCTCTCTCTCTCTCTCTCTCTCTCTCTCTTCTCCTTTCCCCTCCTTCGTTCTCCGTGTACCGCCGTAAACCCAAATTGCATTATTAAAATCTAATCTACCTTCGGCCGAGTACGTATGCCGGGGCCATCGGAAATCTGATACACCGATCCTGACGGGCCACAGCCTCTGCTGCTCGCCATCCCAGCGCCGGCAAATAGATGGACACGGAGGGTAGAGAAACGAGCCCTCGGTACACCGTGTAACGCGGCTTTGGAAAATAGAGGAGAGAGAAAGAGAGAGGAGAGACGATTCGAAGAGAAAGACCTATTTGGGGTGAATAGCGAAGATCGGAGATTAGCGAACGTTTTTAGCCCTATTTCGATACCATTGACGAAGCATAGAGAGAGAGAGTAGACTATCCGTTCTTGTATGAAATCATCCAGGGGGTTACCCCTTGGTGTTCTTACCGAAGGAAAGCAGCAGCAGCGTTTTTAGAACGATAGGAATTGTAAATGAATGCTGGCGCGACGTATGTATGTAAGTACGTGTTTCCGGTATACGGGATCTATAGTGGCTAGTAAAAGTATTCATTTCTCGGCTGCTATTGGTGCGATTTCAATGCCCCTTGGCACGAATTAAAGTGCAAGGTGCCAAGTATATTATCCTACGGGTTTTTGCAAGTAGACCTTGCAGTTCATTTGTTATAAACAAATATATCGCGTCATGGTAGATTACTCGGACAGTATCCGAAGAACAATATTAATTGCTCGGCTCCTAGACGTCCGATTTCAATGCCCCTTGGTTTAAATTAAAGTGCAAGGTGCCAAGAATATTATCTTACAGTATTTTGCACCTAGCCATTGTAGTTTATTTGTTATAAACAAATATATCGCGCCATGGTAGATTACTCAGACAGTATCCGAAGAACAATATTAATTGCTCGGCTCCTAGACGTCCGATTTCAATGCCCCTTGGTTTAAATTAAAAGGGAAGGTTCCAAGAATATTGTCCTTTAGCGTTTTGCAAGTAGCCTTTGCAGTTCATTTGTTATAAACAAATATATATCACGCCATGGTAGATTACTCAGACAGTATCCGAAGAACAATATTAATTGCTCGGCTCCTAGACGTCCGATTTTAACGCCTCTTGGCTTAAATTAAGGGGGAAAGTCCTAAGAATATTATCCTGTAGCCATTTGTAACTAGCCCTTGCAGTTCATTTGTTATAAACAAATATATATCGCATCATCGTAACTTACTCAAAAAGTAGTACCTGAAGAAAAAAATTAATTTCTCGGCTCCTAGACGTCCGATTTCAATGCCCCTTGGCTTGAATTAAAGGGGAAGGTCCGAAGAATATTACATAATAACCATTTATAACTAGCCCTTGCAGTTCATTTGTTATAAACAAATATATATCGAGTCATCGTACATTACTCAGAATCTACTTGAAGAAAAAAATTAATTTCTCGTCTCCTAGACATCCGATTGCAATGCCCCTTGGCTTAAATTAAAGGGGAAGGTCCCAGGAATGTTACCCCGTAAGCAATTTGTTGATAAACATTGCGGTTAATTTGTTATAAATAAATCTTTCCTATTTTTTGCAGATACTCGAAAACTATACTTGGGACGGCGTTAAAAGTATATGGAGAGTATTCCTTGGACTTTTCCCTTTAATTTGAGCTGCGGAAGATCGAAATCGGACGTCTAGAAGCGGAGATATTAATTTTTTAAGAAAAATGGAAAGTTTTGTCCGATTACGTGTTAAGAGAAAATTTCCAATTCTGCAGCGGCAAAAGTATTGGCCAAATCGGTGACTTTTTTCGACGCGCCATCTAGCGGTAGAAAGGTGGAACTAATGCTGCAATTTACTGAATAAATCTTGTTTAATTAAAAAATTAATATCTCCACTTCTAGGCATCGCATCGGGACAAACGACCACTCAAATTAAAGGGGAAACTTCCCGCTACAAGACAGGAAAGGTGTCATCCCGGTAGCACTTACGGTTCAGAAGTTATAAGCGTTTATTTCCTACAATTTAGTATAACTTGCAAACTAGAAGTGCAATCGCTTCTAAACCTACTGGAGCTTATTCCTGGGCTTTTACCATTTGATTTAAGCCAAGGTTCATGAGTATAGAACATCTAGAAGCGAAGTTATAATAATTTAAAAATCGTATTACACTTTTGCTTATATCTCGGCTTCTAGACGCGCTATACTGATGAACCTTGGCTCAAATTAAAGCTTAGGACCTCCGGAATGTGTTCTAGTAAGTATAAAAGCGATTGCGTTTGTAGTTTCTTAATTATTCTTAATTATAGGAAATAAACGCTTATAACTTCCGAACTGCATGTGCTACCGAGATAGGACCTATCCTATCTTGTAGCCGGAAGTTTCCCCTTTAATTTGAGTGGTCGTTTGTCCCGATGCGATGCCTAGAAGTGGAGATATTAATTTTTTAATTAAACAAGATTTATTCATTAAATTGCAGGATTAGTTCCACCTTTCTACCGCTAGATGGCGCGTCGAAAAAAGTCACCGATTTGGCCAATACTTTTGCCGCTGCAGAATTGTAAATTTTCTCTTAACACGTAATCGGACAAAACTTTCCATTTTTCTTAAAAAATTAATATCTCCGCTTCTAGACGTCCGATTTCGATCTTCCGCAGCTCAAATTAAAGGGAAAAGTCCAAGGAATACTCTGCATATACTTTTAATGCCTTCCCAAGTATAGTTTTCGAGTAGCTGCTACAAATAGGAAAGATTTGTTTATAACAAATTAACCGCATTGTTTATCAACAAATTGTTGACATGGTAACATTCCTGGGACCTTCCCCTTTAATTTAAGCCAAGGGGCATTGCAATCGGATGTCTAGGAGACGAGAAATTAATTTTTTTCTTCAAGTAGATTCTGAGTAATGTACGATGACTCGATATATATTTGTTTATAACAAATGAACTGCAAGGGCTAGTTACAAATGGTTATTAGGTAATATTCTTCGGACCTTCCCCTTTAATTTAAGCCAAGGGGCATTGAAATCGGATGTCTAGAAGCCGAGAAATTAATTTTTTTCTGCAGGTACTTTCTGAGTATTCTACGATGACGCATTATATATTTGTTTATAACAAATTAATTGCAAGGGCTACTTGCAAAAGGCTGTAAGATAATAATTTTGGAACCTTTCCCTTTAATTCAAGCCAAGGGGTATTGAAATCGGACGTGTAGGAGCTGTGAAACGAATATTTTTCTTCAGATATTGTCCGAGTAATCTACCATGACGCAATATATTTGTTTATAACAAATAAACTGCTAGGTCTAATTGCAAAAGACTGTAGCATAATACTCTCGGGACTTTCCCGTTTAATTTAAGCCAAGGATCATCGAAATCGGCCCACTAATAACCGAGAAATTTCGTTACAGGAGATACTCCAACACAGACGAGTGGTACAAGATCAATTATCCATCAACGATTGCAACATGGATATGCAAATTATTACATTGTACGTTACTGGATAGTCGTACCAAAGAAAATAACTGCTTATTTTATAGAGTATACTTCAAGGAATACCATAGCATTTCTTTCGGATCTATAAAATCATTACCTCGAGCCTCGAGCCTCGATTCGCGACATAAGAGTTTGTTTACAATTTGCAGTATTCAAAACAATCTACTTCGATTTAAAAACAAATATTTATCCGAATAGGCCGCGCATATCAGAGGGATATGGAATTAGGCGAATTAGAAGTTGGCGGAGGCGAAACGAGCCGGAAGATGGTGAGATTAGAAACGATTTTTGGGGGATAACTTGCCCCTCTCGTGAAACTTTAATTAGCCCGCTTTCCCTTCTTTCCGATTTATACGCGAACGATAGCCACCCTAATTGCGCGTCGTTTGACGTCAACGATGTCTCTCGACGATCGCGTCTCAACGTCTCCCCCTCGATGCATCGCGTTGCAGAGATATGCAAAAATACTCTCGCTCCGATATAGCGTTTGCTCTGTCCGTTTGCAATTCCTCTTTTAGAAACTCTGACGCAGGTAAAACCCCTCGCTTTTTTCGTCGCCCTTCGAATCGAAAGATAATTTTACGAAGCCGTCCATTTGACCGACGAAATAATACCGACGACTCGTGAAAGTATTCCAAACGCCTGGCCGCTAAAAGATTGCAACGCGTTATTTAAAAGCTCGTTCGAATGGTCATTGCCGATGCGAAATGTTAGCGCAGCTTTCGAGGCGATACCCGAAAGGGTAAATGAATCGATAGCGAAATCGCGTAGCGTTAAGTATCTTGCAAGTTCCGTTCCTGCTTTCCAACTCGCTTCAAGGTTTCCTAGACTAGCGCGCGATAGTAGAGCCTGAAAGGGTTAACGTATCGCTGCGAAAGGGTTAACCCTTTTAGCGTTAATTGAAACGAGAAGTGAAACGCGTTGTTGGCAATGGACTGGCAATTATTATTACGAGTGACAATGTTGCGTAGTTTGGCGACACTCGACTGCATCTGTGTATCGCGTAATTCACCCATTGTTAATCGCGTCCCTTCTCCCTTTTTCTGTTCGGACCATGACGGTGGCGAAAAAGGGGAGCGGCTAAGAGAGACATAGAGAAAGATAGATGTATATATAGAGAGAGAAGGATAGAGAGAGACATACAGACAGACACAGAGAGAGAGAGCAGCGAAGCGAAAAGAAACGAGGAACGATTTAGCCCGGTAGACGCGCTCCGTTCGTTTCTCGCACACGGAGGCGTATTAATTGCCCACCGTCCCCGATGCATCCTCCCGTTTAACCACCGAAAACAAACGCCCGTCCCGGCTGGCTCGAATGTGTAACCGGTGGACAGACGCGATGATTATCTGGCTGGTTTATGGAACTAGGCGAATCGTAGGCAACGCAGAAGCCCCGCGCGTTCCCTGTAATATTTATACGCTTGCAACAGGTGAGAAGCGCGGTCGGTCGGTCGATCGGTCGGTCGTTCGGTCGGGGTTGTTCGGGGCGCAATTAACCGGCGCGGTGCTGTGGAAAAAATAAGAGAGAACGGAAACAGAAACGAGAGACAGAGAGAGAGAGAGGAAGGGATAGAAAGAAAGAGAGTCAGACAGACAGAGAGAGAGAGAGAGAGAGGAAGGGATAGAAAGAAAGAGAGTCAGACAGACAGAGAGAGAGAGAGAGAGAGACAGAAGGGAAAAGAAAGAGAGCAAGGGAGAGACTTAAGAGGGAATAAAACGACGGTCGATGGGCTACTTATTGTTAGTGCACGCCCTTCCAAATTCGAAGCGCAGCATAGCTGCGCGAGTGGGCAGACCGAATTTAAGATAGGACGTTTTAAGCAACCTCGAGAGACGATCTAGGCGGAGCCAGAACAATATTTTTAAGTGCTTTCCTTTTCGGTTGCTTTCCGGGCCGCGACCACGGGTGGAAGCCTCCTCCCGAGATGCCAGAACCTGTTCTTTCGTTCGTTTGCTTCTCGGTGGTGATTCGTGGAACAACGTAAACTCGGCGATGGACACGGGGCAAACACACGAGGGCCGCTCATTAATCTTCTGTATAATTACCTGGCCTGTGCCTGTACCACCGCATCGCGTTTCGAGTTCGCCGTGCATCGGAGCATCTGGCGTTGCATTCGGGAACGATGACACGGAACCGCGGGTTCCTTGATTCCCAGATTAAAATGCCGCTCCGCGCGTCCCCGCTCTTCGATTTTTCTTTCTTTTAATGTTGAAAATATTTTTTGAGGTACGCGTAATTGTATTTTGTTTGTTAACAATATATATATTTGAACATTCTGTGAAACGTGCAATGGTCTCTGGGAACCATAAAATCTAACACTTCTCGATCGCGTGGCGGCTCTCCTGCACCCACCACTAAAGGGACATACGAAATAGGACTTTCTCAAAAGCACTCGCTTCAACCACGTCGTCCATATATGTATATACTGTCTTCAACCTTCCCTCTAATATCCCAGTGACTAGTCCATTGAATAGTTCTGCTCCACAGTGAATAGTCCTGCTCCACAGTGAATAGTCCTGCTCCACAGTGAATAGTCCTGCTCCACAGTGAATAGTCCTGCTCCACAGTGAATAGTCCTGCTCCACAGTGAATAGTCCTGCTCCACAGTGAATAGTCCTGCTCCACAGTGAATAGTCTTGCTCCACAGTGAATAGTCCTGCTCCACAGTGAATAGTCCTGCTAGTCCACTAGCAGGCCCAGGACGAAGCGCAACACCCTTCCTCTTTCCCATTCTTCTCCCTCTTTACAGCTTCACAGTATCCTCATCGAGTTGCTTCTTTTTAAGCAGCTTGGACTAAGCGTTATAATTAGTTGCTAATATATTTAATCGTGTGCGCAGGTTCCATGGACTTGGTTCACATCCACGAGTGGAGTTGAAGCTTTCGGATACGTCGCGGACAACCTTGTTCCGCTTTGGACTTCAACGAGGAATCGAAACGCGAGGGGTGTTTAAATAAACAATATTCTCGGCTGCTCGATTATGGCAACGATGCAGGGACCAGCAGCGAATCGAGAGCAACGAGAGCGAGGAGAAGAAAGAAGAACGCGAATGGAATAGTATAATAATGATTGTTAGTTTGTAAGCACACTTGGACATTTTTTAACACCTGTACTTCGCCGTAAAGTTTAAATAAATGCAAAGTCAAAGATAACTACTTGTTTAAACGTTTACTGACCTGTCCAGCGATCCTAGAATGACCCAGTCCAAATCCTTTAAAGAGTATCGTGGAGGAACTTTAATAAAAAAGTTCCAAAGCGAGACACTCTAAAAAACTGCCCTACACCCTATTAAATTACTTATAAGAGCGAGATTAGAAAATTCAGATCGTAGAGACGCGTAGAATTCGCACGAAGCTTCGCCTAAGTCCGAAATGTTCAGCAGTTCCTGGAATTTGACGTCACTCCTCTGACGCGCCAAAATTCTTGGAAATGACGTCACCATGCCATGATAGCAGATACCTCCTCGCATATCATATTCGCCTAATACAAAGTCGCCAAATCGGACGAAAATTTCACCGAGACTCCAAAAGTGTCGGCGATTCTTGGAAATGACGTCACTTCTCGGAAGTGACGTCATTTCATGGAATATACGTAATTTCTAAGAAGTGACGTCATCTTGCCATGTTAGCAGATACCTCCTCGCATATCATATTCGCCTAATACAAAGTCGCCAAATCGGCCGAAAATTTCACCGAGACTCCGAAATGTCTCGGCAGTTCTTGGAAATGACGTCACTTCTCGGAAGTGACGTCATTTCATGGAAATTACGTAATTTCTACGAAGTGACGTCATTTCATGGAATTTACGTAATTTCTAAGAAGTGACGTCATTTCCACGAACTGTCGAGACATGTCGGAGTCTCGGTGAAATTTTCGGCCAATTTGGCGACTTTGTATTAGGCGAATATGATATGCGAGGAGGTATCTGCTAACATGGCAAGATGACGTCACTTCTTAGAAATTACGTATATTCCATGAAATGACGTCACTTCTTGGAACTTACGTATATTCGAAGAAATGACGTCACTTCCGAGAAGTGACGTCATTTCCAAGAAATGCCGAGACATTTCGGAGTCTCGGTGAAATTTTCGGCCGATTTGGCGACTTTGTATTAGGCGAATATGATATGCGAGGAGGTATCTCTGCTAACATGGCAAGATGACGTCATTTCTTGGAAATTACGTATATTCCATGAAATGACGTCACTTCCGAGAAGTGACGTCATTTCCAAGAATCGCCGACACTTTTGGAGTCTCGGTGAAATTTTCGGCCGATTTGGCGACTTTGTATTAGGCGAATATGATATGCGAGGAGGTATCTGCTATCTTGGCATGGTGACGTCATTTCCAAGAATTTTGGCGCGTCAGAGGTGTGACGTCATTTTCCAGGAACTATCGAGTCTCTCGGGTTTTCGAGTAAATGTTCGGCCGATTTGACCACTTTGTATTAGGCGAATATGAAGTGCGAGAAGGTATCTGCTAACATGGCATGGTGACGTCATTTCCAAGAATTTTGGCGCGTCATAGAAATGACGTCATTTTCCAGGAACTGGCGAGTTTCTCGGCGTTTCGAGTAAACTTTCATCCAATTTGACGACTTTGTATTAGGCGAATATGAAGTGCTAGGAGGTATCCGAAAAGCAGCGAAAAAGCGCGGGAAATTTGAATCTCCGAAAAATCATGATATTCAGAAATTTCGGCCGATTTAGGGACTTTGTATTAGGCGAATATGAGTTGCAAAGAGGTATCCGAAGAATATGCTAAGTGACGTCATTTCCAAGAATTTCCGCCCGTCCAAGAAGTGACGTCAAATTCCAGGAACTCCTCTGATTCTTTTTAGCTTCGCCAAGTTCTCGGGTCTTTGCAAACTTACAACTAATTTAATTGGACTGTGGGACTATTTTTTAGAGTTTCCAGCTTCGGAACTTTTTTTTTTATTAAAGTTCCTCCGCGGTACTCCTCTGCAAAGGATTCGGATCGGGTTATTCTGGGATCGCTGGACAGGTAAGATTAAACTTTGAAACGGGTAATTATTTTTAATATGGCGTTTATTCAAACTTTCCAACGAAGTACAAGTGTCAGAAAAACTGTTGAAGTGTGCTTATAAACTAACAATCGTTGCCATAACTAATTCTTCGCGTTCTCCTTCCTTCTCCTCGTTCTCGTTGCTCTGAATCGGCGGCTATCAAAATCCCTGCATCCTTGCAGGCATGTATCTCGTTAATTAACCCTCGTCTCGATACTTCGTTGAATTCCAAAGCGGAACGATTGTCCAACAAGTAGTCAAAAAGCTCGTCTCCATCCGCGCAAGTGAAACGAGTCCGTGGAACCTGCGCACACGATTAAATATATTAATACCCAATTATCGTGTACGTAGTTCGTTCTTTTTTTCAAGCAACTCGTAGGATACTTCGACGAAAGTAACGCGATCGAAAAGTAGCGGGCAACTTGGCACCGAAGTGCCGAGCCATTAACTTCAAACCCATCGTTTGCATCGATGCACGGCGTCAGGCGTCTGTAGGGTCCTATATACGCGTTGCTACAGATCGGAGAGTGCTGGCAGGTGACGAGAGATTCGTTAGAAACGTCGAAACGCGATCGAGAGATGGAATTATCGATGGATGGGGTGGAGCGCGTTAAAGCCGATGAATAATTAACGCGGAACTTTTCGCGGACACAGAGAAGTTTGAAGCGAAGATTAAAAAATGGCGGTGGCCCATTTAAAAGGCACGGGAAAAGTTGCTAGTTGCTAATCACTAGTTGCGGTCTGGCAGCCTATAGCCAGCGGATTAAAATGCGCGTTTAATGGAGATGAAAAGAAGATAATCGTATAATAGAAGTTTTCCTTCTTCACAGATGCAGACGTATCTTTAAATATTCATGCGCTTCGATATTTATTCCCAGCAATAAAGTCGTGCAAACGAACTCGTTGCAAAGCCTCTGCTGCGAGATAGCAGATTTCGGAAAGATTTTCTAAATCCCCTATTCCTATTTTTAATCTCACCGTCTCCATCGATTTCGGACTGCCAACCAAATGGTTGCGCAATTGTGCATCTATTTAGTATATACGCATACGAGTTTATTCTTCGGCAAAAGAATTCTTACTCGTTCGTTCGCTCATCCCATTAACCCTTTCGCTACGATACCATAAAAATGAGAATCCAACGCATAAAGATACACCCGTTCAATTGATACGAACATGGTATATAAACATAAGCATTTGCATGTTATGTATATGTTATATAATTAATTGAGACTTGTACAGTTGCTGCACGAACTGACTAAAAGACAATGGTGTGCCATAGAGAAAACATGCTTGCGTGCTTTTAACGAAGGATCGTATCATTTTTGAAGCCGCGTATATACGTTCTTCGCAGTGAAAGGGTTAACCTGCTACTATCTTCTAATTTACATACATTTTTGCTCTATATCATTGCTCTCCGTATTTAATATATCTGTTTATTTGATACCACTATTAATACACTTAATATATACCTTTACCTACGCTTCTTGGTAGGTGTTCTAAAAAATGAAATACTGTTGCAATGTAACGATGATGCCAGATGTGTCAAGCATCGACGGCCTATGGTTCCCATCTTTCAGGCATCTTAAGCCGTGCCTTGTGGAGGGGTTGTCCGTGGTGCGGACAAGGGTTTTGGTTTTTTCGCCCTTGTGTTCATTTAATAGCCAAGAGTCGAAAGACACACTTGTCATTGTCGCTGCGTGCAAGGCAGAAAGTTCAAGTTTCTTACAGCTCTTTACTTATTCTTATATCATTATAGACTCTGTATACGCGAATCCCTTGTTATTTAATACGTTAATGTATTATATAATAAACTGATTTTACAACAAATACAATCTACAGTTGTATGTAGTATTAATTCATGCATCCTTGTAAAGCTATTATATCTATTTAATTGTACAACTTTTAACATCCCTCCTGTCCTTAGCGGATCTATTTAGTATTACCACTGCTAGGACGAATTCAGCTGCTCAAAGATTTCTCGGTAGAATCGCGAAGACAGCCAATGAGCGTAACTTAGCGCACCTAAGTTTCTTCGCCGCTACTCTTTTAACTATTTCAAAGCCACCTGCGTGTCTCTGTTTCTCGTCGTAATAACCGATAACAACCCCTGTTTTATATCATTCTAAATACTCCTCGGACTTCTCGTACGGATCTGTACTCAACGTAAAATGGTTTCCTGGCACGTGAAATAGATCGCATCGCTATTATTAAAATTCCCCGGATAGAATGGAGATAATTTTTATCGCAGAGCTGCTGGCAGAGGCGCGAGTATAGAGAATCGGACAGCGAAATTATTGGCGAGCGTCGCGAAGAAGACGCGGCGGACGGTGAAAAGTGTTCGAAGGGTTATATTAAATAACTGACTCGCGTGGAATAAAGTGGGTAAATAATTCTATTTAATACGGTGGAAGAAGTCTCGGCGATGTTTACAAGACGGGCGCACGGTTAGAATTGCCTACAAAACGTGGCGACAATTCGTAAATTTATACCTGCGGTGTTCGCAGGCATCCCCAACCCTAATTAACCGACGTTCCGTGGTCAAGCTCTACAAGAACTCGATTCTACCAATATTCTAAGATGTGCAGTTTTCTACGTATTACCGCGATATGTTTGACTTCAACGAAAAGAATTAAAGAAACTTCCCCGACCGGTCTCCCGCTCTTTTCCACTCCTGAAGGGTTCTCGAATTTACGATAGCGTTGAAAGACAATTACCGATTACAAATATAGGAAATATCATCCGGCGGGGCGACGACGTTAGGATTGCGCGCACGGTTAGTCACGTTGGGCAACGAAGTTGAACGAAAATCCATAGCAACTGCATTAACCGGTGCCGCGGCGCTGCGCGGCGCGCGGGCTGAATTTAGTGCTACCTATCAATTACATTTCACGTCGCGATAATTGGATTTAGCAGGGGGCTCAGGCGTTGCCGAGCGGATCGACGTGCAACAATAAATATACAGGTATTTTCATTATCGAACGTCGACAGCCAGCCGCTCGTAAAGTCTTCGCGGAACGAGCCACGATGATTTACCGTTTTTTTCCCCTGCATTCTCTGCCTTCTGCCTTCTGCCTTCCCGGTTCGAAGCAAACGCTGCTACTCGCCTCTCTCTCTCTCTTTTCGTTCGCCTGCAACCGTTAGCGAGCTTCGCTTACTTGCCCGCGAAACACAAGCATCGCCTCGAAATTTGCCTAACAATGCGCCCATCGATATATTTCGCCTATATGCCCCTATTAAGGGAAGAAAATTATGGTCGAGGTCGCGCCACGCCTCGCTTTTATCCTTTCTCGAAACCGCTGCTATTCCTATTCCTCGCAGCTGCCCTTGCCTTCGACCTTCGATGCCTCCTAGACTTCCTTCTCCACCCACCATCGTGGCCTGTATTTCTAATTACAGACCGCTGCAACCTTCTTCCAACCTCCCCCGCGTTCAGCGATACGCTGTTCAACGGAAGAACGAGCGATCGTTTGGCTCTGGCCAGTTTCGATACTTTGTAGCAACTGACACCTAGACCGATACCTCGCGCAGTCCCTATTGTGGCGGCTCTCCTGCACCTACCACTAGAAGGACATACGAAATAGGACTTTCTCGTAAGCACTCGCTTCAACTACCTCGTCCATATATATACCGCCTTTAACCTTCCTTCCAATATCCCAACGTCTAAGACAGGGCCTCCTAGGTAGCCTTTACTGATGAGTTCACACTAGCAGGTCCAGGACGAAACGCAACACCCTTCCTTTTTCCCATTCTATGCCCCCTCCACAGCTCCACATATCGTTGGCAATTTTTACTTAACTTTCCTTCCAATATCCCAACGTCTAAGGCAGGGCCTGCTAGGTAGCCTTACTGATAAGTCCACTAGCAGGCCCAGGACGAAACGCAACACCCTTCCTTTTTTCCATTCTATCCCCCCTCCACAGCTCCACATATCTTTGGCAATTTTTACTTAACTTTCCTTCCAATATCCCAACGTCTAAGGCAGGACCTGCTAGGTAGCCTTACTGATAAGTCCACTAGCAGGCCCAGGACGAAACGCAACACCCTTCCCCTATCCTATCCTATCCCCTCTCCACAGCTCCACACTATTTTTAATCCTCCGGAAGTGGTTACGAATTGAGCGAAAATGATTGAATTCCGCTTGCAAAGGGTCAACGAACTCGTCTGCTAATTCTTCCGTCTTCCATTTAACAGGTTTTTCCATTCGTGATTAAAAACGTATTCCAAAAACTATTAAAAATCTATCCGCTGCTATTTTAAAGCAGCGCGAAGAGCGATTATCTGTCGTTTGGGAACGGTCAACCAACTCGTGTCGGTTAATTTTTCTTACCAATTGTTCAGCGTCCCACTGTAAAACTGTTGCAACGCGTTGCGTATGCGGAGATTCGATTTAGATTGGAAAGAGGAGCGAAAGGGCGGCCAATGTTTAAGCGGATTTTTTTGTATCGCTACAGAGCGGGGCTCGAATGGTGGTTTTCTCGGAGCCGGGCGGAGTGCGTTTTAACGAGGCAATGAAAACGCGTTGCCAAAAAAAGATAGAGCGACCATTACGCGCGATTCGTTGTTTTAAGAGACTTGTTATTTCCGCGCGGTAACCGCTACCGCCCTTACCGTAACTCCGCTTCTCGCTTTTCCAACGATTAAATCCTCTGTCTTTCCGCGGTCGGTCCGAAAAATTCCGTAAACAAGCGAGCAGACGGAACGCGGGAATAATTAATCCAGTGTCTCGTTTAACCCTCGGAAAGTGGAGGGTGGTTTTGCAAGCACCGGGGAAACGAATACAGCATCGATTCGAACCGTAACAGAATTTCTATTGCCAGCTAGTTTCGGCAATAAACTAAAATATGGCACCGCTGATGATTATTCGAACGACGCGAAAAATTAGCGGAAACTTCTGCCGATTCAAAGGCTTGGAATTTAGTAGCTTGAAAATCGAAGCTTTTGGAGATCCAAGAACTCGACAACTCAAAGACTCATAGAAATTGAAAGGTTTAACAATTTCAAAGCTTCGTAATTTCTAAGGCTGGAAAATTGAAACGATTGTAAAGCCAAAAGCTTGACCATTCGAAGGCATAGAAAGAAGTCCAAAAACTTAACGATTCAAAGACATAGAAGTTTAAAACTGTCGCGATTTAGAGGCCTAATAATGGCTCCATGGCTCGGAATTCCAAAACTATCATCGCGACTCGAACGCTGGAAAATCCAAATGCTCGACAATTGGAACGCGTAGAAATTGTCGAAGAGAAAGTGAAGTTGAATTGGTGGTAGCAAGGTTAAAGGAGAAGGTTAAAATTTGTCCGGCGAATCGATGAAGCGGGAGAATTCCGGTCGGCGTCGACGGGATGGATAAAATTTCGTGGAAATGGCGAATCGAAACGGTCGTTATTATCCCGCGGTTTAAACGAAAATGTTGAACTGAACGCGATCGCGAGGACGTCGCGTTTCCGGCACGCTTTAATCACTCGGGAATTAATTAAACGCTGATCCAGTTTTCGATCTCGATTAGTCAAACGGTATGTCGAATCTCGTTATTGGCTCGGCGATCCGGTTAATTCTTCGCCAAACTCTTTTCTTTCGCCGTGTCTATCAACCCTTTCACGTTCGAGCTTTTATTTTTTTTTTTAGTAAATTGTAACTTTTCGTTAGCTTTCTTTTTTGACACAACATAACGTCATTCGAACAGACTTAGTTGAAAAGTCTTAGCTGCTATCGTTCGCAGTTCCTCAGCGTTCAAGTATAGAAGTTCAATTCGATCTTCTAAATCTCAGTCGGAATCCATTCCCAAATGTTGATAATGGACTAACAATTATTACGAGTGGGAATGCCGAGTTTAGCAACACTCGTCTGGTTAATATTAACCCTTTGCGGACGGAACAAAATAACATTTAACGAATTTTCGTTCGATCATTAACCTTTTCAAGACGATATTAAACAAATACTTGTCCAATTATTAACAGCAGCGTATATTAATCATCTTAAGTTGAATTTCTTGTTCTATAAATTGATATATCTCCAAGACACCAAAGAACTTGGGTGACTATTTCCGACATTCGTCCGCAAAGGGTTAACAAGACGTTCGATAGAAATTTCACGGATCGTAACTATCCCATATATTTATCAGTTTAATTAATTACGCGTTACAGAGAATTGAAACCCGTTTCTATTTGCAACTTTCCCGCTCTCCCCGGCAACAGGATTCAAGTAGGATAAAAAAAAAAGAAGAAAACAAGCGTAGTCGACTAGTTTGCCTTTGGACTTTGGCGAGCCACTGAATTTGCATAAAACATCCGCAGTCTATTCGCAAAGAGCAAATGACAAATGGAGTTTATTTGCAACTCGATTAACCAACGGCATAGTTGGCCGTTTTAATTATTACAGAAGCGCAACACCGATGGGAAGAGGTAAGAAGCAGGGTGGGTTGGCGTTATTATTGAAAAGGCTGGTACATATTTCCTTTGCAGTTGAAAAAGGGGAAAAGAAAAGGAAAAGGAAATGGGGAAGAAAAAGAGAAAAAGACTAGAAAGAGAGAGAGAGAGAGAGAGTGAAGAAGCGAGAGGAAGAGGACGAGTTCGAAGTTATACCGTGAGACGATGCTTCGCAAATTAGACCTGTTGAACGAGCCGGTACCTGCTCGTCCAAATAAGATTCACGATGATTTATTGCGCGCATACATCAACAGCAAAGAACAGAAGTTACATTACGGTATATTAATACAGGACGCAACAGTTTCTCGTAAGTCACTGGCGGAATGACGCGCGGTAATTTACATTTTTCCTTAGCTATTATTAACCCTTTGCGCATCTCGCCAGCCTTTCTATCCGTAAGGGAGAATTCCTATCGAAACGCGCCACCCTTTTGGAACGCCGTTCTTTTTTAAGCGGCCGATCTATCGCGAACGCTTCGACGTTTGAACTCGGCCACGCTTTAGATCAAGTGCTTCTTAACCCATTCGCAAATTGACGACGTCATTTCGACTGGTTCGTTTCGAATAAAATGAAAGAAGCAAGATCTGAATAGGGAGCTTTTCCATCCCCTAAACACCGTACGTTGCATTTTACTTTCAATATTTCCCGTGTCGTTAAATACCATTTGCCGCTTGGCACATTTTTACACGCTTAACGCTAGATTTACGGAGCTCGTCACGTTGACGAGTTTCAGCTTTCATACCTAAAACGTATAGAGACCATAAATATTATTTTTCCGTGCTTTACGTTAACTTTACGTAATACAATGGTACGAGTATGTATTCTACGCGATTCTATTCATCTCCCACGTTTCTACGTTCGAATATTTATACTCAGTATACGTATTTTTCCGGAAGCCTGTCGAATTGTACGCATAATGTCCGTAAACATAGTGTTAATACGTATCCTAATTTACCTTTATTCCCCCGTCGACTTTCCACGCTGGAATATTTAGATAATTTATATATCTTTTCCCCGCAAATCTGTCAAATTGTACACGCAATGTCCATAAATCTAGCGTTAACCCTTTCTCATATATAATATATAATATATATGAAAAAGCCCCATAAACTTTGTTCAATACAACGTGTATATATATATGCGATCTACGTTCCTAATAAAGAAGCTTCTTGTATCGATGAAACAAATTTCTCCTACGCGTCTAGACGTTTAGCACGCGTATCGCGTAACGCGTCCCGTCGCCTAGAAAAGAAAAATTCGCGGATTCATCGATCGTTCGCCATCGTCCCCGAAAGCTTATTCCGTAAAGTTGCCGGCCGTGTCCCGGTGTACGCAAATATTAGCATACCGGTGCGCGCACACGTAACCGCGACGTACTTCGTCAAAACGGAGACGTTATCGCGGGACAGGTTGAATGCATAAAAGATCGCTCGGTTAATCGCATAATCGCGTCCCCCACCGTGCGGTGTCACTTTTTTCTCCTTTTCATCCGCCTTTCAAGCAACTTTCAACGGTGACAGGTTAATCGAAGCTAACCGCGGTGGGGATAACAATCGACCATTTCATCCCCGCGTTACCCGTACATTTTCACATCGAACGATTACAGGTATTGGTGGTTCGCTTGGAAATTTCATTCAGCATTTTATTCGTAACACGTGGGTCTGTTCGCGAGTTCGGCGAAAGCTGTGGTCAAAATTGTCAGGTGTATCTGGCTACTTCTGTAACGAGTTCAATGCAGCTTACCAAGATACAAGAACGAATCGATGAGTTTACTTTGCAACGCGCAACAGCAATCGTATCTAAGACAGACGAGAGGCACTTGATCTTGTTGAAGTATATACATCGAATTTGATTATAAAAGCAGCTTACTCGTTGGTACGCGTAATATTATTTTCTAGTTAATCGATCGAAGATGCGTCTCATCTTTCTTACGAGAGATCGATAAAAATATTGGTTGGATCAATCGAAACAAGAATTCGATTCACGTTTGTTATTTTTTTGAGTATTACCTCAACTCACGAATAGCCTGTCAACTGTATACATATACATATATGTACTTCCCCATTTTTCTTATGTCTTTATGCTCTTATACTTTGTTTCTGTTTGCGTACCTCTTATTCAATGCTGTACTTGGAAATACTCCTCTACATCGTTACACTAAAGAGCGGTCAGCCCATTGAATGAATAAATAAATAAACCATTTTATCACCTGAATTTTTATTTCGTTTTACTTTGCTACGATTCGCCCACGATTTCCCCTAATAGATTCTTCGGTATGCTGCGGGAATTTAGCGACTAGTTTACGCGTGCCGCGAAACGAGAAGCATGGAAAGCATTAGCTCGCGCAAAAGCTAATCTATCGCCTCTTGGCGTACCGCGAAATCGAACGAATCGCTTCGCTTGAAATCTGCAACTTGCCAATATCCAGCACCGCGTATCGAATGTTCGCCGATGGAACGGCGAGACTTTGGTCGCGAGGTACGCGATACTTTTCCCAGCTATTCCCGTGGACAGCGGCAAGAAAAAGGAGCGGAAACGGGATAGAAAGAAGAAGAAGAAGAAGCAGAAAGGGAAGGGAATGGTATAGAGCACTGGTCTCGCCAAAAGCGTCTTCAACTTCCCGTTTCTCCGGCTGGTTTCACCGAGCCAAAAGAAACGCTTTACAATGGGACGCGGCTGTCTCACCGGCGACTCGCCCCATTATTTATTAAAGAACCATTCTTTTTATCGGCGGATAGTTTCTTGGCCCTGTCTTTCAGGGACACCACTCCCGGCTGGAAAACTTTACAACGTGGAAAGGGATTGGTCGCGCAACGTCCGCAGAATCGTACGCGAGTGAAAACGCGTGTGCCTCGATCGGAACCCGGCTTCGCCGTAAACATGGCGGACGCGCTATGCTCCTCGGTCTTTCCGCGCTCTCGCGAGAAGGATTTTCGTCCAAGCCAAGTACTATTCTTCCATGGAAACAAGGCACAGCGTGTTTACATTCCCATTCTTGCCGCAGTCCGCTCATTCGCCTATGAACACAGGCAGTGATCGCTATTGGCCGAAGACGCTGCACGAATGTAAACACGCTGCGCCTTCTTTCCGCGGAACGATAGCAAGTACTTACTTAAATACTTTCGCGGAGATTTTTCGCACCGCAACGCGAAACGAGATAAAATTCTACCCGAAAAGAGACTCGCTTGTCTTATTGTGCGTCCGCTGGAAACAGCAGGGCTCGCCCGCGTCGGTGTTCTTCGAGTACGAGACAAAGTACAATAAAATTGTCGCAGCTGCATAAGGAAGTTTGGGGCGCGAGGAAAGCGTCTCGTCCTCGATAAGAATCTCATTGTGGTGGGCAGGTCGACGCAGTGGATCCTCTTTAACGGACTAGCCGGGCCACTGGGGAGGAAAAGGGCGCGCCAACCGCCGCGAGCAAATTGCAACTCTGTCGAAACTATCGGAGCGAGCGGATCGCCGGGAGAAGAATGCGCGACACGATTGTCAAGGGTCCGCTGCTGCTCCTCGCTTGCCGGCCACCTTTTCAAAGCGTACGCCCCTGTCGTGTAACCTCCTCCGCGATGATAACATCTCCCCGAAACGCACCTCCGCATCGCGCCCCTCTTTTCCATCTACTTATCTGCCTTCTTTATCCCTCCGTCGTCGCTCCCTCTGCAGTTCCATCGACCCTCTTTCTCGCTCGGTTTTCCTAGCTCTTTATCCGGTCTCCTTCTCCGCCGCGTTTGAGTTTCCAGGCGCTGCGCGTTCGAATCGCAGGGGCCAAATTGTCATCCGATGCCCTGAGAATTCGATTTTCAGCTGCGAGCTGTTGCGGTGACGAGGGTTTCGAGCGCTTCCACATAGCTGGCCGGGGCTCGGTTCCTCTTGAAATCGTGGGGGTCGCAGCGACGGGCCCAGGAAACGACAATATTGTGAAACGTCTTCCGTGCGATCCGGGATAGATCGGATCTCGCGACTCGGACGCGGGGGAAATTGGAAAACAGGTAGCGGGGAAAAGGTACTCGCTTCGGTTCGTCCTACCGGGTGGATTGGATTCTTTCGTGGGACCCCGAAAGAATGGGAAACACGAGCTTCTGTAGAATCCCGGTGAATACATTTGCGAATTCTTTCGGTGTCGATCTTAGAAAGACTGTATCTCAAATTGGAGGTCCTAGGACCTATTAAAACCGACAGATTTGGAAAACCAAATGCGCTTCTTCTGTGTACTATGTAACTAATTTTGAAGACACGAACGCCGACGAACAATTGTTTTTAAATATTACGTATTCTATTGTAACACTTGTTCTATAATTTTCCTCGATACATTCTATATCCTTTGGCCTTTCTAGGGTTAAAATGTCACGAATACCCTTCGAGTCTCGCGCAGCTCCAACTAAGTACTATGTTCGCGACTCGTTTGCGTTTCTTTACTCTTGTTTCGTACTCGACGCGTACGAAATCTCGCTTCCGCGATGCTCGAAACCGACAAGCGAACATCGTCCTTTTAATCCGGCGCGACGGTTAATTGTAGCGAATTAAATTAAGAAGGAGATAGGACTTTGTAACCCGTGCGCAAATTCTAAACAATACCCGCGGCAAAACGAATACCTGGAATATACTTGCGTCGCTTCTTATGCAGCTATAAACGAAGCTACCCAAAAATCACACGTTGCAAAACGCGTACATAGAACCGCGTACAAATTATTCGAATTAAATGGTAACCTCCGTATCGCATCGAAAAATCAGCTCGCGTTTAACGTTTCCCTACGTTTCGGCTGCATCGACCAACCGAACCAACTAAACGAATAAAAATAAACGAAAAGCTTATCGCTGGATCCGGTCGCAATTATTCGCGGGCGGAGAATGGAACAGCATTCGGGGCAAATGACGGTAAACGAATTATACGCGTGGCTTTCTGGCAACGACGCGACAAACGGGGAACAAAGTGGTTGCAAAAAGGCCGGGGCATCGTGGAATCTCTGGCTAATCCCCTGTCCGCGTATAATCTCTCGCAGCAAGGATACACGTGCTCGGCCCGCGCACAAAGCGTAGCCAGACAGTTTCGCTATTTTCGCCGGTCATTCGACGGGTTTTAATCCCAGTCGGGGGGCGCAGAGTCGTTGGTAAAAGGAAAAATGCTGGCCTTAATGCCGCAACTTTCCAGACTGTCGGGAATCGTTCGAGAGACGAGTTGGAGACAGTTGCCGCGCCGTAAAGCCGATACCTTGGCCTAGGATGGAATTACGCGGCGCTCACGCCATTCCCTTCGCGCGTTTACCCCTTCCTCACCCTTCCTCTTGCAATCCTTTCTCATTGAATTAAAGTTCTCCGCGCGGACGCCACCGGCAAAGAGTCCACCCGTTCGACGAGATTGCCCAACAAATCCGTCGACGAGAAAGTTAGCCAGACCGACCGGCGATTTCTTCGCGCGCAACGCGAACGGTTGATCGTTATCGCGGAGAAACAGTATATCCCGAATACCGTCGATACCAGCGTACAGACGCGGGAATCGGTGAAAAGGAGGCTTCGAAGACAGAGAGGGATGCGTTTAACCCTCCAACTACCGACGACTAAACCGTATTTATCCGTACCCGAAGAAATAAAAATGGTAGAACATTTGCCAAAACAGGTTTATATAATTGCGATTGCCCGAGAGTACTTTTAGAACGAAGCGACACGCGTGTTCGATAAATATCCGCGTATCTCGCGGCTATACGCTGAAACGTTCGCGTTGCACGTTTAAAGTAGTACTCGCGGCAAACGAATACTCGATATCGGTGGAATCGCACGTGCGCGTGACTCGATATTCAAATTATAATCTTTCTGATAGCAATAAGCGTCGCTGTATTATTTTCCTGCGATATACGATCTCCTTTCTTCGAGTCTTCTCACGTTCGCTGAATTTCACCCGTCCGGGTTTCGTTGCCCGGTTCGAAGTAAATTAAATCGCCGAAAGAAACGAGGATCGCGAAACGTTTACTGTTTCGAATCGGACGACGAGAATCGAGCACCGCGCTAAAGTACAACCCACGAATTCCTAAACGTCCCGAGTCCGCTTCTTAACGTTTGCAAGGGTTGCAGAGATACTTAAATAAATTTAACGCCGATATCGATGCGCAAAGAATCGACGAAGAATAATCGTTGCTCCGAAAGTGTTCGCCGATTTTGAAATTCACGGCTCCGACGCGACGGTTCAAATTTATGGAACAAAAGTTCGAATTTACAACGAACAGAGGAAGAAAAATGAAGAAGCAGAAGAAGAGGAGGCTGTGTTTCGCTACGGTCGATTCGATCGAAGATCAGCGTTCCGGCAAGGATAATAGATAATTTCGTTGGCCGTTGTTCGTCATTATCGTGCGCACAATGCACGAGGATGTATTCGTAGACGGTGGAAAGAGAAATGGTTAGCAGACAGGAAGCAGGGTGTACGCGTACGGTGTACGGTGCACGGTGTACAACGTTAAAGGAAGGCGAACGAAGAAGCCGCTCTCCTCCACAGAAACCGGGGCCCCTCTTTGCTTCTCGTTGTTTGGTTGGTGGATCTCCGAGCTTATCGTGATCTACCAAGCAAAAGGGCTTGCTTCCTTCAATTAACGAGGAAAAATGGCCGTCCAGGGCCTACATCTTTATTTTCCACGGCCCACCGTATCGGTACCCGCGTGAATTATTAAAACGATCCGCTCTCTTCTCTTCTCTTCTCCTCTTCTTCTCTTTGCTTCCACCCGCCTTTATCTTGCTTCTCCTTTCCGTTGCTCGATAGCCGCGGCGCCGAAGACGGGACACATTCCCGCAGGGTCGTCGTGTAATTTGGATAAATACTTGCGGCGGTTTGCGGTTCTGCCAACGGCCAGTTCAAACCTCCTGACGCGGAATATTTAAGCCGCAAACTGTGCGTTGCGCGGCTCGAGTTTACCTCGACGCAGGAATTCTCCGATCGCGAATGGCCACCGGTAATAGCTACCTGCTACGCTCTATTTTACCGCGCTATTATACCGCTCCGCTGCCACTTTTCCGCGAGCTCTCCATGCTCCCCGCGAGTCCGGCCGCTTTCAGTGCCAAGCAATTTTCGGCGGATCGCCGCGTTTCCGCGTTTCGTTTCACGAGCTGCGCGATCTTTAATATCCCTATCGTCGTCTCGCTAATTACTCCAACCCTCTCTTTACCCAATTTTCGTTTAAAAGCTTTAAAGTATAGGAATTTCCAAGCTCCGCGAATGGTACTGAAAATCGACCTCGTTATCGCGATTAGAATGGTTTGAGCGTACATCTGCACGTTAGCAAATCATTGGACCGTTGGTAGGTTTCAATCGAACCCTCGTTGAACTCGACTTCTAGTAACATCGAAATAACGGTACCACGTGATCCGTTTTCCGTTGCAAGCCAGCTAGAGAGTAGTAGCTTCGTTTCCCTATACTCCAAATTCCAAATTTAATTCAGACCTGTTCTCTTCGATACGCTATACAACGCACTGCTTCGACGACTGACACGAGCTTGCCGAAGACGCGTTGGACGATACGATAAGAGGAGCTAACGAAAGATCGCGCAAACGCGCAAACGTATGTGCAACGCGTACACCTTGCATACTAAATCGCAGGATATCGCGATCAATGTACAAACAACGACGATCCTTCAGAAGTATAGATTTCTGTTCTAAATACTTGCGTCAATCCTCCTCCTAGTTCCCACAAGAAGAAGCTAATGCTGCACTATAATCTATATCACACTTACCGACAAAAGTTAAGAAACGATGTACTCACTTACGAATTTTTGTGTATCATTTCGCTTCTAAGATTCACAGCTTAGAATAAGCAGTAGCACAAAAATATAGTATTACATACATCGATGAACAATAAGTTCTTCTACTTTTATTTCAAATCCACGTATCTCGAAAGCGAGCGACGATATGAAGCTTCGCAAATACGTACAACGTTTCTTAACTTTTCTCAGCGAGTGTATATATAAATACTACACCGATGGCACCGAGTTCGTCGCCGAGGGATTAAAGGACGTTCTCCGGATTCCCATTTCGCAAAGCCTACCTCAAACTTTCATCCGCTTTATCGCGGAGCACCTTAAACACTGGCCCCTTATCGCGGGGCAAATTTGCGCAAGCGAAGGCAGGCTATCGCGAGTCTTTAAAGGGGAGGAAACGTGAAACGTGTGGCTACTGATTCCCATTCGGGACGCGTCGGTTTTATCAACGGCGCAAGGAACGGATCATAAGCAGCAGATACGGGGTCCCCCGCCGGTGGAGAGACCGTCGCCCGTCGTTCGGGGTAAACTATCCTCCCTTTATCTAGAATCCGCTACAACGCTACGACCACGCGTCTCCCCCCTTGCCAACCCGGATGTTCTCCTAGCATTTTTCCGAATTCCATCCGCCTCGCCCTATCGCACTCCGCAACAAGCCGATGTATCGCGACCCACTGCCGGAGATATTGTCCCGCCGAGGTGCGCACACGCTCCTCGGAAGCTTGGTGCACGAGAAACCGCCGTGAGATCGCCTCCGAGGGGCAAACGGAACGAAGGTTACGACGATACGGAACAGCGAAAAGCCGCGCCGAGTCGAGTACTAAACACGCCGCGGGAGAAACACCGGTCGCGAGTGTTTCCTCGTAATCTTTGTAGACGACGCTCTCCTAATGTTGGTGTTCTTTCTATTACCCCTTCTTCTAACTTTTTTGTCCCCGCGATTCGCCGCTCGCGCTCTCGCTTTTCTTCCCCGTATCCATCTTTCTCGTTTCAACTTTCACATCTTTCTCCCGTCTCGTTTCTCCACTTTTCGACTCCTTCATTCCCGGGCCAACGATACGCGGAGTGCTAACGTAGGCGTTCACAGCCACCGTTAAGCTGCTTCTCCGTGTCCACGGCTGCTTAAGTTCGGTTAGACGACGGGAACCGGTGCATTGAACCGTGGCTTTGATTCGTCGGCCACACCGAATCTGCGACGGACAAAAATGACGCGCCTTTAATCGTTATTAGGGGCGTCGCTGTTGAGCAGCCTGCGCCCGCTGAAACGCGTTGCAACGCGCGTGTCGGCTTCGAGGTTTCGCGAAACTGTATCGGCTGCAAGCGATATGTCTACTCGCTGGTTTCGTTAAACCGCCACAGTTGGTTCGACGCCTAAACGCGCGCTTAAAAAGCTCGCGCTGTTGCCAGCCGCAATAATTGGTGAACGATTCCTCTTTAGCCTGGTTGGTTTCAGCTTGCCAGGGTATCGTGGCGCTCGTTCTCGCACGCGCTACAGCGCTCCGCTGTGCTAAAAGAGAGCAAAAGAGGGACGACTAAGAGGGGACACTAAGGGCGATAATTAAGACGGACGCTGATTTCGCGATAGCGGCTTCGCGACGACCCAGCCGCCCTCGTAAGGACATAACTGTACTTCTTCGCGTCTACACGTTGCACGTTGCACGTCCACGTTGCAGCACACAGGCTCGCGTATAAGTAGCTTGGATGACCACTAAGCGAAAGATGCTTGCAAGCGTGTAGCAGCGATACTCTCCATTATAGCGTATAGCGAGAGAGCTGCTCTCTCTCTCTCTCTCTCTCTCTCTTTCCCTCTCGAAGGATTCCGCTCAGCCTCCAACGAGGCTGAGAGGATCGAGGAGCATCCGAAGAGAAAAAGGAGGAGGAGGAAGAGGCAAACGGTGGTGCAAAGAGGGAGAGAGTGGGAAAAGATAAAGAGGACAGCGAGGAGCATCTCACGGAGGATGACTCCGAGGAGAGAGCCCGGAGGAGTCGAGCCCCAAGATTTATCGGCCTCTTACCGATACTGAGCCGTGCTCAAAATGCTGCAAAACACGCGGCGACTGTGTGCGCGCGTATATATACGGCCCTGAGCCGGATAACGAGGCGCTACCGCCACGGTAAATAGCCCCCGGTCATTTATTAGCTGAATTTATCTTGCCACGCGTCGAACAAAGGGATACGGACTATACTTCGTGAGCGCGCGCCCGCTCCTCTCCGCGTGCGTGTACTCTTCCCTCTCGTGTGCCCGCTCCTCCCCTCCCTTCCCTTAACCCTTTTGCTCGCCTCTCTTTCCCGTCTTTCTGTTTCGCCTTTCCACCCCCAACGGGAATACGCCGCGAGGCACCTGCGTTGGAGGTTCGCCTTATCTTCGTGAGACTATCTGCTTGGGAATTATCGGCGAATCCGAAAAATGACGGTATTAAGATTGGCGCGCGGTTACGGACCCGGTGCACACATCGTACAGTCCCTTGCCAAACCACGCCGATTCCCAAATTCCGCTTTCTCTAGATCGTCCAGCTTTTGCCTTTCCAAGCCTTTCACAATTTCGAAACGCGTCGATGTCCCAAGCGTTTCAATATTCTTCGGCTTCTCGATTCGCAAGCATTTCAATTTCCCAGCGTTTTCATCGCCTAACATTTGAATTGTCCAGCTTTTGGCTTTGCAAGAGTTTCGACGTCTAATCGTTTAGACCTCGAAGCATTTAAATTTC
The DNA here is from genome assembly GCA_028830335.1 of Eucera pruinosa. NCBI lineage: Eukaryota > Metazoa > Arthropoda > Insecta > Hymenoptera > Apidae > Eucera > Eucera pruinosa. Next base: position 13,941,651 of record JAMYCR010000015.1, on the reverse strand, counting down.
CCAGCGTTTCAATTCCACAGCATCCGAATCTCTCAGCGTTCGAATTTCCCAGCGTTCGAATTTCCCAAGCCTTCCACAATTTCTAAGCGCGTCGATGTCCTAAGCGTTTCAATATTCTTCGGCTTCTCGATTCCCAAGCATTTAAATTTCCCAGCGTTTTCATCCCCTAACATTTGAATTGTCCAGCTTTTGGCTTCCCAAGAGTTTCGACGTCTAATCGTTTAGACCTCAAAGCATTTAAATTTCCCAGCTTTTCAATTCCACAGCATCTGAATCTCTCAGCGTTCGAATTTCCCAAGCCTTCCACAATTTCTAAGCGCGTCGATGTCCTAAGCGTTTCAATATTCTTCGGCTTCTCGATTCCCAAGCATTTAAATTTCCCAGCGTTTTCATCCCCTAACATTTGAATTGTCCAGCTTTTGGCTTTGCAAGAGTTTCGACGTCTAATCGTTTAGACCTCAAAGCATTTAAATTTCCCAGCTTTTCAATTCCACAGCATTTGAATCTCTCAGAGTTCGAATTTCCCAGCATTTGAATTTTCCAAGCTTTCGATTTTCTACGCGTTTCGATTGCCAAGCTTTCGCTTCTCAAGCCTTCTCACCGTTCAGCCTAATCTCCCCAGCCGCTATTTCGGACCCGACGAGTTAGAGTCGATCGGCTGACGTTTCAGGGGTTGGTTCGCTGGAAGGAAGAGAGTTTCGCATGGGACTGTATGCGCCAAGGTGGTGGATCGGGTTTTGCATGCGGTGGATCGGCGATTGTAAATGTAGCGGCGAGCCACGTAAAAGGAAACGCGTGTTGTACGTGCGCGGAAAACGCCTGGGCATCGCGCGAGCGTTGATTTGCAATGGTACGTGCACAGACCGGAATCGGTTCCACTGTTTCTCCATTCGACTTCGGTAAACTTCCACCACCAGCCACGGTACGTATTATCGAAACGGTTCTTATGCCCTCGCTTAATTTCTACATTTGCATTGTGCGAATATTTTTGCCCAACGCTTATCCATGGATCCATCGAACGGGGTAAGGTCTCGTAGGTAATATTCAACGCTTTGCCCTCGAGAGTTATCAAAATTGCAGATAATTGGACCGCGAATACATATGCAAATTCGCGTCACTTTACGTAAAACTGAAAGAGTGGACCTCGACGAAGATGCGTTTGATCCTCTAAAGGTTGCACGTCTCTACTTTGCTTTAAATATTTCGCATGGCTTTACATACCACGTGGAATCTCTTCTCTTTTTGCAAATTTAAATTCGCCATAGACGCGAAAAAATCCGCGGTCTAGTCATAAGTGGAATAGTGACCATTTCTCGCCTCCGCCTGGCGTTCTCGGCCAATTGTTCTTATCGAGTCCGAAAGCGATCGCGAGAAGCGAATTCCGCCGTGTATCGAAAAGCTTTACCCAGTTGCTTTGATTTTACGCATTCGATCGGCTTGAAATCGGCCGTCGACGAGGTGTCGAGGGGTTAATTTCACGCGTACTTGTTTCAACGGAGCGGTAAAACAGCCCCGTATAAACTCGCGATTACGCGCGTCGGATTCTATGGAAATCGGAATATTTAAAGCGAAAGTGGTTACAAGTTAGTTGGAACTGTGATTCGATGGCTGGGCGAAGGGCTGCAAGATAGAATCTTGATCGTGTTTCGACACGTTCGTTATCCGCGGCGAGTTACTTAGTATGCGATTGGCAGCCGCGGTGTTCGATACGTCCGCTTTCAGTCGTGATTCTGTAATTGCTTTCGAGCTGCAAACTTTCATGCGCGTCGCGCGATCATATTTTTGCATTCAATTGGCCGCCGCTCGTTTAAATTCTATAACAGGATATCGTGACCGTGAATAGAGATCCGCGAATCGGCCCTGGAAATACCCACGTGCTTCGCTAGCCGCATTCAAACGCGCACAGATTTAATTCGACATCCATTTTCGCCGCCGTGTGTCATCTTGAAGTGCAAGAAATTCCAACCACAGCTGAGCATTAAAAAAAGGCTTAAAAAGTATATCGCAAAAGTTGTCCATATCTATTTACGTTACGTATCCATAGTTACGAATACAAAGTTGGATGAACCACGATTAAAGTTAACATCGAACGCAACAAGATTTCTGATCCCTAATAGTCTAACGATTAATGAACCTAATAATTTAACGATACGGTCGCTACTAACTTAGCTATCGATGCGACGTTAAATTCCCCGTTAAAAAGAAGTAACATAATGGTATTAAAGATCGACGAATGTTTCGTCGAAAGAGGGAACGCGATTAGACGAAAAATTCTAATCGAGAGTCGAGCACCGCTGGATATCAAAGACAAATAGAGCCTTTCATCGCGCGATCGCTCGATTCTTCGGAGTCGCCATTGATGCGCTTCGCCGTGAATCGCTTTGAGAAGCGGAAGATAACGCTACGATTTTTATCTCTCTAACAAGTAAGTCAAAACGGTTTCCCAGAGAATTTATATTTGTCTCTTGCGCGAATATAAACGGCTACTGTTCGCTGCTCCGCCGAACCAATGTATTATTCTTCCACGGGAAGTGGATCAACTGCCACCGTGGAGAAGCACGTACGACAAATTTCAATTAAATCGTTTCATCGTTTCGCGTGCGACGCGTATTCGAAATATCGTCGGCGTCGAATTTCTCTTTTCTGTGAGGCGTCGACGTTTCCAACGAAAGTTGGAATTAAACCGCCGATCTTCGCGTACTTTACAAATTTCGCAGACACGCGCGTCCGCTTCTGAAACGCGCGAATGTTGCCTTCGATCGTTGTCGATGCAACAAAATTATCGAATCGATCGAACGCCGTATCGTTCGAAACCGCCATAAACATTCGAAATCGTTCCCACGAGTGCGTAAAAATTTCCAATCCATTTGCGACAAATCGACGAACGAATGACTCGTCCGAAACGCGTCTCGCCCCACGCCGAGGAATTAAATTCCAACGAGATTCCAGGGAAAAAATCCTGTCCACCCGATCGAGCGACAAAAGAAATACACGCGCTGCGCAAAGTTGCAAAAGGTGCAAAGTGTCGAGGAGCAAAAGAACGGTGAAAAAAATTATTTACTTGCGCTTCTCTCCGCATCGAGAAGGGAGAAGCGAGTGGAAAAAGGAGAGGCGAACATCGTCGGCGTAAAATATGATACTTCGCACCTTAGAATAATTTATCACCGACGCGTTTCCATGCTGCGGCTGAATCGAACGGGTTGCAGCCACCCGCACCCGCAGCTTCGAAACATCCCAGTGGCGGAAATCGTGGGGCAAATCGCAGAGAATCCTAGGGATAAGCTTCGATGCGTTCGGTTAACCAAGGACACGTTTCTGCTTCGACGTTTCTCGTCGCATCGTTAACGTTGCACCCTACCCAACCCGTCAAAGTGACGGATCTCCGAGTTCTCGTTCCAAATACTTTTTCACCTTACAACTATCCCAACTATCCGAGTTTGATTTTAACTTGATTTGTGGCGCGACAGCGTAGCGATTCCCGATTACGCTGATAGTATTTCAAGAGGCGTATACGGTTAATATACTTTGCATTGTATCTTTAGACCAGCTAACCCTTTCGCTACGCTTAACCTTTCGTGCACGCGGTAGGAAAACAGGCGTGAATTTCGAAACGCAGGACTCCATGCGTCAGAAATCGACCACAAATGCAAATAGTATGTTAGAACATAGGAATGAAGGATACTTATCGCGACATTTGCTACGTCGCTATATTAGATACGTATTATTATTCCACCGTTATTTGTCGTTACGTTCGAGCCTGCTAGCAGAGATAACGAACACGCGTCTCTCTCTCTCTCTCTCTTGCATGCCGCGCATTTATGCAACCGCGTTGAAGTTTATCCTGTACGATGCTATCAACTTGCAGAAGCGCGTTAAAATGAAACTCCGAGAGCCGAGGCGCGGTTGCCTTAGTTAGGAACGAAGAAGCCAAGGGTCGAGGATCGATGGCTTGCCTCGATTTATCGGGTTGCGGGTTTCTGGCTGTCGTCGCGGGCGAAAACGGAGACGGATACACCGAGAGGGTGGCAGATCGGGAGCGACGAGAGAAGAGAAGACAAGAGAAGAGAAGAGAAGAGAAAAGGGTTGCCGGTGGTGTTCTATCGGTGTCGCGCTATGCGCCCCAGGGTTAAGTGGCATTCTTGGAACTTTTATAATTATTTTCCACGGAGGCGAGATCGTTAATCAGTAATTGGACGAGCGGTTCTCGCCGGGAAACGTGCAACGGGCGAAGGAGAAAGAAGAAGATAAAGGAGGAGGAGGAGAAGAAGAAGAGGAGAGGCTAGCTTATTACGGTGTCGCTTGGCTTGCGGCGCGCAGCATCCACGGTTCACGCGGGGAGAGGACTCCGATAGAGGGACGTTTATGTTTCCTGCTAACGGTGTATTTATTAGCCGGGGACCTCCTGCCTCTTTGTATCCGCTCGATAGCAACCGTGCCGTCATCGATTGCCTCGCCTCTGTTAACGAGTCCCGCTCTTTAACGTTCGGCGCCGTTCCCCGACACCCCCTCCGGGCATGCAAAAACACCCCTTCTACCCAATATCGCGCTTCTATTCGCGTAAAACTCTACCCCGCGCGCCGACTGCGTGGCTTTTGAAGAGCAAATCGAACGATTCGGAAGAAGCCTGCCGCCGATGGCCACGTGCGAGAGTTAATCGAAAAGGAATAATTAAAGGTAATAATTCCGTCCGCGATAAGGGAAATTCAGTTTTCTCGCGTGTGCACGCGTTCGTTCGTAGCGCAAGGTATGCAGACGACGCGAGTTTAGTGGATAAGGTGAGTTACGCGTTTGTTTGGAGCCGAGTTCGGCGACAATGGAACTTGAAATACAGTTTCGCGTGGACGTGGATTTGATAAAGGAAATTTGACGACGAGGCATGGCTTCTGTTCTTTTGCGCGTAACTAATTTGCATCCGCATCCGATGACCGTCGCTTATCGCGGTATTTATCTCCTACCGATTGCGAAACCATTGCGACGTTAAAAAATCGCGAGGCTTTTCATCCTCCAGTTTTGTTATTTCGATGCTTAACCGGTTAACCGTGGAAGACGAGTTACCTAGTAGTCGTTTACGTTGCCAACATTTTCAACTCGACAATTAATTTGCTCGCAGAAAATTAACGTCTGTCTTCACGCGAGCAAAGCAAAGCAATCATCAGCTTCCCCGTTAAAAGTATTCCAATTTGAGAAACGACTCGATAAACGGGTTAAAGCTGAAAGCGAAAATGTTTGCGAATACGATCCGACCGTAGTTACGATTGAGAGTCTCTGGATTTACGAAATCGATCGCGTATTTCGAGGCACGATGCAAATAGCAGCAGATTGACGCGTGTGCGTCGTATCGATTCGTTCGGACGACGTTGCCGAACGTGCCGGGGTGCCTAAAGCGGAGAAGGCGAGCGGAGAAGCATCATCGAGCGTCGTCGGCGTCGACGTCGACGGAACGCGACGTGACGTTGCCGGTAACCGTTGCAATTTGAGCGGCCTCGTCGGGACAGTAAGAAAATTGGTTCGATCGTAGTAACTCACGTATTTACCCACTCGCTTCGATGTTTGATCGCGGATATATTGGCGAAGGGAAGCGAAGGCACGCACGGTGGTCTCGCGGTGTGGTCCTCGGGTCGAGAAGAGTCCGCTGATAGCATTCTCACACATTCTTCTCCTCCCTCTCTCCATCGGGATCCTCTTCTCTTCTTTTCTCTTCTCCTCCTTTTCCATCACTCTTCGCAGACCTGCCTTCTTCTCTTCCCTCTACGCTCTCCTCTTCTTCTTCTTCTTCTTTGCCTATCTTCTCTCTTCCCCCATCATTTTCCTCCTCCTCCTCGTCGTCGTCGCCTTCTTCCTCCCTTCTCCTCTTGTTGTTCGAGTGGCACGAGAAAGACTTCTGCCTGCGCGACCCCGAATGAGCCGTGATTTTTCGCAAACTCTCCCTCGCTAGCCTCTCCCGGACGTATAACGTACAATTACCCGAAGACCAGATTACACGGGGCATGGGAGAGGCTCTCGACGCTCGTTATGCCATCGCAAAGCCCCGTTCGCAGTGGCCCACTCGAAATGGAGCCCTGCGAGCCGAGATACCGATCCACGTTGACCACGAATCGCGGTCCGGCTTCGACCGATCCACAGGAGGAGGAGGAGGAACATCTTCGCGTTTCTCCGCTCGGAAACCGTGTGCACGAGCTGCCTCCTCTACCTGGCTACCACAATTCACGTGTTCCCTCTGTCCAGATCGATATTTCTGGTACAGCACTTCGCGCGAATCAAACACCACTCGCATGAAAACAACCTCGACGCGCTAAATGGAAAACTCCTCTCTCTAATGATTTATTCTTTTATTTCTTTGTCGCCTTCTTTTCTTCCTTTTCCTTTTCTTGGGATCGTGCGTCTAGCCACGTCGATGGGTTTCATCGTTGACGAACGGACGAGGAAAGGGTTGGAATTCGTTGGATTCGAGTCGCCAACACGATATACGTATAAAGCGCGGAAAGCGAATGACTTTCGTTATTAACCCTTTCGGCGCTAAAAGTAGCTCTCTCTCTCTCTCTCTGGTTATTCGTCGCCGATTGGTTAATTCTCGCGTTGTGTGCACCGATAAGTAAACTACTTTGAAATTGATAAGCAAACTATTTTGAAATTCTCGATACGTAAACTATTTTGAAAGCGGGTCGACGATTTTATTTTGTCGTAAGAAGAAGCTTCCACTCGGAGGACAGCGATTATATTTGAGCTCGAGTAAGAACCCAGCTTTGTTAAAAATAAACGCTGAATCTAGCGAAATACCTAACATACCATGAGTGATCGGTGGACTGCGGATTCTTATTTATTTATGAGAAAGTTGAATGCATAGAGGAGGGAAAAATGCGCAGAACACGCGAAGATATTCAAAATATATAAAGCTTAGTCCCGTCTTGAATCCCCACACTCCGTTTTTAACTTTAAAGATACAAATCCGCCCAGTTTAGTAATTTTCTATTAATTAAAAGCCCTCGCCAAGCACAGCATCATCTATAGCTTGGCATTTCTAAGCTACCTCGCATTCATTTGTCAAGCAAACTGTCGCTGAACGACCACTGATTTCCAAAACGGCGGACATCGCAGAGTCCGAAGCGAGAAGCGAAGAGTTAAAATATAAAATTCCGATTACGGAGCGCAGTGTCGCGCGTTTTCCGGCGAAAGGGTTAAACAGGCCATGAATATTCGAGAAATATCGCACGGCGAGGGTGTAGAGTCTGGCGGATCGCGGGAAAGAAAAGCCTGGTGGCTCGTTTTTATCTTTCCGCGACCCTCTTCTTGGACGCCTCGGCGGACCAAGAATAGAGGAGGCTTCGCTTCTTTCCAAACACATCGTCCCAAAGCGCGTTGTCTTCCGGTTTTCATATTTAACGAGTCAACTTTTCGTCGAACCGCCTGAAAGTTTTCGAGGTTCTCCAAGTGGATGTTCCCGCCACCCTCTCGCTCCCCTTTCGCTTCCGTGTAGTCTAGCGTGTTACCAGCTTGTCGTTAACGCTCCGGATCCTCTTCGCCATCGGAGCAAGCGTCAACAGCTGCCGGCGATCATCGTCTTTCGTGTATCCTTGCACCTTGCGACGACGAGAGTTGCTCCGCTTCTCTCAGCCCCTTAAGTGGCCTCCACTCGAGCGAGAGCAACTCCGCGACACCGAGAAACACCGAAACCCGCCGCACCGCTATTAATGCCAACTCGATAAATACCAGCTAGGCGTTGCATTGCGGCGGTTCGCGCGGCTGTTAACCGCAACCTTCTTGCCGAGAAATCGCCGGTACAACGATCTCTGATATTCCACGGCTCTTCCCATTAACGCGTCTGTTTACGCTTTCGCTGCGTTACGTTACCGTTTCCAAGCGAATGTCGCGAGATAAAGCAAGCGGTTAGATAAACGCGAGGCTATTTTCGCGACCGGAGCAACCATAATCGAATATTTCTTTACGTGTTTCAACGTAAGATTAGGAGTTTCGACGCGTTGAATTATTAAAGATCGACGTTTAGAAGTTGTGAATTCTTACGGGTTGTAATTTGGCAGCTTTAAATTACGAAGCTTCGGAATTTTAGGGTTTTGGGTTTTGCACGTACGTATGCATATATAAGTTAAAGGATCCGCAGTCTAGCGATGAAACGCGGACTTGAATCGGTAAATATTTGGGTATCGGTGAAGGCTACGTCAGCCGTCGAAGTTAGGAAGCACGTTGGGGGGGACAGGAGCTTCTCGTGTTATTGCGAAAATTCTTACGGAGATTTCGAGACAAAAACCGGTCGGTGAGTCAGAGCAACTTGCTTTTGACGCGACGGTTCGCCCGATTTTCGGAATTCGTTCCCCATCAAAACGGGACACTAGAGAGGATAGAGAGAGAGAGAGACCATTGGAAACGAGAAATTCTATAAACACCTATTCATTATCGTTTTATTGCGTTGCATCTGGCACGGAGGAGCGTATCTCATTGTTAAAAGCAAGACATTTAGCCTGGCGTCGCGTAGCGGCGGGGAAATGATTTTAAGCTCGTCCATTATGGCAGTTTACGGGGGCCTTCGATTTTGGTTAACGGCCACGTTTACGCCCTGCGTTGTCCAAACAAGCGATTGGTCAGCAATTTCCGACGACTTTAAGGAAACTGCCGCGGCATTCGACAGTTTACTCGACTCTCGGTCCCGTCCTAAACAAGCACCCAGCCATTCCGACTGATTACTTTTCTACTCTAGAACACCGCGCCACGTTGTAACTTCTATTACTGCTGCATTATTCTTATGAACTCTTCGGACCGTGAAGAAGTATTCTAGCAGGCAAACGGCAAAAAGTCAGCCAAGGTGAAAGTTTAGCTCCGTGCCTTCCTAATTTTTTCCCCCCTCTCCCTTTTCGCCCTGGCTTAAAGGGCTAAGAGCTGCCAGATGTTCGGAGAAAGCTTCGCAAATATTGTTTCGCAAATGATGACCTTTTCAAATAATTCGTACCGATTTGTAGCTCGCTTAAACGATGGCAGAGAGTAGTTTTAAGAAGGTGTGAAACTATAGAAAGTCGAAGGCTTGGAATTCAAGAGCTTGGGAATTAGAATTCGACAGATTGACAATTCGAAGGCTTGGAAAACTGAAGGCTTAGAAAATCTGAGGCATGGAAATTCGAAGGGTTGGAAAATTGAAAGCTTGAAAATTCGAAGGCTTGGAAATTTGAAGACTTGGAAATTCGAAGGCTCGGGATTCTAAAGCTTGGAAATTGAAATGCTTGAAAATTCGAAGGCTTGGAAATTCGAAGGCTCGGAATTCTAAAGCTTGGAAATTGAAATGCTTGTAAAGTCGAAGGCTTGGAAAGTAGAAAGCGTGGAACGTTGAAAAGGCTAGGAATTCGAGAGCTTGGAAATTAGAATTCGAAGGCTTGTAAAGTCGAAGGCTTGGAAAACTGAAGGCTTGTAAAGTCGAAGGCTTGGAAAACTGAAGGCTTGTAAAGTCGAAGGCTTGGAAAACTGAAGGCTTGTAAAGTCGAAGGTTTGGAAAACTGAAGGCTTGTAAAGTCGAAGGCTTGGAAAACTGAAGGCTTAGAAAATCTAAGGCATGGAAATTCGAAGGGTTGGAAAATTGAAGGGTTGGAAATTCGAAGTGTTGAAAAATTGAAAGCTTGAAAATTTGAAGACTTGGAAATTTGAAGACTTGGAATGCTAAAGCTTGGAAATTCGAAGGATTAGAAAATCGAAAGCTTGGAACGTTGAAAAAAGGCTTGGAATTCGAGAGCTCGAAGATTAGGAGGCTTGGAATCGGGAAGGTAGAAGGTTCGAAGGCTCGGAGACGTGAATGACTTAAAAATTCCAAAGGCCTGGGAGAAGCGAGGGGTTCGGTAGCTTTGGTATCTAGTTGAAATATCAATTACCGGGGCGAGTGTACATTTAATTATGCCCGTTAGCCAGATAATTCCCGATTGCCATTCCAAAAGTCTTGCGCTTAAATTACAAGCATATCGAGAGGGGGATTGAAGGGAGCGGAGACAGGTTGACGGGTTAATCTTGCGGCTTTACAGCTCTGTTCGGGACTCGGGATGCCTGCCATCCCCACGAAATACTTTTCTCCTACGATGATTATTATAATCGGCTGTCAGTGGCTCGTTCGCATGACGATACGTGAAAGCGTTAAATTAAATTTAAATCTCGCTCGTTTCCTTTCTGACCGATTCCTCCTCGCTTCGACGAGGCCGAGGGACTGTGAGAAACGCACGTTCGAGTAGGAAAGAGTGGCAAGTGAAACGAAGGTAGGCAGAGACGAGTGGATTCATCGAAAAAGAAACACGCGACACGCACGCCTTCGAGTAACAAACCGGCAAAAGTTGTACCGTGGAAACCCGGTGGTCCTTTTCGAGATTGCACGCAAATTACCACGTACGGTTCGCGTTATCGATTACTGCGCTACATCGAGTACTAACACACGCGTATTAACGCTAACCGTACCGGCATTTTACGTGTACCTATTCGGTGAATCTTTCTAGGCGAGAAAAGAAGCAAAAAGAAGAACGAAATTTAAGAAACTGATAAATTGAACGATAGAAGAATTTTGATAAAGCCAAGCGAACGAAAGAATGAACGACGAGCGTAGAATCTTATTGTTAGACCGGCTGCAAGATTACAATACTGCGTTGCAGGATTCGATTCGGTGTCGATACATCGAAAAGCGAAAGAGTTAAAGGGCAAAACTTTATTCCCACCCCGAAGTAAACTCCTTCATTTCCACAACTTCTAATAATACGAATAACAAAACGAAGTAAACATATGCTAGCTGTTCTTTTAAAGTGCTGTAAACTCGTTTATCCGTGCACCGAGATATTTAACCCTTTGACTGCGACGCTATTTCTATCGTGGACAAATGATACGATCAAAAAAGCCCACGTATGGTACGCGTGCGTAAAAATTCACTACACGTGTAAGACAGTAAAACGTTACGCTGCTGTTGAAACGAGCCGTCAAATATCGTTTTACAGCGTTAAGTTAGGAAACGAATGCGTGTTGCGTTATAGAAAATCTGTTAAGCGTATATATGCGCGTCTTTCGCAGTCAAAGGGTTAAGGGTAGGTTTTATGTGTTAGGTGTTAGGTAGAAGAAAGAATTACGCAAAAGAGAATACTACGTCTAACTGAAGCTAGCCTTTACTCGTTTCTTTTCAAAAGTGAATTTACTATACCGCTTAAAAAAGAACAGCTCACGTATGTAACGCGGTTCGACATGGAGAGCCAAAAAAGGCAACCTATCGTATCTAGAGTAAGATTCCGGCGTCGCCTTTCGAGTATTACAATAACGCGGCTAGCTTATGTATATGCTAACGAAATCTCCACTCACCGTTCCGAAGACGAAGACAACCGTTTCAATCCGAGAACGCATCCAATCTCTTACGCAACCCCTTTCCCTTCTTCGACCTCCTGCTCGTCGAATTATTCTCCTCGCCGCGCCTCGACGAAAACACGTGTCCGACGGAACCCAAGCGGATTATCCTTTTCCTCTTGTCCGACTTTGTCCGCGTGAACGGTCGATTCTTGACGCCGAGGGAACGAACAGGTTTGCGTCAAAGCGAACGATCCTCGTGATTAAGACGGAATTAGGAAGAGAGTGGAAGGAACGTGGCTGGCAGCCCGCGTGGCTTATATTTTTCTCTTCTTCTTGTTCTCTTTCTCTGGTCGGCGCCGCCGTCGCGTCGCGTCGCGTCGCGGAAACACCTGCTGCGTTTCACGGATACCGGAGCCCTCTCGTTTGTAAATTTAAGGGTCAACTAGCTTCGGAATTACAGTCCGACGGGAAGATTTCAACCTTAGAGGCTGGCCGCTGCTCTTCCGCCCTTGCTTGCGATTCCTTTTTGTTTCGCTACGGTGGCTTGAAAGTCAAACTCGGAGACATTTTCGTGCTTCAAGAATCGCGCGTTAAGCGTTCGAATTTCCACGATTTTTGATCCCCAAGCCTTTGAATTTCTACACGTTTCTTCGGTTTCAAGCGTTCGAATTTCCCAGGTTTTCGTTTCCCAAGCATTTTAATTCCCAAGCCTTTGAATTTCTATACGTTCCTTCAATTTCAAGCGCCTAAGCTTTCGAGATTTTCAATTCCCAAGCATTCTAATTCGCAAGCCTCCGAACTTCTAAACGTTTCGATTTGAAGGTTATTTATTAACAGAAGCGCGTCCACCAACTCTTCGAGTCGTTCGAATAATTACAAACGCCACTTTAAGCGTCCGAGTTTTACTTTCAGCCACTTGTTAGCTTCTTTCGACTCCTTTCCTTCTTTTTCGCCGATTTAGCGAAACTATCGAATCGTTAACAGTTGAAAGCGGCGTTCGCACCTTTCCGTATCTTCCCGTGCGCCATGCTGCACTCGCGATGCATCGCGGATAGTAAAACGATGACCGGCGATTAGGTTAATAAACGTGTCGTATTAAAATCCGTTTCACCGCACTTCGCTTGTGAATATCGTCGCACTAACTGCACCGTAATCCATTGCACCGCCGCGACACTGCGCGCGATGTCGTTTGTTACGCGACGAAAGGAGTATAAATTCGACAAGCAGAAGCGGCGTTCTAGCCTCTGGCGATTTGTTATTGTTCGCGCGGCGCGCTTCTTACGCGCACTAAACTCCAATGGGAACGGATTTCGATCTCGATACATCTCCCCTCTGTTTTCGCTGGCTCGATTACCCGTGCTTTCAAAACGGGTTTCGAATAGATTCGTTACGACCGAAATCCAACGCTATCTCTTCCCTTTCCACGGATCGCGCGAAATTTTGGCCAGCCTCTTTTCACGCGTCCTTCGCGTTTTTTATCCGCGCCTCGCCCTTTTTCCCTTGCTTCCAACCATTTGTTTTTGTTTTGCAATACGAGTACAGTTTCCTCGGATACTTTGTCGGTGTTCCATTATTATTAGACAGCTCTTTTCCAACCTGCCGAATTTCACTAATTTTATTTCGTTCGCGTTCAGCAATTTTTTGCTCGCATCGCGTTTAGAAAATATACACGCGTCCACGGGACTGGAAGGGTTAAACAGTTAACCTTGAGGGTTTAGAATCCCCGTGATGGACTGTAGGCTAGGCTGGTTGAAACGCGGAGGAAGAGGACGACGACGCTGGCGAAGGATAAACGAAGAGAATGGTTAGGGGGCAGGTTATTAGCAGCTTGTTAGTGGACGAGGAGAAGGCAGCTGCTCCTCATTTAAGTTCGAACAATTAAATTGTCTGGTCCCGGATGATCCGACCACTTTCGTCATACCTACTCATCGTCTCGTTGAGTCCCGTAATAAGATGACCGATTGACTGGCTCACGAAATGCATTATTTCCTGCATTTAGAGGGCAGCAGACGTGCTCACGTGCGTGTGTGTGCGTTCACTGCAATTAGCCCCGGTCGATTTCCATCCGATACTATCGCCATTGACCAACCGTAACATAGACTATCCATTCTTATACAGAATCATTAGGGAGCTACCATTTTGCTATGATAATTTAGAGCAGACGAAGGCAGAAATTCAGTTGTAACTAAATCTCGCGCGACGCGCTTCTTTTCGACGTGCGCGATTACTAAGATTCAAATCTATAATAATGCACATGGGTATATACTTGCGGACTAAATTATACGACACTTTGTGCTTCGTTTCACGATTATATTAACCCGTTGCCTTGGAATGATTTTATTAGCCAATTAGGCTGGCGTTGGTTGATCGCTATTTTTATGTCACGTACAAATCATTCGGATATTATAGGGAATCTTGATTCGAAAGCCTCGTATTAAAACGCGAAGCTAAAGGAAGCACGTGAAATGAAACTATTTATCCTTAACTGATACCTGTTAAGTTAAACAAATATTACGACAAATATCCACGATGAAATCTAACGAATAGAATTTTGCCAAAAGAACGTATAAGACGTTTGCATCGGTAATTAAAAAAATATATGTATATACAACGAGTCGGAAGTAGATTGAATAACGAGAAGATCCTCCCTTTACTTTATCCTACTTCGCGCGTTGGATTTTGCGAACTTTAGCGCGTGTTTCTTTCTACTTTGGTCCTGGTCTGGGCCTGGCCAGGCGCGCAACGTTATTTCAGTTTCCTGTCCTGCAAATGGATAGTCTATCCTGTAGTTAGCGGACGGTATCGGCTTTGGGCCCAGGCTAACGTCGATTATTTCTGGTGACGTTTGCAACGAGCCACGTCGCGTTTCCAGTCGGATAGACAGTGGCCATCGTAGGGTCGCTCCGTTGTTTGCTGTTCCGTTGAAACGTTTCTAAACACCCTGCAGCCTCGTTAACGAGCGTCTTAATCAATTTCGATGCGTCCATCCTCGCGTCAACCGCCTTGCTCCTCTTCCTCTTCTTCGCGTGTCTGCGTGCCTGTTAATCACACGCAAACGAATCGGTGAGAAACATCCCGGGGAAAGCGCGCTGTCGAAGGATAGACAAGACGCGTTTTAATTACACCGCCGTGCCGCGGTTAAAAGTTTCCTACCGCTCTCGAAATTAACCGGCTCGCGGAATAGAACAAAATATAATATTTCACCTATATTCCTAGCAATCTCTTTTACATTTGCAACGTTTTATTCCACTCATTCCCAATTCCCTCTTTTCTTTTTTAACCCTTTGCAAACGAGTGTGGCGGCAAACAGCCACCCAATTATTTTCCACTTCGCGGATAAACGTTGATATTCGTAGCAAGAAATTTGAATTAATGGCACTCATAATCACCTTTGATAATAGTTGATAAAAAATTCGTTAAGCGTTATTAAATTCTATACGCAATGCATTCATAATTGAGTGAAACTATTGTTGACTGTTATTTTTTCTCGTCCGCAAAGGGTTAATTAAATAAGTCATTGTAAATATGTCTAGGCCTAGCTTCCATCGCGTTCGCGAATTCTTCCATCGACGGTTGCCTAAACTTTCCCCAATTTCCCTTCTTTTGCCCTCGAGTTTGCATTTCCGGGAAACGTTTAACGACAACGAGTGGCGAGCTTTTGACCGGCAACGCGTGTAAATAAGGGGATGTGATCGACACGGAACTTTTTGTTCCACGCGAGCGTGGCAATAAATCAGTACAGCTGAGCGAGGAATTGAAGCAAGAAAAAAAAGAAAAAACGGAAAAAGTAAAGGTGATTGTCGGGTGGGTGCGGTGGAAGCAGGGTCTAATGCTCTCTCAAGACCCCGGAGAGAGGCTCTCCCTTCGGTAGCTCTAAATCTCTCACTTAGCACCCATCATTCTCCCTAAGAAGTCTCACCCTGTACACGTAAACACACTCTTGGGTGCCACTTAGCTACTTCGACATGTGTACGTACTTAACGAATCCTGAACACCACGATCGTGCCCCGAGTTCGTAGCCTGGCCGCTTTAAAATCGCCACCTTTGCCGCCGCTAAACTTGCGACTACCAAAACTCTCAACCCTGCCTAGGATTACGGAATTCGTAGAAGTAAAGTAGACGTTGGAAGCTACTCAATCCACGAATCGTTTCGATTTGCAGCGGAACGTTCGTTAACATCTGTTTAACATTTGCGACGATCTTATTGCACGTTAAATACGACGACGTATCGCGCGCTGATTCATCGAAAGTATATAACAAAGTCCAACGTCCCTCGTGCTATTATTCGAAAAGTTGTCGCTTAAATGGTAACGATCCTTGCGCATGTTAGCGCGTCAGTTTTCACGGCGAACAGAAGATAAATCGTAAAACGATATCGCCTTTACGGCAATTAGAAAGATTCGTTTTCGCGTGGCTTCGTTTAACTCTTTGCAGCGCATCGGTATGAAAAATTATACCCAGCTTGCACGGTGGAATTCTTCTAAATCCGTTTGCAAACTTGAAAATAAACGAATCTTATGCCTCGGTCAATTAATAAGTACGTTGGAAATAGTGCAAAGCTATTAATCGCGACATCTATCATAGGCGAACAATACTTGTCTAGAAAACCGCGCGACGCCTAACGCAATGTAAAAAATCGCTTAACAGGGAGCCATCGGAGCTAAAATCTAGCTCTAAACAAAAGTCCACTGGGCTACAGGTTTCCTTTTTCCCTCTTCGCTTTGCAACCGAAATGAAAGGCGGCGAATGAAATTTCTCCACGAGTATCGCGAACAAAATTGCTCCGTTTCGTAGCGGAATCCGCGTCGTTGGGAGCCGGCTGTTTTAAGTTTCGAGGCACGGGGTCGCGGGCAACAAAGTTACGCTTCGCCCGGAAAGTTTCGGCCGACGGGAGGGCAGTTGACCCGGAAGGTGCATCGATTCGTCCATTATTCATTTGCTGGCATTCTCGATGATGGATCGCCATTCGCGTCACACTTCGATGATACGGTTCGCTCGCTCGCGCGCGCTCCTATCAACCCCGGGTTGCGTTTTTCCGCGCGTACGCAACAACATTCTATCCTCCCTCTCTTTCATTCTCCGTCCCATCTGCCTTTTCGTTTCGTCCTCTTTCCAGCACACGCGCGTTCGCCCTTCCTTTTGTTCGGCTTTTTGTCGAGCAACCGATTGCAAATTATGCCGGAGCAAAACGGCGGGGTTAAGGGGAGATACCGGGTGGAGAAGGAAAGAAGAGAGGCGAAGAAAGAGAGAAGGGAAGAAGAAGAAGAAGAAGAGGAGGATGCGAGCACGGGATCCTCCTGCACGAGTATCCATAATGACAGATTACGGCGGCATTAATTCCTTGTTTAACCAACAAACAACCTACCCGGCATGCCGTTTAAGTAATAAAATATGGCGGCCGTGGCCCGGGGCACCTAACGACTCTGCCCTCCTCGCGTTCGCCCTTTTACCGAGCCTCCTGCCATTCTTTCTTTCGTATTTGCTCGCTTACCGCTCACCACCGCTTACCATTGCACGCTTCGTGCACTTTGCGCCGGCCATTTTTGCATGCACCCGTCTGCCCCCCGATTATTCTTCTCTTTACCATCCTTCCTTCTTTCCTTTTACTCTTTCTCGTTTAATAAACGATAAACGTCACGGTTGGACATTGTTGCGTCCGATACACGCGTGCAGCGTTTCGCTTTACTCGGCGAGATGAAAAATTGTTTAAACGCCCGTCTATTTTTCCATTTCGAAGCCCTCGGTGGAAGGAAAGCGTGGAATGTATTCCGTGGCAAGGAGAGCAAGGAAGGAACGTTTGTCGCCGTAGCTATCGGTTGCAAGGGCGATCCTTCGACGGCCGCTGCTGCAAGGCAATCCCCGAGATTGCCGTGCTTTTTCCGAGCAGTCGATACGCGTCAATGCGCGTGTTTCTTCCGCGACCGGGCAAAACACCCTTCTCTCCTTTCCTTGTCCATCTTAACTCCGCGTCTTTCTCTTCCGTACGGTGCGCGCACATTTTCATGCAGCCATCTCCGTGGTTGGTCTCGAAGCAACCCGGGAAAAAAAAGCCCGATGAAACGTGCCGTTACGTGGCCGCGCCACTGAAAGCTGCTTCGATGCAACGAGAGAGAAAGAGAGAGAGAGACAAGAACAAGGTAGAAGAAAGGGAAATATACTTAGGCGATGATCAGGATCTTCCCTCGCAGAGTATAAAATGGGCCACCCATCGTTATCTATCCCGTATCCGGTAAACGTTCGACCCGACGCGACCAGCTTCCCCGAACCGTGTCGAAAATGAAAGTTCTATCGGTCGAAGAAGCGATCAATTTCAATGGGACGCGACTGTTAAGGGATACGATTGCACGCGACCGCACGCTCGCAACGTTGTACTTTCCGCGGACATTGTACGTATTATCGTGGCGAAACACTAATATTAGCCGGTCGTGAGCACCGCGTCCGGTCATTACGTCTGTTCGCGGGAACAATGCGAGTTAAGAGCTGCTCCAACCTGTACGTCCTATGGGATTTAACGCCAACAACCGGCCAGAGGGTGGTGTGCTTGTTCTTTCTTCTTCTTCTTCTTCTTGTTCCACGCTCGCTCCACGGGTGGGAAGGTTACGGGGGTGTGGATAAAAATTCGCGATACTCGTCTTCGGCCCTTCGCGCTGGGAGGTCAAGCTTGCGTCGAAAGCTCGCTCTATTATATTGCTTGATCCGTGCGGTGTTTTAAGTTTGAAGATGTTGCAGGGTAGGTGTTACAGATGAAAGAGTTCGATGGTTGGATTCGATAGTTCGTCGCCTTGGCAACTCGAACCTACGAGGATTCGAAGCTTTGGGAATTGAAAGCATTGGGGTTCGTAGCGTTGGAAATTGGAAGCAATTGGAATTGCAAGCTTTGGGAATTGCAAGCTTCGATAATTCGTAGCTTTGCGAATTCGTAGCTTTACGAATTCGTAGGTTTGCAAATTCGAAGCTTCGCGAATTCGAAGCTTTGGGAATTGAAAGCATTGGAGGTTCGTAAGGTTGGAAATTGGAAGCTATTGGAATTGCAAGCTTTGGGAATTGCAAGCTTCGATAATTTGTATCTTTGAGAATTCTTAGTTTTACGAGTTCTTAGCTTTGCGAATTCGTAGCTTTGCGAATTCGTAGCTTTGAGAGTTCGTAGCTTTGAGAATTCCAAGCTTTGGTAATTCGTATCTTCGGCAATTCCAAGCCTTAAAACGTCGTAGCTTTCTCAAACTCGAAGCTTCGGAAGCTTCGAGAGTTCGAAGCACGTAGGAACTCCAACTGCTGACAATTCCAACGCCTCGAATCTCGATACTTTGGCAACCGTGACATTTCGAGAACGGTTCGAAATTTGACTAACTGTAAAGTTTGCGACTCGGACGGTACGGGAATTCGGTACGGGGGAGAGCTGTTAGAAGCGTGCGCGGTCGATTCGAAGGGAACGAGGATCGCGGTTAAGAGCGCGAGGGGTAACGCGGTTTCCGGGTCGACATTTAGAAGTCTCGAGGCGACGCATCTCGGACGTAAACGGCAGGAAAACTCGTTATACTAATCCGGCTTCCTAATTGTGAGCGGAAGGACTGCGGCAGCCCCTTTTCGAGGGGCCGTTTCTGCGCCCCTTTGTGGTAATGTCTTTTCACTGTTACCGCACACCGCGCGCCGCGCGCCGCGTTCTCGGACCACCCCGCAACTCTGAATACATTTTTACCAACCGTCTTCTGCCTGCCTCTTTTCAAAACGCCAGCTTACGTGACGCGCTTAGATATTTTCTTTTCCTTGATCCCTAATTATTCCGGTCACCGGCCACCGGCAAACCTCCTGCCACCGCTCGCTCGAACCCAACCCTTTCTCTGGTCCCTCTTTAACTTCCTTTCTTTTAGAATTTAACTAGGCAAAGCGAGGGGGATCGCGGTCGCTGCGGTCCGCGTAATCGAAATTTATTACGCCCCGCGTAACTCGCGGCTACCACTCTTTCGGTAAATCTTGACAAACCCCGAATCGGGCAACTTACTATTCCTGCGGTAAGAGTATTCGCGAGCAGCGAACCGCTGGGGGACCATCCCGGTGAGCACGTTAGATTAATCGTTACACGCGTACGCGCGCACTCGAGCTACGCTGTTCGAAAGTGGAGAAGGTTAGTCGAATCTTTGGCAATACGACGCTTCCGAGACTCGAAGCTTCGAGAATTGGAGACTTTGAGATTTCGAAGCGTTGAGAGTTGCAGAATTTACGGATTCGAAGCTTGGAGAAGATTCGATACTTATGGATTTCGAAGCGTTGAGAGTTGGATAATTCAGGGATTCGAAGCATTACGAATTCAATGCTTCGGGGATTTCGTGCTTACAGATTTCGAAGCGTCGAGAGTTGGAATATTTAGGGATTCGAAGCATTACGAATTCGTAATTTTTGGAACCGGAAGCTTTGTCAACTCGAAGCGAGAGAACTCTAAGCTCTCGCAATTGAAAAATTTAGAAATTCGGGGGATTGGAAACGCAAACCATAGAGAATTGGAAAGCTTTGAAAGTTTGCAGCTTTCACAGCACGACATCTTAATAATTCGCAGCTTTGCTACTTCTCCAAGCTTTGAGAACGAGTAGCTTTCGGAATTCGTAGCTTTGCAAATTCCAAGCTTCGATAATCATCGAAAGCTGCGAGTCTGCGAGGCAAGGAACGAATTAATATTTCCCGTAAGTTGTTCTTCCCTTCGCCGGCCAATATCTCGCCTGCTACTCTCGCAATCTTTCCTCAACTTTAACTAAACGAGGCCGATATCGCCACCCCTCGTTTCTCCTTTGTCACCGTTTCGTTTCACGCTTGCGTCGTTGCCCGCACGCGTGTAGGAGTGCGTGCGTGATAGGACAGAGAGAAAAAAAAAAAAAGAATCGCGGAAGCCAGGCACACGGTGCGGCTCTCGCCGGAAATAGTTGAATACGAGGCAGTCGATGCTCGCCGGCCAACTTTCGCCAGGGGGATGAAATATGATTACTGGATTTGTCAAAAACAGCTGTGCCACGGGACATTTGTTGGCCGGGCGTGAAATGAAAGTCCACGGAATTATAACCCGGCCTCCGATCCCAGCAATCCAAAAATATTCTCCTCCCCTTTATTCGAATTAACTCGCTTCTAAACGTTGCGGAAAAGATTCCTTCGAAAGGTGAATTTGATGAGAGAGCGCATCGTCTAAGCATTGACTAACGACATGAGAGACCACTTCGCCAATGCTTTTCTTCGTCCCTCATGAGCACCAAATCCGTTTTCATTTTTACCTTTTCGATTGTCTAAAATGTATAACCTTTACGTTTGCTCTTACAATTTCTATATTAAAATACTTCAGAAGTGTTTACATTCTTTGTCGGATAATAAAACGAAAGACATTCTTCCGAATAGTCTGAATTTTTAAGTTATCGATATTTCAGTCAGCACGTGACACGAAGTTCCATAAGACGATTGGTCTATCCCGTACCTCGTCTGTGGTATAAGAAACGGAACCGATATCAATCGGTCAGGACTAAACGGCAAAGTATCAATCAGCTGAATTAAGCACGCTGAAAAGCAAGAACACGAGCGTCTGCCCTCTTCCAAGTTATTTGTTAAGGGAAGAAACGACGACGTAGGCTACTTACGGGACGAGGACTAATATTTCCTCCCATCCGATATGCCCGTAGCGAGGGTAGATTTGTAAAACGCGGGTGGCGTTGAAACGCGAGCCGAGAGAAGGGAAAGAAAAGGAAAGGACACGCGGACACGTTGCCCCAGAAACGAACCAACCCCGCGTAGCTCGTTCGTAAAGTCCGGTCGACTCGTAAATCGGCAAAAGGGGACGAACCGTTCGAACGGGGAACAGAAACTGGCCATGCCGGCGCGGACGTGTACGCGAGTGTGCGCGCTCGCGTGACCGCGTAAAAGAAAGAAAAAGGGAGAAAAAGGGGGAGGAGAAGGTGGGAGGGAATGAAAAGAAAGTGAAGAGCAAGTTGCGCGCGGGTGGTCCCCTGCGGCCCTGCGGCATAGGTAGATCTCAGGGACGTTATACGCAACGCGCGTTTTTACTTCGTTCTTAGCATCTTTTCTTCTACCCGTTCCCATCCATTTTTCGACACGCCGCAAGGTCCGAAACTCGCAACGCAACAAGAAGCCCCCGAGAAACTCGATACGCGTTAATCGAATCCAATGGAATCCCTTTGTTTCGTGTTCCGTTCCGTTTCGTTCTGTTTTTTTTTGCTGCTACGCTTTTCGCGTTCGAGCGTTTCCTTCATCCCCTGTTCTAAGCGCGTAAGCAAGCGCGATTGTTACCGAATCTAATAGCAAGCCACTTTCGTATTTACAGGAAACAGTGGAAAGGAATTTTTCCCAACTCCCACATTTCATTATTGTTACTATTCCCAAATTTAGAAGAGACCTAACGACTAACCCAATTTTATCCCGCAATATTTGCATTTGAAGCAAAGAATTTGTCCAATTACTCTAATTACCGTTTTCAAACGTAGGGGAGTCCCAAAATTATCGCAACGACATTCAAACTAGTATTTCCTATTCTTCTACTTAACCCCTTGGCTTACAATGACGAGTCAAACTCGTGACACGAATTATAGATAGACTTATTTAAGATGAGTTCTGCTTGCGATACGATGTTCCATTTATTTCAGTCTTACTTTCTCTTCAGAAGATTTAGAATCGCTAAATAGAACGTATGCAGAATATTTTAATAGTTTCAACAAATGTGAGAACTGTAACCTGATAGTGATAGCTTACACAAGTGGAATAATAAGAAATTTGTAGGACAAGGGGTTAAAGCAAAGAACGAAGTAGAATTTCTTCCCTTCGCGCAATTATCGTAATCGTTCGCAAATAGAGATGAGACCAAATAGTTACAGAAAAATCATCTCAGCGACCGTGCAATTTTGCATTCAAAGGGAAGAAAGAAGAGAGAAGAAGATGAGAAGCTTCCGCGGGCGAAGGTAGAGGTTCTCTCTTAATAGGTTCCAGTAGTCACGTGATTTCGAGCGGACTATAACTCAGCCACCTTTTTAATCTCGCCAGCTTCTTTGCCGCTCGTTTGTTATGAAATAAATCAGCGGAAACGGAGGAGCGAAGAGGCGCGGCTCGCAAACGCGATACACGATGCGCACGCCAGCGACGATCGTTTAACTCCCGCGATTCACCGTGTAATTCGTGAATGAACTTTTAATTAAATTATGCGAAAACTGTGCTCCGACCGTACCCTTCTCTTCGCCTTTTCGTTAGAGCCAGAATTCGAGATCTCGGATCCCTGATACGGTTTACTTTTGCGTCTCGTAGGGATTTGCGATTCCTTGCGCGCGCAGTTTACACTTTCCACTTTCCGCTTTCCGCTTTACACTTTACAGTTTACAGTTTAGAGAGAGAGAGAGAGAGAGAGAGAGAGAGAGAGCAGCGAATGCGAGTACCGAGAGGGTAATTCCCGCGCGAACCTTCGCGTCGCGCCGGCTCCGACAAATAAATTAATACTCGGGTCTTTCACGCGTCGACAAATTTGCCGGGCTAAATTAATACTTTAATAAATTCTAGTTGAACCCCGTTTCACGTAGATCGTTGCACGAAGGGAACAATAGAGCGGTGCAACTTGTGACAAAATACGATTAGTCGCGAAAATAGTACATTCACCGGAGTCGTGGGTAGTCTGCAAATTTTAACCTACCCACGCAACCCTTCCAAAAGTTTCGTATCACTCTCTCTCTCTCTCTCTCTCTCTCTCTGGGTTACATCTGTTCTACGCAAAACGATAACCGTTTCGATTAATTAGAAGTCAACGTCGCTAACAATTCCCAAAGCTCGCGATTCTTCTAGGCTCTGTATTTCTAAAGAACTCTCGAATGCTTGGAATTTGTAGCGCTTCGAAATCTCTAAGCTTTCGATTGTCAAAGTTCAGTGTTCGAAACGCGCAACGAGTTTCCTCTGCTGTTCGTTGTCGTTTATTCGAAAGTGACGTGAAAGGGTTAACTCGATTCGGTACGCGACGCCGTTAACGTAAGAGTAGTTTGGAAAAGAGTATCTATAATACAGCCCTCGGCCGAACAATAATCTCGTTCCCTAGCAAGAGTATACACAAATGCCTCCCTTCGCTGCTTGTATTTAATTACGGAAAGCAGAAGTTTGCCGGGGAAAATGGCAAAAGCGAGCGATCGTAAATCAACGGATCAAGCGGACGGTTTCCGCGGCCCAACGGTGGCTGCCGCTATTATCTCCGTTCCTAAGAAATATTTATCCGAATGGCGGAGCAGCAAATGGCAAACGGGTGAACGGTGAACGTTGAACGGGAAACGGGAAACGGGAAACGGGAAACAGTCGATCCGTGGACAGTAAATCGATGCGGCAGTTAGACATTCCGCGTCAGACCGATCGGTCGTTCGTTTCCGCTGCTAACGTGCGTTCCCCTGTCAAATAAAAGCCTATATTTTCAACCAGCTTCGCGTTTCCCCCGGCGATCCATTTTCGCCGAGCAATTACTCGCTGGACAACGACCCGTGTCCATCGCAGTTTTCCAACTTTTACGTTGCGCTTTTGGCGTCCTCCAACTCGACGCCGAGTTAGAAAGAAATTTCACTCAGCATCGGTTTCTCGAAGCTTATTGTTAGAAATGTCCAGCCATTGGAGCTTTGCACGTTTAGAGTTCTTGAACTCTTAAACGCTAAAATCTTATACGCAACTTGTACTTGTAGTCTTCGATCTTGCGAATTATTTCCATTGCGATTAGACCAGTGGTTTCCAACGTGGGGTCCACGCCCCACAGGAGGGCACGTTGATTGTTAAGGGGGGCACGTCGAAAATCGACTCGTCCAGAGTTTAAGTTAACCGTATGGTGACTCTCGGTTACTACTCGAGCTGGATAAACGTTAGATTATAGATAATATACGTGTGTTTCCTCAACAATTTCCTAGTGATTTCCTCTTAAAACCTATCATTTAAGATTCTTCGGTGAACAATTCAATTTTTGAAAATTAAAAACGTACGTATATGTTACACAGGGGGCATAAGAATTTTAGAAAGTCTTAGGTGGGGCATGGCATAAAAAAGGTTGGGAAACACTGGATTAGACTACAGTTTGCACCACCAGTGTAATTAAAGTTAACATTTTTAAAGCTTAGTTGTTTTTAAAGTTGTTAAAGCTTAGATCTCCCAAAGATTAGCAGTCTCAAAGCTGCGAATTTAACAGGCTTTCGATTGTCAACGTTTCGCAATAACCGTGCTTCGATTTTCCCAAACTTGGAATACTTTCAGCTTAGAATTTTCAACGTTTCGATTTTCCAAAGCTCGGAATTTTCAACGCCTGCAATTGCCGAACACCTACGAAATCTCTATACTGCGAATTTCCAAAGCTTGCGCAAACTTGCCAAGCCTTTAATTTGCAAATTTCGAAATATGTAATCTTGACTCGGAACGACGCGCTTTGCTTGGAATTGCCAAAGCCACGAGCTCTGAAAACAGGCTCGGAGTTCTCGAATACGACGAATCGTGGCAGTGGACTGTGAATAAAGGAGGTACATTGTATAAGAGGAGAAGGCCTGGCGTCTTACAAACGGGCATCTGAAAAACTCGAAGGTCGGCTAACGGCGGATAAGCGAGACAAATCGCGGTGACGACGAGGAAAGCGTGACGATTAACGCTGTGGAAGCGCGGCGCGACTCCCTTCGCCAAGAATCGAGCAGAAACGTAGCCTAGCTTACAACTAAACACGCGTGAAGTCCCTCGAATCCGCGGCGAAACGACAAAGGAACCAGAACCGACCTAACCTTTACCGTTCCGGCCTTCTTCCCTTCCAAAGTCCACGGAAAAACCATTGAAAACGACCGCGAGTAACTCGAAAATACCGACACGTGGAAATTCGGCGTTTCTTTCGAGGAAAAACACTTGGTACGTGTATCGAACGCTTGGAATTTTCGAAACTCGCAGCTCTGAACGCTTCGAAATGTCCAAGCTTCGATTTCCCAAAACGCGGACGTTTCAACGCTTCGAAATCATTCGGCTCCTAATTTCCAAAGCATAGAACTTTCTAGGCTTTCGTTTGCCAAATCTTGCAATTGCTAAAGCTTCGAAATCTTTAGGCTTTGAATTACCAAAGCTTGTAGAACTCTGCGAACGTTTCGAAATTAATAGGATTCGAATTGTCGAAGCTTAAAATTCTCAGCGTTTAGAAATGCCTAGGCTTTAAATCGTCAACGCTTCGACTTCTCAAAGATTGGAATTCTCGAAACTTGGAATCCTCCACCATTGCAGAATTGTACGCGCCTCGAATTTTCCAAATTTCGCATCTCTGTAGGCTTCTTCGTCTTCCAAAAAAACGCGTCTCTCTCGAAGCTATCGTCTCGCGAAACATTAAAAAGAAGATAGAAGTTCTAAATACGCTTCTATCCGTTCTATTGTTTCCGCGAAACCTCTTTCCGCCCCGTTTCGCAAGACGCTGGCACGCATCGATCGAAAAACACCGGAAACGCCGCGTCAGCCCCGTCAATTTCGTTTTGCTCGTCGCCTTTTGTCGCCTTGCCCTTGTCGCGTTTTTCTTCGTCCCGATCCCGAGGCGTTTTTCCGTTGCTCGCGGAAAAATCGAACGCGGTAAACCGGCTGCTGGTTGGCCCGTCCGTTAAGAAACGCAAACCCTGCCGCCACTTCCGCCGCATTCCACGATTCCACCAAGCGTACGGTAAACCTGACGTTCCATTAAGACGTCGCGTATCTTTTCGGCAACCCGTTAAACGTTTTCGAGAGAAATTGGATTAGATCCGGCGGAAAAACGCCGGCGACCAAACGGAAACGGAAGCAACGCCGTCGCTTCTGCTACCGGTCCGCGTTTTATCCCCTTTATTCGCAAATAAACGCGTCGGTTCTTCGATCGCCGAGCAAGCTTGAAACCTCGCCAACGCGTTATTACACAGACGCTGCAAAAACTATTGCGCGTCGCTGTATTTTTGCGCGTAACCCATCGTCGCTGATGCCGAAGCTTTTGCGAGTAGCTGCAAGCATTGGGAATTCGAAGCTCGGAGAATTGCAAGCATCGGGAATTTGGAGCTTAGAGAATCGTAAGCGTTGGGAATTCCTAGCGTTGAGAATTCTAAGCTTCGAAACGTGAAAGCCTCGAGATTTCGAAGAGTTGGAAATTCTATGCTTCGACACGTGAAAGCCTTGCGATTTCGAAGCGTTGGAAATTCTATACTTCGAAACGTGAAAGCCTTGAGATTTCGAAGCGTTGGAAATTCTAAGCTTCGATACGTGAAAGCCTCGAGATTTCAAAATGTTGGAAATTCTATGCTTCGACACGTGAAAGCCTTGAGATTTCGAAGCGTTGGAAATTCTAAGCTTCGAAACGTGAAAGCATTGAGATTTGGAAGCGTTGGAAATTCTATACTTCGAAACGTGAAAGCCTTGAGATTTCGAAGCGTTGGAAATTCTATACTTCGAAACATGAAAGCCTCGAGATTTCAAAATGTTGGAAATTCTATGCTTCGACACGTGAAAGCCTTGAGATTTCGAAGCGTTGGAAATTCTATACTTCGAAACGTGAAAGCCTTGAGATTTCGAAGCGTTGGAAATTCTATGCTTCGACACGTGAAAGCCTTGAGATTTCGAAGCGTTGGAAATTCTAAGCTTCGATACGTGAAAGCCTCGAGATTTCAAAGCGTTGAAAATTCTATGCTTCGACACGTGAAAGCTTCGAGATTTCGAAGCGTTGAGAATTCTAAACTTCGAATCGTGAAAGTCTCGAGCTTTCGAAGCGTTGGAAATTCGAAGCTTCGAGAATTGAAACCCTTAAAAAATCCAACAACGAGTTACGAGAACTGAAAGCCTAAGGATTTCGAAGCGTTGGAAATTCTAAGCTTCGAGAATTGAAAGCCTTAAAAATTCCAACAACGAGTAACGAGAACTGAAAGCCCAAGGATTTCGAAGCGTTGAGAATTCTAAGCTTCGAAACGTGAAAGTCTCGAGATTTCGAAACGTTGGAAATTCTATACTTCGAAACGTGAAAGCCTCGAGATTTCGAAGCGTTGGAAATTCTAAGCTTCGAGAATTAAAACCCTTAAAAAATTCCAACAACGAATTATGAGAACTGAAAGCCTAAAGATTTCGAAGCGTTGGAAATTCGAAGGCTTGGCGAGAATAATTGCAAGCTGCATAATTTCGAAGCGTTTACCGGGGCAACCTCTTCGATATTAATTCCGATGAAAGCTTTTTGCATGTTTGCAGAGTGTAAAATATTGAAGGAGACTTTTCGTGTGCTTTTTGTTAGCGGAAGAGGAAGTTCGGAGCAGAAGCTACTTTGATACAGTTTAGTTTACTAGAAAGTTTCACCCCTTTAATAAGCTGCTCGGAATCTAATGAAAGATTCACCGTTTCTGATAAAGAGACTCTATCCTATATTTGCAGCTACGCAAATTCCTCGCAAAAAAGAAGACACGCTTGGCTACAAATAGGATGCGAATTTTTATGCATTACTTATGTAACACAGGTATTTACCTGTACAATGATACGTGTAAAAGAGCGTAACATTCGTGTATTCAGAGGGTGAAATTAATTTCTAAAAAGCTTCCATTCCCCTGGTAATGCGTTTAGCGTTGCAATATCAAAAGAATAATTAAATATTGTACGCCTAAGATACGAAGTTGCGCAAAACGTAATCAAAAGTGTAGCCTGCCACCTTATCGATGCAGGCCCTACGATTTTAAATTTATCTTTCAATCGAAGTACAATTATTACGAACGGACTGTCGTACCACTTTCGAAAAGAACAATTCTTCAGATAACATTTTGCGATTAAGCTTCGGTTGCCTAATTTACGAGACGCGTGTGCACCGTTCCGTTGCGATATTTACACGCGTACGCGCGAAAAGAACACGACGTTTATATCTAATTGAAGCCGGCGTTAACTCATTTCCTTTCAAAAATCGACGAAAGTAAAACACGTCCGATACGTCGGCGGTTGTAGCGCGATTATTCGATCATCCTGTGTCGCGGTTGCCACGTTTAAATGGCGAAGCTGCTCCCTTATCGAGCAGCTGAAAAAGTTTCACGAACGCGGGTGTGTTTCCGCCGGACTCGCGGCGCGGCGCAACTTCAACGCCAGCCATACGTCATAATTAAAGCAAGTTCTTGGACAGGGCCACCCGGATAGTTGGCCCACCCCTATCCATTAGGATCTATTAAATCAAAAGCAACGACCAAGGAATTGGAACGGGGACTGGTTTACGAAAGTCTAGCCATTGGATATCCCCTCGGTGCTTCCATCGAATCGCTCGAATAATAATAATTGCATCCACCAATTCTCAAGCACCGCTAGTCCACATTTTTCATGCCACCACATTCGACGAGTCGCCGATACGATTGTTTTCGGCTCGCTCGAGATTCACGTATTCGAAGTAATCGCGGAAATACCCTCGCGTCTTTAACCCCTCGACGTGCAATAACGAGTCTCCCTCGTGACGCGAATTATGGCGTTGAATTCGATAGAAAGGTATTCCACTCGCTACAACGTTAAATTTTAACTTAAGTTTTGGTAGGATTTAACCCTTTGCGGACGAGAAGTAATGACACTTGTGAGAGTACTTTAGTTTTGAATTCCACGACTTTGAGTTTTCACGCTTTTCAGTTCGAAACCATTTAATTTCCAACTATTTCATATGTTTATTATTACGTTAAGTATTCGTAGCATTAAGTTTTGTGCTTTAAAAGTCGACATGGGTTCGCAAAGCCAAACAAATGATTAGGCGACTATTTGTCGACGCTCGTCCGCAAAGGGTTAAGTTTGGTAGATTCGAGAAAAATGCCTACTATTAAGGATGAAATTTAACTTCAACTCTAATTTGAATTTTGCGTTATAACATCGGAGACTAGTAAATGAAAAATTGCCTAGAGTTTCTGACGCGATATAAAAATAGTGGTCAACCTATGCTAGGTTACTAGCCTAAGTAGGTAATAAATTAATCGTAGAACAAGGGGTTAAGTCCCGTTTCGCCGCTACAGGACCCGATAAATCTCGTTTCCAATTTTCCCAATAATTACCGTCGAATAAATAACCAATTCGTCCCTTCTATAAATGTATTTCGTAGATCAATTTCAATGATATTCCAACTACCGCGCACGTTCGTATAACTTACGTCAACCGATAGGTTCTCCCCCGTTCGTAAACTAAACTAAAATAAAAAAAATGGGACGAAAACCTCTTGAGAAGCTTCGGCGAGCATAAGGGAATGAGGGGGGAAAAAATGCACTTTCGCTGCGGCACGATTGTCAAGGTGCAGATTTCAATGCGTCACGATTGCCGTGCAAGTTTCTGGTAGAAGTTGGAAGCTGTAGGGGCCGAGAACGTTGTCACGGTGTCCGAATTTCGAAGCGATTTGTTCGTCCACCTCCGCAAAGTCTACGGACCTTCGCCCGGGTGGCTGACAATGCACCAGATGCACGCGTGCATCTGACGTTGCCCGCTACTCGCTGCCAGGATTCAGGATACAGGCTGGATTCGTCCGTGGAACCTTTAACCTAGGCCCTTGGTATCCGGTTAAATTGGTCACGGAGTGGAACACGTGTTCCTCGCTGTCCCTGACGAATCGTTCTCCGTTTTTCCCACACGGAATGCGCGCTCGCCCCGTCACACGTACACGTACACGTACACCTACGCATACCTTCTTCGAGGTTCGCGGTTTTCCAGGGGAAAATAATCTGGCATCTAAACTGCGTAGCTTAGGAATCGCGCGGCGCGCAAACAATTCCTCGGCTAGAGCAAATATTGCTCGAGTGTCACGGTAAGACGGCAAATATTTTGTTCCTTTGCTTCGGGTTAGGTTCTTGTTGGAGGGCCGGCAACTTTCACGCCGCTTCTCCGGCTCTAACTTTGTACAGGATAAATGTCCCACGAAGAAACGTCAGAGTTTCCGATAGCCGATACTTTAATTCGTTTCGTTTAGTAGGAAATTAATGTACGAAGGATCGTAGACTTGGACTTCGGTTTACATACGTTGGTTATAGAGTTTCAACCTTTCGCCAAGAAGGACGTATACATACGTCCTGAGTTATTGAGCTGTCATTCGTTAACATACTTCTATTCCTTTTTTTTCACGTCACAATAATACTTTTAGTATCATTGGTACACATTGGATTTTAATTAATGACACTAAACTGTGAGTATTGGTTTTATATGTATATGTATGAATGATGTTGAATCAGTACGAATGTTTCGTCCAGAACTGTGTAGTCCATGGTAAAAAATGAGATGCGTGAGAGTCCTATCTATCGTGTATCTTATTATGACGAATATCCGTTTTTGAGAATTCCAAGACTGTGAATTCTCAAAACTTTTGAATTCTCAAAGCTTAGAAATTCGAAAAGCGTAGGAATTCCAAAACTGCGAATTCTCAAAGCTTAGAAATCCCAAAACATTGAATGCTCAAAGCTTAGAAATCCCAAAAGCGTAGAAATTCCAAAACTGCGAATTCTCAAAGCTTAGAAATCCCAAAAGCGTTGAAATTCCAAAACTGCGAATTCTCAAAGTTTAGAAATCCCAAAAGCGTAGAAATTCCAAAACATTGAATTCTCAAAGCTTAGAAATCCCAAAAGCGTAGAAATTCAAAAACATTGAATTCTCAAAGCTTAGAAATCCCAAAAGCGTAGAAATTCAAAAACATTGAATTCTCAAAGCTTAGAAATCCCAAAAGCGTAGAAATTCCAAAACATTGAATTCTCAAAGCTTAGAAATCCCAAAAGCTTTGAAATTCCAAAACATCTAATTCTCAAAGCTTAGAAATTCCAAAACTGCGAATTCTCAAAGCTTAGAAATTCCAAAACTGCGAATTCTCAAAGCTTAGAAATCCCAAAAGCTTTGAAATTCCAAAACATTGAATTCTCAAAGCTTAGAAATCCCAAAAGCTTTGAAATTCCAAAACATTGAATTCTCAAAGCTTAGAAATCCCAAAAGCGTAGAAATTCCAAAACATTGAATTCTCAAGACTTTGAATTCCCAAAGCTTGGAATTCCCAAAACTCTAAATTTCCAAAGCCTACAATTCCCTGAACCTCAAATAAAACGCTAGAATTTCGAATCGTTGCCGAATAAACTTTTGCTCCTTGCCTCGTCTCGGTGTTCCGAATTCGCGCTGCTTCGCAATCGTAAACGTACAATCCAATATTTATTCTAAGAACAGTTTCTCGCTGCCGCGGATATTCGGTGTCCCATACCGCGGCCCGTCGCGTCGCGAAGTTTTAATTATTCTATGGGAACGGGGGGCGAGAGAAGCTGCTAACGAGATGTAGGCCGATAGCGCAAATTAGATGGCACGGATCGCTTATTAAAGGACAGGCTTATTAGAAACTACTACTCCGCTCGCCTTTTCTTCTTCCTCGTCTTCCTCGTTTTCGTCTCTTTCTTATTCGACGAGGGGATAGGAAACGTGCTTGGGAATACATTTTTGTGCAGGTGCTCCGCGAAACAAACCTCGTTAGGAGGAAAGGCTCGCAGGGGTAGTCGATTTCCCATCGGGGAATGCGCGCCGCGCTAATGAAATCGAGAACTCGATTAAATATGCTCCGCCTAACACCAGCCACCCGATGTTCCCGCGTTCATGATACTTGCGGTTAAAGCAAATTTTACGAGCCTTTTAGGAAATTCGCCGCGAACGCTAGGCAACCGCCTAATTTGTAATTTTCATTTTTTTCTTTTTCTTTGTTGACAGACGGTTTATAGGAAAAACGTTGCAACCTGCTTTGTTCGCTTGCAGCGAAGAAGAGGGATGTAAATTTTGCATCGAGAGCGTTGGATCGTTTAACACTTTGCGGACGAGAAAAAATAATACGTAACAAATTTCCACTCAATTACAAATCTATCACGGACATATTTAATAACGCTAAACGAATTTTCGCTGAATTATTATCGAAAGTGCATATTAGTGTCACTAATGCAAATTTGCTGTTTTGAAAACCGAATATTTATCCATAGAATCGAAAAAGTTTCGGCGGCTATTTGTCGACGCTCGTCCGCAAAGGGTAAAAGTTGAAGGAAGCTGGCGAATTGTTGTTCGACGCGTAATCAGAAACCTGCGGATCTTTGTTCAACTTCAGAATTTTATATACAGTAAAAGGAACGAGATCCGAATAAATAGGGGATTGGTTTACTCTCCAAAGACTAAGATTTGTATTTTACTCGTTTCGGAATCTCGAAGATCGCAGCAGGATTAAAATGTATTACAAACGAGTATCCCAGCCTAATACTTTTCTAACGCTTTTAACCCTTTGTCCTACGATTATCTTATTATCTACGTATGCTAGAATTAGTTATTTACCGAATTCACGTCATGTCACGTACAAATCATTTGAAAATCGTAGACAATATTTGTTTAACAACCTCCAATCTTATAACATAAAACCAAAATTAGAGTTTAAGTTAAATGTTATCCTCAATACTCTGCGTTTATGTATCGAACGTGTGCCATAATTCATAGCACGAGTGTGACTCGTCATTGTAGGGCAAGGGGTTAAAATACACGCGCGCGTGCACAAATTCGCCTAAAATCGAAGATTGCAAAGTAGAGATGTTCAAATTTAATAGTAACGGAATACGCGTTGCGATTAACTCGCAGACTTTACAATGAGACGCGTGGTCTACGATAAAAAGAGCGCGAAGCTAGTCAACTATTATTCGTATACAATTGTCGCCAGAACCTCCCCGAGTCGCGATAGACGTTAACATTTATATAAGTAGAGCGTAGCGTACCTTCGATAATAATTACGCTTAAAAAATGACTATTACTTCGTTATCAACAACAAGAGGGATAAAAAAAGATACGGCGCGTTAGATGAGAAGAAGCTTGGCGAGGGAGCAGCTGTTGGATCAGTAACCATTTCCCGCGGATCTCGAAGGAAACTAGGAGGTTCGATTTTAGATGACCACGTGAGCGATCTGCGAGTGACTGAAATCTCTTCTGGCGGCGGCGATGGTGGTAGGAACAGGCAAAAGGCAAAAGGCGAAAGGCGAAAGGCGAAAGGCAAAAAGGACAAACTGGTTGGGAGATGGCTCGTGAGCGGGCGAGACGAACTCGGATTAGACACGGGTTACGGAGGTCTGCGCGCCACCCGGCTTTTCGGCTTCCATTCACTTCGCGCGAGGATTCTTCTCGAGTGGATATCTCCACCGATTCCGCCGCCATTAGCGGTGACACTGATTGTGAGACACGTTTCATACCATTGATACGTTTACGCTTGGTATTGATACTTTGCGCATCGATCTCGCTCGCGACAGGTACGTTTTCGCGAACGATTTCAGGATGCATTGGAACACGCGACTGTTGTCCATCGATGCGTCGCAACTTCGTTACGTTCGATACTTTATACCTATTTAACCCTTTGCCCTGCAATTACGAGTCACACGCTCGTTCTACGAATCATGGCTAAGATTCAACGAAAACAGATATTACCGAGAGTGGAATTTAATTTGAATTGAGATTTTAGCTCGGTCTTAGTATGATCGCAGGTTCTTAAGTAAAAATTGCCAACGATGTTTAAATAATTTGTAAGTCGAATGATATGAAAACAGCGAAGCAGCTAATATTAGCGTACGAAGGTGATAAAATAATGGTAGGGCAAGGGGTTTAAATATAATTACGAAGACCCGGTTACGATTCAAACGAAATCCGTATCGTTAGACGTGTAACGAGATCGAATTAAGTTCGCGAGAGCAGTGGTTTCGCACGAGTAGACGCCTGCTGCGGAGTTCCATTTATCAGACGCGAAATTTCGGCGCAACAACGATACGGGAACGATTTCGAACTAACTTTTGCGAAAGTTAAATCGCGCGAGAATTGAAAGATCTGGGAGTGGCGAGAATTTCGAGGCCCGAGAATATGAGAATCTTTTTTAGAGGACAACTGTGACTCCCGCGAAGAAGAAAAGTTTCAACCTCGCGTCGTTTCTATGTTTAGGTCTAGGTTTAGGGTAGTTTAGAACGCTCTAGCTGTACGAATTCCCTTTCATTCCTATTCTACGCGTACCTAGAAATGCTCGCGCTAAGTCGAGCCAAATATCCGAAGTAAATTTGTCCCCGCTAAATACGTGTATTTATTTTCCAATCGTTCGTGTGATTTACTTTCTTTTCCTATCCGTTGCAACGTGAAACAAACACCTTGGATGTAGAAATTAATTTGGTGCCTTGGATCGCAAAATTCAGTGGCTGTTTAGTAAAAATAAAGCACCGCTTTAATGTCTACTTAAAAAAAAAGAAAGAAAATAGCAGCATTAACCCTTTGACGAGCACAGAATTTTGTTAAGCATCGTAAAAACGTTTCTATTTTATACATATATATTTCCAAATCTTCCGATTCACGATGCTTTGAATTCTCCAAGCTTGGAATTCCCAAATTTCTGAATTTCCGAAGCGTATAAGTCTCAAAACTTGGAATTCTCGAAGCTTAGAATTTCCTAAGCTTAGAATTCCCAAAACTTTGAACTCTCCAAGCTTGGAATTCCCAGAATTCTGAATTTCCGAAGCGTATAATTCCCAAAACTTTGAATTATCAAAGCATAGAATTCCCAAAGCCTAGAATTATCAAAACATTGAATTCTCCAAGCTTGGAATTCCCAAACTTCTGAATTTCCGAAGCTTAGAATTCCCAAAACTTTGAATTCTCGAAGCATAGAATTCCCTAAGTTTCGAATTCTCCAAGCTTGGAATTCCCAAACTTTTGAATTTCCGAAGCTTATAATTCCCAAAACTTTGAATTCTCGAAGCTTAGAAATACCGAAGCTTAGAATTTCCTAAGCTTAGAATTCCCTAAGCTCCGAATTCCCAAAGCGCAGAAATCCCAAAACTTTGAACTCTCCAAGCTTGGAATTCCCAGAATTCTGAATTTCCGAAGCTTATAATTCCCAAAACTTTGAATTCTCGAAGCTTAGAATTTCCTAAGCTTAGAATTCCCTAAGTTTCGAATTCTCCAAGCTTGGAATTCCCAAACTTTTGAATTTCCGAAGCTTATAATTCCCAAAACTCTGAATTCTCGAAGCTTAGAATTCCCTAAGCTTCGAATTCCCAAAGCGTAGAAATCCCAAAACTTTGAATTTTCCAAGCTTGGAATTCCCAAACTTCTGAATTCCCAAACTTCTGAATTCCCGAAGCGTATAAGTCTCAAAACTTTAAATTCTCGAAGCATAGAATTTCCAAAGCTTAGAATTCCCAAAGCTTTGAATTCCCTAAGCTTCGAATTCCCAAAGCGTAGAAATCCCAAAACTTTGAATTCTCCAAGCTTGGAATTCCTAAACTTTTGAATTCCCGAAGCTTATAATTCCCAAGACATTCTATACATATATATACATATATATATTTGATTGCATGCGTTGTTACAGAAGATGAAGAAACCTAATAAACATAATAAAGTAATAATTGTAAAAATCGTTTCAACGAAACGCAGCACAAAAGCATGGCTAATATAGCAATATAATGTAAGCCGGAAACATAAGGAACTACTCCTTTGGATGCAACGATTTTTAGCGGTACTCGTCTAAAGGGTTAAATCAATAACGCAAGAATACTTTACTTCGAATACCGATCGGATTAAAGGCCACTTAATCGTAAATTTATCAACGATCGAGGCACAGAATGAATTTGTACGGCCGTGACTACCTACGGTGCGACTAAAATACACTCTCGCGGACGTTTATTATTGCATACCGCAGACGATCGGATCTCGTCTGGTGGAATTTTTCAAATCTATATCCCGTATCGCGGTTCCGCCCGAGGGTAAGTTTACTTCCGCCCAACCGCCGGCTCTCCGTTTAAATTTTATTATCCGTATTCGATAATTCCTTGGGAAATTTAATTATCGGCGAAGGAGTGTATCTCTGATCGAATGGGAAACGGTGTGCGGCAAGATTGACGATATTGAAACGATACGTGTGTCTTCCTGCGTCCCACGTAGCGTCGCTACGTTAAGAATTTTCCAAACCAACCCCCTGCAACCTTCGCCTATTTGCATCGCCGTTACCAAATTGCCCGAGTTGCCCGGCTTAATTTCCGGTCCGAGGAATTTTCGCGAAATACCGTAACCGTTCTCCGCTCTTCATCCCCTTCGACTTTTGTGCCGGCTTTCCATTACAGAAGGCAACCGATCGCGACTGCGAATCTTTCCGCGTGTTCGTATCTTTCTCAACGAACTTAAAGAAACCGGAAGTTAAACGGAGGGTAGCTTGAACCTCTATTTTATTTCGAACATTGGCTATCGTTTTTTTCTCGATCAAATGCGTTGTATTTTACCCCGTTACTTTCCAACTTCAGCGATGCGATATCCTTAAATTACGTGCAATGAAATTTGCTCAACTACCGACGTTTAATCCGAAGATTCGGGTTAAGGGGTTGAATACCTGTAAATAGTCTAAGAAAACGGGACGAATGTATAGGGCTATCCAAAAGTACCTTTAGGATGTTGAATGAGAATATCTGTTAAACGCCATGTTTGTTAGTAAAATAGAGGTGAAAGAAATAAAGATTGAAAACGAGAACGAACGAAAATAATAGAAATAAAAAAACAGATTAGAAAAGGGTAAAGCGGAAAGGGAATGAAAAAAAGTGAAGTAGGAAAAAAAATGAAGTAGTGAAAAAAAGTAGGTGTTCCTATAGTCTATTTTGGATAACCCTTTATGTCGCGACTCAATATATTAGACTGTTGCACGTGAAATGACCGTCGTTTACGTAGCTCAAAGTTTCGTAGCGATTAAGCAATTAAAGGTAACGTTAAATGAAATTCCCTGTACGCAAATATAAAGCTTTTGAAGCTTGCCGAATTTAACTAGTAGATGGTTACGTGTTTTAAAAAGGAATAGCGAATAACGAACGAAAATGAACCGCGCGTGCAAGTGAGATTCGAATGCTCTTAAAATTCTCTTTAAGATTAAAGTTACTAGATTTAGACTTAGATTAAAGCTACTATATGCAGTGGGAATTCTTTTGCTATTAATATTATTTACGCGAGGACAGGTGTAACATGCGAAGCAACGCGTCAACGTTATTTCGACAAATTTTCTACGGAAAATGTATCTTATAATCGCCTGAAATGATAAACTAAAACGTTTACTTGAATCTGATTCCCGTCGATGCTTTCGAACCAATGTACAGAAATTAGAAACGCACTTTTTAATTACTTAATCAGTGGAACACATTCAGAGCTACATGAAACGCTGCCATTGGATACGAACCAACCCAATACCTAACTCTAATATTCCTCTATCCGAAGTTTATCGAACGAGAACGGGAAAAGTGAACTGGAATCGAAGAGGAGGGAAAATTTCCAAGGCGACTCGCCTCTTCACCCTTTCACGACCCAGCCCCGTCGCTATAAACGCGCGACAAGCGGCAATTTCGAAAGAATCC
This sequence comes from Eucera pruinosa, assembly GCA_028830335.1. Lineage (NCBI taxonomy): Eukaryota > Metazoa > Arthropoda > Insecta > Hymenoptera > Apidae > Eucera > Eucera pruinosa. The sequence goes on along the minus strand of JAMYCR010000015.1, from coordinate 13,903,996 downwards.
ACGCTATCTACGCGCGCTGGCGCAAACATTTCCGAAAGAGAGAAGTTAGGGTTGGCTGTAATAACGCAACTGCGGCAGCCTTGGAAGCTTCGCGAGTTCCTTGGCTGCTTCCATAGTCGGCGAAAGCTAGACGAGGGGCGGCCCTTGCATATTTACCCTTCGCTCTCGCGCCCTTGCCAAATGGTCCGTTTTATTTCCAAGACCAACTCGCGCCCTTTACCTTCGTCTCCGCATCCACCCTTTCCGCCCCCTTTTCACCCCTTTGTCTTCGACAATTGAAGCGCGAGTCGCGACGTTCACGAGTGCTCTCCCTCGTATAGAACGCGTCTAGCTAATAAGTGGCCTTTTTTTTCCGAATTAAGCATCGTCACCGCTTTTCTTTTCTTCCCCACTCAACCCTTTTCCATCCTTTCCTCGTTTACCTCTCGTCGCGTAGCATCACGATTTACTCGAAACGATCCAACGCGGTGCGTTATTATATTTAATAAGAACGCGAATATGCGTTTGGATAACTGTTCGGCGAAGAGAGATGCTTCGAAATTGAACCCTTTTGAAGATGGAACGGGATATGCGGCAATGTTGAATGAATTTTTGGTTAATCAGGCGTTACGTGTTTGTAGACGGGAGTTAAAGAATTCTCGTTCAGTTGTCGACAATAGATAAGTTTATTAATGATATTAATTACAATTTTATTTGGCCACGTCGACCGTAAAGAGTTAATGTCGTGGAAATTCGAAGACTTCGAGATTCGAAAGCTTAGAAATTTCGAAAGTTCAAGATTCGAAAGCTTAGAAATTCCAACAGTTCGAGACTCGAAAGCTTAGAAATTCCAACAGTTCGAGATTCGAAAGCTTAGAAATTCCAACACCTCGAGATTCGAAAGCTTAGAAATTCTAACAGTTCGAGTTTCAAAAGCTTAGAAATTCCAACAGTTCGAGATTCGAAAGCTTAGAAATTTCAACAGTTCGAGATTCGAAAGCTTAGAAGTTCCAACACTTCGAGATTCGAAAGCTTGCAAATTCAAAGGTTTCGAGATTTAAAAGGTTAAAAATTCCAACGCTTCGAGATTTAAAAGCTTAGAAATTCCAATACCTCGAGATTTAAAAGCTTAGAAATTCCAATACCTCGAGATTTAAAAGCTTAGAAATTCCAACAGTTCGAGTTTCAAAAGCTTAGAAGTTCCAACACTTCGAGATTCGAAAGCTTGCAAATTCAAAGGTTTCGAGATTTAAAAGGTTAGAAATTCCAACGCTTCGAGATTCGAAAGCTTAGAAATTCCAATACCTCGAGATTTAAAAGCTTAGAAATTCCAACAGTTCGAGTTTCAAAAGCTTAGAAATTCCAACAGTTCGAGATTCGAAAGCTTAGAAGTTCCAACACTTCGAGATTCGAAAGCTTGCAAATTCAAAGGTTTCGAGATTTAAAAGGTTAGAAATTCCAACGCTTCGAGATTTGAAAGCTTAGAAATTCCAATACCTCGAGATTTAAAAGCTTAGAAATTCCAATACCTCGAGATTTAAAAGCTTAGAAATTCCAACAGTTCGAGTTTCAAAAGCTTAGAAGTTCCAACACTTCGAGATTCGAAAGCTTGCAAATTCAAAGGTTTCGAGATTTAAAAGGTTAGAAATTCCAACGCTTCGAGATTCGAAAGCTTAGAAATTCCAATACCTCGAGATTTAAAAGCTTAGAAATTCCAATACCTCGAGATTTAAAAGCTTAGAAATTCCAACAGTTCGAGTTTCAAAAGCTTAGAAGTTCCAACACTTCGAGATTCGAAAGCTTGCAAATTCAAAGGTTTCGAGATTTAAAAGGTTAGAAATTCCAACGCTTCGAGATTCGAAAGCTTAGAAATTCCAATACCTCGAGATTTAAAAGCTTAGAAATTCCAACAGTTCGAGTTTCAAAAGCTTAGAAATTCCAACAGTTCGAGATTCGAAAGCTTAGAAGTTCCAACACTTCGAGATTCGAAAGCTTGCAAATTCAAAGGTTTCGAGATTTAAAAGGTTAGAAATTCCAACGCTTCGAGATTTGAAAGCTTAGAAATTCCAATACCTCGAGATTTAAAAGCTTAGAAATTCCAATACCTCGAGATTTAAAAGCTTAGAAATTCCAACAGTTCGAGTTTCAAAAGCTTAGAAGTTCCAACACTTCGAGATTCGAAAGCTTGCAAATTCAAAGGTTTCGAGATTTAAAAGGTTAGAAATTCCAACGCTTCGAGATTCGAAAGCTTAGAAATTCCAATACCTCGAGATTTAAAAGCTTAGAAATTCCAATACCTCGAGATTTAAAAGCTTAGAAATTCCAACAGTTCGAGTTTCAAAAGCTTAGAAGTTCCAACACTTCGAGATTCGAAAGCTTGCAAATTCAAAGGTTTCGAGATTTAAAAGGTTAGAAATTCCAACGCTTCGAGATTCGAAAGCTTAGAAATTCCAACACTTCGAGATTCGAAAGCTTAGAAATTCCAACACTTCGAGATTTAAAAACTTAGAAACTCCAACAATTCCCGATTTAAAAACTTAGAAATTCGAAGGCTTTGCGATTCGTAAGCTTAGAAACTCGAAGGCTTTGAGACTCGAAAGCTTAGAAATTCGAAGACTCCGTAATTGGAAACCTTAGAGATTCGATGGCTGTAAAATTGACAGATGTCGAATCGTTGCTTCCCCGCTGTGGAAACATTAATACGCGTCGATAAAAAAAATTCAATTAGGTTGATCGAATGAAGGAAAGAGGACGGAAATGGGCGATTCTGACGTTGGAGAGAGGGCCGTGGCCGATATTATTAAAATTGGTTTATTAGAAGGTTCGGTGGCGAACGCGTAGCTTGTTTATATTCAATATTGATTTTCTACCCCCGTGAACGTTGGAACGTTGGTACACCATACAGCCAGAGGGTATTCCACGCGGCATGGCATTTTTATGGCGAGCTTTCGGTCCATTGTGTCTGCAAGGCCGAGTGACACTTATAATATTTCACGGCGCTTTGCCCGGGGACTATGAAAATGCTTTTGCTAAATTAAATACGAGCCACCATTTCGCTGTTATCGCGTTTCATTTTTTTCCCTTCCCTTCCTTCCATCCCCTTCCTAACCTAATGGAGCCGGTCCTCGTCGAGCGGAGAATCCCTTATTTAACCCATTTCACGAAAACAATTTTCATCGACGAATTCGTATGCATATTTCGTAGGCAATTTTTTCTTTTCATCACGTTAGCACGATCGATGCACGAGTTAAAGATTAACCCTTCGTCTCGGTTTTCCATTCTTCTCGCGCAACCCAGAATAGATTCTTCTATTTCACGAAAGCCAATTACGCTGCTTCTTTGGTTAGCTATTTACAAAATAAGGAGGCTAACTACGCGTCCCGTAATCGTCGATGAATAGTTCTCTCCATTTTAAACAAATGTCAATCGTTTAATACTAATCGTAAAAAGAAGCTAGAGTCTCTGTACGTCGTACGAATGCCATTCCCGAAGAGTTAAGCGAGTATTGCCTACGATATTCGAACGATTTGCACGCGACGCGATACGAAAGAAACTATCGACGCTAGCACGACGCGTAGATGTAGCAATCGTAGGACAAGGAGTTGACGGGGTGAAATAGAAAAGTCTACCCTTTGACGTCCACTCGTGCGTTTCAATCTAGTGTCTAGAAAATCTAAGTAAGCAAGCGGCTGAAGCAGGCCACGTGTATCTTGTCAATGAGCTTCCCCCTCTTAAGAGAAATTTCTTCAAGCTAAGAGTACCGTAAATTGTAGACAACCCATGCTGGCGAAGGGGTCCACAGAACTAACGAATGGTCAAAAAGAGACCCACTATTGTACGAGCTATAGCGGTGAACAGTTGACAAAGTAAATCGAGTACTAAAACGCCCCGTTTATTCGTTTTTGATTTAACCACTCGAGGATCATCCTATCTAATCTTACACTAGCTTTTCGAAGCTGCATCCCCTGCGCGGAGCAGGTATTCACGCGTGAACGCGTTTTCCGGCGACTCGGATAAACACGCGCGGACGAGTAAGCGGTTAAACGGTGTCCCGATAATCCGGCTCGCAGGATACACGAGTGGAACACGACCCACGCCATTGGCCAGGACCAACCTTTCGCACCTTTCATTCCAAAACACGATAAGATGCCCCTCTCCCATTCTCACACGCACACGCACGCATACGCAGGCCCCGCGTTGTTACGCTGCAGTTTTTTTCGGCTCGTCAGAATTTCGAAGCGACGACGAAGAGCGTCGGGTAGAATTGAGTTGATGGCCGTTATGGTGTAATCAGTCCTAATAAGGTATGCGAGAGGGAGAGCCGTAGAATGGCCACTTAATACCGAATAACTTTGTAATCCCGGGCCCGCGATGCGACCGTGACTCTCGAAAACTCTCCACGTCCCGTCCCGGACCCGTCGCCATCTTACAATTACCCATCCGAGCCGCTGTCCATCTTCCGAGGACGTGGCTTGTCAAAATATATTACGAATCTGTTTAAAGAACCGGCCGATCGCCGCTCGATAGCCGGAGAATCGCTTCATCGCCCGAGGAGAACTCGAAATTCGTCCATTAGCCGGCGCAACGGTGATTCGCGGAGAGAGGCGCAAAAGCACGTGCACGATCGAGCATCGGCGACGCCATGTTGGAAGGGCGCGTGGATTTCGGATTGTTTAGAACGCTCGCGAACCGTACACACGCGAGACTCAATTAACACTGAAACGTATTCGAAGCTGCGCGACGAGTGAGAGGAGTGGGGAGACCGGTTCCTGGCTATTATTCGATCGCTTATCCGCGTCTCGCGTTTCGAGTTTACTTCTACGAGCAAATGCCGCGAGATTTTTCTCCGAACTTTTCTCGACTCGCGAAACGTCACCGTTTGCTTTCGTTGCAGCTAAAGGCTAGATGCGTCGCCGTTGCATTCGTATGCATTTCCTTGTTTGGCAACCGAAAACGAGCAAGATAGAGACGCAAACGTCTATCTTATCTGGCTTCGGTGTTTTCTGTCGAAAGTAAGGGTAAACGTAAAAACGCAACGGCGACGCATCGCTCGTGTCCATCCAGTTTCAAACGTCCGCGAAACATCGAGTTCTTTAACCTTTTGCACTCGAAATGCGACTCTCGTTGTCGGTCGCCAAAATTGTTTTTTTACGCGCCTTGTTTTACACGTCTGTCGTCAAATAATTTCATCTTCTATTGCTGTTTTCGTCTCCTTAATTTTGCCGTTCGTATTCGGTAATTTTGTACGAAATTCGGTACTCTTCTCTCGTTCGATAGATAAGCAAATGGATAAAAGGAACCACGTTTTAATAACTCTTGAGTGCAAAGGGTTAGGTGAATTTAACTCCGATAGCTGGCTATTTAATAAGCTATAAATTCCTATTCGAGAGAACGGATTCTATCGTTCGATAAAAGAAATTCATCGAGCCACTTAAAAATCGTGGAATGCTTCTCGGTACTCCTAATCCTATCGACGAGACAATTCCCCAAATAAATATAACCATACGGGTGTACTATGTTTCTCTAACTTTTTCCCCATTCTACATTGGTTACCAAACGATATATATTACCCATTAATGCATAAATAAATAGCGAGGCACGAGTCGGAAGAAAATCATCGGAAATTAAACGAAGCAAACCTAAACTACCAACTACTAATTCATCCTAATTTTCCTGCACTTTTTCCTTACTCATACTCTCCCGCAAATTCGAGTTCTTCGCGGCATCCCCTAGATTCTCGATTTACCAGAGCTCGAAACGCCCGAAAGGCAGAGACGAACGTTGGATATATTTCATGGCGCACGGACACGGCAGAGGAGAAAGCGGGCTCGCGCGGAAGCTGGCCATCGCCAGGCTTAATAGAATCGATCAGAGGCGATAAAGTTGCTTATCGAGCGACGGGCGGCGAATCGATACGCGGGCCCATGGATTGACGAGGAAGAGAGCCGTCGCGAATTTATCTTCGAATCATATTAAGCGAGAAACGAAAGAAAAGGAAAGAAGGGGGGAGAGAAAGGACGAGGGCAGGCGCCAAACTCTCCACGGGCGGCGCGCACAATTTGTTCTTCTTGTTTCACGAAGGGGTAGCGTTTCTCGTTTCCGAAGGAAGGAAGGAAGGCAGGCAAGGCAGGCAGGCAGGCGAGCAGGAGAGAAGGAAACTGCTCACTTAAGATAGCCTATCTGGCCGGCCACGGACAGAAATGTTCGCGTCCGCCTCCGGGACTACATCGTTGAGCACGTCATCGTTCTAATTAATTCCAACGCCCCACGCTCGATTGATCAAGATATTGTGGCCGGTGCAATTAGCGGCCGCTCGTTCGACAGTTGATTGATGCTGCGGCGCCTCCGACTCTCTCTCTCTTTCGCTGCTGCATCGCGAGTCGAGCGAGGAGAACCGGGCGAAGGAAAAAGGTACGAAACGACGGGGAAGAGGGTCTCTCTCCTCCGATTGGAAGCTCGGCGCGGCGCGGTGAAACCTTCCTCGTGGAAAATAAATGACCCTCGAAATTGTGGCGCACCGGTGCAGCGGTGTTTCGATAACGGCGAGTTGTAGCTGGCTATCGCGGACAACGCGTCTATCGGCTCCTTCCCGAGCAGCGCCCATCGCCGTCACCCAACCCTTCCTTCCATCGCTGCGTTTATCTTCCGGGGTTTCGCGTCCTTTCAACGCTAACCGTGCCGCGATTTTTTCGCGTACTTATTCGGCGGATCTTCCCCGAACGAAACGAGAGCAAAAGGGAAAACGAAGTACCAGCAACCGAATTGGTACAACTCGGACGATAAAACACGCGTCGTAAAGTTAGACGAATCGAAAGGGACAACGACGAACGTGGAACGTTGAATGAAATGTTTGAAAACCGGTCACTTGACCGGGAGTGGAATGGTCAGCGTTAACCTGTTAACCGGGGACGACGAGTTAACTCGTCTAATGGATTACCGATGTTTCACTTTCTCAGAAGTTCCCTATTTCCCAAAGCATCTTGGAAACAGGTTGCTTCACATTTATAGTCGCAGCAATTACGATTCCCCGAGCAATATCAATTGCTTTTTTATTCGCGTCTATTCCGGCGTGCAAGGAAGATTCCGAATGAAAGATTCCGCGGCTAACGGGTTAAAACGCGTCGCGTTCCTCGGCGAAAAGAAATTTCGCGTGGAAGAGGAGCGAAGTTTCGAGAAGAAGATCCCCGTTCCGTTGAGTTGGATCGAGTTTCGAGATGAAAGGCGTAGCGTTTGTACGCGAAGCTAATTACAGAGAAGAAGGTCTTTAAAATTCTACTCGATTCAATCGCATCCATCTTCGCTATAGAAACGGATTCGTAGTCGCGAAAAGGTGCACAGACTCGATTAAATCCTGCGCAAGATATTTTAGTGAAGCCACGCGCAATGGTATTGCAACGTATTCTTATTAATCTGAACGAATCAAAGAATAACGAATTAAACGGTACGTCGTCGTTCGCTTCCGATATCCGGAGGATTCTTCGAAATTCCACGGCTTCTCCGAGTTGCTGCATACTTAAATCGCCCACAGATGCATAAAACAGCGCGGTCTGGCAAATAACGTTTCATTCGAGCAAACCGCATCCGGTATGCACGAAGCCAGCCCTCCCTCGATGCAGATTTCAAAATTTAATCGCTCCGAGTCGACGATTGATTTACCGTACCCGATCGAGTATCGGTTTCCACGAGAAGCCGAGTATAACTATTCATCGAGCCAAGACGATCGAAAATTCGCCTGCTCAATTGCGCGAGTACCTTAAGCCAGCACAATAGAGGGGGCGCCCGTTACGAGAAAGGGTTGCGTTTGAATTTTTCACGTCCCGCGTCGTTGAAAAGCTCCAAGTTATCGATCTAATTAGCGCGAGGCTAGCTCGCGCCGACCAGAGAAGAGAGAGAGAGTCACTTCGATTATTAAACGCGTGCACTGCGGCGGCCGCTATCCCGCTCGATACGAGCGCTCTGATTATTATTCCATTTGCCAGCGGTGGCCGCGGCAAATGTCATTTCAGCAAGAACATCCCGAAGCTGTAAACGCGATTAGCCGCGGCTCTTTTCTAGCATTCGTAGGCCCCTCCGCAGCCCACGCCTCGGGCCGTTCAAATATTTGCCTCGCCGACGCGCACGCCGCACGCTTAATTCCGCTTCGGGATTTTGAAGCGCGACCGGTGGACCCGGTGGTTGCACGCGGCGCGCGATAAAACTATTACTTTGCGAGGGAAAAGCGATGCTCGAAAGGGAGAAGGAGCCGGCAAAAAGCCCGTTGGCTATCCTCTCGGCCGAGAACCGACTGTAACTTATGCCCTCGAATCTCGCTCGAGGACGTGACCTGAACCGGTAATGCGCGCGAAATGTTCGAACGCCGCGGAAAACTCTGCCCGTTCGAGGATACCGCTGGGGCTGGCAGCCCTTTGCGGTCGAACGCTCCGCGTGCTTCATCCTCCGCTCGTCTACCGCCACAGGGAATTAAATATGTGCCGCGTACGAGTGGCGATATTGAGTTTCGCCGAGAAACATTCGCCGGCTACAGCTGCGTCTCGCGTGCGAGCAGCTTTCATTTAACACCCCGGCTGGCTATCGGGCTGCTCGCAATATCCCACCCACGTTTACGTAATTTCTCGTAAAAGTTAGCTAATTCCGCGCGAATATATTTTTGCGAGTTTCCAGCGAGAGAATTGAGAAAGACTCGCTTTTATTGCGGCGTGTGCTGTTTATCGCGCGGCGCGGCAAATTTCCTGCGCTCGATACGTGGTAAGAAAACGAAAGTAACCCTTTCGGGACAACGTAACACCTTCCGACGAATATACGTTTCGCGTATGTCGCTCTTGTCCGATAAAGCCAGATCGAAAGCGCTAGGTCGTACGAGCACGTACAAATATGCGCCCGCTGTACGCGGCTATCGAAGCAAATCAATTCTTACGAGAATGCGTGTACAACACCGAGGAATATTTCGTTGATTACGTTCGCCATGCGTTACGATCGCGTATCCGTTTTCTCGAGTGCAAAAGTAAGGGAAAAGCATGCGATGGTTCGTTGGAAAACTATTAACTCGTGCGACGCGTTTAGGACGGAAAAGGGTTAACCTTTCGCAGTTTCGGAGGATGAGAGCGTAATTGTTGATGGCTATCGCGAGCGTTGTCCATTTCGGTTTACCGTTGGTTGACTCGGTTTTCTCGGACGCGACGCGACGTGATAAAGGTGGTGTGTCGGCGACGGTGTGCATGTAGGCGCCGTATTTAACATTTTATTCTCAAAAGCGTGGCAGTTTTCCGCGATACGAGTAACGCGATAAATTATTCCGCGTTTCGCTTATCTTTTCCCCGTCCCAGTTCCTGTCCCCGTCGTCCGCTTTTTCCGCGTCGTCTTTCTACCCCCGTTGCCGTTTTTTCCTTGCCAACCGTCTTGCTCGCTTAACGTCCGCGTTATTTAGCGCGTGGGAAAACGATGCTTCGCTCGAGTTACTTCAACCGAGAGCAACGCGACCAACGCTCCTCCGCTCCTGCCTTTGGATTAACGTTTGACCGCGCTGCCGCGCTCCCTTCCTCTTAAATCTCGCCCATCTTCTTTCGCCTCTTTTTTTGCGCTATACGATAATTTTACGGTAATCTTGCGGTAATTAGCGACGAGGAATTTGGAGAGCTTTCCAAGCTTTTGATTTTACAAGCTTTCCGATCTCGCGTCGGCAAGCTCTTCCCGCAGGATTATCAAATCTCTGAGCTTATGGACTTCTACGCATTTCAACTCTAAGTTATCGAATTTCTAAGCTTATGCCGTTCTACGCATCGAACTCTAGGCGTATCAAATCTCTGAGCTTATGGACTTCTACGCATTCCAAATTTAAGTTATCGAATTTCTAAGCTTATGCCGTTCTACGCATTCCAACTCTAAGTTATCGAATTTCTAAGCTTATGCCGTTCTACGCATTCGAACTCTGAATTATCGAAACGCTGAGCTTACGGAGTTCTACGCATTCGAACTCTGAATTATCGAAACTCTGAGCTTACGGCGTTCTACGCATTCGAACTCTGAATTATCGAATCTCTGAGCTTACGGCGTTCTACGCCTTCGAGCTCTCTAGATCGTTAAATTTCTAAGCTTAGGTATTTCTACGCCTACGAGTTCTAAATCATCGAATTTCTAAGCTTACGGAGTTCTCCGCGTTCGAATTCCAAGCGACCACAAATTTGCAACGCCGAATCTTAACAACTGTAAGTGATAAAGGAACGGAGTTCAATATTTTTTTTACAAAACAAACGTGTTTATTTCTCATGGTTCTTTGCTGAAATGGAAAGTGGCAGTTAATTTAATAAATCACGTAACAGATCGTGAAATACAATATACATATATGAGCGTATTTACAACAATAGAATACAATCGATAAGTCCGCAAATTTTCCGAACAGAGCCGCGGAAGCTCGCTTTCGGGCTACCAGTACAATGTAACTTCCTCTACGAACCTCTCCCAAGCCAAACTAATCCAGTCCGCGTCTTTCTAAATAAATCATCGAACGACTGTTTGTACATTCACAAGAAAGAAAAAACTTCGGTGCGCGCGAAGGTAGACGAAATAATGCGAGAATACCTTAAGCATCGAAGAGTACACCTTAGAATATTTCGCGTGAAATATTTGGTGCAATCCGATTCGCGGGTTCAGCTTCCATTTCTCTATTTCCGCTTCGAAAAACAACGAGCGACGCTCTATCGATCAGTTTGGCTTTTAAGGGGCTCGCGCGTACAGTATTGTGCGAATTAATACGAACACACCGATCATTTGGAATCTTTGCACCTAAGGCTGCGAGAGTCCTAACTTGCCGTCGTTCGTTCGTTCGTTCATCCAACCAACCTTCAATCCTTTCGTTTCAACCACCGACGCGTATACTTTTCAACTCGGAATTTCACCGAACGGTATCTATCACGCGCGAAATGAATTCACTCGTATTTCCATACACCGAACGCAGGATAATCCGAAATAAAGACGATACGCCGGGCGTGAATTTCGTCCCGATGTCAGGAAAGGGTTAACCCTGGCTACGAGAGGAAGCGAAGGGTTATCTTTCTAACGAAATACACGGGGGATTTGCGTTAATTAGCACGATACTGGGCGCGATTCGAGTATCTGGCCGCGTCGACGTGTGCTCGAAAAGTGTGCGTGAGTTATTTACAACGTTAGATTATACACAGTATTTACAGGAGGATCCACTTACAGACTAATAAGCGTTTGGCGACCGTTCTTCCGTAAAAAAGACAGTCGTGAATCTTAGGAACGAGATGTGTACGTGTGTACGTGTGTACGTGTTCAACACTCCCGCATTCTCTCCTCGATGCATCTTACTTTCTATACAGAAGATTATTTTTCTCTTACACTCTTAATCTTCGCTTTCCCCTCTCTCTCTCTCTCTCTCTCACACACACACAAACACACTTTCTCTCTCTAGCTAACGAATTGACGAATGAGCGACGACAGGAATGAGAACCGAAGGGTCGCCGCGGTTTTGCTCCGTCTTTCTCGTACGCGGAGGAGAAAGAAAAATATACGATTAGTACGAAGTGCGGTTTGAAAGTTGAGATACGGAGCAAAAGGGACGCGTCGAGTTCTCCTGGTCTCGCGATCATCTTGCCACGCACGCGTCACGCCGACTCGATCGAGATCCGAGGATGTCTCGGCGGATCGCGGGAGGAGCGAATGGCACGGAACTTTTGCCGGCGGGAAAACATATATAAAATACTACGCTCGATCCGAGGTAAACGAGGAAGGTCGACAAATAAAATTAATCTCGCAACTAAATTCGCAATGATTTCTTCCATTCGTAACCGCTTTTGAGAGACGACCGTGCTACGCTGTCGCAGCGTCTCTTTCCCTTTTATTTTGCTCGCTTCGCCTCGACCACAATACGGGGTAAGTTACGTTTCGGCTTGCCTCGCGATGCGAGAAAAATAGGGAGCTTCGATCGGTAGCTTTTAACCCTGTGCAACTGGAATTTTATCCAGCTTCGCGATCGGGAGATATCGCAGGTGGTTACGCGCGTTTTCGTATTCCATTCGAGGAGCGGCAATTAGAGGAGCCGATACGTTTTGTTCGTGGCAGATTAGGCGACTGGATGATGCTGATACGTTTCGCGATGCAAGTATCGAAAACCATTCATAGTTAACCCCTTTGTCTGCGATTATTTTATCGCTTCTATATATCAGCGTTAGCTGCGCGTTTGCTTTTCTATCGTTTCACGTACGAGTCATCGGTCATTTTTATTTAATAACCCCAATTACCAGGCCAAGCTAAGATTAGAGTTCAACTGAAATTTTATCCTTAGTAGTATTCGTTTTCGTCGAACCCGAGTTGCAATTTATAGAACGAGTGTGAATCGTCGTTGCGGAACGAAAAGGGTTAACTAAGGTGCATCAGGTTTCGGATGGTTATTTTTTTCGTCCACGTAAGGGAGAACATTAAAGCGACGCTAGACGTTTACATGTCTCTTGTTAAGAAAATAATATATTAATGTAACGGATAGTGCACGAGAAGGCAACGAATATATCTCGTGCTTTCGAATACCATGGACATTTTTTTACCCTCCGTAAAGCGTTCTAGGGTTAACGGCGAAACCGAGACCGATATTATTATCACGCGTATACGCGATACTTAATACGAACACTGTGATCCTTATTAATCGTTACGATGCTTCTAAATTTGGCGAGCACTTTACGCTTCGCGTTCTTCGTTGCGTTGAAAGACTCGAATGTGTAAACTCTTCGCGTCGTATTTAAAATTGTGATTAGCTTTCGACATCCGTACCGATGCTTATTAAAGGGATATGAAATTAATCGAAGCTCGTTTGATTGTTCGCGAAGCTGATCGTTCGGTAAGTTGCTTAAATCAATCGATCGTATCGATGCTTGCATCGCAAAATATATCAGCGTTTATGGGCCGCTTCGATGGAACGTAACACAGCGAAATTGTCGAGCACGGGAAGTTCGAGGTGGAAAATTTGAGAGAACGCTACGAACGTTTGGTTGCGAACTTGCAGGTTTTGCATGATTTATCGAGTGGCCAGTTTGTAGATTGGCATAGGAGACGCGCGAATCATTTGTCCACGCGTGTTACTCTTATGCTAAATTAATACGAAACGAATCTTCTATTTGGAAGCTGAATGTTCTCGTCGTCTTGCGATGATTCTCGATGAAAAGTCTCGGGAATGATGATAAATAGACCGCAGATTTTTACGCGTCTACGGGGAAATTAAATAAGCAAAAAGGTACGAAAATAAACGAAACAGTCGCGACGGAGAAGATATTTTAATAGCCAGGAGGCGAAGCTACTACCCACTTCTTTATTTTTGTTCGCAACGAAAGAAGAATTTGCATAAAAATCTGCAGTCTAGAAATGATCTATCAATGAAAATCGTCGAACGCGATAATTCCGAACGGAATACGTGTCCGCGTCTCGAACTAAATACACTTTCCAATAAAACTCGTAATCTTGCACGGGGAAGAGTCATCGTTAACCTGCTATTTCCCTTCGCGGTCTCAAGTAATACTATTACCCGTCCGAATATACTGAAATTAATTAAGCTAACGTCCCAACGAAATCACTGCGCTACAGCCAACTATTTTATGCAAGCGCGAGCAGAACTTCTCTTCGCGACCGTAATTCACGTCGAGTTAACTAAAACGATGAACGAACCCGTCCATGTATCCAAATTTCTTTAATCTCTCTATCGAATCTTGCAAAGCCTCTCCCGTTTTCGCGTTGCCAACGAACTGTGCGCCAATCAAACTATATATTCTACAATTAATTTTTCCTTTAAATCAACCGTTGATATCGTCTCGATTACGTCGTTTACTTTCTCTAATAAAAATCGACACTCGCAACAAGGCTTTCTAAGCTCGTCGATAGAGCAACGGTAACAATCTTTCAACTTTTCTTTCGCCACTTTTAACCGTCCACGTTTCGCTACCTTTATTATCTTTCCATCTAGAAACGTCCGTGTTTCTCCAGATTCGCCATAAACGCGGAAAGAATCCGGAGTCCGCTGCCGTAGATCGCGAAACGATCGAACGAAAGCTAAACGAAACGAGGGCGGAATAACGACGAAAGGGATCGATGAAACGTTCGAAGGGAAAATAAATAAGGACGCAGAGTTTATAGGGGGCGAAGCTTGGGCTGATCGAGATCCATGGATCCATCGAGGCGTGCGATCGCGGTGAAAGCCGCGCGGCGTTTCGCGATCGACGGTTACTTTTCAAGCGCGATCGAAATTCCGCGCGTCGCGAGAATCCCGGTGACGAGGAGAATTTCAACTCGAAGGTTTCCTCTCGCGTGGAAAAATCTACCGCGACACACGACCAACGCGACGTTCGATGATCGCGTTCGATAACCGGCAACAATTCTACCGTCTACCGCAATTTTTCCGCCGAATCGCGAACGCGATTCGAGCGTCTCCGGACTTGGGCCCTATCTCGAACGAGAGAAACAACTGGACTGCAGATTTTTATGCGTAAGCGCGTAAAGATGCGTACGATAGGCTGGACCGTACGCAGCTCCCAAACTACGAGGAAGGATGGAGCAACCTTACGTTTAGCTTGCGCTTCTTTTAAGCTAGTCGTTTCAACGAGCTTGTATGCAAGCGTCGATTAGCTGCTGCGATGAAAAAATTGAAGCAACAGCGAGAGTCCAGAAAACGAGTGCGAGTACTTGCGAGTGGATTAAGCTAGGGAAGATGATCGCTTGCGCGTTACAAAGATGGGAAGAAGATTCCTGGAAATTATTAACCAAGGCGTTCGTCGATATGAAATTAATATACAGTCTCGGGTTAAATATGAAACAGCGTAAGTAGAGTACGATCACTCGAAGGGTTAATTCGAGCGAAAGGAAGTTGCGCGTTCCATCGAAACCAAGTTAATCAGGATGATGCGCGAATCGAGGAGACGATTAGTAAAACAAAGGTAGAGGAATTTGCACGAAGATTCGCAGGCAGGCTATCGCTCGAAGCTCGCCGGTAGCGCGTCTTTTCTATCCGCTGGTACGTAAAAATAATGACTCGATCCGCGCCGCGTCTACGTGACAAAGAACAACCGTCTTCCGATGAACGAAATCTCTGGCTGTCGATTGATCGATCGGCTGCTGGAGGCTTCTTCGCTTCGAGGTAAACGAAAGAGTCCTCGAGGCCTCGCGTCCTCTCGAGTTTCTCGCGAGAGGCTCTCGTTACAATATTCCAAACCCCTGAAAATCCTCTTCCTCCTCCGCGAGCCAGCACCTCCTTTCTTTCCTACTCTCGATCGCGTCTAGTGGAAGAGCAAACTGATCAACCCGATCCCCGATCGCCGGTTGATCGCAATCAGACACACACACACACACTCTCTCTCTCTCTCTTTCTCTCCGTTTGTACAAATACTTGCTAGGACATTCTCTCGGCGGCATTCAGTCGGATCGCGTTCACACGGCAGGCTTCAAAGTCCGAGCCGCGACACGGTGAATGGTGGATCCTCGCGATAGGATCGCGGACCGTCTATACTAGACGAAATAAGTACGAGGATGCGTCAAGACCTCACCGGGAGGTGCGGTGGGCACCGGTGGTTCCGGTATGG
Source organism: Eucera pruinosa (assembly GCA_028830335.1). Lineage (NCBI taxonomy): Eukaryota > Metazoa > Arthropoda > Insecta > Hymenoptera > Apidae > Eucera > Eucera pruinosa. The sequence continues at coordinate 13,888,445 of JAMYCR010000015.1, read as the reverse complement.
TGCTATAGAGATGGCTACCCCTGGAAGAGAGGCTGGCGGGGCGCGCGTTTCCGGCGTGGAGCGCGCTGTAGCCCGCGTGCTGGTGCGGGTGTTGATGCTGGTGCTGGTGTTGGTGCTGGTGTTCCGCGCCGCTGTCCTCGTCCTCGGTTCGGCTGGAGGCCGAGCTGACATAGGTGGACTGCGTAGGAGTGGGCGTGGGTGCGTGCACCGGGGCGACTAAAACCGCGTTAGGCTTGGTCCACGCGTCGCCGGCGGACGGGGCGGCGGTGTACCGCGCCGGTTTGCGATTTCGGTCGTTCACCTTCTTGCTGTCCCGCCGTTTGCCAGCGGAGTCGGGCATAGCGAATCGGAGCTTCTCCCAGAACCTCCTCTCGCCCCACGTCAGCACCGTGCAAGTTTGCAGAAGCAGCTGGAACTCGGGATCGCGAGCCGGGGCATCGGTGGCCAACAGTACCACCACCCGCCTCTTTCGCGAGCTCTGTCGGATGTTCTCCAAGGCGGTCATCAGCGCGGCGCGGAATTCCGCGTGCTGCCACTCGTTCGACAGGAACACCGGCGAGAAGATAACGACGACGCGTCTAGCCGCGGCGGCGGCCGGCGGAACCGCTTCTTGGGGCCTGGCGGGGGGCAAATCTCGCCAGTGAAGGCAAAGAGCCAAGCCGGATTGCTCCAATTCGGCGGCCAAGTATCGCGACACAAAGTCCTCGTCCCTCTCGCTGTATACGATGTAGCCGTCGTAGAGTCGGTCTCTCTCTTCGTCCGGCGGCGGGGTGATCTTGCCGAGGCGGAGGCCGTAGCGAGCGTGAGCCCAGAGCCGGACGTCCTGGCGGAAGGCAAACGCGAGAGCGACGAAGAGGGAAATGGCGATGACCGCGACCAACGCGCCGGCTAAAAGCGGCACAAAGTTGCCACCGAGCAGAGGGATTTCCTGGATGCCACGGCTGACGGCCTCGGTGGAGGGATCGCCGCAACGGTTCATAGCCTGGGCGAGGGTCTCGACGCCGTCGCGGCAGTACATCTTCTCCGGATCTCCGCGATGCTCGGCCAGCCAGCCGCGCAACTTGGCAGCGTTGCCGCACTCGCAGCTCCAAGCGTTACCCTCGAGAGCCACCTTGGCGGTGTCTCGCACGCTGGGCAGCGCTTCCCATGGTCGAAAGTCCACGATCCGATTGCTGTCCAACCTCAACACCTGCAGGTTCTTCATCTTCTTGAAGGTCGTGTTGCCGACGGTCGCGATCGCGTTGTGATCCAGATACAATTCCGACATTCGTTCCAGCTGATCGAACTCGAAGCCCCGCAGCTCGCGCAGGGCATTGTCCTCGAGGTGAAGGACGCGGAGAGAGGCCGCGCCGTTGAAGGTGCAATTGTGGATGGCGGATATGCCGCTGTTGTTCAGGTACAACACCTCCAGCCGACGCTTGCCGATGAACACGTGGCTGCCGAGATCGCCGAGCTCGTTCCCGTCCAGATAGACTTCGGTCGCGTCCATGGGAATTCGCTCGGGCACGTGCTTGTAGCCGGCGTTCGAGCAGTCGACCACGTTGCTCGACCACACGTGGTCGTTGTAGCAGGAGCAATTGTCCGGGCAGGTCATCTCGCAGTCGCACGCGTCGAAGTCGCAGCAGTGGCAGAGCGCGTAGCAGTGGGTGTCGTATCGGCAGAGGAAATCTTTCGGCTTCAGCGAGAGCAGCGGCCTCCTGGGGGTCGCCCTGGCGTGAACCATCCGGCAGGTGACGGAATCCAGGTCCATGACCCGCGGATGCTGCCTGAGCCGCGACATCTCGTTGATCCTCGGCAACCATTCCATCTTGCAGTCGCATAAAATCGGATTACCCGCGATGTAAAAGTGAGGCAGCTCCTCGTCCTCGGGGACCGGCTGCAAGGCGAGCGCGGCCACGTCCAGATAGGCTATCTCGTTCCCGTACAGCACCACCTTTTGCAGGCCCCTCTTCTGCAGGAACGTACCCGGAGCCACGGTGCGTATTTTGTTGTTGTTCAGGAACAACGTTTTCACGCTGTCGGGCACGTTCGCCTCGGCGATTTCGCTGATTTGGTTGTAGCTCGCGTCCAGCATCTTTATACGCAGCGTGTTCCGTACCGTGTAATAATTCCCGAGCTCGCTTATCTGATTCGCGTGAACGTCCAGCCACTCTATGCTGCTCGGCAGATGACTGTAGTCGAACCACAGCAACTTATTGTCGGATACGTTCAACCACACCAGATTGCCCAGGCTGGTGAACGCTCCGCGGATCTCCGTTAGCTGATTCCCGTCCAATCTGATCGCTCGCAGCACAACGTTGCTCGCGAACGCGCTCTGCTCCACGTGACGGATGTAATTGTTCGCCAGATTCAACACTTGCAGTGCGGGCAGCGAGGCGAACGCTTCCCGCGACACGTTCTCCAGCTTGTTGTCCATCAAGCCCAGCCCGTACAGCTTGTTCAGCCCGGTGAACGAGTCGTTCTCGATCCTCGACACTCGATTGTTGCCGAGGTCGAGGATTTGCAGCGAGTGCAGCACGCGAACCGCGTGCGGAACCTCCGTTAGATAGTTTCCGCTCAGGGAGAGGTCTTGCAGCCCGGTTAGGTTGTCGAACACGTGCCGATGCACGCTTCGCAGCTTGTTGCTGTCCAGGAACAGTTGATTGAGAGTGGTGAGACCGATCGCGTGTGCGGGATCGAACCTCGCCACGCGGTTGTGCGACAGAGTCAACGAGTGCAGGTTCGTCAGCGAGCCGAAGCAGCCGTCCATCAGCGTTTCTACGTTGTTCCTCTCGAGTTTCAATATCTGCAGACTGTACAGACCTTTAAACACGTGCGCGTCGATCCTGGTGAGCGCGTTGAAAGACAGATCGAGGATCACCAGGCGTACCAGCCTCGAGAAGGTGTCTCGGTTCACCCACTCGTTGGTCAATTCGTTGCTGCTCAAGTCGAGCACTTGCAGCTCGTTGAGATTGTCGAGGAGGCCCGGGGCCAGCACCGCCAGCGAGTTGTTGCTCAATACCAGCTCTCGGAGTTGCTTGGTTTTCGAGAAAAGTTCCGGCGGCAGCGCGACCAATCGATTGCTGGACATATTGAGGGAGTGGAGCGCCGCGAGGCCTGCCAGAGCGTGATCGCCGACAGCTTTGATCGCGTTCTCTTGCAACTTGAGCACCTTCAGGCTTCGCAGATTGCCGAGGGTGCTGTCGGGCAGATCGTTCAAGTCGTTGCTGCTCAGATCGAGCACCTCGAGGTTCGGGGTGCACGATTCGACCCAGGTCTCGTCGGAGAAGCCCAGGGAGACGATGTCCTGTAACTTGTTGCGCGTTAGATTCAATGTAGCCAGGTTCTGCACCGGGCAGAGCAGCTCGGACGGAAGCGTCCACAGATTGTTGTCGGCCAAATCGAGATGCTGTAGATGGGTTAGACCGCGCAGGGAATCCCTGTGAAGCTCCAAACTCATCGCCGACCAGTCGCCGTTGTGCGTTCGCAGGGAGAGGTTGCGTAGATTGTGGGCCGAAGCAAAAACACCCCCCGGCAGGTAGCGGATCTTGCAGTATTCCACGCGAAGCTTCTCCAGTCGCGGCAGAGGGGAGAAGAATCCGTGCGGCCCGTCTATCTGGCTCTCGAAGAACAACACGTCGCTGCATTCCAAGGCCAAAGAACTGATCGAGTCCACTTGAATGGCCGAGAGATTGCCAATTAGGCCGGGCACGTTGGCGATCGTTCTAACCCTACAGGCGAGCGCTTTTTCTCCGTCCTCTCCGTCCTTTTTCCACTCGCAGCCCGACGGAGCTTCGAGGCTGGTGATGCTGCCGCACCGTATAAGCTTGCCGTTCCACAACACCAGGCAGACGATCCCCAGCACGAAAACTCGCGCGGACTCCATTCTGATTGCCAGCAATTGCCACTCGCCTCGCGCCTCGCTCCCGTTTCTATTCGCTCGCTTCTCGTCCCGATATTCCTTCCTTCCTTCCTTCTTCCCGAACGTCGTCACGCACTCATAGTCACTCTCTCACGGCACTTCTCCACCACTCGATTCGGAAATCCCGTTGCCCTCGTACGCGAGAAAACCGGACTCTCGCGTTTAGCCTCGACGACGCAGCACCGCGCGGGTCTTTCACTGGCCGTCGCTAAACGGATTTCACACAGGCAGGCGATCGGCAAACAAAAGGGCGAACACTAAACGGACGAGTTAGCCTAGCTCATCGGCTGCTCCGCGAAATACAACCGCGGAACGAAGCAACTGGGCAAGGAACGCCTCGATCCCTCGAAACCACTTGCGAACACTATCCGAGGAGAACCTTGTTCGTCGAGTCGCGCGTTTCCAATGCGACTCGGTCGAGACACCGAGAGGTTTCCGTTTAACAGAGAAAGAGATAGAGTAAGTCTACTTGCTCCTCGTGAGAAAGTACGCGTCCCGATAAGCGGAGGAGCAACGACGTTCCGCTACGAACGTCGCAGAGCAACTGACTCCGACTCCGAATCCCTCTTCTATCGACGGTCACGCACCCTGCATCGCTGCCGCCGTCCTATCCCCACGTTCTCTCCCACCAGGGCAAATTTTACCTCCTCCACCGGGCCGAATCCCTTCACGAATCCCCTCTACTTCCGTTGAATACGCTACAGTAACGCAGCCGGCTTACGCGTATACACAATGAAAGCACGAGGAAGCGAGTACGAGCGAGCGAAGAGCGAGTACGGGAGCGAGCGAAAGCGAGAAAGGGGCGAGTTTTAAGCGGGCCGGCTTGGAAGATGCGGCAAACCAGCTGACTGACAACGCTACTTGCTAGATAAACACCGAACCGCTTCCTAGGCGTGCGAGCCAGCCTTCCCGAGGGGCTCCCAACAAAAATAACCCTTGTCAAAGTTAAGAATCTTACGCGGCAAGGTCCACAGCTTCGAGATTTAAATCCCGTCACACGCGTACGCGCTCAACTGTGCCCGCTCCGTTTACGGGACGTTTGCAGTTGCAAAATGAAACGCGATGGTAACGGTGTACCGGATGTTTCAAGCTGGAAACCTAGTGGCAATGTTCAGAGGGTGAAATTAACGTTTACTTTGGTTCCGTTCTTTCATTTGCGGTTGCAGAGATTTAAATTTGTGTAGAGATCCGCGCGAAGAAATTGCACGCAATACCCCACGGTAATATTGGGCAACGCGACGAGTATTGGGTTTAAGAAAAATTGAACGTGATCGTAGGAAAAGTTACAGAAGAGAGGCGAAGCTAGAAGAATACAGCTGCCCCTTTAATCGTCTCGTTTAATAGGGAAATAGTGCACGAAGAATAGCTGCAAATTTCTTTGCACTTAACCCCTTACCGTACAGCAACGAGTTACGCTCGTGACGCAAACTATTATTATCGGATCGCAATCGAAACACCTTACACTTTTTGACAGGTAAACTTTAACCTTCATTCCAATTGCCGCTTCGTTCAGTTCGTAAGTCTTCGAAGACGATCGAATAAAAATGGCATACGATATTTTACCGTTTCGCATTTGATACGGCATTAGAGTATAAAATAGCGAACGATGAGTAGGTCTCGACAAGTTTTGTACGACACGGTACGAGCTTAACGTTTCAGCGATAGAATACAGAGTAGCGAAGGAAAGGGTTAAAGAGACGGAAGAGCCGGAAAAGTCGAAAAGAGGAAGAACAGATCCGGACTGTTTGCTGCCGGCTAACAAAGAAGGAGTTCAACCGCAATAACAGCACCGCGTTAATACAGTTTGCGATGCCTCCACCTTACACCAGCTTCGTAAACGATTGTGTAACAAACGTGGTTAAAAGTCCGCCAGCGAAACTGGATACGCTTGTTAACACCTGTAGCGAACTTCCACCGGCGGCGATCTAGAAATCTATTAACACCTCGATCCACAAACTCGAAACCCGTCCGATACGCCTAGCTTCCAGCCTTACCAATGTAAACACGTATCGATATTCGACTCGACGCGAATGAATTCGAAACACTGTCGGGAAAAACTGTCTGCTTCGCTCCTCGGTGCGAACATTCCAGTTTTTTCCTTTCACTCGACGCGAAATTCGACGTATTCCTAATCGATTAGGAGAGATCGCATCGCGGCTGCTAGGCGAAATTCTCGAGGTTTGATTCTTCGTAAATTACGCGGATAACGTATCGTTGTTAGATGCGCGCGAATTCGTCATTTTACGAGCGCGATAAAGAAACGAGACTTTAACCCTGTCCATCGTTGAGCCCGCGCAAAGTGGAAGCTATTAACCCTTTCGCTGCAGGACTTTGAAATTAAACAAATTCTCAACGCGCGGAAGGAGATTATTTCTACTGTTAGAAAAGCAGTGCGGCGACAAATATTTGTATACTAGCGACGATAGAGGAAGCGAAACTGTAATAGAAATAATACTGTGGCGCGCAATGTAAATGCGGATACTTTTAATAAAGGACTGCCAAAATTGTCGAGGACGTATATATACGTCCTTCGTAGCGAAAGGGTTAAGGGTAGCTTCTCGATATTTACGGGCGATTACATTTACGGGCGGCGTCCACTCCGCGGCCCTGCAAGCGAGGCCGATAGATTTCGAAGAGAAAAACGAGTCTCTCCCCCTAATTTAATTGCATTCGGTTCGCTTGCAACGGTCTTTAATTTCCTTGTCGATTAGCCCGGTCGTTAGTTTCGCGATTACGTTCCTTCTTCGCCTTGTGAAATTCGGCCAATTAATGTCCGCGTCAGATTGGCCGAGAAACAACGGGAAACCTAATGGTTTCGTTAGGTTGGTTCCAAGAGATGGTTAGTCATCTGTCAAAGGGCCGCGGAACGATGAATCATGACGCGAAGTATACCGGATGAACATGTGGGTTTATAAATTCGAAAGCAGCACGGCGACCCGTGTACAATGACGAATGGAGGCGCGCGCTGCTGTGCACCGAACACACGCTCCGCGGCAGCAGCAGCACTCTCCAGCCGGGATTTCCACACTTCGTTACCTATTTACTATTTGCTGTTTACTATCGCGGATCGCGAAGCCGGTATCGCTTCCTCCCGATCGAAGATAAACCACTTCGCGTGCCAATTGGAATACTCGATCAGCCCGGTCAAACATTCGATGCCCGGATTAATCGCGAGAAGCGTCGACTACCTGCCATCACACCTCGTGAAACTTCAATCGCCTAATCGAGAATCCTCGTAATCATTTTCAGCCGACCTGCCGCGAAAATGGTAAACTCGCAGCTGCTACGTTCACCGCGAAGCTTTGCAACGTTGGTCCAAAGAATCCTAAATTCTTTTTCTAGCAGGCGTAGTAGTTAAGGGTTCGCAGTTCTTCATTATCGTCTCTTTCGGTGCAAACATATTTCGTGGAACTTTAGAAGACTCTACACCGAAGTTTCTACTCAATATTAGCTCGAGTAGCAATATATTAGCAATAGTAGCTACGAGTAAACCTTGTACTCAATATTGCAACTTAAATAGCGAAGTTTGTATTCGAACCGTAGCTACAAGTAAACCTTGTACTCGATACAGCAACTTAAATAGCGAAGTTTGTACTCGAACCTAAGCTACAAGTAAGCCTTGTACTCAATATTGTAACTTAAATAGCGAAGTTTGTACTCGAACCGTAGCTACGAGTAAACCTTGTACTCAATATTGCAACTTAAATAGCGAAGTTTGTACTCGAACCGTAGCTACGAGTAAACCTTGTACTCGATACAGCAACTTAAATAACGAACTCGTGCTCGCAAGTAAATCATTCCTACTTGCTAAATTTTCTCTGGTTTCGTACAATCTCGAAGCCACACCATCTACGACCAGTTTCTTGTCCCTTAAAATATTGGTTTTCTTCGCGAAACGGGCGGAGCGAATGGTAACGGATGAATTGGTAAAACGCATCGGTCAGCCGACTGCAGTCGCGTGTGTTTCGGCGTGCTCGATAACAGAATCAATTTCACCGGCAGGCTGTGCTGTTGCGCGAAATTGATCGGCGAAACGGTGAACACGGGATTGTTTAACAGGTTGATTTTATCAACGCGTCACGAGCAGTCGGAACCACCGGTTACAGGTGGTCCAGCGACGTTTACAGTTTCGCCAGATTTATAGGCATCCGGCAGCCCGGCTATTCATCGCGTATTTTCTTATCCCGCGGTCACGATTTCTGCTCTACTCGCTGCACCCCGTTTCGCTATTCTTCCCAACAGCTCGGACTTCGCTTCGCGATTCATCGCGATCGGAGAGAGCAACCGTCCAACGATATTTATTTATTTACGGGAAAAACGAACCACCTGCTAACCGCGAAACACCACTTTCGCGCAAAGAGAAAAGGAAAATAGGAGAGCACGAGAACGGAAAGGAACTCGTAGGGTAGTTGCCGACGCGTACGCTTGGAATAACTTGTAAGTAGCATTCCCAATCCTTTAAATACTTTACTCCGAAGTATAGAACAGCGAAGCGTTACATCGCTGTTAAAATGAGCCTCCAAATATTCTTATACAGGGGTAAGTTAGGGAATTAACGTGTGCTGCATTGCGCGACGAAATCTGCCGCAGTTGAATGGTTAAAAGAGTTGAAAGACCTATTCAAGGAATCTAGCGTCGAACAATGTTTGCGAAGAATACCGAAGAACAATATCTACCCTACAGACGTTCGCGCAACCGTGGGAAGTTTAAGCTTGCAAGAAAGCGCGGGACAAAATTCCAGTGAATAACCGAAGCAAGGTTTAAAGCGTAGCACGCGAAAGATGGAAGCTAATCTCCCTTTCGGTCCCACTACCTTAAATCTGTTTGCACAGATACGAATCTGCATAAACAAATCCACAGTCTAATAATATCGAAGGGCAGAGAGAGAGAGAGAGAGAGAGAGAGAAAGAGAGAGAGGGAATAGACTTTGAAGTTGGATTCATCGAAAGCGACTACGACGACGAATTGAAGGATTCTACGGGGTCTATTCTGAATAGAAGCCGAAGCTGGCTGTACACGGCGGGCAGCGGGATCGAATCCGTCCACGGAAGTCGTTTATAGGCCATTCCGTCCCGGCCGTCTCGCTCGCAAGGATTTCCGCGTTGCCCAAGGAATCGATCGATCGAATAGAAGCGGGCGAGCAACCGGACCGGGGATCCAGTGCACTTTCACTCGCGGCTCGGCCAAGGGTTAACGAGGAAAACTGTATCGTGTCATGATGCGCCACGAGGGCATTAGCATACAAGCCGGAGCGATGCTATCCGGTAGAAAGTCCCGGATCGTCACGCTCTCCCGTTCCTCCGTGACAAACGTCCGCGCTAATCCGATGCTACGTTGCAACGTAATCCAATAGAACCTACCGACAGACGAACTTTTGCCAAACTCCCAAACATACGCATTGCTTCCCGATAGCAGCCGCTGTCTACCGATACAGTGGTCGGTGTAATTGCCCCGCGACTTTTGCGCATCCGTGCGAAAAGCTAGAAGATGCGAAAAGGTGTACGAAGCGTACAGCGAACAGAGCGATACAATGTGGGTGCATAATTGTAAGGGTAGAAATTTGAACCGTGTTTTGCTAGCTGAGCTAGTCCTCTTGGAGCAAGACCATTTGCCTTTCAGATGGATGACAATGCTGCTGTTCTTCTCGGGTACGAGCGATCCCGTACTACTTGTAAGGTTACTTGGTATTCGTTGGTATTATCGGTTTACGATAAATCGAAAAGATGCGAAAAGACACGAGAAGGCGGAGTTAAATCCAATTGCAATAGGACTAGTTCGACTAGCAACAGACCCGTCCGCGAAACTCTTAAATCCAAGTAGGATTTAATCGAACGGAGAAGAGAATCAGCGTTTAACTCCCTGCTATTGAGCTTCACTACTTGCATTTTTGTAGATTCCGCGAATTCGAAGTCGCAATCCTCCCTTCTTTAACGCGAATCAAGGTTACCCTAAACAGCCCCGAACAATTCTTCGAAAGGAACGCGCCGCATTCGCTCAGAGCTAACCCTCGCGACTGGCGAACCACTGATCGTTGCTCCAAAAGCACACATCCGTCTCGTGCCTCTAGAGACGTTACAAGCGAGTCCCCGGCACCGAAAATCGTCGTCGGAACGGCGGAGATTCCATTGGTAAAACCGACAGCGCGCGTTGCGCGTAAAAAGGATGCGGTTGATCGAATTCTCGCGCGCCTAAGGCCGCCGCGACGCGACACGTTGGCTGCATACCGATGAGAGCCGGTTGGCAAGGCGACACGTGGCGCGCGACGCGACGCGTCCGGTCCGTTTCCCGATCGGATCGCGTTGCAGGTCGCAGGATACCTGAAACGCGTCGGCGAGCCGGCAGATGCAGCGCTGCAGCCCGGGGAGAGCCTGCTAAGTGAGCAACCGCGTGCAGAGAAGGTGACTTTTCTCGTGCATGCACTGGAGAACCGCTTCTTTCGCAGGCGGAGCTTTCGCGCTGCAAAGACCGCCTGCAGACCGCCCCTGTGCGTTTCGTTTCATCGCCGTCAATGTTGCGTGTCCCGTGTTCCCCGGATCGGGGTACACGCGAATAAACGCGTGCCTTCCGATCCCTAGCCGCGCTACCACTCGTCCGTCCTCTAATCACCCAACGCTCGCTCCGAAACTGCGAAGCGTCGCGTTTTCGGAATCGACTTGGAGAACGATAAAGACTTCAGCTGGTCGGGTCGATGGAGAAGAATTTTCGCGAAGAAGAGCAACATCGTCGGAGAAGGTAATTCCAACTGGGACGCGAGGAATATTTAGTTGGAATATTTAGCGAATATTCTCGATCGGTGGACGGCGATGGAAAAAGGAGGCGAGACGTTGTTGTTTGGCTACGAGTTGAACGGGGAAACTTGAGCATCGGCGAATTCGCGTGGAAAGCGGCGAATTTGGCCAGCAGCGGTCGAATTCCCGGCGTCGTTCGTGGATCACGCGAAGCCCCGGATATACGGGCAGTTCCGGTGTAATTTGGAGAATACTTGGGACGCCCCGAGGTAAATATCTATCGGCTATTCCGAAGCTATTCGACGGGCACAAGTTGCTCGACAACGAGCCAACTCGATCGACTTCGTAAAGCAGCGTAACTTGCCAAGGTTTATCGAAGACATCCCCTAAACGCCCGCTGACCATCCCCCCCTTCCCATAGCTGCAACCTAAACGCCCGCTAGTGAAGCGTATCGTGCATCTTCCATAAGTTTGCACAGCTTTCTCCGGCCATTTTCCAAGGGATAACTGCGGCCAGAGTTTCGCCTATCTCTGCCGCGAGCGTATTCGCTTGGGTCATTTTTGTCGGGCTGCACAGGCGGATTTAAGCTTAAGTAGTCTGTAGCCCGGGGCGTCAGCTTCTAGGAGGTGGCGATTTTTTAGGAGAAAATTGCACTTTCGAGTCCTCCGTGCACGGTTCAAACGCGCGCGACTTCGATTGACCCGTTAAGCGGGCAGAGAATCGTCGCGGATTCTACCGAGCTGCGATTCGCGATTAATTAAATCGTTTAGCTTCGAGGACTCGCCGTAGAAATTTCCTAGCGATACGCTGAAAGTTGCCACCTCGTTTCACAGCTTGGAGACCACTGTACGAGCGATTCGACGCGAGGGATGAGCATTCGTAAACACGCGCACGCCTTTTAACGCCGATGAAAGTCGAACGCGATAGAGAGCAGCTTCGACGTTTAGCACTAAACCGCGGACTTTAGCTTTCGTAACGAAGTTGAACGAATGGAACTTCAACAGAGATCTGTTTCGTTCTCTGAATATTCTATTGTCTACTTTGCCGCGTATATTCGGTATATCTGTTGGTACTGTGCGCGTTTTGCACCGTTTCGAAGATCCACAGTCGGCTTATTACTTTGCGACTTTGATTCGAAAAAGGAACAGCCTGTACAGACCACGATTCGAATCCTCTATAGAGGATAAGCTACGTCACCGCACAATTTGCGTCGCGATAAGTGGCGTACAAATGCACTCTTCCCATTTAGTAGGTTAATTTTCCAGCAGTCGATCATCGCGAGTCGAACCTACGCAAATATTCATTGCCCCATTCGTAGCGCATTACTCCGATTGAAACGAGCATTTAGTCGCAGGGCGGCAAAAGTATGGCAATTTAGGGCGGCACAAGTCTAAATCCATCTGCGTGCGTGCGGCCGCGGGTAATAAATAGACGGAAACAGAGGCGAAGAGGCGTTTACGTTGCACACGTCGCATGCAGCGTTCGGGGGATACAACAATGACGAGTCTTAAATCTCTTTTCCGCCAATACGCGCGTATTTGTACGTACAGCCGCGTGGATTTACACGGAAGGGTCGTTGGGAGGGGTGGAAAACGGGGGTCGGTCGACGAATCGGAGGCCCGCTACTTTCCAGGGACGCAGTTGTTGCACCCCGTGGAGGAGATCGCTGATCCCGACATTACTGGCGAATGCTCGCGATCCGCAACGCGAATGTCCATCTATGCGCTATATTACCGATCGCTATCTTTAGGAAAGCCGAATGACGAAACGTTGCAGCGAGATAGAAGGAATATTCGGAGATATTTCCCAGGCGAAGATAGCATTTGAAACAATCAGGGGTCCACTCGGCTGAATCTGGCGCGAGATAAAAGAAGGGGATGGAAGAAATATGGAGTACGATGTTTGCCGGAGCGATACCTTATCGGTCTTCGTATGTATTCGAAAGTTCCCTCGATAAAAAGAGCCGGGGATCTTCTCCTCCTGCTGCGAGAATTTCGGCGATCGTCCGACAAACGAACCGAGACAATTTTTACAATCTAGCGAACGCTTCGCTACAACAATATTTCAGAATTTATTCCAAACCCTCCACCAAGCCTTCGGTTTTTTTTCTTTTTCGTTTGAATTAACGGACCGAAGCCCTTTTATACGGGAAACTACGAAACGCGTAAAGGAATGTAAAAGGGCGCGCTACGCTTGGTGGCCTTTAACAGCCTAAACGACTCGGCTTTAAGATTAGCAATATTCTAAGGGAAAAACCTTCGCGAAGCAACCATTGACTAGATTACAGATTTTGCTTGCTGGCTAAAAAGAAACGGGTTTCGAGAATGGCAGGGCTTTTCGAATTAATCGAGGCTAAGAGCTTCGGGCTAAGAAGCTAAGATCGGAAACGACTAGGATCTGAAGCGAGCAAGTTGGAACGTATGCGAAACGTGGTTCGAGTCGTGGTCCGTGAAAGACACTGTTCGTCCAATCTTGATCGCAAGATTTTCAAGGACTTTTGTTGCCAATGAAAATACGAGTTCGCGAAGTACACGCACCAGCGAAGCTGAAAGAAACTATCAAAGTAGCCGCTCAAGTTTCGCTCTACCGATTCAGCTTGGCGTCAATTGTAAAATAGTTCGTCACGCTGGAATTCGTCAAAGAGCGAACACGCTGTTCTCATTTTTGTGCGTCACCGGAAAGGTAAGAAAGTTGTTTCGCTTTCGTACCTATCTTCCTCCGTTTTAAAACAAACTCTAGGTGCGTATACACGATACTCTTACTGGTTGCGTTAATCCGCTGCTACGATCGCTTGCAATGTTTTCGCAAGTATCGTTTCGCTTCGAAGCGTGCGGCTGAGCTATTTAAAATTCCATAAATTCCCGACTACTGAAACAGTTTCGGGTCTGAATGGGTTGAAACGAAGTTTGAAGCAGGGAAGTGGGAAAGCAAGTTTGGAGGTTCCAATTGGAATCGATCCCCACTACCGCGCGCTTAAACGTACGATTTAATTATTCGTTGATAAATGCAGATTGGAGGGTTCGCGCATTAACCGAGCAGCCGTTTAAAATAATGAAACCTTGGAACGGTTTATCGCGGGGGCATCGTTTGGAACGCGGCGGCCACGGGAAAACGTATCGTCGATGACGATAATTATGGAGAGCGCGAGATATCGGTGAAATTCATTAAAACGGCCCCGATAATCTACCGATTGCGTAATGAACGATAAAACCGGCGCGAACGAGCGCGGTTACATCGATACGGCGACGTAATATTTCCTAGTGCTTTATCTCAGCTCCCGCACGTAATAAAGCGAATCGATCGTTATACGGGCGTGATGCGAGTATTTCTATTGCCTAACGATACCATCGCTAATTGCTTCGTCATCGTCGAACCGTTTCCGATCTTTCGTGGGAAAAACGGTACGCGAAATCCAATCAGTCGAATTCGAAAATTGAAAATGGCAGTGGCAACTCGGCGATTCAAAGCTGAACGCTTCGGCTCTTTACAAGTATACCGATTCGACGCGCTACGAGAAACGCGCGCGTTCGCATCGACGTTCGAAACGAGAAGAAAAAGTATACGGAGGCACTGGTGGGTCGCGCGCAACAACGAAACGTAAATCTTAACCCATTCGCTGCTGAACGAATTTTCAGCGTCAAGATTTTATTTCAAAGAGAGCATGGAATTTTACGAAATCCAATGACATTTAGTTGCAGGTATAGCGCTAAAATGGCGTTTACAGTAAGTTGAAAAATGAAAGAACGCTAGGAGATATCTCGTAGGCGGCAGGGAACGCGTTAACGTATACCAATTACGATTGACGATTCGACATATCTATCGGCTTTCAACGGCAACAGCCGACAAACTCTAATTACAGCGATTCGCTGCAATCTTTCGATGAAAGAAAGTTCAACGACCGAGTTGGAATTCCATTCGGAATGATATGCAAACGATTTTGACGGGGACTAAGATAACGTCTACGACGATTAATCGAATAATTGACTCGCGAAGGGAACAACGTTCGGGACGAAGAAAAGGTACCGATGATTTCTCGAGCGACGAGTCAATATTTCAAACGCCGTATCCGTCGTCAATTGCAGCGCGTTTCGAAACATTCGCTACAATTTTCCGCTCAAAATTACACGCGTCGCGCGTTCCCGAGCGGAAACGCGAAAGGAAAAGCGTCGGCTTCCTCCGTTCGACTCTGCGATCGATCGAGCGTGAGGGAATCTCAAAGGGCACGCGGAAACGTCGGAAAGAAGAAGACGGTGTTGGCGTTTTTGGTTATTCGCGTAAATGCAATGGACGAGGGGAGGATGGAGAAGCGGAGGCGCGAGTTGAAGCGTGTGCGTCGGCTGCGACGACGACGGTGTGTAGAGGTACGTTTTAAAGTGTTCCCAAGTGTTTCGGCTGGAAGAGCCGCGGGACGCCGATGTACCGCTGCGAGCTACACGACATCCCGCGGTTCTTTAAGGCGAAACTCACTGACAACAGCGACGGGGAACGTGTCAAAGTAGTTATAGAACAAGCCTCGTTGCTCTCGTGCTACGAAGGCAACCCTGACAAGAGGCTTAGGCCCACCCTGTCGTCCCCTTTCCAGCCAAACTACCTGGCAGACCGCTATTTTATCCGCGGATCCCTGTCAACCGGATACCAAAACCATTTATAAGCTGCATCGGCCCGTCTACCAAACTCCAAACCATCTTTTTTCCTATCGTTAACCGCGAAAACTGCTCGAACAGATAATAATACGTAAACTGTAAACGTGGAATCGATACCTAAGCAGACTGTATGCTAATTAGACGTAACGCGGTATCCTTGTACAATTACCTTCACCAATTGCGTTCTAGAATATTACTTTTAAAGAGGTAATTTAAGGAGTTGCATAAGCTGGACGCTGAGAGAACTCCCGTGCGATAAGAAGACACGCTTTTGTAGTATTTAGATATAACGCTGTATTGGTAAACCACGAAAAGAAGGCAGACGAGTCTTTATATCCTTGCCGTAGATATGGTCCACTGTATTTCCTATCACCACGCGCCGTCTTCCTTATTAAACCACTGTCGATCGTTAACGCTGTACAGAAGCAATACGTATACTCTAAGAAACGATTTCTCGATCTTTGAATGCGTATAAATCCGTAGCGAAAGGGTTAAAGAGAATTCTGTAACGCGAATAAAGGAGAGTCGAGGATCCGCGTCACGGTTCTCGAATGAAGATCGAATCCGCGGGCCGATGAAAGAGCTTAACGAGTACGATTATGAGATCGATTTAATTCACGCGTGAATATTGAATGCGATAGAATGCATCAGTCAAGCTGGACGAGTCCATCGGTTTAGCTGGTGGCAGGCAACAATAATGATAATGATGAAGATGACTATGGCAGTCGAGATGATTAACGAGCCCGTAGCCTGGCGCTCGATTCGCTTCGATTTGTCTTCCTATCGGCCTCGGATAAACTAGCCTTTAATCGCTTCGCCACTTTCGGATAATGAATTTACCACGGCACGGCACGCGAAGGATTTTTCGAACGAAAAAAAAAAAAAACAAAACGAATCTCTAACCCGATTCCGATAGACGATCTTCGCGTAAACGAGTTAGCCGAAAAATTCAGCCGAGTGAAAAATACCTAATAGCCGCGCCGATCGATAATTCGATTTATCTTTCGAAGAAGCCACGAAGCTTCACGATTTCCAAGCACTCGAGTGGGCAAAATTTTCAACGCACGCGGACGCGGAAGATTCGCGATACTTGCGCATCGAAAGCTTTGAAATCGTCGAGCTTTCAAGCTCATCGAATTCTCAAGTATTCGAGTTTCGCGGCTTTGCAATTTGCGAATGTTTAAACAGGGGAATAGTGAGATTCTTAACAGGTGGAGATTTCAAACGTTTCGAATCTCGATGCGTTTGCAATTCTCGAGTCTCGAGAATTTCCACGTTCTGGCATTCTTAAGCACTTCCAATTCAAAGTTTCTCACTCGCGTCGTTCTAGTTAGCAAATTTGAATGCTTCATCCTTCGAGCTGCCAAAATTACGGAATTTTTGAGATTTCGGGAATCCGAAGTGCCTGAAACTCGAATCTTTGTCAATTTCCAAAGCCTCGGACTTCCAATTTTACGGCATCCAATCCTTCGAACGTGCAAGCTTATAGAAATTCGATATTTTCCGACTCTCGAGCACTTTATTAAACTTCGCGACGACTTTAATCGCAATTACGATACACGCGACGTTTAAACGTTTCGCTTTATTAAACCGTCGGGCGCTATTGCGAATCGTGGCAGCTTTTAATCGTGCAGCTCTTTCTCCCTCGAACGTTGATTCGTTTGTTGGCTGAAGTTTTCCCATGGACAGCGGTATTTCATCCGGCAACGGGCAATAAAGAATTCGAAATCCATGTAATTTTCTATCGATCTAGAGCCGATAATGTCGCAGAGGGCAGAGTGGGGCGAGTTAAAAAATGGCCTCGGTTCCGGCAGTGGTTGTAAACCGCGCTCGTATTGTCCGAGCAAACGTCGTATCGATCATTTCGGCTAGCAGCCAGCATCTATTGCGAGCATCAATCAGTCACAGCGTGGACGTTTATTGTAACATTAAGACGCAACGCGGCGATTGAAGAAAAAAGAAAAAAAGGAGAGAGAAGAGAAAAAAGGCAGCGTAATTTATTTTACAAGTGCCATGCGTCCTCCATAGCGGCCATTAAATTTGATGGGACAGAGTTCCGGAATGCCGGCCCAGGCTACAGTGAAACTCTTCTAAAGAATCGACCACTATCGCGGCTACGCGTGTATTCCTAGTTAAAATATTCCCAACATAAGAGGAACGTGTAGCTGAATTATGCAACGAACGCCGCGTCGCGTCGTCTGCGCTGGACGAACGATTTTTATTTCAGTCGATTGTTGGAACCGCTTCGATGAGCGCGTACGCCTCTAATTTTAAAGAAAGCGCAGCGTATTTCGAAGGTGGCTCTGGTAATTTTGGAATACCGAAGCGGAGAAGACGGTCCAAATATCGGCTAGCGTCTAAATACGGGCCAAAGTACGGAATCAGTCGAGCCCCGGTCCTGGATTTGGAACGGGAGACAAAGCTACGCCCGAATAACAGATAAGTGCACGTTCTGCATCTTAACCTTTCGCGGATCGAAAACTATTTTTATAATATAACGTACCGACAACTATTATGGTTCTCGCGAAAATTTAAAGCGTTATTCCGTACCACGGGAATAGGAATGGCGGCCTTTAATTTGCTTCGCTTAGAAAGAAACAAAAATTGAGTTGCTAGAAATACGTGGAAACCTTAAATTTTGAATTATGAGTAAGTCGCCTTGGAGACGTCAACGAAGCGCAAACGATTAATTCGCGGTTCTATTTTATTTATCTAGTTCGCTTATATACTCCTTTTCTCTCACCCTTAGTATTGGTAACTCGATCCACGTATTCGTTCACGTTACTCGTGTCATTGTTTGTAGACAACGTGTTCGCTATAAATTCCTTACTGGAATTGACTGCAAATTTGGCGGGGCAGAAATAAAACAAATAGTCGCGAGACAAACGTATCTATTCGTCGGTCTAGTTCAAAGCGCAGGTTGTTGCGTAAACCGGGAACTCGTATTACAGATTACGATTACGTTCAAACCAAATCGAATTCGATCACAGTTGAACAGCGCGGAAAAGTAGATAACCTAGTCTTCGTTAACAGGATACTTGACGGCCTGATCTCGTGTCCGAATATCATTGAAATGTTTAAACTCCCACGTTCCTTTCAAAATGCTACCGATATTCTGAATTATTTCGCATCGAACACCGTCGAACATGTTACGGTTTCTATAACCTATATAATCGTATGCTCTCGCTAATACTGCGCATCGTTCGATCGACGTGTTCGACCGTTCATTTCTATCGCTTAAACGTTCGTTATCTCGGTATCTCCTTATAATCTATTCGTTCAGTTGCATACTTCGTTGCATTTAATGTAGGAAATATAATTGGTTTTTCAGAAATAAACATCTATGTATATATTTGAATAAAAGGTTTTACAATGGTAACCACGCGGCGAGGTCTAGCAAAGTCGCGTCTGCAAGGACAGCGGAAGAAAACAAATGACTGCAACAAACACGTTTCCACGACGACGTGATTTCTAGCGTGCCCACGCTGGCCCGTATCGCGTTGAGTCGTTGTATTTCAACATTTAATATTCTATAATCGTATCGCTTTCTTTGCCAATGGGTTTTCGTTTACCCCGCGGATGAATAAAATAATAATAATAACAATAGTTAGAAGAAGACGACTGTTCCCAAGGGAATCGTGGCTTTGCAGGCCGCCGCACTGCTCGTACGCAGCAGCAGACTTTTATCTCGCGACATCGGCGGATAATTGTCCCTAATGGGCCGAGTACGCGTTCCCGGATCTCAAGCAGCGCTCGCAAATGTTAAACGAGTAACAACCCTTCGGGATGAAGCACGCCCTACTCCATACCGGGTCCTTCCCTTTTTTTCTTCTCGACCCTTCAATTTAATCAGCCTCGTTCAGCGTACCGTGAAACAACCTGCCACATGGTGGCCATTGTATCCTACTGGATATTATTAACCGCGTACTCTTCGCCAATCTATTCTCTACTCTTCTTTCCTTTTCATTCTCAACCGCACATCGTTCGCGTTCTGCTATCATCGCCGTGAATAAACACCGAAACACCGCCATATGCACCGCTCTTATGCTTTCTTTGTGTCGCCGCTTGCATTAGCGTCATTTATCCACCCCATCGAGTCGCGTGACTAAAATTTCTCGCTACAGGCTCGCGGTGACGCGGGGAGGGCACGATTGCGACACCCCATCGCGGGACACGCGTCGCGCTTCGAAACTCTGCAAATGTTTATTTTCCAGCGATCGCATTCATACGCGTTACGAGCAATTTGGCGAGCTCGCTTCCCCGTTCTATCGTCACGTTCGTCGCGTCGATGTTATTAGGCGGGCGCAAAAATAATTCGAGCTTCCGCTGGCTACAGAGGGGTCCAAAAAAAGCGTAAACACGCTTCGACGGCGAAAATATTGCCGGGAATTCGTAGTAGTAACCGCGTTTACCCGATGAGTAATTTTTTAACAAACCGAAACGTTGCTATCGTCGTTGCTTCGGCGAGGACGCAGCTTCAGGTTCCAACGCGATTTTAACCCCTTGCCGTAACATCTCGTTATTATCAATGCACGCTGCGTAAGTTATTCGTTATCTTTACTCAAACGTTGTATGTAACTTTTAATCAACGATTCCCGATCTTACGAAGCGAAACCAAAAGTCACGTTAGAATTGAACTTTATCGCAAGTAGAGGCTCTTTTCATCGCACCAACGCTACGACTCGTGTCACCGGTACTTACGTCAATGGGTTAAAACGAAAGAAACGCGGCACAGGAGAAGTCGGAACCAAAGAAGAAGAAGAAAAAAAAGAAAAAAAAGAGTTCGCGTTGAATTTTCTGTATAGAATAGACCGCGGGTCTGGATATCATTCATCCATCCGAATTTCCAGGCACCGTTCGCCGGCACAAAACGATTACGAGGATCCGTGGCCGTGGCTCGTACAAAGATTGAAAGCGCGTTGCTGATCGGTGTATAGAGCGTCGGAGGTGACGAAAGTGGCTGGAGGACCGTTAGTCGGTTTGTTCATCGCGGGGTTATTCATTACCGCGGCGGCATGCGGCACGGTGAAATGGTAAGTAGAGCGAGGTGGAACCGAGAGGAAGACACGGTGCAGCTTAAAAATAAAGGATGAGCCGCGGAATGGGCATTGTGAATATTCTTTTGAGGCGGGAATTGGCCCGGTCGCGGCGTCGCCGTCGTCACGACTCGTTTGCCACGAATGTCGTCCAAATGTTGCCGCGTGACAAAACGCCGAGACTTTCTTAAGTCCGCGCGTTTTGTCACGCTTCATACGTATCCCTGGGCGAACAAAGGGGGACCGAGGAGAGTACGCCACCGGTAAGGACGCCACGTTTACCAAAGGAATACTCCGGCATCCGTCACGCTGTGTGCCAAAGCTGCGCTTTAACCGAGAACACTTCGGGGAGAGAAAGAAACGAGAAGAGGAAACGAATAATAGGAGAATTTTCTTTTGCCTTGGATCAGCCTCTCGTTCGTCGCCGGCCAATATTTTAACTCGTTTCCCTCGCGTTGCTCCGCTTCGGCGTGCGTGGAAACGTTTCGTAGACGCATGGGAATCGCGGCGTTAAGCATTCGATGACGAATGCCGCGTTAGAAGGGCATTGTTGTCGGCAGAGAAACGCGTAACGTCATCCCTCTAAATTGTATTTTCCTAGCGCGGGTTCCTTTTTCTTTGAGTTACGAGTAACGAGCTCGATTGTAGGCTAATCAAATAGACGAGAATTCCACGCGTGAGTCAAAGCAAATATTAACTTTTCAACTATTTAGGTATAACGCGTTGGATAATACCGTGGCTGCCAAAAGTTCCCGGCCAAAGCGTGACTCTGTTATATTAGTGAAACGCGACGCGAAAGTGGAGACCCATTTTGCGTTGCAGCTTACAAAATATCGTCCCGTGCAGTTGCTTGCAAAACGAATTTTATTAACGCGCGTATGCAGGTATAGTTCGAGCCGAAACGGAATTACAATTTGACCGGAAACTTTTAACAGCCACTGTACTTCGCGAATAGACCCAAAACTGTTTGCCCGCGATTCCTCCCCCAGTTAAATGGTTAATTCGTAATAATTGTATCGCGTATAAGTAGAAGAAAATTCGAAGCGGAGACCCGAAACTTTCGCTCGCAACTAACGCTTAACGATACACGCGAACGAGTTAAATATCGTTCCGAGTATTTCGAATCTAGCTTGAAAGCTTCACGCGAGTGGAACCCTCCTGCTCGACTATTACACGAATCTTCCAGCTTCTCGGATTCTAGGTTACCTCGCGCGTCTAACTCCTACGGCTGAGCATATCGAAATATGCAAATCAACTATGCGCAGCACGAAGATATAGTAGCACGCGAGCGCGCATTCTATCGGGAAATGATACGGCTCGGCCTTTCCTTTTCGTTCTACTCTCGTTTATCGGGATTAACGGCGAAGCTCGTAGAAAAATGCGCGACGATACATTTGCGACAGCTACGGCGATTAGAACGATACGCGCTTGGGTTGCCGGGCAAGCGAATCGCGACACGTTAAGGGTTAACCGAATCGTCAACGCTTAGGAATTTCTAGCGCGACCTGTGTATGTACACGGAAAACGAGCAACGAACCAGGGAACTCATTGGCTACAATTTTAACCCGTTAACCGCGGATGACGAGTTAACTCGTCTCACGAGTTACCAATGTTTTGGATGCGCTATCTTACTTTCTCGGAAATTCCTTGTCTTCTAAAGCATCTTTATATTGGTATCGAAAGCGCGTTACTTTATATTTATATTCACGGCAATTAAACGTACTCTCCAAACAGTATTAATTCCTGTTTATTCGGTTTTATTTCTACGTATGAAGAAGATTCCGATTTTAAAAAATTGCGCGGATAACGGGTTAACGGATGGCTCAGACTTAGCGAGGATACATCGCGAGAGAAGATCGAGACGCGTGTTCACCCTTTAGCGATCACTTGGAAACCCGAAAGAAAAACAGTACACGTGGCCGTTCATTTACTCGCGATCTAGGTATCATTGACGCAAAACGGGAGATTAAAATTTCCCAACAGCTACGTATTATCGTCCGCGGTTTAAAATCATCAATTCAAGCTACCGGCGACAATAATGCCACGTATTTCCCCGAATTCCACGCTGCACGATATTTCCCCCCGCCTAAGTATCGAGCAGGCTGCAGCGCAAGCGGTGAAAAAAAAAAAAAAAAACGGCGAACGCAGACGGATTGAAAAAATGCAGGCCAGGCGCGCGCAGGAATGGCGGTGAAAAAAGAAAAGGGGGTTGCACGTGCCACGAGGCGCAGATTGTCTCATAACCGCGGCCAGCGGCGCACCTCGAATATCGCCTTCCGCGTGCAAAATCCGATGCGCCAAGCGGAGAAGACGGAATTCCGGAATGCGAAGATCTCGGTTTCATTGCAGGCCGAGAGGTGGCTCGTGATCGAGAGGCGTTTAAGGGATGGGCGGCGAACGAGGAGAGGGTGCAAAAAGGGCGGCAGATGGGACCAGCACGCGGTTCCATCGGCCGTATGTCGGCGGCTCGTGCAGATGAGACCGTACGAGGTTTAACGCGCGTACAACTGGCGACAAACAAACGGGGCGAATCGTTCGGCGAAGCCGCTTAACGGAAGAGCAGCTCGAATCTCCATGGAAGGCATGAAAGAAACGTTTAATGGCCCGCGCGATACTCGGGCAACGCGGTGGCTTTCGAAGCCAATTAGGCGCCTCGTCGCTCATTAATAGTCGCCGCCACGCGTCCGCCCCGCACGCGATCTATTAATCGTAATTAAAGCTTCGAGTCGCGATGGATGCTGGTCGCTTTAACGCGCGCCCGTGGCTGGAATCTCCGATCGGCGACGCTTTCCACGATTAAAGTGGCCAAACATCGCAACTCGGCTATTTATAGAAGTAGATCGAGTAGCATTCTAGAACCATCCGTAACCCGAATTGTCTACAGGTACTTACTCGTGCGACGAAAGAAATCGCGAGGATCAAAGGAGAGAAAATCTGCATTCCGAATGCGAAAGGCAGGAACTAGGAACGAAGATCGTAGTAGCTTCGAAACGACCATTAACGCGGTCTCTGTCCAATCACACGAGATGCACGCGCAGCGTTAACGTAAAGTTCGTTAAAATTAATCGCCAACAGCTATCCTATAACCGAAGGAAGTAACCACGACGAAGGGATCGCGACGAACTGTATCCGTACAGCAAACGAGAAGCTGAACGTTCCATTGCTCCTTTTACCGTACAAATGGCGCGCCCCACGCTAGATATCCGAACAGCGATCGCGTTAAGATACGGTAACAGTTGCCAAAGGATCGCCAAGAGACGCGCGATAATCAGCCAAGAGATTAACAAATTTATAAGAGAGTCGAAACGAACTTCTTTCGCTTCTCAGCAGCAATTAGCAAACCAAGTACTTGCTCTACCGAATATCGAGACAAGTTTGACAAATAGTGGAACGCTGGAACGAAGCGACGGGAGAAGGGAAAGCCGTAAGAGTCAGAAGACGTCTAATCGATATTTGTCGTTAGAACGTACGCGCGTAAGAAACGTCAACAACACTGGCAAGCGAACGGGTGTAGGTTTTGCGAGCGAAACTGTTGCGACCGCGCGTGGCGCGGTTACGGCCGGCAGTTTGCGGTCTGCCCGGGGAGACTTTCGTAAACGATGAACGATAAGGCGATTTCTATGGAGTCCCTTTTCTAGCGTGGTTTCCGTCTTTTTGAATTCCTACGAGACGTCGCGTCGCGTTGCGACAGAGAGAGAAAAAAAACGCCACCGCGATAAGCTCTTATTGCCCGCGGCTGCGACTTTTCTCATTCGCCAGCCGCGAAAATTAATTCTTGCTCGTTCTTCTTTGAATATCGCCCTCGTTTATCTTTCCTGTGACGCTGCTCTACGTGCACGAGTAGCCAAACGAAAGAGGTCCGGAATTTCAAGCGCTTTCCGTGATTCATTCTTGCCAATCGTCCATAGCTGATTCACTGTACTCTTTCCGATTACCGATTACCGGGCTGCGCATTTTAATGCGTTCGTTGACCACGCTTTAAAGCACGCTTGCTTTGAATTCGCGTGGTCCTTTACGGTCGTCGTAAGTCAGAAAGAGGATAACACCTTGTCCTACAATAACCAGTCGCACACTCGTGCCGCGAATAATGCCGCGGATTCCACAAAAACGCCTAGCAATGCGGATGAAATTTAACTTGAAACCAAATATTGCGTTCGCGTTACTATTGGAAGTTGTTAAACAAATATTGCCCGCGATATCGACGCGAAATCAGTGCTCGGCGTTAGCTGGCGTACACGAGTAATAAAATAAATAACGAGGCAAGGGATTAATAACCCTTTCTTTCGATTGCAAAACTTCCCAGTAGCCACGAGGAGTCGTGAAAAAGCATGCGAAATTATTGAAAATTGAAAGGACGCGCGCGCCTGAATAGAATATTCCGAGCAACCCAATAGCTTCTCGTTTTCTTTCTTTCCTTTTTTTTTTGTTATCTGCATAGAAGCGTGCGGTGCACCGATCGCACGTACGTCGCGTTTATCGTTGCTAGCGATAAATTTGCCGCGTCTTTGAACGCAATAAAGACGTCAATTACAGGCTCGTCGGACGGACAACGTCTACCGGTAAGGAGGATGACAGTGATTCTGCTGCTGTCGATACTCGCCGGTCAATGTATTGAAAATTATTGGTACGCTGGCTATATGTAACACCGCGTGTGGGTGAATTGGCGTCGGTGGCTGCGTCGTGTGTACACAATGCGCGCGCGGTACTGTTCCTGCTCTATCAAGTGTATTAGAAACAATAGGAACCGCTAACCGCATGAACGAGTGAATATGATGCGCGTATCTGAGCTACTGGGCCTCCGGCCACACAGGCTTCATCGATTATTTAAAACAAGACCCGGCAACTGCTCCCCTCGCCTACGCGTTACCCGACGAAATTTCATAAATTTCTATGAAAATGTTATTCGTAACTTTTCCACGGATTTCGAATGAAGAATTTAATAAATCCCGATGCGAATTATCATTCGCCGCGCCGTTTAATCGTTCTTTCCAAATCGAGACCCAGTTTCGGAAATTCCAAACAACCTACGTTATTTAATAGAACCGCGACTTTATAGATGCCTCCCATTAAACCCAAAGAATACAGAAGAAGAGGAAACTCTCTAACCGGTTTATCTTCTTCCCATTGATTGCCCTTCCTCCACAGAATCGCGAATTCGCGTCTCGAAGCTCGAATGTTCCCAAAAAAGCTGATCAACGTGGATCCCTGGCGCATCTCGCAGCATCGCGTTCATCCTTCTTCGCGGGACAAAGGGCTTTGCGGACTCGAAGACTGGCGCGGGATGCACGCGTGTGTACGATGGCAAATAAATACGAGGTTTCGGGAGAAAATGGCGGTGCGGCTTTGGAAGAAGTCAGCTCGAGGCATGAGGCTAGCCACAAAGGGTCGCTCGATCCGATCGACGGCAATATTTTGACAATGCACCGGCCATCGACACTGGGGTGAAGAGGACGCGTCTAACCGTGGAATTCCCTGGTGGCATTGGCTATAGCGTGGCTGTATGGTGCGGCTGCTGGGCTGGCGCCCCTATAGAAAGAGCACCGGAGTGTCGCTACTCGAATGAAACCGCTCGGCGAAGGGTAGCTCTGACTAAGGCGACGACGACACCCGATGTCGTTGCTTTGCGGCGGTGTTGCTACGCTACCTTTATTGTCCGAAATCCACAAAGTATCGGGCTCCATGGTAAACGCAATCCGGCGAATGGTGTGCGTGCCTAAGCCAACTGCACCTTCCGCCAGCCAACCTTTCCCGCACAATGCCTTGTTGCCCGTTCTTTATGTAATCCTATTATTCCATATTGCGCCTTTTAAGAAACGAAACTCCAACGATGCTCGCGTCCCCCCGTCGCGATTCAAACCAGGAAACACCGTAATTTTTTGGCTATTTGCTCGTCGAATGCAGAGAGGGGGGGAAACACAAAAGATTCGACTTCTCGATTCTCGGTGGAAATTTAGTCAGGGTTTAGAAAATACCGGCCTCCGTCGGGCACTTTAAATCGATAGCGTTTTCTTTAAGTATCGCATATTTTGCTCGTTTCGACGCGCAAAGGACAGGAGGTGACGAAAGTTTGAATGAAAATAAAATTTCGCGGACATGGTTGGCGTACAATTTCAATTGCAGTAACTCCTGATTTTGTTCGAGACTTCGAGAGAATAATTATGAGATCCTGTTAGCTCTAATTTGATTTTACCCTCGTGTTATCCCTACTCTATACTCCTATTATTCTTATAGCTATTATTATTAACGTTAGAACTATCGACAACTGGAGTACACTTATTTGTAACAAAGAAATAAAGATGGTAGACGTTAGCAAAGCCCGTATGATTCAACTACGATAAATCTTCGTTTACATTTTGCGCGGAAAATCACGGAATATCCTAGCAAATTCCTCGCTGCAGATTTATATAATTTTTACGACACATGATAAATTTCAACTGCCTTGATAGGTCTAGCATTAAGCGTCATCTAATTTCTGAATTAACCCCCAACGTCTACCTTTATGGGGTAAAAGTAAACCAACTTTTGATCAAATTGAACACGACATCGTTTGGCAAACGTGTTCCCAGAAAATTCGAGCTTCGAGATGCGCTCTCGCAACGATGCGGCGACTAACCATGGGCAAAGATAATAATAAAGCCAGAGGAACGCTATAAATCGACCGCAAGGATGCCAAGGAACGCGTAACACCTTTCCATCGGCACGTTTCCTCTCCCAGGCATATAATTACACGCGCAAGGACCTGCCTTTCCACGTTAACAACACGCCACCCGCGCGTCTGCCAATTAAATCACCGATTTTTGTCACGCTTGGGCAACGCGTGGCGGGGAATCTTTCCCAGCTTGAGAAACTCTGCTCGCACAGGGGATGTATCGGTCAGGTATGTCGGGGAAATGTATAAATAGGGTTCCCACAAAACGCACAAGTCCACCGCGCCGGTTGACAGGCAGCAGGGTGCGCGTTCCTTCGATCCTTGCCTCATTGTTGCGGATTCCCTCACCTTTGTGCGCCCCGTATCTTTGCCTATCTCGTTCGAACATCACCGTGGAAAAGAGACAGGGGCCACGATAGAGCGGAGATCGCGGAGAGACATCGAATTTGCCTCACATTGTGAGCAACCGGCCAAACTCCACACCCCCACTGCGACGGAAATGCTCTCGAGGTAAATAAATAAAAGGAAAGAAGAAAAAAAAGAGAACGAGAGAAGGAAGAGTTGAAGGTGTGGGGGGGAAGAAGAAAAAAAAAGAGGTAGCCCTTCCGTTCGCTGAAGTGTCCCTTGAAATGGAGCAGCATGTCCGAGACGAATCGTTCTACTCGAAATGGACCGTGTTTGGCGGAGAAAGTGATTTCCACCGGCATTCGACCACTGCTCGTAGTGGGTGCACCCAGTGGGACACGCTTGGGTGCGCCCCGAGATGAATTTCAGAGAAGATTGATTAAATTGGGAAGTTAGAGGATAACGACGAATAGCTTGTAGGTGATGAAGGAAAACAGGAGGATTGTACTTGTACGAGGAAGTACTTATTTCTACCATTAGACGACTGGTTTGCAATTGGTGCAACCCAGTGGGACACTTGGGTGCGCCTCGAGATGAATTTCAGGGAACATCAAGTCTTGATTAAATTGAAGAAACACAGGAAAATGCGACTGCTTCTAATATTAGACGACTGTTTTATAATGGATGCACCCAGTGTGACACTTGGGTGCGCTTCTGAATTAATTCCGAACGAGATCAACCCTTAATTAAGCCTCTAAATCGTAGAATAACGAAGAATAGTTCCTACCGGACGAAGAAAAAATAGATGACTCGTGCTTCATTTGCCAGCAAACGTTTCGCCCTACCGTTGGATGACTGTTCGCAACGTGTGCACCCAGTGGGACACTTGGGTGCGCTTCTAAATTAATTCCAAACAAGATCAACTCTTAATTGAACCTCTCCATCGTAGAATAACGAAGAATGGGTGCTAGTTGATGACGAAAGATAGAGAATTCGTACTTGATCCGCGAGCAAACGTTTATTTCTTCCATTAGCCGACTGTTTGCAGCGGGTGCACCCACTGAAAGACTTGGGTGCGCCTTTCAGATGAGTTGCCAAGGATGCGCGTTTAAAATTCAACTCTTTATCACGGACGAATCGAAGGATAAAGAGGAATATGTTCGTCTTCGTCGGCGGAGAAGAATAGGAGAATTCTACTCCTTCCATGAATGTGTTTAACGCCCGGAGTTTCCTCGGGACGCGACTTTTGTGCGCCGCTTTTTTCTTTCAATTCAAGATTGATGGAGAGTGAAACGGATATCTTGGAATGCCCGAAGGATTCTGTTATCGTTCGCATTATGCAATCTATTGTATTTCAAAACTAGCAGGTTAATTGTTCCCAGAAATGCTGTGAGTAATGCAGATGCATTCCCGTGATACCGCTAAGAATAGGCAATTAGCTGCTACCGCGAACCATAGATAATTTATGGGAAACGTATGACAACCTTAAAAATTCTTCCACCAACCGTACACCTTTCACGGTCGTTTCGAGTTAGCTTAAACGACAAGAATTAGGATTCCTGTCTATCCGAAAAATTCTACGCGCAAAGACACGCTCGACCCGCTTAAAAATGAACCTAATGAGAGCAATTATAGTTCGTGACTATCGCAATGAATTCTTCGCAAACCGTGTCGAAGTTAACCTGAATGGAAGCAATTAGAATTCCTATCTATCCCAAATATTCTTCGCGAGAGATACGCGAAGCATTTAAAAATCAACCCCAATAATGAGAAGAATTAGAGCAAGTATCTATCCCAAGCTTTCCTCGCAAAAGACACGCCAAGTAATTAACCCTTTTGCTACGAGGGAATACACGGTACGGCTTAAAAGATTGTGCAACCAATCGTTAATCGCTACGTATATCTTTTCTACAGCGCAATACTGTTTCTTCGTCGATTCTCGTTACAATTGTACACCATAATTGCAGTGCATGCAAATGCTTAGGTTTACGCTATCTTCGTATCAATTAAACGGGTCCATCTTTACGCTTTGGATTGCCAATTCTAAGGTGGCGTATAACGAATGAGTTACAAATTCATCTAAACGGGAGGAACTATAAAAATTCTCCGCGAAAGCAGGGAAATGATACGCGAAGCGTTTAAGAGTTGCCGAAAACGAGAGAAAAAGAATTAGGATTTAGCCGGATGAAAAGAATAAGGTGTTCTCTCGGTTTTGGTGAAAGGCAGCGGCTATAATGGATTCCTTTGGAATCTCTCGTTGCGCGGCTATGAATTTTAAGGCTTTCGAGTGTAAACAATGCCGGTTTTGGGCAGGGGTTCGAAAGTTTCGCCAACATTGCAGGGCCCAGGTAGCCTGCTTCGGGTTTCTAGCATCGCGCTGACACTCAATACCACCTTTGGAAGCCTAGCTTCCAGTGGCGATGGTGGCCTTGAAACGTTGAAATATTGAACGCCAGCTACTTACTCGAATTCAAAGACAAACGCCGCGCAGCTATACATAGCTGCCTCCTCGGCATGGTCGCGAACGCGTTTCGGTATTCTCTTTTTCCGCGTCTTCTTCCGAAATTCTCTTTGCCCCGAAAGTATCCCGAATCCCGACGTCTCGAGTATCGCGAGGCTGCTCTAGAAAAAGCACCGCGACACGCCAACTCCGTATCCTCGAAAACTAACGCGAAATTCGCCACGCTGCGGATCTCTCTTAACCCTAGAGAAGAGAAGCTAGAGAAGATCGTAAGTCGCTACTCGTAAGACGAACAAATGTCGGCGAGAAATTTAAGGGGAACGCGACGAATCGATTGGAACGAATTTACGAGAGACTAACCCATTATCTTACGAACTATTAAAAAAATTATTCAGGAGAGAACGTTGGCTATCTTCTACTTTAATATCGCGTCGAATGCAAAACATTAAAATATTGTAACGTAATTCGTACTCGACGGTCTTCTTCAAATTGAAATAGAGGGAATTAGAGCTGGTTAAAAAATACAGCGCGTTTTTATCGTAATTGGCCCATAGATTACACCACGAGTGCGCGATCGCAACAAATATGCGCGTTCAGAGGACGAGTAATGTAAACATCTATTAATCCCTTGCCCTACGAATGTTTCAAAACGTATATCTGGTAACGTTAGCTACGCATTCCTATAATCCCGTGCCAACTATAGCGCAATAAAATGTTTGAATTAATTTCGTCTCGATGATCCCCTATCCCGCATATCGAACCGGAAATTGCAAGTGAAGCTAAACTTTATCCCAGGTACAGGGTGTCTTTATTGTATTTAAATTATAATATTCGTCACGAGTGTTGCTCGTTGTTATACGGCAAGGAGTTAAAGCAAAGCAACGAAGTTGTACTCTGTATTATGTACATCTATTTGTATTAGAATGCACGCGTAGATTGTAAAATACGTAGCATGCCACGTGTCTTGCAGTGCCTCTTATTTCGAGCTAAGTTTTGTCGAAAGTTATCTCCTAGGCAACGCGAATTAATCCACGATACATCGTATTATTTCATCCTATCATTCGCGTAGCTTTATCCGAAGAACTCCGTGTCGTCATTGCCGCACGCTACACGTTCACAACGCGTTAAGATACCAATTCTCTAACCTCCCCTTCGATTCCGGATGCTGCAATTTGGTTTACGATTTCTACTCTCCTTCCCCATTTTGTATCCTCCGCGTTTACGATGCGCGAATAATTTCGACGTCCATAAATCTTCCGTTTAATCGAGCAGCGGCGATTTTTGAGCGCGTCGGAAGTCCCCTGGGAGCGTTTAAAATTGCGGAAGGCCAGGAAATGGGACCGGCTCCGTTGCGGAGAGGTACTAGGATCGATTTTAACGAGAAATATTTGCCCGACGTTGGAAAATCTTGTGGACACTTGGTGGCCAGGCCCTGTTTGCACACAACGCCATTGGGTGTTTGATGCGTCGCACAATGTTTCCCTTTCCTTTCTTCTCTTCACGCATCTGTGGGCCCACCCAAGGGGCCCGGAGCATCTATAGAGCACCTATACACCGTGAAACGCCGGAGTCGTTTCTCTGGCCAAGGTTCTATAGTTACCGAAAGCTTGTTACTTAAGCCGGTAGCCAAAGCGCTTGGAAGAAATTTACTTGCCTATTCCGATAAATCGCTCCCCGGCTGACTTGCTGCGCCGATGAATAATCGCGTTTCAAGCCACGAACGCGAGATATTTACGAGTTGATAAATTTCGTACCAAAACGAGGTATTTTTGTGGCGTCACTAATCTTTTACCGAATTTCTTCGCTTCAAGATTTCCCGGCTGTTTCTTAACCGTTGGCTACGAAATTATCGTTACGTTAATTCTAGCTTGTCGAGATGTATTCAGATTTATCGTTGCGACAGTAAATATAATAGGATGATTTAAGGATACAGTTTTTATTAACGACAGAGATAAGAAATCGACACTGGCGAAGAAGAAGAAGAAAATTTAAGTACTTCTGCTCGACGCAGATTCTTCGAGTTCAATCGAGACGCGGCAATTGAAGAAGCATCGATACTTTTGTGATTGGATCTAAATAAGATTCCATCGAGTTTCGACGAGAAATATGATCTAAGATCTAATCATTCCGTTCCTACTTTCCCAAAACTGTTCCTAGCTTCGAAGCAGCTACAAAAGAATAGCTACTAAAATTTGTAAATTTAACCCTCTGCTTGATATCGTTAGTAGACATCCCTGTCAATAATTAGACGAGAATTCGTCGAGTCCCATTAGCAAAGGGTTTACAATTGAACGATAATGTGTTCAGCATCGTTGCGTTCCGTCCACAAAGAGTTAATCATTTCAATTTCTCCGTTGAAGCAACGTTTTCTCACATCTGTAAACCTTTCCCCGAAGAACCAGGAAAGCGATCGAACCGACGATAAGCCGACGTTTGGAGAGCACAGCAGGGTTAAGCAAGATAAGAACGTCGAATTCTCGTTACGAAACAATAAACGAATGCTTCCCGTTGCGATTTTTCTAACCCTCTCAATCGCACGCGAAAACAAGAATCGCGGCGATCGTGGGAGAAAAATCGGCGTTGGCGTTGAAGAGCTTGCAGCGCGATAATTCACACGGCAAGATGGAGGGACGGGTTCGATAGGGACTAGAGAACGTGGCCGTGTCGGTGTCGGATTGGACACGCCAGGACATCTTCCAGAATAAATTAGGCATTTAAAAATTAACAAGCCCACCCGATAACCTTTCGCCTGAGGAAACACGAAATATGTTTATGGTCGCCGGAAGGCGGATACGAACAAACGTCGTTCCCTATGATGTCCTAAACAGGTTTGTGAACAGGCGTCAGATCTTTGGGCGAGATAAAACGGCATCGTTCAACAGCCGCGCGATGTTCGTGGCGACGAAGCGGAGGAGAGAGATAGTGCCCGTTTGTGATTTTGCCTTATGGCGTGGCACGAAGATGGAGACGCGACGAGACGAGACGAGACGAGACGCACGGTGAATAGTTTGATTTGCGCCGGAAACCGGTTTTTATCGCGTCCTCCTTCTTCTCCTTTTTGCCTAACTGTTCGCCGCGATGCGATGCTTTTCGCACGATTGATTTGGGCGGACGTGTGCCCGACGGCTTCTCAACTTTGACGCGAGCCTGCCCGGTAATTAACCGTTTCTATCTCCACTCCGCGCCTCGTCCGATTCGTATTGCCCCGCTTTTTTCCAACCGCTTCTTTCGCGATTGAATCGTGGGTGTTCTCTTCGTCGCTCCGTGCCTCCCGTGTTTCGTTTCACCGCCGTTTCTTTCTCCATCCGTACGTTTCTTTTTTTTTCGTTTTTTTTTAATCGCGCCACTCGCGTCGAATTCCTTGTCCGTTTTCCTATCCCCGTGGAGCCGCGTCGAATCGACCGACTTCGATCGGAGCTGTATCACGCGACGATGCTTGAATCGCGACACGCGTCTGTTAGAGAATAATATACGTTTTGGCACGTTTGCGAGACAAATCGAGGCGCGATACGCGCGAAGCTCTAGCTGGACGCATTTTCGGAACAAGGAAAGGGAGGCTGTCCGACAGCCAGGCGAAGAAAACAGAACAGATGTCGTGAGTTTAACGTCCGCTTGACTGTCATGAAAGGCGAAGAAAACAATCGGAACGATACAGAGAGCTCGATCAATATTATTCGCTTATGATTCGCTAACGAAGCTGTAAAGACGTTCAAACTATCACAAATGATGTTTCACAATTTCTACTAGACACGTACCTTTCATCGCGTTTGCATTAAATAAACGTGCAACCGAATGAATCGTAACATTGCGAGACGAGGAATGCAAATTGGAAACGTACAAAAGACGCGTTTTCGCATCCCGCAAAAAAATGTACGCGACACTTTCGAAACGATATAAACTGAGCCACTGTAACGGCGTATCGTTCTGAAAGATGAACTAGTAATAGTATGCGTACAGTAGAAAAGGTTAAAGACGGAAATAAAATTGAATAACTTCCAAGTAGAACAGTTCAGGATTTCTTTTTACTGCCTTTTGTAATACGCCCGATGCGCGTTTGATTCTCGTGTAAAGCCGTTTATGGTGCACGGGAAAACCCGTATGCTTACTAAAAACTGGGACGAATCCGGGGAAATCCGCTAGCCGCGAGGTACGTATCTGTATTCCACGCGAGTGCCGGAGCCCAACAGTAAACGTGTTTCCAGTCGCGAGTAAGATGAGAGACTGGTGTACGATCCGATGAAAAGGTGACAACATCGCTTCAACGTTTGTTGCCCCTTGGATGTAAACTTCGTTGCTCGAGTACTCCTGCGACTCGCCGTCGATAACGGCTGCTACCCTTGGCAAAAAGTTCTCGGTGAAACGCGAGAACGCGCAACTAGCGAAGAACGCTAATATTTTCGAGCCGCGAAACGTTGCTCCCGAATAAAGAAATATGTACACGGGAAATCGAAGCAAATCCAGCGTCGAATAAATGGGGAAATGCTCTCGTCCATTGTTAAAGATAATACGGCGAGGAAGATTGATCTGGGAAGGGATAAACGATACTTTAGTTGAAAAATACGAATGGGTTGGCTCGCTATGATATCCAGGACGCATCCGAATTTAATTTGGCGAGGTATTCGGCCAGGGATAAGAAAAGTTGGACTTTTTAGAAGCAGAGGCGGCCAGCGAAGTGAAGTCGAAGATCTGGCACTCGGTAAAAACGTTCGAGCGCGAGGAATTCGGGATAAATATCGCGAACGCGTAGCAGGTAATCGGGTAAACACTCGCAAGCACCGGCCAGATGCGATATTTATGCGCATAACCGATGGATTTTTGTGGTAATTTATTCGCTGCACGTTAAACGAGTAACGCGCGGCCGCTCGATAAACAAAGATCGTTGAATAAACGCGGCGGCTCCCTCCAGCAGCGAGCAGAGTTCATCAGCTCAGCTCAGCTCTGCTCTGCTCTGCTCCACGCGCCCCTATTCCATAATTCTGCCGCGTCGTCGCTCCACGGATCATGCAAAAATAATGCCCAAACTTGCCAGCCTTCCTTTCCAAATATAATTAGCAGCCTGTGGATTTTTCTGCGCTTATGGGAAATTCGAGTGGCACGAAACACGCGTTCCGCGTAATAATGTGGAAAATATTCACGGTTTTGTTGCGCTCTAAGCGCGTAGTCGCCTAATCGTTTCTAGTTTCCTGGACTTTGGTCGGTATTCGAACTAAAAGTAGATACTGCTAACGATAATTAGAACGGAGGGAACGGAACTCTTGCAATCCATTTTGGAAAGCCAATAGCGAAGTCTATCTATCCATCTACTAACAATAATTAAACCAGAATTCGTTAAGTTTCACCCGCGAAGCGTCGGATGAAAATTCATCCGACGTTATTAGGTTCGATCCGCAAAGGGTTAATCGCGCTCGCAAAAACACGAATTTACATCGAAGCATAACTCGGACCGGGTTTCGAGTGAAGAGATTAAAAAAACATAGCCAGGGGAATTTTCTCGAGAATTGGAAAGCGTTCGGAACGCGCGAATGCGAGAAACGAGGAACGGGAATTCGCGTGCCGCATTTTTATCACGATTTCATCGGCGTTTCGCGGATGAAAATTCGAAAACGCGGCCGCGGGAAATTTCTCAAGGATTGGGAAAAAATCTATTCGCAACGATTGACCGTGGAAAATGGGATACGGGAATCGAGACACGGGTGGCGGTTACACTTTTCTCGCAACTCTCAACCGCGTTTGATGCACGAAAATTGAGCAATGTAACGGTAGGTAAATTTGCCAAGGATTGAAAAGCGTTTGCAACGATTAGCCGGTAGAAAATGAGATACGGAAATTTGAGACAGGGCTGGCTGTTGGGTTTTTTATCGTACGCGTAACCGCAGCCGCGTTTGACGTATGAAAATTCGCGAGTGTAACGCGCAAGGAAATTTCGCAAGGATTGAAAGGTGTCCCGAATCCGATTTCAAAGCACGTACCGTCGGTACGGGACTTTGTTAGAGTACGCCATTGAATGATTCATCTGCGGTAAATTCAACGAATCTTCTCTTCCGTCGCTTAGTTTATCCTTTCCGCGAAACAAACGGAATTTGTTTGGAACAATCCACAAAGATCTCCGCAAAGCCCGTTTCTCTGTCCACTTTATCATAAAAATCTAGCTTTTCGCGCATCTCTGAGAGAGTAACAAAATTCTGTTTCTCCTGTTTTTCCTTCGCATCTTTCTCTCCTAATTAAAGAAGATAAATCGCTCGAGAGACCCGAAAGAGGAAGAAGAAAGGAAGCCGAAGCGGAGAGGAAAGCAGCAATGGAGATATGCTTTTTCAATGAACCTACTACTTTAACTCTTTCGCTGTGCAAGGGGCTCTTAAAAATTCGCTGCTACTTCTATTGCTGTCTCTCCTACGCATGGCGCTACTTTTGGTACCGGGAACCGTGGAATTATTAGGTTGCGTTATTTCTACTGCAACCGCTCGAACGTGTTGTGCAGAAGGTTCCTTAGGATACGCCGCGTTTCGAACGAACTCCGCGTACAACGCGTCAAAGTAACCGCGTGCGGGTAGAGAGCCGAGAGAGCGAGGGATAACGAGGTAAGAGTTTAATTAAGAACATTTGTATCGTTACCGTGGCGTTAATCTACGTCCTTTCTCAAATATAATTTGAAATTAACAAACCAACTAGCGTAACTTGTTACCGTACGACAAAGGGTTAACTCGGTCTACGTTGGCCAGCCCTAAATCCTTCGATCGTTCTCGAATCTCTATTCTCGAACTATACTTCGGAGCCTATTCACGGTAACCTAAAGCCTTCGTAGCGGTTTGCTCTATTTGCATATTAAGAAGAGAAGCGGCCAGAGTATTCGCCAGGCGAAGCAACGCGATTCTCGTGAATACGCGTCCGTGAAACGATCAATCGGGGAAGGGTTGATGTACACCGGTAAACCGTAAGGTCCGAAACGCGTGCGTGGGTGGAGTGCGATTAAGCATTTAGCGATGACGAGTAGACGATCGCAAATAAATCAGCAAATAGTAACCGAGTAAATATTCCACGGGCCTGAAATTAACCATCGGTGAATGGGTTTAGGGGAGGTCATGACGGCAGCCACGGGTGTTTGTTCTGCCTGGGAAATGACAGCTGACCCGCAATCCCAGTGCTCGGAATCGCTTTGCAAAGAGGGATGCAGAGGGTGGGCGAGGGTGCGCAGAGAGATATATGTATATATATATATATATATGTATGTATGTATGTATGTATATATGTATGTATGTAGATAGACGGATAGAGAGAACTCTCTTCCTATGCGATAAAATGGTACGAAGAGCCGACGGAAATGAATCTTTCCTACATACGCTCGCTTACAGAGTAATGCACTTTTGATTATCCAACGGCGAAGCGATCGAGAAATCGCCGTTCCCTCGATTATTCTGCCTCTGCAAAAAACTATCCCCCGAATCGTTTCCATTGCGCCAGCAGCTCGCGACGTGCTAATTTAAGCGCCCTTTAAATTGCCTCTCGCGTATCCCTAATAACTTCGACGCGCGGCGAAACACGCGTTCCAATGTTTAGAGGGCCTCCGTTCGAGTCTTACTTCTTGAAATCGTAACGGAAGAAATGTTATTAGCATTACGAATGTACGTATATACATCGTAGTAGAGAATTTTAAAATTTACGATGCGACGATATTTAGGTAGAAATTTGGAGCAACGCGGTTCATCGATGGTTACAAATGGCGAAAGAATTTTGAGCGACGCGGAATTCGGTAGAAGCACGAAGGGTTGCTAGACCTCTGCTCGCTAAGTAATCAGCTATCGCGAATCGTTTCGCGTTCCAGGCGAATTCTTTCGCAAAACGATCGAGTTGGAAGGGAGCCTCGCGTAAGCCGAGTTACGTAAAAACATTTCGTGATAGCTTCATCGCGTGTATTTATTTGCCGCGTGTCCTCAGACTTGCCGGCATGTTGCACGCACGATGCAAAGTGGACTTCCCAATAGCCATGCTATCGCAAAACGGAAGCTTTTGTTAACCATTTCAGCGGCGAACAACGATGCATCGTCGTTGGCTGTACGAAGCTGTATCGTTACGCTTGATAATGCCAAGTCTCGATTCTGTGACTGCGAGTCGCGTCTATGGGTGTCGAACGAAACGACGCAACGTTTTCGTTTCACGAGAGATTGCCGTCTAATGTTTTGAATACGGGTGCTAAATATCGACGAAATATCGAATCGTACACCCACTCTATCTTAAATATAATTGGGCGAGAGACTTTTCAAACCAGCTACGAATTTCTGTTTGGAGGAATGCTTTATCTTTTGGCGAAACTCATCGCACCATTTAAAGACAGTGTGGATTACTTATCGGTAGACTGCGGATCTTTACGCATTTACGAACAATTTGAATGCGCATAAATGTGCAGAATGCGAAAGCATCCATAGTAAAGCGCCGCGATATTATACTTGGAGAATGATTCGCTCCCCTAACTAGATTCCATTTCTTTAGCCTTCCTAAGAAAAATACAAATTTACACAAAGATCCGCAGTGCTTTTATTGGTATTAGAATTGCGCCGCTATCATCCATCGTTCTTCCATTTAAAAAGTAACACGCGAATCGAAAGAACCGATAGATTCTCGTCTCCTAGCCACAAAATTTGCTAGCCCCGTGTCTGTTTCCAGTTCATAATTTCTCTAGCTTTGCAGCAGAGAATTTTCAAGCTATCCATATTCATATAACGTAACGCAAAAATTGCTCGCAACAACCGCGCGAGTGGTATTGCCTTGGACAAACTCCGACTGCACGCGTCCCTGAAGGAGGGAAAATGAAATTTCCCCGGGTTTCCCTTTTCCCCGTTTCACCTTTTAACGATGCAGATTGTTGACCTTTCTCCGGGTAACTTTCGCGAGAACGAGAACGAGAACGGGAACGGGAACGAGTACGAGAAGGAAGCTAGTCGGGAAGTTTGGCCGGCGCGACAAACACGAACGATTATGGAAATTCGCGAAGCAATCGGGAACCGTTTGAAATATTCGACGCGGCTCCCATGAGAGGGTGGCAGGCTCCATGAGAGATCCAATTAAATACAGCGCGTTGCCAGCAACGTATTTACCGCCGCATAAATCTCGCCCAGTTGTAATATTTCAGTCGTTTTTTTTTTCGGAATCTTCTTGTCGTCGACATTATGCGGCCTGTGTTCCGTCGTGACTTCCCCCGCGTGTCTCCTTTTTTCCCTTTTCCTTCCCCTTCCTCCGTAGCGTTGGATGAGCCACATATTGCACATAAATTTCGCACGCACCGCCATAAAAAGTCTCCGCCGTCTGTGTACATTATATCGGCGTAACAGTGACCGGGAAGGCGTGGCGGTTTTCCCCGTCTCCTCCGCTATTAGCCGGAAAATAATATTCCCCTTTGCATAATGTGCACCGTGACCAACAACCAAATGGACTCGATCCGAGTCATAATCGGCCGGGCAGCGCCTTGGGATTTTTAACAGGCCCATCGCCTACAATTCCGCCGCTCCTTCAAATTCCGCTCGTTAATTTAATCGCTCCAACTGCCCACCGTCTCACTCCCAGCCTAATTCTTTCGTCTCGTATCTTTCTACGCTAATTAGCGACAACCGGCTTCGAAATGGCATCGCTTCGGAGCTGCTGGGCGAGGAAACGCAGCCGTACTTATTTTAACCCTTTCCCACTTGGGTTTCCAAGTTTCATTCGGGGTTTACTTTTGTTATCAGTTGATGGTAATTCTTTGCTCGTACGAGCCGCAAGAATGGGCGTCGAGTTTTGTCCAATTTAAGCTAATTCGGCTTGCTTTTGCTCCAGTGGAAAGCATTGTAGAGCAGCTGCGAGAAATATTTCTGAAGCGCGACTTGTTTTTATAAATTTATCGCGTATAAGCGAGCTGCGATGAATATTGCTAGCAGCTCGTCTCGCCGCAAGAAAAGAGCTCGAATCATCTGCGTTCGCGTAAACGATTTCGCCCGAATTTATCGACCGATTTAGAGTGTATTTCGAGATTACTCGTAAAGCATTTATCAATTTCACCAATTAATCGCGTCCGAATGGTATTCAATTTCGTATTACTCCGCGGCGATTATAAATATTACATTCATTTGAACGTTTATTTCGGAGCTCGCTCTTTTCCTTTACCAATTAATCGCGTCCGAATATATTAAATTTTTCGTATTGCTTCGCGGCGATTATAAATATTCAACGGGGGCACGTATAAAACGTACGATCCAACTTGAAAGCGACCATTTAAAATTCCCAATTAATACCTAAAAAAATATCTATTAGCTTCCGTAGCAGAGAAGACGTCGAGGTTTGCAGCCAGCTGGTAGCTGTTTACAGCGAACAACAAAGTAGCCTAACTGCTTCTTCAACCTTGCTACCTGACTACGCCTAGCTTTCGACCGAAAACTAATTCCACAAACCAGGTTCGAAATGATCACCTTTCGAGCTTTACCCACCTCTCGTTAACCGAGACACCCTAACCCGGCAAAGCTGCCAATTAAAAATGAAACACCGCAAAGGGATAAGACGGTGGATGTGTTGTTCGGTTGTAGAACAAACCGTAGTCCAGCCCCATAAACCTCCTAATCTAGCCTCTCTGAGAGAGCATCTGCTTTCCCACACAAAAGAAGAAGAGTCCCAGTCCTCTTGTTTTCTATTTCCTCTGACCACCTTATCGCTCGCGATCGCTGACATCCAGCAAGCATCTGTTCCGATGCGCCAACAACGAGAGGCGAAAGGAAGCGAAGAAAGATCCCAGAGGGGGAGGAACGGTCCGATCTGGAAGCCGGCTTCGGGAGGGTGCAATCTTGCGGTTCGATCGCGGCCGCAGCTTTTTCTAAGCGTGGACACCGGCACAGGGTACACGGTAAACGGTAAACGGTGTCGAACGTATCGAGGTGTGTTCAGTGTTCCGGGCGAAGGAAATTCGTCGGCCAAGAAAGAGACCGACCACGCGTTATCGTTCCAAAGATCGTTCGAATCGATCGAGCAAGCTGGATGCTGCGAGCAACTTGCGAGAGAAAGAAGGGACACAGTGCTTGGTTGAATAGTCGAATAGGGGGTGAAACATCCCTCTCTTGGATTCTATCGGTGGTCGTAACTTCCATTAGCCATCGCGTTACGGGGAAATTGGCCGCGGATCGAGTTTGCGGTGTTTGAAACGGCGTGACGGGCACTGCTTCGAGTATCGGGGATCTTTTAAGCAATTACCATCGGTGTAACGAATGCTAAATATGAAGAACGTGACGCAAGATAGCTTAGAAGCGGCAAACTATGCTAGGAGGTTGTTAAATACGATATGTCGCTTTCTCGAAGCTTCAAATTAAGAAGTGGACACTCTTCTTTCGACCTTCTACCCGACCCTTGGATCTTTTTTCACCCAAACGTGCGCTACTTTTTCTTAAGTATTCCCTAATCTTGAGAAGAACGTAAAGGAATTGTAAACTACTGCGAACAATTGTAAGTTCCAACATATATACATATATCGAAGTTACTATTACTAAAATCTATCTCACATTTCTAAAGAAAGCAGGGGACGATTTAATTGAATAAAATTACGAACACCATCTCAAGTTTAATTTTGTAAAATGCTTTTACAAAAGAAGAAGTTCACTGTAACCTAGATACGTCCTATGTTATATTAAAGTGAAAACTTGGAAATTGACGAGCGAAGCTTCGACAAGTTCGAAGAAGCCAAGCCGAAGCTTTGAGAAAGGGATGCAGAACGAGGATTCGTGGATAAATCGCCACGCTTCCGCTTAGATTTCGCGTTCGGCCGATTAACAGTCTTCTGCTTTTTCATTCGAATGAATTAAGCGTACACTATGCTCGCTTAGATCATTTAACCGATACGTAATTTCCACGGGTGGCTACTTGGCGTCGAAATGGTTGAAAATAAATAGAAGACTCGACGAGGGACTCGAATGGAAAGATTAGCAAGCGAAGATTCGGCAAATTCGAAGAAGAAGCAAAGCTGAAGCTTTTGGAACGAGGTGCAGAGCGAGGATTCGTGGATAAGTCGCCGCGCTTCTGCTTAGATTTCGCGTTCGGCCGATTAATGATCCTCTGCTTTGTCAGTCTTCGTCGTGGAAGCTTCCGAAGAGGGAATAAGAAAAGGAAACCGCGAGCCGCGAACATGGACTGGCTGGAAGTTTGCCGCATTATCCGGCTCGGGACGCTTGTACGGTAAATGGAATGGTAATTCCGCTCGCGATGGAGACTAAAATATATATATATATATTCTTTTAGCGTAATGCCCGCTTTCGAGCAAACTTGGACGGCGTTCGGATAATTTGGAATAAATATTTGCGCGAAGAAAATTATCCCCGAGTTGCTGCCTCCGAGACTGGATAATTAGCTTGCGCGTAATACGTACGGGGATGTAGAAACCCCAAGAACGAAAACGAGGAATTTTACTTTTTCAAGACGCGCGAAGCTTGTTTCGAGTTGCGAGCGAGATACAACAAATCTACCGGCAATTCAAAAATCAAGCCACGAGAATTGACGAAGCGCTGGACTCGTGGCGCAAATTATGGTCCAGTTGCAACGCGACGCGGCGCGCGTATTAACCCTTTGACGAGTGTATCGATAGGTGAAACCTAGGATTTCCCAACTTCAATGCTTGCAAAGTGACACGCGCGCATAGAAAAGAATGCGTTCCCAATTGCGGGTAATTTCGTAGCGCTACTGTAACGAGTTTCGAATAATATCGACACCGGTGCCGCGGGTATTTCGGAGGAATCAATTTACGGCGAAAGCTTTTCAAGCACGGATAATTGGAAGCATCGAAAAGTTAGCCAAACGATTAACAGTGATACCGCGAATCGTATGAATGCGAGATCACGAGAATAGTATAAAACAGGAGGTGGATAACGATGCGCAATGTGCAACACTGTGCACCGGGCATTCGACCAACGAATAAATATTTGTTTGCTCGTCTACGCAACGCGAATAAAAATTGACTCGACCGAAAAGCGATCCGTTGTATCGCCGTTCGAATACACGGTTATAAATTCGAATATTTCACGTGGACGAAGCGAAAATACGGATTCTACAATTTCCAACGGAGAAACAGAGACGAACAGGGAATGGGAGAGAGAGAGAGTGGGAAGAATTTAATTTATTTACCAAGCGGCTTCGTTTTACAGGCTCCGGGATGACTGTTCGAGTTTACTTAATTTGAGGAATCTCTTTCACGCAACCCCAAGTGCGGGCATCTGCATGGCCTGTATTTATATTTAATCGTGATTTAAGGGGAGGTGTAAGCGAGGAAAGCCTATGTGAGACGCGAGCTTTGAGGGCGGTTTACGAATCGTAGAACCGCGAGGAATTTCGGCTTCGTATTAGAAGAAAAACTTCTCTCGCATCCCGAGGATGCTTCTAAAATTCGTGCATCTTCTAAACCCCCCAACTATCATCGTATTCTTTATTTTTATAGAAAAGGACTCTTTATCCTGCTTGAACGAAGACCGAAGCAAGTACCACCGCTCCTAAAAGCCAGAAACCAGCGAGGAAAAATGTCGAAAATGCACGGCGAATCGTAGATCTTTCTTCGCTCCGCTCGTCTTTCACTCTAAAGTCTACCGAGGACTTGTATTTTTCATAGCAATCGCCCGTTTCTATTGCCAATTACCATTTTCTCGGTATCTTAGCTTCGTAGCTTGGTGCGCCATCGTAATGGTACTTTACTTCGTTTCCAGTGCTCGATCTTATTTCCCAATCCTCTCTAAACCACCCGAAAACATTCGCAACGTAATCGCCAACCCGACATCGCCAACATTCATATCCCTCTCTCGCAAACATCTTCTATCGGACACGATCTACCAGCTAGATTACTTTCTCCGATTCCACGATAAATAATGCATCGTTCGATTGCCGGCGCGCGGCAACGAGAAAACGGTCGTTTACCAGCCAAGAGGGGTGAGCAAGTATCTGCTTACTTTGTTTCGCGTCGGCACGTACGATCGCGTACTATTGGGAGACGAGATGTTGGAACTCTACCTATCCAGTTTAAAAAACGCGAGGGGCAGGGAAAATAGACCGCTCGATTCACCTAGCCCTTCTCACTTTTCAGATTCTTCGTTGCTATCGGCAAATTCGATTAAGTCTTTCGCATAGCGCGTAACAATGAACGCGAGCGAAACGCAACGAGTCGTATACTTATATGTTACTCTGTAGAAAATGCGGCGTTATCCGCGTCTCGAAAAAGGGTGAACGAATCGCGGGCGTATCGCGGAGCGCGTATTACTATTGTCCAAGCACAGAACAGACTATTCATTTATAGGAAATGTCATCAATTTCAAAGGGAAATTCGGCGTGCGTACAAAAGCAGAGGTTTCTTACGCCTCTCGCGATTTAGAATGGTTCGTTTAAGAATCATATTCGATCCGACCATCAAAGTTGCGAAAGTTAACCCTCTATCCGTTATATGCATTAAATATAATGATACGTTTGCTCGTACGATAGAAGTAAACGAAGATCGGGTTATAGCAGGTTAAACGATGAAAGTCCAAACTTCTATACGCGTTGCTATAAAAACGAATGAAAAACGCTTGCTGTCTTACACGTTGGTAAGGGTATCCCCCTGACGATTTCATATAAGATTAGTCTATTCTACGCTTCGTCAACGGTATTACAAATAAACGAGGTGCTCGGTGTGGAAGTCTGCGGCGGTCGAGGTTGAATGCGGAAGAATCGCGGGGGTGAAGCGTGACTCACGAGTCGGTGCCGCCGCGGTCACGCCACCCTCGAAACATCGAAAACATCGCGCCCGATATTCCTAATCTCTCCCTAACTTTCGCCTCCCTTTCTCCGTTGGAACGAGGCTTTTTTTCCCCCTCGACGTTTCGCTATCTGGCAAGAGGCTAGAGAGGGGGCTCTCGCGTGGGATTGGAAATACCCTCGCAGTGTGTATCGCATGCATTATAGATGCTCTCGGTTTCGGGCCGAGATTAGAGAAGGTGGAGAAACGGTGGGCGTGCGACGGCGCAAAAATAGTCCTCGCAAAGGCAATAGCTTTTTCGCGCTGCCAACTCGATGAATATGCCTGTGTACGGTGCACCGTTACGTGCGTGTATTTCAAACGGATACGTCTATGGAAGGCAGGGGCACACCTCCTGCACGAATTTTAATGCGTGCGCGAAGAAAAAGTTAACGCGCCGGACCCTCTGTGATCCCTTCGCGACAACAATCGACGATAAATAAACCTGT
Source organism: Eucera pruinosa (assembly GCA_028830335.1). Lineage (NCBI taxonomy): Eukaryota > Metazoa > Arthropoda > Insecta > Hymenoptera > Apidae > Eucera > Eucera pruinosa. Next base: position 13,843,477 of record JAMYCR010000015.1, on the reverse strand, counting down.
ATGCGAGGGGCAAGTCGGGCTTGCAATTCTGAGCGAGCAATTATTCCGAGGCGCGCCACGCCACGTATACCGTAGGGGTTGAAGAAGAACGGTTTCGTCCGAACGAGACCATTAAATAGAGTCGAGACAATTGTTGCTGTTATTAAAGTAGAACATATTTCTACGAGGGAAACTCGGGACAGGGGATACCTGGATAGAGTTGAGCTTTTCTCTTTTCATCTGCAACTACTGGGTTTGCGTTATATTTATTCGCTACGCAACGAAGGGCGGTTGAGCGAGAACGTTTAACCCTTTGCGGACGAGTGTATGCAAATAATCGCCACTTTGTTGGTTTTCTGGACGCACGTTCATTATTAAAGCAGAAAGTTTAAATTAATATCGTTGATGAACGCTTCAAAGTTTTGGGAATTTGTTGACCTGCATTTCGAAAGCTTAGAAATTTAACGGCTTGGAATTCAAAATCGAAATACTCTTTTAAGTTTCAGTATTCGTCGTCCGCAAAGGGTTAATAATGTAACAGCTATAGCTAGCAAAGATACGATGGATGGATTGACAAAGAAGAGCGAAAATGTAGTGCTACGAAGATCGATATATCGCACGCATTCTGAAGACACTTTCTTACGAGATTCGGAGAAAAATATCGAACGCATCGAGAAGACGTTTCGTTACGATTCGGCACAAAAAGAAAGAATTGAGACGAAAGACGACGTATGGTCGCTCTATTATCGCGGATGCTCGATGGAAGATTGAATACATGGTGGTTAAAGTTATTGAAACTTTAACGCGTAATTTAAACCTCGATACGGTTTAGCTGCTAATTATTATTATCGGCAATTGGGACGATTTAAAAAGAGGAGTCTGAAAGATGCTAGAATCTTTCTTCTATCGTCGAAACTTTATCGACTTATCCCGCTTATTTGGGTGTAACTGCGGCAGTAAAATTATTAAAACCTCCCCGCCGGCTTTTATATTCTAACAGGAAGCCAGTATTTCTCGGTGCACGGCGACTCGGCTATCGTTTACAGCGATACAAACGACAATAGTAAATAGCCTCATCTGCAATTACAATGGGCCCACTTAGCGCGCTATGAATTACAAAGTGGCGGCCGCCAAGACCGAATTACGAGAATCATTCTTTGCGCGGGCCAGTCCTCGCAGGGATAAGAAAACTTTCTTTTCTCATCTCCGTCCAATTCTGGACGTATCCCGGAAATTGTCGCAAAGGGGACAGCCAGAATTGGTGGCTATTTAATTAGCGGCTCATGAAAGCCGACCAGTTTCCGCTATTCCATCAGAACCCCCTCTTTATGCCATCAACGGAGAAACTGTAACGCAGAATGGCGACCAGTCCACGAGACGAATAATAACGCGAGGAGAGCTCGATAATTAGTTCTCGATGATGAAAGAAATACCGGCTGCTATTCCATGACCACAGCGAAGTAAGTCTACCGACACACCGATAGGAAATATTTAACCCTTTGGCTGGGAACGACGAGTTAACTCGTCCTATAAGCTATCGATCTTTTTGCAGCGATACTTTGTTTCCTCGGGAACTCCTAACTTTCCCGAGCGTCGCTGTATTTGCATCGAAAATGCGTTCGTAGTAATTAAAATCTTCCTAGCCGATATCAGGTGGTTTTATTAATCTCAAGTTCCGCGCGCAAAGAAGATTCTGATTGAGAAAATTACCCGGCTAACGGGTCAAATGTTAGGGGAACAGTAACCTAATGAATATAGTTTAAACTTAAATAATGCTAACTATATGTAAAAGCGCAGCGAGTCACAAAGTTATTGCAGAGCGTAGAAACATTCTTAACGATACAAAAGATAAAATGATAGTAGAATAAGGTTTTGAACTTTCTACTTTAAAAACATGTAGAATTTAACAGAATCAGTGTCGAAGGGACTTAAGTTAATACTTAGATAGAAAGAACTCGTCGGAAAATATTAATTGCGTGAAAGTTATTAAGCTTTAGAATACGTGTTAAAAATTTCACGCTAAAATCGTTACAGAAAAGTGATTTTCTTTAGCTTTCATAGCTGTGAATCATAATTTTGTTGTTCCGTTCGATAATTTTATTATATCAAAGAAATATGACCACCTCGGTTAAAGCGACAAACGCGGAACTTAAATTTCTCAATGGTAGAAAAATGAATAAGGTAAAGGGTTAAATTTTTGCCTTGCGCCAACAACTTCGTAACTCGCTCTAACTCAACGCATTGCGTACAGATCACGTACGAGATATCTCGTTTTACTACTTTTCCATACGCGCCTATAAAGTGCCGAAAGAGTGGGAAAACAGTAATCAGTATTAGTACTGCATTGAAAAGAATCTGATCCGAGTGCGTATCGTACCGTGTAAAGCGTTTCATTTATTTCATCGTTTGAAAATCGGCGTTCTAATCGACTTGCATGACTCGTATTCAATTTCTAATACGGAGCACCGTACGCAATGCGTTGATAAAATTGATTTCATCGATTAATAAAGCCCCTTTTACAGCCAGGAATTTTAAACGCTAAATGTAACACGTGTTTGCACGTGTGCGACCATCTTGCGCCGCGTGTCTATAGGCGAATACGAGCTCCGATAAAACGGCCGGCGTAAAACATTTTACAATTATGAGAAATAGTTGGCGACCGAAAGCGACCATTTACGAGTGGAATTCCCTATTTACGAGCTCGCGTTACGCATTCACATTCGCGCGAACATAGATCGCACCGTGTCAGGAAAAATGAAGGGGAAAACAGGCATGGAAGGATGCCCCCACCCCCATCTTAAAATCTAGTTTCATGCGGTTTCATACGACATATTGAAAATTGACTACTGCTAATAGCCCCATTTGTTACGCATGATTTACTCACCGCAGCGCGTATTTAATGATCCGTATATAGCCCGAACAACCTCCCTTCATCGATTCCGCTTAATATTAACGCTGTCTCGGCGTGTAATTCGAGATTTGCGTCCGTAAATTGGTAAACAAGCTTACCGGCTTGTCGTTGACGGATCGTCGCGAGCCGTTGGCCGTCGTCGTCGCAATCAGCTTCGATTTTCGATGATTATCCGCGAATCAGGCACCAGGTTTTCACTCGCGCGTATAGAACTCGCACTTTGTAATTACTTTAACACGACTTCGAGTACTTTCACGGGATTTTAATGTTCGTATCGCGGCGATTAATCGGAGCGCGGGATTCCGTTGCGCGACGCGACAATGGGCGGAGGAAACACTGCCGCCACCTGCAGGTAGAGTGGCGAAGCTCTAAACAGGGTGGTCCACGCAACGTGTGCACTGTTATAATTTCCAAAATATGCGTTGCACGAAAGAACGTTGTATACAAAAGTTACATGGTTTAAAAGGGTACACTACGTAGCGCGTTAATTTTTTTTATAAGTGGAGGCATTTCGGAGATTCGAAGGTCAACTTTGTTTTTTTAAACAGAATACTATATTTTTTATACCATAATATGATAGAGTATCGAATTGCAAGTAAAAAAGTATTGACCGTTGTTAGCCCTAAACCTAATAGCTAACGAGTAATTTCACTTTATTACTTGACAATTTTCTTCGCGTAATATCAAGTTGGAGATTCAACCTTATATCACAGATTTCCGCAGGACAGTGAGAAGTCGACCACCAACGTCAATCGAGCGTTAATGTGTGGTGTGGAATACTGGGCGACCAATTGATTGGGCCATATTTTATTAATGACCGACTAACGGGACAAAAATATGCTAACTTTTTGAATGACACTTTACCATCTTTATTGGAAAATGTACCTTTAAAATATCCGTACACAAATCTGGTATCTACATGATGGTTGTCTTGCACATTACGCGCGTAATGTAAGGCGAGTACTGGATAGAAAATTTCCCAATCGATGGATTGGTCGTGGTGGACAATTACTGTGGCCTTCATGCTCACCAGATCTTACTCCTTTAGACTATTTTCTGTGGGGCACATTAAAACACACAGTGTATCGTGAACCACCAATAACACCTGAGAATATGAAACATCGTATTCGTGAAGCATGCATTACACTCAGTGTGGATATGATTCAGAATGTAGTTTCTTCATTAGTTAATAGATTGCATCAATCCTTGTGCTCCGCGCGGTAGTTTCGAAGAGGATTCCTCGGCTTCCGGTAGGCCGATTTTGTCGAACGATGGCTCAAATCGAAGGGCTCGGTACCGGGAATATTGTGTTATGACCGTTCGCGGCTACCACTCACAGTGCGTTTGTTGTAGACAAAGTTTCGTCTGTTTTAGCTGACAAGTGACCGAACGATGGCGGATATTATCGCTGATAACATCAGAACCGGAAGAGCTACTGCGATGAAACCACGTGCGTCTTGCAGGGCGAAGCGGGCCATTTATTTTGACTACTCGCCGATCGGAATCGGATGAGCAGAAGCCGAGACATGAATACTTTTCCGGGAGGTGAACGCGCACTGTCAGGGAACGCACCTGGAAATTCTCTCCATGGTCCGCACTCGAAAGTTTATATAAAGAATGTAAAAAAAGGAAAGAATCGCTGATAAAATCCGAACCGGAAGTGCGACTGCGATGAAACCAAGTGCATCTAGTAGGGGGAATTGAGCCCTTTATTTTGACTACTGGGTGATCGGAATCGGTCGTGCAGAAGCCGAGATATGACTACTTTTCGGATACGTGGACGAACACTGTTGGGGAACGCCCGGGGAATGCTCTGCATGGACCGCGCACGCAAATGTATATAATTCGGGCAGCTTTTCTATTAGGAATGTATTCGAATCTAGTTTTGGTAGCGTTTCGAGATAAAGAGCAACGATATACGTGCTACTTTGGTTCAAATTTAAGCTCGTTGCTTTGAATAACGAAGCAAATTGTCTTAGCAAACTAATTTTAGATTAGAGACGGGCAAATATACGGAGTGACATTTTAATTGCTATTGTAGAATAATTTCCTATTCGAGTAGAAGATTATTCGTATAAACTTCGTTTGAAACGTGCGTATATTCGGTGCGTATATATAATATTAATTTACATTGTATTGCATTATACGTTTCTTTAAACTTTCCTCTAGAAATCTTGTCGTTTATACAATGAACTTATGTTCAAATGTGGAATTCGAAAACGTGTTGCTTTTAGGTAGATTTAATCGAACAATTAATAGAAAACTATTCGAATAAATCACCATTATTTCCTCGAATGATTTTACGTCGCGGCCAAAATATCTGATCGAACGGAATAGATTTGGATAATTGTCTCGGATAAATATTTATTCGAAACCATTCGAATAATGCCCAAATCTGTTCAAGATAGGCCAGTAATTAATACGGTGTACCTAATTATGCAACTAATACAACAAATACGAGATATTGAAAGGGTTGATGCGTGTCGCAAAAAAAGGGGAAATATTTTCAGCGACTGATGTTCGGATATCTTTGGATTTTCCGAGGATGTTTTGGGGATTCGAGTGTCTAAAATTTGGATTACTATAGTCCCAGCCAAAGTACGCGTACTCGGGCCGCGTGAACAGCTGAACGAGAGTTTGCACAAAATTAGATTTTATTAATATTATTCCTTTTTTACAAGAACACGAGTCGTTATTGCTTAGCGCGCGTGTGTGTAATATGTAGAAAAATTAATTTACAATTAGAGAGAAGGAAGAAACACTGGTATAAGCTCGAGTTCCTTATATCGTAAGCGTCGTTATAGTTTCGAGTGATAACAAAAAAGGGGAGACATATTAATATTACAAGAATTAACAATTATATTATAGAGCTTTTCAACCACGCGAACTTTTCCCTCTTCGCTCGAAAAGTTCTTCACGTGGTTCTACACGCGTAACTAGAGTCGTGTAATCCTGACAGAGTAACATATAGCACCTGAACTTCGGAAACCACCGTAGCCGCAAAATTTCATGACTGTAAAAGCTTTGCAAACGCGTTCGGGGGAACCTACGACGTAATTGCTCGAATCAAACGCACCGTTTTCAATTCGAGGCTCGCGCGAATCAGTTAGGCGTTTGCTTAGTTGTGACTAATTTTGTTATGCAAAAAGGCGTGCTTGTTTTAGGGAGACGTTGAATTATATTTCACACGAAGCATCTTTCATCGTCAGCTGTCGCTTCCTTTCATTTTTCTAGCGTCGAACAAATTCCGCGATAAAAGGAACGTTGATCCTTTTTTCAATCGCGGTCCTCATCGTATTTCAACGCTTTTGATGGTTATAAAAATAATAAATAATAATAAGAGGGAAGCTTTGCGTGGAATTAAATTCGATGGCAGCTATTTTACGATCAATACGAACGTGAAACGTCGTAACTCTAACAGCATAAATAAAACAGTCCTCGAAATGTTTCACCGTTCCGATTTTACACAAGCAAGTCACGAAATTAATTAGACGAATAGTTTACGTATTAGCGTGACGTGAAAAAGGATAAACCGATGAAACTCTGAATAAGTTTCTAAAATAAAGCGGCGAGCTTTAGAAGCTGTTTTTTTTCGAATCAAAGCGACAAAGTAGCTTTCAATCGCCTTTAAAAATTGACGACTGATCTTGTGCACTGATGCAGAGCACACCAAAGAATTTCGAACTGTGAAACGATGCGCCAAAACTAACTGGAACACCTGATACGATAAAAATTAGGTTTCGACCCACGTCTCACTAATTTCTATACCGTATCTTTACACCGTTAATCGTAATCGCGATCGTAATCGATAATCGTAATCGCGTTCATCGAAGGATCGGCGAATCGGAGCAGCGTGCATAATTTCCATACACGCAAAAGCACCACCTCCGCGTAATGAAATCTCGCCCGATTTCGAGCTGAATTGCCGGGGCGCGTGAAACGAAACACGATTCCCCGGAAATTGAATTAAAACGAGCCGGGATAATTGGGATTAATGCTTCGCAGTCGAGGCGAGAAAGTTTGATTAATTCGGTTGGGGCGGCAGCAGCGATCTCCAGAGCTGCTTAACTTATACGTATCCAACTTTCTCGAACGCGAAAACACGCCAAAGCGCGAACGCCGCGTCTCGCGGCAAAAATCGCCCGCCTCGACCAGGATCCTATTAACCCTTTCGTTGCGGCGAATCCGTCCGTGTCGCGAGACCCAAAAACATTCTCTCGATCGACCGATAGTTAACGGGTTCACCGGTAATCGAAGGAGGCTAATCTCGCAGACGAGCGGGCGAAATCGGCGATAGGAGGGAGGAAGGGAACGGGAAAGAGGGCGACCGCGTAGAATCTGCAGCACCTTTAGTCCAGAATCGCGTCAGTTTCGCGCAAACGCGCGCGACGTTTCTCAAATAGTTTCTCTCCGTCCGCGGAGAGGGACGCGGCTAATTCCTTTTGCTGGAGTTGATGAGATACTTGCAGCAGTGCGTTAGCAAGTGCTTTTCACCGGTGATGTCGTGCGGGACGGTGGCCGGGCTGGTCGATTCCCTGGTGTAAATGTCCAGCCCGTATTGGCCCTCCTCGGGGAAGCTGATCGAGAAAGTAACCACGTCGTCGTCGGCGATCGAGTGCGTCACGTATTTCGAGAGCCGTTTCTCCTCGATCCCGTTCTTGTGCAGCGTCGCCATGAAGTCGGTCAACGGTCTCGACATTCGGAATTGGATCTCCAGCTCCCGGCCCGCGAACACCAAAGCCTCCTAACGCGTCGCAAAAACATGGGGAAAAATGCAGCTTGAGCAAGGGCGAAACAGAGCCGAGCGAAAGTTGCTCGCGTTGTTCTAACAAAAGCGTAGATCGCCGATTTCGGTGAAACTTGAAGTATACGATACAATATAGGGTAAATGTACTACTCGTCTATAACAAGAAAGCCACGCAATCTCTGTTTAAACAACTTTTCTCTAGGCCTCGCCTGTTTCGAGATGTAGAGGAAAATGTTTTCGGGGACTGATTTCACCCCCTAGATAATGCATCTTAGCGGATAAGAAAAAGAATACGGGTGAAATATTTTTCCAAGAACTGTTATCGTATGTAAGTTTCCTTACGATCGGCGATATACACGTAACCCTTTCGCTACCAACACCTCGGAACCGGAAACAGAAAGGGTAGATTAAAGGGTAGATAACGTTTACTGATGTAGAAACAATATAGGTATAAATATTTGGATACTCTACATAACTACGTGTATCGTGATATTGCTGTACGAATGACATCAGGAATTATATCGTGCTATAAAAAAGACGTACGGGTTATTCCACGCCAAATCGACAGTATTTGTTTCGGATTTTTATACGCGTTACCTTGGCCCTCGATTCGCGACGTAAGAGTTTCTTTATAATTTGCAGTATTAAAAACAAACTTCTTCAACTTAAGAAAAATGTATCCGAATAGGCGGTACCTTTACGATTGAAACGATAAAGAAAACGAAGTTCGTATCATCGATAGTTCGTAGATAAAAATACCTTTACGATGGTGCATTTCGCGAAACGCGTTAAAATTTGCAAACTTCGATGGCCCGAAATTTTTAAACATCTTCATTACTGTCAAAACGATGACTTAAAAAATCCCCACCATAATCTCGCACAAACTACAACATATTTCAATTCGAACATAATCCCAAACATCGAAGGGGGGAAAAAAGTGATCGATTCGTCGTGGAACGACTCGTACGTATGCTTTTAACAAACGTTTGCTTCATTTCTCGAAGGCGTAAATATATATATATATATACACGTTCATGGTAGCGAAAGGGTTGAGCGATGTTCCTTGTAAGAGTAAGTACGTTGCAAAAGCTACCTGATGAGTTATGGGTATGAGGCCGAAGAGTCTGGTGGCTTTCGTCGGACCCCATTCGCCGCTGGCGCAGTCCGGCAACGGTACCATCACCGTTTGCAACTCCTCGCAGGCGATTTTGAATTTGCACACGCTCTTGAACTTCATCGGCTCGCCGGTCAGGTATTCCTTGGGCGTCACCGCGTTCGCGAATATATCCAGCAGGAAAGCCCCGGAACAGGGCGCGTGCACGCGGAACGCCACTATGTTCCCGACCACGGACTACAAAAACAGATCCCACGGCAATTCGCAAACAACCGTGTCTCGTTAGAAATCCTGTCTCGACCGCGAACGAGTTCTCTAGAAAAATCTTCGCTTCTTTCCGCGACGCCCCTTCGAAACGTTTCTTTCTACGATCACCGAGCTATTTTGCGACAATTCCTCGCGCTCTTTACGCGCGACACGTTTCGCTTTTAAGCCAGTGAAAAAGGTAGCAACGGATAATGGGAATAGTAATCGTGCAGCTTTGCGATTATCGATTCGTCCGCGTGGATGAACATTCTTTTAACCCTTTCGTTACTATTATATATAGGCGTTCAACGAATTCGTACGTAGCGCGTTATCGATGACTTCTACCGATTCATTCCGGTAATTAAAAACGCTGTTGGCGTTCTGAAACACTTGCACATTTTTCTTGCCTAAAGAATAGGAAAGAGTTAGAAGAAAGCTATCAATTAAATGAGATGCAACTCGGTATTCCGACGACTCGAGCATTTTCTTTCGATTAAACGTCACCGTAGCGAAAGGGTTAACACCCGCGAAGAAGATCGTTAAGCGTTGCTTTATTTTATTACATTCCCCTGCGCTTACAATTCAATTGCTAGATTTTATTCCGCGTATAAACGTTTGAGGATTTCGTCGTTATTTTAGACAAACGAGCATACGCTGGCAGGGATTGGATAGGTGACAGTACGTGGGGGTCATTTACCCTGTAGCGAATAAAAATACTGTACAATGTTTCTCGTCTGTCGCCGTATTAAAGTGGGTAATACGTTCCGGTGATGACACGCGCAGCTAATGAAAAATTCGTAAGGGCAAGGGGGGGGGGGGGGGTTAAGAATGGTGAAATTCGCCGAGGTATGGAGACCGGCGAAGCCGCCCGTTAAAGGATACATCGAAAATCGATATCTGGAAACGTTAACGCGATCGTAAACACGCGAAACGGCGACGTTTGCCCGGAGCCCGGTGGCCCTTTGCGAATTTCTGTCGGTCAATTAATTTCACTTAGCCCGGCCAATTAATTAGCAGCTGGACTCTTAAACTCCCATTAAGGGTTTCCCTTCCTTTAATTACACTTCCCTAATTAGTTTACGCGAATGCGACCCCGCGGATAATTAGCCGGCGGAAATGTGCGGAAACTTTGAAAACGAAAAGCACGCGTTACCACGTACGGCGTACGATGTACGGCGTACGGTGTACGGTGTACGGTGTTCGTCGGCGTTCGCGGAAAGAAACGCGGCCGAGCGAGAAGAATTACCTGCATGACGAAACGTTTCAGAGATACTCCGTCGTATCCGTCGCCATCGTTGTCGTAGAATTTTAAATTATAGTGAAAGATGAGGGACGACTGCATGTGAGCTGGCATCGCTATCCTCACCGTCGCCGCGCCCGTAGAATCCGTGTACATAACGGCATTCGTATTCGTATCCGGAAAGTAAAGACCGTACCTGTCCAATTTACATAAGTCCCGTGTAACTATTTTTTTCCCCTCTCTCTCTTTCTCTTTGTTAGCGGGTACCGATGGAGGACAAAAAAAAAGAGGCAACGCGGAAAGTGTTAAGGTTGCGCGAAACTTTCGCACGCTGTAAGTATATTTGCTGGAACGAATCGAAAGGTAAGGACGCACCGTTGTCGCGTTAAATTGAAATTATTCCGGCCGTCTGTTTATCTTGCTCTACGCGATTGTCGAATGAAATCGTGCGTGACAACAGCGGGTCCCTGTGTTTGATGTAACGTCGCGCGAAAATGGCCATATACTTACGCTAAACGATAGATTCTAGAAACGATAAACAAACGGGACACAGAGGTACAAATTTCTAGCTAACGAACTACGGTGATAAATGCAGGTGGACCTCCTACAACGCGGTAGGATACGTTCCTTGAAAATACACTACAGAATTGTGGCATCGTAGGAAACGTTCCGCCACGTTTCCTAAACCGCGTTGTAAAAGTACCGCGTTGTACGAAACGTTCCGCATTTTTCCAACCGCGTTGTAGGTGGTTCACCCGTAATTCTAAATTCTACGGCAACTTCTACGACAAGTGTAAAGGAGGTAACTTCTACGAAAGAACGGGAACGTTATCGAGGCACGGTGTTACCTGAAGAACAGCGAGCGCACGAAAGGCAGCTCCTCGAAGTCTTTTAGGGAAATCGGCTGCTTCAACAGCTGCCACTCCTCTTGCAGGGGGAAGAACTCGTAAATGAACTCGCGCGGGTCTGTCAGGAAGTAGTGGTCATCGTACTCGTATCTACAACAAACGAACAGCGAAACAATTTTAAGTAATTGATCGCGAGATGAATTACTCTTCTTTCAGATATCGGAAACGTTTCCGGGAATCAGAATCGAACGAACTCGTTCGTTCTCAATAGTTTCGCGTTACTCCACTTTTTTTGCGTTCGTTATCCATCAACCCTTTCGCTACGGCAGCTTAAAATTAGCAACTCGAAACGGAAAGAAGGACCCCTTTAATCGATACGAAAGTAGCGTAAATTTAAGCGCCGGAATGTTCCGTATAATTAATTGTGGCGTAACATTGTTGCGCTAATCGACGAAGAAACGGTATTGTAACGTAGATACACACGTCTGCTTTTAAAGAATGATCGTACAATTTTTTAATCCGTATATACCGTGTCTTTCGTAGCGAAAGGGTTAATTTAAGCGTTAAAAATCGTTGCGAATAAATAGAAAGGAAGTCTCAATGTATAGACGAATTATTGGAACGATAATCTCGAAATATTTTAGGCTCGCGACCCACTTAAAGTCATCTCGCGATCCGTAGTTTGGCAACTACCGCGGTAAAGTATTACAACGATGCATCGGAGAATGAAGATTTCTTCGTACCTGAGACTGTCGTTCTTGGCTTTCGGTTGACCAGGACGAGGAACTTCTTTGGCATTGACCAGATGTCTCGCGCCCCAATTGCACTGAACGAATCTCCACGCCCCGGCCACGTAAACCGCGTTCCAACTGTTCCTGAATCTGTTATCTTCGAAGCAAACGCCGGGCTGATAGCCGGCCGACTTGCTGTAACCCTTTATCACCACGCAGTGCAATCCCGCGTAGCTGGAAAAAATAAGTAGCCGCGCGAACAGGCGAATTTAATCCTCGCTACGAAACCCCTAAATTCCTTTTCAACGATTCGGCGAGTACCGTAAATAATTTTGCTTCGATAAAAACGAAGAAAAGCGACGCGTTTGCGAACTCTACGCTCTCGCGTAGCAATCTTATTAATCCCGATGTTATCAATGATTTTTCTTCTAACGATTACCGCTTTCGAAGGAACTTCAATCGATTATATTTTGCTGCCTTTTGGCCGAACAAAATATTCATCAGGGAGGATTAACGCCGCGTAAAGCATCGGGAAATCGTTCAAGTTCCGATTGTCAAATTTAGAAACGCCGTACGAATGGCGAGTGAATTATTATGTTGGCGTGGCGTCGCGCCGTGAGAAAGATCGAGGTGTTAAACGATTGGTTACCTGCATAATCGCTTGAACAAAACGTGGTAACTTTCGGTGCCGTGTTTGATGCCCCTCAACAACCCCATAGGCGTGTCTCCTCGCAGATTCTCGTCGAACTGCATGGTGTTTAGATTCTTCACGGTGATCCATCGGAATATCGTCCTGGCTTTCTCTATGTCCGATCCGCATCTGCTCACCAACTGTCGCACCAGATCCGTGAACGTTTTCTGATCCTCCTGGGCTACCTGATTTATCAAACAGAAAAAGGCAAACCGATCGAACGTCGTTCATCCCCAACGAAAACTTCTAGGCGTCTCCAGAAAAAAGAAAAAAAGAAGATTAACATCTACGTATCGTAGAAGCGTAAAGATGCATTACAAAAGGAGTTGAAAAAATTGATAGACTAACGAAAGACTGTTGGACAAATTTGGACTAATAAAATTTTGTAAAACAATGAATAGCGAAACGACGAACAGTCGAATAATGAAATGCTATTGCGTAGAAAATTGTGCAATATTGCATGCGTCAACGCGAATCATTTTTTATAGATCGATCGACTTTCTTTTCTTTCCGACATCGTAAATAAAGTAGCGGTTAACTAACGTTGCGCTCCGAATCGGAACGATTTTCAAACGACCTAACATCCAAAGTAACTGATAAAAAGTTGAAACAGTCACGAATTGGAACGTCTACCGTAATGGCCGCGTGTTTTATCCCCGGATCCCGTAACGGCGCCATTCGGAGTATCGTAACGAATATCGCATACGACAGAACGATCGACACCGCGAAGCCGATCCTTCGAATGAAAGGAAGCTCGTAAATCGATTACGCGGGGTCCGCTGTATAGACGTGGAGCGGATAAAATCGCGTCGCGAATATATGAAAATATGGTCGCCGTGTTCGAGAGGAGGCCATTTAAAATTCCGTAGCCGTAAGCCCCCGCGCAGCTCACGTCTAGCTAACACATCTCGGGGTTGGTCGATGGTTACATACATTTACAAGCGTATAGTGTAGAGGGGCGGGGAGCGCCGCAGCTACGATGGAAGCTTACCGAAATAGCTATCTGATCCATGTCAGCAAACTCCAAAGGATCATTGTAGATGTGATACTTGGCTAGGGCCGGGGGTTGCGGGGGTGGAGCACGCGATGGATAAGGCATAGGCGGTGCTTCCTGGGCATAACCGTCCCCCTCGTCGAGATACAGGCTTTCCTGTCGCATATACTCGCTTCTCGCCTCATTGATCAGCTCCAACATCTCCGAGCTCTGTTTCTCCACGAGCGCCGCGGTTGCCGCCCTGCAAATTCATCAAAAGTTACGAGCGAAACGAATCGACCACCGGGGCGCGTCTTGAAATTTTCAAATAGGTCGCGGCTTCCTGCTTTCAACCCTGAGAACGCGTTGCCAAGAGGCGTCGATGGATGTTCCTCGGGCGAAATTTTTAAACAACACATTTCAACCCTTAAACGGTGGTAAGGGTTACCAAACGGATGGTCGCGAATGGAAATTTTGAAATAAGGTAGAGATTCGATTTGATTTCAATCCGTGAACGACGACAAAGGTTGCCGGGAAATGTTTGCAAGTCGAAATTTAGAAATATGACCGCGACTTCTTCTTGCCTTTAATCCCTAAACATCGACAAGGGCTACCGATAATGTTTGCGAAACTAAATTTTAAAATAGGACGGAGATTCGTCCTCATTTCAACCCTTAAACCTCGGCAAGGGATCTCGATAAGCGTCTGAGTCTCGAAATGTTAAAATAGATGGGAGATCGATGTTGGTTTCAACCCTTGAACCCTGCTAAGAGATATCAACCAACGTTTGCGCCTCGAAGATTTAGAATAAGTCGAGGCTGTTTACCCTTAACCCTTTCGCTACGAAGGGTGTAAATGTGCACCTTCAAATATTCGACGATCATTTGTCGAAGACGTACTTGAACGATAAAACTAGGGATCCCACTTGGCGATACAAATAAAATTCTATTCTCGCATCAACATAAGCTGTTCGTTATCCACCGGTTTCATTTGTAAGTTTCAAGAAGCCATAGCGAAAGGGTTAGACGTTGATAAGGCCCTGTTTTTGTTGGTAGAACGATTCCGTTGCCGCGTGTAAGTACCTGCTTTGTTTAACGATGCCCTATTTAGAGCGCGTAATAATAGAGTAAGTGGGAAAAGAATCTACTTAATTATCCACTTTCTACGGTCTATATCGGCGGCGCAAAAAGCGGGAAACTTTGTTGCAACTGTCTGAGAAGGTGCGCGGTACGAGGACGGCTTTCCCCCCGAGAAATGCAAACAGACGGGAAGTTAAAAAGGGTTAACGGTGGGTCAGTTGACGCAAGAGAGTGTTGCTCCGGTTCTGCGGGATCCCACAATCGGCGTAATCAAAGCGACGCGCTACGGAATCAGTTTAATTAGGTAATGAGTACCGTTCGTGTTCCAGCATTTTGCGCGTGAGACTTTCCTTCTTCTTGTCCCTGCGCAACGTCATGTTCTTCTCCAGGTCCTCCTTCTCCTGCTGAAATTGCTGGGCACGGGCTCTTCCACCTTTTTCGCGCTCCCATCTCGCCGACAGCTGCTCCAACTCCTTCTCCCATTCGTCCTGTTCCACAAACAAATCACCGCTCATTTCCATTCCCAGCCGCCACATTCTGACACTCGAAAGTCGAGTTTCCGAAGAACGTTCCACCAAATAGAGGAGGACAGCTGCAGCGGTGCTCGGAATGTTTAGAATTTTGCTGTTTATCAAGTTTCGTTCGGCAAGTGATACGAACTTTCGTCGAGCAACAACTAGACTACGGATTCAGATTTGAGTATAGTTTAGAGGCGATATATGCTTTTTTTTCTTTTTAGTATATGGTTTATATAGTTTACAGGGATATAAGATGCGTGGACAAGGATGACAGTGAATAGTTGTGGCGAAAGTTTTCGTATTCCGTATATCGCGTATCATACACCTGCTATGCCTACGATAAAATGTTACTAACGACTGTGGAAGCTTAGAAAAATTGCCTGCAAGAATTGATTTCGGAGAGAGATATACAGATTTTTTGGAAAACGAGATCGCGATCCTTTCCGATAGTCGTAGAATTATCAAGAGACAAATAATACGCGGAGAATTATTCAACGAAACGACAATTGCACGCCGCGTGCTTTTAAGCGTTCCTCGAATAAAACTGCGTTGCTTTGCTTTTGCGTCAAAAAACATTTGCACGATTCCCCGATTCAACGCGATTTAACACGAATGAAGTAACGATTCTCGTACATTTGGAACGCTTAAAAAAGTTTAGAGCCGCGCTGTTTCGTAATTCACAGTCACGATTCTTCGGGGTATCTATCTTTCGGAATATTTACGGCGAGCAATTAATTATCGCGCGGTGGTTTGATTAAAGAGCGAACGGGGTAATTTACCTACCCTAAATTCCTCCCGAATTCTTCTGTCTTCTTCCTCGCGATGATGGGCGAACTTTCGATAGAGGTCATCCTCCTCTTTGCGATGCTTCATCTCCAGACGCGTCTGCTCGTCTCGATCCTGATGATCCCAACAACAAAAAGAAAAACCTCGTCAAGAGTAAGGTAAACCGTACAGGTAATACGCGATACGAGCAACTTTGTAAAATCCCGAGAATCGAATAGCGAACGTTATCGACAACCATGCGTACGAGTTTCTTATAAACAATAACATTAGGACGAAGAATTTGTTCTTTATTACTTCTTATCGTACCTCGTTAGGCGCAATTAAGTAGGCGCTTATCAATAGATTATGTTCATCTGCGAACGCTTATCGCCGCAAAATCGATTTCTTTGGCGGTACGTTAACCGCATCCACGAAGAAGACTATTCTACGCCGTCTTCGTTAGCCTATAAAACTGAGTTCGTTATCTCTGTACGCGTGCATATTATATTTCTCTTTTATATCGTCCCGCTACAAGTCCAAATCATTTCAACTGTTTCACGCTTAGCTAATTAAATACGCGCGCGTATTAAGTTTTTTTGCGCCACCGCCTTGATTTTATCCGTAAGGATAAATCTCTCTACTTTTGGCAAGATTTTAAAACCAAGCGTTCCACATTGCCAACGTTTACCTTGTATTCGGAAGCCTTTCTCTTAATCGTAAAAAAAGGGTCACGATGCGTCATCTTTTGCGCGCATCTCTCGAGCGGGAAATTTTCAAGCGAACCTCACGTCTGAATAGTTCGAAGAGCGGATCGAAGTAGTTTCACCGGTGGATGGAACAAGTGGCAATTAAACCGAATGGTTTCCTATCGAAAAGCCACAGCCGCGCCTAAACAGCTAAACAGTTAAACAGCTAAACGTTAAACCACGGCTGCTGCGTCTCGTTCAGTTTTTACGCTCGGTTTACTTTCACGCCGCGTTTTCTGCTTTCTTTCCGAAGGAAATCGCGCCAGAAGCGATCGTCATCGCGGACAAATCCAACCAGCCGGCTAAAGAATGGGACAACTTCGATTGGAATTGCCGATAGACGCGTGCAAGAAAATTCGAGCAGAGTTGAAAATCTACAAGGGAGACAAATAGAGGCACGGCCAGTCTCCGAATTATAAGTATACTTACAATAAGTAGAAAAAATGATAAACAATTGATCGATAAAAGCGATCATTTGCGATTGAAATGAAAAAGAAATAAAATGAAGAAGAAGAAATAATCTTGCTTGAAATAATCGCGTTGCAAGAGTGAACAATTTAAACGCTTCCATTGTTAGCCAAAAGGACCGGCTTATCTTTTAACGTATTAATACGCGAATGGGCGAGGACCGATTTGACGTAGCATTACGCGATCGATTGCGAGTACTAGGTTAAAAAGGATTTCCTCGGATTTTGAGCGACGTTGCGCAAACGATTTCCACGGCGAGTCGCTGTCACGTACAAAGTACGAACCGAGAGCCCACGCTACAATTGCGTCACGGCAGCGCAGGCTCGTTGCGCGAAAAAACCGCAAATAAGGACAATGTCGGGGAGCATTGACATTTGCATGCGCTCTCTCAGTGGTTGGGAAAATTTCCAAGAAAGCCAACTGGATTATCCGCTGCAAGCGAACGTATTAGATATGTACAAGTTAATTCGATGCCTCTGTATCGCATCGTCTATTGCAACTCTTGGTTAAACATGTGTCATCTGCTGAGCGTAACAACGAGTAATCCACTACTTTGTTAAACTCTGCGTGTATTTTTAACAACGTCGGCCACTCGTCTTGCCTCGAACACGATTTCCTTTATTCGGTAACGCTTAACGTTACCTCTGACGTAAATTATGAACTCCTGCTCGGAAGAAACGTTGATCAATCGCTTCGATAGATTCGTCGACTATTATTCTATTAACGATACTATTAACTGATCAATGAGCAACGCGTCTTAAGACAGCATCGCGTTTTCAATTTTTTCCATTCACGTTGCATCGCTGAACCCTGATTTTCATTGACGTGCGTTGAAAGGGCATTCCAAAGATCCGTACTACAATATTTTCATCGCCGTTTCTCCCGCCACGTACGCAGGTTACCCAATTTTGTCGAGCATGAAAAAGCAACGTTGGTCCACTGACAATTTGATCCTATCTTTACATCCGTGTTCTAAATCGGAGATGGTCGTGTATCGGTTCCGATCGAACGGCGAATCGAACGGAGGCCAAAAAAGGAGCGAAAAGAAAGCAACAATAAAGCGGATAGAAATGTGTATACTACGCGCGATTGACCGCGACAGGGATTCCAATTAACATCCGTGGGTCGTTTGTTCGCGTTTGCGAAGGCGCGTGAGAGGTAAGCCACGATCCACGATCCACGATCGTTCTTTGGAGCAGGATACGCGCATTAGTCCTCTCCTTTCCGCTTCTCTCCGCTTCGCGTAAACAAGGTAAACGCTGCTAATATCGTCGACGAAGCATAGGATAGACTATCCATTCTCATGTCGAAGCATCCTCGTACGACCATTTTAGCGTCACACGCGACATTACGAATTTATACTACACGAAGACAGCAGACCTTTTTAAAACGATGGCAATTAATTAAATAAATATTGCGACGCATAACTGTCTTCGACGTAGTCGACCTGTAAAATCCAGGTTTATAGTAACGTTGATAGGACTATATATATCTTCGTATTAACCCTTTGCACTCGGTTGGCTCTACTGTGGCGATACGCGTAAATTTCCTCAAAAATTACAATACTTTACACCTTTAACTAATCTTCGTTTCGTCTCGCAACAAAGCAAAACTTAACGCAGGTGTTCGCCTACTCGAAAAACATCGAACTCACAGGAGCCAGAGAAGCGCGTTCGAATTGCCGATTGTTGTAGCTGTTAAAAATGTTCCACAGCGCAAACGGTTAGTCCCCTGTATAACCCGAGTATAATTTACATTTGCAATGGGATTATCGAGGGTGTTACCATTCGCAACTTTGACGATCGAATCGAATGCACGGCTGAAACGAACCATTCGTTACGAGGTTACCTGCAAACGAGTGGTCTATCCTGTACCTAGTCAACGATATTATCTACGTTTCACCGCTGCTTACCGTTCGCGGATCGCGCGCAGCTGAGAGCAACGCGTCTCTAATTAAGCATCGTGGAGTACCGCAAGCGGAAGCGCGTTTAGGTCCGCGCGAGCTTTCCTCATCTGGGTTTCGCGTGCGGCGCGCGGGAAAAGAAGTTGTTCCGCGGTAAGAGTTCGAGTAACGTTCACGAGGACGTTCGCCGCATTGTTCTCGGATGCCCCGGAAGCGGTGCGACCGCGCGAAGAAAGTTCACTTCGCTTCAATTGCCGCCGCTTCGCGAAACCTTGACAGAGAAACTCGAGAGCCGAACGAGAAGAATGGAACGCGCGATCGGCGAGAGGTGTCTTTTGCCGATGGATTTTTGTTGCCGCCGTTTCCGCTTCGCTAGAGAACTCTGCAAAGCCTAAGGTTTCTCGCGTTCGGCCTCGAAATTGTCCGCTCGAACGACTCGGAAATCGTCTAACATTAATATCGACGATTCAGGCTTCTGGGAAGCGTAGAAACCGATCCAACTCGGTTCCCCGTCGATGGGCAAAGAAAACGAGGGCTCGCGAGTCGAGTCTTCGTCGTAGCGAACGTATCGTACACGGCTACATGTTCTGCGCTTCGAACGAACCCTTTTGCAAATCGTAGCCACCTTTCTTTCTTAGATTTTGGTTCTGCTTAACTACGTACAACTGTATTAGACTTTTCATCGTTTAACGGATGCGTTGAATCTAATCGAGTAGCATTTAACCTTTCGCGAACCACGCGAGGCGAACTACCCCCGCGGTTTTAAACGTGCCGCAATACATTCGAAAATGTACGCGTGCTTTCCGAGTCGAGACGTTGCCGTTTCGTATCGAACGGATAACGTTCGAAGTAACATAAATCCTGCGTTGTTCGCGGCGCGACTTTCGTTCGCCTGGTTTGCGAAAGATTAAATAGAAGAATGCAATCGCAGCGCGAATACTTTTTCGCAATTCGTACGAATCGATAGACGGTTTGGGGAATGCCGCGTTCGGATTTCTCGTCAAAAGGATAAGAAGGAAACGAAGCGTATAAGTTTGCCGAATGCCCACGCTACTTTCGTTTCGTAAGAGCGTGCACGCAGGTAGGCTGACATTCGCGAAATACTATAAATAACGGCGTAGCCGAGAGGCGTTTTGCTGTGGATGTGCACGCGAAAGCGGATTGAGAGAAAACGCGGGCCCCGATAGTGGAGCGACTAGCGGCTCGGCCTTCTTCTTTCTACGCTGTCGCGCGATGCGACGCGAGGCGATGCGACGCGACGCGACGCGACGCGATGGGAAAAGCAGCGGCAATCTCATTTTCATGGAGGGTCCGTCTTCGCCGCGGTACACATTCCTCGCTTGTCGAGCGATTCGCGCATGAAAGTCACCGCTGCTGGCACGGAATGCCGCTTCTCAGCTCTCCACGCAAGCCATCCCAGTTCCCAGTTCCCAGTTCCCGGCGCGCATTCCAGGCAATCGGAAATTCGGCCCTCCGACCGTTTCCCATTAAAACACCGCGAGAAGGTTCGGCGCGTGTTTCTCGGTCCAGCTAATCACTCGACTGGCTACCGTATTCTCCGCTGCACCGCATTCGCACCGCACCGCATCGCACCGTACCGTTTTCTACGCGTCGCTGAGCACCGTAGAAATACCTCGTTTTCGCGTGCACGGGGACGCGATTATCCTGCTGCTCGTGAAAACCGGATGTCTGGCCATTTTGCCCGGCTCCGCTGGCCAATCGATCCCTACCAGAGATGCGTACACCGGCTACGATTAATTCGAACCGCTATCGGATCTCGCCTTTCCGTCCTACTTGTCCGAAGCCAAGTGCAGGGCGCGAGAAATCGAAACGCTTCGATCATTATTCGCGTACCGATCTATCGGCGATAGGCGATTAAGCGTTCCCTTGGTTCGCGTCAATATTCAACGCGAGCTCCGATCCGCCTCTGCTTGCTTTCGCGTAAAAGTGGAGGGCGTGAGAAATAGAAACGCTTCGATTCGAGACGTAGCACCGTTGCTATTAACGCTTCGCATTCCCCTGCTCTGTTCTCTCAACTTTGGCCGTTCGAAGTAAAGAAATGACGAAAAAGAGAGAGAGAGAGAGGGTCGTGATTGCGCCAGAGGGTCAAAGATATTACCAAATTTGCAGGCGGATGATTCATCGAGCGCCGATGGGCGAGAAAAATACGCGCCGCAAATCTAAAGCTACGAAGAACGGCGCGTCTGCTCGTGAGACACTCGATCTTGCCAAAGCTTCCCGAATAGGCTTCTCGCGAAGCGAAGGGGGCACGGTAGCGCATGATCGATCGGCACGGTGGATCGTCGAAAAGGCAAGAACGAGCTTGCGCGCGTAGGCTTGCCGCTCGGATTCCTGCCGGAGCGGCAACCCGGAGCGGCAACCCGGAGCGGCAAAGGGAAGCAAGAGCAACGGCAAGAACAAGAGCAAAGGGACGAGTAGATGGATATTTCAATAAAAGGATCACGAGTGGTGGCGGTAATTAAGCGGATGGCGCGTAATTACGCGGAGCGGATCGGAGCGGATCGGCCGGCGAGGCGCGCTGCGCGGAATAGAGGTGAACCCGCTCCTAATATGGCGGTGACCGTGACGAATGATTTCACCGGACTATGCGAATGACTCACCAGATAATAATCGATGGGCTTCTCGCGTGCCTTGCTGTAGCCCTTCTGAAGCTCGGTCTGCTTAAGGGCATGGGCGATGTGAAGCGCGCTCGCGTCGAATCTTCCATATTGGTAGCTGCCGTCCCCGGAATAATTGTGGTTGTACGGCGAGGAGGATCCTCCGACGGTCCCGGGGTTCCCGTGAACATCGCGCTGCGACGAATTCGTTGCCGGCGGTGAACCGTGTCCGTTTAGGTGCCTGGCACAATTAGGCGAGTCTACATTATCGTAACTGCAACAAAATTAGGCAACGGGTCTTCAGGGGGCTGGGGAACCTCGTCGTCGCTTCCGCGAAAAATCATCACCCTGTCTTTCCACGAGCCTAATTAACCGCGTTAACCCTTTCCCTCGTCGCGATAAACAGCTGAATCCTAGCTACGATCAGGTGAACGCTTAATATAAGTGAAGCGAACGAGGTAGGAATCGGCTATGCTCGCAACCTGCGCGAAACAATGAGAAAGGAGACACGGTGCAACGTTTGTAGTCTTGTAGAGTGATCTCTTACGTGTCAAATAGAAAACGAATTTAGATAGATATAGTTTATCTTTTAGTTGCAGGCGGTTCCCTAGTTTAACGGGCAAATCGTGGCAGCGTAAAGTGGTTATGAAGTTTACTTGTAAACGCTTCGTTGCAAAGCTTTAGCACAGAGGCAAACGTCAGGGGAAAAATGAATTCAGATGATTAATAATTCGGGTCGGGTGCGGGGATGCAGAAGAGTGGAATGAAGTCCATCTTAAATCGATACGCAAAGTGATCGTTCGTTTTAACACTAGATTTACGGAACTCGTCACGTTGACGCCGTTCAGATTTCGTACCTAAACGTATAGAGACCGTAAATATTATTTTTCGGTACTTTTATGTTAACTTTACGTAATACAATGGTATGAATATGTATTCTACGTGATTCTCTTCATCCTCACGCTTCTACGTTTGAATATTCATATGCAGTATACTTATTTTTCCCGAAACCTGTCAACGTATGCACGTAACATCTGTAAACGTAGCGTCAAAGAGTCGCAAGATGCCCTCGCCTATTAATATTTGGTATATTCTTTCCCATCTGCCCTGTTTCGCGCACCTGAGTCTCCCTTAAACGAGATTAAACAAATCCCGCCTGGAATTCTCGATCGGCGAATAGCAGCGCAGGCGAATAATAAAATAATCGCAGGACTAGGAGTTAATTCTAGAGCTGCGAGGATCGAGCGGTTTCATATCGCGATCGATTAGCAAATAAACAACGACGGAATTTTCCGCATGCGAGAGTCGCTGGCTTCCGGCGCGGCGCGGTGCGACGCGGCGTTTAGCGTGCACGCGAGTGCGAAGATTCCGAAGAACTGGGTCAGATTTTTCGTAACGGGGACTTGGAAAGGTTTGCCTAGGATTAATTCTGTTCCGCGCTCATCGACGATTCAGCCGCGTTCTTGCGAGCATCCTAGAACTAATTACTCGACGAGGCAAGCCTTGATTCATTGGATCGACGAGGAAAAATCCGATAAGAGCCTCGGCGTGCACGAGCACGAACACCGCATCGCTTATGAGAAACCAGAGGCTCGATTAAACGAATGTGTTACACCTCTCGCTCGTTCTCTCCTCCGGGGTTCATTCACTTGCCGCTAAACGGAGGCTTCCTCCTCTTCTGCTTCTTCTTCTTCTTCTTTCTCGAGTGCACGAGCCGGAGGCAGAAACGCGGCTGCGAGAAATTCTTCCACCCTGAACGCCACGTTTGCCCGCTACTCGCAACCGGATCGCGATTAACCCTTAACCCTTAACCCTTTCATAACGAAGCTCTTCGGATCACAAGGCTCCGTACGGACGAAATAAATAAATTCAGAATTGAATTTTTTCGCCACGTTTCGCACGTGATGTGGAACACGAACATATGTCTCTAATTGTATCGCGAAAGAGCTGCGCTCTAAACAACAAACGCAACTTCCTTTCCGAATACAATCGAATATCGCGAAGCGGTTTTACGTTAGCACGATTAGCTCGCAAGTTCGTAATACGACTGTATTACGCCGTTCGACTAAACCGAGTATTTAGCTGCGAAGCGCCGAAACTTAAATTTTGCCAATAAAAGCCACCGTGCGTCGCAAAAGTTTCTTTGCGATCTCGTCGTTTGCACGTAATAATTCGTACAAATTTGCGACAGCTCAGGATAAGTCTTCGACTCGCCGCGCCTCTAAGAGAAAGATCTTCCATCCCTTTAACTCTCTCCGGCGTTAAACAAACTATCGCAATTTCTTTTTGCACGGGCGTATATCGTGCAAGAAAGATGGAAGGCAGAAGGAAAGGATTGCGTGGCGCGGCGCGGCGCGGCGCGGCGCGAGTCGGCAAGGCAAGGCAAGGTGAAGCAAGGTAAGGCAAGGTAAGAATCTCTGAGAGGCGAGCTCGTTATTCGAAGGAAATCGGGTCAGCCATTGACATTCCGGGCGGAGAGCAAGTGCGCTTCTCGCGCGTACAATCGCGGTTTCACACTTTGTTCGAGATCTGGTCGGGATTAAGGCCAATGTGGCGATGCGGCGTTATGTAACGAAGATGAACCAGATGCCTCTAACCGACACGTATGCATGCAACGCTCCGCGGTAAGGTAAACGTTGCCAATATGGAACGGTTGATATTCGAATCTGCTTGACTTTTGTTGCTCGATACGTACGCGTCGATAACGCCGACGAGAGACGCGACCGAATTTGGCAATAAATAGACGCGTATGCCTGTGGTATTAGGAAAAGAAGGAGAAGAGGCAGAAGCGGCATTGCGAATGTTGTCAACGATATATCAAAAAGATATAGAGAAACGCTGCGTGCGAATTATTCGGTACACAGGAGACCTTGAATTCGCGGTCCGTTGTTTTACCGCGGAGCTAATCGTTTATAATTACACGGTACACGTGTAACGATACAGGCGCGAACGTTTGTGCGATAATAAGTATCACGAGAGCTATTGATTTTGTCTACGGTGGCCTGAAATCCTTTAGAAGATCGTTGTTGCTCGCTGCGTTCCGAAATTAATATTATACACTTTTGAAGCTGCGTTATACGCGT
This sequence comes from Eucera pruinosa, assembly GCA_028830335.1. Taxonomy (NCBI): domain Eukaryota; kingdom Metazoa; phylum Arthropoda; class Insecta; order Hymenoptera; family Apidae; genus Eucera; species Eucera pruinosa. Next base: position 13,818,817 of record JAMYCR010000015.1, on the reverse strand, counting down.
TCGCGCGTACATACAAAGTTACGTGGCAATTTTTATATTGCAACGTAACCTTTTTATACTTCCTACTTTCTTCTTCTCTCATGGATACCGAAGGACTTGCTACGTTCGTTAATAGAGCAAACTAAACTAAACGAAAATCTTTCCGCGTCGAATGAAACATTCGAGGTTTTTGCGATACTGGAAATTGTCAAGGTAAGCCGACAAATTTAAAAGAGATTCGGCGACGAATCGTTTGCGATTAGCTTGGAACTTTCGCGTATTTCTGGCGAACCTGTCGAGGAATTGGATTGAAGCGAAGGAAGAGGAGGCAGCGCGAGCGAATTTGCGATAAAAGATTTAGAGCCCGGCGGAAGGTTGAAGAGGAGGATGGCGAGCGATTAACAAACCGTTAACAGAACGCTTAACGCTGCTGTTCGAAGAGAAAAGGCCGCCCGATCGTTTATACTCCACTTAAGCGGCGATCTCGATTTAACGGCGAAGGGAAAGTGGTGAAACCGAACGTGAAGCGAGTCGATCGACTTTCCGGCGTATCGTTCACGAATCCCCATTAAAACACAGGAAACGTAAAAGGATAACCGTGCACGTTAATTTTCTGCCCACCGTTGTTTCGTGGCCCGACAGTTTGCCGTCCGATGCCCAATCCACGTCCACGGCGATTCTGTTAGCCGCTAAAAAGCAGAAATAGCCCCGCAACCGATCCTCCGTCGCGTCGATGATGGAATTTAAGCGATAAAACTGCCAGCTGTTGCTCGGCAATCGAAAGAAGGAAATTAGATTCTAGAATTGCCGGAAATAGACGTTTAAAGCGTGGAGAATTAGGTGCTCCAAAGATTTGTCACGCTGAGAATTTGGAACGGTGGAAATTCGAAGGATCGAGGACTCGAAACTTTCGGAATTCGAGGTATCGAGAATTGAACGCGTTGGAAAGTCAAAGCATCGAGAATTGAAAGTATTCGCGATTCGAAGCGCTGAGAATTCAGAGTATTGGAAATTATACACTTTGGAAATTCAAAGCATCGGGAATTGAAACGTTTAGGTGTTAAAAGCAATGGAAATTCGACGCTTCGAATAGTTGAAGCGTTGGAAATTTAACGCTTCGAAGATTCAAAAGGTTGGGAATTCGAAGGTCTGAGAATTCAAAGCATCGGGGATACCGAGCTATGACGATTCAAAGCAGTGGAACTCTAAGCTTTGGCCACTTTAAAATTTGAGAACTCGAAGCATTGGAAATTCGTTGCTTCTAGAATTCGACGCATTGAAGATCGAAAGACTTTGGCAAAATTACCGAATCGATAACGCAACGTAACCAATATTTCTCGAATCAAATCCTACTTCTTGAAACGTTGGAACGCCGCTGAAATAGCACGCCAATCATTCTCAAACACGTTTCCATACGAAACAACGAAACGTACGATTTTTCCGTTAAGCGTGCTACGATTTTTTTTTTCGCCCCGCAGAAAAACAAGCGAATGCGCGACGACGCGACGCGAGTAAGTAACTGGACTCGTTTCGATTGCAGCTAAGCCGCTTCCACGTGTTACGCGTAACTAATTCCCTTATTATGGTTACTGTTATTTAATCAAGTCCCCTTTACTCGCGGCAAGGCTGCGTTCACGGCATCCCAGAACGGAATAGCAGCGCTGCACCGTGAATACCGATCGCTATTTTGTTTTTCTTTCCCTTTTTTCCTTCATCTCCTTTCCCTTGGCGGAGCTGCGATTCGCGAGATACGCGTAACGGAGTATCGGGGATCATTGTGTTCGCGCTGATATCGCGATAAACGTAACGAGCACCTGGCAAAGGGTTGCCCGCCACTTCTAACTTCTCCAACGTTAACCGGTAAATTCCGACACCGTGTCGATTTATCGTTAGACTCCCTCGAGAACGAACTCGACATTTTATCACGCACCGTCGTGGGATGTTGAACGAGAATATCCGTCAAACGCCATGTTTGTTAATAAAATAGAGGCGAAAAAAATTAACAATTGAAACGAGAACGAAAGAACGAAGATAATAGAAATAAAAGACAGATTAGAAAAGGGTAAAGCAGAAAGGGAAAGAAAAAAAGTGAAGGTAGATGTTCCTATAGTCTATTTTAGAAAACCCTTTATAATAATAACTGATGCTTGAAAATTCGTTCGTTTAATAGCGAATCGATGTACGAAGAAATTTTCATGCCAAATTTGTACTTTTCTTTAACGTAACGACGCGTAGACATTGTACATTCGTTTACGCTTGATATTTGAAGCGAAATAATAGAAGGTAAGCGTGCTGTTGAACATTAAAACGTGACCAATGCAAGTACGAATAAAGTATGGGACGCGTCGTAATTCAGTAAACGCGCGATGTTTACTGTGCGTTTTATATCTGTTTCTCAAACCGATCTGCCAATACACGTAAAAACGTGTCTCTGCTTGAACGACAACTTTTCAAGTGACGGTACGAGGGACGTTGGACTTTGTTGTGCCGTTTTCGATTACGTGTCACGCGATTGATTGTATTCAACGTATAAAAAAAGAGTGAAAAACAAGTAAAGGAGATGCGTTGAACAATATTACGCTCCAAACTGGTTAACGAATTTCTAAAACAGTTAAGCAAAGTTAAGCGCGAATCTTAGGCGGCAGGACGTGGTACATCTACCCTAGTTCGAGCGGGCAGCGACTGGTTTTGAAAAGAATCAGAGCGAAGGAGTAGCAACAGAGCTGTACGTCCGGCGTTAATTGATTCACCGAGGCTCGAGCAATTTCTCAGTGGACCAAATTAACACACTCTACTACCTCCTACTTAGCGAGTCTTACATACGTTCGTTCCATTAGCCTACCTATATCGGCAAACTCCTGCGTCCCGACACGCGTGCAAAATCATCGCTATCAGCTTTCGTTCGAATGAACGACAGAACTATCGACGACTAAAATGTACTTATCCGTGCGAACGAAATAAAACTCGCATACGGTTAGAAAGAGTATAAACGATGCAATTGAGACGAATCTTTAATCGTATTTTCTACGGAAAATCACGAAATATTCTAAAAAAATGTACGGCTGCGATTGCAAATCAGCGACCAGTCATTTTGACCGGCTTGGTAGTTGTTTTAAAGGGAGTACATCACCCAGGTGGTTTCAAACAACTGAATAATATTCTTTGCGGGTAGAGGCGAGCGAGTAAAACTAAACATACGCGTTGCACCTCTTATTAACTCATTTACTTATAACAACGAGTTATACTCGTGGTTTAAACTATGCGCTGACCACGATAAAAGTAAGCTGTATTTTTTAATAAACTTTCATTCATTTTATTTGAATTTACAAGATCGTGAGATTGAAGATTACCAAGTACGAGTGATTCGCTTTAGACACTCCGTTACAGTAGAAAATAGTCAGCATTCCGGTGAATAATAGTCGGAAAATTCGTAAGGCAAAGGGTTAAAGTTTCATACATATGTCTCGAACATTGCCTTAAAAGGATTCTCTAAAATTCCAATAGGCGACAAAGTTACAGCCCTGTCCGAACTCGCGTATTAACGTCGCGGCGGCAAGATTCCGAAGGTACGAAAAGAAATCGTCTTACCAGAGAGGATAAATTCCTCGAGGCGATGCTCCCCCAGCTCTGATCTGCTCGTTCACGTAGCCGCTTCTAGGCACGTTCAGGGCGCTTCTGATGCCCACGCTGGACCCGTCCAACGTTCCTGGGCCGGGCTTCGGTACGTGGCTGCTGCAGTACACCTCTTTGTCGTTGATCGTGTGCTGATTGTTGTAGTAAGTCTTGAGGGTCAACTTGGTGCCGCAGATCGCGCACTTGAAGCAGCCCGCGTGAAAGAACGTGAAGTCTTTCAGGGGACCAACCCTGTCCACTTGGTACACCGTCTGGGCGCATCTCAAGCAGGTGCTTTCGTAAAAGTTCGGCCGATACATCTTCCCCTTTTGCAAATTTTATCTAGCTCTCCCGTTTCCTGATCTAGGCTGCGAATTATTTAGGCTGCACTTTGCTGCGGAAGCCGCCTGCCACCTGCAACGAACAGCAACGCGATATTAATGGAAATTTCGAAGGGAACGGGCGAATCACGCGCAACCAGAACGATTAACCCTTTGCGGTGGATATTCTCGGCACGGCACTTTTACTATTTTCGCCGTAGACGGGGGGGGGGGGGATGTTGGTTCTTGTAGAGATACGGAGTAATCGTAAGTCTTGGCATAAGCCTTTACGTTAGCGGAATATAAGTTCAAGTAATATCGTAGAAAGTATCAGTGTTTCAAAGTACCTCTTCGCTGTTTCTTATTTTGTACGACTCTATAAAATTGGCAACGATATTTGACGACGCTTGGTACAAACGTGCATGCGCTGCTACGTAAAAGTCAAGTCCAAATTTGTTATTGAAATTTGTTTAGCCTCGATTCTTCGTACGTTCGTTCGCCGTTAGAGAAACGAGTTAAAGTGACAAGTAATTAAAATATCTACCCCGATTCGTTACAGGTTTCGTTCGACGAAAGATTGGCCAACTGGCGCGCGGTGCTTGGCGGCGAAACGATTAATCATCGATGAGCAAATCGAACGATTCGTTAACTCGCGAAAACGCGCAGAGGTGTAAAAAAAGAACAACGTGGCCTAATTGGCAGCAATTAGCGTAAAGATCGGTGCAAGGAGGGAATCAGAGCGAGTCAGTTTCTTAATTCTCAATAATTATCCCCGCAGGATGTTTAGAAAAGAGAAAGAAAAAAAACTATAGGCGATAGGATCTGCTGGTGGTGGATCGTTGGGCGATTAAAAAGGATAAACCTAAACGCGTTACCAACAATAAGAATGACCAACTCGCCGACACTTTCCTGTCGACTTTTGCAACGATTTCTTGCCAATACCGCGTTGCCACTTTTCATAGTGGGCGAACGGATAATTGCAACAGATTTCGCGGACTCTTTACGCTTCGCGGTAACGTCATTGAAATTTTCACAGGTCGGAAAGGAACGCGTACAGCGACTGCGAAAACTATACGATTTGGAATGAAACACGTAGCTATACTTTCAATTCCACGGTGACCACAAAAAGTTACATACGTATATAATTGGGAAGACAAACGTGTCGCAAAGAACGAGTGAGAAAGTAAGAAAGGTTGGGAATGCAACCTTAGATCGATGAATTGTTTCAAAATTGTTGCACTTGTATAAAAGCAGTTATATAGGTAACGCGTATATTATGTATCTGCGAACAATCGTGTCACGTTTTCGTTTGGATAATAATCAAGGTTCTACCGTATAAATAAAGTTTAAAGCTATTCGTACGAAGATCGTGGAAACTCCCCCGGCAAGAGTCGCGGGGCAACGAAAGGTTTCGGTGTTTTGCGTACGATGCAACATCGTAATAAAAAGTAGCTAACGTTAGGAAATATGATCGTTGAGAAATTCGTAAGGCAAGGGGTTAACCGTACTTTTTCCAGCCACTGTACAAACGTCCTCGTTAGCTCTTCGACGATAAACGCTTTCGTTTCTCGCTTTTTCTTTCCTTTCCACCCCCTCTGTCCTTCGCGTTTCGTACCTCTGTATCCATCTTCACGGTACCATAGCCCCATCTTCCAACACGCTCGAGGAAATTACGTAATCGCGAGCCACGAATCTTCGCGGAACATCTGAAACGGGCGAAAGCTTTCCAAATGATCCGCGGCGAATAATTCGTCCCAATCATTGGTCCCCCGGTTTCTCGGATCGCTCGTCGAATGTTCGGGAGTTCGCGAGCCAATAATCAAGGATCCGAGTTTCCCTTTTGTTCCCGCGATCCCTGTGCGCGGCGATGGGTTCTCTCGTTGCTCGACAAGCAAACCGCGATGCCGATTACGTCATACCGTTAGCGACCATACACAACAATACCGTAATAAACGCAGGATAGGCCGTCTCACGCATCACCGAATCCCGGCTTTCCGCTCGCCGCGACACGCACTGATTCTTTTTTTCACCCGTTACGGATCTCCTCGATCGCGATAAATATCCTACAACCGCGGACGAAAATTCCGGATGAAGATGGACGACTGGAAAGTTCCTCTTCCTGGGAACGGAGAACGGAGAACGAGCACCGCATCCGCCCGCTGCTTCGAACGTTTCGTTTCGTTTCGTTTCTCGATCGCTTGCCCAAAGGGATTTGAGGGAAAAGTTGGACGAATACGAGATAGCTTGACAACAAATTCTTTCCGACGATGACGTACCGGTACGTGAAAAATTGAACTGGGATTTTTGGCTGCGAATTACCCTGCGGATTTTTATGCATTTATGGCAAAGGTACGGGGAACGTGTAACGTGCAACGATACGTGGAACGTTCAAAGTGAAGCACACGCTGTTGCATCTAGAGAACGTTACAATTGAACGTTATAATATAAAGTGTGCTTCACCTTCGATACTTTGCGTATTTCCGCGTATCGAATGCGTTGTACATTTTTACGCGTTGCTAAATTCTCCAAAAACGCGCGAAGATTGTCGAGATCTAAGAGTGCAACTATTTTACGTAAACACGTTGAGTCTAAAGTCACGCAACGTGCTTCACTTTGCACCGCTACACTATTGAGCAGAAGTAAATACTATCTTTTGGCCCGACGACTTTGAATTGAAACTGGGAAGGGAAAGAGTTAAAAGTAGCGCTCGTTCGAAGACTTTTACGCGATCGAGCGTATCCAAATCTGTTCCCGAATACACATTTACCTACTCCACTTTTTCCCCCCGGCCTCTCCTCCCTTTTGCAGCGCGTACCTACGAAAAAGATCATTTTCGTAATTGCACCAGTGGCATGCTCGAATAGACGGCTCGCCGGCGTGCATTTTAATCTGGTTACGCAACGTGGATAAGAGGAAATCGTAACGAGTGCTCGTAAAACGCGACACTTCCAATTACGGCCGCTCGCCGCTTTCCATTCATCGCGTCTCCCGTGTCCTCGTGTATAGAAGTAAGCGCGCGTTTCGTACGAGAACGCGGAATTTCGGGCCACGCGATACACCTCTACAGGTTTCTGCTTTTCGCCTTCGAAGGTTAAGGAACGCTGAATACTCGAACCGATGTGAGAACATTGATCTGTTTAATGACAGCCTACGCAAGTACAGCAGTCGAAAGTTTGTAGAACAAGGGGTAAACTATCAAGACGATTTTCGATTGCGATCCAAGAGTTCTCGCTCCTATCGTTTGCTACTTTACTCGTAATTCGCTTATTGATTCGCTTCGGACTTCTGCCGTCAAGATAATTCGTACCTACGCCTAACTCTAACTCTTGTTCAATTCATTTCACATTACTCTATATACCTAATATTATTTTAGCTGCTTTGTTACGCGCAATCTCGCGTTTGCGTACAGTGGTCCATCTTGGTCCCTGGCCCGAATAAATGAATAGGCGAATAAAATGAAAATTAAAGGCAGAGGCGAAGAGCGAACTTGGAAATAGTGGAACGCTCGAAACACGAAACACGAAACACGGTTTCCACACGTTTCCGCGTGTCACACTCGAATTCGAAGGTTCGCCGCGTCTCGTATATGAAAATTATTTATTGCATTCCACGCGTCGTTTCGCGCTCGCGAGTACCCGCTTGAATACCGGTGTCCCCATTCTGACCCACCTTCTCCTAGGTATTTACGCTCCACCAGCTCGCGCGTACTTCCATGCACCGCGTACACGAGCGCACGCGCGCACGCCTTTACACACGCGCAAACCAATGTAAGCAAGTACTTACGGACACGCGCGGAGCGGCGTAACTCTTCTGCGCGTATCGAGGAAACGCGAGAAACTTTATCGAGGTGAATCGAGAATCGAGGAATAGCCGCGGACGATAGAGCGCGGCGTCTTCTGCATTCTGGATTCGAGCGAGCGCGCTTTTCGCGCGGAAACCAGCCTAACGGAATGGTCGCTCGTTCGCGGTGCAAAAGGCGTGTTCCTCTCCGCGTTTGCGACAGTTTGTCTGGTTACTTAACGCGCGAAAGTACCGCTGAATAGCAGGCATTCCTTTAAACGGACACACCGAACCTCTTTCCTACGCGGCGCTCCACTCTTTCTCTTTCTCTTCTCTCTCTCTCTCTCTCTCTTGGAGAGATTTCGATTCCGATGAAATCGGAAGAGACTCCGACGATTCGGCCTCCAACTGTGCCGGAGATTCCTCACAGGTACGCGCACGCGTGTCCCAATGCTTCGTTTTGTCACAGAATAGATGACTATCGTCTTATTTAACTTTGAGTCGCGTGGTTTGAAATACCGGCGTTTAGGGAAGTCGAAGTATCTTCCTTTTGGTTAGGCAAAAGGGATCGCGAACCCTTCTAGGATATTTTAACACGCGAAGTATAAAGGCGGCCGATTAAAGAGGTAAAAATGAAAATGGTAACGGGAGCCCGCGTAGCTATCGCATCGGATAATAGATCCATCCCGTGCCTCGTCCGTGGTTTAATCGTACCTGCTGCATATTTGCCCTGGGTAATTTTATCGAACGAATCCTAGAGATCCCACGAATACCGAGAACATCGAGCGCCGCGAGTACTCCGTCCAACGAAAGCAAACGCCCGAGTGATCAAACGAGTAAAGGGAAAATTAGAGTCTTTCAGTAGCGCAGGTTTCTGTCATTCACAGGTGCAACCACGAAATCGATATTCGCCTTCCTCGAGACGATGAAAGGCGAACGATGCGAAAAGACTACTCGTCCGGTCTCGTCCGATTGGCGGAGGCACAGAGGCAAAAGACAATCGTAGCAGCGAAGGATAAAATAAAGAGAGGAGCAGAGAGGAGTGGAGAGGAGAGGAGAGGAGAGAAAATCTGGTGCACACTGGATACTCACGTTCTCATGCTCGGATGGCCAGCGTGGTCCACGAGTAACCCCGACACTCTTTCCAACGTAGCTCGAGCATCTCTCCGCCTGGCGAGTTTCCACTTGTCGTTGCCGCCCGCTGCTCGTTTCTTCTCCACGTTCCACAGCCCGGATTTACTTTCTATCGGCAAGCCGCGAGGTGTTCTTTCTCTTCTTACGAGGAATCTCTTCTCACGACACTGCGAAAAATCGCGCACAGATCCACGCTGCGACAGCTTCGGTGGATCCCGCCGCTCTTCCGTCGCTCGCCGCCTCACCGGGCATCGAAATCACCGGGCCGCCCGAATTCCCGAATCACCGCGGAGCGCAGCCAAACCAACGTGGACGGGGACGTGGACGTGGACGTGGACGTCGCGCGCGCACACCCAGGCCAACAGCAGCATTCCAGGAACCACCTGTACTCGTATTGCCTGCGCGTTTATCGATTCCCAGCAGCCTGCGATCGATCGCGGTGCACGTTTCCCTGTTTCCTCGATGGATACGCTCGGGATCGAGAACTGCTCGAAGGCTGATTGCTCGCGGAGCGACGCGCGATCCTTTTCTGGCACCGTTTTCGTGTGTCCGCCAGCTGGAATGAGGTCTCGCCACGAAGCGAGGCGGCCACGCGAGACACCTTCAACCTGAATATCGCCACCTGCTTCCTCCGACGTTCCAGGAAGATCTGAGGTGAGAGGGACGGCCATTTTGACGGACTACGCTGGCTCTCAGGTGGCGCTATAGTTGGAGAACCGTGCCGGTGTCGCCGGTGTGTGGGTATCCTTCTCTCTTTCTCACCTGCAACGCACCACCGTCCACGCACATGTTTCGTCAGCGGAGCAGATAGCGTAAATCAACCGCAAGCTTTTCCCTTGCTACGCGGCATTTTTTCCATTTCTATTTGGTATACCGTGCAACGTATCGAGATAGCGCGGAGCTTCGCGGAAATTTGTATACTTTTGCACTTTTGCGACTGGAGAAGTGGAACGTACGCTTTGCCGTCTAATCGTTCGTGCGATCTATACTCGTGTTTGACGAATCGAACCCTTTCGCTGTGACGCTTTAAAGCGAAAAGCGTTTTCGATGCGCGGAAGAAGACAATTTCTATTTATATGGAAACCGTACGAGTGTAAATATTCAGACGTTCCGTATCGTTAATTGCAGCGCGATACGTACAAATGCTAATAAAAATAGAAAAGTTATTCGTACTCTTTTAGTGCAAACGATTGGCCAATTTTTGAGAGCGCACATATATACGCGCCTTCCGTAGCAAAAGGGTTAACGATAGAATTTTTCCAGCCACCCTGCGCACCCTCTGCCCAATGGGTACATTTTCAGCGCGCAATTACAGGCGATGCAAAATCGAGATCCACCTGAATTTTAACGTCCTTTTTTGCCTACTTTTTTACGACCAACTTTCACTGACGCATCGGGAACACCGCGTTCAGTGGAATGTTAAGTCTGATTCGCGAGTCGAGCAACGACTGTTAATCTTTCGACGACAATGAGCCGTATTGTTTCGCCGACAGGTGTGTCAGAAATTGGACCATTACGCGGTGACGAATACAGTCGAGAGCGTACGCGCGCAAAAATGTAGCACGGCCCGTAAAATTTCAAGTAGCTGAAAGTTCGGTGAAAAATGTCGGAGAAACCTCCATCGTACGCCACGGAAGTGTACATTTGCATTTTCAATTTGCGACTCGCGAACGAGTCGATGCGCAAACGACGAAACGCGATGCTTCTTATTCGTAAGTAAGCGGCGGATGTTTATACGAATTCGTATCTTTGCGAGCAGATTTAAGGAAATGTAACCTAAATACGGATCAATTTCACCCTTTAATCGGATACGCTTTGAACCTTACTTTCGATGTCTACTGTAATTTAACCCACTGTATTCGTAGCGTAAACGAAAAGGCGTACAAAGTATACGGCGTACAGAAATAGAGAGGATGCACGAGCAAATCGTTAGTTAAGAGCCTCTGTTCAATGGTATTCGTTGGCTAACTATGTTCGTTCATCGGCGGAATTGATATTTCTAACTTTCCAGTCTAATTACTCGTACATACTTCCTATGAAAATACATTCCGCCTCGTACGAAAATTCGGGCATTAAAGAATTCGGTTTGACGCGTTGCAATACTCATCGATGCTATTCATCCGGGAAATTCGATCTAAAGTGTCTGCCATGTACAAAATACGAAAAGTACAGTGCACTTTATACGAAATATTTCAACGATGAAACGAATCGCTGTTTAGCTTCCGCCTCTCTATTCGCGTATGTAGTAATTATCAACAATATAAATAGTAAAAGGCGATTTATAATTAGACCGCGGATGTTTATCCAAACCCAAATACTATCTACAAACGTCCGATTGTTGCAGCAATTTAAATAGAAGTACGTTTCACTCCCCAAATATTCTAACGTATATTTAATTTAGGATATTTCGCATACTTTTGCATTTCAATTGTAATTCGAATCGTGCAATAAGCACCGTTAAAAACTAATTTATAAACTACGCCATAGCAAACCGGAGAGTCCCATCTTATACAGAGTAAAGAGGCCGAACAATCGCTATGAAAAAGACACGCGGAATCGATATACAGAAATTATTTAAACGCTCGTTCGAGAGGAAAGTGAAGATGTTTGAATATCCTATGGCGAGCTCTGTATCGAGCAAAAGTTTAGGGATGGTACGACGATTCAAGCAATGGATAAGCTTAAGTGAAAGTATTTAAAATGGATTCCGTGTTTAGATCGCGATACCCCTAACTGCATTTCGCTGCGTCGAAAGAAAATAACAAAATCGATCAACCTAGACGCGTCTCCGCAAAGCACGACGAAACCCTTTGTCATATTATCCGTTACGAGTCTGCGAAAGGGTTAACAAGCGAAGCTAGATAGAAATTTGAATGGTCAAAGGGGAGGAAGATGATCGTAGGATCGCGCGGCTGTTGCGAGCCACGGCGAGACTGGGTTCTCTTCTATCGAGCAGCAGAAGTCTATCGGTTGTAGTAGAAGCTTGCGGCGCGCGGCGATATATTTACGCGAACGGGGAGACTCGGGTAAAACGGTGGCAGCGGTCCAGCAGCCACGTTACGGAAATAGATTTCGGCTGGTGGCGATGCAACAGCTCCTTGTAGACGACGAACGAACGAACGGTCGGAGGCAGCCAGTACCGTGACGACCAGTTGCCGAGGAAAACCGGAGAAATCGCCTCCGCGAGGTCCCACATGAATGTGAGTGCGATCTTCCTTTCACGAGTGCCATTATTATCCGCCATCCGCCACAAGCCACCAATCGCTCCGCGTTTTAAACTCGCCGATATCGTGCCACGGTGCGTCCTTTGTTTTCTACCTCCACGCTCTCTGTGCTTTCCGCGACGATAAAGTGCATCGGCCTGCAACCGTTTCTCCCTTCTCGTCTTCCCTCCTTTCCCCGCCGATTTCCCTCCACGAGGGACCGACTTAACTTTTCGCCAAAGCTTCGAAGCTTCGCGAGGTGCTTGAAACGCGTACGCGCGACGCAGCGATTTCGTTACCAGCTAGATTTTCCCACCCGTTTTATACACACGTATGTACGTATTTCCGACGCGTTCGATTTGCCGTCGCGTTGAGCGCGGAAGTAAAGCTACGCGTGAAAGCGTACGTATTCGTGTCCGTTTAAATCGTAATCGCATACGAGAATAAAAGTTTCGCACGGGAACTCGAAGAGTAAGATTCCGTGGCGAGATTTTGCTGCGCGGCGCGGCAGCGAACGCGTGCAAGTTGCGTAAAGATGGGCTAGCAGTCCTAACTAATCTAGCCGCGACGAGAATCAACGCGAGGGGGGGACAATTTCACCGCGGTCGTCGGTTTTACTTTCGCGATGGGAGAAAGAGCGAGAGAAATAGCCAAGGCGCGTAGTAACGCGGATAATGGCGTGCATCGAGGAAGAAGACGCTCTGCACGCGGAAGAAGATTTCACGTGCGCGCGTGCACCGTCGCGTCGCAAAGCGGAAACCGTCGCGCGATGCGATTGTTTCGCGAGCGCACGCGATCCTCTCTCAAGTCTTATAGGACTCGGCGTCGCGCGCTCCGAAATACCGATAACCAAGTCGGAGCTTTCCGAAACGTACCTTTCGTTTCGTTAGCCGACGGATTACGAGTAACGAAGCGCGCGCGTATCTCCTAACCGAATATCCAGCATCGAGATGGGAGCAATGCAATGTACAAACGATCCCGATTCACTACCTAATCCATGCAGTGCTCGAAGTATAACGTATCGCTGAAGCCGCATATTAAGGACGATGTAGAGGATAATAGAAATCGCAGGGTACTGCGATTCGTAAAAGAAACCAAACTGTTGGCAAAAATACCGTGGATACGCATAGAACCTACGATGAACATGATATAAAATATACAAATGAAATAAAAGTGTACGAATAGAAAAGAGCAGACTATAGTAGCCGGATTGCTGTGCGGACGCGCGAGGATCACGAGTACATTTCGAAGAGAACCGAACCAGCCCTGGGCGAACGATGTAGAAATCGAGTATACTTCTAACGACTTAAAAGAACGTTGAAGATCGGAACGCGTACCACGAGAATACAGCGTCGTTTAGCCACAGTTCTAATAGAAACGTATCGGGTGAAGAATACAACGAACTAAAGGAGATCGACTAATATAAAACGTCGCTATTTAGTCGCCGATGGCCTGGCAATCGCGGCAACGAGAAACTTTAAAGCAAATAGACAAGAACGTAAAAACACTTCTAAGGTACTTTAATACGCAACGCGTAAAAGAGCAAACGCGAGAGTTACACATTTTGGATAATGTAAAAGGTAAAAATGAAAACGGTAAGGCGAAACTATGCGACAGAGAAGCACGTTGAACGATAGGTCTATTCCGTGGCTCGTCTGTGGCTTTGCGGAATTCTCCGTGACGGCATCGGCGAGCGAAGGAGCCGAATGCATTCTAGTTTACGCGAAACTACGAAGAGGAGGACGGACGTGGCGGTATTCTAATTCGGGTGGATAACGGTCGGACTCCGCTGCGGAGACGCGCAGCTTCGCGTCTTACGTAGCATCCGCTGCGTTGCCCGCGTTGTGACACGTGTCAGTGAGTGGATCGATCGTGCTCCATGCTTTCACGACAATCGTTAACAAAAATTATTATCCGTATCTTGTAATCGGGTGAACACTTTTCGTACGCGAACGCGCGGATAGACATGCGAACGTTTCACGCGAGAAATCTACGAAGAAGCCACATCTTTTAACTTGTTATTTAAACAAACGGAGTCGTTGCAAATCCGCTTGCACGGGTAGATTCTCTGCCGAGGAATACGCAATTTCGCTTTGAACGTTTCGTACATTTTTACGTGGTCACGCGCCGTAGGTATTTCGTTGACGAACCGCGATTTAATTATTACGTAGGTACAAAAATGATTCGAGTGGGTAGGGGCTAGAATTTGGAATATCTCCAAGCGCTGTAGACTTCTGCAACTTCGTATCGAGAAATAGCAATTCGCGAGCCACGAAACGATCTCGTCGCGAGAAGGATTGCGAAACGCGACGAGACGAGGCGGAGAATCTCCATAGGAAATCGGTAGAGAAAATTTTCTTCGTCTTGTTCATTTTATTCGCAAACGAGAAGAGTCGACGTAGGTTACCGAGCGCGTGCGATAATTACGATATCTTTTAAATCGATCCGCGAAACACGTCTATAGAAAGACCAAATGGGTTAATTATTTGGCGGCAATTGTTGGGGAAATTGGTAATGCGAGTTATTGGGTCTGTAGCGGTAAAGCGGGATTCAAAGGAAACGGGGCCAGGGGGCGAAATTTACATTTTTTCGTTCCGCTTTCGGGTACGAGGTGGAAATTTACGCGCGGTGGAAATCAGCTGCTCCTTCGATGGACGGCATAGGATAGAACAAAAGAGTGCGAACCGGCGGGAACAGGAGGGGTAAACGTTCTAAAGATACGAATGGCTCTAATTCGAGGGTCTAATTCACGCGTGTGGAACTCGCGTCGGCGCCGCGGCAACTGGAATCAACCGAATTCAAGGGTTAACAACGAAAGTAACCCTTCTCCATTCTTTGCCTTCTCCCAGAAGGGCGTGAAAATGCTCTGGTACACCTGTGACGCACTGTAATTTGTCTAGCACGAATAAGATAATACTAAATTAACGTTAGAAGCACGCGTGTTCGCGTAATCAATTATCCTCCCTTTGCAACGCGTCTTCTAGCAATCTCTTTCAACTGCAATTCTACGCGTTACGAAGTCTCGCCCTACTTTTTTGTCCTTCTAAACTTTGCCGTAAAATACGTACGCGGACGTTTGCGACTGACTACTTTCCTAATCCAACATTCTTAGCTTGGTTCAACGATCCGAAGGAAATCGTTTAGCAAATAATCTCGCGATAACGTTATCTAGTAGCGGATTCATTTCGCGAGTCGCCGCAAATTGCGAGTGAAATTTGGATTCGGACGGAAGGTTGAATGAATACGCGAGCACGGTTGCGTGATTTTCGTTGGTATTTGTGCGGTAGGAAACCACCAACGCAACGCGTCGCGTGGCTTTGCGTTCGGCTGAATTTTATTTTCAGACGCGGAACACGATTTTCCCCCGCAAAAATAGACTCGATTTTGGCCTGTTCCGGTCGTAATCGGGGGAATCGACCTACCTACGTCACGAGGCTTTCTCGGGGATCCGAAAAATGTTGATCGCGCTCGTCTAGCGAAGCGAATCGCTTCGACACCCAGTCCAAGGTGCGATGACACGAATTCGCGCACCGTTTGGCAGCCCGACGCGAGTCTCTCGTGCCAGGCCGTTCTCATCCCGATTAAAAAATTTCGCGTTACACCGATAAACAATTGCGAACATTCCGTAAATTCGAGCGACGATTTTCTCACCGTCTTTATATCGTTACACCGTGGCAGCCATTCTAAACCAGGTTACAAGGGGTACAAAACAGTTGGCGTCTCGAAATGCTTGAAATTCTTTGCCGCTCGAAAGAAGAATACAAATTTAACGCGAGCTCGTTCGCAGCACGTTCGATTCAAATCTGCCGTAGCGAAATGGTTAACTCGTCGTCCTTTTCGTAGTTACTCTAGTTCTCGCAAATTCGTATGCGTGACTATTTCTTCTTCTTCTTCTTCTATACTTTCCGCACTCGTATTAATCCTTTGCCAATAGGCGTTTACTCCCAATAAATAAAATTCCCTCGCGAGGTTACGAAAACGGCCGTACTAACTACCTGGTACTTTTACCGCAGAACCCGGGAGCTGAAAAATGGCGCCCGATGGCGATCTCGAACCCATCGACCCGGCTGCGCATGGCGAGATCCATGCCCCACTGGGTATTGGTACGTAAATTTCCCATCGAACAGCCACACGATCATTGAGCAATGAACATTTGAGCAACACGCGTGCTGTTAAAAGGCGCAACAGCAGAAGGAAACGGAGCAACATCATCAGCGTCGACCACCGACCCCGCCCAAAGTCCCACCACCGTCGCTCTCCGGGGACTGTGGTGACCCAGACTACGAGATCATCGAATTCCCGACCCGACCGCAACCGCACAAGTCCTCGACACCGAGAACGAACCTCTACAAGTGCGCCCTGTGCGGCACCGAGAACGTTTTCGCCCGCTGCGACGTGTGCAACGCCAACTACTGCGAGGCCTGCGACGACATGAACCACAAGCACCCGAAAAGGCGGAACCACGTGCGACGAAGAATCGTCACCGAGTTGGCCACGAAATCCCGGCCTCCGTTGCCGCCGAAAGGGGAGAACGTGTCCAGCCCGCCTCCGATCCCGCCGCCGAGGCGAAATCGCAAGAACGCCGCTCAGGTAGGATGCAACCTAGCCTGAAGCTTTTCAACCCCTCCCGAACTTTTCTTCCAGGCTGACCACGCGTTCACCTTAGGTACCCGTGTTCCTCAAGGCGATCCACAGCCTGTGCGGAGGTTCCATGCTTCGGGATTCCATCGGGATCAACGGAAACCAAGTTGCCAGGGTCGCGAATCCCATTTGTTAATAACCCATCGGCGATCGGCGCGGTTTCGCGATTCGCGTTTCGCTCGCGACAGTGGAGAACAGATTTACGCGGCTGTTCCGAGCAGCTATCGAATTCGCTCGATCGCGTCCGCTGTTTAGAGAACGCGGAGAGCGACTGCTGGTTTAAACCGGAATATTATCGGTTAATATCGGTTACGCGTGCCTCGACGTCTGCGACGCGATTGTAAACACGGGTTTTGCTCGTTGATTCGAGGAATACTAGATCAAGTGCTATGACCGATCCGCGAAACGAAGCCAGACGAATGTGTTTACAACCTCGCTGTGGATACGACCTCACTGTTTTCCTTATCGCGCGCGTTCTTCGCTATCGAACCCCGCGTCGATTATCGCCTTCGGTTAACAGCGAACGAAGCACGCGACTGTAGGAAGGCTGGTAGATCGTAATTAAAACGGGAACGCAACTGCTCGCCCGCGTTCTCGCGGAGAAAGGGCGGCAGATAATACGGAAGCTCGTAAAATATCGAAATGCAGAGTTGCACGAGCGAAATAGTGAACCGCGCCGTCTCCGAAGGGTTAAAGCAGAACTCCGTTGCCGATTGCTTTCTTTTGGCAGCTCTCGCGATAGCAAGCTTGGTCCAAGCGCGTTAGACGGGTGGAACTGGTTGCGCAACTTCGTCTCCGGTGATTCGGATCGCTTCTGGACGAATCCAGGAGCTGGTTGTATTAGAATAGATGTTGCTTGTTACCGGTTGGTTAGCTTGGGAACGGTGGCGATATCTCAGTTTCCACGAGAGACAGGAACTCGTCACACCGAGGCAACGCGAGGATTGTTAGCCGGCTATCCGCCGCAGCATTAAATAGTCTATGAATTTGTTCCCCAGACGCACCGAGACTTTATTATTGTACAATTTACGTTGTTTCTTCTTAATACACCAATAATACGTTAAAACACTACTGCCGTATTCACTGAACCCGTTCTTCTTTCACTCTTTCTTTCGACAAACGCATCCACAAATTTCGATCGATTTATTTGTATTTATTTTTCCGCGTACACGAGTTTCACGCGACGCTTCACGATTTTGTCGATGCTTCTGTGTTTCGCGAAGTGGCAATTTTAATATGTGTATATGTATATATATACATGTAGTTTGCATCGGAAGATTTAACACGACGGTGAATATGGCAGAACTCGGTGAACGCGTAGCTTGTTCACCGAGTCGAGAGAGCGGACGACGGTTCGTAATTCGCGTGCAGATTTCGGCTGCGAATCGATCGTCGGTTATCGATTTCACGGACGAACCGAAGTATCGCTGCAAATGGCAATAATTAGGCTATCGATGTTCATGGAACGTCGTGTACCTCTTTAACCCCTTGCCTTCTAACGACGAGTTACACTCGTGGTGCAACCTGTAGGCTAATCGTAATAAAAGCGCGTGCTATAGCGCGCCTATATGTAATAAAAGTTTCTTGCTAAACTTCGGCTCGCTTCGCGCCAAGTTGAAAGATTGTACGATTAACGACTGCTAACAATAAGTACAAATTGCATACGATATTTTAGCGTTCCGCATTCGACGCGGTGTTAAAGTAGAAAGAAGCCAACAGGTTTGGTGAATAGTGTTCGAGAAATTCGTAAGGCAAGGGGTGGATTAAAGTTATTCTTGTTACGAAAGTATCGTTCCTATTATAATATCTAGAGAACCGTCGTTTACTCTGCAGACTCGATGGACAGACTACGGTGATTCGATCGTTGATGCACTGTACCCGTATCATTCCCGCTACACAATTCGTATTACGTGTATCTACATATTTCTGTTCCTTTTTTTCATTTCTTCGCCTAGCACGTATTCACGTATTCACGTATTTATTATTTTCAGCTTGCAGCAGTCGCCATATTGTCGCTAACCCGTATAGAATCTTTTCAGTTCGCGTTAGGATCGGCAAATTTTTCGTCGAATCTGCGCTGGCCTGTCGGGGCAACGCCGTCCTTTTTGTTTTCTTCTCCGCTAACGCTTCTTTTTGTTTATCATCGATTTAGCCTGGCCGAAATGGCAATTTAACTTTAGCCGTTGCCGCCATTCGCGATCAGTCGCGAACACACGCCGTCCTTTTCTTTCACTCTCCAACACCTTCCTCGCCGTCTACGTGTTAAACAACGAAACGAAAACGTTGACGACGCGACGGCAAGCGAAGCGCACGACACACGGTTTACGATCACGGCACGCGAGAGCGTAGAGCGTGTAATAAAGTTCGGCTTTCGCGCTTAGGCTAAATCGACGCAAAGCCAGGGATCCACGAATCTCTCCTTGATCGAAAGAGTCGGCAGCTTGAAGCGAACTATTCCGAACACCGGCAGACCACTCTCGGCTACTCTAGATACCAAACCCGTGTCCAAATCCACGCAATCCATGAACACCGATGCGATCGCCTCGGCATCCGGCACCGACAAGATGTCTACGCTACAGGTAATTACCGTCTCGACAATCGAGCAGCTCTTTTGCCCAGAAACGCAGACAATTGCTTAACGTCGAGCGTAAGGCTTTGGAGAATTCGACGCGACGAGAATTCGGAACTTTGCCACTTCAAAGCAACTCCGAGAGTTCGAAGCGTAGAGAATTGCAAGCTTTGGCTATTCAAAGCCTCGACGATTCGACTCGTTGAGAATTCAGAGCTTTAGGACTTTAGAGCTGCGAGAGTTTGAATACGCGGGGACTTCAAAATTAGTTAAACGAATAGTGGACCTCGAAGAATATTAAAGATAATGCTTAAACTTAATTTAGAATTGGCAATTGTTGCTCCTATACGGTATTCGTTTCGCCAACGTTAAGTATCGTTTGCCAATTTTGTTTGACACTCAGGAGAGATACAGAAAGTATCAAGAAGCGATGAGAGCACAGGATGCAAACAGAAGAAGGCCTCCTTCGGATATTCCCAGAGACGCGCTAAACACCAGGCCACTAAGCATGGGCAGCCAAAAATTGCCACCACCGGTTCCACCACCGCCACCGCCTAGATCCATCATACAATCGGCTAGCGTTTGCGATTTATCCTCGCCGCACATGTGGAACCCCGGAATGCATCAGGTAAACTATCCGCACCCTTCGAAATTCCACTCGTTAAGAGCTTGAAACTTTGGCAATTCGAAGCCTTGAGAAGTTAAAGCTCCGCAGTATTAAATCTTTAAGAGTTCGTAATTGAGAGAACTGCGAAGCGTTGAGAGTTCGAACCTTAGGGGTTTGGAAGCGTCGAGAGTTTGGAACTTTAGAGAATTCAAAGCGTTGCAAGTTCAAAACTTAGAGAATTCGAAGGCTTGAAACATCGTCGCGCTGAGAATTCAAAGCTCGAGCAACTTTAAAGCTTCTAGAGTTGAAAACTTAGAGAATTCGAAGGCTTGAAACTTCGTCGCGCTGAGAATTCAAAGCTCGGGCAACTTTAAAGCTTCGAGAGTTGAAAACTTAGAGAATTCGAAGGCTTGAAACGTCGTCGCGCTGAGAATTCAAAGCTTGGGTAACTTTAAAGCTTCGACAGTTGAAATCTTAGGGAATTCGAAGGCTTGAAACTTCGTCGCGCTGAGAATTCAAAGCTCGGGCACCTTTAAAGCTTCGACAGTTGAAATCTTAGGAAATTCGAAGGCTTGAAACTTCGTCGCGCCGTGAATTCAAAGCTCGGGCAACATTAAAGCTTCGAGAGTTGAAAACTTAGGGAATTCAAAGGCTTGAAACTTCGTCGCGCTGAGAATTCAAAGCTCGGGTAACTTTAAAGCTTCGAGAGTTGAAAACTTAGAGAATTCGAAGGCTTGAAACTTCGTCGCGTTGAGAATTCAAAGCTCGGGCAACATTAAAGCTTCGAGAGTTGAAAACTTCGGGAATTCAAAGGCTTGAAACTTCGTCGCGCCGAGAATTCAAAACTCGGGAAACTTTATACTTTCGAGAGTTCACCACTTAGAGGCGTCGATGCTTGGAAATGCATCGCGCGGCTTATTCGCTGTCTTTAAATTGCATTGCAGGCGCAATCGATGGCGCACTTGGGTCCAGGAGGGATGCCAATGATGTGGTATCCTCCGAACGGCCCATGGGACATGACGATGGGTGGATCTACCATGAGTTTAAACCACCCGGCGATGTGGGCTTATCCTATGGGATATCCTGCATCGGCGATGCTCCCTCCGCACTATCCAGCCTCTCTGTCCAGACCGCACAGTCCAGCTAGGAGCGTGAAATCGAGCAGACGATCAAGAGCAGCCTCCCCGTCGCCCAGTTTGAAATCCAGGAAATCGCTGGCTGCCCGATCGCGTTCGAGAAGATCCCACGGGTCGCCGTCCGACGCCAGCTCCGAAGATTCCGGCGAGTCGGACTTCGACGACAGGCTTTCTCGAAGCTCGAAACGGGGAAGCGTGTCGAGGATCGCGCGTCAACGAAGCTACCACGAGGACGACGCCAACAGAAGCTTGCTGGCTAGAAATCGTCGCGAGTAAGTTGAACGTTTCGCGAAAACTTACAGAAGATGCGCTTTCGAAGTCTTCTGCTATATTAAACGAAGGGAACGCGATAGAATATTATTAAATGATGTGCTTGGGCGATGAAATACGTGTTCACTTTTCATCGATAACTTATCAAACTTCTTATCAACTTGACAAACAATTTAAGCGCTAAGGGATTAAATGTTTACTTCGTTCCATACTCGTGTCCTTTTTGTACCTTTTACTTCTGCGCGCGATTTTTGATGCAAAGAATTATCGAGGACATCACCGTGCTTTATACGATCGCTACGCGCGTCTATATCGCATCTCTATTAATGCTAATCAGCGTGGAAAAGTCTTGAATTTGCTCTGCTCTCGTGAAACATTTAGGTTTCCACTCTGTTCTGCTCTGTATTCCGTTTAATCAAGGCGAAACATCGTTTGTTTCTTATTCTTGCTTTCCCTTTCTGCGTTTATACATATGTTGCGTATGTTTCTATTTTATATCACTCGCACTACTATCATCGTTACTTATTTCTTTCCTATTACATTGCATCGCAATAGTTCACCGCTTATCCTCTCTAGCGCACTAAAGGTTTCCATTACCCGTTAACCCATCAGGGACGGCATCTGTGCACGGCAGCAACTTTCGTATCGTTTCTCTGGTTCGAAATTACGGATCTATACGCGATCGAGAATTTTGTCTCACGCTTCGTTTCGAATAGCTACTACGATTTATTTTACCGAGCGAAATCAGATCGAGACGATAAAATGTCGCATAGAGTCGGATACGTCGATGAAACAATGCCGCACCCGAAGGGTTAACAAGCAAGTATATTTTCTAAGCTAATCTTGAACTCTCGATATCGAAGGCGACTGATGTCGGAAGAGAGAGTGACCAGCGTTGAAGACCAGTGGTCGGAAACTCCGTCGGGGAAACGTTATCCAACCTCGGCTAGAAGCTACGCGGACGAATTGCCGACGAAGAGCGCGTCGAACTCTCGGCGAAGATACGAGACGGACGATCGCAGGCTCTCCAGGCTGGACAGCCGACTGGATCGCGTCCAAAACGGTAGCCACCGTCGAAGACGGAGCACCGACGACGAATCCTCGGACAGAAGATCCGCGTTGCAGACTCGATCAAGGGTGACCAGCTCATCGGACGATCACTTCGAGAAATCCGAGCCGCGACGAAGGGACGACGAGCTGACGCGGCGAGCTTCCTCGGCGAGAAGGGAAACAGCTTTGGAGAACGTCGAGAGAACTTCCCGCAGAGATTCTCGACGATCTTCCATCGACAGCGACCCGCAGATGGGCAGAAGAACGCCCGCGCGAGACGCGGCGTTCAGAAGGATCCCGCAAACCGAGCGAATCGATATTCAAAACGCCGAGGAGGACGTTCCGCGTGCTTCCGTTAAGAATCTGCGCAGTCGTGAGCCTTCTCGCGACAGAGAGGTCGCTTCGAGAAGAGATTCGTCGTTGAGAAGAGACGCTTCGATCGAGGAAATGGAAAGATCTTCCGGTAGACGATCCAGAGATGGCGAAGAGGACGTTTCACGCTCTTCCGTGAAAAATCTACGCAGTCGAGAAGCATCGCGCGACAGAGATATTATTCTGAAGCGAGATTCTTCGTTGAGAAGAGACGCTACGAACGAGGAGATGGAAAGATCTTACGGGAGACGATCTAGAGATGCCGACGAGGATATTTCGCGCGCTTCCATTAAGAGTCTGCGCAGTCCGGAGCCTTCTCGCGACAGAGAAGTTGCTCTAAAGAGGGATTCTTCGTTGAGAAGAGATATTTCGATCGAGGAAATGGAAAGATCTTCCGGGAGACGATCTAGAGATGGCGAAGAGGATATTCCACGCTCTTCCGTGAAAAGTCTACGCAGTCGAGAAGCATCGCGCGACAGAGAAATTATTCTAAAGCGAGATTCTTCGTTGAGAAGAGATCCTTCGAACGAAGAGATGGAAAGATCTTCTGCAAGACGATCTAGAGATGGCGACGAGGATATTTCGCCCGCTCCCATTAAGACTCTGCGCAGTCCAGAGCCTTCTCGCGACAGAGATATTACTCTAAAGAGGGACTCTACGTTAAGAAGAGAAGCTTCAGCAGAAGAGATGGAAAGATCGATTAGAACGAAATCGTCCGTGGATTTGGATAACCAAAGGAAAGCTGCGACGCGCGAGGGACCGAATAGACCTCGCGAGAACGACGATCGGGGCTTGCCTCGGTCTAACGACAGAGCTCGAGATATTGGAGAGAAGGAAAATCGAAACGAAGAAGCTGGCCGAGCGAAGAAAGCGGAGGATCAGCCTAAAGCAGCTGCGAAAGATGCGAAAGGTGACGCGGCGAGGGTGGAAGAAGGGAAGGCGAACGAATCGAGAAGCGCGATGGAGATCCCGAAAGAGGAGTGGGCCTGCGAGCACTGCACTTTTATAAACAACGTGAACGATCGCGTTTGCGTGGTCTGCTGCAAAACGAGGAGCAGCGCGTTGCCGCCGAGCGCGGAGGAGAACGCGGAGGAAGCCACGAGTCCGAGCAGAGGAATGGCGAGCGAAACCGCGTCCGGCAACGTCAGCGATCCCAGCCCGGATTTCGAGAAACGGACGAGTCTACTGAAAATTTCGAACAGCGAAGAAAGCGGCGACAGTGGCTCGGCGAGGAACAAAGGTAGAGCCCGGCGAAAAATCAGCTTTTCCTTTGCTACCAAGTCGAATAAGTGATGGATCGAAGTTGCCGTACCCGGGGGCGGATTTAACCCTTCGAGCGTCGCGTGAAATCGCCGCGCGATGCGATCGCAACGTTAATCGACGCTAGAAATACCGAGGCGTGCGTTACACGCTTGCTCGCATCGAGGAAATAAAAGTGGTAGACGATTGAAAATAATACGCGGGGGATTCCATTTACTTTATCCGCAAAGATCTCTCGGTATATTTTGTAGCTACAAATTGACGGAATTTACCGACACCCTCTGCGTAAGCAATAGGAGTAAATCGTTGCCTACATTTTGTACAGAAATTTGTAAGGCAAATTGATAGCCAGCCATTTCGACTGCCTCGGTAATTCTAGCGTCGAAATCGCATGATTTTCTACCGTGTACGAAAGAACCCTAAGCGAAATGTTCCCACAAAAAGCCGCCACCCTGTAAAAGTTCCCTTCTTCCTAAGTCTAAATCCGCCTCTGATTGTACCTGTGTTTACAATTTTTCAATCTCCCCTCTTCCTCTCTCGTTGTTTGGCTTTTTTGTTGTTGTTGTTGTTTTTTTTTTTTACAAAAGATTGATAGAACACGATTATCCCTCGTTGACATGTATACCCTTGGATGAATAATAAAGAGACATGCAAATTGTTTCGTATCAGTGGAAACCAAATGCATAGTCGTATTTGAAATGAAGCCACTCTTTCGACGTTCATCCGTTCATCTCTTCTCATTCATTCTATCTCTCTACCTTTGTTTCTTTCTCTCTTCGATCATGTCTGATTCTGGTGTTATTATTCATTCAAGAGGAGCTAGTTTCAAGCACGGGCGTGCATTTGGCGTTGGATTCATTGCATCCGAATCCCACGGGGAGTCCTGCAAATTGCCCCCTTTAACCATTTCGTCGTCACCTTCGACCGGTATCTAATTTACCTGCCAAAAGATTGCACCTCGTTTTTTCCTTACCGTCGAACAAACATTCCCCAAACATTTGCTTGTACTTACGCGAAAATATTTCGAAAACGTAGCGGATGGTTTGTAGCGTTACCTGGTCTAGATTTCGTCCAGATGAAACGGCGAACGCGACCAAATCGAGCGAGAATAGTATAGAGTAGCGAACGTAATACTGCGGATTTGTATGCAAATTCACCATTTTTTGGGAACACGGTTAAAGAAATGGGACCGCGATAGATAGTCGGTTCGCTCTCTAAATACCGCGATGCATATTTTATTTTGGGTATTTAACTTTTTCAAGCACAGCGGTATGGAAACGATCTCACTTTTCCTTTTTTATACTCAGTTTGCATGGGGGGGATTTTTTTAAACCCACTTAAAAATTTCAAAGTTACGAGATTCGAAGCTGCAAGGGTTAAAGGGTTAAACAGGGAGGCTACGAAAGGGTTAAAGAAATGATTGGAAATTGTAGTAGCATCGCCGATTCAACTGCAACTTTCCCAACGTTTCTAACCAATCTGCGGATGCTTATGCGAATGCGTACTTTCAAAAAACAAAGTGGACAAGAAAATGCAACCTAAACGAGGATTTCTATTGTCTCCTGAACGCTGCGATAAATATTTCCCATACATCGCGCGTTCCGTACTCTTCCGAGCGCGGCATAAAAATCCGCAGTCTATCGGAAGAACGAGCAGCGAACTATCAATCGCAAAGTGATCGGATTGGTTAAATTTTCAGATACCGCGACGCCCGAGGATATTTCCGCGGCGGAATCCCCTTCGGCGATAAAAAGTGCGTGGAAATCGGTAACGAACGACGCGTCGGCGATAACCGAAGGCAACGAGGCTGGCGATAACGAGAATTCATCGAAACTGAACGAGGAAAAGGGAGAGTGCTACGGGAGTGCGAGACCGACGCTGGGGAAAATTGCGAAAACCCATTCGGTCTCCACCGGGACTTCCCCTCCCCCTCAAAGTATTTCCACTCAAGTAAGGGAAGATTTGTTTTCATAGGGAAAGAGAAGAGGCCGGTCGAGGCAAAGGAGGCGCGAACGGGGCATCTTTTATCGGATATGAAATGTGCTTTTACAGACGTACGACTACGTCCCGGCTAGAGGAAACGCGGGATTCGTGAGAGCTGCATCCGCCTCCAAGGGATTATTGTATTACGAGGATAGCGACGCGGAGGTAAAACGGAAAACTAACACTTACAGTCGCGAGCAATCTTTCCTCCGCGTTACGTTGCCAAACTCAAATATTTCGACGTTAAAACGTGCAGGCGAGGCTCGTTTTTCGTTAACCCCTTGCCGTACGATTTGTCTGCTGTTAATGCATGCCACGCGAGTTATTCGTTAGCTGTACGCCGCATATGTTGCACGTAATTTTAAAACCGAAACTAGACGACGTTGAGTGAAAAATTCAACTTTGTCACGAGTAGCATATGTATTTGTTAAACCAACGCCGTTAATGCAACGAGTGTGGCTTGTTACTGTACGATAAGGGGTTAAACATGGGTCAACTCGGCAAGAAAAAATCGCGCGTCGACTTTTAAGGGGCTCGTTGAAAAGGGCAGGCCTTCCTCTTCAAAAGTGATGCGAAATCAATCTTCGAATAGAAAAATGATTAAACTCCGGAGAGTCGTTCATCGTTCCTATTGCCTTTAACAATGATTCGCGAGACACGGGAGCAAACATCGAACGTGCAATGCCAGTTCGCTGCCTTTAATTTATTTTTACATATATTATTTATATTTATTTATTAATAATTAATATATAATGTATATTAAATTCGCCCGCTTCGAATTAGGTAGCTACTCGTTTATCGTTCGTCGAATTAATTTGCATCCCCCCCGTGTATAATTTGCCAACTTTTCCGAATCTTCGCGTACTTTTCGCGTTCCTCCGCAAACGCGTAAACGCGCGCGTTTATTCGCCGACGAGAACGTCGCGAATTTCTTGAAAGTGTTCAAGCGAATAAGAGAAGAACGGCGAGGGTTTGTTTCAGGAACAGAGCAGACAGGCGGCTAGCCCCGAGTTGTATCCGCGAACGATGCAGGAACAATTGGTGCAGCAATTGATCGGCGGGCCGAGCAGAGATCGGACGCGACGAAATTCCATCGACTCCACACATCTTTATTACCGTTCCAGGGTAAAATTGACACAGCTATCCAGCGCGAATCGTTCGTTTCTAATCCGATCTAACATTTAATCGTAATAACCGTGATCTCGTAGCCTCGGTGTGAACGTAGGCAGGATTTACGAAGCACCTTTTACAGATTTCCACGGCCGCACAAAATTCCGGCGAACTTCCGACAAAAATGTCGAATTCATCTTATGCGTGTGACTTTGTTTTGCGTTGCGTTGCGTTGCGTTGTATTGGATAATTCTAGACTAGCCTTAATCTAGCATTTAAGCCTGTGCGTAACGTTTTTTTGTTCCTCCACAGAAGGTACATCTTGCGACGATGCCACCTGATAGCAATTTTCCAACATGCCTGCAACCCTTTCCCTTTTGCTTATCTTGGACCGTTTTTTGAACGAAACTGTTCGCGGTGTTGCAGGAATCCAGTCAACCGAGGTTTCTCGAGCCTGGTCCCAGCTCGCAGGCAGTTTCAACGTTGACTAGACAGGGTCTGGAGATCGTGGAGCTATTAAGGGAAGCCGAGAAGCACGGATACTCGACGGACGATGTTCAGGTGGCGTTATCGCAGGGGGCGAGCAACCCCATCGAGTGGCTCAAGACCCAGTGGCCGCATTTGGTGGAAACGGTGCAGATTTTGGTGACGACTCAGGGAAAAGAGCAAAAGGAGAACAATATCGGGGTGCTTTCCGCCATGGAAGCCAAGGAGGCATTGAGAACAACGAAGGGAGACGTTTGGAACGCTGTCGCCATTGCTATTCAACGTCGACAGCTAAAGGTGAACGTTTCGTACGGCTCGCGATTACGCTTTTCTCTAGAGATTCGGTGAAATCCATTTTTTTTCAGCGATAGACCCGGGTTAACCCTTCGTCTGCAAGTTGTACGTTCGCCAACGCGACTTGCAACATAGGTCACTTCTATTCGAGCTTTATTCTCTAGTCCTTTCACTGCGACAGTTTAAAATTCGAAAGGGTTTCTCTGATGCGCAGACGAGGAAAGTTTATATTAATTTAGGCATAGCGTAAGGGTGAATACTTAGAGTCTCGGTATCGTTGATCGAATTGCAAAAGAATACGAATACAAATTTAAATATTCTTGCCGTGTAAAATAAAGTACAGTACAAACGACGGTCCAACTTTCGAGGACGTACGTATACGTCCTTCGTAGCGAAAGGGTTAACGTACAAGTGACGCTTAAGCGAAACGCTTAACCCTTTCTGCAAAAAGGGGCCTTTCTGTATCGAAGATAACCAGTAGAGAGAATTTTGCCGAAGGTTGCAGGCGAAGGGTTAATTGAAGAGGGTGAGTTTGTTCGATAGACGAGAGGAACTAAGGACGACTAAATTTGTTGAAATACAGTGCGAGGAAATGATGAAGAAGGGTAACTTCGCGATGGCCGAGGTGGTGAAAGCTTTGGAGAATAACGCGGGTGTCGAGGACGCGGCTTTATTCGAGCTGCAAAAGAATCAGCTGAAGCCGTTCTTGATGAGGATCTGGGGTCCTCCGGTTGGGGTGGAAAACGACCAGGCTGCACCTCGAGAAGGTTAGCCGATACTCTCTACCCTCTCTAATTACTCGCGCGAAAGTAGTTGACGAATCTCGTCCGCGTCTTGAAAAATTTCAACGAAGAACAGAAGTAGCCCGCGCGTATTTATAATCGTTGGGCAGGGGGTTAAATTTGTCAATCGTAATAGGTGCAGAATTTTAGCGAAATTTCAGAGCATTGTAGTGAGTTAATTAACCACTTGCACTGGAATAGCACGTTGCACGCGTCAATTAAAATTGTAGATTGGATCTACTAGAAGCTGTAAAATTTCGCAAATCAATAAACAGTTGCTGCGAATTAAGAATTGCCACGAGCACGTTTCACACGCGTGAACTATAAAAATAGATGTGAAAATGTTATAGAAATAATTTCAAGCGCGAATCGAGTGCTATAGATGGGTTTATCACGAGTAGTCGCTAAACAATTGCCAACGCAAGGGTTAATCCCTTACCACCGCTGCTCGACGTTATAAACGCAATTTCTAAAATAATTTCACACGTTCGAATCTTGCGTCTAATTTAAAATAATCCAACTTTCGATACGCGATAATTTAAACCGTCTAGATCCGATTGAAGTCCGAGTTGACGATAGGTAGAAGAAAAAGAAACGAACGAGTGGAAAGGGTTTAAGATGACGAAGGTGTAACACGGTTTCAGATGCGGCAGGTGCGGTCGGTGGTGGAGCGGGTGTTTGCGAACAGGTTTCGAACGTGTCGGACGCGGAAGCCAGGAAGCAGGTAATGTCACCAATCGTAGAAAATTTCGTCGCGTTGCAGGCCGACTTTGAAAAGCAACTGGCGGCCCTCAGGCAGCTGACCGATAACTGGCAACTTGACAAAGACCCCCTGAACACGCTCGGTAATAAGCCTGATAATCTGTACCAACTTAACCCCCACCGAACCCTTCTAATCGATCAAAATCTGGTCCCAAGGGCCGTACAACACCTCCATGTAGCCAACGCTCTTAAAACGGAGAACCACCAACAGATCATCCACGAACGCGACGCTATATTCTTAACAGATCAAAATGGAATCGACGACGCGGAGATCGTGGCGGAAAATCCGAGTCACGATCAAAATAATAATAGCTCCGCGAAACGAGCGGTCGAAGAAGCTCGAAACGAGAATCGCGAGAATTCGCTGAATCTTAGCAGCGAGACGCGAGATGAAATAGTGGACACGGAAAGTAGGGAAAGCGTTGGAAACGAAACGGAAGCAACGGCGATCGATTCTGCGGTAGATTTAATTGAGAGAGGTGCTCGGAGTACGTTGGAAAATGTATCAAAGCAGGGTCCAAGCGTAAAAGCGATTTCAACGTGCGATAGAGCCAGCGACGAAGCGAAAAACGTTGAAAGCAACGCGTCGTCGTCCGGCACGGAAAAAGGGGCGACTTCGTCCGTCGAAGTAGAATCTAAAACGAAATACGCGATAAGTCCGATGGAAAATAAGGAAAACGTAGAGCAAATGGCGAAGAAGACCAGCGTAGAAGTAGCCGAAGAGGGAGCGAAAAACGAAGAAGCTTCGCGCGTTAAAGAAAGCGAAACTCCGCTCGAAAAGAGTTCCGATCCACCGCAAAGCAGCGTAGAAACAGATAAAGCCTCTCCTTCTTCGTGCTTAAAGGAAAACGAACCACCGGCTCTCGAAACTGTTTCGGATCCTCGTCAAAGGACCGCGCCAGTGGATAAAGATTCCTCTCGCTCCGGAAACGCCACCCCTTTGCCTTCTAATGTATTGGATTCACCGGAAAGCCAATTTAAAGCTCCGCCCAGCGAAGCGAACGAACCCGATTTAATAAACCAAAAGACGCGAGATTCGTCCGGGGAAGAAGTCGCGGTTTCTTCGGTGGAATTAATCGAGGCGGCCGCAAACTCCTCGAGAGCGCGCGACTCTTCCGAAGCCTCAAAGGTTTCGAACGCGACAGACGAATCGAAAGCGGAAGCGAGCGCAACGATCGAGGGGGCGCGTTCGACGACGATTGCAGCGAAGGACGATTCGATAGAGGAAAGTTGCGAAAGCGTTTCGCGGCAGGGAAGTCCGCGGAAAAGCGAAGCGCAAGTGGCCACAGTGGATGCATTGATATCGGCGGTGAAATCGTTGCCGGAGCAATTATTGGGTCCTTTCATATCCGCGATGCAGATGCTGTCCTCGAAGAAATCCATCGTCCAAGATCGCCCGAATATCCCCAATCCCGTGGCCGTGGGTCCGAGTCTTGCGCCTCTTCGAGCTTCCGGCGAAGAAGCAGACGAGGAAGAAGGCGAAGCGAGACTCGCTGCACCGGAAGCAGGGGAAACGACCGCGGCGGATATCGAGAAACTGCGCGATCTCGGAACGGTACGTAAAAACGAACCAGCTAACGTTGATCGAGTGACCGTAGAGGAGAAGTTTGATCGAATTGGAGCTCGAAAAGAGGCGGATGCAGCGCAGCTGCGGAGCGGAGAACGAGAAGAGACTTCAACAATCGAAGTAAGTTCACCAGAAACGGTCGCCGTTGATACTAACTCTAAAGAACGATTAGCTGAGTTCGACGAAAATCGGAGCCCAAAAGACACGAATACGGCTCAGGTGCAGGGCGAAGAAAGAGAAGAGACTTCGATAATCAAAGTAAGTTCACCGGAAGCGGGTGCCTTTGATACTAACGGCAACGAACGATTAGCTAACGATAAGTTCGATGAAAATTGTACCCCGAAAGAAGCGAGCACAGCGCAGCTGCGAAGCGGAGAAAGAGAAGAGACTGCGATAATAATCGAAGTAAGTTCTCCGGAAGTGAGCGATGCCGATACTAACAACAAACGCGCACGCGTCCAAGTTAATTGCGACAGCGAGTCATCGAAATGCAAAGCATCATCGTTAGAATCGCATTCGTCTCGCAGCGATCACGTCGCGAAGATTAATCGGGATTCATGCGAGATTCAGGCATCGTTTCGCGAAAGATCATCGTCAAAGGAAGCTGGCAACTCTTCCGTCAGCGACATCCACCATCATTCTCTTGCTCGGCTTAACAACGCGTCTTTGAACAGTGAATCGGTCGCGATAGATAACGAGATAAGGGAGAAGGAGGGAATCGTAGCGGAATCATTATCGAGCGAGACGTCATCCTCGTCCGTACGTGACTCGGAAACGGGAACGGGAACGTCTGTCCGTGAATCATCCGACGCACAAATGAGCTTAGAGATTTGCCAGACCGATGATAACCGTGTGGAATTAATTGACGCCAGTTTGCTCGCTGATAATGGACGCTCTGCACAGACCGCGGCCTCTTTCACGCATAAATCGCTTCGTAACAGTCCGACTAATTTAACGCTGCTAACGCAGTCCTCCGAGTTTTCCAACGCTGATCGTAGTCGCAGCTTCGTCGAGACGAAATGTTGCAACGCGGTCGAGGCGCTGAAAAATTCCGAAGGCACGCGGAATATTTCTCGGCCTTTGGAAGATTTCGGGGAGACGGAGCGTGTTAGAAATTTTGGCAATACGCGGCAAATTTCTGATTCCAAGATCGATGTAGAGGGAATTTCTGAATCGCTCGGTGCGCAAGATTCTTTAAAAGATAAGCAAATGGCTCGGGAAAGTTTGGAGAACTCTGAACGTGTTGTATCTGTAGCTTCAAAGGATGGTGAATTTATTCGGCAAGGAATAATACCTGAGCATTCGAAAATTGTAGTTAAAGAAGCAGCAAAAGATTCTAGAATTGTCCCCGAAGCTTCTGTAGATTCGAAAGCTATTGGCTCTGAAATTGCAGAAGATTCTAAACCCATTCCTCGAGAAACACCCGATGACTCCAAAATCGTTTCCCCAAATATTTTAGAAAATACTAAATCCGATGTTCAAGAACCTCCTGCAAGTTCCCAAACTATTGTCCCCAAAATTACCGAAGATTCCAAAAGCGTTTCACAAGAAACATTTGCAACTCCGAAAATTCCTACCAAAGAAGCTCTAGAAAATTCCAAGTCTATCGTTCCAGAAACTCCTGCAAATTCCCAAACTATCGTCCTCAAAATTTCAGAAAATCCTGAAAGTGTTCCAGTAGAAATATCTGAGGCACTTGCTGTTAATGCCCAACGTGTTGCCCCTGAAATTTCCCAAGATTCAAAAGCCGTGCCACAAGAAATATCTGAAGCTTCCAAAGTTCCTCCTAAAGAAATTATAGAAGCTCAAAGCTCTAATCATGGAATTGTAACAAATTTCCAACGCGTTGCCAGTGAAACTTCCCAAGATTCAAAAGCTAGTTCACAAGAAATACCTGCAAGTTGTAAAATTCCTCCTGAAGAAATTATAGAAGCTCAAAGTTCTAATCATGAAATTGTAACAAATTCTCAGCGTGTTGCCTCTGAAATTTCCCAAGATTTAAAAGCTGTGCCACAAGAAATATCTGAAGCTTCCAAAATTCCTCCTAAAGAAATTATAGAAGCTCAGAGTTCTAATCTTGAAATTGCTGCAAATTCTCAGCCCATTGCCTCTGAAATTTCCCAAGATTTAAAAGCTGTGCCACAAGAAATATCTGAAGCTTCCAAAGTCCCTCCTAAAGAAATTATAGAAGCTCAAAGTTCTAATCTTAAAATTGCTGCAAATTCCAAAACTATTGTCTCTGAAATTTCCCAAGATTCAAAAGCTATTCGACAAGGAATATCTGAAGTCTCCAAAATCCCTCCTAAAGAAATTATAGAAGCTCGAAGTTCTAATCTTGAAGTTGCTGCAAATTCCAAAACTATTGTCCCTAAAATTTCGGAAGATTCTAAAAGTATTCGACAAGAAGTATCTGGAGCTTCCAAAATTCCTCCCAGAGAAATTCTAGAAGCTGAAAACTCTAATCATGGAAATGCTACAAATCCTCGACGTGTTGCCCGCGAAGTTGTCAAAGATTCCAAACTTCTACAGAAAGAAATTGCAGACTCTTCCGAAGCAGTGTTTCAGAAACTAGCCTTCGATTCGAAAATCATAAACACTGAAGCTTTAAAAGATCCCAAAGCTTCTCCTTTGCAGAATCCCAAAGCATTAGACGCTTCCATAAAAGCGAAAACAATTATTTCTATAGCAGCTTGGAAAAGTTCTGATTTGCACGTGTCTGAAAAAGTAGAGCAGCCTATGTCAGTCGCGTGCCACATTCCACGGAGCAACGAGAAAATCGATACCCGACCGATAAGTTGCGCAAGTAAGTCTGTCGATTGCAGAGAAACTTGCGAGCAAATTAATATTCGATCGAAAGCAGGGAAGGAGAAGGAGAAGGATAATTCGGCGAGTAGCGCAACCGAGGTGGTTTCCTTGGATAAAACAAAAACGATGGAAGAGAAATCGATGGAATCGTTCGATTGCAGGAGAGATCCGGAAGGGAAAGAAGGGAAGCGTGTTTCGAACAATGGAGAGATTCCTAGGAGATCCGTGCTTTCCCCTTCGAATAACGTCGACGCGAATAAAGCTTGTGAAGCACTCGCGAATACCGAATCGATAATTTTAACTATTTCAAGTGACCCTCCTATTTCCGGTCGCTCGTTCGACTCGCATACTTTGGACACCGAATCCGCCGTTAACAAGCTAAATTCTATGGATGCTAACAGCATTCCGGAGAGGCTCGTTGATCCTAATAACGTTGCCGATATGTCGCATAATGCATCGAGCTCGAGCGAAGAAAGTAACCCTGTCGAGGCCAATCAGCCAACTTATTCCGCTCCTAACGTGCCTCGAAACCTTAACAAATCCTCCGCCACGGCTCCCACTTGTCGTCAAAGTATCCTCAACAATTCCAACGATAAGCTGCCCCATTTAGACCCACCGGATCCACGCGAAATTTCAACGGAAATTTATCGAGTACTCACCGGCCCTTCCAATTTGCCCATAATTCAACGTTCTACGATAGATGTAAATAAACCGGGCTGCGATACGAGTGTCGAGTCTGCTATCGTGGATTCTACTATGGAAAGTGTGGAAGAAGACTGTAAAGCAACTGCGGATGCTTCAAACGTATCCGTAATTCGGGAATCCGAAGTAAATGTGAATAGAGCGGACTACAATTTGAGTATCAATTCTGCTATTGCGAGTCCTACTATAGAAAGTGCCGAAGAGAAATGTGAAATAATCGTAGATACTTCGAACGCACCCGTAATTGAAGATATTAAAGTAAATGCAGTTGCATCGGAATTGAATTCGAGTACCAGGTTTGTTATTCTGAATTCTACTGTAGGAAACGTGGAAGAAAAATCTAAAATAATTGCAGACACTTCACGTGTACCCATAATCGAAGATATTGAAGTAAATGCAGTTGCATCGGAATTGAATTCGAGTACCAATTCTACTATTGCAAGTTCTACTATAGAAAACGTGGAAAAAAAATCCAAAGTAATCGCGGATACTTCGAATGTAGCCATAATCGAAGATATTCAAGTAAATGCAGCTACACCAGAGTTAAATTTAAGTACCAATTCTACTATCGTGGATTCTGTTATAGAAAATGCTGACCAAAAATCTAAAATACATATTAATGCCTCAAACCCACCCATAATTGAAGATTCCACGATAAACGTAAGCGCGTTAAGCTACGATTCGGCTATTAATTCGGCCAGCAACCAAGATACGGTAGATTCCAGCATAGAGAACGCTACGGACGTTCGGCCAGGTTTGGTCGAAATAATCGAGATCAAAATCACGGAGTCTCCAATGATAGCGGTGAACGATTGCGCGCCGATAAAGATCGCGGAAGCGCATTCAGAAGCGCAACAGCCGGAGGAATCGGCGAAATTGCGAACAGAAAGCGCGATCGTCGTTACGAGCCGCGCGGGAACGGCGAAGATTTCAGGAGAAAGCGTAGCGAGCGTGGAAAACAACGAAACGAACGGGAGGGAAGTCGATAGGGCGGTTAGCGCAGCGAAAGAGAGATCCAAATCGCCCGGCAAAAAGGTCGCCAAAAGGAGGTCTCCCGTGAAAGTGGTAAAAAAGCCCACCGGCATACCGCGGCGGAATTTCGGAAAAGTCAGCCCGAAAGGCAGCACGCTAGCCAAGGCGAAAGAAACCGCCGCCGAAATAACTCGCAGATCCCTTCTATCCGATCGATCGTCCAACGAGGGTGCCGCAAAAACCCCTTCGAAGGTTGCAAAAAGTAACGCTTCGCCGAATGCAGCAGCGAGCAAAACAAACGTGGCGACCAGAGGCGCGCCGAAGCAAATCGCGAAGAACAGCAAAGCTGCTTCGGCGAGCAGGAGTTCGAAAGGAGGTCCGATGTTGGAGAAGAGATCGATTCTGAAGACGTTGTCGAGGGGTTGCGAGCAAATCAAGAGATCCATCATGCCGGCCATCGCGCAAGATAAAGAAATTACAGCTGAGAAGGGCGAAACAAAAGCGAAGTCCTCTTTTCTATCGAAGATCCCCGTGTTCGTGGCGCGACGAGGAGCGCTGCAAAAGTTGCCCAAAAATTTGCGGGAGTCTTTTAAAGGAATATCAAGCGCCGGCGCCAAAGTCAGCCATAGTTCGCCAGCCAACGTTTCGAAGATCGGGAGTAAAGGAAAAGCGAGCTCGGATCAAAGCGATGGACGTTTGAACGACAAAAAGAAGGTGACTGCGAAGAGCGAGCCTCCTCGAGCGACTTCCGATACGAAAGAGGAGAAGAAACCTACGGCGATAGCGAAGAAGAGCGAGGAAAAAATAGAAGCGACGAACGAGGAGCAGGATAAGAGAACCTGGGTGGCGTTGGAGGATTTGGATTTAAACGACGCGAGCTCGGACGAGGTGTACGAAGTGGAGGAATCGGAATCTTCTTCCGATAACGATAAGAACGATTCGTTCGCTTCGGACACGGAGTCTGAAATATCTAGCAGAGGGAAGCTCTCCGATCAGACGTTGGACAGCATGGAGGAATTAACCGACGCCGAGATTATGCTGCAGGAAACGATCAACGCGATTAAAGCGAAGATCTCGGATCCCGAGTTCGAGGATTCGGAGGGCGAATACATTACCGACGACGAGACCCAGCGGGATTCCGAATCCAGCGAAACTTGCGCG
This sequence comes from Eucera pruinosa, assembly GCA_028830335.1. Classification (NCBI taxonomy): domain Eukaryota; kingdom Metazoa; phylum Arthropoda; class Insecta; order Hymenoptera; family Apidae; genus Eucera; species Eucera pruinosa. The sequence continues at coordinate 13,782,260 of JAMYCR010000015.1, read as the reverse complement.
GACGCGAGACACTCTTCCATCGAAGAAGATGAAGAACGATTGGAGGCGTTGATAATAATCGACCACAACGAACATTTGCAAACGAATAGAAGCTCGTCCGAAGAAGAAGAAGAAACTCTGAGAGAGGACACGGTTATTTCGAAGCAACAACCGCAACGGAGCGCGAATAAATTGGGCGACGCTGCGAAAGGAAAATCGCAAATCAATCGCGCTGCAAAGGTTGCGGAAAAAATGCCGTTAAAGGGCAACGCGGATAGATTTAAAGAAAAGTCTAGGAAAGGGAGGAAAATTGCGGAAAGAGGGGAGGAGAAGTTGGTGAAAAGCGAAGCGAATAAAACGGATGGTAAGAGCGAGGGTGGAAAAGCGAAACGCGCGAACGAGAAGCGATCAAAAGCGTATCGCAGATCGAGCGCGGGGTGTGACAGGGGGGTGGATCAGGGAGGATCGTCAAAGAAACGTTTCTCTTTGGTGGCCAGTTGTATCCGTCGGTTCGAGGGCGAAGAAAAAACGGAACGGGAATACGTGGAAAGTAGAAGCGGCTACGGGAAGACGGGGGAGTCTCCGAGAACGGAGAGGGAGGTCAGTAGACGTCAGTTGTCAGAATCACTTTGTCGGCCCTTGCTGCTGACAGGCCAATGTCTACAAACAGCTCTGCAAACCTATCGAACACCAGCCGAACAGATAACGGAAAAAACAGAGAGAAAAAAAGATGTCTGACCGCACCCTGTTACAGCGTTGCTAGAGTTTTTTTAACCTTTTGTGGACGAGCTACAAACGCACCAGTTTCATCGACTTTCCGCGCGCGTGTCGATTTTTCCAATAGCTAAAAGGACCGATGTATAAATTGTTCGGTTGCCTGAAAAATCGTATCTCTTTTCGCGATGCGACGTTAATATTGCGATATGGTAACATTTCAATACCGTCGTTTACTAAATTCAGAGAAGGATGAAAATGAAACCTCTTTTAATAGAAAAGTATCGGTACGGTTTTAATAGAAGACGAGTTGGTCTAAATATGAGCTAGTCAAGGTGTAGAGTTTCGTAAGTGTCAGAAACGGTACAAAACTACGACCGAAGACAAAGATAAAGTTGTACGAAAGAAATAGTAACCATCGTTTGTTCTATTAACGTGTCCTATTAAAAGCAGGGACACTGTTACGAACTTCGCGATCGTGGAAGTTTTCACAGCTACATTTTAGTTTCCTTCTGTTTTTGTAGCAAACGCTACTTTCCTTCAACGTATTTCAATTCTACATCCGAAAGCTACCATGTTAAAGATACGCATTGATGCGTAAAAGGATGAGCATCTTCGACGCGTTCGGCGATGAACGCTAAAATAAAAGTGGTAGCCCATCCTATATCCAGACCAGCTCCTCTATCGCCGGGAAACGCTTCTGTTAATAATCGGACGAGAAACTCGTTAAACGTTGCCGTATCCCGTCCGCAAAGGGTTAATCCTGTTCTTTTTTTTTCTCGACTCTGTAGTTTGTAAGCGCACACTTTTCCCCAGTAGTAGAGAACTCCGTTTCGGTAAGTACCTCTCTCTTGTTTCTCGTTGCAACTAATATGCGTTACCAGTGTACAGCATGCGTCGCTTTGTTCCGAGTTGCTTCGCTTGGTGTTTAAATAAAGAGGAAAAAGAGAAAAAAAAAAGGTAGCGGAGAGTAACGGTGTACGCGCGAAAACGTTGCCCAGGTTCGCGCTACGTGCTTTAGGAACGAAATACCTACGCGAATTAGACACGGAAGTTTAATTTAATATCGCGTAACACGACTTTTCCATTATCCAATTTTGTCGGGCGCTTTCGGCTAGCTTTTATTATTAGCTACTATAATACGCGTATGCAATGTAAACGCGCGCGGACAACACGCTCATCCGAAAAGAGGAACAGAGGCATGAAAAAGATTCCCCGAAATGTTACGTTGTCGCACGCGTAAATGCAGATTTAACCCTGCTGCGATTCTCGCCTCGCATTCGATCGAATCGCGTTCCTATTTTTTCTAAAACATTTCCTAACTCCTGACAAATGTAAAAGGATTATCGTTAATGTTTCCATTTCGCTGCGATGCTTCGAAATTGGAAACGTTCGCTGTACACATGCGTAAAGGAAACTTTTATGTGTACGCAAACATGTTAGCCTCCAATAATTGCAAGTATTTCCCCTCGTTTCTTACGCCCTTTCCGCTACCTTTTGGATTCCCTTGCGAAAAAAAAACGAAACTATAGTTTGGAGGAGGAATGAACCAAGAAACCCTAAGATCGATTATCCCTACGCCTAACGCTAAAAACTCATCGATCGCCCCTTCGCGTGCGCTAACTATCCAACATCTCTCGTTGCGCGTAACAAATCGACTAGATATCAATGTTCCGTTCACGGGTTAGTGGATGTCGCTGTAAAAATGTCGAGAGCTCGTTTCTAGACGTTGGTGTATTCTCTTTTACCACACTTTTGCATGCCACTTTTGCGTGTCTTCACCGTGTACATCATTCCGCTCGCTGCCTTCAAAGTTCCATCGTTTAATCGGAAGCTTCCGTCCTCGTTTTTACTCGCATCTCTCTCTCTCTCTCTCTCTTTCTGACAATACTCGAAGAGCAATAATTATTGCAGAGAATAGCTCGTCGACTGTTGGCGGAAGGCAAGGCGTCGAATTACGACGAAGCGGAAGTGGCGGCTAGTTTGTTGGCGCTGAAATTCGGTGACGCGGAAGCTCTTCAGGCTGCGAAAGAATGCTCCAGCATAGAATCCGCGTTGGCTTTCTTGCAACAGGAATGCGAACTTTGCACGGGTCGCTTCGCCATGAGTCAGGTACGGGAACAAAAATTTTCACGCGCGACTTCAAAGAAATTCGAATACGAATGGATACTTTGTTCCATCGGTAATTCTTTAAATCCGCTTGCGAGCAGCGCTAATTCGTTTAGAAACTCCCTGTATAAACTCGTAAACGTGTAAACGTTCTTTTTCTCTTGTTATCGTTAACTTTGTCACATACGTTTCCGTATGGCTTCTGTTGAATAAATAACAACGATAATAACAATTTGTTAACGACGGGGTTCCAGATGATTTCCATGCTGAAATGCGTGCATCGATGTTGCAACGAATGCGCGAAGAATTACTTTACCATCCAAATCAGCGACAGGAATATCACAGACGCGGTTTGTCCATTCTGCAAGGAACCGAACTTGAAAGACGCCGGCGAGGACGAAGTGTTGGAATACTTTAGCAACTTGGATATACAGTTGAAGACTCTTCTGGATCCTCCGATTCACGAGCTCTTCCAAAGGAAGCTGAGAGACAGGACCTTGATGCAGGATCCGAATTTCAAGTGGTGCATTCAGGTGTTTCTTCCATCTCCTTTATTTATTTGCTACACGGTTCTCGTTTCTTTCAGGGCGCGCGCGTTTCGAGAGAAATGCTTTTTAGCGGCACCGTAAACTCTCTAACGAATCTTCTCCCTTTGATTTTTCAAATAAAACTACCTACGCGTATCGATCAACTTTAATTTCAATTCCAATTGTAACTTCGGTTTGCAAGTTAATATTTGCTTTGCTCTGTAATATTTCAATGCAAATAGCGGTGCGGTAGTGTTACGGTAGTATTTAAAAAAATTCGCAAGACGAGGGATTAACAGAACGAGATCGTGACGTTAGGATCCGCTTCTGTTTCACAAAACGATCGACGAAGAACGTAACGCGTTTGATTGCAGTGTTCGAGCGGATTTTATGCGGATCCGGATCACAAGCGATTAATTTGTCCGGACTGTCGATCCGTGACGTGCGCCCAGTGTCGGAGGCCGGTACGTGTACACGTTTAATAATTGCACACAAAAATGAACCGGCGGGTTACGTAAGCGCGAGCAAACATCCTTTCTGACGGTGGTTTCACTTTCAGTGGGAGAAGCAGCACGAAGGAATTACGTGCGAGCAATTTGCTGCTTGGAAAGACGAGAATGACCCGGATAATCAAGCCGCCGGCTTAGCCAAGCACCTCGCAGATAATGGCATAGATTGTCCCAAATGCAAATTTCGCTACTCCCTATCCAGAGGAGGTAACGTCTTCCAAATGCAGTAACGGAGCTTTACTCCGATCAAAATTACCTTCCTTCCTTAACCCTTTAACGCGCCACTCCGCGTTTCTTCGTACCGTCGTCAATAATAATTTCCACGGTTTTTGTCCACTATTTTGCAACGAAATTTCGTCGGAGGATTAAAATATGTAAACGTTCCTTGCAAAATTAACCATGCTGCGGTTTTCGGGTCGATATTCAACCCAATCGTGTTCTCATTTTTATAAAACGCTTAGCTGGTTTCGAGGCAAAGTATTAATATTTATAGCTGCATATCTCAGTTTCCGCGTTCGTGCTTTTCCTTTTTAAAGTTGCGAAACTTGTACGCGATTGAATTTAGTAGGATTTCGAACACCACGGCAAATGTTTATTTCGTCGGTATTCTTTCGATTAATTTTGACAATCAGAAACACTATCGGAGTCTGGAGATACTCGAAATTCTTTGTCGGCTAACGAATAAGATACAATTAGGAAAAGAATACGAACCGAACGCGTTGCGATTTAATGTTTTCGCGAATTCTCCATATTATTCATATTCCTAACTCTAACTTTATCGTTCAAGATTCTCTTTACTTCTGTCACTGGGTTAATCATTAGTACTGTTAACAAATCGAAGAGATAATGAGAGATAATAAGAAGCACGCCGAGTTTAAATTTACACGAAGGCTCTGCGGCATTCGTAATGGGGTAAGAAGAAGGGTTAAAACGTTCGCATTTGGAAGGATTGCATTTTTCAGGTTGCATGCATTTCACGTGCAGCCAATGCAAGTACGAGTTTTGTTGCGGCTGCGGGAAGGCGTTCATGATGGGAGCGAAGTGCTCGGTGAGCCCGTATTGCGCAAAACTGGGCCTTCACGCTCATCATCCACGGAACTGTCTGTTTTATCTTCGCGATAAGGAACCCGCACAGTTGCAACAGCTGTTAAGAGATAATGGAATCGAGTACGACACCGAGGGTCCGGCCGGGGAGCGCAAGTGCAAAGTGCAGTTGCAGAAAGAAACTCCCGCCGGCGTTGTCGACGCGGTATGCAACTCTGACGTGGTCGAGGGACACGCTGGCTTGTGCAGGTACTTACTTCGTTCCTTCGTTTTCTCTCCCCTGCAACTTTGCATGCGTTCGACCCCGTTACTTTTATACGTACGTTACACGTGAGAACGCCTTTTTCTTCGAAAGCGCGCCGTTACGGTAATCGTGCCGCGGAAAAATTCATACCAACTTGGAGATCAAAAGTAATGCCGCGCACACTTTCCACCGGCATATGTAATTCTTGCGAAAAATAAATTGCAAACGAATGGCTTAACTTGCTCCCGTGCTTACGTTTACGGCGGGCTACGGATTTTTATATCTTTGTCGGATTCGTTTCTTTGAGAGCGGATGGTACAGAAACGAAAGCTAAATGAAGGGTAGCTTCATCCTCTAACAAATAAGTGTTAAAATATCTTCTCCAATTTGACTATTTCATATATATTTTTATACCCTTATATATACTTATCAATTCAATTACGTAACACCGATTAGAACAACGAAACTCTATACGAAGCTACGTTTCTTTTGATATCTTCGAGATCGCTACTTTTCCCCCCATTTCCCAAACACGAACACCTAATATTTTCGCGCAACTCTTTCTACTTTCCTTACTTTTCCTTTCGAATAACTTATCAACGCTAGAACTGCCGATGGTTCAAGTATCCTTGCTTGCACCGTGGTAATACAAAATTTACCCTATTCACGGAAATGCTCTGCTGCATAGATTCGTACGTTTCTCGTAAGAAGTTACACGAGTAGTCGCTACGACCAGTTCTACAGTTAAACGAAACGAAATTAAAGATCTAATGAGGTAGAAGAATTAGGGAAGATGCGATTTAAATATCGAGAAAGGAGAGGCTACCTAATGAATCACTCGTAAAGATCGTCGTTGATTTATCGACGCCATGCTAACACATCAGACCGACATCGACACTTTCACACCTAGCGCTCATTTATCGGAAACAATGGATCATTATATTTTAATTACGAAAGAACATTGTCTGCTGTGTGATCGTCGTACCAACGGCGTGCGATCATCGTGGCTTCCATTAAAATACTTACACGCAACGCTGCCTGTGACTTTGTCAATGGCGGTCTGATTGGTATAATAGCGTTCAATTGAAGTCGTGAATTCTAAAACGGCACAAGTCCACCACCCAACATTTTCACAACAACGATACTGTCTTTCTTTGCTCCGTTTGATCTCTACGCGGTCGATTCGATTCTTGTAAATCTCTGTAGAGATGTCTTTAAAGACTTTGCATCGTCTTAAACGGTTTTGGATTGATCCGAACGAGTTGAAAGGAATTACAGTAACTCGCGTAACGTTGCAAAGAGAACTTGCGATTCGTTGATTCGATTGAAGTTACGAATTGCAAAGCGGCACAGAATTGTAACACCCGCTGCGGTCTTCAACAATCCTATTCAATTTAATCGCAATTGTGAGAAAGAGCAACGTCAATAGAGAAACTTAAATTTACATTTACAAACTTTGTTACGTTTGTCTCAAAACTACCGAATGTTTTATAGAAAAAAATAGCGACACGTTTGGGTAAAAAGATGTCCCAAGGATCGCAGCAGGATTAAAAATCATTTATTTCTCCGATTCTCCCGAGCGTCGTTACTTTTTCCGTTTCACTAAATGTTACCGCACGGATCCTACCAATTATCGAGCACGAAACACATCGAACAGATAATTCGAGTGACGCGAAAAAGTAGACCCGTGCCGTTTTGCGATTCGCAGGGCCCGCGTGTTCCTCTTTTAACGTACCCGTTCGACTACCCAGGATCCACTATATCGAGTACCTAGTCCGAGAGATCGGCAAGAGGCAACTGGAGCCGCTCCCGTTGCTAAACGTAGACGATTTGGAGACCTGCGTGAGACGCGCGGGCATAAAGTTGCCGGCGAATTGGTACGGTCGCGACCCGGAGCATTACAGGAAGGATTTGTGCGAGGTAAACGAAGAGACATCGTGCATGGCACGACTAAATTTCTGGGTACTTTTCCCCGCAGGCAGCACTACATTGAGTACTTGGCGGGCCTGGTACTGAAGGGCAAGCTGGATCCCGTGGCGATCTTTGACTTGAACGACGCCAAGCAAGAGCTGCGCCGACGGGGAAAAGTTCCCCCTGCGAAGGACCAGCAATTGTCCGAGCGGGATTATCTCGAGGCGTGCATTCAGGTGACTAACAAACTCCTTTCCTGCACGTATGCACGTATGCACGCGTATGCACGCCTGCCCCGACACACTGACCCGATTAACACCAAATCCACGAAAGTGGACCTTCGCGCGTGACTTTCGCAGGCGAAATAAAAAGAAACCGGCATGCATTAACAACACGTTCATTGCCGCGCGAGTTTTGTACGTTTTATCGTCGACGAGGCATAGGATAGACTAATCATCGTAACGGCAACTCCTCGATACGCTTTTCCGACTCTCGCGGGAACTTAAATGCGCTCTGTGGCGTCGATTATGCGGCTCGCGAGTTGAAGTTGATTTTATTAAATTTGATAATGATATGGAATTTCAAACAATACGAAATACTATTTATGACGCTAGAACTACTGGCAATTAAGAAGCGTTTCTTTACGCCGGTGAAATTCGAACGATGGATAGTTAAAGGAACGTTTAGTTCGACAGAAATAAATGTTTATATGTTCCACTTGTAGAAAATGACGACAAATTTGCAGAAATGCGTCGGGGTAGATTTATAGAAATTTTATGGGAAATTACGTACGAGTCATTTTAGTCTGAACGAATCTGAACGAGTAATATAAATCTGCCTTTATACGGAAGATTACTGTATTTTGTTATCGATAACGGAGATGTTCGCGACGTTTACGGTTGAGGAACGTAACGATGGAACGTTTTGCAGGTGGTGAGGAAGGAGATTCCATTGGAATGATAGAAGAAGACGAATGCGCGAGTTTCTTCATGCGTCGTGCACATTATTTATTTTATCATACGTAGAGAACGTTTTGCGATCCAAACGGAAGAAGAACAAGAAGAAGAAGAAGAAGATTAAAGGTTGTCTCGTTAAAAATATTCGATGTACAAAAATAGTCCGTCTAGTGGATAGAACTCGCTCTACCGATTCTTTTGTTTTTTTTCTTTTTTTTTTTTTTATAAACAAAGTTAGACGTGACAGCTGTTTTTTATGTAACAACAAGCGACTAGTGTTAACTTTTATAAGATAGCAATAAATCGATTCTCGTCAGAGCTCCGTTAAAAAGCTATGTAGACTCTTTCTCTTTTGGGGCGTCGCGCCTTTGTTCACGATGTCTTTTAATCGATTTATATTCAACTTTTTTAACTTCTGAGTTGACGAAATAAAGTTTGCGGTGTTTCCCACTCTCTTTGCGCTCGTTTCTTTCGATTCTTCCGCGCCGATATTTCCCGCGTCCAAGTTCGAAATCCCAGAAATATTTAACCCGGCCGTTCTATCTTTCGTCCTTTTTTTCCTCTTTTTCTGCGGAGTAATTTCTACCACGCTTTTCATTACTTTTTCCCTTTGAGGCTTACTAAAAGGTATCTTCGTAACGTTCGAACAAACCGAGCACTTCAGCAAAAGTTTATTGGTCTCATTTTTTAAACTCTTTTTAGCCAGACTTTTCTGAACCTTTGGTATTTTCTTCCTATTGTTACTCATAGAATTTAGGATCTTTCTGACGGATTTAGAGACCGGTTTACCCGGTAATATTCTAATAGAATGATCTACGGTGTTCCAAAGAGAACCGCAGTAAGGACACATCGACGAAGGACCAAACTTTTGAGGAGGCAACTGTATTCCTCTACTGAACCTTATGCATTTATCTCTAAGATTAAATATCACGCGTTTAAAGTATGCTCCAATGTTAAAAGCTAGATTTACGGATATTAATTGCGCAATTCGGAAGGGTTTCCCAAGAAATAGATGCTACAGGAGTGGAGAAGAAAGGATATTGAATTATGGTAACTAGACTGTGGATTTTTATGCATTTATGGAAAACTTAAATTTGCAAAAGAATGCAAAACACGCATACTATTTAGAAATACAAGTTACAATGTTTAGAGGGTGAAACTTACGAATATGATACATAGAATTTACAAATTTCGATCGTTTAAAACCATAAAGAATTGTTACGAAATTTTTAGGAAACGCGAGTTTAATAGCATTGCAATGATTAATAATACGGATAAATCCAGAAACGCGCTAACTTCTTAAGATTGCTTAGAACTCAGAAGAGGTTAACTGTGGCCGTAAAAATATGAATTTGCATAAAAACCCGCAGCTATTCGTGTGGTTATTAATCAGAGCCAACAATTACAAGTCGCATAAAAGTAATATTTACGTTTTCTCTAACCTCAAACGTGAAACCCATCAAATCGACGGGCTCCGTAAACCTAGCTTTGATTAATTAAACACACATCAAGATAAGGTTTATCGTATTGGAATGGAAGGATTGCTTACATGTAATGGGTTTGCAAATTTATTCTCTCTGGACACTTTAATCGTGTAACAAATTGATTCACGTTCCACAAGTGCGTTATTCTTTCCATATCTGCTGCTCGGCTACACACGCGACTTAGATATTTGCGTATCGGTGTTCGCGTTACGACGAAGCGTTTGCAATTTACATGTATAGATAATACGCGACTTCAATGATCAAACGCTTTTGCTTCAATAACAGCACTTACACTATTTAAACGTCGTGTAAACGTCGAAGAGCGTGTGCGACTGGTGCCGACGAAGCACCAGTTTAAATTGCGTTTAAAGTGTGTCAGTATACCGAGCGATAAACGCGTTATTATGCTCGGTAAACAGATTACGCGGGCGTCCCGTAAAAGTTCCGATTTTTACGATATCGTGACTAATTAACAACGATCTTTGCATCGTTAGAAAAGGAAAGGGAAAGAATAAAAGAGAAAAAAAAGAAAAGAGACAAAGAATAACCTCGAAATACGATTGCACTGGGTAAACGTCACTATTATTGAGTAACAGGATTGCCAACATACGAAAATGCCGAAGAGGCCGGCGAGATTCCTAAAGCGATCCGTTTAAGAACCGCGATACGTTAACGCGAGCCCGGTGCCGTACCCGCGAACGGTTTCTATTCTATGTAGAAAGAGAACCGCGGAGGGTGTTAGAAAAATTTGTATTTTGTCATCCTTGTCATCGGAGCACCGGGAGTACTGTCAAACAATACTCGGAATAAATTGTTGTCGTAAAGGGGTAAATTAGACAGATCGACATGGGTGACGGGAAGAAGGGCGAGCTACAACCGTTGTTGAAAAACGAGAATGTCACATACAGTTCACACGACAGCGATTTCGTTGGTAAATAATAATCCCGATCGCTGTGACGATCCTAGGGGCAACGATATTATAGGTTTGTTTAATCGGATCGCTTCCACTTACTCGCCTGTGTGTTCCGCTTCAGACGAGACGCATTCAACGATCAGCTTGCTGGCGGCGATAGGGCCGGACGAAGTGCCGCCTCCTTATGAATCCAGCAGTCAAGCTGGCATGCCTATGGTTACTTGTAGAGTTTGTCAGGCTATGATCGATATATCTGTTAAAAGAGACCAACACGTCGTTAAATGTTGTCAGTGCAACGAAGCTACAGTACGTTTTTCGTCTGATTTAACTCTCCTCCAAAGAGGTACCCACCCTTTAGAAATTAAGAGATTCCATTGTTTTGTAGCCGATACGAAACGCGCCGCCGGGAAAGAAGTACGTCCGGTGCCCGTGTAATTGTTTGTTAATATGTAAGACTTCTTCGCAACGTATCGCTTGTCCAAGGCCAAATTGTAAACGTATTATTAATCTTGCTCCGAGTCCAATAACTCCACCAGTCTTATCCGTGCCTGGGATGTGCAGGGTATGCTGTGCCCACTGTCATGACACATTTTTGGTAAGAGATCCAGGAGAAACATGCTCCCTTGTATTCAAATTAATTTCCCTTACATAATAAGTTGGACATCCCTTAGTTCAACACATTGCATAATGCCTTGGCTCGATGTCCCCATTGCCGAAAAATATCCTCTGTGGGTCCAGACTTTGCTAGAGGTCGAGGTATCGCGTTTATCATAGTTGGAGTGATAGCTTTGGTAATCGCGATAGCCGTGACTGTAAGTAATTTTTCTAATAAGTACAACGTTTCTAAAGCTGAGGAGCTTTCTTGGAAAAGGGCTGATAGACTTGCAGGCCGTTTTTCAGTAAATTCTCTCGAATTAAGTACCAAACTCCTGCGATCGAAAAGCACCATAAATTTCGTTTAAATATTGCAGCAATTAAATTTAGAATAGTACTTATGCGTGACTCGCGCGTCGCGATTTAATCGCCACGCTATCTTTTTTTTGGGGCCCTTTTTCCAAAGAGCTCCCAGATTCGTAATAGACTGTGGATTTTTATGCAAATTAATATTTTTTCAACTTGCACGATTAAAGAAATGGAGCTTGAATAAAAATTTGTTTACGCGGTTCGTACGATTTTTTGCAATCCGAAATTATCCATAAGCGCGTAAAAATGCGCGGTCTATTGATAAAGATGCAAGGCAGCTGGAATAACTTTGAAACGGTTTACTATGGGTGCTAACTTTGTTTCCAGGTTGGAACTCACACGTATGTAAAAACTAGCGGTGGAATTTATGTAGCCTATGTCGGTAAGTAGGATGATCTCGAAGATTTGTTTTAATTCTAAATGTAAACCGAACCGGCGAGAAACCGCTTGCAAAAAATCTACTCGTTGGTTTACTTGTTTACACGAATTAATCGACTTATTTCAGCAAGAAATTTGCCCTCTCTCTATCGGATTTTCTTTTTATTTTATTTTCAGGTGCATTTCTCCTAGCACTTTTGTGCCTGGGACGCAGCATTTATTATTGTACAATGAAAATTAGTATGATAGAAGGTCCCATGTAATACCCCTGACGACAATCGCGTGCTAATATTTTAAAACTGATTCCTCTAACATCTATGTCGTATAATAATATATTTAGATCAAATGTTTATAGTAATAATATGACATACAAGTCCTTCTTAGGACGATACTCGGTAGATGTATACATTGTTACGCGCGCGTATGTAAGTTTCGCGTCGCGCGTGTACTCCGCGACAATTCGTACATACACGCGCGCAGATGTGCATGTACGGACAAAGAGAACGTGTATCTAACGTGCGACACTTTCTCACAATAAGTTAATATATCGAGAAGTACTACAAAAGAAGAGAAAAGAAAACGGAGAGAAATGGGAAGGAAAAAGACGGGGTGTCGAATTTTGAAAAGAAGAAGCATTGTTCCTCTGCACTTTTATATATACGAGCACAGGACCAATACGCGATAACCCCATGATATTGTTTTCATAATTGAATTAAAAATATACTATAATATGCTTTCTATATCACAGTAAAACATAAATGAATGCACATAGACCTATAAACCCAAATAAAAGCAACATTCTCGCATGAATATTATTCCAGTTGTTAATAATAGCTTTACGTATATTATGTTTGCAATTCCGAACTTGCCGCGTCGATATCTTTTTCAAAAGCCCCGGTAAATTAATATTGTTTAACAGAGACGTTTTCGAATTTATGTATCATTATTTGACGTGCAAGTAAAATTCTATAAAATACACATTACTATGTTCAAAGTTACTATTCTCAGTCTATTACCACACGTGCTAGGATTCTGCTCGAGTGTCGCGTCTTCTCGGCCATCGCATCCTTATACTTGCAATCATTTCAAAGTGGCCGTTCTTTCATGCGTGATGTATCGAATAAACGTAAATTAAACCGTAGAAACGTTAGTCTTATGATATAAATGATGTTTCAGCATGTACATTTTTACAACGTAACACGCGAAAAGAGATGAGAGAGAAGTAAAAATGTAAGTAAGTATATATGAAATTTGTAACATTGTTAAATTGAACGATTCGTTACTCAGGAAGTAGGGGATGATTCGTTACTTCCGCTTTGTAAGGTTCCCTTCCCCAAACCCAAGGGAATCAATCATGCGTAATACGTGCGTGGTGTAATTTTTATAATCATCAGAACATATTGTTTTTGAATTTAAATCCAACTCGTCGATATAGTAAATAGTAATTGTTACAAACTGCAGAATTTGTTTGTTTCATTTCTTCTTGTCTCTTTGTGAACTCGACCTAAGCTTCTACCGGAAGTTCTAGTAACTTTGCACAAACACACACATATATATATCTATACGTATATATTTGCATTGATTACGCCGAAGCAACGGTTGCCGCCAAAACTCGCAGCATGATCGTACCAATAAAAAGGTATCATTTATCGTTTGCAAATAAATTGTTAAAGAAACGATAGATTTAGCTCGCCGCGCGAACCATAAGATTGTTTGTTATCTTACAGAGACGGCGAACTGGAAGATTGGGCAATTATCGAATTGCAAGGCGATATAAAATTTAATTCCGCGGACTCGACGGCGAACGAAAAAATCGGCCATCTGCACTTCACGAAAACCGGCACCCCGATATTCATAATCGGCGTTCATATATTGCACGGAAAGGAAGTGGAACTTCAAAAGCCGTTCGCGGTTTTGCTAAAGAGTAAAAGCAACGAAGACGGCGCGATAAATGATTCCACGACCGACACGGAATATGTTGTTCGAGCGATCGTAAGAAAGAAGCTAGTTTTTAGATCCAGGCCGAAACATATGATAACGAACGTTCCGAAGCGCAATTGAGATTATTTTGGTGGAAGTAGCCAAAGAATTCTTGGAACTTGCAAAAAGTTGCAAGAAAATGAAACCGGTGTACATTGCAACTCAAAAGATTTCGGGCAAATAAATTAACTATGCGAATGTAAAAAAACGTATTTTTATTGTTACTTTGCGGTCGTCTTGTTTATCTTACACGAGAGTAAAAAAAAACAGTATCCTTAAATCGACTTGTGTATAAATATTATGGAATCTAGTCCTTCATTTCTCCTTCTTCGTCTTCTTCTTCCACCCCTCTTATGTACATCACGTTGTTACATCTGATTAGGACCTCGCCAAGATTGCCGGTGCAATTCCCATCTATGTGCTCCTCCGTATTAGCTAACTGCAAGTTCATGTACCCATCCACGGAAACCAGATAACCTTTATATTCGTGGCCCCATTTCAGTTTTACCATCACAGGTTTCCCCGTTAGACCATTTAGAAATGGTTTTGGATTTATCGGCATCGTTGCAGCCATCATCGAGATTTTTTTTATTTTCTACAACAAAATGTTACGATTTCCGTGTTAGAAACTTACTAGCGAATCGCGAAAATAAAGGAAACTATTGCGGTGATTTGTGCTTTGACTTCGAAATACAATAACATGTATTTCCTTTCATTTGTCACGATTAACACGCGATTAATAATTATTCGAAACTGAGAGAATTATTTTATATACTCTTTAATATGTTTTATGAACGGTAAACCAAATTAATAATGCAACGAAGTAAATTTGTTTCAAACACAGAAATCTCTGCTATTTGCGTGAATGAATAATGAATCGCGCCGTCGTTGAAGACTTTATTTAAATATTTCTTGTAGTTTTGTATATTAAATGCGTTTTCTGTGCCTTTTTGCACATTTCAATTTCTAACAAGCGCACAAAAATTGATTAGACTGAACACGTTTTAGGTTAGCTTCGCACGAAAACATCGCAAAGTTATTTTGCGCGTAGCACGATTAAGCGATTATTTGCTACTCGCGCGACCAACAATATAATACACTTACTCGTTTAAAAAGTAATACACTGCAAGCCGAAACTTGCAACAATTTGAAACGTGTAGAAAGAGAACGCACGATGCTAATGTACTCGCGTACGAAATTGGATATAATCTCCTCTATGGAAAGCTAACCCAAAAGCCAAACTTGTCAAAAGGATCGCGACACGATTCTACGAAATATTTTTATACAAACTCGATAAAAGTTTCCACTATTATTTGTACAAATTTATATATGAGCGTTTGGCAATCCTGCGATTAATTAGACGTATTCGCCGATAAAGTTTGGTAAACGGAATTAAATCGCTGTCCGAGTAAGCTTTCGCCGAGGCGCGATCAAATATGAATATTTTACCGAAAAAAAGGTACGATTAAATTTGATTCTTTGCGAGAATGTTAAGTAAGGTTTTTCGGATGAGTTGCGGACGATAAAAATCATATTTTTTAGGTGGCATGTTCGCACTAAGGAAAATATCGCTCGCGTCCGACGGGACGAAGCACAAGCGGCGGAGGAGGAAAGAGTTAAATTGGAACGTGCTCGAAAAGCTGTAGGTGTCGATGAGATTGAAAGAAACTAATTTAAAACAGAGTTGAGCATTTGAATAATTATTAGGTGTATTAACAAGTAGTTTGCCATTTCCAAAGGGACCAATGAATTTGTTTTTGCGAAAGACAAACATTCTTTCTAGCAGGAATCCATAGCTGACCTGAAATATTTCATAATGAATTAAAGAATAACAGTAACTATTAGATTGTGGATTTTTATGCATTCATGAGAAATTTAATCATGTTAAAAAGTATAGAACGAATGCAATACGTAAAGTAGTATAAAATGTATAAAATACAGTAGAAATTGTAACATTCAGAAGATAAAACAACTCTTGCCTAAAGTCCTATTTCTTTAATTTTATTTACAAGAGTATGAATCTGCATAAAAATGCATAGTCTAGTAATTATACTTAGGATAGATGTTTGATCTTTTTTAAAGCAAAGCGTGAATGTACCAAACGAAATGAATTATTCACTGGTGCACCTCATATTTATTTAACATAATTAATCCAAATAAATTCTGTTTAGTTCAATATTTTATTCACGGAATAATTATTCGGTATCCATAATAAACTATTCTCTATTTTAAGTTACACTAATGTCGCATCAATCGTTCGAATAATTCCACCTAAAATTAACAAACCTCCCGAATTAAAAATCCTCCGTTTAGGAAGCCGAAGCCAGGATCGATCTTCTGAGAGAAAAAGCCAGATCGAACTACGATGGACGAACAGAGGAATCGAAAACCGAAGCGGACGCGTGTTCCTCGAAAACGTGGGACCACGTTAATTTCTTCGCCGAACTCGAGGAAGGAAAGCTCGACTACAATAAACCTAACGCGGAACACGAAAAGGAGAAGAAAGAGGAACGAGAGAAGTATGAGAAACAGATCGGCTATCTCACGTATCTCGGCCAAGACACAAACGAAGCTACAGGCAAGAAGAATTGGTACGAAGAATTGCCCGAGAGATTGCGAGACATGGAAAAAGACGTGGAGGTGGAGACGAAGAAGAAGACGCTGGACGATCCGATTCGCGATATCAAGAAATATTTGAGCATCATGGGAGCCGGCTGCACGGAGAAATCTTCAAAACTCAAGTCAGAGTCTGTTAAGAGAAAGAGGAACGATTCGGATGATAGCGATTCGGACCACAAGAGATCTTCGAAGAGGCACAAGCACAAGAAGTCTAAGAAGAATAGAAAAGAAAGGTATAGAGATGCGGAAACGGCGGCGAGCGTGGATATAAAAAAATTGCGAGCGGAAAGATTGCTGAGAGAGCAGAGCGAAAAATTGAGGGCGGAAGCTTTGTTGGCTAAATTACGGGGGGATACGGTCCCAGCGGCGGTCCCCGAGACTCAGCCTAAGCCTGCAATTAAACAGAAGTACCATTCGCAATTTTTCCCTGAAATTGCTAGACAAAACGCCGAAAGAACTCCGAATGCGCGTTCGCTAAAAGAACAGTAAAACGTAAACTGGTCTTTACTTTTACGATTACAATTAGGGGTTGAAACCAGTTACGATATCAATTCCGGTTCTTAAAACATGTATGGGGAACCCTTATGTCGAGTAACTGTTACGAGGAACAAATATTTCTTAATGTATTGGTTTCAGTTTCGATTCTTTGGTAGCCGATTTTTTTTTATCGATTCCATAGCTGTTATTTTCCGATCTTATATCGGTTCTAAAGCAGTTTATATCGGTTCTAACGCTCCTGAAGAACCGGAAACGAAATCGATAACTGTATCAAACGGATCTTTTATATAACAGTTTCAAACTGTTAGTTTTGGAAAGTTTTCATTGCAATTAGTAGACTGCGGATTCTTGTGTATGCACGATAAAAAATACGGGATACGCGCAGAATGCAAAAGTTTGGGTTGCAGAATTTCGCGTAACAATTACGTATTTATTTTTATTGCGATTATGTAAACATCTTTGCTGAATCTACATATGTGCAATCAATTAGTATTAACAATAAAAATGCTGGGCAACCAGAGTTAAACAGCTGATACAATTTATTATGCGACTCCTGAATTGTTTCTAGTTTATAAGGCGCGATTGAGTAATCCGAAAAGAAAATCGCTATTCTGTCGGTGAAGTAGGTATCTTTCATTCCGTGTAAATTAAAAACTAAAACATCAGTAAATATATAAATTATTATATTTTGATTCCAATAAATTTTTTAATTAGAAGCCGAGATCTAAGCATTTTTCTAATCGTATCGGGGGCGAAGTGTTAACGCGTCACACGAACTTCCTTATGTTTCGCGAACCGAGGCACGTATACGAATGAAACCTTGGATTATTATCCATTCCACTCCGCACTTTCGGTTTCTGGTGGTTTCGTTCGCGGCGCGAGCTTAAATTCCGAAAGCTAAGCTTTTTTCTACTCGCATCGAGGTCCGACACTTGACGCGTCACACGAAATGTCGTATTTTTCGCGAACCGTGTCACTTATACGTATGAAACCTTGGATTATTATCCATTCCACTGCGCACTTTCGGTTTCTGGTGGTTTCGTTCGCGGCGCGAGCTTAAATTCCGAAAGCTAAGCTTTTTTCTATTCGCATCGAGGTCCGACACTTGACGCGTCACACGAAATATCGTATATTTCGTGAACCGAGGCACTTATACGTATGAAACCTTGGATTATTATCCATTCCATTCCGCACTTTCGGTTTCTGGTGGTTTCGTTCGCGGCGCGAGCTTAAATTCCGAAAGCTAAGCTTTTTTCTATTCGCTTCGAGGTCCGACACTTGACGCGTCACACGAAATGTCGTATATTTCGTGAACCGAGGCACTTATACGTATGAAACCTTGGATTATTATCCATTCCACTGCGCACTTTCGGTTTCTGGTGGTTTCGTTCGCGGCGCGAGCTTAAATTCCGAAAGCTAAGCTTTTTTCTATTCGCATCGAGGTCCGACACTTGACGCGTCACACGAAATGTCGTATATTTCGTGAACCGAGGCACTTATACGTATGAAACCTTGGATTATTATCCATTCCACTGCGCACTTTCGGTTTCTGGTGGTTTCGTTCGCGGCGCGAGCTTAAATTCCGAAAGCTAAGCTTTTTTCTATTCGCATCGAGGTCCGACACTTGACGCGTCACACGAAATATCGTATATTTCGTGAACCGAGGCACTTATACGTATGAAACCTTGGATTATTATCCATTCCATTCCGCACTTTCGGTTTCTGGTGGTTTCGTTCGCGGCGCGAGCTTAAATTCCGAAAGCTAAGCTTTTTTCTACTCGCATCGAGGTCCGACACTTGACGCGTCACACGAAATGTCGTATTTTTCGCGAACCGTGTCACTTATACGTATGAAACCTTGGATTATTATCCATTCCACTGCGCACTTTCGGTTTCTGGTGGTTTCGTTCGCGGCGCGAGCTTAAATTCCGAAAGCTAAGCTTTTTTCTATTCGCATCGAGGTCCGCCACTTGACGCGTCACACGAAATGTCGTATTTTTCGCGAACCAAGGCACTTATACGTATGAAACCTTGGATTATTATCCATTCCACTGCGCACTTTCGGTTTCTGGTGGTTTCGTTCGCGGCGCGAGCTTAAATTCCGAAAGCTAAGCTTTTTTCTATTCGCATCGAGGTCCGACACTTGACGCGTCACACGAAATATCGTATATTTCGTGAACCGAGGCACTTATACGTATGAAACCTTGGATTATTATCCATTCCATTCCGCACTTTCGGTTTCTGGTGGTTTCGTTCGCGGCGCGAGCTTAAATTCCGAAAGCTAAGCTTTTTTCTATTCGCTTCGAGGTCCGACACTTGACGCGTCACACGAAATGTCGTATATTTCGTGAACCGAGGCACTTATACGTATGAAACCTTGGATTATTATCCATTCCACTGCGCACTTTCGGTTTCTGGTGGTTTCGTTCGCGGCGCGAGCTTAAATTCCGAAAGCTAAGCTTTTTTCTATTCGCATCGAGGTCCGACACTTGACGCGTCACACGAAATGTCGTATATTTCGTGAACCGAGGCACTTATACGTATGAAACCTTGGATTATTATCCATTCCACTGCGCACTTTCGGTTTCTGGTGGTTTCGTTCGCGGCGCGAGCTTAAATTCCGAAAGCTAAGCTTTTTTCTATTCGCATCGAGGTCCGACACTTGACGCGTCACACGAAATATCGTATATTTCGTGAACCGAGGCACTTATACGTATGAAACCTTGGATTATTATCCATTCCATTCCGCACTTTCGGTTTCTGGTGGTTTCGTTCGCGGCGCGAGCTTAAATTCCGAAAGCTAAGCTTTTTTCTACTCGCATCGAGGTCCGACACTTGACGCGTCACACGAAATGTCGTATTTTTCGCGAACCGTGTCACTTATACGTATGAAACCTTGGATTATTATCCATTCCACTGCGCACTTTCGGTTTCTGGTGGTTTCGTTCGCGGCGCGAGCTTAAATTCCGAAAGCTAAGCTTTTTTCTATTCGCATCGAGGTCCGACACTTGACGCGTCACACGAAATGTCGTATATTTCGTGAACCGAGGCACTTATACGTATGAAACCTTGGATTATTATCCATTCCACTGCGCACTTTCGGTTTCTGGTGGTTTCGTTCGCGGCGCGAGCTTAAATTCCGAAAGCTAAGCTTTTTTCTATTCGCATCGAGGTCCGACACTTGACGCGTCACACGAAATGTCGTATATTTCGTGAACCGAGGCACTTATACGTATGAAACCTTGGATTATTATCCATTCCACTGCGCACTTTCGGTTTCTGGTGGTTTCGTTCGCGGCGCGAGCTTAAATTCCGAAAGCTAAGCTTTTTTCTATTCGCATCGAGGTCCGACACTTGACGCGTCACACGAAATGTCGTATATTTCGTGAACCGAGGCACTTATACGTATGAAACCTTGGATTATTATCCATTCCACTGCGCACTTTCGGTTTCTGGTGGTTTCGTTCGCGGCGCGAGCTTAAATTCCGAAAGCTAAGCTTTTTTCTATTCGCATCGAGGTCCGACACTTGACGCGTCACACGAAATGTCGTATATTTCGTGAACCGAGGCACTTATACGTATGAAACCTTGGATTATTATCCATTCCACTGCGCACTTTCGGTTTCTGGTGGTTTCGTTCGCGGCGCGAGCTTAAATTCCGAAAGCTAAGCTTTTTTCTATTCGCATCGAGGTCCGACACTTGACGCGTCACACGAAATGTCGTATATTTCGTGAACCGAGGCACTTATACGTATGAAACCTTGGATTATTATCCATTCCACTGCGCACTTTCGGTTTCTGGTGGTTTCGTTCGCGGCGCGAGCTTAAATTCCGAAAGCTAAGCTTTTTTCTATTCGCATCGAGGTCCGACACTTGACGCGTCACACGAAATGTCGTATATTTCGTGAACCGAGGCACTTATACGTATGAAACCTTGGATTATTATCCATTCCACTGCGCACTTTCGGTTTCTGGTGGTTTCGTTCGCGGCGCGAGCTTAAATTCCGAAAGCTAAGCTTTTTTCTATTCGCATCGAGGCCCGACACTTGACGCGTCACACGAAATGTCGTATTTTTCGCGAACCGAGGCACTTATACGTATGAAACCGTGGATTATTATCCATTCCACTCCGCACTTTCGGTTTTTAGTGGTTTGGTTCGCGGCGCGAGCTTAAATTCCGAAAGCTAAGCTTTTTTCTATTGGCATCGAGGTGCGCCACTTGACGCGTCACACGAAATGTCGTATTTTTCGCGAACCGAGGCACTTATACGTATGAAACCTTGGATTATTATCCATTCCACTGCGCACTTTCGGTTTCTGGTGGTTTCGTTCGCAGCGCGAGCTTAAATTCCGAAAGTTAAGCTTTTTTGTAATCACACTGAGATCCGACACATGGCGCGTCACACGAAATTTCGTATTTTTCGCCAACCGCGGCACTTATACGAATGAAACCTTGGATTATTATCGATTCTACTCCGTATTTTCGGTTTCTGGTGGTTTCGTTCGCGTCGCGAGCTTAGATTCCGAAATCGAAGCATTTTTCTAATCGCATCGAGATCGGAGAGTAGTCGCGCCACCCTAAATTCCTTATATGTCGCGTACCGATGCGCGTATCTGATTAAAAGCACGCGATTATCGTTCGCTACAGTCCGCGTTTTCATTTTAGGCCAACCTCGACGGAAAGAAACGTTTAGGAACCGATATCTAAGCATTTTTTTAATGCTATCGATAATGGCGTCCTAACGCGGCACGCGTCTACCGTTACTGACCGTTACTTAGTCGTTTCCCGCGTAAAAATAGCGGGAACGAAAGCTTCGGTGCAAAGTATCGTGCGCGCGCAATTTAAAATTATTTTGTCTAAAATACCAACGAAACCCTACATTGTTATATATGAAAAAAAATCTAAAATTGAATTCTAAGTGCAGTGAATGTAGTAATATAACGCAACGCTACCGTGTAGAAGCTGAAAAAGAAGCATTTCTACTGGAGCTTATTCTTTCACTGCTGCCCTTTAATTGGAGCCAAGGTTCATTGATATAGGACGTCCAGAAGCGATGTTATAAGAGTTTAAATATCGTATTACGTTTTTGCTTATATCTCGGCTTCTAGACGTCCTATATCGATGAACCTTGGCTTAAATTAAATGGGAAGCTCCGCAAAATATTATCCTACAGTCGTTTGCACCTAGCCCCAGCAATTCATTTGTTATAAACAAATACTTTGGGCTCTGGTAGATTACTCAGACAGTCTCTAAAGAGAAATATTCATTGCTCAGCTCCTAGACGTCCGATTTCAATGCCCCTGGGCTTAAATTAAAGGGGAAGGTCCCAGGAATGTTACTCTGTAAGTAATTTGTTGATAAACATTGTGGTTAATTTATTATAAACAAATATTTCCTATTTTTTGCAACTACTCGAAAACTATGCTTGGGACGGCATTAAAGGTATGTGGGGAGTATTCCTTGGACTTTTCCCTTTAATTTGAGCCGCGGATGATCGAAATCTGACGTCTAGAAGCGGAGATATTAATTTTTAAAGAAAACTGGAAAAGTTTTGTCAGTTTACGTGTTAAGAGGGAAATTCAATTCTGAAGCGGCAAAGGTATTGGCCAAATCGGTGACTTTTTTCGACGCGCCATCTAGCGGTAGAAAGGTGGAACTAATCCTGCAATTTAATGAATAAATCTTGTTTAATTAAAAAATTAATATCTCTGCTTATAGGCATCGGATCGGGACAAACGACCATTCAAATTAAAGGGGAGACTTCCGGCTACAAGATAGGATAGGTGCCATCTCGGTAGCGCTTGCGGTTCGGAAGTTATAAGCGTTTATTTCATATAATTAAGTATAATTAAAAAAGTACAAACGCAATCGCTTTTAAGCCTACTAGGACACGTTCCGCAGGTCCTAAGCTTTAATTTGAGTCATGGTTGGTTTGTATAGCACGCCCAGAAGTGAAGATATAAGCGTTTAAAGATTTTATTATATTTATACTTATATCTTTGCTTCTAGGCGTGCTATACTGATAAACCTAGACTTAAATTAAAGCGTACGACCTCCGGAATATATTCTAGTGGGTTTAAAAGCGATTGCCTTTGCAGTTTTTTAATTATACTTAATTATAGGAAATAAACGCTTATAACTTTCGAACCGCAAATGCTACCGAGATGGCACCTATCCTATCTTGTAGCCGGAAGTCTCCCCTTTAATTTGAATGGTCATTTGTCCCGATCCGATGCCTAGAAGCAGAGATATTAATTTTTTAATTAAACAAGATTTACTCATTAAATTGCAGGATTAGTTCCACCTTTCTACCGCTAGATGGCGCGTCGAAAAAAGTCACCGATTTGGCCAATACCTTTGCCGCTTCAGAATTGAATTTTCCTCTTAACACGTAAACTGACAAAACTTTTCCAGTTTTCTTTAAAAATTAATATCTCCGCTTCTAGACGTCGGATTTCGATCATCCGCGGCTCAAATTAAAGGGAAAAGTCCAATGAATACTCTCCATATACTTTTAATGCCGTCCCAAGTATAGTTTTCGAGCAGCTGCAAAAAATAGGAAATATTTGTTTATAACAAATTAACCGCATTGTTTATCAACAAATTACTTACAGAGTAACATTCCTGGGACCTTCCCCTTTAATTTAAGCCCAGGGGCATTGAAATCGAACGTCTAGGAGCTGAGAAATTAATTTTTTTCTTCAAGTAGATTCTGAATAATCTACGATGACGCGATATATATTTGTTTATAACAAATGAACTGCAAGGGCTACTTACAAGTCGCTATAAGATAATATTATTATGTCCTTCCCCTTTAATTCAAGCCAAGGGGCATTGAATTCGGACGTCTAGAAGCAGAGAAATTAATTTTTTTCCTCAGATACTTTCTGAGTAATCTACGATGACGCGATATATATTTGTTTATAACAAATGAACTGCATGGGTTAGTTGCAAATGGCTATAAGGTAATATTGTTAGGACCTTCTCCTTTAATTCAAGCCAAGGGACATTGAAATCGGACGTCGAGAAGCAGAGAAATTAATTTTTTTCTTCAGGTACTACTTTCTGAGTAATTAACGATGATGCGATATACGTATATTTGTTTATAACAAATGAACTGCAAGGGCTAGTTCCAAAAGGCTACATGATAATAATTTTGTGACCTTCCCCTTTAATTCAAGCCAAGGGGCATTGAAATCGGACGTCTAGAAGCAGAGAAATTAATTTTTTTCTTCAGGTACTACTTTCTGAGTAATTTACGATGGTGCGATATACGTATATTTGTTTATAACAAATGAACTGCCAGGGCTAATTGCAAAAGGCTGTAGGATAATATTCCTGGGACCGTTCCCTTTCATTTAAGCCAAGAGGCATTGAAATCGGACATCTAAAAGCCGAGAAAATATATTTCCTCAGCTACTTTCTGAGTAATCTACCATGGCGGGCTATATATTTGTTTATAATAAATGAACTGCAACGGCCAGTTGCAAATGGTTGTAAGATAACATTCCTGGGACGTTTCCCTTTCATTTAAGCCGAGAAGCATTGAAATCTGTCCACTAGAAGCCGAAATATTTTGTTATAGACGATGGTCGAACATAGACGAGGTACAAGATCAACTATCCCTCACCGAATGCAACGTGGATATCCAAATAATCGTATAGTTTCTTCATAATAACCTATCCTAATTACGTGAAACGGTTTCATCTAAATCCTATTTTTTATTGCCAAAATATAACTGTCTAAGCAGAAGACGACGTTTGCTTATTCTTTATACTACACTTGAACACCTACTAAAGTAACTCAATCTTTAGATCGCCGCCATTTTGAAACAGTTTAATATTCTTGTATTCGTCTTAGCGTATACAAAATAGGGAAGCTTCCTCTTTAAAATCCTCTTTGTTTCATCTAAATTCTATTTTTTGTTGGAAAAATATGAACGTCGAAAGAGAAGAGTACGTTTTACACTTTTCTAGTAAACCCCAAAACATTGATTAAAACGTCTCGAACTTTAACTCGCCGCCATTTTGAAACCCATTGAACATTTTCAAAATCCCTGCACCACAATAATCGGTAAACCTTCCTCTTTCAAACACTTTTTGGCTCACATTAATCCGACTTTCGGTTGTCGAGATATCATCATCTGAAGAAAAGAGTAATTTTTTACTATTTCCCAAACCACGTCAAAACACCTATGTATATTAAAACCTTTCAAAATTCAACTCGCCGCCATTTTGAAACGGATCGAACGTTTTCAAAATCCCTGCATCGACATGATCGGTGAACCTTTCCCTTTAAAATGCTTTTTGTTTCACCTAAGTCCGACTTTCGGTTGCCGAGATATCATCGTTTAAAGACAAGTATAATTTTTTTCCGCGTTTCTCGGCCTCCGCGAAATGCCCTACTTTACTACTACACCATTCGTAGTATGCACAGGTCAGTTTTACTACGTCTACTACGAAGCGTACGCCTTTCCAGGAATTTAAGTAGGTCAAGCGCCATTCATAAACTCCGCGCGCGCCAACCGTAAGGGTAAACTTTAAACGGCCATATCTCGCGAACGAGTTCAGATATCGACGTGAAACAAAAAGCAAATTAAAGGGCATATTTTTCTCTATCTCCGGAATCATCCGTTCTCCATTTATCACGATCGCAAGCGTAGTTACGGAACGAAGAACGCGGGGGACGCAGGAATTTTTTTTGAGAAAACTAAGTATCCAAAATTCTTGAAACTCGGTGAGAAGTTGGATCTGTGGATGGAGAAACGTTGGGAATTTTTGCGAGAGGAAATTCGAAGAACAATAGCGTGTGCGTCTCGCTATTGAAAAAAGAACGGTGCGTAACGATGGTGAAGTTTGGGAATTTTTTGGAGGGAAAGTATGAATCGAAACGTCTCCAAAGTTCGCGCATGGTTGACGCTGACATTGAAGAGTATTTGAGAATTTTTTCGCAAGGAAATTCGAAGTACAATGGCGTCCGCACAGTCAGATATGAATTATGTGGTTAAAAAACCACGCGACGAAGTTGTGGTAAATTATTGGAATTTTTTGAAAGAGAACCACAAATCCAAAACTCACAAACGTGGGCATATAATTAGATCTACTATTGAGCAGCATCTTCCCCTTTAATTTAAGCCAAGGGGCAACGAAATCGGACATCTAGAAACAGAGAAATGAATATTTTTCCTCGGACACCTTCTGAATAATCTGCCATGACTCGATATATTTGTTTATAACAAATGAAACGCAAGGGCTAATTGCAAATGGGTATAAGGTAATATTCGTAGGACCTTCCCCTTTAATTTAAGCTAAGGGGCATTGCAATCGGACGTCTAGGAGCCGAGAAATTAATATTGTTCTTCGGATACTGTCTGAGTAATCTACCATGGCGCGATATATTTGTTTATAACAAATAAACTACAATGGCTAGGTGCAAAATACTGTAAGATAATATTCTTGGCACCTTGCACTTTAATTTAAACCAAGGGGCATTGAAATCGGACGTCTAGGAGCCGAGCAATTAATATTGTTCTTCGGATACTGACTGAGTAATCTACCATGACGCGATATATTTGTTTATAACAAATGAACTGCAAGGTCTACTTGCAAAAACCCGTAGGATAATATACTTGGCACCTTGCACTTTAATTCGTGCCAAGGGGCATTGAAATCGGACGTCTAGGAGCCGAGCAATTAATATTGTTCTTCGGATACTGACTGAGTAATCTACCATGACGCGATATATTTGTTTATAACAACGGAACTGCAAAGGCTACTTGCAAAAGCCTGCAGGATAATATTCTTGGGTCCTTTCACTATAATTTAAGCCGAGGGGCATTGAAACCGGACGTCTAGGTGCCGACAAATGAATATTTCTCTTTAGAGACTGTCTGAGTAATCTACCAGAGCCCAAAGTATTTGTTTATAACAAATGAATTGCTGGGGCTAGGTGCAAACGACTGTAGGATAATATTTTGCGGAGCTTCCCATTTAATTTAAGCCAAGGTTCATCGATATAGGTCGTCCAGAAGCCGAGATATAAGCAAAAACGTAATACGATCAATAACATTGATCTGCCAAATAACTTTCCTGTGACGTCTCCATTTAATTTAAGACAAGTGGCATCGAAATCGGATGTCTAGAAGCTGAGTAAATAGTATTTTTCTTCAGACACTTTTGAAATAATATGATTCGTAAATACAGTTGAAACAAAAAGAAACGTGCAAAAGAGCAGTGAAAACAAAAACACGCAGGTTCTACGAAAGCTTAGCAATCTTTCGGGATTATATATACAAGTGTAGCTATCGTGTACTGCAACGTTGTAAGATGTAGTTAAAATAAACATCTCTTTCCACAAAACATGTTAAAAACATACAGAAATATTACGCGCGATACTTTACGCGTACTCCAAACTAAGTCACACCTGCACTAAACTAACAAAGCTTCAACGTAGATCATATTCGTAGCAGTTTATATAATACTAATTTATAGTTTACTAATTTATATTAATACAGTATTAAAGTAGAAACGCGCGGCGTGCAAAATATTAACACGACCAAAGGTACGCGTAACTTGCATTTGGACATTTAAGTAGTTTGTGGCGGCTCTCCTGCACCTACCACTAGAGGGACATACGAAATAGGCTTTCTCGAAAGTACTCGCTCCAACTACCTCGTCCATATATATACCGCCTTTAACCTTCCTTCCAATATCCCAACGTCTAAGGCAGGGCCTGCTAGGTAGCCGCACTGATGAGTCCCCACTAGCAGCAGGCCCAGGACGAAACGCAACACCCTTCCTTTTCCTATCCTATCCCCTCTCCACAGCGCCACAAGTTCATTCTTAGAAACTGGTAGCTGTAAAACGTAATCGAAGATCGAAGCAAGTAAACGAAAGTTCTATAAGGTGAAATCAAAACTAAAGTATAAGTATATACACGTTGGTATCGTTTTCCAAAGAATGAAAAACGCCAAAGAAACTATATTATAAGCAGCAAAAGTTCTCATCTATTATACATAAATTAATCTCCATCTTCTTTTATAAACTTTACTTTATTACTAGTTATTTAATTTAACCCATTGAAGTCTTTTATGTAATATGTGGTACAATAATAATAGCGATTATTTAAAAAATTATGTAGGGGTGGGGGGTCAATAATCCTAATTGGCTCCTCCATATTTCTTTAGGCCAAGTGTTTGCGGGGGGTTTCAGTCCTTCCGTGGAGCTTGACGTGGGATGACGTGTGGCGTTCGCTCCTTCAATTTTTCCAGGTACGTAAATTCAATTTATTCGCGCCTAATCATTTCCCAAACCTTATTATCCTTTAATTTACCTCTATTCCAACTGTTTTTTACCCGTAACACGTTTCTAATACTAAATTTGATTAAATTACGCGTAAATTTCTGTCGACGTTCGCGTACCCTCCCCCTCTCCGCCCTCTGACTTTGTTCTTCCGATTTTGGCAAAATTTCATCACTTTTCCATAATGTTTCACCTTTAGCAGTTAATGTAGAGCTTAATAAGTATGTGTTTATCATTAATTTGTTATCAGTTGGGCTTTTTGGTCTGTTGCAGAACTTTGCTAGCGATACGAAAGAAGGAAAATAACGCGAAGCAATAGCGAGAGGAAGCCATTACACTTGGCGGGAGATCTTTGATTGCGTTTTATTACAGTTTCTCGCAGCGATTAGGTAAATATATTCGTCTAGTTTTGTTCCATTCTTGTAAACATATACGTATTTTATTAAACTATCATTAATCGGTTGGGTTAGTAAGTATAATTGAGTAATTGTTACCGTGGTTCATCGTAACGATCGAAAGTGGAATCGTCCACATTTGGCGCGAAATTATTTCGAACGCAAAATGGCGTCATAATCCGCGCTTCGTACGTTAGGCACAATAACACCGAGTCATTGTTCGTATTGCACTACAAATAATCACGCGAATTATCACAGAATTATACCGTCGCAAATATTATAACAAAATATACAAAAAATATCATAACAAAATATTATAATATCACGAACTTTTCTTCTTCTTAACCGTTAAGTAACTAATTACTTCGGAATCGAGTTTCTAACCAATTTTACAATAAAGATAAATGAACAAAGATTTCATCTAGTCCCAGATTTATACATATTATCTTTCAATTTTAATATTTGCGGTCTGCAATCGCCTCAGTATACCACTTATAAACTTCTACTATTAAAAAGCTATTCATTCGCGAGGGAAGCACAGACTGTATTGCGTACGTTTTTTAATCTAGTCACGGTTTATTAGCTTCTCTCCAACCACACGTATTATTTACTATTGGCCCTGTGTTGACCTCCGTGGCAGTTTTCGGCCAACGGTAAACAATTCGTGTGCTGCTGGTAGACTGTAACGAGAGTGGGGATGTAAACACACGTCTGCCTTCTCGTCGTCCTCCCGGCGAATAACGCACGCGGCAACGTGAATTTTCGTACACGAACAATGACTCTGAATCGCGACATTAGTTTAATATCTTTTTGCGTGTTCAGTGGCATCTTCCGAAGAAACCTCAAGCCTTCGAAGGAAATCTCGGGCGACGCGTCACACGGGTAAATGTAAGTATCGTTAACCAGAATTCGATCATTATTACTATACTTAACCTATTAACTGCGGATCACGAGTTAACTTCTGTTTACGGGTTATTAATGTTTCGGATATACTATTTTACTTTCTCGGAAATTCCTTACGTCGGTATCAGAAACACGTTATTTCACATTTGTATTCACTGCAATTAAACGCACTTCAAACAATATTAATTCCTGTTTATTCAGTTTTACTTCTTCGTATGAAAAACATTCAGACCGAAGAATTCTGCAGCTAACACATTAAAGCATGCAATATTTTTTAACGTTCTTTTTAACTCTTTTTCGATGAACGTGTTTCAGTACGTACAACTTTAAAGATCATTACGAACTAGCAACGATCAGTAATACCAATAGATCTAGTAATAGCTAACAATGCGTGTTTTTCTGTTTGTTTTAGAAATTCGTCGAAACTACCTGGTGGATTTGACGTCTTTGGGGACTTCGGATCAACGATTTTTTGAACTTCCCCAGTGCTGAGAGTTGCAGTAATCCCGTTCGTGCTTTTTTTTGCGGCGAGCTGATCTAGTCTGCGATCGGTGAGTCGCTTGCTTTATGGTTCCTCCGATCCCCAATCATGCCGCAGGACGATTGGTCCGAATCGGCACGGGGATTGGTTGTATTTTTTATTTGTTTACAAGCACAGTGACCGCGAGTACGCCTCGTACCCGTGAGTGGTAACATTCTCTCGTTGTGTTTTATTTATCAGCTCAGGCTAGGGTCTTCTTGCACTATTTTCTATTCCATTATTCTAATCGTACTCTAATCTAGCGATAAAAAATTGATATTTAGTCTGCATATTGATCGTTTGTACGAGCCTCCGGTTCTTATAACGCGCTTCTAGTTTTCCACGATTAGTCACTTTGCGATTAGGGAACCTCGTGCTTAGATCTAAGTTTCAGCGAGCATCGCGCTCGCAGAAAGGAAGAGGCTACGTGCCAAAGAGGCCCGGCAAATTGCCTTAGAAGAGGGCAACTATCAATGGCTTTCCATATTTTTCATTCGGAAAAGGAATGGAAAGTCATTCTCGTTACTACTTTGTCACTCTGCTTGTAGTTAGCTTTGCATGCTCGTAGTTTGCGTTAAGTTGGTGCGTATAAAATGTTGCTTTTTTCAAACCGAAAATGTTAAATATAAATAATTCGATTAATTTATTTTTATTACTGCCTTTAAGATCGTTCGCTAGCGTTGCGTTTCCAAAGCAAATAGTTAAACGTAAAAGATATAGTTTGATTATTTTTATTAGTGCCTTTCAAATCATTTGCCAGCGTTGTTCTTTTTTTTTAAAGCAAAAAGGGTAAATATAAAAGTCGTAATTTGATTATTTTCATTAGTGTTCTTAAGATCGTTTGCTAGCAAATTTAGAAGTAAATTCAATCATGCATATACGTTGCATCGAGCAACGATCATTTTATCATTTTTTCCTTTCTTTGGTACAATTTTTGGAGACTCAAAAAGTTGCTTTTATATATTCCGTTTATTCATGATGTCGAACACCGAAGTTTTCACAATTTTATTGTAATGCACGCGTATCTATATTCTAGCTAATTTCCTCTTTAACGTGGTTCATCGCGATTGGCGATTTTATAGGATTAAAGAATGGCATCCCCATTCGTTAATTTGAAACTTTGAAAAAAGCGATATTTCACGTGCGCCAACTTAATTTTAATTTCAGGTACTGGCCGGCGGACAGCGTCGGCCCATCGTCCACTTTCACTGGGCAAATCGCGGTTTTTTAATTAGCGTCGCGAGAAATTAATTACGGTTTGAATTAGTGTTGCGGGGAATTGATTACGGTTTAAATTAGCGTTGCGGGGCGGCAAAGTCGCGGGTTGTTTTATTTCAGAGTCGCGAACGGAGTATCAATCTCACGGGTTTTGCATTAGCGTTGCGAAAAGAAAGAAAATCGCGTTTGATTTAGCGTTGCGAATTGTAAAATATCGCGATTGCTTTTGGTAACGTTTGCTATTAATCCCCTACTATTATCGAGCGATATTACGGTACGGTAATAATAATTAGCTTTGTAGCGTTGCGTTTGCCAAGTAAGTTTTCTCTTGTATAAAAATGATCAATTTAGTTTCCCCCTTTAGCGTTACGTTAACAAATGATCGCGCGTATCAAAGTAGCGTCGCGATTATGCCGAAAAGACCAACGATCTTCTTTCTTAATTTTTGTAATTCTTTTTCAGCGCCACTTTTGTGGCTTCTTCACTTGTATGTACTTTAATTTGAATATTCGAACGATTTTTCTAAGCTTCGTTTCGCCGTTCATTTCGCGCAACGGCATATAGAAAGGAACGTTTATTTTGGGTGGGTCTACGATGCTGAAAAATTAGCAACGACGCGTTGCTATTATTAATTGCATTGCCAATAATTTATATTGGCCATTTTATTGGCTACGCGTATAGATAGAAACTTTTGTGTGCGTGTGTGTATATACATATTTACATTTAGGGGAAGAGTTTAATAATTCAGTGACTTTCAAAGCCAATAAAAGCGAGTAAATTGGCTGCGCTTATGGGCAGACATTTTCGTGTATATTTCATTTTAGGGCAAGAGTTTAATAATTTAGTCAACTTCAAAGCCAATAAAAGCGAGCAAATTGGCTGCGCATATAGAAATTATGCCGCGTATTTACTTTCAAGGCAAGAGTTTCATAATTTACTCGATTTCAAAGCGTATCCTATAGGGATAGCATTGAGCGGAGAATCGCGTAGGAAAAATAGGCTACCCCTCTGATATTGATTATTGATTACTGATTAGATTCATATATGTATCAGATGCGGGCTAAATTGATAACTCAGACGGGTTACAGGGTGAAATCTATCATCCAATATCATTGGATCCTGGTTTCTATTTTTAAATCTTCCTCGGGGATTTCCAATCCCCTTATCACTTTGGTAAACCTTCCGATATTATCTGTTTAGCTGCAATGTAGCTACAGGTGCTAATAGAAACAGTGGAGGTAACTTTAGAACCTCTGTTTTCTCCGCCATCGGTAATTCAGAACGTCGAACAGAATTCAATGGAATAAAATTCTTCGATCAATTCTGTTATTATCTCATCTCACTTGTAACTTCGTATTTACGTTTATTTTTAAACCGATTCACCGTTATAATTATGCAATATTGTTGCATTTGGGTTATTTTTCGCAATGTAGGTAGGGCAGATTGCACTGGATAAATCCTGATTAAATTTAAGATATTTTTTGATATATTTAATATAATTTATAATAATTTAATATATCATTGAATACAAATGTATTTTGATAATAATCGTTGCAAATTGTTTTAATACAGTCCCTCTGTTTTAGGATTTTTTGAGACAAGAGCTCATAGATGGCGATGGCATTTCCATTTGACCCTCCACTTTATTAAAATCTCGATTCAATGTTTCCAATTTGTTTTGCAGACATTCTTTTTATCACCGGCTTCATGCGAACTCGCGCATAAATGAAATACAAGCGTGTGCAATAATTCTTTCAATTTTCAAACAGCACTTTGCCAGGAGTTTGTACTAAATTATGAGTATGCAAAAGCTTTCATCGTTTCCACTCTTTTTGTATCAATTTTCATTATTAATATCCTATGGATGTAATATTAAAATACTTTCCAACGCTATTTACTATCTTTTGCAATTAGTATCGTCATAGTATATCCATTTGCTCTCTTCTCGTTGCAATTTGTTTTCCTAAATGATTCATATTACACGAGACATATAGCACATAATTATTGCATAACGTTATTTAATATTACATAAAAATATCACAAGCTTTTTGCGAGGCGCGTACTTTTTTCAACCACTTCATATCAAATTCATTTTCGTTCCATTCGAGTCTTTTGCATTTCGCATAATCGTCGAATTACGGTATTCTGATTAATTAATGGCATTTCTTTTAGCAAGCTTTACTTCTGATTAACAATTGTAAGTTGAATTATTCAATAGTCGTTTATCCAAATGCGACGGAAATCTTTACATGTGCAAACCGACTGCGACTCGTTATTTTTATTACTATTTATTATACATAATCTTTGCCTCATAGCTTAGAATGACTCCGATTTACATCCTCTATCGGGTTATACGTGTACTTTCTACATTCACGTTTAACAGTCTCACTTAGCAGCGAAGATCAAATTGTTTCGGCAACGGGTTAATAATAAATATACACCCCCCTTTATTTTGTACTACTTCAATCGTCTGATTAGGCAAACTTGATATAACTTATATTATAAGTTTGGTTCAAGTCTAACTAGGCACGCGATTTCTGATGTTTCCTATAAATGAGTAGTCTATCCTGTAGTTGGTCAATGGTTTACAGTGCAATGGTTAATAATATGCATTTTGCATCGACACACGCGTCTTCCGATTTTCCCCCGAGAACGGAAGCCGTGGTCTTCTTAAATCAGTAATCTTTATTAACTTGGTATTTCGTTGGAAAAGAGCGAGGCGCGTCGACGCGTTAAAATTTGCAGAATTTTACGATCGTTTGATAGCGGTTCCGTTCTCGCTCGACCCGTAGGGTATCCTCTTTATACGCGCACGTGAGTATTTCATTCGCGAGTTTCGTGTGCCACGTGTTTCGGCCGAATGGAAATGACCTGCGGTGTAAGGTTACAGGGTAAAAGAAGAAATGGCGCTGGTCCAACTGCTCTCGCCGGTCCAGATTTTAATCTTTGCCCGGGGAACGAGAAAAAGCAAGAATGTCGTAATCTTGATTCAAACATCTGTGAGAAGAGGCCACCAGGAGGGGTTTAGGAATTTTGTTCAACCACGAAAGAAACAGGGGAACGCGTTGGATCCTCCTTTCGTAGGTACAGAGAAAAGGCAAACACATTTTAACCCATTCGCAATCGATGACGTCGCGGTACGTCAAAGCCAAATTAATTACGTTCCATTGGCCACGTATTAATACATCGGAAAATGAACCGATGCTTTTGGTTAACAACGAAAGCGTATTGTTCACACTTTGAGTGCGATTATTTCGAGCAAAACTCTTCTTCTTTATTTATCTTTACGCGTTGATTTCGTTTAAGTAGACTAATTACGTTTTCCTGTTTACACGATTGATCGATAACGCGATCAGATATATATTTAAACGTGTTTCTTTCGTTTGACGGTATTTTGTAATTAATAGATATCATTATTAAACGACGAGCAATGAGATACTCGAGGCGAACACAGTAATTTATATCTCGATTTCATTTCTCACGTTCATCCACTTTTTACAAGCTCAGCGAGCTTAAGTGTCACGAGTCGTGGTTGCGAATGGGTTAATTATCCCAAGCCAAATTTTGCTTTCACGCGACGCGACGGAGGCTCATTTTTGGGTACGTCTGTGGTTTCATAATTTTCGATCAGTCAGCCAATTATTGCCCCGTAAACGCCTGGTTATTTATGGAAGAACGAACGTGCCGCGGTGCTTCTTGAACGAGCTACGGCTCGTTGAAACCCCGTTCGTTACGCTACATTTGTGCGAAACTCTTAATTAAATGTTATGCCGGTTATTTTCAGCGAATTAACTTCAACGGCGGCGCGGCCCGTCCGCCGTGCCGGTGAAATTAATCAAACAGAAAATTAGCTTGATTTATTGAGGGTACCAAAGAGTGGGAGGTTATCAATTAGCGACACTACATGCAATTAAACTTTCAATTAATAAAGCACTACGGGAATCGGCGCGCCGCTGATATTAAACATTCGTCCCGAACACTAGTGAAAAAGCAAACTCGTCCTGTTATAAGCGACGCAGTATAACGTGCTCGCAATGATTGCGGAAGCTTCAATATCAATATCAAAATTTGCAATTTTGCATTTCGATTGCAAATGGTTACTAAATTACAAATTACAAAGAGGTACGCGTAACACTGAAAGGTCTTCTCGTGCCGTCCTAAATCGAACCAGACCCAAATATCTATCGTAACACCGCGAGTTGTTAATTGTGGCGTATAACAAACGTAACTCAACCCGAGTACACGACGGCATAGGGGAATTCTCAAGAGCATCGGAATCGGCATTAGCGGGAGAACAATGGGGTTGCTGTCTAACTCGCTTCAGCAGCGTTGCCGCGCGTATTAGAATTAATCTGGAATTAATTTCGGCGACGGTATTCCGTCGTGGAACGGCGATAATTCGTAGAAAGAGGATCAGCGAGGCCGAAGGGGAAATTGTGGCCGCTTTTATCAGGGACCATTGTTGCCTAAATATCGAGTTAGGGGGGGGGGGGGGGTTATTTTGTGTACGCGTCCGTCGAGGGGGCGTAACGCGTATTTCGCTCATTACCAAGGCTGGGCTTTAGCTGTCTTTCATGCGGTTCGAATGATAATTCAATTATGCTCGCCGTTTACACGCGCCACGAGCGGAATGGCTCGCGAGGCCATGAATATATCGTACACTAGGCTCTGGTAACACCGGCCCGCAACCAACCACACGTGCTATACTTACCCTAATGGATAACGAATGCGTGTCTCGTAAAAGTTCGCCCCGAGGAGCGTTTAAAGCCGATCTCGCGACCAGATTTATATAACGGGTGTTCACGGCTGAATGTCGCGTTGCGTATCAACCGCGCGACGCGATGTCTTTTTTAGATAGCACGCCGCGCCGTGGAAATTCCAATCCATTACGAAATCCCATCGCGTTGAGCATTAGTTGCGTAGGGACTGATTATTCGAATTTATATGTGCATGGAATTAGTTACAAGTTATAGGTTAGCAAGCAGGTACTAAATAGATTTATTTGCAATCTGTTGTACACAGATTCATTATTATTATTATTATTGACGGGCAAAAGCGCAATAAGTACAAGAGAAAAATGATATACATTAGCGTTGTTACAAAGTAAAATACGTAGAACATGTATACTAAAGGGTTCTTATACCCGTCGATTCACAATCAAATTAAATTAATAACAATAAGCAAATCGTATTTAGCGTTGATTAGTATAGAAAGTTAGATAATATGTCCAACGACACATATCTATCGTGATTATATGATTACTGATTCGTTGGGATTATAGATCTAGTTTTTATGTCTCGTGGTTTGAAACGTTCGAGTCTACGCGTGTCTGATGATTCCTGGAGCAATCCCCTGGCAAGTTTGTGAGGATGGCGGTGTAGCTACAACGAATAATTTATTGCACGCTTCGTGGCTTCCTGCTTAACAGATTGAGAAAAGCGAAGGATGAAATTTAGTTTGCGTTGGTGTTAAATGGGTACCAGAAATGTTGATGTTTATTTTAAGTTTATCGAAGGTTACGATTAATAGAGTACTTGTATTATTTGTTTTTTTATGTTACGTCGATTATTCTAAGTAATCGTAGGTAATGTAAAATATTGTATGTTAATTTATACACAGAAGGAAATGGTAAAGACAGGGAAGAGGAACGTTGTAATCCCGAGGGGAACCAATAAAGCATACTACTACTACTACTACTTCTACGAAATTCCTTCACAGACCACCAGGATTATCCTCGTTTATTTTTTCTCACTCGATCGTATAGCTTTGCTTGATCTTTGCTTTGTACTTTTTTTTTGGGAAGCTTTCGTATTTAGAAGTTAACGTGGATGATCTCTTTAAGATTTTCTGATGCATAGTTAAAGAGTGACGCACAGCGAATGCTCTCCGACGAGAATAGTTAGCCTCGTTTCTTTGGAAAGGCTTCATTGTTAGATGCTATGCGGATAATCTTTAGGGTTTTGATGCGGTCGTACATTATTTTTAGAGCCAAGAGACGCTTTGAAGCGTCCTTATGGGAATAGTTGACCTTGCATCCTTGGCAGGGCTTTATTGTTAGATGGTACGTGGATAATTTTTAGGTTTTCGACGCACAGCTAGTCTTTTTAGAGTAAATAGAGACTTTGAAGGATTTTAGTTGAAATAGTTGGCCTCGTTTCTTTGAGAAGGCTTCGTATTCACATATTACGCAGATAATCTTACCATTTTTAGTTCACAGTTATCCGTTTTGGAGTTAAAGAAGATTTCGGAGGATTATAATGAGAATAGTTGGCTTCGTATTTTTAGGAAGGCTTTGTTTTTAAATATTGCTCGGATAGTCTTAAAATTCGTAGCGCATAGTTACTCTCTTCAAAGTAAAGGGAAACTTTGGCGGAAGATAGATTAAATATTTAAGGACACTTTGAATTTCTGAAGGTTTTAAAATATTTCAAAATAATAATCGTACGAGAGTATTTGAAGCGGAGTTGAGTGACAAAGTACTACAAAAGAACAACACTTGTCACAACTACAATAGACATTCTTTGTTCTTCATTTTTTTTGCTTTTTGGACCATAAGATAATTTTTATCCCAAAGTTTCCTTCTTTTCCCTGGTACGAGGTAAATTTATACTTGTTCAGCCTAGTCACTTAGCAACGATAATCTTCCTCTTGGACGAGAATAAATGAAGCTGAAAATTGTCAGATTTGAAGTCGACACAGGGTCGAGTTGTTGGGTGGAGAAATTGCAAGTTGTCAGCTGGCGAAACTCGGCGGTAAATTAGAAAGTGGCGAGGTGCAATCGTGTCCCCTAAGGCTGGGCGTCGGGTAGGCGGTCCGAAACACAAAGTTAAACGGTCTCCCGGCACCTTGTTGGCCATCCTCTTTTATTCATACGCGCGACACACGCTCCGATCCCCCTACGGTAATTACTCTTGCCAAACGGAAATATATCGACGCGAGGACAATTATTTTTCTGCCCTTAATTAGCGCTTTTCAACCCTACGCTATTTACATATCCGTGCACCGTTGCGAATCGTTGCGCGTCCCTCGCCGAAATCTCCCTTTGCCCGCCTCATTTTCTTTCGAATAAATTCGCACAGTTTAACTCTGTTTAATTTAACCCCTTGCTCTTATAACAACGAGCCACGCTCGTGGCGCAAATAAAACGCTCGGTACGTATCTATGAATTTTACTTCTAATACTAATTGCGACTATAGTTTGCCAGATTGAGGATTTCCAATTTCAATGTCTCGCATTTCAAAATGAAATGCTTTTAAAGTATTTTAGAATATTCGAAGCTTGGGGTCGATAGGAGATTTTGAATAATGTAGATAACGTTAAGTGCAGCGTTGATGCAAAAATAGTTGCTATCTACAAGCGTCGAATTTTTCCAAGTAGTTGGAATAATTAATGCAGAATTAGTCCGCAGTTTTTAGAATCGTTTCGCGTGGCTTCGCTTCAATAATGACTCTTGAGTTATTATCCTCAATAGTTAAAGTTCTCCGATTTTAATCTTCGAAGCATTAATTTCTATTTTGAAATTTTTGGAACCAACAAATTTTTGGTGAATTCTAAAGCAACTTTTTTTCTACTTACATCATTGCTTTTTATTTTACTTTATTTAATATTATTAGTTACCGATAGGATTGGCTTCTGTCCACTCTGTCCATTCGGTAACATTTAAAAGAGCACAATATTTAATCTCTAAAAACGTTCCGAATAATCCTCGCAAAGGTCAGAAAACATGAATAGAGAATTAATCTTTTAATGGACGAATATTGGGAAGCCGGAAAACAATTATTTCACCTGATGTTTCGCACGTATTTATCGGAAACAAATTTTACAAATCGAATAGGAATGAGAATATCAATGTTAAAATTGAACATTAATGTTACCGTATCGAAAATGAAGGTAAAATTACACTTGAAGTGAACTTTCTAAGTTACGGTAATAAAGACATTGGACTTTGTTGTACATTTTCAATGTACGTAGTAATTAATTCATTATATTCAACGTGTGCCAAAAATGTTCACAAATAAACTGGATATTGAACAACATTATGCTACAAACTGGAGCTAGATTTTTAGTTTAAATACGTTCTAAAATAGTTGAGTAAAGATACACGATAATCTTAAACTCGCAATACGTGATACATCTACCCAAATCGCTTCGTCATGCGAATTCCGAATTGTCGATTCCTCAGCGAATGATTCTCTATTTCAGGCTTTTAATCTAGAAATAGACCTCGGTCTTTACTTTATTATTTACATTTCTCGTTTTCCCTTATTATACCGTGGTATACCATTCCAAAACTTTAACATGTCCTTCTACTACAAAATAAACAAATAAGAAATAACAATATAAACAAGACTTTTTACCTGTGTATATATATATATATATGTACATATCTGGCAATAATCGGTGGCGGATTTATCGGATCTCGAGGCAATGATCTCCGGCAAACGGTCTGACGAATGAAGACAATTAATAATCGGCGGCGGCGTGTGATCTCTGCCCGCGATTCGCATCGTTAACGCTATTTGTTACACGCTGCAACCTCCTACACGCCGGACGGTGGGGGCTAGACGGACAGACAAGGGGGTAGAAGACGTCGCGTAGATTTTTCCTCCGCCCGGAGAGATCCACGCAGATAGTCGCGATGATCGATCGTGGTGGATCGCG
Organism: Eucera pruinosa; assembly: GCA_028830335.1. NCBI lineage: Eukaryota > Metazoa > Arthropoda > Insecta > Hymenoptera > Apidae > Eucera > Eucera pruinosa. The sequence continues at coordinate 13,742,434 of JAMYCR010000015.1, read as the reverse complement.
CGAAACTCGTTTGACTTGTCAATCGCGTACCCGCTTCCCTTAACCCGTGACCGAGCGTATTTATCGTCGGATTAGTGTCCAGGGTGCTGGACGTCTCGTGAAAGATCAATTTCTGCCCTCTGATTTTTAACTTTCGGGTTAAGGTTTCGTTTCCTTTTTCTTCCTTTTATCCTCTCTCTCTTTCTCTGTCTTTTTAGCCGTGAAGAAGTTCGTTTATCAGATGAAGGTAACATTACGCGGCGTGTCCGTGTTCCGTATATATCGATTCACCTCTCTCCGGTTCCTAGCCTGTGTCAGTGTAATTTTCGCATTCGCGTCGAAATATTATAAACAACCTTCGGAGGGGATTTGCCCTGTCGTTTTCCCTTTTTTTTCTTTTTGTTTTGTTTTTTTTTTGTTGAGCGGATTATACGGGAGGATGATGAATAATCGCGGACTGTAATTCGTCGTGAATCACGTATCAGGGATGCGAGTAATATTTATCCTTGTGCTGTGTGAACTTTTACGCGTTTATAGGAATTTTAGATATGCAAAGAGACGCGGCGTGCAAGTGGTATTGAATGATATAGAAAATAGTGAAAGTAGAGTACAAATTATGATAGGGACTGAAGTAACTCTCTATTTTGGTCTCCTTACCGTAATCGTATTTGTCAGAAATTGAATTTGTATATGGATGCACAGTCTAGGGTTAATATTGCGTTTGCAACAAGAGATAGATTCACCTTTCTTCACTTGGCTAACCGCATAGAAGAATGTTAAGTTTCGTATTGAAATTATTTTAGCCTATCGTTTAAACGAATCATAGGCCAAAAGCTAAACTTTTTACAATCTCCTATCTATCGCCTCTTTAATCGGTTTGCCTTCTAAGAATCTCAAAATGGTGTAAATAAACGAATTAAAAAAATTCGATAAATAATAAATAATCGCGGAAAATATGGAAGCCCCATTTTCCTCCTTCTCTTTTAATTTCCACCACTTCCATAGTCATTGGCACACGCGTAACCTGTTCAAAGTGTAGAATTGGCAAACGAAGAAGTCTGCAATTATTAGATTTCTTCGACGTAGTCGTTCCCATAGGAATTATTCAGTCTTCTTATCGGGCTCGCGTAAACGAGACTCGCATCGCATCCCCTTTCCGAATCGATTCCATGAACGACGCCCAGTGCTCTCGTTGCGATACTTTGCGTACATTTTAAAAAGAGCGAATGGCACAATGAGAGGGGAAAAGGGTAGCAGCGAGAAACGGGGCACGATGTATAATTAAACAGGCTGGCGCCGCAGGAGCGATTAGCTGTGTATAGTTGCACGCGTCGGCCGGTGTTTTCTTTGGTTTTGTGTCGCGTGGGGGTTAATTGGCAGTCGGAGAAAAGGCTTTCATTAGAGGGATCCGGTGATGCATCGTCGCGCGACAGAAGCAAGACGAGCGCAACGATTCGCTCCCCCCTATGGGCATCCGAGTCGAAGAGGAAGAATACGAGAGCAAATGTGGACGGGGAGCGGAGACAGAGCACACGCGGAAGACAAAAAGGACGAGACGAGAGGAGAGGGGCGAAAGATCGAGGGGATTAAACGAGAGACAAAGACGGAAATTGAGGCATAAGGCCTTTGAGGAGAGTAGCGATGGACTCGATTCGTCTCCGGCGTACAAAACTATTTTTTCTTTTCATTCATTCGCCGTCGTGTCACCCGTTAGCTGGATTTGAATTTAGCTCGATTTAACCCTTGATTAATAGACTGGTTTTTTTTTAGGAAAGTGTAAATCCGGTGCCGGATAAACCTCTATCTGTTTAGGTTTCGTTTGTAGGTAGAGAAACGTGGAAAGTGGAACTTTTATCGTACAATTACGTAGTTGGGAACTCAATTCTGGTGTAATTAGTTTGCTCGTGGTTGAGAGTAGGAAAGATTCGTGGTGTTTTGTGATATCCCGCGATAATTCATATCATTATTTGTAGTGCAAAATGAACGCATTTGCGGGTGTGATATGGAAACGCGCGTAAAACTTTGAAAGCGAAGCACAAGTTAGAATAATTACAGGTTAAAACTGTGGATTGCTTCTCCATAGAGATAGAAACAATATAAATGTAAATATTTTGGTTCCTAAGATAGTTGCGCGGAATAAGCGTAATTACCAAAAAGAAACTGGAACAAGACCAACGACAAGACATCTCTGCGATGATTTTACGTTTGCTCGAGGAGGTTTACTTCTCTTAATAAACTTAAAGTCTTGTCGCACTGCTGCTTGTTGTCGAGATGATGTATATTTAATTTCTTTCCCGTGTTTTCGTATTTTGGACAATGGCAAAGTACGCGTACATTTCTTTTGCACGCTGACAATGAGTATTTTACTCCAACGCGCGAACTTTTCCAAGGCCTGCTGTTGTTTTTCTATCGTTGTTCTTCCGAGTGAACGCGTGCCTATTGTAACAGATGTTTACATTTGTACGTACGTACGTATCGCGTTTAAAGTTGAATTGTTTTAGACTGTGAAACAACCTATTTTCATTTTTCGCACTTCTGTGGTGTTCGCAGCTGTACGACGGGTTCCTTTCCGAGTCGTACGCTTGTTCTTCGCTACTGTTTCACGGTTTCTCTGACTATTGTTGCACTCCATTATTGTTTGTGCGTAGCTGTGGGTGTAAGCCTATTGTTGATAAGTTTTGTACGAATTTCTTTGACGCGATGCCAGTTGCAGATACAACAATAGTCAGTACTGCGACCGTTTCTTGTCTCCACAGTCATTTTTATTACGTTTGCAATTTCTTTCTGTTTTTGTCGGCCAACGTGACATCTGGTTTGTTAAATTCTGTGCGCAGCGTCGTAACTCGGGGTGCACAGCTGGTGTTTTCGCTTCTCTAAACATGTTTTCCGGCGTGTATTTTTCCTCCTTTATATCGTCCGCTGTTGCCTATTATTACTATCGTTGTCAACCAAATAATCGTCATCGTTTCACGACGAGCACGCTCGACGCAAACATGGAAAGAGTTAATAGAATCGTAATAACCGTGTATAGCCGTGCGAGATTCGAGGCGAAGCAGCGTAAAGTGCATCCCTAACATCGCGTGTCGCTTAAGAAATTAGAATCTTTGCCCACCGTCAAAGGCGACACCGAGGAAATCTTCGTAGAGGGTGGAAAAAACAGATGAACGGTATAAGGAGATTTACCACGCGTTTCTCCGGCTGGTCGTTCCAGTTGCGTGACTCAGCCACCGTACGGTTCTTTCTAGCACGCTCTTCGGAGAAATTCTAACGCGCAGGGAGAAAGGACCTTCCGCGAGTACCTTCAACGTACTACGATAAGTAGTCGACGGTGGATTTCTCGAATTCATCAGGATTATTAAGTCTTTTGCGAAGGCTCGAGAGTCGTAGTCCCGCACAGGGAGGATCTCAAGCACACGCTACATACACACATAGACAGAAAGGGAGAAAGAGGAGACATCGGGGAGCAGGAAGAAGGGACAACGTCGGGCCAGGTAGAGACAAAAGGAGGAAGGAGAGAATCGATGTGGAAGGAGTACACCGGTGACTGGCAGCCTCTGGCTCCGATGTCTCGTTTACCATAATACAAGGCCTCCGGTGAGGGGCAGTCGGTGGATGCACTCCTCGAAACGGTAGCAATGCATCAGAGGACCGTGAAAAGCGCGTCGCGGACGGCCGCGGATCCCTGGACTTAAAGGACGCGCAGGAAAGACACGTGATATCCTGTCGTGGGTTCTGTCTCCTCCGCTGTTCCACCACGCTCTTACGAGGCGTCCTGTGCTTTTACACGACGTGAAAAGAACCGTCGCGTCGCGTCGCGTCGCGTTCTGCCAACCTGCTGGAAATTCTGCCCGCTGTGCGCGCGTGTGTTTATATCTTAACGTTCGCTAGCAGCGTAGGGTAGATGCATCACGTACTGCCACTTTAAGGTTCGCACGTAAACTTCGTTTAACTATTTTAGAACGTTTTTAACCCCAAAAGTCGATCCAGTTTAGAGCACAACATTAATTAACGTCTCTTTTATTTATTGTGATTTTGTTTTATATGTTAAATATGATGTATTCGTTACTAATTCATCGAAAATGTATAACAAAGTCCACTGTCCCTCGTACTGTCACTTGAAAGCGTTCTCATTTAAATAGAAACACGTTTTACATATATTAGCATGTCAGTTTGTGCAACAGATTTACTGGTCTAGTGGAAAAGCGGTATCGTTAGAAGCTGCGGGGATTTATTAGCTTGTCGTTGCGTGTAAGTCATTAAGCGCGTGGATGATTATTTCGGGGAGTAATTAAGGTGAAAGTGGCGGGGTTTCGGGGCACCGGGTATCGGTCGTACTGATTAATGAGGCACGCGATACATTAACCCTTTCAGTGTTGATTAAAACGACGCGGTTCTAAGCTCGTACGAAAGTTTATAGATTCTTCATGCTTGAGTTACAAATAAGCAAAGCATAGACGCTCTTGTAACTCGTTCCTTGAGATTAACGAGACACGCGACGTATTAACCCTTTGACTGTTGATTAAAACGACGCGGTGTTGAGATTGCACGTGGCTCTTTAGGCTCGTGCGAAAGTTTATGGTTTCCTTACGTTCGCGTTACGAACGAGGAACTCGTTGTTATAATTCCTTAACTTTGCTCACTGGCGGATCTCTGTACATTTCTGGAGAAATTAAATGTGCAAAAATGCACGCCGTGCGTATAATATTTAAAAGTGTATCGAATATCAAAAGTGTCGCGCGCATTGTAATATTTGAAGGGTGTATTTTCGTCTCACGAGTGTACAATAATGTCACTAGAGAAATGGATAATGTTACAAGATTTTAAGTGTTCTTGCAGTGTTCCATTATTATCTTGATTACGTTTCTTCGACATCCATATCGATATAAATACGTTTCTATCGCAAAACAAAATTCTGTACACGTGAAAGGGTTTAACGCGTGTCTCGGCGAGGTCCTAGACGCGTTTACAAAAATATCGTCCCAAATATTTCCCGATATTTTCCAACGATCGAAGTCGCGTGCATCGATAAAGCGCGCGCCGTTCCGTTGATGGGAGGTAATTTATCGAAGAATTTGAGAAAGGTAAACATTCGCGGTAGGAGTGCAAGTGGACGATGCGTGTAAAGTCCGGGGCAGAGAAAAGGGGAGAGAGAGAGTGGTCGTGGACGAGCACGTCTGCAAATTAAGCGAGCGCCGCTTGCCAACTGCTTCTCAGACGTCGAAAAGTGGGAAATCTTGGAATATCTCGTTCGTTATACGTGATTTCTGCAGTCGGCCTTTCGTCTCGCGGATGTCCCGGATGCTTTCGTACTTATCGTTAGCAATTATACGAGAATGCGGCTCGCGACTCTGTCCTCCGCTATATCGTTTGCTTGCGAATTTTGCCAGCAGCCCCTTCCCCTCCTTCCTCCGAATATTTGCCGTGTTCTCGCAGAAGAAGAGAAACTTAGGTATTTCTTTCCTCAAATCCGACCACCCATTTCCATTTGCAAACTTCTCGCTTTCAGGTATTCGAGTCCGGGGCGAATAGGGAATTTATTATCGGCGATCCACTTTTCTCAATTACTTCCGCTGCTTCCCCCTTACCTCTTCGAATATTCTTTTTCTACTTTCAGATCGATTCTATTCTTCCATTATCGTGATTGTTGCCAATCTGGAGACTATTAACGCGCATTAGCCCGACTGATAAGGATTTCTCGTGCCAAACTTTCTTCTTCCGTTTCTATATTCATATTCCGAGCAGGATTTCTGCGTTAGCTGGGATACCTGGTCCATTCGATACGATATCTTGGAAATATTAGGCGTACAAGTAAGTTGTCGAGGTTTTTTTAGGGAATACATATATATTGGTTTGCTATATATATATTCGTTTCGTTTGATTATAGCTTCTGAAATAGTTCGAGTGTAAATTCAGAAATAAACTTGATCAAGTGGCTGCCAAACGACTTTGATCGATAAGCTTCTTCGATCTTTCTCTGGCAACTAAAGGATTCCTTGCTTGCAAAACGATACGAGAAAATGTGACGAATATATTTTATATCCTAATATTAATATAGATAGCTGGCCTAGTAAGATTAATTAATCTTCGAACGGTCTTTGGATCTTCTTTAACCCAGTACTTTTTTATCTGCCAAAAAGCTAATGCATTTATGGACAAAACTATAGGGACATGTGGTATAACATTAATATGTTTCTTTTCCTTTCTTCAACAATACATAAACAAATCATTTTGTGGATTAGCTGAGGCTACAAAACATTACCCTATCTCATCTCGATCATTACAGAATGATCAACAATGTGTGTGTGTGTTACACAATTGTTATACAATTCAATATGTCAGATTAAATATTAGTCGAATGTGCATATTTGCCTGCTTAGAACATTCTCATCGATAGAAAACGTTACTGGCAAAAACTATCCTTCTAGAAACATAAATACTTGATCGTCTGTCTTACAAAACGTGCATTTGAGTCCTCAATTGTGTGCAACCCGTTAAAAATGAACAATTCGTATACCGTTCTTCCGTAATTAAAATTCCCCTAATAGATCCACGTAACAATATCAACATTCACGTTTCGTCGTTACGTTAGGTACTTAGAAACTCCTCTAAACTAAGTTAGTCACTTCGAAGTTTCAACCGAGTAAACTAGATCGCTTCAACTTATTTATCCATGGAACGAGTACTTACCCACGCTTTATCCAGTCGAGCGCGACATGAGGATGTCGCGCGGACGTACGGAACGGTCGCTGAAAAAGGAGGAAGCAGGATTTTTAGGCGGGCAACGGTGTTTCGGTACGCAAGAGGGCCATTTGACGGACCGTTCTTCGTCCCTTCCCATCGAGAAGGACGCCGCGAGACTCCGGAGGATTTTACTCCTTCCTTCCTCCCTCTTCTTCCTCTTCATTCCCTCTCCCACCGTATTCCTCTCCCTCCTACAACGTCTACTTCTCTTTCGGTTTCTCGCCGTCCCTTACCATTTCGAGGCCGCTGTCTTCGTTCGACCAGGCCGTGCGATCCGCACACGCCACTTCTTCTTCAGTGGCCGCTGGTACCACTCTCGGCTAGATCGCGCCAAGCACACCTCCTCGTGTCTTTCCCTCTTCTTCTTCTTCTTCTTCTTCTTCATCTTCTTCTTCTTCTTCTTCTTCTCTTATCCCACCACCACTGGCCATCGGCATCGCCGCGGCCCAGGTTTCACCACCACTCGCCGCTGAACACCACGTCTCCACTCCACCTCCTTTGCTATTCTTCCAGCGCGATGAAGTAACGCGCTGCTATCCGCACGCGTCTCTTCCTGATCCGGAACAACTTGGCCCACGGTGTGAGTTTCCATCCCGACGATTTACCAAAGTGACCCGATGCGAAACTTGTTGTGCAAGTGAAACGCGGCTGTGAAACTCGTCTTCGTTTCGTCGTCGTCGTCGGTGCGTTTGGAAATTCGCGGGACAATCGAAGAAGGTGTCGCGGCGAGTAACGAGGATCTTGTGGATACATCGCGATTATAACGATCGATCGGATATCGACACGCCGTGGATGGTGTCGATAGATAGCCCCGGGACGTGGCGACGTTGTCAAACAGTGTTAATTAAAAAGGTGCCACTGCGGTAGCGAATTAAGAAAGAATTGCGGCGGGGGAAAGGAGAGCAAAGAGGAAAGTGGAGTGAAGGCGATGTAATTCGAGGCGACAGCGGTCCTGTCGTCTCGTTTGCACGTGGTTGCCTTGACACTGCGACGCGCACCTGACGCTGTGCGAGCATCCGGCCACCAGGAACTCGGGGAGCACGTGGATCTGGTGCGATTCATTAACGCGGCACCGTGTCGACCTTAAACTTCACCCGTTTTCAAGCTTAAACTTCATCTCTCTCTCTCTCTCTCTCTCTCTCTTCCTCTCTCTCTCTCGAGTTTCCGTCTTCTACTAGAAGATTTTTTTCTACAACCGTTCCGAGTTCCGCGAGTGAATACTGACATCCGGATAGCTATTGCAATCGTTCGAAGGATCGGGAATAATAATAAGCGAGAGCAGCAAGAAGATTGGCACGTGGTCGGTTCCGTGGGAGATTGCTTCCTGCTCGGCTCTCTTTTTTTTTTTTTTTTCACGGAGGTCCGCATTTGTCACCGTGCAATCGGACCTAGGAGAGCATGTGTTAAATTAATGCAACTTCTTTCACCGGTGGCACCATCTTCGATTTGTCACGCGTGCTTTTCTCGCTCGCCGACGCCGTGAACCTTGATGGATTAACGGTAGAACGGGGGAGAAAAAAGGAACGAGGGGAACACCTCCGTGAAGAGGGACTTTGCCCGTTCGTGCGACGATACGCGGCTTTGTTTTTAGCAAACAATGGTGAACGACGATTAACCCAACTTCCTCTCGGGCAAACGTATAATTGTTCGCGTTAAACGGGGCGGGATAGTCGTGGCGTGGAGAATGTGAGGTTTGAGAAGATTCGGTGTCGGATATTGCCGGTGGGTGGTGCGACGATGTTGGTGATTTCGACGCCGGCAATAGAGGTGATCCATGTGACGCGATCTACCGTGTGTCCGTGTATCACGCAGGTGCTCGTGCTGTTGGATTAACCGCTGCTGTTTCGATCCTTTTTCGGGTGAGTGGAAAACTAAACTTGCAAAGTTGTCGAAAGAATTCGGAACGTTATTATACGAGACTTTGTTGTTGGAATTTTGGTCGCGGGTGAGCGTGTAAATAATCTCTTGTCGAAGGAATTAGGAAAATTATTACACGAACGAAGAAATTAGTTGATGGAATTTTAGTTACGCGTGAGGGAAAAATAATCTTGGTGGGTATTTATTATTACGGAGACTTAATTATTGGAATTTTAGTTGCGGATGAGCGCAAAGTAGTCTCGTAGAAAGAATTGAGAAAATTAGTAAGACATTTATCGTTGCGAGGACTTAATATTTTTTCTTAATAATTTCGCGCGCGGTACTTGATAATTGGAAGCGTTTACGAAGCATAGACGAAGGCAATTTTTATTAATATAGAAACAGAATGAGTAGGATAAATATTTGGATACTTAGGATTAATAATTATGCTGTAATATGTAAGCGTGATATTAGAAATAATATTAATATTCCGTAGTGCAGGTGTTAGTTATTGGAATTTGAATTGTTGGATAAGGGTAAAATAGAATTGGGAAACTTATCGAAAGAGTTGAGAAAATTATTGGGACATCTATTATTATAAAAATTTAATATCGCGTATCTATTAGAAGTATTATAGGAGAAGCTTTAAAGTTGCGATAAAGTAATTTAAAATGAATATCTGGAAGTGTTAATATTAATCGTTAGGCTGTCCCGGCGAAAGTAATCGATTCGCGTCGAATATTCGAAATAGTAATAAAGCAATTGAAGATTAATATCTGGGAGATCTGATATTAATCATTGGAGTGTGGATCTTTATGCAAATTCGTATTTTCTTTAACAAAATTAAAGAAACCCAAGCAGAACTTAAATGGAAAGTTGTTTCGCCCTCAAAGCGCAATAATTCATATTTCGCTTGAAATTTTCTCGCATACCTTTGCATGTTGCGTGCAATCCGTGCCTTTGCATATTTAAATTTCCCATAAACGCATGAAAAACCCTCGGTCTATTAATTATCGATACATTTATTATGATGGGAAATCGAATTGCCGTAGATTAACATCTTATAATTGAACTTTTAATCGAGTAATATTATAATTTCAACTTTTAGACATCAAATTTGAATTGTCCTCTATTCTAATTATAGCCAAATTTCGACCTTTACATTTGCATAATTATCCACCGATTATTACCCACACTTAAATTCATTACGTTAAACTAAAAAAAAGAAAACAAATTAGCGCCGTTTAAACTTCTTTTATTCCTTTCGCGATTCTGCATCTCGATTTTGGTATCGGTTCAGTTTATTCGACGGCCGTTTAGTAGATTTGGCCCAACGATGGCCGTATCGGTTTTACAATTGGCATTCGGTACGAAAATGAATGGAAACAAGGTCACGATGGAGGAAAGTAAAAGCCGATTGCGATTAAAAGGCGGGTAATTGGTCAGCTCGGCTGGGATTTGCATAGGACAACTGTTTAACGATTTGATCGGTGCTTTAATTCGAAAATTATACGTTTAATCGACGGGCGCAGGTAGTCTCGATATACGTACGTATATATCTATAGCCATAGCGTGTGGCGTGTCTCCGAGTAAATATTCATTAGGCGGCCGCGTATCCACGTCTTTCCACCGATCTTCCACGACATTTGCATATCGCAATCAACGTCATATCATTGTTGACTTTGAGCCTGGAGACTGCTCGGCGAGGACCAGTCTACGCATTCGTTCCCCTTTCTATCGTTCCTCTTGCGATCCTCCCGATCGAACCCGTGTAGGAGTATGTACAAACATATCTTAACTCGAGTGTGTGCTTTGAGATTGCTCTTTCAACCGTTGCCCTAGGAGAAAACCCGCTTCGAATGCTTATATTCTTCTGCGTTACAAAGTGTATGAATCATCCACAGCGAATTTAGAGCTTTCCGGTCTCGAATTCGATTTCGCATTAGATAGCGAATAAATTGATATCATTAAGGGCGTATAATTTCCTTCCTTAATCGACTGTGAAAGTGATGCAAGTCAGTAATTTAAGCGAATCGAATTTTGTTCACAATCGATTTATATTATAATAATATGGAAGCTTTTTCTTTTCTTTTCGTTTCGTTTGGACTCGCGTCATTTTTCTATAATTAGCGGAACAATTGTACGATGAAGATTTGGATGTTAAATTTGGAAATTCTTTTGATCCTTTCACTGCTATCGGCACCTATAAACTTGCGTATAACGTATTATCGGTGTATTCTGCCGATTAATTTCGATTATCGAAAACGCTATTGTTATGCTATGCTTAAACAAATTCGTTGTCATCTAAAGAATAGGAAAGAATTGGAATACATGACGAACACTTCATATTCTCTGATCAACGCAAGAACTACCAACTTCTTCTTCTTCGAAACGACTGCTTACAAGTTTACCGTAACACGTTTAAAAATTTAACACGATGCATTTGTTAGGATATCACGTGCTCTTCCGTACAAAATATAATCGAACTTTAATCACACGAGGTTTGCAAATGTCTGCCATCTTTTCTTCCTTTGGTACAAATAAATACGCTTCAGTAGTCGGTATTTCTAGCGTTAAAATTCGCGACAGAGTAACGGTTAAAGGATCGAAGTTACAGTGGCTGCTAAAAGTTCCCGAAAGAATTGCAATTTTCTCATACTAATTAGACAAATGATACTTAAGAATAAACGTCATTATGTGCGAAAGATTCGCGAAGCTTTGACGTACCATTGCGTCGCCAATTGTGAATGGATTAAATAAACTATCCAGGCACTGTAAGGAAGTTTGGGTCGTTTAAATCTAAACCACTACTATCTCTATATTTGAATCAACTGGTAAATAGATTGCTCCGATCCATTATAGATTAATAAATAGATTGCTCCAATCTATTATAAATCAATAAATAGATCGGTTGAATTGAAATCACGTTTAAACCGCTCATCTGCTTTCGTATTTGGAATTATTCCACTGTTCTAATTTCTATTCGTTTTAAAAACATAACTATATATGATTAATCGAGGTTCGTCTTCATTTTTCTATCGGCGCGATCGACGGACTCGTAGAAAATTAGGATTCGCGCGGCAAGGGAAACGTCTGGAGCGATTCGGAGTAGATTTAACGGATGCGCAATAGTCGCAATTGGATTCTGCTGCTGCACGCACAATTCGCCGCCGCCGCGGCAACGATCGTCTCACGTCGCGTCGTTCGAATCTAATAACTCGAAACTGGAAATCGCATTGCTATGCCGCCGGTGGCCTCTTGTTCTCGCGTTTAACGCGTCTATCGAACCTGCATCGAAATTTACCCCTAAACGTTCCCCCTTTCCGCTTCTGCTTCCGGTTCACCAGCCTTCCTCTAAGTAAATCAATCTTTCCCCTTCCCCGTCGACAAGTTTAGCATTTTCGAATGCAAATAACAACGAATTCGGTTTCTAATTATTACGTTTCGAAATAGGAGGAAGGACACGCGGGGGTGGCAAAATGAATTTGTCTAATTATCGCGGGTAGAGGAATTTTCAGGCCGTGTTTCAGCGGGGATTATCGTTAATTTCTAATTTGTAAAACAATTGCGTTATTAGCGTTTATTGACGAGCTTCAACATATTTGCCGATCGAAACAAACGACAAACCGGGGTTGGGGCGGGTGAGTAGAGGGAAACCGACGCGAGTGCGGTCTAATTAATAGACGAACGATAACGGAAATTATGCTTGTCAATAATCGTTGTCGATATGACCCGGGGCGTCGAAAAGCCGGGAATAATTAGCCTCGTTTATTCGAACGCGCCACCGGTGCAAGCTATATACCTCTGCTCCCATCCAACTCTTGAACAAAGATCCGAGGAAAGTAGTCGCGTGCACCTTCGACGAGGAAGCAGGGCTGCATCTAGGAGATTTTCCTTCGGGAGAGACGAAACCTGCAAAAGCGCGCGCGATTTTTAAACTCTTTTTAAACGATGCAAAATTTTCTCCATGCAAAAATCTCTGCGGTTGTAATAAGCCACTTCTTCAACGAAGTAAAATTTGCGCGTTTATCGAACTGCAAAACGTAGAATTCAGATTCGGGACATTTTATTCGAAACGAGGTAGCTGTTACAGTATAGAATATAGAATAAGAGACAGCTGTTTCATACGATTTATTTCAGGCCTTTTTATTTGAAGATGAAATTAATATCGATACATTTGATGTAAAGATGTTGTTTCGTTACTTCTTTATTTCAAGTCCAACAGAAGAAATAATATATATATATATATTTGCTCACAGAAGTATTCGGTAATTCATTTTTAAAAGATTGCGACAACACGGAAATAAATGAAAACTCAATTTAATGATATTATGAAACGTTATCTTTAATCACGTAACGTAAATAACAATTGTATTTAAAATAAGGTGGGTGTCTAATTTTCTCTTAAAGTAATAATCGAATTTAACTAAATGAATGAATTACTCGTCGACAATGCAGCAGATTAATTATATCTAATTTTCAGAATGTGACGTAATATTAGTAAAAAAATTTCCCAAGTCAGAATTTTCCTAATGAATATTCTAAAGAATTTCACGATAATATTCTTTTATTACCACACACTGGATCGTGACAAATCGTCGGATTTGTAAACTTGAATTGTTGTTCTACATTTTCGACGACATCAGCCTGAAAAATTTCTCCTATTCTTCAGCTCTTGAAATTATTTCAAGGGAACGAGGAATACAGCCACTACGAAGTTCCATTTGTATTTCTCGTATCCTAACTTTTCTTTGCAAGTCTACAAATACAGAATTACTTACATCCTGCGTGAAACGTCTTCTATTGCCGCATACTGGATCGCGAAGTTTCAGGGCAACGTAAATTATATCCAGGTGTTTGCTAACGACATTCTCTGCAACAGACATTCAAATGGTAGTGTTTAACGGCACCTATCATTAGAAATTATTCCTCGAAGATTGGTAATCGTCCCATCGCCCTCAGGTGAATCCGTCCCTGCTAAGGTGCACGAGAATACCGAGAGCACCTTACCGAGCTTCATTCAAAGCGTCGGAACTTTTTCCCCCTCCCGTTTAGCCGTCCTTTTTCCCCTGGTCGATTAAGCGATCAATCAAAGAGCGAGTCGCGATCAATTAGCCGACGTCGAGCACCTTCTCGGAGAGCGGGAGAATCGTGGAAGAGGTTCGATTAATTATCGCCAGATTTCCCTCTTTCACGTGGAAGTTAGACGGTGGACGGGGCAGGATCGACAGTTCTCGGAGAAAACGCGGAGGAATATTCGAGACCGCGCCTTCTCGATTTCCAGTTCATTTGAATCCTTTCCGTGCCGTTGCATTTTTCCATCCTCGATGTCTCTCACCCCTTTCCCCCTTTCTCTTTCTCTCTCCCTCTCTCTTTCGCTTCGTCGTTCCTTTTTTTATTCCGATCCAGTGGAAATTCCGTCGCGATCGACGGCGTAATGATGCTGCGTAGGAAATTAGGGGACACGGCGGGATGAGGGTGAAACGTGACGTTATTGGGTTACGAGAAATGTAAGTAGAAATCGAGCCAACGTCGCGGGGGTTGGCTTCTTCTTGTTCGAGAATATTGGCTGCCTTCGTGACTTCTCGCAACTTTTACCACTCCTCCCTCCCTCTCCCCCTACAAGACTTCTTCGAAAGTCGTTTCTGTCTTGCCAATTTACCGTTCTACCCCCGTCTCCTTTCCACCGTAAGATATTTCACGGACCTTGTTACCTTTATTATATCTATTTTCGTTAAAACTTGTTGCAATCACAGTTTTTAATTGATTCGAGAGAAAGAGAGAGAGAGAGAGAGGGAGACCGAGAAAGGGAAGAGAGGAGTTAAAAGGCGCGCGCGTGTTTCGAGTACCTAGCGTCTCCACCGAGAGACAGATGTAGTTAGGTCGTTTTAGTATTTCAAGGGTTTCTCTATCTACCCCATTCTGTTGATGAAAGAGCAACGTGACTTGCAGGATACAGCTTCTCCGAGCAAGTAGCAGTAACAATCCTATCCACCGAGTAATTCAACGGCAGTCGAGGCCAAAGAACGTTTCGGTATCGCGAGAGTCCTTAAGTGGTACCAACTACAAGTTTAATCAAAAGTCTTTCAGTTTCTCCGTGATTAATCCGTCGAAACGCGAGACGGCGGACTGTTCTGTAAAAATACACTCGCTACTCCGCATCTGTCTTCTATAATACCTGTAGTTATAGAATTTTCAGTTAAGTTCGTTAACTTTGCCAGGGCAATTAAATATTTTGCTCTTTGGAATTTAGAAGGTTGTTGCAAACAGTTGAATAGAGGATAATTTATTGGAGGAGATTTTTGGTGATTTTGACGGGTGTGGTAGGAATTTATACGTATTTTAATTAAGCTAATTTTGCAGTTAAATAATAGCGATTTCCGATGTACCTAGTTTTAGCGTCCTCGTGTAAACGTACGAGTCTTCACTGTTGCTTTTTGTCTTCAATTGTTTCCAACATGTTTGCGTCGCGTATAGAAAATATTTCTACTGCTATCAATGCAGTAACATATACAGGAGCTATAAGAATTGCCTCATTTCGTCAAGCTACCCCATTTTGGCCCAAACTTCCTTCCTTCCCATATGTAAATAGAAGAAAATTAAGAATAGGGACTACAACGTTTGCATACACCTAATATTTATATATTCAACGTAAATTTAGGGTGTCGTGAAAATTCCCTCGCGTGTTAATTATTTACCATATCCCTGTCACCGAATTTTCTACGGTGTTCCCGAAGATTGGAAATGAATATAATAATATGCATGACAAGCGACACAAACAGTTAGTCGCGAATTAAAGGGTTAAGCGATAAAAGATAACGTTGCGAGCGATAATTAAAAGGTGCCTTTAGAGTCAAGTTCAATTCATGCATTCCTATTATTATTGCACGCATATATACACGTGTGTAGTTTATATTTCGAAATGACGCTCGTAGTCTTTATTTGTTTATTCAATAAACGGGGATAAAATAGAGAACCCTTTGCTGTCCACTCGTATTTAGTCGTCGACAGACACGTAGCGAATCAATTGACGCTAAATACGATTGAACGACGAAAACATATCTAATGCTCCGCAATGTAGGCTAACATTAATAATTACGGGATTCATACGATTAAATTCGCCATATTGCGTGCGATGAAATTGCTGTCCGAAGAAGGATGTTATCTCTAGCGGATTAGAATTTTACGCGAAACAGTACGCGTGCGTATGCGAAAACATTATCTTAAAACAACTTTTGAGCGTTGCTACTGAAATCTGAGGCAGTCGCTCTCGCCGAGTTATTGATTAACGAAGCTTGTCCATCAATGGGATTAATCCGTAGTTACTTGGACGTGTCCGCAATTTCCTCTCTCTATCTTTACGTATCATCGTTGCCCGGTTCTCCGTACTCCGCGAAGGCTGAACGTCTTGAAGTAGTACGAAACTAGATACCCGCCGGCGTTACGGGGTCCCATCCACGGAGGAGAAAGGAGCGTTTAAGAAAGATAAGACCTCATGACCGTGAAACCCGTATGGGTTGCCGGTGAACGGTCACGAGTCGCGGGGGAAACGAATCGATGCGAACGCGAGAGAAACACACAGCCGTATAGAGACTACGCTCTTCGTCCCTACGCTTGCTACTATATTTAATTTTCTTTTTAATATTGAAAATATTTTTCGGGAAGTATGGCGGCGGATATGTAGGAGGAAAATTCGAGAGTGACGGTGGAATGACGTGTCACAATGCGATAAAGCGTGAATGGGGAGACGCGTTACTTGCCGTTTATTCCTGCATTTATATTTTCAATATTGCTGGTTCTTGCTTCTAGCGAAGACTGTAAATTTTTCCGATTCTGCATTCCGCGTTAATTTCTCTATATCAGGTACTATTACGTTTACCTTGCATTTTTCTTTGTTTTTCTAATCTTCATGGTACCATCGACTAAGCATAGGACTATTCATTCTTATATAGAACGATTAGGGAGCTACCATTTTAGTATTGCACGCAGCGTTACTATAATATCACGAACGTTTTTAATATTTATTTATTTATTAACGGGCAAAAGCTCGATAAGTACAAGAAAAGGCAGACATAGTCGCAAGCATAGAACATAAAATATTTGATTGACGTTATTAACCCTTTGCCCTACTATTATTTTATTACCTGCTTGAGCTACCATTAGTTGACTACTATTTTTGTCATACAAATCTGTCGTACAAATCAAAAATTGTCATATACAAATCGTTTGAATATTGTACACGCGTTTTCTTGAATAACATCGAATCTTATAATACAAAATTAAAATTAGTGTTCAAATTAAATTTTATCCTCATTAATAGGCATCTTTCTTTAACCTGTGTCATAATTCATATATAGAACGAGTGTAACTCGTTATTGTCGGGCAAAGGGTTAAGAAAGGTGTACATGAAATTGAGATTTAAAGCTATTGATATCGTTGGTGAAAAAGTCGTTGCCGAGTTTCGTCGATGTCATTTATCACGATGTGTATGTGATTAAAAATTTCGCGTTTGAAACGCATCTCATGGAAACGCATGTTGTCGAGGAAGAAAGAAGATACACTGGATGTTTCCTGTGCAGTCATTTAGGAAAATTTGTCGCGCATAAATTTCCAGTTAAATCATCAGGGTGATTTTCCAATCGTGTTTTGCATTTGCCGTGCAGTATTTCTTCTGATAACGAGTTAATTCTCAGATCTTTTCGTAACTCATCGTTACGTACATATATACCATGGTGTAGTACTATCTTTAATAGAATCGTGTAATTCGTCGATTGCCGCAAAAACCGATACTCACGGTAAACGGGATAAAAAGTTGCGCAACAACACCACTCTCTCCCTCTTCGTTATGCGCCACGTCTACGTTTCTACCCCTTCTTTTTCCAACCCTGTTTTTCCTCCCATTCGCTGCTCCGCCGAGTTGAAATTTCGACGGATATTTCGTATACGATTTGCAATTATAGAAGTCTCATAGTTGAGATTAATTGGGAAAGTTTGGATCGGTTTATCCTATGAGTAACAAAT
The DNA here is from genome assembly GCA_028830335.1 of Eucera pruinosa. Lineage (NCBI taxonomy): Eukaryota > Metazoa > Arthropoda > Insecta > Hymenoptera > Apidae > Eucera > Eucera pruinosa. The sequence continues at coordinate 13,724,836 of JAMYCR010000015.1, read as the reverse complement.
TTTCCCGGTGTATGGAGAAGGATTATTTTAATGCTGCTGTTTCTAGCAGTGTTGTTATTTTCGTTTCATCTGGGAACATTTTACGCAATAATTATTTGTTGCGGTGAAAGATGGGAATTTGTACACTCCGCGTATTATCATTGACGAAGCATAGAATAGATTATCCATTCTTGTATGAAATTATCAGGGGGCTACTTAAAATAAAAGCACAGCGTTTCTAAAACGATAGGAATTGTAAATAAATACTGCGCGAACTACGCGTTTCCGATATAATCGATCTATAATAGCTAGATTTATAATTCATTTATTTATTAAACGGGAATTAACCCTTCGGTACAAGTAGAAAAGAAAAGACAGTCATGAATTAACGCGAAGAATAGTATCGCAAATAAATCTATAATAGTAACCAAATAATAACGTGTATATAGATGTGTATCTTCGTATGCATTGGACTTCTCATCATTTAATCTCCTGCAACCCGAATTTCATTTACTTTTATAATACGAACAAACGTACAATGATATTTAATACACGGATAGTTTATCAACTTTTGACAATCAGATTGAATACAATTCTTAAAAGTAACCATTCTAAATCTCGAGGGACGTAAAAAACTTGTGCCCTCTTACACGATTCGAATTTATCGAGTTTCCTGTAAATGGATAATTTATCCTGTACTCAGTAAATGCTATTATATTTAAAATTTTCCACGAATACATGCGTTGATAGCGTTCAAAGGTTTGATGAAACACCTGTGAACGTGTGGGTGGATAACGTTTATTTATTTATTTTATCGAACGTCGAGTTGACCAAGAACTCGAACTCGGTAATGGAAACATCTAGAAGAATCTGATGGTTTTTTTAACGGCTGCAGGGGAGGGGGGGAATTGCGTGTCTACGAAGAGTGAGCATGCGGAGATATTGTACGCGTGTTCGTTAGAGAAGGCAGGTTTCTTCGGTACTTCGATGAAGTTTATTGCGGTGAAGAGGCACGCGAACGAGCCTTTACGTCAGACTCCGGCGAGTTCATAGAATAACCGCGAAACGGTTCCTCTTTCAACGCGATATTTCCACACTCCGCGAGCGGTCGTAGCAAAAACCGGGATCGTCGACACGTCCCTAATCCTTTCAAGGAAACAGACCGCGTGTAGACGTCCCGAGATGTGGCAAAAAGCCGCGTCCACCGTGGTCCATTCTAGTGTCACCTTTGCTCGTAATAAACGTCCACGGATCGCCACTATTCGCCTTCCTCTTTTCCCCCTATTTGCATTCGGATTCACGGTCGTTAACGAGCCCTCTGTCACTTCAGCTTCCACCAACTGCCCGCTTTTTTTTTTTTTATTACACATACCGTTACGCGGATGAATTTTTCCACTTTTGCCTGAATTTTGTCCTGCTTGGGCTAAAGGTCAGTTTATTCTTTTGAATAATAAATGGTGGCAATCGTAGAGTTTACAGCAGCAAGAAGGCAGCTCTATTTTTTGTTATATGTTTTATTTACCTCATCGAGCGTCTTGACGGGCGGGAAATGAAATTTGCAAAATTTAAAGACTTGCGTGTTTTAACTCGTTGAGGTGTTAATGCTTTTGGCGTAACTTTCACGTTTATCAGAATTATATCTTCGTTTATATACCGAAAGTTAGGTCAAGCAAATTACTACTTAAAAAAGCTTCTGAATTATAGTTAAATGAAGTATATTCCACTTACATGGAATATTCAGAATATTCCATGAATATTTACATTTAATTTCATTTGATTTAATCAGTAAACGGAATAAGCTATTAGTTTACGTTAGTTTACATTACAGTATACGATGCGCGGTGTTTACAATAAATTTCGAATCTGATTTCAACATACAACAATCGAAACGTCAAGAAGATCAATAGTTGCACAGTAATCGTTCACCATGTACGTAATCATAGATACTAGATCTGAATTGAGAAAACGAGACGTATAATTTGTGGGAAGAAACGTACGAGTAAACCTCAGAGTCCTCGAAGTAGCATACAAATTGGTTAATGAAAGAAGTCGATGACTTTCTATTAAACCGTTCGAAATCTTAAAAAGAAAAATATCTATATAAATGTTTAAACATTCGCAGGCGAGCTATTTCTAAACGAATAAAAGCTACCCCGATTCCGCGTTTAACGTATCCGAAACGCGTTTAAATTTTTAAGGTGCCCGTAGCGAAAGGGTTAATCGAGCGTAACGACGTGGGATAATTTTTGCCGATGGGGGAAAAAAGGAGGAAACAATGAGCAGTACTACTTAATATAAAACGGTGCGTGTTCGGTCGGTTTAATGCGAGAATTGGAGCAAATAACGGTGAATGAATAGGATCGGTCATTTGAGAGCCGTGGAGCCCTCGCCAAATTGAGTTAAACGATTCTGGTTCTGCAAAAACGAGTCCGCTGTAACGCGTCGCGTCGCTTCTATACTTCCTTCGGGACGAGAATTTATCGTATCTATCGTAGAAACGATTTTCACCGTTCGGTTACTTCAAACCCGTTAATCTTTAATTAAGTAGCTACACGATGCACTGTGACGCAATTACGTGCACGGATCATAATTATTGGCGATCGCTACGGCAATTGTTTGACGTTCGTATTTTTTTCACGTACGTCGCGGTGAAATTAATTAACCATTCAGCGACGTATACGAGAATCAAGTAGCTTTTATTCGTGATTATTCGACGCGAATCGATCACTTATGTTTGATTCGCGAATAGACTGAAGATTTTTATGCGTCTATCGAGAAGCGAAATATATCAGAAGGCATGCAATACGTGTAATATGCAAAAATGTAAGGATAGCCAAAGTGAAGCATTCTTTGCAATATTTAAAGAGTGCAATTAGTCTCCATTTTAGTCTCATTCTTTTATTTATGCATGCAGTAATGTGAATTTGCATAAACAACCACGGTCAATCTTTATGTTTCACGTTATATCGTATTGAATTGGATTATTGCAACGGTGTATTCAATTTCTCGTAGTGCGTAAATATGCTCGATTGGTGTACGTGAAACGGGGAACAGCTTCGTCACCGAAAGGTTACCAAGTACCGAATTAAAGGATTTTTATTATCCCCGTTTCATCGTTTCCGTGATACGACGCTGGTGTCATTAAACTAGGTACGCATTAATATAACGTCACGCGAAATCACATGTTACGTTATACGCGCGACGTGATTATAATTCCTTGTTTCCATTAGATTTAAAGCAATGGAAATTTATCGGTTGGCAGTTTACCAATGTCACATGAAATTACGTAACAGCATGTTATTTTACGTGACGCGTTATCAATGTGTCCTTACCGTTATTAAAGCGGAGCCGCGTAAAATGACTCGAGAAGATTTACGGGGAAATCTTATTCCTCAACTTTGGTACTGAAATTTTGTTCGTCACGATTTTTCAGACGCGTGTTCGTTCGCTGTTAAGTAAAATGGTTAAAGCGACGGTTAGAAAATCGCGATGCTAGTTGAAAATCGCAACTATTGCGGTGTCCGGAAATTTTTTATCGTAAAATTATCTTCGAGTAAGCATTGTAAGAGTACCGCTAAACGAAATTCAATTTGCGACGTGTTAATGAATAGGTCTTCCGAGTAAAACACTTTCGGGTAAGTTTCAAACTGTTGGGAATATGCTTCCGAATATAGTTTTTATTGAAACGAAATAAAATAAACGTTTAATAAGAGTAAAACTAAATACAAAGCTGGTTGATGTTTTCTTGCTGAGGGAACGCAGTGAAGTGACGAAAATCGCCTGCATGAACGTGCGGTTCGTGTACAACAATGGCCGATGCCATAAAACGACGGTCAGAGAGGGAAAGCAAGAACCAAAAATGCACGTGTATTAATGTAGAAATTCAGCCTTCGCACCAAATGTGCAAAGGTGAGAAAGCATGCTGTCCGTCGGACACCCAGCTCCAGGTATGCCTATGCCTGCTAGTCTAAGAACAATCAAAATACCCAAACACAATTCAAAGTAAAATCAACACAAACCCTCCACCCTAATATTAGAGATGTCGCAGTTCAAGCTTCATTTTCTTTGATCTCGCGGCATAAAAGGTTGTAAGAAAAATCAGAGATGCTTTCGCCAATTTTATATAAACATCTAGAAATTTTCTCAGATTTTTCAACCGCAGAACCGACGTTTAAAAATGATTTCCAAAAGCCACGTATTTATAGAAATTTCGTACGCGACTGTGTTTACATTTGTATAATTACAATAGCAGCATTTTGCTATCTCGAAGGTTTTTCCAAAGCTGAACTTGAACGGCTTTAATTAAGGTACATTCAGACGTACGGGTTGGGTACGTAAAAAAGAAGCATTGCAAAGTACAATAGAAATATAACGCGGCACGAAATTTCCGGACGATCCAATGTTTTCCTGCCAGCGAGCTATTTTTGCTAATAGGTGTTTCGCCGGTGAAATTTCTCGGTCGGCGAGGCCGAGGGACGCTTGAAACTTCTTTTCAATTAAAGCGATACGTTTTCGCGGCGCAACAGGAATTCCACGTGTACCGGCTAATTAGAATCCCTTTCCGACTGATCTTTAATTCATGACTTATATTCAAACGCGCCACCGTGTGGGCGAAGGATATCGGGTGCTTCCTAGGAGCTTGTGCTCTTTCGTCCTTCCACGATTCGCCAACTGAATTACATCTTTACTTATGTCAGGGACACACTTTTCTATTCCCCCCCACACCACACCACTTCTCCTCTTCTTCTCGCCCTTCGACTCATTTGCGCCCCTTTTACATCGCCTCATTTGAATTTCTAATTCGTCACAATTAGCGCGCCGTGCTCTTTCGCGAAAAACTCATAGAATCTCATTCAACCGGTCCATTTACCATCGTTGTTTCTTTCGTGCGCGCTGGGATCGATACTTCGCGAACTATCGATCGTCGTTGCTTTTTCTCACGTCCGTTCGATCTCCGGATCGCGTGAATCTATGGATCCTTTTTCCATAGATTCGATCTATATTATACGAAGGATTTATATAATCTTTTATACCAAGGATTTGTATTATTAATCCAATAGCAATTTTTAGATCTTTGTTAGCGATTTAATAGAAAATTCAATAGTAGCGTTTTTAGAAATTTTGGAAGAGTATAATGACTAAAATTAATTAAGGGTAATATAGCAACGTTTACAAAGCAGTGCTTTGCAAAATTCTGATTCCGTAATAAAAAGATGGCATTTATAATAATTATTAACACTAGAACTACCAAGGCACTCAAAATGACCGGTTACAAGTTTACCATAATACGTGTACAAATTTTTCCACGATGCATTTGTCAGGGTATTTACACGCTTTTCTGTACAAACTATAAACAAAGATTTATTGTGCCTTAATCACATGGGTTTTCCAAATGTCCGCCATTTCTATTTCTTTGGTACAAATAAATACACTCTAGTCGTCGGTAGTTCTAGTGTTAACAATAATAGTAAAACTATTATTATGGCACTAGTTAAACTTTGGAAATAGAGTAAGCAGTCAAATAATTAATTTAAGCACCTACTAAAGTTACAGAGCGCCAAAGAGTAGCAAGTGTTTAAGTAGCTATAGATAATAATTATAATAATATTAAAGAAGAAAAACGTCGTAGACTAAATATATAAACGTGTAGATATATAATTACTAGATACATACGCAGATAGATAATAAGCAACAATCCGTATAATTTATTTTTATTAAAACAACGGAACCATTGCAATCCTAATGCTCTCCTTTTATTCTTCGCTATTATTGCTCGTATAAAACGTCGAGCAGAAACAAACGGTATTTCTATGGTCAACGTAGTAGCTTTCGACAAAATCGTTCACGGCAAGGGGGTTGAAACATTGGGAATCGACGTATCGAGTTTCGATTTTGATGGAATATTTGAAAGTAAAGTTTCGACGATGGCTATTCGAAACGCGTCGAAGGTTATCGCGAGTTGGGAAACCGGCCTTTAAGAGGATCAAGCCCGACGCCGCGGCCGAGGCGAAACTTAAAAGATATTTCCTTCGAGGAAGCGAGCGTGGCTTTTTGCGAACATTACCCGGCTCCCGTGGGACAGCACGAATCGTATGGTTTTCACGCGCGCCGCGTTCGAACTTGTTATCGTTCCTCGCGTCGATCTTGCGCCGTTGCTGTCGAAGAATTTTAATTGTTCCCTTAGAACGTGCGCTGGAAACCATCGGCTTTATGGTCGCGTAGAATAACGGAATTCAACTGTTTTTCGCGTCAGCGGATTCGCACGATTTTTCTTCCCCTTTCGCGCTTCATCCGTTAAGAAAACTTTTCCCCGGGTCATCGCGATGTAATATTCCTGCCGCGATCTCTCGTTACAATTGTGTCGGCGCGTTCACAAATCTTCCGGCGGATCGTGGCGCCGCGTTGCAGTGGCCTCGAAGTAACGGTGTAGGGTTCCTCCTGTGTTTTCGTTCCTCCGTCATGAATCATCGCGATTTGAAATTCATGATGTTCCCGGTTAATCACTATCGTGCAGCTATCCTGCCCTCGGGTTATCTTGTCTTTGCCGTGCTACCATATTGATTCGAGACCCTTCGTTGCACCTGTGCTGCGCGTGATACAGTGGTGCTCGCTTTAGAGTACGAATCATGCCCGTTTAAACGTCCATCGTTGTTCCTGTTCACTCTTAACCCGTTAGTTGGGGAATTTTTGCAATCGGAATCTTCTCTACTGCGTAGAAATAAAACTGGATAAACGGGAATTAATATCGTGCAGAGTACGTTTAATCGCTGCGAATATAAATGTAGAAAATAAGGAATTTAACTCGTAAGACGAGTTAACTCGTCATCCGCAGTTAACAGGTTAATAAATCTATATCTATGCAATTGAAATTTGACGTCAATTGAACGAGGTGTGCTAGATTTCAGTGATGAAACTTCGTTTTGATCGTAATGAATTGATCAACAAATTTAACCCCGCTGTTTTCTTTGGCTTTGTATAACACAATATGAACGTTACATTTTATTCGGTATTACGTTTCTATATATTCCTTCTTGATATTCAATGTATTAGAAATTTGTACAAGTCTCGTAGAAACGATGAAGTGTCGTATGTTCGTTCGTTGCTTCGGTGTGAATCGAAGAAGTATAAATGTGAAAAGTAGCTAACAATAAGGAGAACAGCAGGATTAAAAATAGTGGAGCAATTTATTGGTAGTGTAATGCGTAACACGTGTGTTGTTTAGAATTGTATTCGAATAATTTTGATAGAAATACGAAGCAGCAATGAAACAGTAATACCGCGATACAACGTGGAAATATATCAACGATATTCGCACTAATCGCAATTTGCAAGCTACATTCTACGGCGCTCGTTCGAATTTAGATTCCGAGTGAAATTTAAGAAAAGTATATCGTGACACTTTACCGAATGCTATCGATCTCCGAGCTGCTGTAACTTCGCGAAAAGTTGCCTCACAGTAATCTTCGTACGTTCATTTTTAAGGTCCAATCGTGTACTTTCGCATGCCTAAGTTGAATTCCCTCGGAGATCCTTTTACAGTAAGAAACAAGTAGAAAAATGAAGGTGGTTTTCTTCCTAGGAAAATCGAAAAACTTCAAACTGCTCCGAAATCTTCGGAAATTTCTTTACGCAGCCAAATCTACCATGAATTTCAAGATTGAAGCTTCCTCTTTACTATCAAAGTTGACGGTACCTTATTCCTCTTATCGAAGTGTAGCTACTTATTCCCTTACACGAGTACATATTATCTTTGTCAACGCGTTATCGAATCTGTTTGTTTCATTTCTCGACGCGAATCATAAAACGGTGTTTCTATTTAAATGAAAAGCTTTCAAGTGACAGTACGAAGGACCATGAACTTTGTTATACATTTTCAATTACCTAGTAATGAATTTATTGTATTGAACATATAAGAAAAATGTTCATAAATAAACTCGATCTGTTGAACGATATTATACTGCTAACTGGGACGATCTTTACGTTAACGACGTTTGATAATAGTTAAGTAAAGTTACTTAAAGCGCGAACCTTATAGTAACATTACGTAGTACATTTACCCTATATCCAAAAATTGTAATGGAACTAAGGTTCGATCCGTTTCGCAGTGTACCGTAAATAATGTGTTAATATACAATAGTTGTACGCCAAAGGAACATTTCTTTTTACGAATAGACAGATAAGTAAAGAAATAGATGGTGTTTGGGTGCTCGTCTAGCATCGTTACGATTTTATCGAACAAAACGTAATAGTTTGCCAGTGGGGAAGCGGAAGCCGGAAGAAGTGGGGAAAAGTATGAAATGCCAAAAGGAAACACGGATACTCGCACGTATGCAAATGGGGGCGTGGATCGCGGGGAATTTATAATGGAACCGTGGCCCATCTTAATAACCGCACTTAGGCGCTTTATCTTTATGGCCGATGACGGAATTCGCCGCGCGCTCAACCATAAATGCCCTTCTCTTCTGCTTCGCTATAAAAGAATCCGATTTAAGGAATCTATAATTCCGAAAGCGGTGAACGATCCTGAAGAATCCTACGTCTTCGACGACGTTACATTGGAACAAAATCACTGGGTACAAGTTTCCTATAAAAAATCGTATAAACTTGCAACGGTGCGTGTTTCCGAATATTCCATGATTAACCCTTTGCGGACGAGCGTCGACAAATAGTCGCCTAATCATTTTTGGTTTTCTGAACCCGTGTTGACATTTAAAGCAAAAAACTTAACGTAACGAATACTTAATACATTAATAAAAGTTTAAAATCGTTGGGCATTAAATAGTTGGGAACTCAGGAACTTCAAAATTCAAAGACATAAAATTCAAAACTAAAGTACTCCCATAGGTGTCGTTACTTCTCGTCCGCAAAGGGTTAATCATTCCACTTACGAATAGTCTATTCTATGCTTCGTCAATGATTTCACCTAACGCCTTAAACTCGCCTAGAATTCCGCTTCCCCTTAACCGAACAAACAAATTCCTCTTGAATCCCGCGTAACGCGGCTGCTAGTTAATTCCCTTTAGCCTCGCGGTCAAACAAATTCTCCGCTCCCGGTGCGCGTAATCCTTCGTTGAATTAATAAGTCATATTATATTATATTATTAGCGGGAGTTGGTAGCGGATGAGAAGCGCGTATATCGGAGCGCAATGCGAGAGTATCGAATGCCGGTCTATGGGGCACGAAAGGACAAGGTTAACATAGAAAGGGGTGGCCGTGGCTATTGTATTGTAATACTGTTTAAACTCGGCCAGGTAATAGGGCGTGCTTACAAGTATTTAGAATGTAACGGGTGTCCCGACGGCGGGTTGCACGGCCGGCCAAGTTCCACGCATTCTCCTACAAGCGTAATCTGCTGTGAATCTCTCGTCGTTTCTCCGGCGAGAGCATGCCTATACCGAATAAAGAAGCGACCGGTAACAAAGTAGAGAAGCAACCGGGAACGGATAGTAGCCGCGTGATCGCATCCTATTATACATATTGTTGTACTACCAACGCTATACCGGGTGAAATAATATCAAAGCTTCTCGCGATCGATAAGATTTCCGCGTTACTTCTTCGATACTCGAAGAATCGTCGGAAATTTTTCGCTTCGTTCGCGAAGGTTTTCTTCGCGGTATAATTTTCTCGCGCACAGCGGTGAACGGATTACGATAGAAAATGTCGAAGCAAAGATTTTCGAATACCGCGTACGCGAAGTTGGATGCAAGTTTTCGTAGCAATCGATTAATTGAAAGTGATAGCGAGTAGCATTTAGCGAATCAAGTAGTAGTTGATACGAGGATGAGCATAATTATGCGTTTAAAATAATCGAAATACTTACTTGAGTTGGTGAAACAGTCAAGATTGCCAAGAGTACCGAGACTATCGAGACTTTCGAGACTTTCAAGACTGTCAAAAGACTTCAAAGGCATCCAAGATTTTCAAGACTTATAGGACACGCAATACTATCAAGACCGTCGAGACATTCGACAGCTTTAAGGCTTCGAATCGGTTTCGAATCTTTGCAATTGTTGAAAAATTCGAATCTGCGTCGAAGTTCAGTTTCGAACGGCCATCACTGCGCGGGACATTTATCCTGCTTGGCGAATGATTGAAACGAACGAACGAGCGTGGGAGTGAAGAAGCATTCGGGGCGAACGAACGGTGCGAAGGCAACGGGACGGCATGCAAATGTCCGGTTGCCGAAAACGGACAAATCACTGGCGGCAGCCCTCGATCCCACGGCGAAGGGCAAGGCGAAGGCGAAGGCAATGGCAAAGGCAAAGGCAAATGCGAGGCACACGGCAGCGATAATTACTACAATCGCGACGCGGTAATTCTGGTGTCTCGTAATTGTCGGCGTTACATCGTCGTGTCTCGAATGCAAATGCAGTTAAGGATCTAAGATGGTAGATTAGCGAGTGGCAAGGAAGGGGTTTAGGCTCCGGTGGTGCACGCACGCGTGTATGCATCACGATTCGCTGCGGGGGTTGTCGCGTTTAAAGCCTCGGCTTGTGCGCTGCCTAGCTCCTTCCCACTTGCCACAGGAAGATGCTAAAACGGGGGCGAAGACAGCGGCCTCAGAATTGAAATTTATGCGCGATTCGTTAGCCCTATTATTGCTCAACACTGTACGTACCACCTCGAATAATCCCATCCCCCCGTAACGTAATTAGAAGTAATTGGCTATTCGGGTAATAATTTCTGCACTTTTATAGCCAACTAGTATTATTCATAGTTAGCTAGGAATATTCTTCTTTCGTTAAGTTTCGAAAGATTAAGCTTTCGTCTGCTACGCGGAACGAGATGAGAAATGAATGGCAGTCTTTTGGATAGTCTTCCTTTTCTTCGAAGAATAGTTCTCAGAAATAAGTATTTTAAGGGTGATCGTTGTTTCAGGCGACAGGAAGTTGCAAAAATTTTTGTCGCAGTTTCTTTTTCAATAATCTTTGGGTGAACTTACGTAACAAACCTGTCTTCTCTCGATTAAAGCTCTGCGTTGCGAATTTAATTATCTTCTTGGAAACATTCACTCTGATAATTCAAGCTACGCTAAGTTAGTGATAAGGAATTCGAATTTGCAGCAAAGCGCGAATACAATGTGCAAAGGTGTACAAAATATACAAAGTTATCTATGCGCTATTACATTTTGGGAGTGGAATAGACGTCGATCTGTATTCCATTTTATTAAACGCGTATGCAAAAATACGAATTTAGGTACATAAAAATCTTCAGCGGAGTGATAAGAAACATCGTGTCGAATATCACAAACTCGCACTCCATAAATTAAAATCGTTCGATCAATACATTTAACACGTTTACCGTTCCAATCGTCAAACGAGATGCACACGCGTTAATAAAATAAATGAATTTTATTAAAATAAAGTTCCTATAATAAACCTATCATTGGCCGCTATTCTGTAATTAAAACCGTTGCAACGCCGGAATTACAATAAACGTTAAATATTTGTATAGCAAATGAAGTGCAGGAATTTTACGTCGAACATTTCGTTCCATTGCTGAGCGTAAATATAGCGACTACGGTAAACGTATCCAGCGAACGTGTTAACTATTTAAAATATTCCATACGAGTTTCTCAATTTTCGTCCACGAAAAGATCGAAGGTTGCTCGTCGCAGCTCTAATCCGTTAACGGTGGTCGGAGTCTCGTTGAATCGAGGAACCGTTTCGACTATTTTGCTTATCTTTCGAACGTAGCTTGGAATGTGAAACGTATCCGGTAGCTCGATTAATTTTAGGAAAAGAGAGCCGTTTCGAAACAACGCTCGTTAGAGATTCGGTGTGGAGATAAATAAGCGACGTCGTCTGTCTCCGGGGTGCGCGTTCTTGGCTTTAAAGCGGACTGTTACCAGTCCCGGAGACTCCGATGGTCGCCACCCGTTTTCCCAGTTGTTCGACGATCATCCAAACACAAGTTTATCAACGGTTCCCGCGCACCTTGAAACTTCCCGCCGCGATACGTCACGTAGCAAACGGTCGAAGTTACTTTACGGGCCGGCCTCTCGCGAAGGAAGCGGTACAAATTACACCGATAATTCTCTCTGCCCTTCTCTCCAAGCCTCGGGTTCCTCGTCCTCGTTATTTTTTACAACAGCCGAGAAGTATTGCCTCTCCCACCGGCACAGCGCGACCAGCCTCTTCAACGAGCGGGGAAAAACTTGTGAAACTCCATTAAGACCATCCGAACGTCTCCTATCTTCGACGGGCGACGGCCAAAAACGATGCCTTCGTCCGAAACTTGACAATCCGCACAGTCATTGCTGGTCTAGATCTTTCAAATGGAGGAGAGCTCGTTGTTCGTGGAAAAAAAGCGCGAGTCACGTTTAAATTTGGCGGTGACGAGTTAACTCGTCTTATGGATTGCCAATGTTTTCTTCGTCATGCTACTTTACTTCCTTAGAAATTCCTTAACTTCCAAGACATCTTTATAGCAGTGCCAAAGAAGAAGAAAAACGATAAAGTTCCGGACTTAAATACATTAATATTACGAGAAGAAAAAAGTTAATACTTCGACAAATATACGTAGGTACTAAATGTACATACGCGGCAAAACGGATCACGTTGTCTTAGATTGGAAGAGTGGAAGGAAGGTTGAAAACAGGAACGGATTTTTGGCGAATCTCGAAGGGGCATTAAAGTTAATGCAAGACGTAACCAGTGGATTATTAATATAAACCTATATGCTTACGAAACACCAATAATATATCATTACGTGTTTGGCGAGAAACGATGGCTGCCAAAAGGCGACGTTAAAATTGCCCGTCCAAAGCGGGATATATACCTTGGAAACGAGAAATAACACCTTACACTCTTTACCATAGTTCTCGATCACCGATTCAGCGTTTCCAAACACGTTCAATTGCCACGTACGGATAGGTTGAATCTCCTCGAGCAAGCTTAGGACGTTTCCCATTCCGTAAACTCTCCACGGTATTATTCTCTCTCCACGATGCCGTGTGTTGCCTCCGATACCCTTTGAAGCCGAATATCGCCACTGCGATAATTGCGAGCGGAGTCTAAGGGTTCGTGCGCCGGCCGGACGCGATCTAAGATGAGAGATTAGCCGGTAAAGAGAGGGCCCGTGAGTACGTACTCCGTGGTGTGTACGCGTGTAAATATGGGGCTGGTAAATAGGCACCGTGGCCGCCTCGCCGCCGCGTCTTCTCTCTTCTCTTTCTCTCTCTCTCTCTTTCCACCGTTTCCACCGCGAGTCCGATGTTGACCATCGTCCCGTGTACCAGGATGCAAGCGTACACGTATCCCCATGGCTTTCGAGCGGGATAGCTAGACGTTTAGCTAGGCCGGAGACCATACGTATCGTTATCGTGGCATCGTCGTTTTAAGGCCGCGTGCGCGCGTTGCAAAGGCGGTAGCGAAGACTTCTTGCCTCTTTGCCTCCTAACATCGTTCCACGTTCTTCCAGCACCGGAGTGATTCTCCGATTCCGGCGCGCTTATTTATTCGGTTATTTAATTGTTGGGGAAAAGTATACTTTAAGAGGATGGGCGCGTGGAAAGAATGCGACGAAGGAATGTACATTGCGAGAGCGATACGTAGACTTGGAAATCAAACTGGGATAATACGCGTATCTAGAGGGGAGATGTATCATGTACTTCCACTTATATCGTGCAACTTTACGTAACTATTTTGGAACGTATTTAACGGAACAAATTCAGTTCCATTTTGGAGAATTAATTTTCGAATCGCCCTTCGCTGTGTAACTTTTACCTCATCCTCTAATAATTCTTTCAGCGAGCGAAATTTAGTTCGATACGTTAGAGGTTGGTAACTAATTCCTCTACTTTCACGACTCTTTTATTAGAAAATTATTTAAACCAGCGGGTCTCTAAATTTCTAACAAAGAAGCTACGAATTTCCCAACAAATTCTCGACGCTTTCTACAAACGTGAAAGAGGTCCGCCTTGTTAATGCGAAGAGCCTTTAAATTCGATAGCGTGGATTTCTCGGAACTTCCGACTATACTGAGTTCCTTTTCGGTATCCATTCGTGGTATTTCCTAGTTCTCTATCGTCGACACCATCTCCGTTAACATTCGAGGCGATATTTTTTTAAACCCTCGTGACCTTTGAACGGAGGCTCGGTGACAGGCGAGCAAAAAGACACGGACGGAGCAGACATGCGCGGAGAATGTCGCGTGGTGCGAGCGTAGACTAATTAAATCTGGATGTTTCACGGTGTCAGGCAGCCGCACCGGACGATCACGATCTGTCGACGGATAAGCCGCGAGCAGAAGGGATTAAGGAAACGCGCTCGACGCGATGTCCTCTTCGAGGAAGCGACTTCCACGACTAGAAAGGCTGTTTTCTTGTCCGCCGAGGAGTACAGTAGAATTCCGATAATCCGCCACGCATCGCTTCGATCACGACTGCACTCCGAATGCTCGCTCCGTTTTTATGGAGATTTGAAACGGCTGTGTAATATTTCGGTTGTTTCCGAAACGGACGCAGCGATGTTTGAGAAATATTCGGAAGCACGAATGAAGGTGCAGAATAATGAATCAGCGTATAACGTTGAGAGATTTCCTTAGGCCTCATTCCTAACAGATCACCATGTTTATCAGTCTTCGATCTTACAAATTGGAAGTACAGTTGCAATTTAAAATCAACTTTGGAACACGGTACGCTGCGTTTTTATAATAGAAGAGCGGTTGAACAAAATATTATGCTCGAGACTGGAACGATCGTTAGGTTGAATACGTTCGAGAATAGTTGAACAAAGCGTAACGATAAATTCTGCATCTGCCTCTAATCATTTTCAGTTCGCGCCGAGCGATGTTAGATTTCGGGGTGGCGGATGCTAGAAATCGAAGAGAGCGAGCGAAACTCGATACCGCCGTAAAGTATACGAAAGGCAACGCAAAGGAACGGAACGCAACGGGAACCGCGTCTTATATGATTTTCACGTGTAAAGAGATCCTAACTCGGATAACAAATCAAAAGAGCGGCAGAATTTTTAACCCGCCTCGGTTTGATTAATCTCCCCCGAAGCTAAAACCTTTGAATTATTTATAAACAAGCTCTCTCCTGCTCTCGGGCTGGTGAAACAGCACTGACAGAACGTTCGTCATAAACGTCAGACACAAGAGAGTCGCGGAGTTAAATTCGCGGAGCGTCAGTTATCGCGGAGCCCATCCACCAGAGTTCTCCGGGACTTGATCGTAATTTATTATCACGGGGCCGCAGTGAAATTAGCCTCCAACGAATTAAAGCGAGCGGGGGTTTATAATACATCGCTCGTACGTACGTGTGTATATACGTATACATGTGTACGTACGCTGTACACGCACGTTGGCGCGAGCTACACAATCGAACGGAAAGAGAGAGAGAGAGAGAGCAGGGCAAGCGTACGCCAGAACAATTTGCCTGCCGTCCATATTTTTCGCTCGCTCGCTCGCTCGCGCGCGCACGCCACTGCTCATTAAAGAATTAAGTGAAATCTTCGATGGATAAATTAACGATAAAAGATCTCTCTCGGGGCCGCGGCGATCTTTCGCTTCTACGAGAGAGCGTTCCCTCGCGTCTCGCTTTATTTCCTTTTCGCCTGGCGGTCTTCTTCTTTTCACCCAAAGGCCAAGGCTGCGTTCGCGAGCTGGTGATGTTTTCAGCGTCGATGTGGGAGCGTCGAGTTTGGGGAGGGAGGGACCTCACCACTGGTCTGACCCTCTAATTATATGGTACATCGTGTACCGAGTGAACGCGGGTCGGGAGGTCACGGTTGCGAGGCACAAAGCACGCCAACCGGAGATATATCGAAAAATTGGCCAGGCCAGAGGTAGCGCCGCCATATTTGTGCTTGCCTGGCCGTTCAGGTTTTCGCGTCGCGGCGGGTAGTCTACCTACGAAATTTACCGACCCTCCGATAATAATTATTCCCGCTTCGGGGATCGTAGACTCTATCCTATACGTGGACACGTATAAATCTTTGTTTCGGCCGCGCCGCTGAGAAATTCGACTTTCCTTTCCTACGGCGTATACTGGCTTACGATTAGGGTAAACGTAGTGCCACACCCTACTGCCATTTTAAGGTACGCGCGTAACTTTGTTTAACTATTTTAGAACGTCGTTAACGCGAAGATAGTCCCAGTTAGCAGCGTAATATTGTTCAACGTCGAGTTTATTCATGAACATCTTTTTTATATGTTCAATGTAATAAATTCATTACTACGTAATTGAAACGGTGCAACAAAGTCCACGGTCCTTCGTAATGTCACTTGAAAACTTTTCATTTAAATGGAAACACGTTTTACATATGTTAACGCGTCGGTTTGTGTAACAGATATAAGATGTATAGTAAGCGTCGCGTCTCATTGAATTACGACGCGTTCCATACTTTATTAATTATATTGGTCACGTTTCGATTAAATTACCACGTTAAAATTACTACGTTACGGTATTTCTAATTACCACGATTACGCTACTGATGTCGTTTACCATGCCAAGATCAGCTCTGTCGTAGCGAAGGGATTAAAGGTAGGCTGTTAAAGTATCGGAGATTCCTCTGTTTGCGTGAGCGATCTGGTTGCGTGGCAAAGTTCGTCGTTTTCTTCGACGAGATTCGGATGCGTGGTCGTAGGAGACGGATTGGACACGAGATGCGCTCACAGTCGAACCGAAAATGGAATGCAGCTTGATGGCCTCTCCTTTTATAGCGATCTGCGATATTTTCGAGACTGATTTCTCTCGTATTTGCATACAGAAACGCGTTGCATTAGGCTGCTGCGAATTGGTACGCGCGAGATGATCAGAACCCTTTTCAAGTACTTCAAGTTTGGGTGTCGATACTATGAAGAAGTTAGGCGTAATCGATGCGTTTGCTATGCTAAACGTTCGAAGAGCAGAACTTTTGTTAGAAGTTAGTAGAAATTTAATACGGTGAAATTCGCTTATCGTAATCAATTTGGGACTCGATGATGGACTCGAAAGTATTGATAGGATTGCAAAAATGATACAAAATCGTATAAACAATTTTATCGTGGCATTTGAGTATAGTTTAATGGACACAACGATATATAAATGATATGTTAGGAAGGTTGTAATAAAAAGATATCAGAAGGTGAAAGAATATGAAAGACTATTATAGAAGAAAATCAGGAGATGAAAGAAAATCAAAGAATACGATAGAAGAAAATCAGAAGATGGAAGAATATGAAAGATTATAGTGGAAGAATATCAGAGGATGAAAGAAAATCAAAGATCACGATAGAAGAACGTCAAAAGTCGAAAGAATATCAAAGATTCTAATAGCAATGGTCGAACTGATAATAATATTCGCGATTATAGCAATCGTATTCCCATTGCGTTAAATTCAGAGCTACGTAGATGAAGTGTTTCTCAAAAAAAAAAATACCTACTGCCAACAAACGCGACTCACAGTTGCGGGGCAATAATTTCTCTCCGCGTAATGAAACTGTATTACGCGAACTTTACCGCCGCATTTTGCGGCGAAAAAAAAATTAGAATTTTCCTTGGCCACCGAGGGTCCCGTGTCCCGTGTCGCGAATTTCGCTGTAACCGCGTAAGCATCCGGTGATTTACGGGCCGCGTTTTAAATCCTCCAGATGCTGGTCAGCCGGCGAGTTTACGTTCCCTGTGTAAAATACGAGCACGGGAACCGGCTTCGCTGGGGGTTGCTCGATTTTTCGTTGGATTCACCGCGATCCGGTATTCATTTTCGAGGACAGGGCGATCGATCTCCGCTAGTATAACGGCACACAGTGGTCGCTGCATCGAGGGGGGTAGAGGGGGAGTGGGTCTATGCGATTCCGCGGCTTAAAATATTTTCTGACCGATTGAACCGAAGGATTTTTCAGGCATCGATGGAAAGTCGCCTGTCTGGCAAGCGGTTTTCTATTTTTTAACGCTCCACCGGACCTCGTGACACCTGTTGCAGAGGGTCACCCCGGGCTCTTCCGGGCCGCAGACGAAATTTCAATCCGCCTATCTTACGACCGTTCCCGACCATCTCCCAACGATCTCTTAAAATATTGAATATTTAACCCCTTGACGTACAACATCCAGTCACGCTCGTGGCACGAATTACGGTGTTGCACGTTGTCTGCGATTCACAACGTTCAATTTCAAACTTTGTTTTCGTGGTTTCGGTTCTTACGATTGAGAATCGCTAATTGGAAATCACGCGTGTAACATTTGAATTTTTTGCATAGAATAATATATAAAGCTAATACCAATTTATTGGTACATTTATTTATATTTATTTATGTCTCTTTGTTGTACACTTTGTCTCTATTTACGTTCTTGTAATTGTACGCTGTACTTGTGAGTAGTTTTTTTACATTGTATACTAATTGTATACTAATTACATTGTAAACGTCGACCCGTTAAATAAACTAAACTAAACTAAACTAATGAATAACTTACGTGGTGTCTATTGACGAGAAAAGAATAGTATTGGAAGGGGTTAAAAAATGTCGTAGGGTTCAACTCTTAATTTTTGTAGGCATAGGTATTTTCCTCTAAACAGGCGAAAGAAAATATTCACTTTCTTGAGCTGCGTCTATTTTCCTTTAACGAACAAAATGTTCATAATTTATATATTTTGCAATGATTGGATGTAGGATAATCTTCGTGAACAATTGTGTATAATTACCTTCGAATTCATAGTCTGCATCTGGGCAGAGTTTTAATAGTGGCTTAACTCGCGCTCCGCTTCTCCTTGTCTGACAATGACCGGACTAATCTACTTTTCTTGCACACGTTAGCCTCTTCACGCTCGATGCTAAGTAGTAGAGCTAAACAATGTGTAGCATATTTTTATTCGGCACACGTGGCTGCAGATTTCAGCCCCTGTCGTTTTTCAGTGCATTTTGTTTATTTAAATTTCCAGTGTAGACCATTTCTTGTCTAAATGTGTTCAATATAAAGTAAGTTTTTCACGAGCAAGAGAATTTGGTCCTGAAAGGGTTAATGTTAACCCTGTATAATCCAAGCTTTACTTATTTCTACGACGAAAGATTAGTAGGTTAAATCAAAATTTGTAACTGGGAATTAATAATTAGTAGACTGCGGATTTTTATGCATCTATGCCTTCAATTTGCACTGTGAATCTTCGTACTGCTTTTGCGATAATAAAAGCAATCCCACATCAGCGCATTAACAATTTTATTAATCGTAGAAATAAAGATTGGAAAAATTCGATACGTAAAAACTGCAACTACTTTTGCCCGAACCTAATGATTAAATCGCGGAGATATTTTCCCCGCAGCATAATTTTGTATCGTCTAACTCTTCACTAGATTTCCCAAAAAAAAAACAAAAAAACATTAAGATTAATACTAGCCACTGTTTCACCTACTTTCTTTCCCTCTCCAATTAATTATACCCGTAACGCATTTCAACAAAGTTATCCTAGCATTCACCGCAACATAATTCCCACCCCCCGTCACCATTCGTTATCCTCGTTCACGCGTGTTCCATCCCCTTTCCCGAACGCGAACAAAGCTTTGCTTCTCGCGCGACGACGAATTCACGCGGGTTCGCGTTTATTAACGCGAAGTCGCGTTTCAATCGGGCCCGGCGTGGTAACGGAGACAAAAGAAGCGGCGCGGCGGCAGCGTGCAATAACATCGAGAATTAAAGAACGTCTTCCAGAGTCGAGACGAGCTTCGTTTACGCACGTTTGAATCGCGCGTACTTAATGAAAGAGAGAGAGGTAACGGCACGAGGTTTCGCCGGTAGCTGGTAGGTGGGTAAAAAGCTCTCGAACAAGACGTTGCGTCTACGTGGTCGTCGACTACGACGACGTTCTCGCCGAATAAAGCTCGGCGAGCACGTCGGAAACATGGGGGAGGTGGCCTTTGAAATATTCCGAGTGCACCGCGGCTTATTTATTCCCGCGTTTCCTCGAGACGTCACCGCGTCGCTAGAACAGCACCGACCAGACCTCTACGCTGTCCTCGTTCCTCGAACCCGCGTTTATTCCCCACCTTCGGCCACGTCCACGCTTTCCGCGAGCAGACTTAGCGAGACTGGAATTTTAATTAAGCTTTTTTGCCACCCGCTGAATCCCTGTGTTCCGGCAAGGGAACTTTCCACCGGGTCCCGTCGCCAACGGATGCACGCTCGAGATCTAACGGGTGTCTTTCCGACTCCTGGTGCGCGTTACACCGCGCCCCGTGTAGTGGACGAAGCGTTTTCCATTTGGGGCAACGTGTAGCACGCGACGCGTGCAGTTTGTCGAATAAAAGCAATGGAAAACGATGTAATGATAAGTGGTATTAATAGTGGAGTTGGTTTGTTTATTTAATAAAGTAGAACCCTTTGGTGTACAATAGTATTTAGTCGTCGGCGGGCAAATCGCGAATCAATTGACGCTTAAGACGATTGAATGGTGAAAACGTATCTAATGTAGGTTGACGTTAATAATTACGCGATTTATACTATTAAATTCGCCGTATTGTGTACGGTGAAATTGCTGTCTAAGAGGGATGTTATTTCTAGCGGGCACTGGTGAGAAGTTTATATATATTTTTTATATTTATTATTGCACCATACATACGTAGAGTTTTTGGACATACAGATCAGATTAAGTAGATAACGTGTACACTAAATTATATTAATCTATGACTTTAGCATTGACATTTCTTTGGCGACTCTTATTATTTATAATCCTTACCGTGCTTTCAAATACTTTACTATATATACATAGTTCTCTGCATAAACTACCCACTAACCGTTTATTTAACAACTCTTCCCAATCATTGTTACTCGCTAAATTAACAATCCAATTCTCTATTTTCTCATCAACTTTCCCCTTCATTCACTCGCGTGTCCATACATGACGAAAATTGTCCTCTTCTCGAAGGTGAGAAGTTTATATTAATATGTAAAAATATATCAATTAACCCCTTGCGCTACGATTATTTTATTACCCACGCACGCTACCGTTAACTAATCACTGATTTCGTGTCACGTTCCGTACAAATTAATTGAATTTTGTGGATAATTTTTATTGAATAATTCCGAATATTGTAATGCAAAGCTAGCATCAGAGGTCAAATTCAATTTTATTGTTAATAGCATGCATTGTTGTCGAAGTTACACCATAATTCGCAGAACGAGTGTGACTCGTTATTGTAGTGCAAGGGGTTAACCAAAGCAAGGCACTTCGTTACAATAGATAGATAGATATTTATTATTTTCCCAAGGGATTGCAAGTGAATTCCGTTTCTCTGCATATCTACATTTTCGACTACTTATTAACCCTTTGCACTTGAAAGGCGACTCTCAGTCACCAAAATTGTTCTTCGTCTCCACGTTTTACACACCCGCTATAAAATAATTCGATCATCCATTGCTGTATTTGTAAATTTCGTCTCTTTACTTACTCTGTTCGCATTTAATAATTTTGTATAGAATCGCGTATTCTTCTCCCATCCAATAAATGAATAAACTGTTGAAGTAAAACAGCTCTTCTGTAGAAAAACTCCCTATGCAAAAATAGTAGAGTGTCGCTTCTACAGGCGTAATAAAGTAATAGGAAAAAAACCCAAGACTTCGGAGTCGCAGCGTCTGGTCTTGTCGAAGGTCAAGCGTACCTGAAAAGGTTCACCATTGTTCTGTAAAACTGTAAGTATCGAAGGCTGTCGTTTTCTCGACAGTTCGACGTGAAGAGTCGGTGCGGACAGGACACGGAAAGTCCTGGTACATTACATTCTCACATATAATCAAATATATATCAGTTACCTTTTTTCCCTAAACCCGTGTCTTTTTATTTGAAAACCGAAATAAGAAGAACCTGCTTCCATCAAAGAATAACCCCTTAACATAAACAAATAATGCGAACCAATTTTAACAACTCCCGAGTGCAAAGGGTTAATACCTAATAGAAACTTAATCTACCCTATCGCTTTATTCTACAGGATAAGCTATACAATACTCGTCATTCGTTGTAATACTTTGTAGACCGGAACTCGGGGAGGCGAGGAAGATACAATTCAATTCGTTTAACGTTACTTTATTCTTTCGACGAGCGATAGACGCAGACAGACCTTTCGTTACCTGGCGTACCATTTTATATTTTTCAATATTCGAATGGTGGGGAAGAGTCCCGATGGAGAGAGCTAAGGGGTATGTTGCCCCTTAGAATTTCCTACTTCCCCGTCAACGGTCACTCGGCCTTTCCCGTTACCTATCCGGAACTCGGCAGCCAGCAATAAAAACCAAGGATCGCCTCGACTTTGATATCACATGCGAAAATAACGAAATTACAACTATCCCAAATCTTGGGCTCACGTGCTGACCAGCTGCAAAATTAACAAGTACTGGTTCCTTGGGCTTTATTGTTGCTACGGCAGACTCTTACCCTCTAACACTCGCTACACGACCATGTAATTAAACCTACGAGTCTACAACTTAGAGATCAATTACAACCGTAATTGATCTCTATCTCTAATCGTAGTTGCACAAATATGAATTTCCATAAACATCCGCAATTTACAAGTAACCTGGTCGTTGAAAATGACGAACGAAAGTATCATCCATCGCGCAGTGTACTATTATTTAAACGGAATTAGTGAACTTACCTCATTAGTGGAGTAGCTTCGGTCTCTCCTATTAATATTGGCAACGTTGCAGCTGAAGCTGGCGAAATTTGGTACCGTGAATATCAAAGATTCCGACAAAAGCGTCTCCCCTGTATGTTTAGTTTGCGACGCGGCGGCGCGGCGCCAAGATTCTCGAAAGGACGTCGCGCCGGTTCGCGCTTGCTGCCCTGCGAACGGAATACAAATTGCTCGTCGCCTGCGAGCTTTTAATCCCACGGACTATTGGCTTCGCTAATCGAGACCTACTCTGCGTCCCCCTTTTCTTCCATCGAGGGAGATTCTTTCGCCGGAAACTGGGCCGATCCTTCCCGCCCGGCAGAAATGCCGGCAATCGAATGAGAATTCGTGCTTAATGGCGAAGCTTCTTCTCGTTACATCGCGCCGATGGAATCACTGCTCCCAGGGATTCGATTCCTTGCTAAATTCTGTAGAATCTTTCAACAGAATCAGAAGAATCAATGGTGAAAGGCGAGGAGAGGAGAATCGTTGCGAAATGCAAATAACGTAAAGATTGCAGAAGGAAAGAGAGAAAGAAAGAGAGTAAGAAGCTTTGGTTGTTAAGAATTAAAGGAAGTATTTTATTCGAGAAGAGATACATTGATCGGGGATATTTTTTTTCTTGCTCTTGGATCGGTATTGCATGGGTCCAACCTCTATTTGCGTGCTCTGGATTTGAATATCACTTGGAATTGTTTTATCCGGGGAAATCGAGAAATCGTGAGTAGACTTAGGTAATTACAAACTTTGATAACCCTAATCAGTATCATATCAATCCTAATTGAAACCCCTAATCAGAATCACATCAGTCACACTTGGAACCCCTAATCGCAATCAGATTAGTCCTAATTGAAGATCCTAATCAATATCGTATCGGTCCTAATTGAAACCCCTAATCAGTATCGTATCAGTTCCATTTGGAAACCCTAATCAATATCATGTCAGTTCTACCTGAAAACCCCTAATCAGTATGATATCAATCCTAATTGAAACCCATAATCAGTATTATATCAGTTTTACTCGAAAACCCTAATCAATATTATAATAGTTCTAACAATAAGTGAAAACCTTAATCATAATCATATCAGTCCCAATTGAAACCCTTAATCATAATTATATCAGGTTTAATTAAAACCCCTAATCAGAATCATATTAATTCCACTTGGAAACTCTAATCAATATCATATCAGTTCTACCTGAAAACCCTAATCAATATCATATCAGTTCTAACAATAAGTGAAATCTCTAATCATAATCATATCAGTCCCAATTGAAACCCTTAATCATAATCAAATCAGGTTTAATTGAAACCCCTAATCAGAATCATATTAGTTCCACTTGGAAACCCTAATCAATATCATGTCAGTTTTACCTGAAAACCCCTAATCAATATGATATCAATCCGAATTGAAACCGATAATCAGTATGATCTCTGTTCTTATTGAAAACCCTTAATGAGTATTGTATGAGTTAGTTCTACCCAAAAATCCTAATCAATATCATATCAGTTCTAACAATAAGTGAAATCCCTAATCATAATCATATCAGTCCCAATTGAAACCCTTAATCATAATCAAATCAGGTTTAATTGAAACCCCTAATCAGAATCATATTAGTTCCACTTGGAAACCCTAATCAATATCATGTCAGTCCTACTTTAAACCCCTAATCAGTATGATCTCTGTTCTTATTGAAAACCTTTAATGAGTATCGTATGAGTTCTACATGAAACCCCTAATCAATATCATATCAGAGTTAACAATAAGTGAAATCCCTAATCATAATCATATCAGTCCCAATTGAAACTCTTAATCATAATCATATCAGGTATAATTGAAACCCCTAATCAGAATCGTATTAATTCCACTTGGAAACCCTAATCAATATCATATCAGTTCTAATTGAAACCCTTAATCGGTATCACATCATTTCTACCCGAAACCCCCAATCAGAATCATATCAATCCTACTTGAAATCCCTAATCAGAATTATGTCAGTCTCACTTGAAACCCATAATCAATATCATATCAGTCCTAGTCGAAACCCCTAATCGGTATAATGTCAATGCTAATTGAAACCCCTAATCAGAATCCTATTAATCCTAATAGAAAACCTTAATTAGAATCGGTAGTAGTCCTAATTAAAAATCCTAACTAAAATCATATCGGTGTTCTTTCAAATTTTCCTACTGTAGACTCGTAGGCTTAATTATATGATCGCGTAGCGAGTGTTAGAGGGTAAGATCCTGCCGTAGCAACAATAAAGCCCAAGGAACCAGTACTTGTTAATTTGGCAGCTGGTCAGCACGTGAGCCCAAGATTTGGGATAGTTGTAATTTCGTTATTTTCGCATGTGATTTCAAAGTCGAGGCGTTCCTTGGTTTTTATTGCTGGCTGCCGAGTTCCGGGTAGGTAACGGGAAAGGCCGAGTGACCGTTTACGGGGAAGTAGGAAATTCTAAGGGGCAACATACCCCTTAGCTCTCTCCATCGGGACTCTTCCCCACCATTCGAATATTGAAAAATATAAAATGGTACGCCAGGCAACGAAAGGTCTGTCTGCGTCTATCGCTCGTCGAAAGAATAAAGTAACGTTAAACGAATTGTCATTGTATCTTCCTCGCCTCCCCGAGTTCCGGTCTACACTACTAATCATTATCCTTCTAATACCAACGTTACCAATGCCGTTAACAATACCATCTTCACTTTTCCCCAAACAATTCTTCACCGAATTGCATTCCAATCTATCGCGTTACGCGTTTATAATCACCCTACTTCCCTTCGCAAATTTCCTTCTCGATCATCTTTATGCTTCTTAGAAACGCGTGGAACGGAACGATCGGAAAGTTTCGGTCAGCGGTGCGGTTGATTTGTGTGTGTGCAAGGTTACCGAATGCGTTTCTCACGGTACGTTTCTCCGTTTTGCCGTGCAGGTGATTCGGAAACCTTTCCGTGACCTACACTCCTGCTGGCTGGGAGATTCCCTCGAAAGGGATGCTAAGTAATAGCAGCGTAACATCAGCACGTCATCATCGACGCCGAGTGTGTACAACACACGACCCCGCCACTTTGCTTCCCTCGCGCACCCATCTTCTTCTTCTTCTTCTTCTTCTTCCCTTTCGCGAGCCCGCTCGTTTTTTTCTCTCCCATTGCCATTTGATTATACACGTGCACACGGCCCGCGTTTCGTTCCTCTGTTCCTCTCACGTTGCGGACGTTCGCAACAGACGTTTGCCCTCCATTCGACCAATTCCTGAATCCAATTCTTA
Source organism: Eucera pruinosa (assembly GCA_028830335.1). Classification (NCBI taxonomy): domain Eukaryota; kingdom Metazoa; phylum Arthropoda; class Insecta; order Hymenoptera; family Apidae; genus Eucera; species Eucera pruinosa. The sequence continues at coordinate 13,699,011 of JAMYCR010000015.1, read as the reverse complement.
CGAACTTTGTAAAATCTTGCCGAAGAAGTAGCAGTCTTCCGAATATTCCAGCCGGTGATTTTCTTCGAAAATTCGTCGAAAGTTGCAGGCGAAACGATGGAAAGTATTTGAATGCCAAGACGTGTAGCCTATTGTTATCTTTTTTTTTCGGAAACTAGGTTACCCGGAAAATACGTCCTTTATTTACGTGTGTAATATTCGTAGCAAATGCAATAGTAGCAATAGGTACAACAGTATATAGTACTATAATGGTAGCGCAATAGTAATAGCAATTTGCAGTAGTACGAACAATAATGCAGTAGTACGAAGTAGTAATAAATACAGCGTGCTTTTAGCGCGATTAACCTATATTATCCCATGTTATAAGTCGAGGAGTTAAACACATTTTTTCTTCTCTATCGGGCTACGATTAATTCGTACGCCAAGCTCAACTAGAAATGGAAGTTTTTAACACGCGAGGACGAGGGAAATTGCCGTAGCTATCGGTGAAAGTTCGGTTTATAATTGGCGGAGTCGAAACCGCGGGGCGAAAAATAAATCGGCGAAATTGATTTCCGCTGGTTGGACGCGTTATCGAGCTCTGATTAAGGTGCATCAGCGCTTCCGGTATAATTGACGAGGGTCAGTGGTCATCGTGGTAAAATGATTGATGCGTTTTACACGTTGCCATCCAGTATCGAAGCTTTTCTCCTCCCACTATCGTCCGCCGATGTCGATTCAAAAGAAACATTACATTCATTGAAATATTGCTGCTTATCGGTTACGACGAGAATCCAATTATTTCCACGGTTAAATCCATTTTTCCCCCCCGCTCGACGAGCGTCCGCGGAAAGGATTGCAAATTTGCCGACTTCTTCATTCGCCCGGTTTACCGGTGTTTAATTCAATTCGATTTATTTACGTCTGTGGCGAAAAATCCATTAGCGTGTACGGGTAATTTTACGTAGCCGCGAATCGAGATACGAAAACGGGAAGTAGTACAAATAGCGACGGAATACGAATATAATGTTATACGATGCGTAATATTATTCGGTTCGCGTCTACAACAGGATTATAGTTAGGTGACTTTGCATAACTGATTCTTGAATTCCAAAATTTAAAGACACTCTGTGTAGTTATTCGCTGTAGAACTTAGAAGTCGACGCAAGATAAAGGTAGAGGACTACGAATATAGTAATTAATAACTTTAAACAGAAACATTGAATCGAACGATAATCTCCTGGATTCAAGAGTTAAGAGGTTTATTTTGTTGATTACAAGTACAGTAGTATAGTCGTGATCGAAGCAGCTCGTACAATACTCCATTTTATTGGACACATATTTTAGAAATCGATGTTACTTATTCACTATTTAAGGGCAAATAAAACCCTTTGGGTTACAATAGCAAAAAGATTAGTAAAAGGATAAGAAAAAAATGCACGAAATCTCAAATATTATTCGCTGCCAATTAGTAATTCGATTTATACACGTGTGTTGATCGTACAGAGTTCGTTGAAATTCCGGCTCGAAAAGTACACGTACATATATACGTGTCCTGATCGATGTTCTACCATTCCTAAACAATAGTTCCACGAAAGAAGTGACAATTTCGAAAGCGTTGATTCGATAACATCGTAACGTCGCGTATGATACGCGTTATCAACAATACCGCGGCAATAATTCGATCGCCCATTGACACGATGGTTAACGCGCAGCTGCGCGAATCCACGAGTCGTAATTTATTCGTCTTCCAATATTACGCGTGATCCGCAAGAAGTCGATTGCCCCGGCAAAACGTATTACGTATTTAGCCGTTGCCCATGGGGCGCGGGGTAAATCCGTCGACGGTTAAAATTACAATTTCATCGGATCCCGGTGCGTTGTATAAGAAGGGAAGACGTCGACGAGATAGGAGGTCGACAAGGTGGCCGAGGTAAACGCAATCGGGCAAATCCGATCGAATGGCTCGGGTAACGCGATCCCCGGCGCGCGATAAGTACTTTATAATCACCCTGTGTACTCGCTAGGCGGCTCAGACGAGAGGGTGGCTGCATTCCTCGCAGCCCCAGAGGGAGAGGATGCAACGCGAGGGAGGTTAAGATGATAGACGAGCCGATACGTTCCCACGCGGTCCCGCCAACAACTCTGAAAGCAGTTCTACCTCTCTCTCTCCCTCTTCCCGTTTCTTTTCTTCTCCGTAGTGGGCGGTTATAAGGCCCCGAGGGGCCCAACTGGGCCCTAATCACAGGCTCGCCCTCGCCCTCGCCATCGCTCGCACGCGGAACGTATGCGTCGTTTCTTCTTAAACGCGAGAGCCTGGATAAGAGGCGAGTGTAACGCGAACGTTCTTAAATACACGCTGTTAACTCTCTTCTCCTCTGTCTCTCTTTTTCGCACGGTTCACAGTCGGGGCGAGCAGGGTGCATTGCGCTGTTATACTCCATCTTGTCGGTGTTAACTCTTCGGTTTCTAGCTTTAGATTTGGTTGGGAGAATCGGTTTTGGGATTGATCTTGCTTTTGTTTGCATCGATAAGAATGGCGAAGAATAGTTAACCCGTTCGAATTGCATTTATTTATCATTAGGGCGTGGTCACGCATTTATCTGTTATATTAGAGAGAACTAGCGTATTGATTTATTATTAGCGTGTAATCACGCATTTATCTATTATTAGGGGAATACTCACGCAATTATTTATTAGTGGGACGTAGTTACGCGTTTATTTATTATTGGGATGTAGTTACGCGTTTATTTATTATTAGGGTGCATTGACTATCATCCACTATCGTTGACTGCTATCAAAATTAATACACGCGATCATGCAGCGTTCGCCGAACGGTGAAATGTCGTTTGAACCATGGATACAGCTTAGTCGCAATTATTGAAATTCTACTTACCTTGGGAAATATATTACCACTGTAAAACTATGCAACAAATGCCTCCGAATCCGCATAAAAATCAAGCATTCTACTAATCGTTCATTTCATATATAAATATGATATAATATATCTGTCTTCGGTCGAATCATCGTATAATCCGTAACGAAAAGTTGTATAGAAACGGTTCGCCGCGGAACGTATTAAATAAGGTTCCGTTTCGCCGTCTGAATATTACAATTACAACGCGTGTACGTACTTCGCTTCGAGTGCGTCTCGGGTTCCGTGTTATTTTCAATTTTAATTAGCCGTGGCCAATTATTATTCGCGGAGCTTGTAAATTTGTTGTAGGCGATCGTAAAAGGAGAATACGAACGCCGAGTCGAGGATAGTGGATAGATGACGTCGGGTCTTTGGCCCGCGGGACTTGCAGGGCAAAGGACGAAATTTATCGCGCTCTAATGCGCTTTAAACTCATTGGACGTAAATTTATCAGAGGATCGTGAGGTTCCCGCGCTGTCGCCGCGGGCTCTGCGTTTCGACGGCGAAGAGTAAAGGCGAGGCTGGCAGACTCGAGAGAGAGAGAGAGAAGGCTCGAACGCAGAGCGGAACGATCATAACGATGTACCTTGTGATAGACGGTTTAGTCGTGTGCCGTGACTATTAGCGGTTCGGGATCCTTCTTCGCTCCATATTTAATGGCACGAAACGTCAAATTTAACCGTGAAACGTTCAACGTGCAAAAAGCCACCCGATATACCCATTTAACCATTAATTTCGATGCTGTCTTGTTTTATCGGACGATCGTTTTAGGATCCATGTTCGCGATGCATTAACCGCGGGTCTTTGCAACGCGATAGTTACTTTATTTATGTGGCGTTACATTTAACCCATTGCCCTACGGATTCTTCAATAGCTGCACATGTTAGCAAAGGATATTAGTCGCTTTAACACTATGCCAAATACGAACGGTATTCAAGTATTATACAATATTTGCATTTCGTGTAGTGATATATAAATATAATAAATATTCCGAAGGAAATCGAAGGCGGTGAATTAAATTTTGTTATTAATATTACAAGTATTTGTTCTGTTTCGTCTGTACTCTGCGTCACGAGGGTGTCGCGTCGTTTTAAGGCGAGGGGTTAAATACAATATGCTTAATTAGGCAATTGTACCGTACATCGATAGATGCCGCAGGTAGCATGAATTTTATTTAGGTGGAAGGAGAAGATGTAGTCGATTTAGGTTTCTTTATTTTCTCTACCTGCAAACTGGGAGATAGTAATTGTTACGAGTGAATTATTAACGAAATTTATTAAGCTCCGTGCAGTCGTTTGAATTGGGTCAATCTTTTTGGAATGATAATCATCTTCAGTTATCTGCCTCGTATCCAAGTATAACATTCCATTCGTGGATGTAAAAGTGGTGATTCCTATCCTTTAAAATGAGCCCAAGTCAAATGCAATACGACTTTTCCTAACGAAGTTCCAGCAGTTCGAGCGTTGCCAATAATTATTAATATGTAACTTCAATCGAAGTATAATTACATTGGATTCAAATTAAAAATTCGTACCACGTTGATCGTTCGAGGAATCGAATTCTATATTTATAGAAGCACGAAGCTCCTTTAACACTATTCAAACCATGCCCAGTCATATGATCGGTTTTAAAATATTTAGTTTAAGACTCTACATTCATTATTATCTCTTTCGTCTATTTAACTTTATGACAATTCTTCTATTGTTTGCTTAATCAGTTTTACACATTTTATTTTCCTTTTTCCTTCTTTTTTTTAATTAGAACGATCTATTGATTAAATACGTGTAAAACGCTGGTACGAATAGTGTTAAAAATGTCCGCAAGGATACAGGAAAGGAACGTTGAATAATAATAACCTAGTCTAAATAAAAAATAATCGCGTTTGAATTAATTCGAAGAAGCAACACGAATTAATGATCGATAAAACAGTTGAACCGGAAACCTCTTGCCATGCTGCGTATCTGAATATTTCCCATTCGGTTCGCTGTATAGAAATTCTTCGCGGGTTTCCGCTACACGCGGGTTAGTTAGGCGGCGTTTAACGCGAAAATCGATTCCCCGGTTGGTCTCATTGAGAAGTCGAGATGGATCTGATGCTCGCATTCCGAAAACGATCTACGAGGGCTCGGGCAAGATTTCGTGGGAGATAGGCAAAGGAAGGCATCGATTCGTTGGAACGAACGGTTTCCTGGTGTCGGAGATCCCGATCTCGATCTTTATTCGTGCATTGAACTACCTACCGGTGGTCCCCCCCTTCCTCCTACCCTCTTTCGATCGCCAAGTGGATCCACGAATACTGTAATTCACCGTGGGTGGCACGTGTCGAGTCACCGTTTCTTCCCTCTTCTTCATCGCGATGTTTATGCATCGCGGTTTAAAGCCACGTCCACACGGCGATCGAACGTGTCACGGGGCCCCGTGGGGACTTTCTGATGAATGTTTCCGCGCGATAACGAAGCCAACATTGGTTAACGGTAGAACTAGCAACGATCCACCGATCCTGAGTGGCATTTAGAATGTCTAATTCGATGCTCACCGTGTTCCGCGACATACGCAAGATGGATAATACGCGCGGAATAATTTACAGGCGAAACGATGTCGAGGTTTTGATCGAACGAAAGCGATTAGCGATTATTTAAGGGAGAATTTTTGTTGAATATTTACAGGCAGTGTAAATTATTCGAGCAGAGTTAAATGAAAACGCTATTTATTGAAAACACAAAGTTAGAGAAACGATACTAGATTCGAGAGCTAGGTAGTGCAGCTACTCGCTTCGCTCGTCCGCAGACAACTACCTCCCGTGTCCGACTTCAACGCTTTTTCAGTTACAGAATTTTCCGGGAAAAAAAACAAGGGTCCTAAACCGCTTGCACGGCAACGCAGTGCCGATAGTCACAGGGTGGGGGCAACGCAGGCCCCGACTTTTCAATTGTCAGGCAACACCAAGTAAGCGTCGTGTCACTGTCTTACCAGATGTGGCGCAGACCTTCATAAAAGCGAAAGCTAAGGTTTAAGCTAGCAAACAGCCTACCTGGGTTTAAAATACTGCGTCCGGAAACAGGGACACACTTCAACAATTTTAATTCTCGATTTATGTACGTACGTAACGATGCACGAGTATCGTTGCGGTACGATTGTAACGTTTTTCGGTAGGAATTCGAATGTAATGCGATTACGCGTGTCGTAGACATTTGAAGAGAATGGAATGGAGATAGTATGCAAATTTTTGGCGCGATAAGTGGGTACGGTGTTAATGCTACAGGTACGGATTTGAATGCAATGCAATTACAGCGCTGTGGAAATTTTAAGACGGTAGAATTGCGATGCTGTGCAAATTTTAACATGATAGGTACGATTGTAATGCTGTACAATTTTAGTTTAGTGGTATACAAATTTCAAGTTTCCCCGGATTAACAAGAGAATAATTAGGGGTGCGAAGCTGAAGATTGGGATGGAAATTAATAATAAAGTATCTAATCGCGAACTTGTGCTAATATATATGATTATTTTCAACCCTTCGTATTAGACAAATACCCAAGTTTTTCAATTAAATCGCTAGGAAATCACCCCTATAATTATTCGACATAATTATTAGAGGCGGAGAACAAACTGAATAGCTAATACATGTAAAACGTGTTTCTATTCAATTAACAACTTTTCAAGTGACAGTACGAGGGACCGTGGTCATTGTTGTACAATTTTCAATCACGTGGCAATGAATCTATTACATTAAACGTATCAAAAAAATGTCTACAAATAAACACGATCTGTTGAACAATATTACGCTCCAAACTGGAACGATCTTTACATCAACGACGTTCTAAAATAAAGTTAAATAAAGTTACGCGCGAACCTTAAAGTGTCCAAGACGTGGTCCATCGATTCTACGGTAAATGCAAAGTATAAACTTTGCGTTATCTTTAATAATTCATCGGCGTAGAAATTACAAAATTTCCAACGATACTCGGCGCGTTGATTAACTCACCTCTGCTCTTCTTTCCAATTTTCGGCAAAGCTTCGCAGCTGTGAACGAATCTTAAAAACCCGCGTCGAAGGAATCCCCCACGGACGACACTTATGTTTATCGACGATTAAAGCAGGATAAATCGGGAGGGGGGTTGCCGCGGTGTTCGCGTGTCGAACGATCGTCAACGCTACGAGGTAGCTTGTCGCGATACTTTCGACTGCGTGTTTTTTGTTAATTAATGGGTCTAGCCTCGTCTTACGTTCAGCCTGTGTATCGGCCTCCACTCGAACCTAGTCTCCCTCGCGTTCGAACGAGTTCGCCCGGCCAACTTGTTTTCGTCGAATTTTACACGAGTTATTAAAACCGATCCCCCGCGCACACCGGGGGAAATATATATATATATATATATCGTAATTAATTCAGCAGGATTTATTAATTAAATCGCGGATGAAAGGATTTGGAGGGGGAGGGGGATGTAAAGAATCGAGGAAGTTTGGGCGAAACACGTCAGGGATTGAATGGGAGCGCGCGTTGCAACGGGAACCGTTAATATGTTTATTGTTGGCGAGCACTCCCTCCCCCCCCTCGAAAATGGAAATGGTTGCGCCATTAAATCGTACCGCTGTCTCCCATAATCCCATGAATATCCGCCATAACTCTTGCCACACCGTTGTTTTATTCGTGTCTCATAAACGGGGAATGTATCAATTTCCACGCGCACAATTCAAAGGCTTTTCATTATTAACTGTAATGGCGCTTTTTATTGTTCCGCCGTTAACGGGAAAAAATATATATATATATGTATGTATGTATGTATGTGTATTCCACTTTTACCGGTTTCCGGTTTACGGGGGGGAAAAAAAAAGAGCTACCGCGTTTTAATGTATCAGATTCGTTCGACGGTGTCCTATGCTCGTTTTTGCAAAGCGTCGCTAACAGGGAAAGTTTTTTTTTTTTATTACATTACGAATGAAACCATCCATCTACTTTGACGTTGGAAATTTGGAAATTTTACTGAATCGCGTTGAAAAGCAGGAAATACGACGATGAGGGATTACGATTTTTCGTTTCACAACGATTTAGAGTGATTTAACTCGTCAGCGATGACACGATTTGTTTTTTTGTTTTTTTTTTTGGATCGCTCGCGTTAATTCGAGAGATTTGCATATTTCGATAAATCTTTTACGCTGTGCCACTCGTTTAGTTTAATCGTTTGTAAAATATGGAGGCCAGCTATGAAGTTCCAACAAGTAGATCTAAACGTTTAAATACGTCTGAAAGATTCTCCAGTCGATCGTTACAATTTGATTGAACGACAAATATTATTGATGAAGACATTCGATCAATTTCATATTTATGAAAATATGATTTTGCATAAAGATCCACAGGCTGATACTAACAATACAATTGAATATAATTGGCTGCCTGCCTACCGAAAAAAAGTTATCCATTAAATAGAAAACGATAGACGCTGCATTTTAAACGAAACATTTCAGTAATTCAACTACGAATAGCATTCGTCAGAACGATTATTATATTATTATATGTATCATACGCCAAACATCAAACTGTTATGCTAGAGGAAGGTCGTGGTACGCTGTACGGTATTAACAATAATCTCAACTCGATTCTCAAAAATATTAACGCGTAACATAAATCCATCGACTTCTATTTCCACTCCTGCTAGCTTCAAATCTCAATAATCACGTTGCTCGAACTCTCACGATGAATCTTAATTTTTCTTTGCACTCTAAAGGGTTTACCCCGGTTAATAAGTAAACAAATTATTATCATCTAATCGTCCGAACCATTATCATCGTTTCTATTCGTCTGAATCGTATTATCGCTTAACAAAGCTTCGTTAAGATGATTCCTTTCTATTGAATTATTACTAATGCTAAGCTAGATAATAGCAATAATGCCCAACGTTCCTTTATTAGATAGACTAAATTTGGCGATAGAAAGATGTGTCTGGTTTTCATTATACGAAGACAAGTGACTTCGTCGCCAGGCAAAGCCAAAAACAGTCTCGTCAATAAAATGCTGACTCTAACCTTTTTGGTGTTCGTCCCATTCGTTTTCGAGAAATAGAAACAGTCAGACGTGTTTTTTAAAGCCGTATTAATAAAGTGAGACTAATAGATATAAACTGCTCCATTATTTCATAACCCATTTCCAATACTTTCCAATCTCGTCAACTACCCGCCAAAACATGAGTAATGAAAAACCGCATAAATATTCCAAACGAATGCCTACCGCGTAGCATCGGAAGAAATACCCAAAAATGGCCTCCGTTCGTTTTCACTCCTTAACCCGCCCCAGCGTCTCGATTCACCGGTTCACGGTTGAAAATTCTTTTTGCAGGACATCGAGCTCTGTCGGCCGTCGAAGAGAAGAACGATGGCGCGGAAGTGTGCGAAACGTAAGCGTTATCATCCCTGTAGCGAGGAAAGTCGCTTCTGGACACGATCAACAGCGAGAGCATCGATCAGAGGAGGCAAAGTCGAGTCGGTGGGAAGCGTCGAATCGGGCGAAAGCTTTCGGTAGCTCGCTACGTGATCCGGATCAATAGAGCGGGGATCGAGCGTGGGCGGGTGGTGTCGATCGATTTCCACACAAGAGATTGCCGGCTGCCGGATGTCTTGGAATTCCAGCCACGTATCCCGAAGTCGAATCCTGAAGGAAAGCTTTGAGCTGTGTGCCATCCATCGACGGGGTGGATGCTTTCGCATCCGAGGAACCGATCCTTTGGGGTTTCATTCAATTAGCGACCAAGGGAATCGAGGAGATCGACGCGAGAGAAGCCCATAGAGATGCCAACGGTCACGATGATTCGCGCGAAAGTGCTTCCATCGGCGAATCCGATTAATCGGGGATGAAATCTCGTTAAGATCCCGCGCTGCCCTTGTTTTTGGCGTGTGGCGGTGACACCGACGAAGAAGGCGAGAATCACCTGCCGCGTTTCATGAGAAATCGGAAAAGAAGGGACACGTTTTGCGCGCGAAGCAGCGATTAGAAACGCTTTTCCGAGGCAAAGGGCAGGGATTAATATGTGCTTTGGACGAGTGCCGCGAGCTGGAAGTTGCCAGAGCGGCGTGAACACCGACGACAGCTGTCGAAAGGAAAACGAGGGGATCGAGGAGGTGTGGCGGTGGTCTTGGAGATCCTATTCCGTGGGAATGGGGATGCTTTTGCCAGACGAGACGTACGAGGAACGCTCCTCGTCCTCCAGACGAAGCTCCTGCCCCAATGTTCTCCCGGATATCGACGAGGTGGACGCGGCCAAGGCATTGGCCGCGTTTAGGAAGTGCGACGAGTTCCTCAAGAGGCACGGCATCAGGCCCGAGTTCTTCTGCAGGCACAGGGAACGTTTGGCGCTCCAAACTTGGCTCTTGCAGAGGTCCAAGTTGTCTTCTGGTAGGTTTTCCAATTTTCTTCTCTTGTATCGTATCGTTTGATGTCTGGGCGAATATTGCGCGCGGATTTTGAAGGATTTGCGTATATGCCCTCGAGTTTCTGGTCACCGAATGCTCTGGAGGGCCTTAGTTTGGGCCTTAAGTAAGGGGTGGAGGTGGTTGGTGATTCAGCCTTGTTTTCGGTTAGCGGTGACTCGGCGATAGACTTCGGAACATTAGTTTCGCGATGAGTAATTTGTTTTGGATATAGAGCATCAACAGCGTCGAACGATAGGCATTTTTCAATCGTTCGTGTCCACGGAGAGAAGTAAAAGGATTACGCGAACGTTTTAATTAAGCTTCGCCCGATACGTTTCACGCGATTGCAAATTATGCGCTAAAATATTCCGGTCGGATCGATTATGGAAAGAGCGACGGTGACAGGGAAGGAAGGAAGCGTATGGTGGATAAATCTGGTGGCCGTAACGTTGATCGAACTCGGTTGCACTTCACGGGACTTTATGGGATAGACGTGACGATGCACCTGGCTGGCGATGCAAAAGGCTTCGCGTTTGCGGGGTAATAGATTTACGTAGAAGGAACGAACAATCGCGGATGACAATTTACGGGGGAATGGCGATCGGGATCGTTTCAAGCTGTGTTCCATGCATCGAAAATAGGGAACAGTTCAATTGACCGATTGGGGGACCTGCACCTGTTAAATCCACGTTTCTCGTTACTTTCACCGACGGTTATTTTGTTGCCGCGGTTTTTTCGCGCAATGAAACGCATCGTTCTGGTAATTGGATATCCCTTTCCCGAAAATTTACGCGCTTTCGCCGGATCCTATCGAATTTCTCCCAGATTTAAAGCCAATGTTCAAACCGATCTCTGTTCGAAAAAAAACTCTCTTCTTTTCTTTTTACGAGGATCTAACTCGTCAATCCATTCTCGTCGAATCGCGTCTCCGAGAGGTCACGAGTCCTACTTGGCAATGTTTGCGATGGAATTAGCGTTACAGATATTTGACGTAAGCACATGGATTCTACACCAGTGCAAATTGTTTTAATTTGCGTTAACACGCGTATGAAACGTCAAGCGGGAATAAATAGCATTCGTGGGTTTAACTTTGCATTATTAGGCGTGCAAATCAATTTTTGGTCCACAGCATTTCATAAGATAACCCTTACACTGTAAACTGGGATCAAATTAATTCCAGCATTTTTAATTCAAAGCTATACACTTTGTTTTTCATTTCATGTAATTGAAGAAATAATACCCGCAGTTAAATACACTGCTTGTAAATGTATAAAGGGTTAAAATGTATAAATATAAGGGTTGTAGCTAGAGTTATATATAAGGGTTAAAAATTATAATTATATATTATGATAATTGTTCAAAATGATTATCTCTTGTTCGAATTGAGGTTTCAGTAACTCTCGAGTCAAATTGTTTTTCGTCTGCGAAGGGTTAACTTGCACACTTAATAAATACTACAAGAAGGGGTTGAAAATTGAAAAATCTGCTAACCTTTGAAAAGAGACGTATAATGATTGATATTGTATTTGCATATAAAGTCTTATTTAGCATTATCATATGTCCTGAAGTCTTGCCTCTATTTCTTACATAAATTTAGTAATTATTAACGTTAACCCACATTGCGAAGCATTGGAAACGTTTCATAAATACTAAATACCATCGCACACCAAAGGGTTTTCCTTTCTTTTCTCGTTTATCGAACGAATGAACAAAAAAGTTCCCCACGAAAATGATCTCCGATCAACGGCCGATCGATTCTCTCTCGGGACGATCCAACGATTTCTAATCGCAACGTTGCGGTAACAGAAGCTGCGATCGATACACGAGAGAAGTTGCGCACAGTATATCCCCTCTCTTTGATGTTAATTTCGATTTCGACGGCGGCGCGGCGCGGCGGCCGAGCGGATGGCGATAATTTCGTTAGCCGGCCGTACTTAACGATCGCGGGCCCGTGAAACGCGGGAATTTCCCAGTCCACGCCGCGAGACTACCGGAGGGCATTAATTTTTGTTTTTAACGAGCTTTACGTATTTATGCAGCGGCGCGCATTAGCGCAATTGATTTAATGCGGCGCATTAATCGAGCCCTGTTCAAGCTCGCGTAAATTATGAATGGAAAAGTTAATTCGCTCCTCGAACCGTGTCGTCAGCCATCCTTCATCGATTAGGTTTTATTATCGTTGCACGCAACCTATTGTTCTTTCTTTGTTGCACCGTTTTCAAGTGTTCGACGTGCTCGTTATTCGCAGAGTTGAATTCAAGTACGAGCTATTGGCAATTACGTACCAAAGTAGGTGCAATTTAGAGTGACTGATTTTAGCTTTAGCGGGGCGACGATTTTTTTGGGGAAACTTTCCGTTGGATTCTTCTGTTAACCATTAAATGAAAATATAAATTAACCATTGGGAGCTCGTGGTTCTAGAAGTTCTATAAGTCTATAAAGTGGAATAATTGTTAGATACTTGATATCGTTAATCGTGATCCTAATATCATTGTGCAATCAACAACAGATACAATGATATACTATAGAGAAACAATTCGTGTTCTTTTGACAAATGATTGTCTAACTTTAAAGATCGTATATATAAGTCCTTCGTAGTGAAAGCGTAGTGAAAGTAAACAGCTTCTATCGAAGCTTATCGAGTTGTTTTAATTTTACATTCGATTGGCTTCCAATTGCCTGTCAGCAAAATGTTCAAATGCATTCATTACAAAATACTTATTGCATACAAATACGAGTATTTATTTGGTAAAAAAATATGCGATATAAATATTGTCTCAAAACTATCTAATTATTTATCGAATAGAAGGGAACCGCGACTTAACCCTTTGCGGACGAACGTCGACAAACAGTCGCCTAATCATTTTTTGGCTTTCCGAATCCACGTCGACTATTAAAGCACGAAACTTAATGCAACGAATACTTAACGTAATAATAAACATTTGAAATCGTTGGAAATGAAATGGTTTCGAACTCAAAAGCGTGGAAACTCAAAGTCGTAGAATTCAAAACTAAAGTACTACCATAAGTGTCATTACTTCTCGCCCGCAAAGGGTTAAATCTTGAAGTCGTCTGTCGACGATATCTCGCGTTTCGCGAAAATTCCGCCCATAGTCGAATGGTTAACGATAGCGGAAAGTTTGCACGCGCTCACCGCGAGTAGTGATCGCGCGCGTCAGACGCGATTACCCGCGAACCCGGTCTAAACTAGCTCCTCTGATACGCTAATTCGTGCCGCCGACGATGATGTAAGAGCGACTCTTAAACTGCCGCACGCTCGAAACGTAATGCAGGCGGCTGAAGGTGTCGAGATCTATAACTCGTTCAGACAACAGAAACGAACGTATCTCCACGCGCGACGCCGAATCTGATTACGAAACGTTGCGACGACTGGGGAATTAGGTTGCATTCGCTAGAAGGGGTTTATCGATTTCACCAGTGGGTGTTATGTTTTCCCCTGTTCCGTATTCCAATGAACGAAATATGAAAATACGGTGAAATCTCGATCCGCGATGCATCGAGATGCGCCGTGATATTGGCGTAACAACTTTGCCACGAGACGATACTTGTAATACGAGCCGCTGAATTAGTAGTAAAAACAAAAATTGATCCATTGTATTTATTTGGATATGGGGTTAATTTAAATTGAAACTTGGTATATACTGTAGAACTGTAGAGAGAGGATAGGATAGGGAAAAGGAAGGGTGTTGCGTTTCGCCCTGGGCCTGCTAGTGGACTCATCAGTAAGGCTACCTAGCAGGCCCTGTCTTAGACGTTGGGATATTGGAAGGAAGGTTAAGTAAAAATTGCAAAAGATATGTGGAGCTGTGGAAGGGGGATAGAATGGGGAAAAAGGAAGGGTGTTGCGTTTCGTCCTGGACCTACTAGAGTGGACTCATCGGTAATGTTACATAGCAGGCCCTGTCTTAGACGTTGGGATATTGGAAGGAAGGTTAAGTAAAAATTGCAAAAGATATGTGGAGCTGTGGAGAGGGGATAGGATAGGGAAAAGGAAGGGTGTTGCGTTTCGCCCTGGGCCTGCTAGTGGACTCATCAGTAAGGCTACCTAGCAGGCCCTGCCTTAGACGTTGGGATATTGGAAGAAAGGTTAAGTAAAAATTGCCAACGATATGTGGAGCTGTGGAGAGGGGATAGGATAGGGAAAAGGAAGGGTGTTGCGTTTCGTCCTAGGCCTGCTAGTGGACTCATGAGTAAGGCTACCCAGCAGGCCCTGCCTTAGACGTTGGGATATTGGAAGGAAGGTTAAAGGCGGTATATATATGGACGAGGTAGGTGGAACGAGTACTTTCGAGAATGTCCTATTTCATATGTCCCCAAAAGTGAGAGCTTTTTCTAAAGCGTATAGAAAACCTGGCGCCCATCTTTAGAAAGAAAAACAACAGCCAGGGTGTGCAACGTGTTTGTCGCACAGGCCTTTAGACACATATATGGCCAGAGGCTCATGACTCTGCTAACAGAGTTAAGACTTTCCTTTATTGCAGACTCAGTGTCTCTCAACACAAAATTTATCTTTGCTTTTAATTCAAATGATAATCCAACAGTAGTCAACATACAAGAAAAGGTTCATAAATAGAAGAGACGAAGTACATATTATGTTCGAAACTGTAGCGATCTTTAAGTTAAACAATCCCTAAAATAGTTAACCCTTTCGCTACGAGAACCTTGGAACCGATAACTAGAAGCGTATATTAGGCTAGCATTTATTAATCTAGAAACAAGAAATAGATATAAATATTTGGATACTGTTCGTAACTACGTGTATCGTAACATTCATGCTCGAATAATACCAGACATATTGTGTTATAGAAAAAGCATACACGTATGCTTTAAACAAATGTCGGTTCAATTATTGAAGTCGTATATATTGTTGGATTCCGGATTGAGGAATTAAACGCAACTTCTTAGAGAGGCTCGGAGGTTTTTATTCGTAAGCGGTAAGTTCCGCACGCAAGTACGAACTATAGAGAATTGACTCGCGCTGGTTAAAAATGGTGATATATATACTATTGGAAATGGTCGGCATAAGGGCAGAGTGCAAAAGGGGAAGATGAGTAATCGGGTGCGGGAAGCTAGCTGGTTAGGAATTTGGAATGTTGGAATATAGGTTCAACAAAACCAATCGACATTCGATAGGCAGGATGCGAGAGAGCGCGTTCAGATAAACAGTTTCTAAACAAGCTAAAGGACAGAGACTTTTTTCTCTGTCCTTTAGCGCCTCGTGACTAATTTGGGGTCTGGTCCTTGAGACCCGATTTTCTTTACACACAGTTCCTTGTTGGTCTTCAAAGCGAAAGTATCTTCCTCGTATAGAACAGAATAAAGAAAAGTAAAAGTAAATCCACTGCGCTTAATATTTATTTCAAACACCCATTTCCAATATGGAATCTATGAGTGAAGATGTTTTTCGCAGGATGATTTGTCGTGTTTGTCGCGGGGCGATACAATATCTATGGTATCGGTGGGTTAGTCATGCAACAATATACGTCCGTGATAGTGAAACGGTTAACCTTTAACCGTAATCGAAAGGGTTGCATAAAGGTTGAAGTGGCAGGACGCGGTACATCTATCCTGTTTCGCGTTCGAACAACTTCGTTTCGATTCGCGGTAATTTCGCTTCCGAATGCGAGGGCTCGCGGAGAATTTGCCACGGCTGCGGAAAATCCGTCAACTATTGGCTATTCCGATCAGTATGCCTCGGCTGCGCGGCGATACGTCGATAACGATAACGAGTGACAAAGGCCGGAAGCATCGATGAATTATTATAAAAGCGTATCGACGCGTCGGAAAGGCGGTCACGTGCATCCTTCCGCGCCGCTCCGTGCAACGGGGAACGCTCAATGGACCCGGAAATTGATTTTATTCGTCTCGGTCGGTGGACGAGGCCAGCCACCGTCAAACAGTTCCGCTGCTTCGCTCGAAATATCAATTTTCATAATAAATGTATCCATAAATTTACCTGGAAATAAATATGCGAATAAACGCGCGCGCGCGAGCTTAGAGAGTCTCTTCGGCGATGCAAAGGCAGACACCGTGTGTTGTATGATTTATCGCGCGGCTAAGTAAATTCAACGCTCCGAAGAAACCGGCCAACAACGTTTCCTCTCGTTCGCGCCGCAATTTGCCAAGGGTTTCTTCTTTCTCCCCGTAATATATAACCTATTCTTGTTCGAGATATCGATTGTACCCTCGCCCAATCAACTTTCTTCTTTCGAGCCACTCCGCGTTTAACAAGTGTTTCGCCATATTTTTTTTGGGGGGGTAGGGGGATTTCTTTGTTGGGTTCTCATTTCGTTTTTAACTCTCAGCACGCTTCGTAAGATGATTGCTTACTTAATTGAGGAGGAAACGGGGGAGAATGCGATGTGGAAAGTTGGCAATTATTTTTTAGTGAAAAGGGATGCAAATTTGGCGCGAAGCAGGGTGAGGATAATTTCATCGCGCGAAGTAATAAGCAAGTTCCTTCGCGCTTTATTAAAAGAACGTTAAGGATTATTGCTTTTATGTAGAATTGATTTATTCAATAATTAATGTACTACGTTTGATGTCCTAACAACTAAATGTTACACTGCGCATTTTTATACAAATTCATACGTTTATAAGTAGATTTAACCCTTTGCAGACGAGCGTCGACAAATAGTCGCCTAATCATTTTTTGGCTTTCCGAACCCATGTCGACTTTTAAAGCACAGAACTTAATGCAATGAATACTTAATGTAATAATAAACATTTGAAATCGTTGGAAATTAAATGATTTCGAACTGAAAAGCGTGAAAACTCAATGTCGTGGAATTCAAAACTTAAAGTACTCTCATAAGTGCCATTACTTCTCGTCCGCAAAGGGTTAAAGCAGTGGGATTTAAATCGGGCATAGTTTCACTCTCTAACCATCGCAGTTTCTTTTATACTTTGGCTATATTGTAGAATTTTGTGTTCCACACTGTTTTGCAAATTAAAATCCTCTACAATGAATCGTAAAATTAATCGTTATTTTTCTTTACGGTATCGTATGCAATTAAAACGATAGGATGCTGTATAGTATGAAATTAAAATTGAATTAAACAAAATTACATTGAAAGTTAAATACTATGTAACGTATAGCAACAGGAAGTAAGTAGAGTTTAGGAAGAGAACGTACTTGTAATCAAATAGGAAAGCAATAAAGAAGTATATATATATACATTTTCATACTATGAAATTAAACTTGAATTAAATTGAATTACATTGAAAGTTAAATACTATGTAACGTATAGCAACAGGAAGTAAGTAGAGTTTAGGAAGAGAACGTACTTGTAATCAAATAGGAAAGCAATAAAGAAGTATATATATATACATTTTCATACTATGAAATTAAACTTGAATTAAACAAAATCACATTGAAAGTTAAATACTATGTAATGTATAGCAACAGGAAGTAACTAGAGTTTAGGAAGAGAACGTACTTGTAATCAAATAGGAAAGCAATAAAGAAGTATATATATATACATTTTCATACTATGAAATTAAACTTGAATTAAATTGAATTACATTGAAAGTTAAATACTATGTAACGTATAGCGACAGGAAATAAATGGAATTTAACAACATACTTGTAATCCACTAGGGAAGCAATCAAGAAATATATATACTATAATATTATTACACAATATATATATATATAATTTTGCTCGCAACGAATCTAGCACTTCCAAACCTAATAACGTTGCGATGTTGCAAAACGCAGGCATGAGTAAGGGGGTAGAAAAATAATGCTAAGCGAGCGTTGGTCGAGCGGAAATCGCGTCAACCCAATCACCGGCACGAAATTAGGAAACAACGCGAAGCTTCACGGTGTCCCGATCAATTTCGCGGCGTAAACCGGCAAACTGGAAATGTTTCGAGCGCGCGACGTCACGCCAGGAATATTCAATGGGTCCCGCGGCGTAAAATTGCCGCCGCTTTATCAAACTTTTTTGCAACATCCCCTCTCCCCCTCTTCTTCTTCCCTTCTACCCCATTCCGTATCCCCGTTTATAGGTTGTGTCCGCCATTCTTTTATCACGAGTGCCGATGCACCGGGAGCGCGTGCAATTCTGTCCGCGTGACTTGCTGACGCGATACGCGAACACCGAGACGGCGACAAATGGAAGAAGTTGTATGAAGAAAGTTAAGCGAACGAGACGGAAGCGTTATCTTTCCCGCCACCCTTTCGCAACAGGGTGGATGATGGGCTTGCTGCAACCATTTTTGTAAAAAGGAACAGAGCAGGCTGCGATGCATTCGATTTTGCCAGCACGGCGAGCAATAAACGAACGAAGATTGCGACGCGGCACTGGAAAGTATTAGCATTGACGAAGCATAGAATAGACTGTACATTCTTACACGAAATCACCGATTGTTAACGTAAAGAAACGCGGCGTTATTAAAACGATGGGAATTGGAAATGAATTAATCGTTTCCGATCCATAATAATCGAAGACAACGTTGTCTTATGTAGCTTTAACTTTTCTCTTTGCTTTGCTGTAAATTTACTTTAAATATTCGACATCTTATTACGTATTACACGCGTTCAGTACCTTTTTGTACGTTTAACCCACTTGCAATGGAAAATATTTAAGGTATTAGTTTTGGGGGTTCAATATATTCGTGATTACGTTACAAAACCTATAAGAAACTTTCTTCTAATTATTAACCATATCGTTTATTATTTAAATTAATTTAAGTTTTCGTCATTCGTTCGTAATAAGGTTAACATTGTGGAGCTGTAGAGAGGGGATAGGATAGGAAAAGGAAGGGTGTTGCGTTTCGTCCTGGGCCTGCTAGGGGACTCATCAGTGCGGCTACCTAGCAGGTCCTGCCTTAGACTTGGGATATTGGAAGGAAGGTTAAGTAAAAATTGCCAAAGATATGTGGAGCTGTGGAGGGGGGATAGAATGGAAAAAAGGAAGGGTGTTGCGTTTCATCCTGAGCCTTTCTGCTAGTGGACTCATCAGTAAGGCTACCTAGCAGGCCCTGCCTTAGACGTTGGGAATCTAGAAGGAAAGTTAAGTAAAAATTGCCAACGATATGTAGAGCTGTGGAGGGGGCATAGAATGGGAAAAAGGAAGGGTGTTGCGTTTCGTCCTGGACCTGCTAGTGTGTACTCATCAGTAAAGGCTACCTAGCAGGCCCTGCCTTAGACTTGGGATATTGGAAGGAAAGTTAAAGGCGGTATATATATGGACGAGGATGTTGGAGCGAGTACTTTCGAGAAAGCCTATTTCGTATGTCCCTCTAGTGGTGGGTGCAGGAGAGCCGCCACAACACTAAAACTACCACCGACTTGTTTGCAGATTCTTATAAAAATTACATAAATTTAACGTGACGTATTTTCGCGGATTTACTACGATCGCATATAAAGGAGATGAATAAGGAATTCGTTGCATTGCGTTATATACTTCTTCGAATATCTGCTGCTTTAATTTCTTCGATACAAATAAGTGCACCTTGATTATTATCGGTGGCTTCAGCGTTAAATTCTCTATATAAACGCGTAAACGTCCGCAGCCTAACTGAATCAACGTTCGTCGATTTAGGGGTTAAATTTGATCGCGGCGGCCTCTCGAAAAGCACTTCCGGTTGGGAAGCAGCGCGTAGCGCAGGCGGATAGAAAAGGGCCGGGAAGCGCGTGTTTGCGCGATTAATATGATAAAACGCGGGGCAGGTTTCGATACGCGAACGTTAATTGTTCGCTCGCTGTACCAGCGTTGTGATTACGTTGATTATAAAACACGGCGTGTAATTCCGTCCCCGTAATTACGCGGCCTTTATATTCTGATCTGGAAAACAAGCATCACCGCGGAATTTACTCGTAATTGCGTATTCCACTCCGGTAATCGGCCGTGTTTCCATTTTCTTTCCAATCCCACGAATTAGTAAATATACCTACAATAATCCGCCTCGATCCAATACGGGCTATTATTAATCTCTAAAAATATCCCCCCTACCCCTTTTTACATCCCTCGCATTCAGTCGATTGCCCGAAATTCTCGCCAATCATTCGTTTCGTTTATTCGTTAAATGCGCTACTTAATTCGGGGGGCTTTTATCTTTGAACTCTCGTTAGTTTGTCCTTTTTTCCCTAGCGACGAATTTATTTCACGAATGTGAAAACGTTGCTGATTTCGAATATTAACCCATTCGCGCGGTAACGCTAAATACGCGACCACCTTTATGAATCCGAGACCCTCGGTTTTACTTGGAAATTACGTATGTGGCGGCTCTCCTGCACCGACCACTAGAGGGACATACGACGAAATAGGCTTTTTCGAAAGTACTCGCTCCAACTACCTCGTCCATATATATACCGCCTTTAACCTTCCTTCCAATATCCCAACGTCTAAGGCAGGGCCTGCTATGTAGCATTACCGATGAGTCCACTCTAGTAGGCCCAGGATGAAACGCAACACCCTTCCTTTTTTTCCATTCTATCCCCCCTCCACAGCTCCACATATCGTTGGCAATTTTTACTTAACCTTTCTTCCAATATCCTAACGTCTAAGACAGGGCCTGCTAGGTAGCCTTACTGATGAGTCCACTAGCAGGTCCAGGACGAAACGTAACACCCTTCCTCTTTCCCATTCTATCCCCCCTCCACAGCTCTACATATCTTTGGCAATTTTTACTTAACTTTCCTTTCGAATTCCCAACATCTAAGGCAGGGCCTGCTATGTAGCATTACCGATGACTCCACACTAGTAGGCCCAGGATGAAACGCAACACCCTTCCTTTTTTCCATTCTATCCCCCCTCCACAGCTCCACATATCTTTGGCAATTTTTACTTAACTTTCTTTTCGAATTCCCAACATCTAAGGCAGGGCCTGCTATGTAGCATTACCGATGACTCCACACTAGTAGGCCCAGGATGAAACGCAACACCCTTCCTTTTTTCCATTCTATCCCCTCTTCACAGCTCCACATAGATTTAGCAATATTTACTTAACCTTCCTTCCAATATCCCAACGTCTAAGACAGGGCCTGCTATGTAGCATTACCGATGAGTTCGCACTAGTAGGCCCAGGACGAAACGCAACACCCTTCCTTTTTCCTATTCTATCCCCTCTCTACAGCTCCACAACGTGGAAATAATGAAATCGAAAGGGATTCTACGTTCCCTTCGCGTGCTCTACATTTTCCCTCCTCTTTCTTTTTCCACTGTTTATTATTTTCCTCTAAATTACGTTGACTATCAGTTTTTCACTGTTGCAATTTACCCCTTGCAAATTGCATGATATTGTATTCGATTTCTCGCGAGTAAACGCCTCCTATCGAGTACGATGAAATTCCGAAAGCTTGGAATTAATTTGTACGCCTGATAACGTAATTTCGCTGCACCAAGCGAAACGAAGCGGACTGATTTTTCTCTCCAGATTAAGGAAGGGGTGGGGAGGGATATTTAATTAAACATCGAAGAGAGAAACAGGGGAACGGTGGGGGAATTCGAATGCAAACGAAAGATGAGTGGACCGTGATACCCGATGATTTGATAGTTAAGAAAGTTTTGAGAAGTTGCCGCTGGCGGAGGGTTGCTTGCGAGCCTAGCTGCTGCGCACGGTTTAAAGGGCGGCCCGGGACCTTCTGTTTTCGACCTGGCTGAAAAGAAAAGTTTACCTGCCCGTGATTAAAGGGGAGGAAACTTATCTACGCATTCCGGCTATCTTAGAGAGGCGGTGCAAACTTGCAGCGAGGATAATGAGATTTCGAATCTCGACGGAGAATTTTCTCTATCCATTCACTTTGCCTTCCTAAAGATACTTTTTAAATCTACGCGGCGCCGAATCCGCGCCATTTTAATTACTTCCATCCGCATTGATCTGATATTCCGCATCTGGCTGACGTTCGTTTACTTTTTTCTATGGTTCACAGTTTATGGTTCATTTAACCATTTGCATTACGTTGGCGTTGCTACGGCGACACGCGTACATTTCATCGATAGTTAAAGCTTACTTCCGTCGATTCGGTTTTCGTTTCTTTTGAAGCGAGGCAAATTAATGGTAACCTTCCTCTCCTTCGGTAAACGTAACACTTTAAGTTCGTACAGGAGCAGAGAAAATTGTGTTGGATTTAGTAATCAATTCATTATATTCAAGAATGTTATAAAAAAATGTTCACGAATAAATGAGCGGTTGAACAATGTTATGCTCCAAACTGAAACTGGATTTTCATGTTAACGACGTTTTAAAATAGTTGAACAAAGTAACGCGCGAACCTTAAAGTGACAGTACGTGATACGTCTAACCTAAATGCAAATTCGGATTACTGCGAATGAAATTAAAGAAACTAGACCCAATTAGGAAGCTGTTTCACCCATTGAACACCTTAATTTGTATTTTCTGTACCTTTTAATACCAGTTGCATTATGTATTCCCATAAATACGTAAAAATCGTCGATTTACAGTTGAATCAAAAATTTGGGAAGCTCAAAAATTCGGGAAGCCTTTTAAGGAATATTCTCCGTAATATTTCGAATATAAGGGTTCAACAAAATCTTCGATCATCGCAGAGAATTAACCGGGCAGAAGAGAATCTTGCGTTTCATAACGCCAAGATTTTGGGATACCTCGGTTACAAGGGGGTAAGAACACGTTTATGGAAATTAGGATTGCGGCGGCAGGACGAGAATGCAATTACGCTATGAAGAACGCCAGTTACGTTGCCGCGAGAGTTTCGCCCTTTTTACGCGTAGAATTTAATCCGAAGGGATTACGGTCGAACGCGAGGAACGTCTTGCTTCCCGGGGAGAGAACGCAACCATTTCCGGCGCCCTCAAAGGGTTGCGGCGCCCACCTTTGAGAACTTTTACGCGGCAATAAATATTTCGGTTACAGCGTCAGTAGAGCTTTCCGCGTAATCCTTTGGAAAGTAGTCTCCGCCAGTCTCGCAATTGAAATTAAGTTGCGCCACCCGTAAGTTTTCCACGCTTCCGTCCTGCCCTTGGCATTTTCTCAAGTATTCTACCCCTCCCTCGTTTTCCAATTACCTTCGACGCTCTCCTCTATTTCGAAATGTACGCACAGTGAAACTTCGGAGACGTTGAATAATATTCTGTTCCAAACCGGAATAATTTTCGGGTTAAATAGTTAAAGCGGCGGTACGTGGCACGTATACTATACTCAATTGGACAATAGCAGGTTCGCGTTGGAGCAACGCGAAGCCGGATAGTGGGAAACGTATGAAAAACAACTCTCCCTCCGACTTAATCCGATGTTAAATTGAAACGCGTCGATTCGGGGCGTTTATCCTGCTCAACCAAGTGCGCGTTCCACGTGTGACTACGCGGAATAGGGATTAGTCGGTCGAATCGTGAATTATTTTAACGGTCCCGATACCGTGGGGGATCGTGGAACAGTTCTATTATATCGGCGTGTCCCGCCTCTCGTGTACTTCTTTTTGTTTTCCAGCGAAAGAGATCGCGAAATCCAAATAAATAATCCCTTCTGTACGGTGAATTTTCGTGGCTCTATATATTAGTATCAGTATTATTAATCCACCTCCAAATTGGAACTGGACTTTTAGCTTAAACGATTTCATCTAAAATAATTAACCTTCGAGTATCGCTAGTAGTTACGTGACGTCAATTTGACGTATCCTTAGATGGAGGTATATTCCACTTGTAATATGCTGTGGCGCTGTGGAGAGGGGATAGAATAGGAAAAAGGAAGGGTGTTGCGTTTCGTCCCGGGCCTGCTAGTGGACTCATCAGTAAGGCTACCTAGCAGGCCCTGCCTTAGACTTGGGATATTGGAAAGAAGGTTAAAGGCGGTATATATATGGACGAGGTAGTTGGAGCGAGTACTTTCGAGAAAGCCTATTTCGTATGTCCCTCTAGTGGTAGGTGCAGGAGAGCCGCCACAATGCTATTATTTGCTATTCTCTAGATAATTTGATTGTATCTTAATATATTATAATTCGATGTCATATCACCACTGACGATACGGTGTCAATTTGACTTCGAGTCACCACTATCGATAGGGTGTCAATTTGACTTCGAGTCACCTCTATTGATACGGAGTCAATTTGACGTCAGGTCACTACTATTTTAGCGATACGGAGTCAATTTGACGTCAGATCACTACTATTTTAGCGATACGGAGTCAATTTAACGTCAGGTTACTACTATTTTAGCGATACGGTATCAATTTAAGTTCAAGTCACCACTGACGATACGGTGTCAATTTGACTTCAAGTCACCACTGACGATACGGTGTCAATTTGACTTCGAGTCACCACTATTGATACGGAGTCAATTTGACGTCAGGTCACTACTTTTTTAGCGATACGGAGTCAATTTAACGTCAGGTCACTACTATTTTAGCGATACGGTATCAATTTAAGTTCGAGTCACCACTGACGATACGGTGTCAATTTGACTTCGAGTCACCACTATCGATAGGGTGTCAATTTGACTTCGAGTCACCTCTATTGATACGGAGTCAATTTGACGTCAGGTCACTACTTTTTTAGCGATACGGAGTCAATTTAACGTCAGGTCACTACTATTTTAGCGATACGGTATCAATTTAAGTTCGAGTCACCACTGACGATACGGTGTCAATTTGACTTCGAGTAACCACTATCGATAGGGTGTCAATTTGACTTCGAGTCACCTCTATTGATACGGAGTCAATTTGACGTCAGGTCACTACTATTGTAGCGATACGGAGTCAATTTAACGTCAGGTCACTACTATTGTAGCGATACGGAGTCAATTTGACGTCAGGTCACTACTTCTTTAGCGATACGGAGTCAATTTAACATCATATCACTACTATTTTAACGATACGGAGTCAATCCGACGTACATCACCGCTACCGTTACAAGTCAATTTCACGTTACGTCACCGTTCTAAGGTTAAACAAAGTTACGCGCGAACCTTAAAGTGGTAGTACGTAGCAAGTACCGTCCGTCCGCGAAAAGAAGGCAAACGAGTCTTTACATCCTCACTGTGTATAACTGTAATAACTATAATAACTGTGATAACTATAATAACACTGTGGATAACTGTAGGTCTACTATCATCCCTGTCACCGTGCACCGTGTTGGTTATTAAACCGCCGTCGATCTTGAACGTCTTCGGTTAACAGTGAACCGCGGCACGTGCGTGTACGGAGGCTGGTAGATCGTAATTAGAACGGGAATGCATAAATACTTGCGGTGCCTTCTTGTCGCGGACGAATAGTACATCTACCCTTAGCCGATGGTTGAATCCGAGATGGTCCAATGGCTGTGCTCCGTTTTATTTATCGAATGCATCGGCGCGCAACGCGTCGCGAAACGGCGGCAATGTGCCGCGCCGCGTCACGAGTCACGGCGAAGACTGAGAAAGGTGGGTACAACAGTATACGCGGCGTGATTTATGGGTGCAACACCTGACGGCATTTTGTTCGCTTTTGCATCGCCGTTGTTACGTTGGCAGCCAGTTCCGCCCTTTTTTGCCCCCCTCGCGCCCCATTAGTAATGCCTCGGTCATTACGAACCCCAGTCGATTTCCCGTGGCTAATAAATCCCGATGAAATTTCCATCCCCGCCCTTCTTTCCTTTCCTCTCTTCCTGCGGAAGCTTTTTAAGTCCATCGCAAACTCGCCTAATATCGTGTGATCCACGAAACTTTGCATAAACTAATACAACTCCCCGAGTGTTAGGTTCAAACGATACGCTTATTTTTCTTTCACGCTTAGTGCGAATAATTTGCGACTAGACCGCGGATTTCGATGCGCTTTACTTTTATAGTGACAAGCGCAAAAGCGAATGAGAGAGGTTTATTCGGACAGGATGATTATTATTATTATTCGTAGCAATAGACCAACTAAGCATTAAGAATAAAAAGCTGATAATTTTAGTCGTTTCGTGTATGGAACCAATATTATCTATTTCACTATTTACTTACGTTATTTTGAAACAAATGAATGCAAATTTATGAGTTTTCTTGTATTAGTTAGAGGAACGTAGACTATCGATATAATACTGATTTTTTTGTTTACACATATTGGCTTTTGTGCAAAAGAAAATAAAGTACAGCGTACGGAAACTTTTTGGAGCAACGGTATATATTAGATGGACCAATACTTTAATGGATCGATGAATTTATTTCGTCAAACGATCAGTTTTCGAATCCATAACTTGTTCGAAAAGTGTAACGAAATATTGGAGAACATATAAGGAATATGTTTAAGGTAGAGTAGCTATTTAATATCGTTACAAATGAATGCTGAATTGGTAAACCTAATATGCTATACTTTACGTATTTTATTCTTTCCACGGTAACTAATGAGTTTCGTTAACCGTAAATAAATAATTAAATTGTGGAGCTGAAGAGAGAGGATAGAATAGGAAAAGGAAGGGTGTTGTGTTTCGTCGTGGGCCTGCTAGTGGACTCGTCAGTAAGGCTACCTAGCAGGCCCTGTCTTAGACGTTAGGATATTGGAAGGAATATTAAGTAAAAATTGCCAACGATATGTGAAGCTGTGGAGGGGGGGATAGGATAGGAAAAAAGAAGGGTGTTGCGTTTCGTCCTGGGCCTGCTAGTGGACTCATCAGTGGCGGCTACCTAGCAGGCCCTGTCTTAGACGTTAGGATATTGGAAGAAAGGTTAAGTAAAAATTGCCAAAGATATGTGAAGCTGTGGAGGGGGGATAGGATAGGAAAAAAGAAGGGTGTTGCGTTTCGTCCTGGGCCTGCTAGTGGACTCATCGGTAATGCTACATAGCAGGCCCTGTCTTAGACGTTGGGAATCTAGAAGGAAAGTTAAGTAAAAATTGCCAACGATATGTGGAGCTGTGGAGGGGGGATAGAATGGAAAAAAAGGAAGGGTGTTGCGTTTCATCCTGGGCCTACTAGAGTGGACTCATCGGTAATGCTACATAGCAGGCCCTGTCTTAGACGTTGGGATATTGGAAGGAAGGTTAAGTAAAAATTGCCAAAGATATGTGGAGATGCGGAG
Organism: Eucera pruinosa; assembly: GCA_028830335.1. Lineage (NCBI taxonomy): Eukaryota > Metazoa > Arthropoda > Insecta > Hymenoptera > Apidae > Eucera > Eucera pruinosa. The sequence continues at coordinate 13,671,738 of JAMYCR010000015.1, read as the reverse complement.
AGGGGATAGGATGGAAAAAAGGAAGGGTGTTGCGTTTCATCCTGGGCCTGCTAGTGGACTCATCAGTGGCGGCTACCTAGCAGGCCCTGTCTTAGACGTTAGGATATTGGAAGAAAGGTAAAGTAAAAATTGCCAAAGATATGTGGAGCTGTGGAGGGGGGATAGAATGGAAAAAAGGAAGGGTGTTGTGTTTCGTCCTGGGCCTGCTAGTGGACTCATCAGTGGCGGCTATCTAGCAGGCCCTGCCTTAGACGTTGGGATATTGGAAGGAAGGTTAAAGGCGGTATCGATATGGACGAGGTAGTTGGAGCGAGTACTTTCGAGAAAGCCTATTTCGTCGTATTGTTATGGAATGACACATCGCCGCCAATGACTCATCCTTCGGAGTCATCGTAGACTTCCAAAGGGCACCGATAACCAGAAGGAACACCGCCGTCATCCTCTATGCGTCATATGAACCTCGAGCGTCACTCTTTGCCTCCCAAATACATAAAAACCCCGGACATCTTGCCAAAACAGTTCGGTAACCATTAGTCTGTGACACGGTGCTCTGTACGTGATCCTAAACCTGAATATAATAAAACTCGAACAGAAGCAACTACGAGTAGTTCTTCATCCCGTTCCCTCTGCCGCGGCTTAACAGTATGTCCCTCTAGTAGTCGGTGCAGGTGAGCCGCCACAAAATAATATGTAAAATCGTACGAAGTATTCAAAGTAACGCGTCATTCTATTTAGTGGATGAAACTAATTTCTGTTTAGGTCCCACTTTGTCGACCATGCTTTTAAAAACGATGAACCTGCATAAAGATTCGCCGTAGTCTACTGATACATCTTGATCACATTTGCGATTGGTAGCTAAAATCTTACATATTATTGGCGTACCAACACGTACCAACTAAGCTTCGCTCCGAAAAGGATATTTTTAACGGAAGCAAAGACGAATACGGTTTTTAATCACCGTAATACGCTCGTGTAAGGATATAAATTCGTCCCATAGTAGCCACGAAACCGTAAGGAAAACGCGGCACAGTGGCGCGAGTATAAAAAGGGATTTTTGAAAAGCAAATTAACCAACGGCAACGGGGACGAGAAATTGAAAGAAACCGCGAGTAATTTAATCGCGTAATTACAATTTGCGCGAACACACCGCTACGTCAACACCGTTATCGAACGTCAAATAAAGAATCCGGGGCTAGAAAGAGTCGCCCAGTCAAATATTTAATCCGACCAACAGTATTTCCTTCCGTCTGTCCACGATCAATATTATCCTTAGACGTGATTGCGAATTTCTCACCTCGCCAGAAGATTTCTTTCTCTTCGGTCGGAATACCATAGCGAGCCATGAATTTTATCCCACTGCTAGTTAAGATCGCCAACTTTAATACTATTCTTCCATTTTCTTTCGCTTCGTTCGTCGTTTCGCAAAGAGACAAAATTACACACTTCCACCTGATTCCTTCGTTCCTTTGGTAATAAATTCTTTTCGTTCGACGGCCTAATTTATCTTTCCCGTTTGGAATTTTTAAACGTATCGATTCGAAACTTTGCACGGTTATTTATTAATGGTCGAGCAACGCGTGCAAATTTTTTCACGCGAGAATTATTATTCGGTACAACGTTTCAGCGATTGTTACGAGAAACGCTGCCATTCGTTTCATATTTCAGCGATATTTTCGCGTTCGCATTAATCCACGTGTTAACCACGCTCGTATAGATTAGGATTATTTTGGATTCCCTTAATTTAAGGATCCGCGCGATGGTTGATTTTATGGATTACAATGCAAACACATTTTTTTTGTGAACCACTCACGCCGAATCCCTGCAGATTTTGGGAGCGGAATAATAAATTGTTGCGAGTGGAAAAATTGCACGCATCGTTCAATCATTGATACGTAAAACCGCAATGCTGTAAATTGATACGTTTGTTAGTCTCGATGGAAACAAATTCCACCGTTCGACTAGGAAGTCCTCTTAACGCGATAAATTCCAATACAGCGTTCCATTCTTTATTCAATTCTCGCCGTACAACTATAATTTAGATAAAATAAAATAAAATAAAAATACGAGGCGAATTTAGATTCAGTAGAAGAAGATAGTTTGTAAAATAACAGACATAGGTTGTAAAATGATTCAGATAAGAAATTTACACTAGAGGAGAACGACAAAATGTACAAACTCGATTTTTTCCCATTTAGTAGGTCGTAAAAGTAGAAATTAATAAAGATATATATATACGCTACAGGAAAAAAATTTGGTATCACTTTTAGAGTTACATCTACAGGCAATCCCTTAATAATTATTTTATTAATTGAAATTTAATATTTTACAGATTAATAACAATTTCCTTTGCATTAACAGCTCACGCTAACTTCTCTCTAAGTTCTAAAGTCTCTAAATTCTCTTAGAGACTTCTCTAAGTCTCTAAATTCTCTTATTTTTTAATTCGCAGACTTTTTAGAACGTCTATCGATTGCAAATTTTTGTCTAGTAGCGTAATATATATATTTAATTCTCACACGAAAGATAACCATTATTATTCCTAGCATTAATCGCCGTACGCTCGTATTTAATAGTCAATTTTAGTTTCATTTTAATTCCACGCTTCCTCTAGCCAGCAATCTAAACTTTAAAATTCGATTAAAGGTCCTCGCTCGTTTATTAACGCAACGCAAACGCATTTTAACCCATTGCCTAACAATTGTTCGACTATTGAACTTGCGTAAGTTACCAATTGAGCGATCACAGTTCTCACATTTGTTCGAAATACTAAATTATCCTATATAATTTGCATTCAGTGAATCTCAATCTTTCGAAGTGAAACTAAAGCTAGAAATAAAAGGAACACTGTGCTGCTAATAGAACTTACGTTTAACGAATCTGTCTATAATTCGTGGCACGAATTAATAAACCAAGAATAAATAAGCCAAAGGGTTAAGCAGACTTCGACGATTTCATGCCTATCGTTCGCGTATCAAAGTACATATCGACGCGACGCAACGAAACTTTAACGTTCAATTGTCCACGAGTCGACAACGTTTTGAATTTTTCCACGAAATGGTGAAACATCGTTTGTTGTTATATTATTTACTCGATGAGTGCTACGCGAAGCTGCGAAGTCCGAGAGTTCGTGGAATGCGTGTCGGTTACAATAGTAAACATAGACCTAGGTCACGCGTATTTGTATCGTTCGGCAAACGCGTTACTCGTCGATCAAGGGGAAACCGAATTTCTTATACATTCCTCTTGTCTCTAGGAGAACGCGCTCGGTTTACTAGTTTCAGTACGGCGTGCGACGTATCGCGGGTATCATTAGAGATTTAGGCTCGTCGAAACTCGCGATTAACTCTTTGCTCTACGAATTTTTTAGAGACTACAGTAGATGCACCGATTATTGTCGGTGTCCCTATAATTGTCACTTTAATTCTTTTATTTAATAGCGAAATAATGTACGAAGAATCGTAAGTAAAGAAATTTGGACCTCGGTTTACGTAACAACACATTGCCATTGTACATTCGTTTACGCTTATTAATATTAATTAGTATTGTATTAGAATTAGTGAAAAATTCGCGTCGGTGTTGTGTTGCTAATTGGACGAACTTCTGTTAAACTACACGTGATGCTGTGAAACTATCGATGGCGTTCTTCGTTCGTTCTGTTAATAAGTGAGTAAGGATCATTATAGTCATGGTTAGTAGACTGCGGATCATTATGCAAATTCGTTTCTTATTAAATAGAAATGAAGAGCCTGAAAGATTGCATTGCCTCCTTTAATTTGAACGTTGTTGTATACTTTTGCACATTAGAACATCCACTGTCTTTAATTAGTCGCAATAATAAGATTTATTCTTTAATAAAGTTGTTGGTAAAATATTAAGTAACGAATGCAGAGCTTCGTATCTTTGAATGGCTAATTGTTTGCAAATTTACTGCAGATTAGATATAAAGATTGTTTTAAGATTTCCAAGTTGAAGCGTATATTGCACACTTTTTCGCATGCCTGCATAAATTTCCCATAAATGCATAAGCATCCGCAGTCTAATAATTACACATTGTAGGGATTTCTTTCACCCCATTTAACCCATTTGCATCGCAAGCATATATATTTCACATGACTATTTATTGAATACTAATTAATTCGTATTCACATGACGAATAAATAACGATATTAAACACTATCGTACCGTACACAATAATTACCTCAGATTATTTTCGCTACTATAAACGTACGCGTTTCTTTGAGACTTTTCTTATCTCACATGATTATACTTTTCCTTCTCTTTTCCTTTAACCCTTTGCCCTACAAATAACGAGTCACGTTCTACAAATTGTGGCATAGATTCAACTAAAACGAACACTATCGGAGGTGAAATTTAATTTGAACTCTAATCCCAGCGTTATTTTATAAGACTGGTAGTTGTTAAATAAAAATTGCGTGCAATATTTAAATGATTCATTTACGAAATGTTATAAAGGCTTAACTAACGCCAGCATACGTAGGTAATAAAATAATCGTATGGCAAAGGATTACGTATGGAGTGTTGGATTTTTATCGTACAGCAATCGCGTCTATGTAAAATAAATTCGATGAATAATATTTCATATACGTATATACGATGCAAAAGGGTTAACAGCGTTCATTTTCCTCCCCATTTTCGATCTCATCTTTCTCATCTCATCTCCTCCCATCTTTCGATCATTACTCTAAGAAAGCGAATAGAATTTCGAATGATCCGCGTCTTCGTTTCCCGCGGCGACATCGCAAGATTGCTGATTTAACGCAGCCTATGAAATTCGCGTTTCGCCGACGTCCGCCTAATATAAATTTATGATAACCACGATAGCAACTGTCTCCCATCCCTCTTCTTCGTACACTTATCCGACCGTCGCGAACAGGAAGTGCTAGCTTTCCGCGTTCGAACGAAACAGTCGGTGGTATTCGTGCATTTTATTCTCAAACGATAGATAAAGTTTATACCGTTTCCCTACAGTAACGATTCGCACTCGTTCTGTAGATTATAGCACGGATTCAACGAAGACGTCTACTATCGACGATGAAGTTTAATTCGATTCGTTGAGGGTAATATTTAATTTCAACCCCAGTTTTAGCTTCTTCTTATAAGACTGGAGGTTATTAGCACTAGATTTTTCGGAACTCGTCGCGTTGACGCCGTTCAGATTTCATACCTAAACGCATAGAGACCATAAATGTTATTTCTCAGTACTTTATGTTAACTTTACGTAACACAACGGTATGGATATGTATTCTACGCGATTCTCTTCGTCCTCACGTTTCTACGTTCGAATATTTACACTTGGTATACGTATTTTCCCGGAAGCCTGTCAAATTATGCGCGTAATGTTCGTAAACCCAGTGTTAATGGGCTGTTCGGGGTTTTCTATGACTTTAAATCGTCGAGCATTTGGATTGCCAAGCTTTTGGAATTGTAAGTCATCGACATTATTAGCTGTTTAAATTATTAGAGTTTCAGATTTCTGAGCGTTTAAAGTGTCAAATGTTTGCATTTCCAAGCGTTTCAATTATCAAGCTCTGCGAATTACTGAGCCTTTGAATTTTGAAAGCTTTCAACTTCTATACCTTTGAATTTTTAAGGTTTCGAACTTTTACACCTTTGAGTTGTTAAGCTTTCGGGATTTTAAACGTTTGAATTGTCAAACTTTTAGCATTCGTGTTTACAATATTCAACCAGTTTGTTCGCGACACGATATAAGAATGGTAATCAACTAACGCTAGCTTAATTGTAAATAAAATAATCGTAGAGCACATTAGGGTTAGTCGCCGCGTTACTTAAATTAACCCACCGGTTCTATTTCCGCCGGTATCGTCAGCATTTTCCTAGCCACTTCAACGCGCAGTCGTCGAATCGCGGTGTTCCACTTTTTCCGTTTCCATCCGCGTCTCCGGTCGTCATCCTAATCGCGAGACTGACCCTCGGCAAAGCTCTTACTTTAAACATAGGTGTCGATAAGACGATCGCAAAGTCCCACGCGCGTCTTTTCGAATCATTAATCAGCGAACGCTCTTCTTCGCCTAGGGACGAAAAGTTTCGTCGCCCTAGCTCACGTTTTATCTCGGGCAGCGTAATTTTTAAGTAGAACCGTCGGTAATTACAAGGCATTATGAAGCATCGATGCGAGCCGCGGCCTCGTTATAAATCAAGACGGATTCAACGCGCGAGAGAGACTCCTACGAAGCGGGCAGATAAATCACTACTAGCGGTTGCGAAGGGGAAAAAGAGAGCCGGTAGAGAGGGGTGTAGGAGTTCGAAGGTGGAGCGGAGTGGCTTTTAAAATTCGTCGATTGTCCATAGAGAAGCGTTGCGGAGGGATGCGACGGGACCGGCCGCATTTTATCCGCTTTATCAGGTTTTCAACCGGTCCGTCCGTATACGCGAACCATTGTTCGGGCATAATTAGATCGTTGGCCCGCCGGAACCGCCGTGTATTTATTGCCTTCTATGCGCCACGCTCGGCCTGCAGGTGGTGTAGCCGAGGCAGTGTATACGATCGTGCACGCGTGTGCGAGCACCGCGAAACACCGGGCCCAGTCACGGCAAACGGCAGGCGATAACTCAGCCGGCAGGTATATAATTATCAAACTGCGTAATTGTTAATTATTGTGCCATTGTTGGCGACCGGTAATTAATGCGGTGCCAAACTCCCTCGGTACGTGTCTCACGCGATCCTACGATTGATCGAATCCTTCCCGCATCCGCCCTCCAACGACCCCTTAAATGCACAGCTCTTATCGCGGGACAGTCGAATACACTGGCGAAAGAATCCGCCCGAAAGGAACGGACGAGTCTGCTTTATCGTTCTTCCGTCATTCCCGCGATTCGAGGAAGTCTCGCGGCTTTTACGCGTGCACGCGTCGCGGAGGATAGATTGGGTAGGAGATAGATCGGTGTTAAACCTTTCGGTGCGATGAATTTGTGGCGAAAAAGGAACCGACGGAAAATATTCGCAGTCGTGGGAACTAGCTTATAACGGTGTTTCATAACGCGCGAAGTTAACGTGGCGACTACTCGGAACGTTTTGTTGTTTTCGTGCTCCTCGAAACTGTCCTTTCCTCCGAACCGAGGTTCTGGCAAATTTCACTTTCATTGCCCGCAATTGAGTTCGGTCGCACGCAACGTGCGATCCTTCGGAAAACCTAAACCCTGGGACTTTCCTTTAGGACGATCTACAGCCCGCGACATTAGAATCGAATAGTTCACCGAGTCTCTAGTTGCTTTTCCACAGGCGACTTCTCTATTTTTACGCTCGTCGCCGGCTTGGCCGTAGGGAAGTTTTCACTTTCCGCCGCGTTTATCTGGTCGGGATCTAAGGTTCCCCGGGTTACACTGGTAGCTACGCGAGCCGGTACAGCGGTTCGTAGGGAAAATAAATTCAGTCGGTGGGCGGGCAAGCGCGATCGATCATTCGCGCTAATTAATTCATCCGTCAATTAGCAACGCCGCGGCGAGGAGCGGCGTGTGTGCGTAACCGTGTGCGCGAAGACCGCTTCTCGCGCCTAAGAGATCTGACCGAGTTGATAGAAAGAAAGAAGCGGGGAATGGGAGAAGAGACACACAGAAGCGAGAGGGTAGAAAAAGAGGGTGGCGCGGGCAACGCCGCGCCGTTCCATGGGATTTAATTAAATCGAGAGGAGACGAAGGGTAAGGCGATACACTGGCTCGCAAGAAGCCTTCATTCGACGCTGCCGCGTTCTTTCCACTTGCTAATGATTTTCTCGCTACGCTAACGAAATACGGCGCGAGCCTAACTTCGCGAAGCGACGCTTCTACACTCGCCCAGGGTTTCTCAATCTTCTTTCGGCTTTATCTTCGAGTCTCGCGTTGCGTTTGATCGAAACAGGAAACGATACGCGCGCGTCGATGGCTCTGCGATTTTTTTTAGCAAAGCAAAGAGGGTACAAATACAGGGGCTAGGAAATGTATTCGTAGCAGAAGAGTGTATTCATTTTGGCGTTTAAATGGTAATTAATCAGGGGTAGATATATATATACTAACTTTCCCATTATTTAACCCTCTGTCGTACGATTGTTTTGTTGGGTTGTAACATTAATTCGTCCAGGCTTCCTATAACATTTTTTACGTCACAGTAATATTTCACAAGAGAGAACTGCTTTAGCTATTAGAAAAGTAGAAAGAAGGTAATTGTTTAACGTAGGGCATGCACAATTGACTAAATTTGCTTCCGAATTTACAAACGAATGATCTTAAAGGCCTCTAATAAAATGGGACGAATATGTGTTGCAACCTAATATTATCCACATATGTTAACGTTAGCTGACCACTGCTTTTACATCGCGTTACGTTCAAGTCATACGAATATTGTAGCCAATTTTTATTTGTCAACTTCCAATCTTGTAAAGCAAAGCTAACGTTAGAGTTCAAATAAATTTTTACCCTCAGTAATATCCGTTCTCGTTGAATCGTCGCCATAAATCATGGAACGAGTGCGACTCGTTATTGTAGGGCAAAGGGTTAATGGGAGCTTTGAGCAGATATAAAAATTCACTGCTATGGTAATGAAATATAGAACCTAATCGAGGAGCGACTCATTAATCCCTTAACGCTTAAGATCGCTTTCAACTGTGTTTCTTCATATAATCGCACGCTATTACTATTAACAATGCGTGTTTCTCTCTTATCTTACTTTCAACTTTATCTTCTTTAACGGCACATCATTAAAATTGAAAGAAATACAGCGTAATATTACTTAAATTGTGACTTTATTGTACGTAAAATTATTTGGTTACTTCGGTTCGTGGATTGAAGACAAATTTAAGCGTTAAGAGGTTAAAAAATTGAAGTATGTACGAATACTTTTTGTAGCTACTGCAATTATTGAATGTATTCTAATCTTCTCCTCTTCCCCATTATAAAGTGTCTCTAGTTGTGCATTCTAAGCCATAAGTTGACACTTTCAAAGTGTCCGTATTTGCGAAAAGATCTCTGATCCACATCTGTAAAATAAAACTAATCAAACGAAATAATCGTGGCCCGCTGTTGACTTTCGTAGTTTTCGCGTGGCCCCTAAAAATTCTTTGTTTTTCGTTGAGAAACCCTGAGCTAGACGCGTGCCGCCGTTTCCTCTTGCTCCGCGAATTTGTTCTACGCAATCCGGGGGAGTAAAAGTTGGGCGAACTTTCTTGCGACATTTCGCATTCAAATCGTTTCGAAATTGCCGAATTTTCCGTGCTGCAGTTCTTCCGCTATGAAAGCCATCGGAGCGAGTTCGAAAGGGGGTTGCATGAACCTCGTTGCTGAGCTGTGATTTGCGAACAAAACGTTGCAGCGTTAGAAACACGCGTTGGTAGTTTGCTAAAAATCGTCCACTTTGTTACGTAATGCCATATTTGCATCACGTAACCGCGTTACACGTCGCGGAGTCGCTTTTGAATATTCTTGGATATATCTCAACAAAATTCTACAAAGCTGATGCGTGTCCTGTAGATATTTACGCAGATCCGTACGTTTGCAAACTTAATTGTGATAAGGGTGGAAGCTTAATGGATATTTATGCATTTACGGGGAATTTAAATTTGCAAGGAAATACCGAGTATGCGAAAGTATGCAAAATTATATAGAGGCTAGAAGTAGACGTGGATCTCGATTAATGGTTTTATTTCGTTAATTGCAATGGCAAAGGTGTACGTAATAATTTACGTAAAAATCCGTAGCTCAGATATTCGTTTCACCCTTTGAACTATGTAGCGTATTTAGTTTTCCTTCTACATTTTGTATATTTTTCCATACTATGCGCATTCTACACTTTTTTTCTTTTTTTGCATGAAAATCCGTGGTCTAAATATTTATGTTTCCCTTTGAATATTGGAACCTCGTTTTCCTTTGCTATCTTGCGTATATTTTTACACATTATATGCATTATGCATTTTCATATATAACAAAATTCCGCCCTAAACGCACAAGAATTCGTATGCTGGATTTTTATGTTCCCCTTTGAATATCCAAACACCTAATCTTCCTTTGATATTTTCTACATTTTTGCACGTTGCATTCTACATTTTTCTGCACGGCTAAATTTCCCCAACATGCGGACAAAATTCGCAGTCTGCGTATTCATTCTACCCTTTAAATATTACATCCAGTTTTCTTTCGATATTTCGTATGTAGCGACGGAAAAATATTTTCCTGCGCTTCAAAAAGGTGTGTGCGAGCTTGGCTACGGCCAGTCACGCATCTAGCAGCCAGATTCGCACAAACCAGGGTTTCCCTACAGGCCACGCGGAAACTTTTCGCCCGCGCTTTTTCATCGGCGTGGCTTGCTCGCTGTCCTTGTCACAGGACACCGGGTATATAACCCCACGAAACGAGTGCCACAAAAAGAGTCCTGTACGAAACCTAGAGTAGCGAAGTTCGCGAGCGCCTAACTGTCGGACATTGTGCAATTGAACGGTCATCTTCCGCAAGCAATAACCGAGCGTGTGAGGTTAATTGTAGATATCCTCCACCTCACGTATATTTGTGAACGTGTTAATCTACGCGTTAAACTTATCACAGTAATAGTAAATCATTCACTGGTACACCTAATATTATACGTGCAACTATAGAAAAATTCATTGTTACCGTGAAATGCGCGTTCATCGACGAATCGCGACGTTCGAACCCAATACTAAACTCGCGACCGACTTGCCCGAAACAATTGCCAGAGCGAAAAACTACAAATTTCCATAAAAGATCCGCGATCTATAAATTTCCTTCGCGTCGTGTATTCACCCCCGCCGTTTTGCACGTATCGCAGAGCTGCAATTTCGAATGTGCTGCAGGACGCGCCAATTAGCTCGGCCTACCAATCAGGAAACACTGACGCAACCAGGATACACGTCCACTCTTCCGTGTTACGAAACATTAAAACCTAACTCGGTGTGGCTCGTTCATTTGGATTCAAAGAGCGGCGCGCAGTTTTTATCGACAGGCCACGGAGTGGGGGGGGGGGGGGGTAGAGGACGATAATTAATTATCGTTCGATGGATATTACATGGATCCCCCCGTCGCCCCTCTATGCACCGGCTTTTATCCGGTTTACAATGCAACAACTGCCGGGTACCGGAAATAAATCACGGCGTTTTCGCGCGACCGCCAGTCATTAGTCATTAGCGTGTCGCTTATTACGATTCTCTTGGCTGTTGCAGCCTGCTGTTGCCCGGCTAAGGAGTCCAATAAATTATAATTAGACGAAGAAGGAATGGGAATGGAAGGGGAGGGGGGGTGGACGTTATAAGGTCTCTCGGATAGGTTGCGCGCCGGTGGTTGATACGCGCAGCTTCCGAGTACATTACCGAACCCCTTCTTGCCCGTGAACAGATATAAATCACTATCGTAATGTTACACGCCGCTGAGTGGCCACCGTGACTGGCCGAGTAAAGACTTCCCTACCCTCCCCCCGCCCCATCCCTTTCTAAAGGATCTCCTTTTCTCCGGCTCCTCCACTATCAGATCGGTGGCACCTCGTTACTACTCGCCTCGCTCCGCGTTCCTCTTAATTGATTTGAAAATTGCGATCGGAGGGGGCGTCGAAATGTGGCCTCCGAGCACGCGATATATTCCCCCCTCACCCTTTCGTTCGCAGATAACGCACGCTATTGTCCGGCACTCTTCACAGTCTCTTTTATACTATTTCGCAAGGTTTTTGTTCCCGGAGGTGTTTAACGGAAGCGTGGAATTGTAGTTCGCAGTTCATAGAATACAGGGTTAGATTAACACTAGGTTTACGGAACGCGTCACGTTGACGAATTTCAGATTTCGTACCTAAAATTATAGAGAACATAGATATTATTTTTCAGTGCTTTATGATAACTTTACGTAATACGATGGTATGAATATGTATTCTACGTGATTCTCTTCATCCTCGCGTTTCTACGTTCGAATATTTGTATGCAGTATACGTATTTTTCCGATTTATGCTGTATTTTTCCGGATGCCTGTCGAATTATACACGTAACGTTCGTAAACCTAGTGTTAATGGGCTGTTCGGGGTTTTCTATGAGTTTAAATCGTCGAGCGTTTGGATTGCCAAGCTTTTGGAATTGTAAGTCATCGACATTATTAGCTGTTTAAATTATTAGAGTTTCAGATTTCTGTGCGTTTAAAGTGTCAAATGTTTGCATTTCCAAGCGTTTCAATTATCAAGCTTTGCGAATTACTGAGCCTTTGAATTTTGAAAGCTTTCAACTTCTATACCTTTGAATTTTTAAGGTTTCGAACTTTTACACCTTTGAGTTGTTAAGCTTCCGAGATTTTAAGCGTATGAATTGTCAAACTTTTAGAATTCTAAGCCATTGATATTACCAGGTTTTTGCAGTACGAAAGTTTCAAATCCCTATGCGTTTCAATTGTCAACCGTTCGAATGTCCAAGCCTGTAAATTTTCAAAGTTTCGGGCTTCTACGGCTTTAAATTGTGAAGCTGTTGGATTTCTAAACACTTCAATTTTCAAGCTATCAAATTTCCAAGCCATCAAATTTCCAAGCTTATGACTCCAAGTCATAGAAGTCTAAAACTTTTTTACTTTAAAGACCTAATCATTTTTATGGCCTGTAATTCTAGAAGCTTGACAATTATCGCTTGATGCGGGCAAGATATTTCCAATGATCTTCAAAATACTCAAGTGGTTAACCCCTTGCCCTACAAAAACGTCTATCGCCACGGATGAAATTCAACTTTAATTCTGAACTCTAATTTTAACTCTGTATCATAAGATTGGAGGCTATTAAATAAAACGTGCCTACAACGTTCAAACGGGGTCTATTCGTGACACGATATAGAAATAGTAATCAACTAACGCTAGCTTAAATAAATAATAAGATAATCGTAAGGCAAGGGGTGGTTAATTTGGCCAAGCTATTGCACAGGAACCTTAGTGTTACGATTCTACAAAATTGCAAGCTCTCCGAAGCCTTTAAATATTTAAACCGCGGGGTAAAAGCTTTTATCCGGGCCGTTCTTAGAATGCACGTTTGGCGTCTTCATTAACCGGACGATTGACGGGGTTGAAAAGTTTTTGATTCCGGTCAAAGTTCGGCCGGGGAACTAAAAACAGTAATTGATGAGAGGATTGGAGGGACCGACTCCCAGGACAGGCTTAATCGAATGCAGATTAAAGTTCGCATCGGTAGGCGAAATTAGTTTTCGCCGCTAACAGCATCATCGGGAAAACGGGGGCTCTGCGTGACACGTTCATAAAGTCGGCGCAAAAACGAACGAATTTGGCGCGGATCCAGCACCACGCCGGCCTTTTCCATATAAATCACCGTTACACGTACTCCGCGGATATCGGCCAGGCATTTCAAACACTCGCATCGCACATACACGCGCGCGCGGAGAAAATAAAAATAGGAGGATCAAGTTGGAACAATCGCGAAATGTATCGCGATGATCGAAGCGCGAAGTAACTATGGTTAACCCTTTGACTGCGAGACTCGAATCTAGGATGAATCTTGGCAATATGGAACACATCATTATAAACGTATTGTCTTTCTTTTTTTTTTAACGCTAATCGTAGCTAGATCATGCCGAGTAAAAAGAAGCTGGTTAAGTCGGGTAACGAAAGAATTGTCGTAATGTTAAACGAACGAAAGAGATAACGATGAACGTAGAATCTTTTTAAAACCGATCGTTTGACCGGACGTGATGTGATCGGTGTTAATGAAACGCGATTGAACGAAAGAAACTAATATATCATCGTATATTTAATGCAATTCAATTTGACTTTTATACTTAAGAATTTAAATACGATTGTACATTAGCTAATGTGTTCAATATTTCAAAGTGAATTGGTAAACGACTGATTCGTTGTGGCACGAATATAATGGTTTGCACACGCCATAATAAATCGGTTGATTCACGCGTTTGAAAGCTGGACGCGTTGATTCTGCTTTCGGTTATTATCGATACCATCGACTAAAAACAGGATAGACTACTAATCCAATGCTTTTCTCTGTCAGCCGGATTGGCGTTATCATTTTTACCTTCTCAATTGTCTAAAATGTGTAACTTTTGCGTTTGCCATTACATTTCGTATAATTAAGATACTTCACAAGTGTTTACATTCATCGTCGCATAATAAAACGAAAGATATTCATCCAACAATTCTGATTTTTTAGTCTATCGGTATTTCAGAGCGTGTGTGACTAGTCAAGTTACTAACATACGCACCTTCTCCGATAAACATCTTATCCCAGCATCAGTTTTCAATAGAGTTCCATTTTTATTTGTACTGTTAACTCGTGCTAATGTGAATTTATGTATATACCTTTTATCGTCCGAATTCCAACGATTCGCTCGTCGTTAAAGTTTAACGTGCGAATGGAGCATATGCTAGAAAGACTTTCTTTCAAAATCCTCAGCCTTCAATTTGCCCACGCCTAAACACAATGCTGCGGCAGTGACGGCGCGAGGCGAATATCGCGGCGCATTGAAAGGGTTGTTAATCTGCCTCATATATCGCTAAGAAGAATCATTGCAGATGCTCCGATCCGCTATGCATAGACGTGTTCCCGATGCTCTCGCGCGCGCGGTTATACGAATCTCATTTTCTCCTATAGCCGCCATAGCTTCTCCTCTGGCCGAGATAAGCCGTGTACCCGTTGAATCCTTTAAGGATGCGCGCGTTTGCTGCGAGCCACGTCGAAACGGAATCGCGGGAGGGAAGGAAACGGGCAGATAAGAGTGGCCGGGATCGTTTCCAGCTATCCTAAGGCACGTTCGTCGAAACACGGCCCTCCTCGTAATATTAATAGCGGGGGCCCGATCTACCTTTTCGACCCTTCCCGATACTGCTATATCCTTCCCGGCAATTTTCGTAATCCGCGATAGCCGGCCCTTCGATTCCCCTCTGTATCGAACAACCACTCTACGTTTTCTGATAGCCCTTCATCTCGCCGTCTGCCCTCGCCCTCGTCGAAAGTATCGATACTTTGGCCGATCTGGTTTCGACGTCGTTTCGTAAGTTCGCGAGTTAGGGCTTTTAGATCGTTGCAAGATTGCCGCGGGGCAAATTAGAAGGGCGATTGTAAGATAGATCGGATGATTTCCGAGTGGTTAAATCAAAAATTCAACAGGGCGTTTCAAAACTCGATTTACTAACTGTTCGCTGCGACAGCTCGTACAAGAGTGTGTCTCTTTCGACCATTCGTTAGTTCTGGGGACGCCTTCGCCAGCATGGGTTGTTTACAACCGACGATACGATTAGCGCGAAGAAACTTCCCTTGAGAGGGGAAAGCGCGTTAATAAAACGCATATGGCCCACCTCGACCGCTTACCGATTTCGACCTTTCTAACACGATATTCGCGGATCGTTCGACGAGGCAGCGAATAAATGTGCCAGGATAGATGACCCGCGAATGATCAACTTTTAGTGTCCGCATGCATGCGTCTCCGTACGCTGTTTCTCATCGACTGACTCATTCCTTATCTTACGCGCGACTCGTTCTAGGGCAAGGGGTTAACTACGAATAATTTATTTCGCGCCTATTTTCTCGAATCACCCGTCTCTATTTCGAGCGTTCCTAGTTGCCTATTTTTTATAATCCGCGCGAAAAGTGAAAAGTTTGGCGCGGAAAGTAAAAAAAGTGAGGCCTTGAGGTTTCCCTGAAATCACAGGTAGAGTTACGGGAGAGTGAAATAGGGCCGCGCGAACGATCCATCATTCCGCGTCACCGGTGCGCCGCGCTACACGGGCCGGCATAATTTGTTCGCTCGGTTAGATATTGAAAAGTTGTAAACCCGGTCGGTCTGGTGTACACGTAGGAGAGAGGGACCGCGTGGCAGCGCGAAAGAGAGGACGATCCGTGGATCGCGAGAGCGAGACGCAAACACCGATATTCCCTGTGTCGCTTTAATCACGATAACGAAGATTGGATCTTCTCGCGAAGTATCCATAAAATAATCAGCCTCCCGGCGCGTGCAACTCTCTCTCTCTCTCTCTCTCTCTCTCTCTCTCTCTCTCTCTCTCTCTCTAGCCAGATAGCGAACGGATTCGAACAGATTTCGCCTGGATTTCTGCCGCTCGACTCCACGCTGGGCATTCTTTTTTATAAGGGGCTGAGGGGGGAAGGGGATATACGCTAGCGTTTGAAAGTATCGGCGGTTGATGTTTATCTTTCGATTAGTTGGCTACGCTTTAACGCGGGATCGTTTCGCGGTGGATCGATCCCGATCCGGTGCTACCGCGCGAGTGCATCGTACTTGGCGAGCGAGAAGGGACCCGGCAAAAAGTTGGGTGGGCCTCCATTGTTACGCGGTCCGGTCGTTGAAACGGTCGATGTCTCTTCGATCCATCCAATTAAATGTCCACCGGTCCTGAAGGGGAATCAGAGTTAGAAGAAAGGGAGGGAAGTGGTCGAGATGATCCACGTTTGTAGAACACGCCGTGTTCGCGTCGAGGAAACACCCGGTGACTCGCGAAATTCATTGAATTACTATTGTTATCATTATTAGTCGAAGAAAAACCCTTTGGTAGATACATTATACTAATTAATACACCGATTAGTCGTAGCATATATGTACATAAGTCTTTAGTATATATATAAATTAATACGATGATTAGTTATAGGATATACTCATAGGTCTTTGGTATATACGTAAATTAATACGATGATTAGTTATAGGATATACACATAGGTCTTTGGTATATACGTAAATTAATACGATGATTAGTTAAGATCTAGTTAGTAGATAGGCGTTTTCTAAATCTAATTGTGACTATAACAATTGATTGGTATGGAAGTGAAATGTACGCAACCTAATTAGAAAGCGTGTGCTCGTGTAGGGAAATACTTTTCGTAGACACTGTATGTGCGTTCCAATATCTCTTAAGAAGTTAATGCAATGTCCGCCAAGTGTTTTAATGTGCTTTGCTGTTTTGCAACTCTCAGCTTTCATTTAGTATCACCTTCGCGAAGTTCCAGCCCCTATTTTCCATTACCTTTTCTTACCAAATTAATTCCTCGAATCCAGTCTACTCAACGAAACCCTAGAAATACTTAAACGAGGAATATAGAGAACTTAAAATCGAAGCAGACGCGAGACAAAAGTATCTACCTCTCGAAGAATGTTTACAGTTTAACAGTTTTAGTATTCAACTATGTCCAGAAGTATTTTACCGTTTCGGAACTCTCAGCTTTCATTTAGCATAGTCGTTGCGAAGTTCCAGTTCGTACTTTCCATTCTCCATTATCCAGTCTTACAAAAGCCATTTCGCAAATCCGATCCACGCAACGAAACGCCAAAAATGTCAAACCGGGTAAAACGAGGAACTGAAAGTCGAAAAGCAGAAGCTGAACAAAAGCATCGAATCGCTGAAAGATCTGTCTCAGATTTGATTTGCTCGATTGTCCGCGAGTTTCTCGTTGCCCGCGCTGGACGCGGCCGTTCTGGTCGCGCGTTCGCCCAGAATTCTGCAGGCCGGAGCAAAAACTCCAGCACTGCTGCCGGCACACTCGGGGTCTCCTGAAATAACGCTGCGGTTTATCTGGAAAGCGGCGGCGGTGGACGAACGTATCGCATCGTCACGAAGAGAAGGGGAACAATATACAATGTACTTACTATTATTCGTCCGCGACGAGAAGACGCGCAAGTATTTACATTCTTATTCCACGTACGATCTACTAGCTTCCCTACGCGTACACGCCGTGTTCGTTATTAACCGAGGCTGTTGAAGATCGACAGTGGTTTAATAACGAAGACGGCGTGTGGGTGATAGGGAAGACAGTGGACCGTATCTACGGTGAGGATGCTGTGGCGGCTCTCCTGCACCTACCACTAGAGGGACATACGAAATAGGACTTTCTCGAAAGCACTCGCGTCAACTACCTCGTCCATATATATACCGCCTTTAACCTCCCCTCCAATATCCCAACGTCTAAGCCAGGGCCTGCTAGGTAGCCTTACTGATGAGTCCACTAGCAGGCCCAGAACGAAACACAACACCCTTCCTTTTTCCTATCCTATCCCCCCTCCACAGCTCCACATATCGTTGGCAATTTTTACTTAACTTTCCTTTCGAATTCCCAACGTCTAAAGCAGGGCCTGCTAGGTAGCCTTACCGATGAGTCCACTAGCAGGCCCAGGACGAAACACAACACCTTTCTTTTTCCTATCCTATCCCCCCTCCACAGCTCCACATATCATTGGCAATTTTTACTTAATTTTCCTTTCAAATTCCCAACGTCTAAAGCAGGGCCTGCTAGGTAGCCTTGCCGATGAGTCCACTAGCAGGCCCAGGACGAAACACAACACCTTTCTTTTTTCCTATCCTATCCCCTCTCTACAGCTCCACAATGCAAAGTCTAGTCTGTCTTCTTTTCGTGGACGGACAGTACGTTCGTAGTAAGTTGGCCGCCGAATCGGCAAAGCGACAAGGGGGATGTATCGACGAAAATACGGATCTGATTCGTTAGAGGGTCAAGCGTCGCTGACGCAGTTGTAAACAAAAGTCACGCGTATCGGCGTTATTGGCCGAAACATTCGTAGCGAAGGTGGAAACTAGTCGCACGGACGAGGAAAGGCTAAGTTCCGCTGGGCGTTTGTCCCAACTTACGGGTAAATGTACCGCGTACTGCCACTTTAAGGTTTCGCGCGTAACTTTAGTCAATTATTTTAGAACGTCGTTAATGTAAAGATCGTTTCAGTTTCTCGTCATAATATTGTTCAACAGATCGAGTTTATTTATGAACATTTTCCTTTCACGTTCAGTATAATAAATTCGTTATTACGCAATTGAAAATGTACGACAAAGTCCATGGTCCTTCGTACCGTCACTTGAAAGCTTTTCATTTAAATAGAAACACGTTTTTGCATATATTAACGCGTCGGTTTGCATAACAGATGTAAGATGCATAGTAAACGTCGCACCTTTACTGAATTACGACACGTTCCATACTTTATGATTACATTGCTCGCGTTTGAATATTTAGCAGCACATTTACCTCCCAATATTTCGTTATAAATATCATATAGTATATAAAGTACTTAATGTAAAGTGTAAATGAATATACGATGTTTATGCGTTGTTACGTAAACCGAAATGCAAATCTAGTATAAAAATTTGTTCACTTACGATTCTTTATACGTTACTTTGCTATTAAATAAACGAATTCAGGTGGCAGTTGTAGGAACAGTGACAGTACGTGCATCATTTACCCTAATACGTATATCTTTCTCCATTTTATGAGCTGCGTTTGCCCGAACGGGAACGTGGCCGAGCCGATAATACAAATCCAGAGTGCCATGTTAAAAATGTTTAAAAAATCCCTTGCCATGTTAACCTTTCAACTGCTGAGAAGTATAACTTGAATATTTACCGCTTCAACGCTCTATCGGATGCGAAAAGTTGATATATCACGCGTAGCTTTTATTCCATAAACTTCGATCCTATAGTTTCGACGTATGCTTAGAGTTAAAATTGTCATTCGTTAAAAATGCAGCGCGTTTAAACTGCAATCGGTTTCACGAAGCCGCGCTGGTCGTTATAAGCGAAAGGGGTTAAGCGAGCAACCGGAGCGAGCACCGTTTGACGCGTGTTACACTCTCGGAAACGGACAGCGCCGAGAGAGTGTCCCACGGCTGCGAGAGTTATAAAGCGTCGCGTTCCCCGAGTGTCGTCGCTGGAACGCCTCGGATAGATCAATTTGCTCCGGTTGGCGTTGATACGAGCGTGAATTTTTGTCCGATATAATTGGACGGCCGACAGATGGGTCGGACCCTTGAAAAACGTGTTCGATTTGAAGAGGAAGGGAGAACAGGTTGTCTCGTCCAGGATTATCTAATCACGTATGTGGCGCGTGGAATAGCCTGGCAACGAAAGCAGCCCATGCCTTCGCCTAAGGATTCTCGTAATTTGTACACCTTACCCTAGCTCCGCGTTCTTTTCACGTCGTCGCCTGCTCCGATCGATCGTATTCTCGTTCGCAACAGGGAACGGAGAACGGCGAACGTTGATCGGAGATCGGTAAACGGAGAACGGAGAAGAGAGGCTCGCGTTTACCGGAATAAACGCGGCGCGGTTTAACAACGAGGATTCGTGGGGACCAGATAGACCTTGGACGGGCTTACCGGCCCATCCGTCACCCGCTGACACCGGACCCGATGCGTTTTTGTCTCCCTCTCGGGGCCCCTCTGGCCGACTTCTGATCCGCCGCCCCGCGTCCTGCTAACCGAACCGCCCGGAAAAAATTCGTACCCGGCTTCGAACGTCACCGCGATCTCCCGGGGAACCTCGCTGCTTTTGCCTCGCCGTTGCCTTCTACGTGTTTCGGAAAAAGGCCCCGAGGGAGCGGAGAAAAACCGTTCTTTTCTTCGAATTAGCCAGCGTTCGCGGCGGCGGTCGCGAACAACGAAATCGAAGGAGTAAATACGGTTGGGTGAAAATGGGGAAATTGGTAATCGGTGGATGGACGCTGAGTTATCCGAGTGCGGAGATCTTAAGCGTAACGGGCGAAGGGATTGGAGATCCAAGGCTGGGTAAAGGAGACGTTTTTTCTTTTCTTTTTTTAACGAGACAGTTGATCCTCGCGTGTGGAGCGAGCGATGGGGAAATGGTTGAGTTTTAATTGGGACCTTCTTAAACGTGGCGGTGTTGCGTTACTACTTATTTACGTGAAGGTTTATCCGAAAGTACCTTTAGGATGATGAACGAGAATATCTCTGTCCAAAGCCATGGTTGTTAGTAGAATAGGGGTGAAAGTAATAAATATTGAAACCGAGAACGAACGAAGATTATAGAAATGAAAAACAGATTAGAAAAGGGTAAAGCAGAAAGGGAAAGAAAAGAAAGTGAAGATAGGTGTTCCTATAGTTTAGTTTGGATCACCTTATATATGCTTATATGTGTAAGCAATATTGTCATTAGCCAAGATAATAAACAATGTTGCCTAAAGTAATATTGTCATTAGCCAGGATAATAAACAATGTTGCCTAAAGTAATATTGTCATTAGCCAGGATAATAAATAATATTGCGTAAAGTAATATTGTCATTAGCCAAGATAATAAACAATATTGCGTAAAGCAATATTGTCATTAGCCAGGATAATGAACAATATTGCATAAAACAATATTGTCATTAGCCAGGATAATAAACAATATTGCGTAAAGCAATGTTGTCATTAGCCAAGCTAATAAACAATATTGCATAAAGCAATATTGTCATCAGCCAAGATAATAAACAATATTGCGTAAAGTAATATTGTCATTAGCCAGGATAATGAACAATATTGCATAAAACAATATTGTCATTAGCCAGGATAATAAACAATATTGCATAAAACAATATTGTCATTAGCCAGGATAATGAACAATATTGCATAAAACAATATTGTCATTAGCCAGGATAATAAACAATATTGCGTAAAGCAATATTGTCATTAGCCAAGATAATAAACAATATTGCATAAAGCAATATTGTCATCAGCCAAGATAATAAACAATATTGCGTAAAGTAATATTGTCATTAGCGAAGATAATAAACAATATTGCGTAAAGCAATATTGTCATTAGCCAGGATAATGAACAATATTGCATAAAACAATATTGTCATTAGCCAGGATAATAAACAATATTGCGTAAAGCAATGTTGTCATTAGCCAAGCTAATAAACAATATTGCATAAAGCAATATTGTCATCAGCCAAGATAATAAACAATATTGCGTAAAGTAATATTGTCATTAGCCAGGATAATGAACAATATTGCATAAAACAATATTGTCATTAGCCAGGATAATAAACAATATTGCATAAAACAATATTGTCATTAGCCAGGATAATGAACAATATTGCATAAAACAATATTGTCATTAGCCAGGATAATAAACAATATTGCGTAAAGCAATGTTGTCATTAGCCAAGCTAATAAACAATATTGCATAAAGCAATATTGTCATCAGCCAAGATAATAAACAATATTGCGTAAAGTAATATTGTCATTAGCCAGGATAATGAACAATATTGCATAAAACAATATTGTCATTAGCCAGGATAATAAACAATATTGCATAAAACAATATTGTCATTAGCCAGGATAATGAACAATATTGCATAAAACAATATTGTCATTAGCCAGGATAATAAACAATATTGCGTAAAGCAATATTGTCATTAGCCAAGATAATAAACAATATTGCATAAAGCAATATTGTCATCAGCCAAGATAATAAACAATATTGCGTAAAGTAATATTGTCATTAGCGAAGATAATAAACAATATTGCGTAAAGCAATATTGTCATTAGCCAGGATAATGAACAATATTGCATAAAACAATATTGTCATTAGCCAGGATAATAAACAATATTGCGTAAAGCAATGTTGTCATTAGCCAAGCTAATAAACAATATTGCATAAAGCAATATTGTCATCAGCCAAGATAATAAACAATATTGCGTAAAGTAATATTGTCATTAGCCAGGATAATGAACAATATTGCATAAAACAATATTGTCATTAGCCAGGATAATAAACAATATTGCATAAAACAATATTGTCATTAGCCAGGATAATGAACAATATTGCATAAAACAATATTGTCATTAGCCAGGATAATAAACAATATTGCGTAAAGCAATATTGTCATTAGCCAAGATAATAAACAATATTGCATAAAGCAATATTGTCATCAGCCAAGATAATAAACAATATTGCGTAAAGTAATATTGTCATTAGCGAAGATAATAAACAATATTGCGTAAAGCAATATTGTCATTAGCCAGGATAATGAACAATATTGCGTAAAGCAATGTTGTCATTAGCGAAGATAATAAACAATATTGCGTAAAGCAATATTGTCATTAGCCAAGATAATAAACAATATTGCACAAAGCAATATCGTCATTAGCCAGGATAATGAACAATATTGCGTAAAGCAATGTTGTCATTAGCCAAGATAATAAACAATATTGCGTAAAGCAATGTTGTCATTAGCCAAGATAATAAACAATATTGCGTAAAGCAATATTGTCATTAGCCAGGATAATAAACAATATTGCGTAAAGCAATATCATCATTAGCCAAGATAATAAACAATATTGCACAAAGCAATATCGTCATTAGCCAATAATACTGCCTACGGCACGTATAATTCTATAAATCGCAACGATAATTTATGCGAATAAGTTTTACGACCAATTGGATTTCCTTTCGTCTTGTATCACTTCTTTAAAAGCAAGTTAATTCCGTATTAACACATCATTAAATATTTTCAAATATACGCAAAGGGGAATCAACGTGTAAATATAGGATTGTCATTAAAATCTTTGTTCACCCGATTTGCAAAAATGCATCGGCGTAAGTTTGCACAATTTTACTATCATATCTTTATTCGTATACAGTAAACGATTCCGTTCGATCGCTTTGGTAGTTCTAGGGTTAATTTAACACATTAGTGGAATAGAAAAGCTACTCGAAGGAATTCATTCCCTCGGAGAGATGAAAAGTTGTTGGAAAAAGCTCTATCGTGAAAATGTGCTGTTTAATATGTTTTATATTTCAGCACTGAACAGTGCTGAAGTATAAAATATATTCATTGTCTCTGCGTTGCGTTTGAATCTTGCTCGAATAGCCTACTAAATCTGATCGAATCACTGTCCACTTTATTTTAATTTTAATTGCGGCGTCCGCGAAGTAGAATAAATACCGGAAGCGTGGCGCATTACGTTAATAATGCTATATCGCTGGCAAACTCGTGTGAATGCAATTTAAATGCCGATATCCGTGCTTAGAAGCTTATAAATAGACCGTGGCGAGAGTTTTTATGCTACGGTGGATAGTTTAAGCGAGCAAAAAATTAGAGGACGCTTATAATGTGCAAGAATACATTAAGTTGACGAATATGAAACGTTACCATGAAAGTTTCGAATTAACTTTCCATTCTGTGCAATGGTTAATTGCAACAAATCGCGCGATATGTGGGTCGTTTCATTGATAAATCGATCACTCTTTCCCCGCGATGTCTGAGACTATATTCGAATTGAAATACGTTGTTGTCCATTCGAAATTGTGGTAGGTTTCAAGTCATCGCTTTGCCAATAATGAAATTCTTTCGAAATATACGAAACGTCTTCCAAATTGCAATGGCCACTTGCAAAAGGCCACAGTATAATATTCTTTAAACATTCCCCTTTAATTTAAGCCAAGGAGAATTAAAATCGGCCGTCTAGGAGCTGAGAAATGAATATTTCTCTTCGGATACCTACTCAGTAATCTACCACTCCGCGACATATTTGTTTACAACAAATGAATCGCAAGGGCCAGGTGCAAAAGACTGTAAAAGATTTCAATTTCCCCCTTGGGAATAGAGTTGGTAAAGCCCGCGAAATTCATGGACCTATAAGGGACCCATAATCGAGCTTTATGTCACTGGCTGACACGAAGTGGCCGCGTGATCGGTAGTCACGTGGGCCACGAACTCGCGTTGCTGGTCGATGATAGAAGCCGGCTGCGAGAAAAGATCCCGCGCCTCGCAAATGGCGCGTCCCTGTTCCCCGACTTATTCGGCTGATAAGCGTGGCGACAAAAAAACGAGCGAGATAGAGGGGAACGGCGAACGGCGAACGGCCGCTAATCCAGTTTTCTGCGAGCCTTGATTACGCGACGTCGCCTCCCACGGCCATTCCGTGCTCGCGTATCGGCCATCTCAAAAGCCTGGCCTAATTAAAATACTCGCCGGCCGGCGTTGCAGCCCCTCACGGCTCCCTTTTATCCCAATATATCCCCCTTTCGATTTCGATTATCCAGCATCGAGCCATCGTGGCTTTTATCGTTCCTCCAGGCAGAGATACTTTTTTCAGGGAAACGTAAGGTGGCGACGCAAGCTCGTGGGAATCGTTACTTTGTTTATTATTCGGTTGATTTAACCCCTTTTTACTTGTAACAACGAGTTACGCTCGTGGTTTTAGCTGGAGACTAATTACGATAAAAGCACGCTGTATTTTTTAATACACTTTAATTCGTTTCGTTAGAATTTGTAAGATGGTAAGATCGAGGACTGTTGAGTAGAAATTAAGTATAATATTTTAGTGTTTTGCATTTGACTCGGAGTTACGGTGAGAAATACCAAACGTACTGGTAAATAATCTTTCAAAAATTCGTAAGGCAATTTAGACGATTAATTATAGACGATCAATTAGAAATTTAGACGATTTTTGGTTAACGAGATGCTTCGAATTGGCGAGAAATTGTTGAAGAAATTTAGGATTCTATGTACGACCAAAAAAAAAAAAAAAATGAATATTTTCCACACAATGGAGAGTAACCCTGAATTTTCCAAAGATCGTGCGATAAACGTTAATCTTGGGAGAAATCGTAGGACTCGAAGAAATTCTGAATTCTGCGGAGACTGTAAAAATTCTACCAGTGGATCGTTTAATTCCACTCGAAGGGAAGCCTTTTTTTCCTTCGCCGAAGACGAGACGGAAAAGGAGATAAAAATGGTCTGTTGGATTTCAATTAGAAACTCCAATCGAATCGTTTAACTCACCCGGACGATATTTTGATTATCCTCCGAGAAGCTAAGGTGACAAAGGATATTAAAAGATGCACGTGTCTACGAGAGGAGATTATCCTGCTTGAATCGAAACTTTCCGGCAGCTCATTTCGTCCACATTTCTTTCCGCCCTCCTATGCAAATCTGCTAATATGTGAAAAGCAGCTGCTAAACGAATAAGCGAACGAACGTTAAATATTTGACTTAGAAAAAGATCGATCGTGTTACGCGTTGCTGGTAGTCAAATAGCCTGGTTTCTTTTTTTCCGACCAATCAGAGTTGGTAATAGGAATCGTTTGCAGCCGATAATTACCGATGGGCAATTAAAATATTCCACGTGTACTCTGCTGCCACTTTTTTCTATTCTCCGTTGCGCGCTGGAAAAGAGCAAGCCTGCTTGATCGATAGATTGAGGCTGCTAAAAGAATAAAAATCGTGGCTACGAATCGAAAGATACTCCATAGGAAATATAACGGTAACAGATCGGACATCGAAACCTACATTTTCATTCTACCAATGCGTCTGATTATTTTTTCCTCGTACTACTTTAACGTAGTAACTACCAAGGCTGGCTACAAACTTACCATAACGATTCTATTCATTCGCAAACGGTGCATCCTTTAACTTCTTAAATATAAATAACGATTGATTTCACTTCGATTAGACGAGCTTCGAAAATCTCTACCATTTCTGTTTCTCCTGCCGCGAATAAGCCGTAAGTACTTTAATCGTTGATAGTTTCACTGTTAACGTTTAACGCGACATCTCGCGTGCAAACGATCGTTAAATTCTACGTTTCCTTGCCACGATTATCCCCTATATTTCACGCTCCATCTGATCCAAATTTATTAATTACGCGTTTGAGGAAAAAAAAAGGTGGCTAAAATGAGGCGCACGGTTCGATCGAGTATTAAATTGCACGGATGGGTATATCGGGACATCTAGACTAGCAGCTTTCGTTGGCGCGGCTATTTCGCGAGGCGCGCAAATAGTAATCGTTTATTTAATCAAAGACGTGACTAATTAACGCGTCGGTGCCCACGAGGCAACTTTGTCGCCTCGATTATCTCCGCGTTTATCCGTCGGTGGGGCGCGGGAGGGGGAAGAGACGAGGCGCACGATAATCAAGAAATTCTTACTCGATGGAAATCGAAACTGGCTGTTTAACCGGCGCGATTTCACGCCACGATAATCGTTGATTACGCGTTTCAGCGGGGCCTTCGGAGGCTGCTCCGCTACTTGCCGCGACTAATTCGTACGATCATATTGCCCAATCTCGATTACGTTGGTTATCAAATATTGTCCGCTTATTGCCAGTCGGATCGCAATATTGCTCGGGCAAATTCTCCGAGGAAAATTCCTGCCCGCGTTCCACGTTGCAATACCCGATTCAATTAGGTTAATGCGGGCCACTCTTTTATTGCAACGCGCCTCGCCCCGGATTCTCTCGTCGCGTCGGCTAATTTTTACCGCGCCCGTTCCCGTCGTCCACATTTTTCCGCTAAACCAAATTACTTCGGGTATTTATTTATTCGCAAGCGACCGTACGTATCCGGAAATCCGATGGTATTTACTTCGAAGCGATACGCGTACGATTATAATTTTATTCCACCGTGCTGGCTTCTTTTTGCCGATTTTTGGCTATCAGTATTTTATGCAGCTTAATACGTTGAACCTTTGCACTCCGAATTTTATTTCAATTTTGTTACCAGCAGCTCGCGACGCTTTTAAGTGTTTCGTTTGAAATTTACTTTAATTAAAAGAATAAGGCAATGTAAATGAATAAAGGAAGTAACGAATTCAATTATAAATACCCGTTTTATTTACACTGTTGTTGTATCTTGTAATTTTCAAGTATATGAGCTTCTCGGATAAAAACCGATATCGAGTGAAGCTCGACATAGGAGTGCAAAGGGTTAAATAAAGGTGCTGTAGAAGTGGAAATTACAACGGAGCACCCAACGATATCGAAAGATCTCGTATAATTTCGTTATTGAATCAGAATTTGGAAGAAATCAATCGAGACGGATTTACGTAACGAAGAGCGAAACGAGAAATTTCGAAGCACGGATAAATGGAAGCGTTTCTTGTTCTCGCAAAGAGTCCACTTGTGCATAGCGTTCACGGCCACGCGTTAATAAAATACAGACATCGGAGGCGAAGCCATGCGGCACGATTTAACCTTCGATTAAGGGAGTCAAGCCGGTCGTGACTTACCGTAATGAGTGGAGCACACGTACTTACACAGAGCGCATACATCAGAGTTATAGCTCTGCGAGAGATAATTCCGACTGATGGCGCGCGGGCACAACCGATGTTTTCTGCGAACACGAAGAACCGCGCGATTCTAGGTCAATAATTTAGCAGCCGGTGCATCGACGAGTACCGTAATTTCACGCGCCCGTCCGTCCAGTCATTTCCATCATGTTTCGACTGATGAAAAACCTCTCCCTGTACGCGAAATTACTTCGCAGCCTGCAACGCGACAGTTGCCGGCCGTTTTAATACGATCCGGTGGATGGCTTCTCCACCGATTACTATTCTTTGCCCTAAATTTCCGAACGAACAGCGCAGTTCCCAGCACCGTGTAATCATCACGGTAATGCTAGGCCTGCTTTCCATTCGCAAAGTTGCTAAAATGGCTGCGCCAATTTGTACAGAAAACTTTGTTGCGCATTTCGATTTAACGTTGAAACTAACGGGCTGCTCGAAATGACTATGCTATGTAATTGGTAATTTATCATCGTGAAATTGTATAAATAGCCGATGCATTCTTGAGAATGGTCCACGATTTTCTATTGAGCTAAATGTGCGTTAAGCTTCTCTTTCTTGTGCTGTCTTAAATTAACATCTAAGAGTACTTGTGGTTCTTTCGTCTGAAATTTTGGATAGGGTGCTATTAGGTACTATTGGGTGTTCCGAGTTATGTAGGCATTGAATTATGCTTATTAATTAGCTTCCAGCTCTGTGGTGTCTTTATTTAACATCTAACATTAGCTGCAAATTAAATTCTCTTATGAATCCTTTGTCAAAATTCTTAGGTGACACACATGGGTGCTATTGGGATCCAATAGGTGCTCTAACGTATATAGGCATTCAATTATGCTATATTAATTAGCTTCCACTTCTGTAGTATCTTTATTCAACGTTTAATAGTACCTGCAAATTAAATTCTGTTATGAATCCTTTGTCAAAATTCTTAGGTGACACACATGGGTGCTGTTGGGTTCCAATGGGTGCTCTGATGTATGTAGGCATTCAATTATGCTATATTAATTAGCTTCCACCTCTGTGGTGTCTTTATTCAACGTTTAGTAGTATCTGCAAATTAAATTCTGTTAGGGATCCTCTGTCAAAATTCTTAGTTAATATTCGTGAGTGTTCTTGGGTGCCAATGGGTGCTCTAACGTATATAGGCATTAAATTGTGCTATATTAATTAGCTTCCACTTCTGTAGTTCCTTTATTCAACGTTCAATAGTATCTGCAAATTAAATTCTGTTATGAATCCTTTGTCAAAATTCTTAGTTAATATTCGTGAGTGTTCTTGGGTGCCAATGGGTGCTTTGACGTATATAGGCATTGAATTGTGCTATATTAATTAGCTTCCACTTCTGTAGTATCTTTATTCAACGTTCAATAATATCTGCAAATTAAATTCTGTTATGAATCCTTTGTCAAAATTCTTAGGTGACATACATGGGTGCTGTTGAGTGCCAATTGATGTTCTGACGTATGTAGGCATTAAATTATGCTATATTAATTAGCTTCCACATCTGTAGTTCCTTTATTCAACGTTTAGTAGTATCTGCAAATTAAATTCTGTTAGGGATCCTTTGTCAAAATTCTTAGTTAATATTCGTGAGTGTTCTTGGGTTCCAATGGGTGCTCTGACGTATCGATACATTAAATTGTGCTTCTAAACCAGTTTATAACTTTCGTAGGGCCTTTATCCGATATCTGATAGTATCTATATACTTTTATATAGTATAGATAGTATCTATTCCTTTGTCAATTTTGGAATTTTTTAGGTATCAATCACTAGGTGCTCTTTGTTAGTTACATATGAACTCGAATACCAACCTGATCGCCTACCTAAAATGAATTGAATTAATTTTTATCGAAGTCCAACGTTAATTACGTACTTCGATAATGAAACTCAGATGCTTGAGAAAAAGTATAGTTAAGTAGTTTGAGTTCCAAGAGGGTCACGTGTATGTATCGAGTTATTTCTATGAGATTCCTGCTTCTATAGCGAACGATCAACATTTGACTACGTTCGTAATTTGAATAGGAACCCTTGGAAACCTGATTCCCTGATTCCCATCGGATGCTCTCGCTAGGGTGCCTTTACAACGTTAGACATTGAGCCGTCTATGGAGTTTTATCGCGGTGATGTTTTCGGTCAACATTCGGATATCCCGTAGACTTGTGTCGAAGTCGCTGGATAGAACTTTTCCAACCGAGAACAAGGTTTACACTTGGGAGCCTCGAGTGTAGAACTCGAGATCGTACAAGTTTCATGGAGCTTGTGTGTACTTACACAAGTTGTCGCACGGCTACTTCGCCATGCAGTCCTACCTTCGTAGAATTTTCGCAACTGCTAGAAGTGCCAGTTCCGGAGATCTATCATCCTTAATTAGCGCGACTAAACAAACCTGTCTAACACCTATCGTAAGATCGTCGTACAGTCGATTACAAGATTAATTAAACGCGAGGCAAGCTTCGATTCTTAACGAAGGATTCAACATTAACCCATTGGCTTACGATTACTTTATTATTTACGCGTGTTAGAATTGGCTGATTACTAGTCTCGTATCGCGTCGCGTACAAATCGTTTGAATATCGTAGACGTTAGTCGTTTAGTAATCTCCTATCTTATAACGCAGAGGCAAAATTAGAGTTCGAGTTAAGTTGCATGCTCAGTGCTGTGCATTTTTGTTGAATACGTGTCGCGATTCATAGCATGAGTTATTGTAAGGCAAAGGGTTAAAGCAGTCTTAATATTCATCGCGTGAATGAATGCAATAGGTGTGCAGAAAAATTCGCAATCTACTGATCATTCACTATCAAGTAAATAAATAAAGAAAATACAGATTGAAGCTACCCCAATTTTGCTTCCAAGTGAAACTTACCTCGTAAAGAAATAAATAAGTAATTAAATAGAATACAGATTTAAACTACCCCCAATTTAGCATCCATTTCTTAATTTTTGTTTCTAAAAGAATAGATTTGCATAAAAATTCGCAGTCTACTGATCATTCCTTATCAAACAAATAAATAAGCAAAATACAGATTAAAGCTACCCCCAATTTAGTTTCCATTTCTTTATCCGTGTTCCTAAAACAATGAATTTGCATAAAAATTCGCAGTCTACTGATCATTCACCATCAAGTAAATAAATAAAGAAAATACAAATTAAAACTACCCCAATTTAGCTTCCAATTGTAACTTACCTCGTAAATAAATAAATAAATAATTAAATAATATCCAGATTGAAACTACCCCCAATTTAGTTTCCATTTCTCTATCCGTCGTGTTCCTAAAACAACGAACTCGCATAAAAATTCGCAGTCTGTTAATCATTCCCCAACAAACGAACAACTAAACAAAATACAGATTAAAGCTCAGTTCAGTTCAATCTTTACGCAGATTCATTTCTCTGTCTTCTTTATCTATAAAAGGATTTGCATAAATATTCGCGCAGTCCAGCGATCGTTCCCCGTTAATCTTACCTTCGAACGTTTCTTCAGATTTCTTCGTAACCTTCAGGCCCTTTTCCATCGTCGGTAAAAAGGCCCGGTCTCGTGTGAGTCCCATTGAAGCTTCACCGTTTCCTCGCCGGATAGCGTTGCAGGTCCACGGGCCCCGCGTGTTTCTCTTGGTTCGCCTGTTTTATCGGCGCAGAGTTAACTCGAACGCGTTGTAGAAGGGGCCCAGTCGGGCCCCCCCGTAGCACGGAGAGTCTCGATTGCAGGGAAACCGGTTTTGCCGGCGGGGCGTGCACGGCAGATCTCCCGGTGGAGATTTGAATTTCACCGCAAAGAGCGGATCCTCTTCCTCCTTCTCGCCGCCTTCGCCTTTCTCCTTCGCGACCGGGAGGAGAAGGAAAGGCTTCGGGCCCTGGAAGCGAGCAAAAGGGTAGCCCCGGAATATCCTCCAGAGCTCGGATCCCCTGCGTGTTTTCGTTCGCTTTTACGCGCCTCGCAACGATTACACGCTTCTTCTTCTTCTTCTTCTTGCCCGTGAATTTTCGACGGCACCGCCTCGCGAAGACTTTATTCGACGTTTCGTCGGTTTACTTTACTTTAGCATCGATTGAAAGGCTATTCAATTCTTCCGCGTAATCACCCGAGCCCGTTGCTAAACATTAGAACAGCGCAGCGTTTTTAAAACGATGGGAATTGTAAGTAAGTTCCTGTATAATCGATCTATAATAGCTGGACTTGTAATAACGTTTGCAGAAATAAAAATATATCTTCATTCGTATTGGACTATTATCTTTTGGATAGAGATTCAGAGATTTTGATTGCAAAGTGTTAAACACCCCTCTTTCGTTACGAAGAAAAAATTCGACAATCATTTGTCAAGAGCATACGTATCCTTTTGTCCGTAGTAGATTATTGCATTTGCCCTCATTTGTATAACAATATTGATAACATAAAGCCTCCGAATAATCGTATTCGCGCTATTTTCGTATTAACAACAGCTGTTTCTCTGTCTATGGTTTCGAATTCCAAGAAGCCGCTGCGAATAGCTTAAAAATGAACGTTTCTATACACTCTCTGTACTCCGTATCACGTATTGCGAGGAACGAGTATCGGCATATATCGAGGGCGTAGAATTCGAACGCTAGCGGCGCTTTGAGACGCGGGTTCCGAGGAGCGCGATCGCGCAGCGTGGGACTGAAACGTTTACAATGGGTCGCGGATTTCTACCGTGTTCATCATCGATTCACGGAGATTTTAGAGGATAGTTAGCGAGAGGCTCGGGTGAAGGATGAGGTGTGTAGGTTGGTGTAATTCAGGATCGGAGACAGGTTGCCTCGGGATTCTTTCGCTGGGAGAGTGTAAACGACACGCTCTTAAAATCTGACGCGCGACAGGTGCTCCGGTGGCCACGCTGGGAGGGCCGACGCGTCCTCGAAATTCGGCTCTCACACTTTTCGAGCATGCGCTCGTTAATCAGCCGTGAGGCCCTTTCGAGTAACCTCCTTCGTCTGCTCCTTTGCAGAACCTATTTACTTTCTCGAACCGATGATCCTCCTTTTAACCCTTTCGCGGTTTAATACTCGAAGGACTCGCGCGAGCCGTCGAATACGCGACACTTCGGATTCCATATTTCACGTCTTTAGGATCTTTACGAGAAATTGGTAAACTCTAGGTTTCAGCAGTCGGTCGTTGCAGTGTACAATAATGAGGCGATAAAAGTTCGAAAGCGTCTTGAAAATCCTTTGGGAAGGCTGTGAAAGGGTTAATAATTCGTGTATACCTATTTCCTATTGTCGTAGTCCTTGATATTATTTGCTGCAACGATCATTAAGAGCAACTTATATCAGTAAACCTATTTAATTATTTAAATAGGTTTGCTATTTAATGTACATAATATTTTAACAATAAAATAGTTATTTAATAAAGACACTAATGTTCTATATTCAATTAATTAGTTTAATAATATAAAATAATAATAATAGTCAAGTATCGCTAGGTTTATGTTACTGATATATTAACCCTTTCACTGTTAACTCTTCCCAAGTGAATTTTCGAAAGGTATAAACTGTTGAACCAGCGACAAGTAATGAAAACTGTATATTTTTATGCAAACCATTCCTGTAAACGTAATTAAGGACACGGATCCTAAATAGAAATTCCATTTCACGCTCTAAATATTATCGCCTCTACCGAATCACGACACGTCCCGTACTTAATGAATACATTGTTCACATTTTAACCCTTTCGCTACGAACCCTAAAATATTGGACAATTGTTAAGAGTATAGTTTGCTATAGTTGCTTAAGAGTTAGCTGATGTTAGTCAACATCTAACAGCTAACTAGAGCCAATACTAACGTGCGCGGGTAATAAAATAATCGTATTTGAAGGGGTTAAACTGGCAGTGATTGGTGCATTCATCCTACGAGTCCGCGGGCAACATTAAACAGCATCGAGATTGTTCCGAGTTGCCACACCCTGTAACCCCGAAGAGAGATTGGCAACGGGTGCTTCGGAGCACCCTCCACGCAAAGTCTCCGTGCCGAATCTCGGCACAGCAACGAGCTGAGTTTAATCTCCGCATAATCGTGCGCTGAAGAAGGCCGGCCAGGTAGAGAGGGGAGTTGGGTCCGGTAGTGGTCGTCGGCCCCTGGTGAGAGACCTACCTTTCCTCTTCTTCCCAGCGGTTTCCCCATGGTGCTTACTCTCGCGGAGGGTCGTAGGAGGCCCGCTGCAAGAGTGGGACCAGTGGTCGATCCTGCGGCAAAGGAGCCGAAGGGAAAAGGGGGCACGTGCAACTAGAACTAGCTACGCGCTGATCCTATATTCTCTGCACAGCTAATCGCGCTTACGAAGTTTCTCAATTCATTTCGGAATATTAATCGTTAGGTCGATCCAGGATAGTGGATTTTCTTACAGTTAGGCAGATTTATATTTTCCTGGACACGTTCAAATCTTTGCGGACGGGGAATAATAGTAAGAGGTATTTAGGGATGTGTCGTGGTTTTTCATTTGCCAGGCTGTGCATTTTTGAGTTTTTTTTAATTGCAAGGCTTTGCATTCCTGTGATTTTCAATTTGTTAGGCTGCGCAGTTTTGAGATTTTTCAATTGCAAGGGTTTTGCATTTCCAAGCTTTCATGTTTCAAGGCTTTGTATTTCCAAGCTTTTTAATTGCAAGGGTTTTAGTTGCAAGGATTTGCAATTCTTATGCTTTTGAATTCTAAGGCTTTGCATTTCCAAGCTTTCGAGTTGCAAAGCTTTCAAAATGCAATGCTTTGTATTTCCAAGCCTTTAAATTGCACTTCTTTGTATTTCCAAGCTTCCAAATTTTAAGGCTTTGCATTCCCAATCCTTTTAATTACAATGCTTTGCATTTCCAAGCCTTCAAATTGCAAAGCTTTGCATTTCCAAGCCTGCAAATTGCAATGCTTTGTATTTCCAAGCATTCGAATTATACAGCTTTACATTTCCAAGCTTTCGAGTTGCAAAGCTTTCGAGTCGCAATGCTTTGCATTTCCAAGCCTTTAAATTGCACTTCTTTGTATTTCCAAGCTTCCAAATTTTAAGGCTTTGCATTCCCAAGCCTTCTAATTGCAATGCTTTGCATTTCCAAGCCTTTAAATTGCACTTCTTTGCATTTCCAAGCCTTCTAATTGCAAAGCCTTGCATTTCCAAGCCTTCAAATTGCAATGCTTTGCATTTCCAAGCCTTCAAATTGCAATGCTTTGTATTTCCAAGCATTCGAACTATACAGCTTTACATTTCCAAGCTTTAGAGTTGCAAAGCTTTCGAGTCGCAGTGCTTTGCATTTCCAAGCTTGCAAATTTTAAGGCTCTGCATTCCCAAGCCTTCTAATTGCAAAGCTTTGCATTTCCAATCCTTCTAATTGCAAAGCTTTGCATTTCGAATCCTTCAAATTACAAGTCTTTCTATTTCCAAGCTTCCAAGTTTCAAAGCTTTCGAATTACATTGTTTCGTATCTTTAAGTTTCCTGCAAGACTTTGGATCTCCAAGCTGCCAAATTTCAAACCTTTTTATTCCCAAGTTCTCGAATCGCAATGCTTTAAAAATTGCCAAGCTTTCCATTTCTAAGTTCTCGAATTCCAACTCTGCAAGTCCCCAAATTTCTATTCTCAATAAATATCGAGTTCGAGAGTTTCAACAATTGATTTCGTTATCGCACGCGCGATTGATAGTTACTGTGGAAGATTATTAGTTGAAAATGGAGGAGAGGAGTAGGCTTATTGTTTACGAGAGCAGGGCTGAGCGGCCATGTTGGATTCCTCTCGCCGCTGTAGATCAAAATTATAAGGCGGAACACGCTTCGGGACGTCCGTTCAGGATCTTCTCGAGATACTCCGATCAGAGGTTTCTCTTCTTCTTCTTCTTCTTTCGCGTTCTTCGCGTTCTACTCGATCTCCTGGTGGTTCTGTTGCCCGTAGCGCTCGGCCCGTCCACGAAACCAGAGCACCTTCGATCCTGTTTCGGGCTCCGCTTCATCGACCTCTGCTTTAACATCGCGAGTTTCGAGAAACCATTCATTCCGGCGACGGGTCAGGTGACGCTTTCGGTAGATGTACCAGCGTACTGCCACTTTAACGTGTCGCGCTTTAAGTAACTTTCGTTAACTATTTTCGAACGTCGTTAACGTAAACGATCGTTCCAATTTCGTGCATAATATCGTTCAACGGATCGAGTTTATTTATGAACACCTTTTTTACACGTTCGATGTAATAGATTCGTTACTGCTTAATTGAATATGTACAACATAGTTCAATGTCCTTCGTACTGTCGCTCGAAAACTTTTCATTTAAATAGAAACACGTTTTACATATATTAACGCGACGGTTTGCGTAACAGATATAAGACGTATAGTAAACGTCGCGTTTCACTGAATTATCGCACGGTTCATACTTTATACTTACATTGGTCGTGTTTCAATGTTCAACGACACATTCGCCTTCTAATATTTATTTATAAATGTTAAGTATAAACGAATATACGATGTCCATCCGTTGTTACGTAAAGCGAAGTGCAAAATCTAGTACGAAAATTCGTTTACTTAGGATTCTTTATACGTTACTTCGCTGTTAAGTGAACGAAGTAAAGTGGCAGTTACAGAAACAATGACGGTACGCGGGTCGTTTACCCTAAAGCTAAAAAATAGTAGTGGACCTCTGTGCGAGGGTTTAGTTGTTTGCAGAGGAGAGGAAAGGTCACAGATTTTCGGTATTTTTGGACAGAACCGCGTGTTCGATAGCGGAAACAGCATCTGCCACAGGCCGCCCTCTTCGAAATTCATCATCCAGGCTTTCGTGATCTGATTCGAATGGCGCACACCGGACACTTGTTTCCTATATCCGAACTTGTCCACCGCTGACACCGATTCTCCCATGAATTTCACCCTTTCCAGCTTTCAAATTTCCCGCTTGCAAAAGCAAAAAGAATCATTTCTCCCGCGTATATGTATACCTAACCTGGTTTGCGAGTAATTGCTCAACGTGTAATTGCTGGCCGGCCAATTAGCCGATAAACACTGCTGAGCAAAAGTTCGAGCCATTAGAACTCGAATTTTATTTACCTTTATGATGAATTATGGGCGATGATAAATATTACAATGGTAAAGAAACGGAGTGCAGTAGTATAGAGATATGGAAATAAGGTGAAATTCAACCAACGCAAACGCATAGCGCTGCTTATAGTTACTCGAATGATCGAAGGCAGCACGTCATTAAAATCTTCGTATTTCCAACGTTTCACATTCTTAAAGCGTCGAACTTTCCATGCTTTGAATTTCTAAAGCTTTGCATTCTCAATGCTTTGAATTTTCAATGCTTTGAATTCTCAATGCTTTGAGTTCTCAAAGCTTTGAATACTCAGTGCTTGGAATACCCAAAGCTTTGAATTCTCAATGCTTTGAATTTCCAAAGCTTGAATTTTCAATGCTTTGAATTCTCAATGCTTTGAATTTCCAAAGCTTTGAATTTTCAATGCTTTAAATAGCCAAAGCTTTGAATACTCAGTGCTTTGAATTCTCAATGTTATGAATTCCCAAAGCTTTGAATTCTCAATGCTTTGAATTCCCAAAGCTTTGAATTTCCAAAGCTTTGAATTTTCAATGCTTTGAGTTTCCAAATCTTTGAATTTTCAATGCTTTGAGTTTCCAAAGCTTTGAATTCTCAGTGCTTTGAATACCCAAAGCTTTGAATTCTCAATGCTTTGAATTTCCAAAGCTTTGAATTTTCAATGCTTTGAGTTTCCAAAGCTTTGAATTCTCATTGCTTTGAATTCCCCAAGCTTTGAGTTCTCGATTCTTTGTGCTTTCAACGCTTTGAATTTCCAAAGCTTTGACTACTCAATGCTTTGAATTCTCAATGTTTTAAATTCCCAAAGCATTGGGTTCTCAATGCTTTGAATTTCCAAAGCTTTGAATTTTCAAAGCTTTGAATTCTGAATGCTCTGATTTTCCGAACCGTCGAATTTTAAATCAATAAACCTTCTATCGTTCCCACAATCGCGGACGAGCGCCATACGTACACATATTTTTCCTTACATCGATCGAAGAATTTTGCCCAGCTCTGTACCCGTTGGTTAATTGCGGGGAAAAAAGAACTGTCTTCTATTTAGAGAGACCGTTGCCCGCTTTCCGGTTACGTTCTCCACGGGGACAGGCGAGCTATTAGTTATCAACGTTTCCACGGGCAGATTTCGCGGCAAGGGCTCACCTTAATTGCACCGTTGCCGTACCATGAGCACGTCGACGGTGCGTTTTCGGCGAAAACTTATCGATTCCTCGGAGATAATTGCTACCTAAGTCGAACAGACAGAGGCTCATTGTTAATTGCTCGTTACCCGTAGATACCTTTAGGGAAGGCCTTTGCCCGCGTGATTTATGCTTCTTCGAAACACGCTGAGTGCGGTTAACTTAATGGACGACGGGGCATTACGGCATACTTCTTTCACGGTAAAAACCTCTCAACGTGGTATCTACAAAATATCCTACTTTCCGAATGTTTCATAACTGCCTTTTAATGGCGGACAATAATGTAAGAAACGGTACCATTTATAGCAACTCCAATTGCTGCCGAAGCATCGCCGGATTATCGTTGCCGGATAGGCAAGAACTATTCCTTTACACGGACAAGATAATGCAAACTTTAATTCAGGTGATTTATTAACCCTTTCGCTGCTAAGGACGTACGTGTACGTCGCGATAAGATGCGCCATTATTTGCTAAAAGCATCGACGAATAGGATAGACTATTTATTCTTCTACAGAATCATTACCATTTTATTATCGCATGCGATATTATTAGGTTCAATTAGAATAAAATAGCAGGGGTTTTAAAATGTGTATCCGGTGATTCAATTATTACGAACACTTCGAAATTATTATTTCTTTAAAGTTTAAGATTTTCGCTTTTATTGCAAATAGTGTTCGGATGTTTTTTCAGTAACGTTTAATAAGAATTTTATAGGTTCTTCGAATTATTTCAAATTTGCAGAAGTATACTCGGTAAGAGAATTAAAGGATCACCAAATTTTCGCCTAAAAATTGTTTCAACTTCGTGAAAAAAGATCGTGTGTGCATTTAATGTGTTCGATATCTGTTCAAGAATATGTATTACTGTTCAAAGGTGCGATTTTGATGTCGAATTTTTATTACTCGTTACTAATAACACACCGATATTTGTTTATGTTAAAAGTGGTTCCATTTCCATTCTTCTTCGATAATATCGAAGTGTTCATACTAATCAGATCACCCACTGTATTAACTCCTTGTCTTACAATGACGAGTCACACTCGTGCTATGAATTATGGCACACGTTCGACATAAACGCAGAGTATTGACGATAAAATTTAACTCGAACACTAATTTTGGCTTTACGTTATAAGATTGGAGGTTGTTAAACAAATACTGTCTATAATTTCCAAATGATTTGTACGTGACGTGATGTGAATTCGGTAAATAACTAATGCTAGCATACGTAAATAATAAGATAATCGTAGGACAAAGGGTTTATCATCTTATTTATTTACGGGATACTCGCCTATTAGCGTAACGTCATAAGACAACAAAGAGGAACAAAACATAGTTAGCCTTTAATTATCAACAATTACGGCGACCAATGAAACGCAACATATTGAACCACAACCATTGCATCGAACAAGTAGGCACGTTTTATTTAATAACCTCCAATCTTGTAATGCAAAGTTAAAGCTAGAGTTCAAATTAAATTTTATTCGCTATAGTAGACGTTTTCGTTGAATTTCAACCATAATTTATAGAACGATGGTAAGTGAAGGGGTTAACGAAGAAAAGTAGATTCGAATTGTTTTCAACAGACGACACGGAAACACCGCGAATATTTTATAGCCAAATCGTGAAACCCAGTAATTATACTTATCGACAGCGTTCCTAGCTTCCAAATATAGCGTTATCAAAAAGTACCTTTACGATGTTGAATGAGAATATCTGTCAAACGTTTGTTAGTAAAATAGACGTGAAAAAAATAACAATTGAAACAAGAACGAACGAAGATAACAGAAATGAAAAACAGATTAGAAAAGGGTAAAGCAGAAAGGAAAAGAAAAAAGGTGAAAGCTAAGTGTTCCTATAGTCTATTTTGGATAACCCTTTATTTTAAACCCTGTTTACTTGCAAAAGCTTCGATTCTCCTAAACATCAGAGTGCTTCCAAAATTACCATTTACAAAATCTACGA
Organism: Eucera pruinosa; assembly: GCA_028830335.1. NCBI lineage: Eukaryota > Metazoa > Arthropoda > Insecta > Hymenoptera > Apidae > Eucera > Eucera pruinosa. The sequence goes on along the minus strand of JAMYCR010000015.1, from coordinate 13,631,785 downwards.
TCCACCGATTCCAATTCTTCGCATCCATTAGTACGAAACTACCACTAAACGTTTCGAACAATAATTACCCTTCGACCGTTTAAAACAGTAATAATGCGCAACAGCCGGACGAAACGTGTTGCCCGGTATATTTGTAAACAACAGTTCATCGAACGTAAGGCGTCCGTCCGCGTATCGGCCGGTGAAGCGGAATAGTTTCTCGTGGAGCGTATCAGAGCCGCGCGGCGTTCACCGGAATAGGGCGAGGAGTTAGGAGGAGAGGAGAGTGAGGTCGAGGTAGAGGAGATGCCTAAGGTTGAGTCTAGGGCCCCAGCCATTTTTCCACGCAGCATCCACACGAGAGCAACGGTCCAGTCGGGGGACCGGTGCCCCCACTCCTATTCCCTGTTACCCGACCAGACATCCTGGACCCCGGCACGCTCGTTGCGCTGCCTTCCACCTAACTGGCGTTTCGAACGGCCAGGTGAGGCGAACCGGCGAGAGTTATCTCGAAGGCACCTTAGAAGAGATAGGGCCCAGCCAACGGAGGTGGGTTCCAGGCAACAATGACGCCCAGTTGAACTCGGCGAGTCGCCACACTTCTTCGTGCTCCTGCAAACGCGTCCCCGGTGTCATTTCTTCTTCTTCTTCTTCTTATTCTTCTTCTTCTTCGTATTCTACTGTTTCGTCTTTATGCCAAACATTCGAGGTTAATCCATTTTGCGCCAGGTGTTTCCGTCCGATCGCGAGAGAGCCACTCGCGTAAACTGTGCGCGAACAGCTCTGGTGACGGATTTCTGTTTTGTAAACAAAAAGAAGGACAGAGGAGGAGTAGGAAGCTTCTCGAAATTTCCGCAGGGAAATTTCTTCTTCCCCTTTCCCCATTTCTCTTGGATACGTTCTCGAAGTTCGGAAAGAATCGCGACCCGATCTGTTCGAGTTGTTTTTTTTTTTTGGTGGATCTGGTGTTGAACGAGTAGCCGCGATGTGATCCCATTGGATTATCCAGTGTATTTCTCGGTGCTTCGTGACACGGTCGGCGAAAGCGGAAGAAAGATGTGCGAGTGCGGTGACGAGTGCGCCGAGGACACGATTAACCGGCAGATTTTCAGATGCCTGGGTAATCTGTGAGGGATTCCGGGTCTCGGGTAACGCGACCTTTGCCAGGTTCAGGGGGCCGGGGGGGGAGGGTGGGGGAGTGGAAAATAGAATAAAGGCGTAGAGTGGAATCAGCCGAGGAAAATTCTGGCCGATAACGAGCCTCGACTGCCTGAGATGGCCACCCTGGGCCTCTCCAAGGTTTTCATACTGGACAAGTACTTCACGGAGCTGCAGAAGTTCTGGGAGACCGAGAAGAAACTGCAAGGTACGCCAATGGGTCCTTTTCGCGTCCGCGAACGCGCTTCTCGCGGACGCTGATTTAAATGCGCCAGCAGGAGGTTAGCCTCCATCTTCGTTTCCGCTAATTCCTCCCTTCCGCGAGCCGCGAAAAATCCGGCTGCTGTTTGCAGCTACGATTAATCCTCCACTGGTATTCTAGGCCACGAACGATACTTTTGTTTTACGATTGGGATACAACTCGAGACATCGGGGTAGCAATAATACATACAGGCGTAACGTAGAACGCGTAATAAGCAACGTAAGTGGGCGTGAGGAAGATGTAGTCTAACTGGAAGCCATCCTAAGCCATCGATAATCATTACGAAATACCGTAATTTAAATATCGTATATTATAATTGATACGAGATCGAACCAATCTATGATTGTTATTATTTATTTATTCATGGGCCTATTGTACACATTTGTATACGTTGACAGTAACAGTACGGCAAGATATTAAAGCAAAACAACGAGAGAGAGAGAGAGAGAGAGAAAAGGAATACGTTGAACGTTACAACTGAAAGACGTTTCGATTTTATAAATGGAATGCAAGACACTGGAACGATTAAATGAGATGTAAAATTATGTATAGATCAATTTGACGATAGTTGCGGTGTAAAAATGATCCTCACCCGCGCGTCGTTAAACGCTTTCGAATTTCAAGCCGCCGCAGCGAAAGGGTTACCAAGTGTAGCAATTAAGGGTTAACGATTTCTCGTTGAGGAACGTTTCGAATAACTGTATCAACGCGTGAGAAGCACGCACGCGGGTTATAGAAGAGAAGGGAGCGGAAAGGGTTGAAAACGCGCGAGAGAGCGAGCGGATTAGCGGCGTATTTTTAATGGCCCTTGAAAAGCTCGACGTCCCTGCCGGGAATGAGCGGCCCTTCTTTGCATTTCCATTTTTTTTTTTTTTTTACGCCAGCGTGAAAGTCGTTTATCCGTCGCGCGATTCAACAACCGAGTCCGAGCTGTAATCAAGTTACAAGTGGCTGCGCGAGGTATTTCCTTCTTTTTATGGGGCCGTTCCGAATTGCCGAAGCTTTTTTCAGCGGCGTAAAACAGGCGTGGGTGGGAATGGAAGAAGGTTACGCCCCTGTCCACCTGAAAACCTGAGCAGCTAGGAACGTTTTGCAGAAAGTTACCTGCGCGTTTTACAGTTAAAACAGTCCTCTCGCGGTTTCCCTTCGTTGCAATCGTCTTTCGTTGCATTCTTCCGAGAGAGATCCAAGATTCGAGATTCTAGCTTTTAGTAGCCCGTAAGATTCTCCGGTTACGGAGTCGTTTTCACGGTCGTTTTGATCCTTTTCAGTCCTGGTTTAAATTGTTAACCCTTTTCGCTCTGGGAATGATTATTGAGAGATTCGGTGAATAGAGTTTCGCGTAACTATCCATTGCGTGGTTCGTAAGTCACTTTGGATACTTGCGAAGTTTTAGTAAAATGCTTATCGAGTTCGGCTTTTAATAGCATCTTATTGTTAGGAGCAGATTCTTATGCGAATTCATATTTTGATCGATAATGTTATAGAAACGAGTATAGAGTTAAATAGAGGAATTTTTGGAATCAGTCAAATAGAGATCTTAAATATCTTCGAAATACGATAAGTTGTACGTCCCTTTTTATATTTCGTATATTTTTGCTTGTCACGTGCATTTTGTACTTTATTGCCTATTTAAGTTTCCCATAAATGCATAAAAATCCACAGTTTACTTATAAGGTGGCTATAATTTAATATTCGCTATGATATAATCGATAGCAGCTTCGTTTCGTAATTATAGTGTGCATTTTCTTTTATTCTGAATTTATGGATAGTCCAGCGAATCATGAATAGGTGGTGTATATGTAAACTTTAAACATCTACAAAGTTTCTAGTAGATTTTTTAACCTTTTGATAATATTTCAACTTAATTTTTCTCGATTGTTCGATTGTTTCATTCGTATCTAGGCATTGGTATTATTTTATTAACCATTTCGTCGAGGGATGATTTATTAAAAGTTTTCTAAAAAAAAAACACACTTTAGAAACGTATGAAGTATGAAGTCTGAAGTTTAGTCGTCAACAGTCCTTTACATTCTTCTATGAAACATTGCCAGAGTAGCGTTTTAATATTCGTCGCTCGAATTTTTTAATTTCTCCAAGATTTCTCTCGTTACCTTTTTTCTTTTATTAGCTCGAATAGCCGTTGCTCCGCGACGCGTGCAAAACATACCCAACTTACGTAACAGTGTTGAGACGTAAAAAAAATTCCTAGGGTCGTACGCATCTTTCGCCGGGTTTCCCTATTTTTCCACAATTTCTACGCGGCGAGTAATTCGCGTCACGTACGCGTAATCTTCTCGATGCGACAGAGAATTAAAATTTCGGACGTTCTCCGTTCTCCGCCTCCGTTCTCTCTACGTTTCACAGCTTTTCGCGAGAGCTCCTTTCCACCCCATGCTGCAACCTCTTGTTCTCCGAGATTTCTTTCCCCTTTATCCAAACGCAATCGTCCGTAAGATTAAAAGTGTGCAATAATATTTCTTCATACGTGGCACTGTTTACGAGAAGATCTATTAACCCTTTGCACTCGTACGCTTAAAAAGTCAATCTCATTTTCCACACAGTATAAAAAATGTGTCTTATCGTTAACCAATTTTCCTTTATTTTAAAATTTACAGCTCTATGTACGATATATGTAGAACTCTATGTACAACTACGTGTGAGTGTTGGTTTTATATGTAGATGTATGAATGATGTTAAATGAGTATGAATGTTTTGTCCAGATCTGTATAGTCTATGGTGAAAATGAGATGAGTGAGAGTCCGATCTATTGTGTACGTTATTATGAGGAATGTTTGAAAAAGAGTCAGTAGTTACCGAACCAGTAGAGAGAGTACACTGAGTGAGAGAGCGAGTCAAGAGTGAGAACGAGAGAACTAAAGGGCGAGATAGAGATAGTCCTAATATATGTGTTATATCATTAAATTTAGTCTCTAATAATAAATATATCATATTGTCTAATCGTCTAAGAAAGGAAGCACTATTATTCTACACAAACTACGTACTTTGACTCCATCTAAAAGTTCTATGAAAGTTGATGTTCGATCCATTGTTAAATTTGGTTCGAGAACAATTTCAAAGTCGTCTCTCGAGTGCAAAGGGTTAAAATTGTACGTAGCACTGTACATTCAAGTAAGAATATAAGAATTATTTTTCCGCCTAGCTGCATTTGAAATAAATCTACTAGGTTGTCGATGATCTTAAAAACGTGCATGTGTTAGGTTGTTTGGAAAATTCGTGACGATAGTAAAGGAATATTTAGAAGTATAATAATGTGTATACAATTACATCGAATATCGAATGTAGTATTAATTGTAAGTTGACTCTTAACCACCTACTTAATTGTTTTGCGGTTTTTTTTCTTTGCAACAAATTTTCATCGATCTTTGCAATGAATTTTTAATATATTCCAACGATGAGACTAAATAATGATGAAAAGGTCTAATGATAGATGTTCTAATCTAGTATTCTGATAGCGTAGAATAGAATAGAGTAGCTGTACAATAGATATGTAATAGAATAGAGTAGAATAGTCCCTATTATGGTTTCTCAATTTTGCAAGTGTCTAATCTATTTTAATTTTGGCTGCTATTAAAATTCAATGAAAACTATATTAACTAATAAACGAGGAGGCCTTAATGATAGACGTTTTATTCTATTATTCCAGTAACATAAAATAGAATAGAGTAGACATATAGCAGATATATAATAGAATAGAGTGGGTTAATCCCTGCTATGGTTACATAATTTTCCTAGTATCTTATGTATTCTAATTCTGGCTGCTACTAAAGTTCAGTGAAAACTATATTAAAAAGTAATGAGGAAATCTAGTGATAGACGTTCCATTCTATTATTCTAGTAGCGTAGAATAGAATAAATATATAATAGAATAGAATAGAGTAATCCCTATTATGGTTTCTCAATTTTGCAAGTGTCTAATGTATTCGAATTCTGGCTGCTACTAAAATTCAGCGAAAACTACATTAAATAACAACGAGGAGATCCAATGATAGACGTTTTATTCAATTATTCTATTAGCATAGAATAACAGAGAATAAATATATAATAGAATAAAGTAAAACAGTCCCTATTATGGTTTCTCAATTTTGCAAGTGTCTAATATATTCGAATTCTGGCTGCTACTAAAATTCAGCGAAAACTACATTAAATAACAACGAGGAGATCCAATGATAGACGTTTTATTCAATTATTCTATTAGCATAGAATAACAGAGAATAAATATATAATAGAATAAAGTAAAACAGTCCCTATTATGGTTTCTTAATTTTTGCCGATTTTTTTATCATCTCGTTACAAAGTTTCACCCTTTCTTTCGCCTAACTCTACACCTTGCTCTTTAATCGTACTCAAGTAGTCCACCTACCGATACAATTATCATAATCGAAGAAGTATTCGCGAATAATTGCCTCGGAAATTCGTACGAAACGATAAGTGGCAGAATTAGGGTAAATTAAATATGCCACGAAACAGCCGAATACTTTTAATACCAAGCTAATACGTTCCGTTTGGCAGCGGAGTTTCTGCAGTTGGAGCAGTTAACGAAATTTATTATCTCATCACGGTTTATTTTCCTTCCTCCGTCGTGATAGCAATCGTAATTCTTGCTTTATACATTAATCCCCCGGGGGCATATTGTTTCCTCTCATAAACCACGCGCTGAAACATTAAATGCTTTATCATCGTTTCACCCATCATTTCTTATGCCATTCGTTAAACGAAGAACACAGAAAGAGTCGGTGGAGGAGGAGGAGATGGAGGAGGGAGAAAAAGAGGAACACAGAAGAGAAACGAGACCCTCTGTGAATCATCAACTCCGTTGGACTCGGTGTGTTTCACCGTGTGTATTCCTTGCACAACTTGCCCTCGTCACGATTCCTTTTCTCTTCCAAATCCACTCTCTTCTCTTCTCTTCTTTTGCTCTCACGCCCACGCACCTCCTGTCGCGCGTTTTGTTTACGTCGCCCCTAACAGGCGAAACCTTCTTTCCGATTTCTGCATCCGTGGGACTCTCGATAAGGAGAAGAGAAAAAAACAGCGAGAAGGCGATACTGATTTCCGTTATTAACCCATTCACCGCCGACTACGAGATATCTCGCGGGGTTTTTCTTTCCTTTTCAAATGACCGTAAATGCCATTTACTAGCGTACCACATCTGCTACTAAATATTATTGGATTTTGCGAAATCCCGTGTTTCCTTTAACCCTTTGCGGACGGGACAATATACTATTAATCTAATTTTCGTTGAATTATTAACCTTTTGAGAAAGGGATTTAATAAATTCTTGTCCACTTATTAACAGCAACGTTTTTGAATAATGTTAAGTTAAATTTGCTGCTCTAAAAATTGATATTACGTCCAAGAAAGCAAAAACTTGGGCGTCTATTTGCGACACTCGCCCGCAAAGGGTTGAACTAAAATCTCGGCGTTCGGTGGAAGACGCTCGAAATTTGGCAGTGAATGATTGGTTAACCCTTTGTTATAGTAGAAAATATGGTCAACATTCCAGTGAATCATTCTCGGAAAATTCGTAAGGCAAGGGATTAAAGTGGCAGTAATTAGGACGTGTACCCTATTGGCCAATCGAGTCGTACACCTTCGAACACGTGCACCGACGATAAAATTTATGGTTGCCGCCACACAAACTGTTCACCGTTTCGTGATCCTCGTGTCTCGGATCCTTCTACCGATTATCGTCACACTTGATTCTTAGTTTCTTCCCGACATGCTTTTAACTTTTAACTTTTAGCATTGACCAAGTACGGGACAGACCATCCATTTACAGGAAGCATCATAAATTTCAAACTAAAATTCGGATCGTACAAAAAAGGACAGGCTTTTTACGTCCTTTGCGATACAAAATGGTTATTGTAAGCATCGTATTCAATTCGTCGTGAATTCCTATTAAATACAATTATACGTTTGTTCGTATCAGAAAAGTATATTATATCTAAGTGTGGTGCTGTAGAGAGGGGATAGAATAGGAAAAGGAAGGATGTTGCGTTTCGTCCTGGGCCTGCTAGTGGACTCATCAGTAAGGCTACCTAGCAGGCCCTGTCTTAGACGTTGGGATATTGGAAGGAAGGTTAAGTAAAAATTGCCAAAGATATGTGGAGCTGTGGAGGGGGGATACAATGGAAAAAAGGAAGGGTGTTGCGTTTCATCCTGGGCCTACTAGAGTGGACTCATTGGTAATGCTACCTAGCAGGTCCTGTCTTAGACATTGGGAATTTGAAAGGAAAGTTAAGTAAAAATTGCCAAAGATATGTGGAGTTGTGGAGGGGGGATAGAATGGGAAAGAGGAAGGGTGTTGCGTTTCGTCCTGGGCCTGCTAGTGGACTCATCAGTGCGGCTACCTAGCAGGCCCTGCCTTAGACGTTAGTATATTGGAAGGAAGGTTAAAGGCGGTATATATCTGGACAAGGTAGTTGGAGCGAGTACTTTCGAGAAAGTCCTATTTCATATGTCCCTCTAGTGGTGGGTGCAGGAGAGCCGCCACACTAAGATATATTATTATAAATCTATTATAGATCGATTGTATTGGAAACAATGAATTCGCGCAGTGTTTATTCACATTTCCCATCGTTTTAAAAACGCTGTTGTTTTACTTTACGAATCGATGATTCCATATCTTTATTTATTATAATAATCCTTGCCTAGTCGGCTTTGGATGGCTTCCGGTTTACAACGTAAAACTTTTTACATTTTCTTCCTCATTTCTAACTTTCATAGCTAGTTATTCAAACTACGTCTTATGATACTGATTTATCCTGTACTCTATGGAACAGTCTCATCATTATAGATCGATTGTATTGGAAACAATGAATTCGCGCAGTGTTTATTCACATTTCCCATCGTTTTAAAAACGCTGTTGTTTTACTTTACGAATCGATGATTCCATATCTTTATTTATTATAATAATCCTTGCCTAGTCGGCTTTGGATGGCTTCCGGTTTACAATGTAAAACTTTTTACATTTTCTTCCTCATTTCTAACTTTCATAGCTAGTTATTCAAACTACGTCTTATGATACTGATTTATCCTGTACTCTATCGAACAGTCTCATCATTATAGATCGATTGTATTGGAAACAATTAATTCGCGCAGTGTTTATTCACAGTTCCCATCGTTTTAAAAACGCTGTTGTTTTACTTTATGAATCGATGATTCCATATAAGAATGGATAATCAATGTCTTGTGATAGTCGAAGCCTATGTTTCGTCAATGCTTTTAGCTTCGAGTGGATGATAGAACTTTTGGAGTTAATATCTTTATATCTATAATTTTGGAGCTAATATCCTCGAGTAGATTTCAACTCGATCCTTTTACCACTTTCGTGGTCAATTTTATAGATCTCGATGCACGAGAGATTTTATTTGCACGTATAATGTTTAAGGTGAAGATCTCTCTCTGGAAATTATAGTGCGTTTATTATGTTGATTATTAAGTTCGTTCGCATTTATTAAGATAGTTGCAAATATTATTGCTGACTTACGAATATTTATGCATTTACGAGAATTTTAAATACGCGAAACGACACGGAATGCACGTAATCTGCGGAAACGTCAAAAGTAACGTGGAAATTATTTTATCTTAAGGGTGAAACAATCTTCCTCTATTTTATTTGAAGGGTGAAACAGTCTTCTTCTATTTTATTTCAAAGGTGAAACAATCCTCCTCCATTCAGGTTACATTTCTTTAATTTCTAACGATTCAAACTTAATCCTTTCTTTATCTCTTGCAATCCGTTGCTTTGAAAATTCTCCTCCATTTACTCGTTACTTTTAGGATCTATCGTCTAGTATATTTTTCATTGCAAGAACTGACACAATCAACGACATAGCGACACGCGATATAAGGCAGCGTTTCGTTTGATTAATCGATCGGTCCCCGAAAGATCTTCCGTATCGCGATAATTCGTTCCACGTTAGACATCCATTATTAAAGAAGAGAATCGCGTACGGTTGACGTAATGAAAGAACAACATGGCCGTGGAAGAACCGATACGGTCGCACAAGGGAACGGATTGTCGATTGCACGATTGTAATTACGAGGACAAAAGCGTTTCGATGGCGAATAAGAGAAAGAGAGAGAGAGAGAGAGTGTGATAGAAGGGGGCAGGAAACGATCGCGCGGCCTCGAGCTTCGTAATTATATTTCTTGCAGGAAAGCACGCATAATTGTCCCCGAGGACGTGAGAGATCTTTCGAGATATCGTTACATTGTGTGCCACGTTAGAATTATTTTGCCGAGTAATTAATGCAATAGTTTTTCCGTTACGTCATTAAAGAGGTCTGTCCAAGCTGTTTCCCTTTTTTTTCTTCCACGACCATTAAACGGTCTCGCGTTCGGTTTCAAAGAACTTATCGATTGCACAGGACAGATTCGAAGCATCGTTCTTATTATAAAATAATAACTTCATCGTTATCGTAAAGTACGCGTGCATAAATTATATTTCGCGTATGATTAATTCTATTGCACTGAATTCAATTTAACTTCGGCCGGTTTACAATTTTCTTCTCCCGCAAAGAAATCCGCTGCAGGTTTTTCCAAAAAGAAATTATGGGATACTTAATTTCCCTTTAAATTATAGCAGAGTTAACATAATTGGGTTTAGGAGATTATTTTATTTTATTGTTTTAGTAATATAATATACATATTATTTTACTCTATTATTTCAGTAATATAATATATATATATTATTTTACTTTATTATATTAGTAATATAATATACATATTATTCTACTCTATAATTTTAGTAATATAATGTATATATTATTTTACTTTATTATTTTAGTAATATAATATATATGTATATTATTTTCGTCTATTATTTTAATGAAATCGAATAAAATAGAAGTGCTTATTAGTAACAGAATATCTATTCTCTGTCTACAATTCTGAAGTAGATAATAATGAATAATTGTAGGTAATAGTAATAGCTAAATAATAATAACAACAATAGTAATCCTTAAACATTTCATCAATTTCTCGATGATCTTCAAGCTTCCATAATTTCGCAAAAGTGTCTTAATACTTTTCAACGCTTGACGTTTACCCACGCGTGTAAAGTTAAAGTAGCTTGTGATCAATTTCGCTAATATCCCACTGCGTAATTCGATGAAAATGAATTCTCACCGTGTACCTGTGCTCGAAATCGACTAATCAACAAATCGCGAAGTGTTAAATTCGACTTTGTTAGCCGGGTGGAAATCGATCGAATTTTCCCTCGACGATCGCGCTCGGTTCTGGGAAACTTTTCTTTTTCAACGCGCGGTTAGAAATTCTGGAGAACGGTCGCGTGGTTTTCCACGAAACGTAGGGACAACTGGTTGGAATGAGTGAAACGTAGCCGAGGATGGGGGTACGTATCGTGCAGCCTTGAGGTCGTTAACGATCGGTTTCGGCAACCGGTCGTCCGCTCGCGTTCTCGTGACCTTAAGCCACGAATCCCTTCGGGCATCAGGGGAACGCCGCTCTCCGTACTCGATTATTTCGCCGCTCTTTTCTCTCCTACGATCCGTAATAAGCGTATAGGAAAAATCTAATGATTTACCGAAAGAACGTTAGCTCTCCGCGCGCGCGGAGGCAAAAACTTGATTGTACAGTTAGCGCAAAGTGGACACCAAAACCACCTTCCCACTGGAATTCCATTAATATGTTGCACGAAAAACATAGATACCGCGTAGTATAATACTTTGCTAACCCGATAGACCAGCTTTCGAGTGGAAGAAGGCAAATTGAATTCGAGAATTGCTCGTTGCGAATTGGAAACGCGCGTAACGATCGGGAAATCGGGAAAAGCTTTAAAGCTTAATGAATCGCGTTGCTCGTTTGCGAATTGATCAACTCCGCGATGTAATATGATATACGCACGTTCGTTTTTAAAATTCCCTTTAAAACTTGACGTCGTATAAGCGCAGTAAAACTTGTATCCAACGGCGAATAAAATGTATAATAATAATATATCCTTGGAATAATCGTTATAGGTATAAATTGTTCATTGTTCCACCACGTAAAACATATTTCTTATTTTACGGTGTTACGTAAATTCATTCTAAACATACGATAAATAGTTTTGAAGTTAATCGCTGTAGCCTGTTATAGCAGTTAGCAACTGTTATTTAATTCATATCACGAGTACTTTAATCACTATATTAAAAGTGCTATAATTACGTTACGCGAAGTAACCAAATATATATCTCTATTCTCTTCGCAATCTCACGGGTAAAAATCGTCCCCGTCGACGCATGGAGAATTCCATTTCTAAGCGTCGCGTCGTAGCAAAAGGGTTAATTCGCCATATTGGAGAACGCGTTCGAGTCTTTCTCCACGTGAGAGAGAGTGAGAGAGTTAAGAGTTACAAGATAAAGCGATCGGTTTATTGGCAGCAACGATTGGAGGTGGGGGATTTTATTCGGAGGGGGACGACCTTATTCCTTTTCCAAGGAAACGTTGGTCGTGTCCCGGTGGACTCCCTTGACCCATCTTCGAAAGTTGCCGGAATAAAGTCGACGGTGGAGGGAACTGTGCTGGGGCCTGGACTGCGAGATACTCTCTCGCTCGGATTTATGCGGGGCAACGGCCTAACCGAGTGTTGCGCGTCCATTGCAACTGTTTGGTCCATACTCGTTGATGTTCCACCACGTGCGCACACCGATGCGATGCGGACAGGTAAACACGAGAGCGCATTTCTGCATAGGCGGCTAGCGATGGCCTCGAGACGCAAGTATCTTCCAGTAACTTTTAACTCTTTCACGAGATAATTATTCCTTCGCCTGTTTGGTCGAAAGCGCGAAAATTTGTAAATAGAACGCGTATGGGATTTAATATTCTTAGGATTTTTTTCTTTACTCTTTTTTTGGGGGAGGGGGGGGGGGGATTATTCGACGATGAAAATCCGAACGGTTGAGAAAGGATTAATGATAGTAGCTTAAAGGAATGGAAGAATAGTCTTCGTAAGTAGTCTAGTAAGTATTCAACGTTTTGCTAATCGAGTTCAACCCTTTGCGAACTTGAATTATTCCGATGAAATTCTTTCTTAAGCGTTAATCTAATGTATTAGATTATTTTGTAAAATATAGAGATATTAATTAATAGAAATAGGGATCTGTAGAAATAGTGATCTATAGAAATAGCAATCTATCGAAATAATAATCAATAGAAATAGTAATCTGTATAAATAGTAACCCTTAGAAATAGTAATCTATAGAGATAGCAATCTATAGAAATGACGATTGAAAGAAGTAATGATCTACAGAACTAGAAATCTATAGAAATAGTGATCTATAGAAATAGTGGTCTATAGAAATAGTAATCTATAGAAATAGCGATCTATAGAAATAATAATCAATAGAAATAGTAATCTGTATAAATAGTAACCTATAGAAATAGTAATCTATAGAGATAGCAATCTATAGAAATGACGATAGAAAGAAGTAATGATCTACAGAACTAGAAATCTATAGAAACAGTGATCTATAGAAATAATGATCAATAGAAATAGTAACCTATAGAAATAGTAATCTATAGAGATAGCAATCTGTAGAAATGACAATAGAAAGAAGTAATGATCTACAGAAATAGCAATCTATAGAACTAGAAATCTATAGAAATAATAATCTATAGAAATAGCAATCAATAGAAATAGTAATCTGTATAAATAGTAACCTATAGAAATAGTAATCTATAGAGAAAGCAATCTATAGAAATGACGATAGAAAGAAGTAATGATCTACAGAAATAGCAATCTATAGAACTAGAAATCTATAGAAATGATAATCTATAGAAATAGCAATCAATAGAAAAAGTAATCTATATAAATAGTAACCTATAGAAATAGTAATCTATAGAGAAAGCAGTCTATAGAAATGACGATAGAAAGAAGTAATGATCTACAGAAATAGCAATCTATAGAACTAGAAATCTATAGAAATAGTGGTCTATAGAAATAGCAATCTATAGAAATAGTAATCTGTATAAATAGTAACCTATAGAAATAGTAATCTATAGAGAAAGCAATTTATAGAAATGACGATAGAAAGAAGTAATGATCTACAGAAATAGCAATCTATAGAACTAGAAATCTACAGAAATAGTGATCCATAGAAATAATAATTTACGGAACTAGTAATCTATGAAAATAATAATCTATAGAATCTAGTAATCTATAGAGTCTAGTAACCTATAGAACCTAGTAATCTACGGAATCTACTAATTTATAGAACCCGGTAATCTATAGAAATAATGATCTATAGAATCCCGAAATCCATAGAACCTTGTGATCTATATAATCCAGCAAATTTGTACGTCGAGTGAATGGGGGCTGCATTTGCGAATAAAATTTTCAATTGCATGCAGTTTCGCGGAGTTGATTACCAAACTCTGTAGGATTACACGCGATATTCCTTATCTGAAATTACCCAAGTCGATTAGCAGACATAAATGGGGGAGCATTCGGAATATTTAGCCGGCGGATTTGGGCGAAATTACGCACACAGTGTGCATAAATTGCGGAGCATTAGAGAGCTCCGGTTACCACCTGAGCTACCTTCTAACTCTTTTTTCGCGAGCATCCCCGCAACGTTAACCCCTCGCGCTACGATTATTTTATTACTCGCGTATGCTAGTCTTAGCTAATCACTGTCTTCGTGTCGCGTTACGTACAAATTAGTCGAACATGGTGGACGATTTCATCGTCACAAGACGCAGCTAAAATTACAGTTGAAATTGAATTTCATCTTCGACTGTATCCATTTTTGTCGAATCTACATCGTAACAAACTCAATATGGCCATTCGCAAATGTTAATATATATAATGCAGTTTTTAACTGCTCTCGTTCACGTCGTATCGTTAAGTTGTATATATGTCGTATTTCATCGAATCCTTAAATATTTAACGTTGCTACTTCGTTCAGTTTCTTTATCATCATTGCATACTAAACGGTTACTGAACCCGTACACAAATAAATAAATAGTCACAGAACGAGCTTGACTCGTTATAGTGCAAGTGGTTAACGTCAACTGTCGTTTTCAACACTGACGCTTAACTATCGAATAAAGAACTCACGCGCATGGTTGTCGATGACGTTATTTAATTATCGAGACTTTACAAACTTCCATATTACCTGTATTTACCTTATTGAAAGGGTTAAAATTGGTGAATTGCAAGCGTCGTTGGCGTAAAGAGGTGGTGAATTTCGAATTTCGAATTCGAAACATCGGCGTCTATGTTTTTATTCAATTTTAACCGTGTTTCGCGGAAGCTGCGGAGCGGAGTTGAAGTACGTATACTCGTACGTAGGATCGAATCGTTTGAAAGCTCGCGAAACGAGAGGATCGTGTGGCCATCGCTGATAGCCTCGCGAGTCTGCGCGCACACAGCACCATTCCCCTGTGTAAGTGTATTTTTCTCCATGCAGGTCGCTTTAAGTGGCACTCATACCGAAAATCCTATCGCTTGACCATCTGTAAGAGACTGAAACTCGCGTTGCTCACCCGTAGAATGAAAATTGTTGTCATTCCCCTAAGTTCTTTTTGTCATTCCGCGTGAAAAGCATTAACACCTGCGATTCGATTTGCTTTCGATCAAAAATTGGAATACGTTTGTTTAGACGATATCAATTGTATATTATTTATTTGTAGTACGATATTATTTCTGTTGACGATTTGTGGTTAAACAAATCTACGACTAGATTTAAGAGATTAAACTATTACAACTTTATTGATCAAAAACTACAACTGTAATTAATCGCATAGGGCATGAAAATTATTTAATATTCGCGAATGGATCTTTTTAACTTTATCCATGCTCTAGAGTTTTAGTTTTAAGCTATTCTAGAGAAGAGGTTAATCAGATTCAAGCTCATTAATTTACCCATTGCATAATATAATAATATCCTTATACGACAACAATTTGAGTTAGTGGAAATGAAATAATCGACTCGTTCAAAGTACGCTGCATCGAAGTCTTTGAGTACGTGCGAATACTCTTGATGATCGCTATAATTATTTAACAAATTATGTAACCACCTTACCCTGTCTCTCAAATTCTGCATTAGTACAAAAGACAATACCTTGCATTCGTAATACGACGCAAACCTCGCATCTTGAATTGCTTAAATTGCAAATTGTAAATAAGAATGGAGCAAGGTTTCGGCTAGGCAAACTCAGCCACTTTCTCTCCCGCGAGGGCTAAAAAAATCCCTGACGTGGACACGAAAAGAGAAGCAGGTCAAACACACACACACACACGTATACACGCGAACGTAAACAAAATTCTGCCGAGTCTAGCAGCGAGGTAACTTGTGTATTTGGATCGGTCGAAACGATGCAAAACAAAGTCGTAGAGGGGAAGATGAAGCCGGTAGTGTCTCGAGGGATCTCGAATCGAAAGGATGGGTAACCACAAATTTCCGTCGGACACGAGGAGGCAAAAAGAGAAAGAGAGAGAGAGAGAGAAAGAATCATCGTGCATTATCTCACGCGAAACGATGACGTCTGACCATGGGAATGCATGTACCTTCCGAGAAGTGGAAGAAAGTCGACGGATACGCGTCGATGGCTACCTTTTTCACGACCTTTCGAGTGAAACTGAAACTCGTACGTCTCTTCCACCTACTGGCCAACGCGCGCGCCGATACACAAAGGAACCCTGAAGAAGAAGAAGAAGAAGAAGAAGAAGAAGGAGAAGAATAAGAAAGAGAGGAACGTTATGTACGTGTTTTGGGGTATTCGTGAACACGTGTCTGTGTGTGTGCACGCGCGTGTGTGTTTGAATATGTTTGTATGGGAGAGAGGTTGGCTCGACCTCGGGGTCTAATCAGATGCGGGTTAATCCCGGCTGTTTCTCCTGCCCTTAAGGGTCGTCCACACGCGGCAGAGGTTGGACAATGTATAATGGCCGTGTGAAAATTTCATTTCGGCTAGCGAGCTGAATATTGTATTCCATTTATTGAAGCTTTGATATTCCGGCTGAAAATAACTATATTAACTGAACAAATTGAAACTAATAACTAAACAATTGAACATTGAATCGTATGCGTATATAAACGGAAGTATTGTAACGAAATATTTGGAATCGTTAACTCTTTGAATAATAATTGATAGGCTACAACAACTTGCGATATGCGAGCCACGGTAATTTTGACGAATGTGAAACTTAACCCTTTGCACTCCGTTGGCGCCTTTACGGCGACGCACGTAATTTTCTTCGTAATTCAAGATTGAAGGTTTTTATTTATTTCTACTAATTCAATTTCTATATCTTCCAAAGCGAAGCAAATTAAAGGCCACCTTTCCTATTTCTAAGGTACAGAATAACATTTCAAATTGTTAAAAGCGGCAAAAAATAGTATTCAAGTTACTAGTAGATTATATTATTAAAATTGTTCTCGAGTGCAAAGGGTTAATTGCCAAAAATATTACAGTTAACAGGGAAGTTTAAACGGCGGAGAAGAGCGGCGCGATTAGGACATTTTTGGAGAAAAAAGATCCAGTTATTCCGGGATCGTAAAGTTGCCGGTTTATCCGGAGAATTTTGTCGTAATTTGGCGGAATACCGCGGAAAACGCGGCACGCCCCGAACCTCATATAATTTTCCTATTCCGCTTAAGCGCTTTGGCGTGTCCAGCTTTCTTAAATCTTGTTTACAACTCGTGTAACGCAGACCTGCTTAAGCTTTTCTCTACCTAAACGGGTTTTCGCATTAGTTTCCCTCGTTTAGATTATTTCTACCATCTGCTCTTCCCTTTAACGAAGCTTCCACGGACAGTTGCTAAATAATTTTCTCCGCTTTACAACACTTTTCATCCTATTATCTACGTTCAAATTGCAGCGTTATTCGAAAGGTTCGCCTATTTTTGCTATTCCGTATTTCTGTGCAAATTCGCGGCAATTTGTAGGAAAATAAATCTAAAGTCTTCCTTTGAAATTAACTTGAAAATCAGCTTACAGTAATTTAAGCCCCAAAGAATTTTCCACTGCACGGTAAAATATTCATTGATACTTATTTTCTTATCTATTAGGGGTACAAATTAATTCTGAGCTTCGATATTTATTCGCGAAGCGTCGAATACAGTTTTACTATTTCAAATTATTAAGCATTTTCGTTATTTATGAAGTAAATTCGCCACGCAACGAAAAATGGGAAAGTAACGATTTGAAAGTGCTAAAGATACCGAGTGATTAAAAATAAAGGGTTGGAATTAATTCGTACGCCGAATATTTATCTATTTGCACGGGATAAAGTGCCATTAGCACGCAGACGAATATTGTAAGCGTATTATTCGAGAATCGGGCGCAGGACAAAAGCTAATTAACTAAGTTTGTCAATGGTCGAAGTTTTAAATAAGCTGCACAGATGCGAGTAATAGAATCAAAGCCTGATCCGAACTCGGTAACGGCCAAAATTGGATAAATATCGATTAGACAGAATTGTTCTCGTAGAATTTGAGGGATCCGGCAGCGACATACTAATTTAAACTCGATCTGAGCTCGTAAATTAAACTCTTGTTCCCAATATTCCAATGTAATATTCTCCTTACCCTATAAAGTCAAATTATCACACGGTTATTATACAACGTCCGAACCGTATTAATTTACGATTCGAAATTTTCCGCGCCACGGTACAATAGAGCCATTGATACTGATTTAAACTCAAATTTCCAAACTTCCTACTCCCCGTATTCCAATACAATATTCTCTTTGCTCCGCGAAATTATTATATCGAATCGAACGGAAAATTGGTGCACTTCCTCCAAGATAATTCTGCAATATTCGGCCACGATAATTCGCTGGTAATTATTTCCCGTGTATTAATTTGGATATTAATTGTTTTCCAGTGCTAAGCAATTTTGGGAAATCGATGCATCGTTGTTTTAGAACGCTTCCAAATTCTTCTTCGGTGAACATTTTGCGTTAATTCTCCATTGCGTTTTAAGTGAACCAAATTTGAAAGCTCTCTGTGTGTTATATTCAAAATTAATCGCACGCGCAGCATTCAAAGGGTTAACGAAGATTAATTAGTAGTACTTTCTGGTAGAACATTATAGTTGATTTTCAGCGTAATAACATGAAAATGCGCAAACTTTTCAATACAATGTTCAGCCCATAACAACGAAGGTTCAAAAATGTTTATGTCAAATATCGAATGAAACAAATTCAATGGAATAATTAAAGTGACGATTATAGGAACGCTGACGGTTTATTTATTTTATTTAATAGCAGAGTAATGTACGAAGCATCGTAAGTAAACAAATTTTCATACCAAATTTGAGCTTCGTTTTACGTAACAACACGTAGGCATCGTATATTCGTTTACGCTTAATATTTAAAACGAAATATTAGCAGGTAAACGTGCTTTCGAACATTAAAACGTGACCAATATGATTATAAAGTATGGGAATTACATAATCCAGTAAAGGCGAATACGTTTACTACGCATCTTATATCTGTTACTCAAATCGTCGTGCTAATATATGTAAAACGTGTTTCTATTTAAATGACAACGTTTCAAGTGACAGTACGAGGGACATCGGACTTTGCTGTACGTTTTTAATGACGTAGTAATTAATTCATTACATTCAACATATAAAAAAAACTGTTCTTAAATAGAGGAGATGTTTGAATAATATTAAGCTCCGAGCAAAAACTATTTTCAGATCAAGTAACGTGTAAAATAGTTAAATAAAGTTACGCGCGAACCTTGAAGCGGCCAGGACGTGGAACATCTGCTCTATCAAATATTCAAAGCCCACGAATTCTGCCCGAATAGTTACACAAACTGTTCCTCGATTGACTCCATTTTTCCCGGACCCGCGACGAGAACGCGAAAAGTGGTCTATCGAGAATATTCCGTAGCACTTGGACCGCGAAGAGTTAAAACAGCGCGCGGAGCACTCGTAATCCGAAAGAAGAAGGTTTGGGGAAAAATTGCAACGAGAGAACACTTAAGTCTATCGACGGAAAAAAAAGAAAAAGAAAGAAAATTCCCTTTAGCTTCGAGAGGGAAAAAGGGGGCGAGGTAGAAAAAAAGCTGTAATTCTTCAAAGTTAACACGTCGAAGCTTTGAAAAGCAGCGCCACGGCGTTTTTTATATCCTCTCCCCCCATCGGAGCAGCGAGCGAACGGTGGAATTACAAGCGAACTTGAAGCGTACCGAAAGTTTCACCCGAATCCGCCGGTTTCTCCGCTTACCAGAGTGTTTTTTTCGCCCCCCCCTCCCCCCCCTCGTTCTTGGTATCCTCCAATTAAAATTTTCGTTCTATTTGCTCCGCGGCTCGGAGCACAGGGGGCTAGAAATTTCGATTTCACCGTTGGAAAACGCTTTTACCTCTTTTCGCGCGCTCTTCTCCACCAACTTCTATTTTTTTTTTTTTTCCTTTCCCCCCTCTTCTTTTTATTCCTCCGCCCTCGTCGTTAGTTCGGTCTTTCACTTGAAACTTTATCCGAGCCTCGGTTACGTTTCTTTCTTTTTTCTTTTCTTTTTGCGCCCCCACCAACTCGGGGCTGGCTTTTCGACTCTTTTCGTTGTTGCGCGTTAATCGTGTATCAGCCGCGTGTAAAAGCGATTTCCAACCCTTTTCTCTTTTTTCCGCTCCCTCTACAAATTCGCGACCACTTGTCGTTCTGTTCTCTGCTGGGTTTAACCGGGCAACGACGAGTTAACTCGCGTCTTGTGGTTATCCAATGTTTGAAACTTTCCTACGTTATTCTTCGTTTTCCAAAGCACCTTTGTTATTCGTATCGAAGAACGGATTATTTTGTATTCGTACTCGCGGCAATCGGAATCACCCTAAGCAATATTAAACCATTTTTATTTTCTGCGTACGAAGGGAAACGCGACTGAAATATTCCACGATTAACAGGGCAATGGGTTCAACTGTAAGTTCGCGGCGAATTTTATATCGAAAAGGTGCAGTTGAATAAGTAGAGTATCGTTAAACGTTCGCTTCGCAAATGTTTACTCTTTTTAGCATCGAAACTTTCGTGTGACGCACTAATTTGATCGTCATATTAAATTTCCATTGAAGCACGATGGTCTTTACGCTGACCAGAGAATTATTCGCGAAATTCGTCTTATTGTTAGTAGGCAAATAAAATCGAAGTCATATGCATAGACGTAGAAACATAGTTAAATAAGTATCGTTAAATGAAATTTAACCCTCAACGGTTCAGAAGTATTTCAAGTTTACATACCGCCAGGTCCAAGCTATTTTTCATACAAAGAGATTATTTAACATAGAAACAAAAGTATTTATTTCTTTAGTCACAAATTCGTCGATTATGGAGAAATAAGATAACGAGATGATTCAAGTTTTAAAATGATTTATGGCGCAATTCGACGCAACAAGCGAAACTGCAATGCATTGAACCGTTAAGGGTTAATTTGTGACGCAATAAATAGGTCTTCCGATTAAAACCTAGTCAGATAAGCTTCGATCCCTTATCTCTAATAAGTGATTTAAATTCTCAGCTCCATTTTCATAGATCCATCGCAGATCTTAGACGAAATGTAAGAAAAATCAGAGACGCCTTATCCAACGAAATTGCGAAGAAATCCGATGTTTTGACATCGCGATCGAGCCACGTGTGTGATTCGGAGTTTGCTTAAAGGAAGGAAGCGGTTTCTCCATGCAGGAATGCCAAGTATTTCGTTCGATCGATTCGTCTTCCCCTTATCCGCGCGGTCGCGTCGAATCCGCGTGTTTAAGATAGTCCTTCTCGTTCCTTTTTTCATTTTTTGTTCTCACTTCGCTGTGTTCCCCTCGCGTTTCGAGATTTCGCGAACAACGCTTGTATCGAAGTCATAGAGTCTTGTCCCTTTCCACGGAACGACACTTACAATTAGCGTAATCCGAAACACGAAAGCAGGAACGAAACAAAGCAAACTGTATCGTGGGATTAGAATGGGAAAGAAAAGGATACACGATAGTATTGAGAAGAAACCATTTGACAAAATACATTTGGATTGCAATAAGGACTTAGAATTTATATATATAGCAAAACGCATACAAGTCGAATTCGAATGTTCTTCTTAACCCTTTGCGGACGAGTGTCGGCAAATAGCCGCCTAATCATTTTCTTAGTTTTCTGGACGCACGTTAATTTTCACTGCAACAAATTAATATCGTTGATAAACGCTTCGAAGTTATAGAAATTTGGTGGCTTAGAATTTGAAAGCTTGGAGTTGAAAACCAAAATAATCCCTTAAGTATTATTATTCCTCGTCCACAAAGGGTTAAAATGCTCTTTAAGCTAGAATGCAGTGCAACTTCTATTACTATGCATGCTTATATGCGTATATAGGCTTATCCAAAATAGACTATAGGAACACCTACCTTCACTTCTTTTCTTTCCCCTTCTGCTTTACCCTTTTCTAATCTGTTTTTTTTATTTCTGTTATCTTCGTTCGTTCTCGTTTCAATTTTTATTTCTTTCACCTCTATTTTATTAACAAACATGGCGTTTCACAGATATTCTCATTCAATATCGTAAAGGTACTTTTGGATACCGCTATATTTGGAAGCTAGGAACGTTGTCGATAAGTATAATTACTGGGTTTCACGATTTGGCTATAAAATATTCGGGGTGTTTCCGTGTCGTCTGTTGAAAACAATTCGAATCTACTTTTCTTCGTTAACCCCTTGACTCACCATCGTTCTATAAATTATGGTTGAAATTCAACGAAAACGTCTACTATCGCGAATAAAATTTAATTTGAACTCTAGCTTTAACTTTGCATTACAAGATTGGTGGTTATTAAATAAATCGTGCCTACAATATTTCAACAATTTGTGTTCGTGACACGATATAAAAATAGTAATCGACTAACTCTAGCTTAAGTAAATAATAGAACAATCGTAGATCAAAGGGATTAAAGTAACCATAATTCTTCGTCTCAAATCTATCCGCAATCCACCTATTATTTCTACCAACTCAAATTGTACATCGATTTCATTAAATCTAAAAGAATGAAGCTCAATCGTAAAAGTTTAAACAACGCGTGCAACGCGTGATATTTATAGCTAGCGGGAGTGGAAAAGAAGCGGATGGATTCGCGATAGATTTGAAATTGTTGCGCTCGATTTCGCTAGCCGGAATCGTTACAACGTTCACCCTGTTGCCCGTCTCGAAAAGATGATTCTTGCGTCGAGTTAACGCGAACGGGGTGTAGACGGCCGTGAGAAGAAGAAGACGAAAAAGAACCTGTTTTCTCCGAACGAGCATTCAGCCCCGAAGGTACCTGTTCGCTTTAATTCTGCCGCAGTAGGACCTGCTCCGCCTGTATACCTGCCAGCGGACCCCCGTCTTTTTTCGTTTGTCTTTTCTTTTCTTGTATATTCTCTCCCCCTGTACGCATCAACGTCTCCCAATGGAGAGGCGTCTCCGGCGTTTAGAAGGACCCGTGGAAAGTCGCGAGGATAATTAATCATCGTCTCGATTCCGCCCTCCTACTCTATTCTCGTCTCTTCTTCCACCCTTCTTCCCTCGTTTCGCCGTTTTATCCGACGAGAAACGTTGCGTTACCCTCTCCGCGCTGTTCCACTTTATCAGACGATAGTCTTTGGATTTGTCTCCTCGACTCTTCCTTCGTTTCGACGTTTCATTTCTCAAGGAAACGTTGCGGTACCTTTGACGCTGTTTCATTTTATCAAACGATAGTTTTAGGATCCATTCCGTGTTAGGTGTACGATGAATGAAATTAGCATTCGGTGTAACAGTTGAAGTATGGAATGGGGTAAAAGCGAGAGAATTATAATATGCGCGTATACGGAGATAACGAATTCGGATTAATAGGATACGTTGGACTTTTTAAATGCGGTTAGCAGAGAACTGTGAAGGAAATCGATTCCATCGCGATAAGAATATAATATATTAATACGCGTGCTCTTATCTAGCGAGGCACGATGAGAATTGTTGAAGTAAAACAGCTCTTCTGTAGAAAAACTCCCTATTCAAAAATATTAGAGTGTCGCTTCTACAGGCGTAATAAAGTAATAGGAAAAAACCCAAGACTTCGGAGTCGCAGCGTCTGGTCTTGTCGAAGGTCAAGCGTATCTGAAAAGGTTGACCATTGTTTTGTAAAACTGTAAGTGTCGAAGGCTGTCGTTTTCTCGACAGTTCGACGTGAAGAGTCGGTGCGGACAGGACATGGAAAGTCCTGGCACATTACATTTTCACATATAATCAAATATATATCAGTTACCTTTTCCTAAACCCGTGTCTTTTTATTTAAAAACCGAAATAAGAAGAACCTGCTTCCAACAAAGCATAACCCCATAACAAGAATTAATATAGAACGGATTTTTCGTCAGCAAATTACCAGTTGCTCGTAACGATCGTTGACAGCGGATAAGAAACAATTACAGCGACAAATTTCCACGAACGATCAACCCTTTTCGAATTGTTTACAAGATGCTTTCGAACCACCGCCGTCTGGCCGCGATAAAACGCCAAGATTGATCCGTAAAACGTAGAACGCGGCAATTTTCGAGCTTTCACGGTAATCTATATCCCCCGCAACGTGTTACCGAGGCGATTTGATTAGCGGATGAATATTCAAGGCTCGTAACTCATCGCCGGTTATTTTATTTCGCCGGGAAAGTAGCTACAGAAATATGAAACACGCATCGATAAATCACTCGCGGAACGGTGTTAAAAGCTCGCTTGTCGAAGCTTCGCCATTTCCCTGTCGAATTGATCGGTATTTCGAAGAGCTATATTCCACGGGATCCGCGTAAATTTTTCACGGCGAACCCCCGGCTACTCGATCCCGCCTACCCAACCGTCCGTCTAAAAGCGTTCGTTCGTAATTTCGCGCGGCATCTCGATTCGGCATCGATGAATTCGCTTCGATTGCTCGCCGCCAAGTATCGAGTGGATTCGATGTGGAACAAAAAAAAAATATCCCTCTCCCTTTCTCTGTACTCGCGTTTCTGCGCCGCTGAAAGAAAAAAAAAAAAGATCTCGCTTTTCAGGAGTGTATAAGCGATGTAGTTTTAGGGGAATAAAGATCGTTCCGCGCCGCTTTCAGCCTCGACCTTTTTCGATCGAACGATTAAACGTGTTCTCTCGACACGCGCGTAATCGGCTTTTGTAGATCGCGATGCGTTTAGCCGTGCGAAACGGGTCACTAAAATTTTAGGGTCACCGTAGCGATGGAACCGAGAGACAAGTTTGATATTATCGACACGTTTGCGTTCAAAATTGATAAGGTGGATGCAGTGGTAAAAGGATATACGCCAATGAATGGATGTTAATGTAAAATTGGTCGTTTCGTGTGTAACAAATTATTGGAATCGAATTTATTACGATTGGAATTCGCTTGAAAAGGAAAAGGCTTAACTACACAACTATGCACTTGCGAGCAGGTGAAGAATAGTGACTTTAATCTTTCGTATCGCGTTTCTGTTATTCCAATCCATTTAGCTTATTGAATACGAAAACTGGTAAAAAAGAAAAGAAAGGTGAAAAGACCTTTCTGTGTAAAAATACGTAATATTCATTCAGTAGTTAAGAGTGTTTATTGGCTAACTATGTTCATTCATTAGTGAAATATGTTTGGGTTTCGTATTTAATTACTCGTACATCGTATTTCTTTCAAGCGTCTTTGCACGTCTTGTATTAATGTGCAAACGTCAGAGAATCGGGTTGGAATCTTTAGACTACTCATTAATGTATATATATCTTACATTATATTTATATAATGTATATGTAAATATGGCTTAAATAATTGAATCTGAAATACTTAAGCTTAAAGTGGTGCATTACGCGGTACATTTACCGTACGTCTCTGAATTTGTTACATCGTTGCCTCATCGTGACACGCGATCTTCTCTTCATCCCCTAAACTCCTCTTCATCCCCCCTCTGCTCTTTTAGCCAGAACTTCGCTCGCCATTCTCCTTTTTTGCGTCTTCCGTTTACTTCCCGTGCTTTCTCTCCCTCCAAACTTCTCTTTCGGCTCCTGTTTGTCTTTGCTTACCCCGTTCCACCCCCTCCTCCTCATAGTTACCCTCCTTTTACTCCTTTTCTTCCCTTTAACCACCTTTTTCATTACCCTTCCACGTCCCTTTCCTCCGCGTTTATTTCCTTTCTCCCTTTTGACACTTTTCTCTCCCTTCACGCTTCTTTCCAGCTTTTGATTTCATACTTTCTTTCTTCCTTTGTTGCGACGCGAGTCTCTTGAATTTCGTCCTCCGTGTCTTTGCAAGCAAAGCTTCGCCTTGCCCTCTTCCTAGCTTTGCTTCTTCTTGAACCATTTTATGCGACTTTAGAACCTTTTTATTTCCCTTGCTCGTCGAGTCTTCCTTTCTCCTTTCTCTTGTTTACTGGCAAGCTTTTTGTAATTTCTTTCTTTCGTAATAAGGTGTCTTCTTTCTTGGTTGCGCTTTCTTCTTGCTTGGCTTCTTTCGTTAATTTCTGGCTCGCTTTGGCGGCAGCTCTTCGGTCTTCGGTTCTAAACCTTCGAATTCCTAGCTATCAAATTCCCAAAAAACTACCAAGCGTTCGTTAACAATGTTAATTGAAATATTTTGCGTTAAAAATCAACGCGCGGCTAGGAAACCAATAAACGATTAGGCAGCCATTCGCAGACAATCATCCTCAAAGGGTTAATCGCGTCTTCAACGATGCACCGTTTTTACTTTTCTAATTTATCCCTTTCTTCGTTTCTCTGTAGTCTATTCGGATTCGGGGTTTCCCCGTTTGATCCGACGTCTGCCGTTTCACCGGAACTTGGACTGGTTTCCCCGGCGCCGGCGCCAACTTCCGGATACGAGATTAGTTGCGTAACAGTCATCGGGACTTGGGGATAAGTTATTTAACGGTGTCCCGCGAATCTGTACGCGAGCTGCATTATTTACGCGATAGTTTCGCCGCCTCGCATTCCCGATTCCTGGCGACCGAGGTCGTTGCGCCATTCCGATGACACTGTCTACCCCCGATAATTGACGTTCGCAGACACCGTAAATATTCCACCACTCGCTATACTACCTTTACGTTCAACTATTTTAATTGTTCGATTGGTTTCTGATGTTCTTTTTCGAGGAGTTTCGTAAAATTGCGAAGGAAACGTTGCCTTTGATTTTAATTGTGGAGCTGTAAAGAGGGGATATGATAGGAAAAAGGAAGGGTGTTGCGTTTCGTCCTGGGCCTACTAGAGTGGACTCATCGGTAATGCTACATAGCAGGCCCTGTCTTAGACGTTGGGATATTGGAAGGAAGGTTAAGTAAAAATTGCCAACGATATGTGGAGCTGTGGAGGGGGGATAGGATAGGAAAAAGGAAGGGTGTTGCGTTTCGTCCTGGGCCTGCTAGTGGACTCATCGGTAATGCTACCTAGCAGGCCCTGTCTTTGACGTTGGGATATTGGAAGGAAGGTTAAGTAAAAATTGCCAAAGATATGTGGAGCTGTGGAGGGGGGATAGAATGGGGAAAAAGGAAGGGTGTTGCGTTTCATCCTGGGCCTACTAGAGTGGACTCATCGGTAATGCTACATAGCAGGCCCTGTCTTAGACGTTGGGATATTGGAAGGAAGGTTCAGTAAAAATTGCCAAAGATATGTGGAGCTGTGGAGGGGGGATAGGATAGGAAAAAGGAAGGGTGTTGCGTTTCATCCTGGGCCTACTAGAGTGGACTCATCAGTAATGCTACATAGCAGGCCCTGTCTTAGACGTTGGGATATTGGAAGGAAGGTTCAGTAAAAATTGCCAAAGATATGTGGAGCTGTGGAGGGGGGATAGAATGGAAAAAAGGAAGGGTGTTGCGTTTCATCCTGGGCCTACTAGAGTGGACTCATCGGTAATGCTACATAGCAGGCCCTGTCTTAGACGTTGGGATATTGGAAGGAAGGTTAAGTAAAAATTGCCAACGATATGTGGAGCTGTGGAGGGGGAATAGGATAGGAAAAAGGAAGGGTGTTGTGTTTCGTCCTGGACCTGCTAGTGGACTCATCAGTAAGGCTACCTAGCAGGCTCTGTCTTTGACGTTGGGATATTGGAAGGAAGGTTAAGTAAAAATTGCCAACGATATGTGGAGCTGTGGAGGGGGGATAGGATAGGAAAAAGGAAGGGTGTTGTGTTTCGTCCTGGACCTGCTAGTGGACTCATCAGTAAGGCTACCTAGCAGGCTCTGTCTTTGACGTTGGGATATTGGAAAGAAGGTTAAGTAAACATTGCCAAAGATATGTGGAGCTGTGGAGGGGGGATAGGATAGGAAAAAGGAAGGGTGTTGCGTTTCATCCTGGGCCTACTAGTGTGGACTCATCGGTAATGCTACATAGCAGGCCCTGCCTTAAACACTGGGATATTGTAAGGAAGATTAACCCGTTGCCTTATAATAACGAGTTACACTCGTGGTGTAACCTGTGCGCAAGTTACGATGAGAATACGCTGCATCTTTTCATAAACTTTAATCTACTTAATTTCAACTTGTAAGACTGTAAAATTGAGGACTGCTGAGTTCAAATTAAGTATAACATTTTGGTGTTTTGCCTTCGACTCGATGTTACAGTAGAAAATAACCAACATTCTACCAAATAATCTTCGAAAAATTCGTAACTTAAGAGGTTAAAGGCGGTATATATATGGACGAGGTAGTTGGAGCGAGTACTTTCGAGAAAGCCTATTTCGTATGTCCCTCTAGTGGTGGGTGCAGGAGAGCCGCCACATTAAGGAATCGAATTCTTCCACGTAAGATCTTGTTAAAGGAAATTGATAAACGAATGCAATATATCGTGCATATGTTTCCTTAACCCATTGACTTGCAATGACGCGGCACGAATAATAAATAAGTTTGTTAGAGTTACATTTATACCGTTTGCTATACAGTGTTACATTTATTCCAGTTTCAGTTTCACTTCGGAAGATCAAGGATCGTTAAATACAAATTGCGCGGAGTATTTTTAATATTTCGAAGATATACGAAAACTGTGATCTCTGTTAACCCCTTGGCCTACAATAACGAATCGCATTCGTGCTATGAATTGCAGCACAGATTTAACAAAAACGCATAGTATTGGGGATGAAATCTAATTTGAACCCTAATTTTGGCTTTGCGTTGTAACGTTGAAGATTACCGAATTAACATTACCTACAATATTTAAGTAATTTGTACGTAACACGATAAGCAAGCAGCGATCAACTAACGCTAGTACACATAGATAATAAAATAATCGTAGGGCAAGGGGTTAACGGTAAACGTACGCGTAAGTAGTACAATAGTCCAAAAATTGCAAAGCAAGTGGCTAAACTCTTCAAAAGGTTCGTCAATTTAATGTTCAACGAAAGTTCTCGTGAATCAGCACAATGATTCAACTCGATCAAATAGATTTTATACGATAGCTATAATGTTCGACGCTGTTTCAATGAAACGCAAATAAGTTTACTACGAGTGACGATAATCGGAACATTACAACTTTGTCGTATATTTTCAATGAATTACTATAATAATTAATACGTCGTAACTACGTGAATTACTATAATAATTAACGTACAAAAAGATCGTCATAAATGAAAGAGATGTTAGCTAATGTTCCACTGTAACTTGTAAAGTAATTAACAATAAGCTTAAAGTGGTAGTCGTTGAAATATCTGCTGCTCTATGCCGGTGATTTTTCCGCCGGCCTCTCGTATAAAATCCTGGCTTCTCGAGCCGCGCCAAGAAGGGGATGATTATTTCCTAGCAGCGAGCGTCTCGTCCGCGAAAGTCACACTTTCTTGACCCAGGCGTTCGACGTGTCCCTTTATTCCCGCTGGGAAACCGAGAACTTTTCCCAGGCACAATGCTTTTCACCAGAGAAAAGAGAAGAAAGAAAAAGAATAGGGGGGGGGGGGGGGGGGGAAAAAAAAAGGGGCGCTTGTTCGTTCCTCTCGGCCTCTTTAGGCGGCTTCGTCGCCCGAGTTTCACCGGAAGAAAAAAATACCACCTGCTGGGTTGCTCCTTTTTTTTTTATTTCGCTACACCCACGGGGAAACATCGTATATTTATTCCCCGAGTCATATAAGTCTTCTCGCTTCGGTGCTTTTAAAAAGGCGCGGTGTAACTTAATTTTCGTTTAACAGTTGCATCGTATCGTTGGAAGTAATTCGAAAGCTTGGAAATATAATTAGGCTGAGGATTTTTTTTTATTCAGTGAGCGAAGTGTCGAGGTTTAGTTGGGCGACTATTGGCGACAGGTTATGGATGGGAATATTGGGGATAGGTTAGATGAATATCCGGGATAAATTAGATAAATATTGGGGGTAAATTATAGATGTATATATGGGGGATGAATTGTTATAAATGTTGAAGATATTTGAGAGAAATATTGGGGATAAATTGGATAGATATTGGGGGTAAATTGTAAATGTAAATATCGAGGATAAACTAGGGAAATGTTGGGGATAAATTAGGTAAATATTGGAAATCAATTATACACACGAATATTGGGGTTAAATTATAGATATAAACATTGGGCATAAATTACATAAATATTGAAAATAAATTGGATAAACATTGGGGATAAATTAGATAAATATTAGGGATTAATTACATAAAAATTAGGGACAAATTACATAAACATTGGAGATAAATTATAAATGTAAACATTGGGAATAAATTATAGATGTAATTATTGGAAATAAATTACGTAAATATTGGGAATAAATGACATATATGTTGAGGGTAAATTAGGTAAATATTGGGAATAAATTATACTTACGAATATTGGGGTTAAATTATAGATACAAACATTGGGCATAAATTACATAAATATTGAAAATAAATTGGATAAATATTGGGGATAAATTAGATAAATATTAGGAATTAATTACATAAACATTGGGAACAAATTACATAAACATTGAGGATAAATTATAGATATAAACATTGGGAATAAATTATAGATGTAATTATTGGAAATAAGTTACGTAAATATTGGGAATAAATTACATATATGTTAGGGGTAAATTAAGTAAATATTGAGGATAAATTACACATATTGGGGCTAAATTATAGATACAACTATTGAGGATAGATTATGTAAATATTAGTTATAAGTTACATAAATGTTGGAAATAAATTATAGAAATATTGCAGAGAAATTACATAAGTATCGGGGATAAATTATACGCATAAGTGTTGGGCATAAATTATGTAATTACTGTAGAAAAGCGATACAAATATTGGCAATGAAGGATACGAATATTGAGGATAAATTAGATAAACATTGGTTATCAAATTAGATAAATATAGTGGTTAAATTATGTAAATATTGAGGATAAAATATGGATACGAATATTGCGAATAAATTACACAAATATTGGGGATAAGTTAAATAATTATAGAAAATTAATTATAGATAGAAATATTCGAGACAAATTATACAATTATACAAACGAAGTTAAAATACGTTTAGTCGATGATCCGTGTATTATTTCGATCAACGATCGATCTTCTCTTTCTTCTTCAACTCTTCTTTCTTCGTTATCTAAAGAATTCTTCCCTTTTGAAATTCTTCGAATCCGGAAAGCTCCGTAAGAAAGTGGATAACTAATATACATATACGTTACACCGCACAGAAAATACGATGAACGAGGCACAATTATAATATTTAGAGAGGCGAAACTGGAGGCCGCGTTACGCGAAGTAAGCTGTAATTTATAAACCGTGTTAAGCGAGTAAAGTATTATAAGTACACGCCACGTTTCTCGGTCGTTTTTCACCGGATTGCTCCCGTTTCTCGGCGGTAATTCGCGGTAATTCCCGTGTATCCTGCATGCAACTCTGTCCTCGCAGACAACCGTTCGAGCACCGTTAATCTAAGGCACAATAGCGGATAGGCAGAGACGTTTTCAACGAGATCTGGAGAGCGAGGATCTGTCAGAAGCGTGCAATCGAGTTCGCTGACAGGTGTGCCGGTTCTCTGTGGCCTGACCTCTTCACGTTCGATCGACAGCTGTCTCACGGCGAACCAATAAAACACCGATAAATATTCTCCTTTTTACTCCGCTTATACCAACCGTAATCGTTAACCAAAACACGCCGGTTAATTTCGAAAGGATTAAAAAGGAACGAGTCTCGGAGAATTGCCCATTTTTTTATTTTTAGGGATTGAAACACTCTTCTGCGAATATTTACGGTGCAACATCGGGTTTTAATATTTAAAACGAATTGTACACGATGAAATCCGAATCTCCTTTGATTCGCGACGCATCGATGCGATTCTCTTCGTTGGGAAGAAACGTTTCACGTCGAATTAAATCTTAAGGATTCAAGAATTCGCTTTCTTCTTCGATTAAATTGTCCGGAAAATTTTGGTCGACAACTCTTTTCGTAAAATAATTACTGTGGATTTCATTTTCATTGGTATTGGGGTTATGCTTCCAAATATAGTTTTTATTGAAATGAAATGAAATAAACGTTTAATAAGAGTAAAACTAAATACAAAGCTGGTTGATGTTTCCTTGCTGAGGGAACGCAGTGAAGTGACGAAAATCGCCTGCATGAACGTGCGGCTCGTGTACAACAATGGCCCATGCCATAAAACGACGGTCAGGGAGGGAAAGCAAGAACCAAAGATGCACGTGTGCTAATGTAGAAATTCAGCCTTCGCACGAAATGTGCAAAGGTCAGAAAGCATGCTGTCCCTCGGACACCCAGCTCCAGGTATGCCTATGCCTGCTAGTCTAAGAACGATCAAAATACCCAAACACAATTCAAAGTAAAATCAACAATTGGTTAAGCAACCGTTCTTAACGATTTTTCCGTACGAAACAATTATCGCGTTCATTCTTTCACGAAATTCGTGGGTAAAATATGAAACGCTGCAATAGCGTAACCGATTCGTATCCACTTAATAATTTCCTTTCTTCCGTATCGTAATTTTTGCACGCTATTGCGAGTTGCCGTGACTTTTAGTTGCATTTCGAGCATAAAAATTCACCAGAAATGGGACTCGTTATTAAATAGCAAAGGTTTAATCAAGCTTTGACTGTATTTCAAATTGAAAACATTCGGGTTGCACGCGATCTTTGTTCGTTTTTCTCTGACACCTGATTGATCCCTCCTTTGATTAAAAATAATACTTAGGCGCCTTAATCACCGGGCAAGATGTCTACATTCGCACCGGCTAAGGTGTTCTTCGCAGCTTGCGTTTAATAATTAGGGCAGATGTTCGTTCTTCGTCTAAACGCGTCTATTTCGATTCGAAAACAAAAGCAACGCACAGCTGCCGAATGACTTTCTCCTTTCATTTTCACGAAACGTTTGCATACGTTCTCTAGGATTTTGTACTCGGATAAAAATGCGAAAAACAAGGCTGACTAATTGTAAGTTCCGACTTATGACTGACTAATCGTACGCAGCGGTTTTGATACGCTTATCCGCGTTGAGTCATTCGGTTGATCATTCAACAATCTTTACCTACGAGAATCTCGAATTCCCGTGAAATTTCCGTCTACAAAATTATCGCGAAATTATTTCGATCTCCGCGTCGCCGAGCGACTTATCTCTTGCATTTTTCTACGAATGAAATTCCCAAGATACCAACAAGATGCCAAGGGTCCGCGTTGCCGGCCACTTAAGATAGAAATCTGATCGCCGTTCCCAGAAACTCGGGGCGTTATCTCGAATTTTCCATCGGGTTCGAAGCTAACTGTGATTAGGAAGTCGGCGCGGGATACGCAAGTTTCTAATCGAGCTTATTTAAAAAAAAAAAACAAACGAACACGTCCGAGCGTTCGCTATGACAAACCGAGCGCGTGAACCGCGGAACCAACAGCCGGCGAATGTCCCATATTCGTGAAACCAGTCGAACTGGTGGCCGTTGAAATGTTTCTGCGTTCCGCGCCGCCGATTCTTCCATTTCCCGCGACGCCGATACGCACGATAACGAGCTCCGATCCATCTCGAGCACGATCGAAAGATGCTTTCGGTGATTGAAATTAGCTGCCGTTCGAAATTGCGCCCTTCAAATGTTTCGTTTGCCGAGGGTGCGTTTTCGAGTGAAACGTTGCAATCTTAATTTAGGATAGTTGCAGGATTTATTATTGAAACGATGCTTGTTAATCTTTGCCTGTTTTTTCTTTTAGAAGGGCAAAGGTGTTGGATTCGCGTAAGCATTTTTATAAAAGACGCTTGTGTATGGTTTCTATCCACTATTGTATACTATTCTATATACTTACTATATAGTATACTGTTCTATGTAGTTACTGTATAGGATACTATTCTATATACTTACTGTATAGTATACTATTCTATATACTTACTGTGTAGTATACTATTCTATATACTTGCTATATAGTATACTATTCTACATACTTACTATATAGTATACTATTCTATATGCTTGCTATATAGTATACTATTTTATATAGTTACTGTATAGTATACTATTCTATATACTTGCTATATAGTATACTATTCTATATATTTACTGCATAGTATACTATTCTATATATTTACTGTATAGTATACTATTCTACATACTTACTGTGTAGTATACTATTCTATATACTTGCTATATAGTATACTATTCTACATACTTACTGTATAGTATACTATTCTATATACTTGCTATATAGTATATTATTCTATATAGTTACTGTTTAGTATACTATTCTATATACTTGCTATATAGTATACTATTCTATATACTTGCTATATAGTATACTATTCTATATAGTTACTGTTTAGTATACTATTCTATATATTTACTGCATAGTATACTATTCTATATAATTACTGTATAGTATACTATTCTACATACTTACTGTGTAGTATACTATTCTATATACTTGCTATATAGTATACTATTCTATATAGTTACTGTATAGTATACTATTCTATATACTTTCTGTATAGTATACTATTCTATATAGTTACTGTATAGTATACTATTCTATATAGTTACTGTATAGTATACTATTCTATATACTTACTATATAGTATACTATTCTATATAGTTACTGTATGGTATACTATTCTATATAGTTACTGTATAGTATACTATTCTATATACTTACTTTATAGTGTACTATTACTATATAGTATATTCTATACTATATACTATAATTCTATATTTATCAATCATACATTTACATACCTATATTTTTTCTAAAACGCAATGCCATTTCCGTTATCATTCTTATACGCTACTATACAGCGTAGCAAAACAAAGTATTTAAATATATCATACAAACAAAAAGTTACCTTCACGTAAGAATTAAGAATCTTTTAATTTCTCGGTCAAAATTCTGCTCGGTATATTTCTCCTCGATTTACCATCCAAACGTAATTATGTGACTTTGGCTTTGGCTTTGTACGTTTAGTCGGTTGCTCTCTCCTTTCCCAAGTAACGAAAAAGGGTTAACTCGGTTATCGGACCAGAAGTCGCCTATAATAATGGCGAAAATCCTTGCGGAAATAATCATCGACGGCGGTTCCTCGCGCGCCCTATCGATTAACGCTTCCATTAACGAAATATAGCCACGGGGAGGGTTCGCCGCGAATAGCCTAAATGAATAATTCCACGGGACTCGATCAATGGCTAATGGTCGGAGGACGAAATTTTTGTGGATCTCGGCGCGGGTTACGGGCCGTGAAATATTCACGGGACACACGCGGGCCGTGCGGCGAAGTACATTTTCCATTGGGCTATTAACCGTACGGTGGTGCTCGTTCGTTGCGCCTTTAGCGGCCGAGCAAATTGCCAATAATGTGGACACGTTGGAAAATTCAACGGACGTGAAAAGTCCTCGGCCGTTTCGCGTATACGTACGTACGTAGGAATAATTCATTTAGAAAACGACGATCGGGCCTCGAATTTGCGAGCCCGAAGCTTTTTGTTTACCTTGGCGCTTCGCGAAACTCGCGGCAACCCTTTTATCCGCCCGCAAGCCATCGTTAGCGTATCGCGAATCGCGTTCCCGCGATTTCAGTCTCGCCCTTACTCGCCACTTTTAGAATTTCCGGGGAAATTTGCTTCGCCAGGCGGGTTTTTGATTTTGATTAACTTTGCAATTGCAACGGGACTTGGGAATTGTTTAGTTAACGATAATGGTTGGTAAATATATTGAACCCTTAAGTTTGGAGAACGGATAGAAGGTAGATGCCTTGATTACTGACGCTTTATTCGTTATTATTCGTTATAATTGACACTTTCGTCAATTCGTTTTATTCAATAGCAAATTAACTGAAAGTAGGTTTCTTCGAAACCTACCTGGAATCTTTCCTTAAACCCTTTAATTTCCAAAAGGAGATACTTTCACCAATTACCAAGCTTCAACTCCGCGTATAACAATCTTATGGCCATTGCAATTCTATGTATCCATCCTAAAATTATTATCAACTTCGGGAACCCATTTCAACCCCTTCTATATACTTAAATGAATACTTAAACTCGTCTCTTATCTCGTTACCTTCGATATCTCTCAAGAAACTCTTTACTAATAACTTGAGAAACCTTCGTATCTTAAAAAAAAACTCTGTAACTATATTACGTATTGATACGTCGATTCCTAAACGAGTACACCGCATCGAGAATAAAACAATGTTAATTTGACATCTATACTACTTCGAATAGCTTACTCAGTTCGATTGATCAAACTCAAAGATACTTCTTATGGTTTCGCCGCGTAATCGCGAATTTCCCCCCAATTGCGCGCTGCTACCGAGTTGAAGACGCGAATCTGACCGCGGTTAGTTGTGGTTTTTTTTTCCAGATGCTTCGTCGTCGAACGAAGCGGTGCACCTCCAGCAGCGTCTGAGAAGTCTGAGCACGGAACTGGTGACCCTGAGGAATCGGTTGCACGTGAACCAGCCGCCGAACGGTTCAGGGCCGAACAGCGGCGCGTCGGCGCCTCTTTCGAAGAGCCCGGAAAAAGGCGGCGTACCGTCGTCCCCAGCGCCGGCGGTTCCGCCGAGGACCACGTTACCACTTTCTGGCACGCTACCCCACGGCCTTGGTCATCCTTCGGGCCACACATTGACGGCATCCGCGATCGTTCATCCGCACGTCAATCACGCCGCTGCGAACACGCTCGGCCACAACTCCACCGCGGCTAATAATTTAATATCCGGTTAGTATACCGCGTACCGTGCAAATTGTGCGCGTAGCGTTTCTCGAAAAACACTTTACAGGCGGTCCGCGTTGGAGTTTACGCGGAGATTGCGAATATTGGAAGCTTCGAAGCTGACTCTACTTTGGTGTTATTTGAATCGGGTGATGATAGGTGTTTTTATTTGTTTTTTTCTTTTTGAGATATTTAGGTTGCAGTTTAGGTTAAAGAAGACGCTACGAGGAGTGTTGCAAAGTAGGTAGCTTTATAGTAGGAGTCTCAGAGAAATTCTTTGCGCAAAGGAATTAATTGGGAAAGGGGTGGTTTTGGGAAATAACTGATGTAGGTGCTATTGGGTGCTATTGGATGCAGAAGATAGATATTTTGTTGAGAATTAGGTTCAGTTTAGGTTAAAGAAGACGCTACGAAGAGTATTACAAAGTTAGCTTTATTGTAGGAGTCTCAGAGATATTCTTTACGCAAAGGAATCAATTAGAAAAGGGTGGTTTTGGAAAATAACTGATTTGGGTGCTATTAGATGCAGAAAGTAGGTATTTCGGAGAGATTTAGGTTCAGTTTAGGTTAAAGAAGACGCTACGAAGAGTATTACAATGGTAGCTTTATAGTAGGAGTCTCAGAGATATTCTTTACGCAAAGGAATCAATTAGAAAAGGGTGGCTTTGGGATATAACTGATTTGGGTGCTATTAGATACAGAAAGTAGGTATTTTGGAGAGATTTAGGTTGAGTTTAGGTTAAAGAAGATGCTACGAAGAGTATTACAAAGTTAGCTTTATAGTAACATTCTCAGAGAAACTCTTTACGCAAAGAAATTAATTGGAAAAGGGGTGGTTTTGAGAAATAACTGATTTGGGTGCTATTAGCTGCAGAAGATAGATATTTTAGAGAGATTTAGGTTGAGTTTAGGTTAAAGAGGACGCTACGAAGAGTATTACAATGGTAGCTTTATAGTAGGATTCTCAGAGAAACTCTTTACGCAAAGGAATCAATTAGAAAAGGGTGGTTTTGAGAAATAACTGATTTGGGTGCTATTAGATACAGAAAATAGGTATTTCGGAGAGATTTAGGTTGAGTTTAGGTTAAAGAAAACACTACGAATAGTGTTGCAAAGGTATCTTTATATTAGGATTCTCAAAGAATTTTTCTGTGCAAAGGAAATCATTGTAAAAGGGTGGTTTTGGGAAATAACTGATGTGGGTGCTATTGGATGCTATTAGATGCAGAATATAGATATTTTAGAGAGATTTAGGTTGAATTTAAGTTAAAGATCGCACTATGAAGGCTATTACAACGGTAACTTTATAGTAGGATTCTTACAGAATTTTTCTACAATGAATAAAACGATTTGCAAAAGGGTAGCTTTAGAGATTAACAGATATGGATGCTATTGGTTGCAGATCGAGTTAGATATCTTCTAGAAATGTGGATTGAGCTTAAAAAGCGACACTGCGAAGGGTGTTGCGTAGCTTTAAGATTCGCAAAGAAATTCTCTATCGTATGGTAAACGATTACAAAATGGTGGTTTTACATTCCGAAGTATAAATTGAAGCTTTCGGATACTGGTGGATTTCCGAAGAATTTCGATTCCGTTTAAAGATAACTACGAAAGGTGTTGCAAACATATACTAGCTTCAAAATTCCCGTAAAAAATTGTCTACCTAAGAGAAACAATTGCAGAAGGGTGGTTTTGGAATCCGAAGTATAAATTGAAGCTTTATGTGCTATTAGATACTTTTGGGCTTGTTAGGTACTCTAACTTATCCCTTTTCACAAACTAAAACACATTTGCTATAAATTTCACGATTATACCGCAGCGGAACCTAAAAAAAAAAGAAAAATACTTTGAGGATCTCCTAAAGAAGATTTCTTCGCCCTGCTTTGATCTTACCGCCGAAACCGAATAGCAATTGGTCCACGTATACTTCTATCATTCGCCATGTTTATCGCGTCCAATGGAAAATTTTCCCCGGAATTTACGTAACTCGGGAAAGGGGCGGTACAGCGGTGGAGATCGAGGTCTAGCGATTATCGCAGATTGAAACGGATCACTCTGCATCGTTCGTCGCGCGAGTGTGCATCGGAACACGCGGACATCCATCCAGTCCGTTTCGAGCTCGTTAATATTTAAATGACGCGTAATATGGTCATTAGGTTAATTCGCGATACGCTAGAGCGGCGTGGAGCGATCGCAGCTTTTTCATCCGCGGCGAAAGGAGGGCGGGAGGGAGGAGGGCTGTTTTAAATAACTGGGAGCGAAACGCTGGCCGCGAAATCATCGAAACGTTAAACGCGACTGTTTACAATGCCGCCAATTCCCCACCGATTCGGCAACGTTTTATGATTTATTTACCATTTCTGCGGTCCCGGATTCCGGATTTCGACCAGGGGGCTACTTCCTTCTATTTTTTTTCCATTTTTTTGCCCTCTATCCACTCGGTTTCGAAACAGTGGGGGGAAAAAAATATCCAAATATTGCGGTTTATTCGAACGCGGCGAGCCCTTGGCGAGTATTTCCAACCCCGAGGAGGGATGGAAATGTTTACGCTTTTTGCCCGTAGCTTGTGGCGCCTCGATATACGTTATCTGATTTCAAAATTGCGCGTCGATGCGGCTGAACGCCGCACGGTTTCGGCTACTCTCGAGCTGTTCCCCTTTTCACTTTGCTTTGAATCGTGAACAGATTTTCGGGAATATTCGAATGCGTAGCGAGGAAAATTTGGCGCTTGGCAATTTTTGTAACTTTGGTCAACTGGTTCGCTCGTCGGGGCAAACGAATGGTGGATTATTTGCAATGAAATTTAACGCGAAACTCGAGTTCGGCGGAAAATTACGCGGGTAATTCTGGCAACGCTAACGAAACCCAAAAGATTGAATTTGATATTGAAGAAACTAGGAAGGTAAATTAGAAAAAGTTCGAGTTTCTTCGATACCTAAATTCTCTAAATTGTCGCGGGACGTGAGATTGAATTAAATTTATTTGCACAAAGATTGTAGGTAGCATTTCACCTTTTACTTTCAATAGAAGTAGAGGTTTCTGATTTTTTCATACGGCGAAAGAATTTCGAAAGATATTGTAAACAACTTCGACATCCATTTTCTTCAATTGCATTACGTAATTTAACTTAGGTGTGTATAAAATCAGTAAATAAGAATGAACTATCAATGTCCATTTCTATTCTACCAAATTGACCATTAAACGAAGTTGAATTAATATAAAACCGATTACAGTTATCATCCCTCATTATCCAACAGCTAAAATTAATTCCACTCAGAGCATAATTAAATTTGCCACGCCTTATTGTTTCATTTGTCAGCTGAATATTAACCCTTTGCGGACGAGAAGTAATAACACTTGCGTGAGTACTTTAGTTTTGAATTCCACGACTTTGAGTTTTCACGCTTTTTAATTCGAAACCATTTCATTTCCAACGATTTCAAATGTTTATTATTACGTTAAGTATTCATTGCATTAAGTTCTGTGCTTTAAATGTCGACATGGGTTCGGAAAGCCAAAAAATGATTAGGCGACTATTTGTTAATAGTAAAGGGTTAACCCTTTGCGGACGAGTGTCAGCAAATATCCGCCGAAACCATTTCGATTATCTGGATAAATGTCGATTTTCAAAGCAAGAAATTTCAATTAGTAGAAGCACTTTCGATAATAATTGAACGAAAATTCGTCAAGTGTTATTAAATTCTATCCGTAGTGAACCCATAATTGAATGGAAATTTAAGTGTTATTTTTTTCACGTCCGCAAAGGGTTAAAGATGAAAGATTATCGTTCGAACGATGTTTTACACGATAGTCTGCCGTAGTTATTTGACTTTCGATAACGATAGAGATTATTATGAGAGTCGGCGACGTTTTTGGATAGATTTGGACACACCGAAGCGGCACAATGGGATCCCGGACGACGGTATAGTGTCATGCGTGACCGCGTTAGGATGTTTACGTTCGCCACCGATCTCGAGCATCATCGCGGACGTGAAGAACGCGAAGAGCAATCAGGGCCAGCATCGATGTCTCCCGAAAACCACCGCAGCTTCTTCTGGACTCGCCACATCCACGGCCTTGGACGACCTAATTCATCTTCCTGGGCCACTGACGGAGGACGCGGTGCTCAAGTGTCTGCAGGCCCGTTTCTGTGCCAAACAATACCACGTGAGCATTTTTATTGGCGACGCTAATATTAAAGATATTAATCAATCTCCAAATCCTCCAATTAAAAAAGGTATTACTATGTTAAGAATTATTAAAAAAGCATCTCTCTTAACCCTTTCATATTGGAGCAGTGTGCGTTTCTGATATTCCTCCCTTTACGTTGCTGCAGAGAAATAATTGCACCACTAATTATCAAAGAGTAACTTTGAAAGTAATTACCAGAGTATTTAGAGGCTTGCGTTACGTAACTGGTGCTGTGCTTTTGTGCTCCATTTGATGGAACACATTTGATGGTGTTACAATGTTCTCTTATTATTATCGATACGTGTAATCAATATAGACATTTTTGTATCGCCAAAGGGTTCATTTGTATCACAGAATTATGGAAGCTTTTTCCTTAATTCTCGGTTTTACCTAAAGCCACTTGTCATAATCATAATCAAACTACCATAATCACCTGCATAATTGGTACTTCTTTCGTTAGTTGTCGAACTATTGCAATGCAATTTAATTCCACGTTAAGTTTTTATTTACCAGTGATCGTTATCAAAGAATTAGTAGCTTTCTTCCATTATTTATAGCATTGTTATCCACTGTTTATAGCGTTTGATTTTGATCAAGATTTTTCTATTAGTCATACGACGAAATGTTCATCGTAAAAAATCTGCTACGCATTTTTAAGGAATAAAACAAATTGCTAAGCATACTTCACGAATAGTTAGAAAGTATAACAGTGAATTTTGTTTCTGTAATCTTTCTACCATCTGTGCTTTTCACTTTTCTTCTAACCAATGATTTTGTTTTGTTCAGATCCCATATTAGAACTCGACAAATGCCGCAATAGCAGTAAGATATGCTTGCGTTATTTTTCACGCAAGTAAATACGTATCTTGGTTACGATTCGTGCGGAATTTTTATAGAAAACGCACTTGGAACACTTTTGCACTCGATGCCACGTACGCGTCGCGTATGTAACGATGTTAGATTGTTCGCGGTGTTTAGTTGCGAGCTCGGTATCAGTAGCTAATCTGACGTTTCGATCATTGACACGAATTTCACGTAATCGACCCGCACATTCTTCGGCCTGCGCCAATTCAATTGGGCGGTGCATCAATCACTCGAGGCCTCGATAGTGACGACAGGACACGATAAGTTCGCCCCGCTTCTAATTGAGATGAATGCCCCATTCACAGAGATATCCCTCGACCATTTAACGACGTTCCATCAGTTTCTAAAATCGTTCGCAAGAAGTATCCGCGCTCCCAATACCTGTAACATCGATATTTAGAATATCCAAGGCTTCGCGTTTTCGTAACTTTAATCTTATGTTTCCAACGATTCCTATTCTAAAGCTCGGAATTTGAACGCTTCGAATGTTAAAGCTCGGAATTTGAACGCTTCGTATTCCAAAGCTCGGAATTTTAACGATTCCTATTCTAAAGCTCGGAATTTGAACGCTTCGAATTTTAAAGCTCGGAATTTGAACGCTTCGAATGTTAAAGCTCGGAATTTGAACGCTTCGAATGTTAAAGCTCGGGATTTGAACGCTTCGAATGTTAAAGCTCGGAATTTGAACGCTTCGAATGTTAAAGCTCGGAATTTGAACGCTTCGAATGTTAAAGCTCGGAATTTGAACGCTTCGAATGTTAAAGCTCGGGATTTGAACGCTTCGAATTTTAAAGCTCGGGATTTGAACGCTTCGAATGTTAAAGCTCGGAATTTGAACGCTTCGAATTTTAAAGCTCGGAATTTTAACGCTTCGAATGTTAAAGCTCGGAATTTGAACGCTTCGTATTCCAAAGCTCGGAATTTTAACGATTTCTATTCTAAAGCTCGGAATTTGAACGCTTCGAATTCTAAAGCTCGGAATTTAAACGCTTCGAATTTTAAAGCTCGGAATTTGAACGCTTCGAATTCTAAAGCTCGGAATTTGAACGCTTCGAATGTTAAAGCTCGGGATTTGAACTCTTCGAATTTTAAAGCTCGGGATTTGAACGCTTCGAATTTTAAAGCTCGGAATTTGAACGCTTCGAATTTTAAAGCTTGCGATTTGAACGCTTCGAATTTTGGACATTTTGTATTCGTAAATTATGGAATATCGCAAGCTTGGAATATTCAATGTTTTCAATCTTCGAGCCCTCTAATCTTCAACGCTTTCAAATTATTCAACGTCCAGAATTCTAAGGGCTGCATATTGTGAAATCTTCAAATTTTTAACCTCATCAACTTTCGCGTCTGTAAATTTCCAAAGCCTCTAATATTCGACGCTTCTACAAGTAGCTATTTTAACCCCTTTGGGAATGAATGATTTTTTAACACAATAATACAGTAATCAACAGTTTAATTTACTTCGATACAATGACACGATAATAATCAACCCTTTAACTTACTTTAACACAATGACACGATAATAATCAACCATTTAACTTACTTTAATACAATAACACAATAATAATCCAGCCTTTAATTAACTTCGACACAATAACACGATAATAATCAACCCTTTAATTTACTTTGACGCAATCACACAATAATAATCCACACTTTAATTTACTATAACACAATAACATGTTAATAATCAACCCTTTAACTTACTTTAATACAATAACACAATAATAATCCAGCCTTTAATTTACTTTAGAACAATCACACAATAATAGTCAACTCTTTAATTAACTTCAACACAATAACACGATAATAATCAACCATTGAATTTACTTTAACGCAATCACACAATAATAATCCACTCTTTTATTTACTTTGACGCAATCACGCAATAATAATCCACTCTTTAATTAACTTCAACACAATAACACGATAATAATCAACCCTTTAACTTACTTTAATACAATAACACGATAATAATCCACTCTCTAATTTACTTTGACGCAATCACACGATAATAATCCACTCTTTAATTTACTTTAACACAATCACGCAATAATAATCAACTCTTTAATTAACTTCAACACAATAACACGATAATAATCAACCCTTTAACTTACTTTAATACAATAACACAATAATAATCCAGCCTTTAATTTACTTTAGAACAATCACACAATAATAG
Source organism: Eucera pruinosa (assembly GCA_028830335.1). Taxonomy (NCBI): domain Eukaryota; kingdom Metazoa; phylum Arthropoda; class Insecta; order Hymenoptera; family Apidae; genus Eucera; species Eucera pruinosa. The sequence continues at coordinate 13,588,078 of JAMYCR010000015.1, read as the reverse complement.
TCAACTCTTTAATTAACTTCAACACAATAACACGATAATAATCAACCCTTTAACTTACTTTAATACAATAACACAATAATAATCCAGCCTTTAATTTACTTTAACACATTCACACAATAATAATCCACTCTTTAATTAACTTCAACACAATAACACGATAATAAACAACCCTTTAATTTACTTTAATACAATAACACAATAATAATCCAGCCTTTAATTTACTTTAGAACAATCACACAATAATAGTCAACTCTTTAATTAACTTCAACACAATAACACGATAATAATCAACCCTTTAACTTACTTTAATACAATAACACAATAATAATCCAGCCTTTAATTTACTTTAGAACAATCACACAATAATAGTCAACTCTTTAATTAACTTCAACACAATAACACGATAATAAACAACCCTTTAATTTACTTTAATACAATAACACAATAATAATCCAGCCTTTAATTTACTTTAACACATTCACACAATAATAATCCACTCTTTAATTAACTTCAACACAATAACACGATAATAAACAACCCTTTAATTTACTTTAATACAATAACACAATAATAATCCAGCCTTTAATTTACTTTAACACATTCACACAATAATAATCCACTCTTTAATTAACTTCAACACAATAACACGATAATAATCAACCCTTTAATATACTTTAGCACATTCACACAATAATAATCAACCATTTCATTTTCTGTAATACAATAACACAATAATTATCAACCCTTTACTTTACTTCCATACAATAACACTATTATCAACACTTTAATTTATTTTAACACAACAACAGAATAATAATGAATCTTTTAATTAATTTCAACACAATAAAACGATAATAATCAACCCTTTAACTTACTTTAATACAACCACACGATAATAATCAACTCTTGAATTTCCTTTAAAACAATAACAGGATAATTAACCGTGTTTACTTACTTCAGCACGGTAATACGATTACTGGCCGCGTTAATTTCCGAATTCTTTCTCACCGAAGCGAAAGATACGCGCGCGATTAGCCAGGAAAGGGTCGAGGAACGCGGTTGAAAATTATTCTAGCTTCCCCGAAGTCGTTATCCTTCCCGATTATGGTTAGCCGGTTTTTCATCCCGCCCGGCGATTGTCCAATTTAACAAGCCGGCAAAGTGTATCCCTTAAGAGATATAGTCGCGCTCGAAGGAGAAATCAAGAGTTTCGCAATAGGTCGTTGAGATGAAACCGAGGTGAAAGAAAGGGAACGCCTCGGGTGAAAAACTATCCGTTTGATGGTGTTGCTGGAAATCGCTCGCTCTTTGATTGGACCTGATGATGGCTGCAAAAAGCTTCCCGTTTCCGGTCCCGTACGCAATTAGCTTCCCTTAAGAACCAGTTCATAATCTTCGCCCCCCCCCCCCCTATATCTGCTATCACTGACACGCTTCTTCTTATCTTTCCTATTTACTCGTTTATATTTTCATCCCGTTCGTTCATTGGCATGCAAATAACTATACAACGATTTGATAGAATTATCAAAGCTTGGTCGTTTCGATTTTCTGACGAATTTTAAATACTCTACGCTGGGCTCGCGAATAATAGACGATTCTTTGGGTTATCGAATAGATTATCGTTATAATTAGGCTGTGGATTTTTGGGATTATTGGGAGATTTAACCGTGGTTAAATTTACAGGATGAATATAATAGGACAAATATACGAGATATAAATGGTAAAGTTTCCGTTAGTATATTTAGTGGGTGGATATTGTTGAAGTGAAACATTTCGCTGTAATGCGTAGAAAACTGCACATCTGGAAATATTGGCAGAAGCGAGTTCTGTTAGAGCTTGACCATGGAACGTCGGCTAATTAGGGTTTCGGGATGCCTGCGAACACCCCAGCTATGAATGTACAATACAAAACTGTCGCCACGTTTTGTAAGCAGTTCTAATCGTGCGCCCGTCTTATAAACATCACCGATGCTTCTTCCACCGTATTCAATATAATTATTTACCAACTCTATTCCACACGAGTCGATTATTTAATATAACCCTTCAACAGATATAACTTCCATTAATGTTCCACTCTCCCGTATGCGTTTTGAAAAATACGAATTTGCATACAGATCCGCGGCCTGATTATAATTTTATTAAACAATGTTTACGTCAGTATATCGATTGTAATTAGTAAAGGTGGCAAACATTAACCCTTTACAATCGAAACTATTTTTAATAATACGACACGACAGCAGCTCCATTACGTTTCTCTGATTATTGCGAGAACTTAATAAGTTACTTATTTTGGAAAGGAGAAATTTGCCTTGATTTCAGAGGTAATGACAATTGAATTGTTAACATAGAATTGAAGAAACGCGAACCTTAACTTTTGATACAATTTACGAATGTGTATCCATAGCGGAGCTAACCGAGTGCAAAGGGTTAATGTTAAAAACAAATGTTTTTCACGACATATAAATCAAATCTTGTTACGCGTTTATCTTCCAATCATTCTATTAGCATACAACTCATATTTCGTGTTTAGTATAATCTTGATTCCTAAAGTAACCATCCGAAACCTTTGCTTTTTTACTGAATCCGAATTTCAGTTTGAAATTCACGATATTTCCAGTAAATCAGTGATCAATTCCGTGCTTAAAATTGAAGTCAATGTCGATGGTAAACGTTTAACACGGGTTGGAATATCGAAAAGGATCTAAGCTGGATCATACGAGACTCGAAAGCTCGAAGCATAGGGGAATCGAGGCGAGCATCAGAGGCCAGGGCCCCGACGCGACGCGACGCGGGACCGGTTCTCTCTCCCCACTCGGCTTTCGGGCGTTTTTCACCTTTTTGTTCCTCCTGTACAGTGTTGCTTTCTCTAGGTGGGCTTCTAATAGCAACCTAACCCGCCAAAGACTCGCCGCTCGTTCCTTGCTCCACCAGCCTTGCTTATTCTCCCTCCTTTCATCCCGCGTTCCAACTTACAACTTCCCCTTTCCTTCACGCGAACTTGCAAACTGATTTCAGAAGAATTAGGATGCTTATACTTCGGCTATTTTCTATGGGAATGCGTGAAATTAATCCCTTGGCAAATATTATACCTTATTTTATTGTTCCAGCTTCAATTTATTATTTATCAAGTAGGAATGTCCTCGAGTTATAACGTTTAACGTATTTCTTTTGCTTTTTTTACTGTTGTTAATGAACGCAACGGGCAACAGGCTAGTTAATAAACGAATAATAATAATAATAATGACGTCGCTCGTGATAAAGATTATGTTTAACCATTTCAGTGTTACGATACGTATGCGATCAATTTGAAATACGATTCATAGGATTTATATGTTCCAGTCTTTTAACCCTTTCAGGTACATGATTCGTTTTTGTAATTTTAGAATTTCTAAGTGGATTTAAAAAGATTCCACCGCGCAAGTTGGGTGTAAAAAAGGAAGTAAGATATTTTCCATACTACTGTGCTTCAAAGGGTTAAAGCACAATTAAGGAACAATTGCTACAAAATGTTCGCCAGATATGGATTTAGAAGCGTTGCGATTACTGATAAAGGTGACCACGTATGCGCGTACACATCGTTCGTAAAATAAATCCGGAAACGCGTTGATTTCACAAAATTGCTTAACACTCAAAGGGTTAGCAAATCTGTCCATAATCCGTGCCACGAGTATAACTTTGTAAGCCAAAGGGTTAATACTATGCGGTCCTAAAGCTAATTAACAACTTTTGCAAGACACTCTGTGCATCTTTCCATAATTCCACGCGTCGTATACTTCTTTGCAAGTTTAAATTTCCCCAATTGCATGAATATGAGAAGTCTATCAATAACAAAGACAAGACAGATGTTGATTGGTATTATCTCGATGCAATCAGCCTTCGCAAGTATACTTTAAATCTTTTCCTAATCCCACGCGTCGTATACTTCTTCGCAAAGTTTAAATTTCCCCAATTGCATAAATATTAGAAGTCTATCAATAACAAAGACAAGACAGATCTTGTTTAGTTTTATTTTCATGTAATCAGCCTTCGCAAGTATACTTTAAATCTTTCCCTAATTCCACGCGTCGTATACTTCTTCGCAAGTTTAAATTTCCCCAATTGCATAAACATTAGAAGTCTATTAATAACAAAGACAAGACAGTTGTTTGGTATTATCTCGATATAATCAGCCGTCGCAAGTATCCTTTAAATCTTTCCCTAATTCCACGCGTCGTATACTTCTTTGCAAGTTTAAATTTCCCCCAATTGCATGAATAATGGAAGTCTATCAATAACAAAGACAAGACAGATCTTGTTTAGTTTTATTTTTATGTAATCAGCTTTCGCAAGGATACTTTAAATCTTTTCCTAATTCCACGCATCGTATACTTCTTCGCACGTTTAAATTTCCCCCAATTGCGTGAATATTAGAAGTCTATTAATAACAAACATAAGACAGTTGTTTGGTATTATTTCGATGTAATCAGCCTTCGCAAGTATACTTTAAATCTTTCCCTAATCCCACGCGTCGTATACTTCTTCGCACGTTTAAATTTCCCCCAATTGCGTAAATATTAGAAGTCTATCAATAACAAAGACAAGACAGTTGTTTGGTATTATTTCGATGTAATCAGCTTTCGCAAGTATCCTTTAAATCTTTCCCTAATCCCACGCGTCGTATACTTCTTCGCAAGTTTAAATTTCCCCAATTGCATAAATATTAGAAGTCTATCAATAACAAAGACAAGACAGATGTTGATTGATATTATCTCGATGTAAGTAGCCTTCGCAAGCATCCTTTAAATCTTTCCCTAATTCCACGCGTCGTATACTTCTTCGCAAAGTTTAAATTTCCCCCAATTGCATAAATATTAGCAGTCTATCAATAACAAAGACAAGACAGATGTTGATTGGTATTATCTCGATGTAATCAGCCGAGATGATCGAGGCACGATCAATCTTCTCGAAGGCTCGTACGCGAGGAAGCCTTTAAGCAACCCATATAATCCACGCGTCCGATATGCAATAGCGATGCAAAAAGCTGCCGCGACTGGTCTATAAGATGGAAAAACTAGCCTCGTTTCGCGTGGTATCCGACGAGCGGCTTATTCGAACGTCCGCGCGAGAAGCTTTGAGGGACGACGCACCGACAATTGATCGAAGCGGATAATCGAATCGCGGTTTCAGACGAACGTGGGACCCATACTGGTCTGTATCAATCCATATACGGACGTCGGCAATCCATTGACCTTAACGAGTACCAGGGCCGTACCTTTGGCGCCCCAGCTGAACAAAGTCGTTCAGGAGGCCGTGCGACAGCAGTCCGAAACTGGATACCCCCAGGCCATCATTCTTTCCGGTACAAAAATACCTCTCGACACGAGTTCGATCGTTCAATTATTGACGAACTTATCGGACCACTGCTTCCCCTACGATTTCGACGAGTTTCAACCCTTAACTATTCTATGCCCAAACCTTGGCTTCTTTTTTTTATGATTAGCGTAAAGTGAGAAAAAGATACATATGTCTTGACTATATCGACGATTATGGGAGTCGTAAGTAGTCTGTATATGTATATTATAAATTGTTTAATGTAACTGAATTAATAGCATTGTGGAGAGGATTCGTTGAAATATAGAAATCATTAGTGGAAGAGGAAATTACATGGTTGCCGAAGGGTTCATTATTACAGGCACTGAAAGTTACGTAATTAATTACGTAACGTTACTTAAAATATCGATAGAGTTAATACGATCACGGCTACCCGTGAATGAAACCATTCTAACCATTTATTTTATTATCGTCGAATAAATCGACGAAGCACAAAGTTCCAACTAAATGGAATAATCACGTTCGCTTGAACATTTAAACGCTCGCTTCGATTCAAACTATCGTACCAGTATCCACCTTATTGTAATGTAATTTTATCTCCTATAGTTATCTCTAAATTTCGCCTCTTTACTTTTATCAATTTTATTTATACACCCTCTCCGTTAAACGAGTAAGTAAATAAAGTGAACCTGGTTTTGGATATCTTTCGTGTGCAAATGGTTGATACTTTCACACGGCCAGTGGTATTTGAATCTCGTCAAAGTTAAAGAGGAAACGGTGCACCGATAAGTTCGTCGAATCACTTTGCACCGATTAAACGAACGATTGCGACGCAGGAACGAGTGGTTCGGGAAAGACGTACGCCTCCATGCTGTTACTTAGGCAGCTGTTCGACGTGGCTGGTGGTGGTCCAGAAACGGATGCCTTCAAGCATTTGGCGGCGGCCTTCACGGTACTCAGGTCTCTCGGATCCGCGAAGACCGCCACCAACTCGGAGAGCTCTAGAATAGTATGTGTGCCATCCTTTTTTTTCTCTTCCGCATTTATACGATTCGGTGTTGTATTTTTGCAAAAAAAAAAGGGAGTAGAGTCGGAGAGATTCGAATGTTTCCCCAGGGTCACTTTATCGAAGTCCAGGTCACCGATGGCGCTCTGTACAGAACGAAGATTCATTGCTATTTCCTCGACCAAACGCGAGTCATCAGGCCTCTGCCGGACGAAAAAAACTATCATATATTTTACCAAATGTTGGCTGGCTTGTCGCACGAGGAACGAGGTACGCAACTGTACGATACTCGCGTAAGAGAATCGAATTCCGCTTGCGCGGGATTATTACGTTGTTTATTTCTGTTCGACAGTTAAGCTTAATTTGGAGGGCTACAACTTGAAGAACCTGAGGTATCTGCAGCACGGCGACACCAGGCAAGACGAAGCTGAGGACGCTATTAGGTTTCAAGCTTGGAAGGCCTGTTTAGGTATGCTTTGGGCCTCGTGTCTTCCGTAAGATTGCCAAACCTCAGTAAAGTAGTTCATTGTCGAAACCAAAACGTGACACGACTGTTCGGATAATCAATATTTTCCGATAATCTAGTACGTGTTTTAGCGTGGAAGAAGTTCGTTTATTCTGACGGACGTGTGTCACATAGCTGACATTGTACAAATATAAACAGCTCCGAATTAATTTAGCAATCTTCTTCTCCTGATTTTTTTCGATCTCTAACTTATTCTTTGCAACATTTTCATTTAACTAATCGTACTTTCCGACTAGACTTTTCTTTCCTACTTGCTCGACGACATTCTTCCGATAATAATATAATTTCGATAATTTTCCGATAATTTCTATTTCGTTAATCAACTTTGCACCGTTCGATATTAAAATATCGCTGCAATAACAATACGTATATTTCTGTACAAAAAGAGCTACTCGCCTTCTAACAGAAACCAGCTGCCATATAACGGTAACAACAACGAGGACGCAACCCAAATCGAAAACCTAAAGGACGAAACGAATCTCCAGCAGCATCGTACTAAAATATAAACAATAAAAAGACGAATGAATTGCACCCGACGAAGAGAAGCTTTTCGCGCGTCCCACTGCGAAATAAATTCCCCACCGCTTCCACCTGCGATAACGTAAAAACTAATTGTCCGCAGGCGTGTTAGGTATTCCATTCCTGGACGTGGTGCGAGTTTTAGCGGCGGTGTTAATCCTGGGCAACGTCGGTTTCACGGATCGTCCAGGTGTAGAGGTCGGCGTGATTGGGGAGAACGAATTAGCTTCCGTGGCGGCACTTTTAGGCGTTCCACCGCCGGCATTGTTGAGAGGGCTCACATCGAGGACGCACAATGCTCGTGGCCAGCTGGTGAAATCAGTCTGCGACGCGAATATGGTACTGTTTAACTTATTCCGTGTAATCTGCGCCGTAATAGCGGCCCAACGTTCGGAGCGGAACCATGTTGAAGGGTGTTTGTTTATGCAGTCTAACATGACCAGGGACTCGTTGGCCAAAGCTCTGTACTGTCGTACCGTGGCTACGATCGTCAGGAGGGCCAACAGCCTGAAGAGATTAGGCTCTACCCTTGGTACCTTGTCCTCCGACTCGAACGAGTCTGTTCATAATCAAGCCGAGGTAACCAGCCAACACGCCTCCACCATTGGAAGCTCCGCAGGTATACAGGATATTGTGTTTCTCGGTGGAATCATCGTCCACGTTTGTTGCTTCGCGTTAAATAATCTTACGTATTCTCTGCACTTATTTAATTCAATCCGTTGTTGATCGATTAACGGGTAAATGTAAGATTAAACGCGAGCGACCTTACAGTAATGCAAAATACGCGATAAGGTTGCGTGGCTGAAACGTGCAAATGAAATAGAACAATTTGTTAGATCGTTGAAATTATCCACATCGGAAGGGATGCTATGATATTGATAAAAGTATGATTAAATATCTGCTATACTATTTTGTTCGCAATGTTAAGTGAATCACAAATTGTTCGCGTATTCACCAATTCCTCGTTAGTTACTTTATTTTCTTACCCTCTGCTTGCGCGAACTCATATTCCATTCTTTGAAACAATTTCGCTACTCAACTTCTCCGATGTGGCTTTCAATTCCGTTTTATTTCAATCGATTTATTCAACATTTACAGCGGCTCAAATTCCGTATTAATTTCAACGATTAAGAATCGACGCGTGCCAAATTCTCTCGATACATTTGTACGATTCGAACGCGTCTGAATTGTTGCAACAAACGAGGGACCGTTACATTGTCGATTATCGCTGTGCTGCCTTACCTCGAAACTCGTTCTTTTCTCATATGAAACCGATCACTCGTGTCACGTGCAGGCGGTACCGGTTCGAGGAGCATGACCGCGCTGAACAACGCGGTGCGACACGCGACCGACGGGTTCATCGGGATCCTGGACATGTTCGGGTTCGAGGACCCGAAACCGAGCCAACTGGAACACCTGTGCATCAACCTGTGCGCGGAGACGATGCAACACTTCTATAACACGCACATATTCAAGAGTTCCATCGAAAGTTGCCGAGACGAGGGCATCCGATGCGACGTGGAAGTCGACTACGTCGATAACGTTCCTTGTATCGATCTCATCTCCTCTTTGGTGAGTTTTGCACCATTCTTTTGCGTCCCGTAAACCGACGCATAAACTACGTTTCGCGAAAACGTGGATAAACACGTAACGAATTAAGTCGCTCGCAATTAATTGACGCGTAAGCTATTAATTAGTTCAATCGTGGCTTCGTTTAACCCTTTGCGGACGAGCGTCGACAAATAGTCGCCTAATCGTTTTTTGGCTTTCCAAACCCATGTCGACTATTAAAGCACAAAACTCAATGCAATGAATACTTAACGTAATAATAAACATTTGAAATCGTTGGAAATTAAATGGTTTCGAACTGAAAAGCGTGAAAACTCAAAGTCGTGGAATTAAAAAATAAAGAACTCTCACAAGTGTTACTACTTCTCGTCCGCAAAGGGTTAATAATATATTTCGTCGTCCAATATATTTCGCATTGTGTTTCGCAGTATTTTTTTAAATATTCAAAGCGTAGAGCTCGATGTACCTTAATTTAGTTATTCTAGATCGATTTAAGAGAAGCATTGAAGGTGCAAGTATAAAGCTAGGTATAACGCGGAGGATTTTTATGATTTTACAGAGAACAGGGCTGTTGAGCATGCTAGACGTTGAATGTTCGATACGCGGCACCGCTGAGAGTTACGTGGCCAAAGTGAAGGTGCAACACAAGCAAAATCCGCGATTATTCGAGCCTAGAACCGTGGATTGCAGGTCCTTTGGAATCCAACACTTTGCTGGCAGAGTCACCTACGACGCGTCCGATTTCCTAGGTTCGTTCGAAATAATATTTCTCTTTAACTATTGCAATCTTATTATTTATAATTCGGCTACTATTTGAACTCAAAGGCAATAATATCTTTCCTGAGAGAAAAGGCGTGTTTTATCGTCTCTCTGTTGTTTAAAATTAAAAAACCCACTAGTCTATTTATTTAAATCCTCGTCAAAAATATTTAACGCTAGACCTACTTAATTAAGGGACACTTTTTTGCATCGAAGAAATTCAAGCAATAGATGCTCGATAAAATATACAACGCAATGGAAGTAGATATGGAAAATGATGGCAAATTTGCACAAATATATTTCTGTAAACTTTCATGGGGAATTATGAATGAACTATTTCGAACGCTTCGATAATTCTACTGTTAAAAACCTCAAGGCATTCGCATAAAGATTCACACAGTCTACTAATAATCCATTTCTAATGACTGCTATTCAAAGTGAAAAGGGTGAAACACCCCTTTCCCAAAATATTTAATCGCCGAATCGAAACCAAATGCAATAAAGACTTCTCCCCATAAAGATACCAACAAGGACGTAGTACCAGACGATCTAGTAGCAGTGTTCTACAAGCACACGTGCAGTTTCGGTTTCGCAACGCACCTTTTTGGCAGCGAGCTGAAAGCTCTCTACGCGAGCGACACTGTGCCCAGAGGTGTCAGCTTCAGGATATCGCCCACATCTCACACAGACCTGTAAGAACGCCGTAAACCCGTGCCTGGAATAAGTAGCGTGCAGAGATGACTCGTTGGCGAGGCAAATTGATTTCGGCTAGAGTAACACCCTTTAGTCACGTTTCTTGTTATTGGTTGAATCAGTCACCGCTGAAAGTAGAGTAGACGTTGTTGTTGTTGTTGTTGTTTATTCAATTTTCAGCCTTCTCGGCTTAGAAAATGGACTTGGTTTACATTCTCTCTTAACCCACTCTCATCCCTCCAAAGTAGAGTAGACGTATTAGTATCTATCTTAGTAATCAAATAAATATAATTAGTACCACGTACTGCCACTTTAAAGTTCGCGCGTAACTTTGTTCAACTATTTTAGAACGTCGTTAACGTGAAGATAGTTCCACTTTGCAGCATAATATTGTTCAACATCGAGTTTATTTATGAACATCTTTCTTACACGTTCAATATAATAAATTCATTACCAAATAATTTAAGGTGTGCAACAAAGTCCACGATCCTTCGTACTGTCATTTGAAAGCTTTTCATTTAAATAGAAACACGTTTTCCATATACTAACACGTCGGTTTGTGTAACAGATATAAGATGTATGGTAAACGTCGCGCTTTTCTGAATTATGACACGTTCCATGCTTTATACGTACATTGATCACGTTTTAATCTTCAACAGCACATTTACTTCCCAATATTTCGTTACAAATATTAAGCATAAACGAATATACAATGTGTATGCATCGTTACACGTAAACCGAATTCCAAATTTCGTACGAAACGTTCTTTACTTACGATTCTTTATACATTACTTTCCTATTAAATAAAACGAATTCAAGTGACAGTACGTGGGTCATTTATCCTATATTCCGCGACGAAGAACGTATCGCGGCAGAGGCGACAGGAAAGTACCGAAAGCTAAGATTTCCCAGCGATAGTTTCCACTATCCGGAAACTGGAATAATAAATAGTATAGTAGAGCGGAGAATAACAATAAAAATAGAGTACTCCATAGTTCGTAGTTTCCGCTGGTTTCTGGAAAAGTTTGCAGCGGCCGACAAGTCATCTCGTTGTACGGTATCCACGAAGATAAGGATAAGGGACGCGATTCGAGTGTTTCTTTGCAGGCTGAACGGGGACGAGCCGATTTCCACGTTGACACAGGATTTCCATACGAGGCTGGATAATCTCCTGAGAACTTTGGTCCACGCGAGGCCCCACTTTGTCAGGTGCATTAGGAGTAACGGTACAGAGACGCCTCTGCACCTAGACAGGGGCGTAACTATGCGTCAGATACGATCCCTTCAGGTCCTCGAGACGGTGAACTTAATGGCCGGCGGTAAGTCTTCAAACTATCCACGACAGCGAATTTACATACGCGTGCGGCGTGTCTCTTGCCTCCCCTTCTCACTTCCCACGTCCCGTCGTCTGTCTTTGATAGCGTTCCCTTCTGTCGCCGGATATTTCCCCGGAATAAGTAAATTCCTCTCGAGTTGCAGTCGGTCGTGGAACTCCGTATACATATTTTATTTATTTATATTTACTTATTCATTCGTGAACGGGCCAGGTGGCGCATTTTTCGAAGAAGCTTGTATTGCGACGCAATGGTACATGTATATATATATGTAGAATCGATCATGTGTGTAAGAAAGCATATTTAGCTTTTCAATTAAGATCACAGGTGTTAGAATTTTATGTTGCGATATCTTAAATTCCTTTTTCAGCAGCTTCGCGTCTGCCACGATAATATTTGAAACTATGAAGCCTTCTGACGTTGAGATTCTATAATAATAATTGTAGTAATAATAATAATCACCGATTCGATTTATAGCCTATCTAACACTGCTAATTCTTCCTTTATTCGTGTAGATTCATACGTCGGTGAATTTGCTACTTTTAACAGCTTAATTTTCAAGTCTTTAATTGAGTGCTTAATTTTAATAATCTTTATGATAAGTTTCCCATTCGCTTGTACTGTTTTTGGCTATTTTTCGTATCGTGTAATAATGGGATATGTCTAGTATATCAAATAAATAAATAAATAAGTCTTATCGAGATCTAATAATTGATCTATCCACTTTAGTCGATAATTTATGGATAATTTCGGTCCTGCAACGGTTGGTGTTTAAAAGTAAATAATAATTACGAGAATTGGGGGGAAAAAATTTGCAGGCTACCCACATAGAATGCGTTTCAAAGCGTTCAACGCGAGGTACAGGTTGATAGCACCGTTCAAACAGCTGCGTCGAGCCGAGGAGCAAGCGGTGGAGGACACGAAGCTCATCCTGCAAAACGCGCAGCAGTTGAAGAGCAAATTCGGCGCGAGCACCAGCTGGGCGCTCGGCAAAAGGCACATCTTCCTCAGCGAAGGCATTAGGCAGCAATTGGAGAATCTGCGCTCGGAAACGCGCAGAAAAGCCGCCACCGTGATACAGGTAATGAAATCCTTCGCGATATCCTTATCTCCTAATTACCGGCCGACCTTTTAATAAACACTTCTCTACTATTTTTACCACCCCTTTCTGTCCCATTACTGTCCTTTTCTTCTTTTGTCTTCTCGCGCCGCTGAATTCCTACAATTCGCGTCGTTGTTTTCGGGGAAATTTTTCACGGGTAGAAAAGAAAGTCCTTGAGACATTCGTAGTAAATTTGTATAAAATACTTATAATATTCTTGAATCTTGAATACTATTACAGTATCTTCAAGAAATTCTTATAATATTATTACAATATAATCAGAACATTTTCATAATATTATCATAATAGTCTTAGGAAATATTTAAAAGGGTTTCGCAATGTTCTTACAAAATTCTTAAAGCGCAGACATAATTTCTACGCTTACGTACAATGTAACAACAAAGTATAAAGTATCATTGGGAAGCAAATATTAAACCTTACGAAATCTTGAAGGCTGAGAAATAATTTCTACGCTTGATAAAAGCAAAAATCCACCCCGATTATCGGTTTACGTAAAACCAGGCAACGTGGAGAGGGTGGCGAGTGCGAAGAAGATGGCCGCTGAGAAAGACCACGATAGGTGTCACGTCCGGAATTGGACAGAAAAAACCGCAACAGCCGACCTCGGCGAATAACGGAACGGTGCAAAGGAATGTGACAACTGCCACGGGTACCGGAACCGGAACACGTCCAAGGCCCCAACCAATAGCCGGTACTCCACCCCCAGATCCGTCGGAGAAGTGCGCAGATCAGAAGATGATCCAGCAAACGTGCACCCTGTTCGGTTTGGATTTGGTAAGCCCAGCCGAGAAGCTTCCATTCTCCTTTTAAGGTTCGCGAGTTTCGAGTCGTGAAACGAAATAGGAAAGTGTTTGGAACTTTGTTGCAGGAACGACCGCCCCCTGTTCCACCTAGTAGGTCGTATACCGTGACTGGAAACACGAAGTTGGGCTATCCGCAGACCAGGATCATGAAGATGCCCTTTCCAGGTAGGGAACATCTCGTGTAAATAATTTTATCCCTCTTCTTTACGCTTTCGCGAATTTCTCTCCTTTTACGGTTCAGCCGAAGTTTGCTAAAATTCCAGGCTACACGGAAATGTTCTTCTATCGGGGATAGCAATAATATAATAATACATTTATTTAGGGGTGAAAGAAGAAATCTTGTAGTTATACGAAAGATATAGATTGTACGGAAATATTTTTCTGTCGAGGATAGAAATAGTAATAATAAATTTATTTAGGGTGAAAGAAGAAATCCTCTAGTGTACAAAGCAACCTAGATTGTGCGGAAATATTTTTCTGTAGAGGGTAGAACTCTAGATAATACAGGAATATAGTAGTTCTCTATTTAGAAGTAGTTCTAAGGGGATTCGAAGTCGGAATACTTGATTGATTAATTATTGGTTTAACCCTTTCGAGACAAACAGTTTTTATTAATAAAGCGCGTATGAATTATTATGTCTCTGCGAATGCATTACGATCACTCTAACTTTTCGATGATACAATATACAATTGTTTCAATTAGTACGCTTACCTACGTTATACATAATATTATATATAATACTAAAATAATATATTATTAATTATATTATTAACATATATTCGTTCCATCTCATTGGCGTTTTATTTACACGGATCAGAAGTAATCAATCGATTACAATATTAACAATTACAAACATGCTACTTTTTTCCATCTTCTTCGGTAGCTGAGACTTTCTTCTGTCGTAGAATATCTGGGATTTAAAAATCGCCACGAGCAAACGGGACAAATTTACGTTACAACTCAACATATGTCGCGTATCGGGTCTCGATATAAATTTGATCGTGAGATATATTATTCGATTGATCTAGAAAGGGTTACGTGTTTCGAGGTTTAATTCACGATCGATGAGATTAATTAAGAGTTAATTGAGGATCGGTGGTGGATTTCGACGGTTGCAAGCTTTGTTCCTGGATTTCCAGTGCTACGTATGGGATATTGTTTTCCAAATATGGGTGGAGTTATTGTTCTTTCAGAAGAGGGCGAAGGGGAGGTGGTTCTCCTGAAGGGTGAGACCGTTCTGGTTGTGGGGGCATCTCCAAGGCGAGGTCACCTGCTGGTGGAGCACAACAACACCACGCTACACGTGCCCTATCAGTTCATGGAGCTAAAGCCATGTAATATTAACGTTTGAACGCGTTATTTATTTCCCTGCCGTTTTCGTTACTCGCGCGACGTCATTCCTTTCATTCCCATCGTCGCCGTTCAATCTCGTCCAATTTCCCTCCATCATTTTTCCGATTAAAACGAAGAGAAATGAGGTTCGTAACCTTTAACAGTCGCAGCGATAAAAATTCTTCGGCGAACAGCTTTCGCAATAATGTGCAAATACTGCCGACTTCAAGCGTCTGACCAATGCTCGAGTAATACTACTCGAGACAAACGAATTTATCGCTTAACCTAGTATATGAATTTCCAAACTGTTTTCCTTCATTTTGTCCGACTTTCCGCCGTCTCAAAGTTTCTTATTCCACCGTAAAGGAACGGGATCGAAATCGATTCGAAAGCGGAGAAGTTCTCAAGTCAAAATTAAAACTTCCGAAGCGTGCAGCTAATGGGATTTTAAATCGTCGTCGCAATTCATTCGATATTCCGCGGACAGAAATGAAAATATCCGCTCTCGGACTGTGCAAAGATATCCCCTTCCAGCAAAAAAAAAGGGGGGGGGGGGAATTGATTCGGCTTTCTTTTGCGCGGGGATTAGAAGGTGGACAGAGGATAAAAACGGGACGGCGTAAGGAACACGCGCGCGAGCGCGAGTTTGTAATTTCAAAGAACGATTCGAGTGCCCAGGATCTGGCTGTGATTCTTTTCTTTTTCCCCCTCTGTTATATATACTCTTTCCAACGCTAATCCTCCATTATGCTGACATTCTATCCACCCCGATATATCCTTCTCTCGTTTCTTCGGACGCTTTTTTTCCCCCGTCGGATAAAAAGCGCCCGGCTGATGGAAAACAAACGAATCCTGCGAGAAATTCCCTCGTGGTTTACGTTCCTCTCTCTCTCTACTTCCGGTTACTCCTTTCTCCGCTCTTCGACTTTCAATTAACTCGTCACAGTTATCCGGTTGCCGGTATCAAAACTTGTCCCCTTTTTTTCTCCCTCCCGTCTCCTTTGTTCGAGTGCTTTCTTAGAGATTCTTCCGTGGAATTAATTCGATAATCGCATATATTAATGGCAAATTAGTTTGGCGAAATTTTTAACGTCGGATTTAATAGACGGAGGCATGAAAGAATTTGCGAAGTATGAGAAAAACATTGAACGTTAAAAGAAATTACGTGAGAAGAATATTGATTGAAATAATTTGTGCACCTGTCGTCGAGAACAATTAATTACTACATTGTGGATTTTTATACATTTGTTGGAAATTTAATTGTACAGGATGCACAATGAGTTTTTGACGAGTGAATCAAAATGCCAACATCGGCAATGGTTGCAAAATTATAATCCGCAAAACTATACGAAATATCCGAAATACGAATATAGAAAATTAATGATTGCACCAAAATAAGTGTCAGCAAATAGACAGAGAGAAATATAACAATCCGGTACAAAATTCAGCATAGCTCGTCGACGAATCACGCGACATTTAACATGTTTTAACCCCTTGCCTTTCGAATGTTTCAAGGATCATACTATTACAATATTGCGTCTCCTGTAAAACACTGAAGTATTGCACTCGATAATCTTAAACCTTGTGGACTAAAATTATTGTTGCAGTTGAATTTAAAAAGTTTATCACAAAAACGGTGTATATTTCATAGCGTTTAGGGTGCAATATATACACCACGAGTGTGACTCGTCGTTCTAAGACAAGGGGTTAACTATCCTATTAGGTTTTATATAACTCATTATGATTTCGTATAATCCAAAGTATTTTATACAAATTAGTTAATCTACTAGTGATTAGGAAACTTTAAGCTACGCAAAATCGTCCCTTTCGTATCGAACGACCAAATAATCCACCACATCCTCTCTTTTGCATCCCCATAATACCTATTTCAATCAAATCCCTCGATGTTTCACGATAGAACAATCCTATCACGTACAAACCTAATAATCTTAAACTCGACTTTCTTTTCGCCCAAAATTTCACTTTCCCAATTTCTCCTCCAAATTTCGCTGAAAAATAACCCGGACAGCCATTAAAAAAAAAGAAGGAAAATGTATTAAAAGGGTTGGCAGTGGCGTCGAGCGAGTGGCGAGGGGAACTGCGATAAGATTAGAATTAGAAGCGACCAGGACGCTGAACTTTGTCCTTTAATTAATTGCGCCGGCCGTGGAGCGAGTTTCACGCGGAAATAGGGTACACCGTCGCGAGCTTATCGCTCGTTTGGCAGAGCCGTCTTCTTTGCTCCTTGGGTGGCACCGTTCGCGCGGGCCACGTTCGTCTTCCATGTAGATAAGTACACGCACGGCGACACGCCGAGCGATACGCGTTCTCGAATTAGTAATCATGTTAGCAGCTAAACGCGCCGCGTCGCGCCGCGCGATCTTCCACGTCTATGAATAGATTTTCGCGTGCAATGTGCGCGCGCGTTGCTGCTCCGTGCCGCGATAACGCGCAACACGCCCTGGACTGCATCGATAGAGCGATTCGCCATATCCGAGCGGATTTCTGTAACAGTTGCGAGCATGCGTGTGCGTAATTTTTAATGTTCTCCGCGCGAGATTTTTTTTGTTTCGATTCCCGCGTACTTTTAGCTGCTATAGTGGATAACAATAGTAGTCCTGTTTTAGTTGTTGGAGTAATGAGGCGGGGAGGAAATATTGTCTTGATCGAAGTGTTGTTTTATTGCTTAACGCTAGAACTATCGACGATTAAAGCGTACGATTACTAAACTCACGTATCGAAGATAGAGGCGTGACTGATATTTGCGAAGCGCGTGTGATTAAAGTACGATAAATCTCCGTTAATATTTTGTATAGAAAATCACGGAATATTCTAGAAACTGCACGGTTGCAAGTTTGTAGAATTTTTATGGCATATTTGTACCCAGTCATTTCGAGTGTTTTGGTAATTCTAGTGTTAAGGATTAAAATAACGATGGTTCGAATCGCCATTAATGCTTAGTTTCAGAAATATTGGCAAAAGTATATCGGTATTGTTAGATTGCATTCCGTTTCTATTCGCAGTGACTACAGAAAGTATTCGCATTTGCTTCGATTTTTCAACGAGGGGATCTTTTTTATTAGAGTCTACGTTGCAATAATTATAGAACGTCAAATTTCTGCGCCTAATTTTATTCCAAAGGAACGCCACGAGAAATTAGGCTACTGTAATAACAATGGCAAAAGCTAAATTATTGTTTCTTGGTGTGATTCGTATAATAGTTACAAGAAGTATTTCGTCCATTGCAATTCAGTTGCGCACCTCTTAATTACGTTTTATACATTAATTTCATCGCGACAAATTTTTACAATCACCTAAGATCACTGTTAAATAATAACACTGGAAGATTTAGTTTAATTGAAGCTAAATGATCAAACAAATAGGCGGAATGCAATATGAATAATAGTATTAATGTATTTTTGTTAGTATCTTAGAAACTATGAATTTCTACCGATTCGAATCACCGCCATTTTAATCCTTAATGGATGAGCTTATAATCAGGTACAAGATTCATCTTCCTCGTTGCCCTGATAACTAAAGCGGAACCAAAATGGCGTGCATAGGAGTGGAAGCATGAGTCTGGGGTTAGAGGATTTCAACAGTATTCCTTCGTCTGTCTTTGAATTCTTAGTGCCAATTTCTAGAATGAAATCTGTCGCTACTTAGAAACGTCCGAATCTCATCTCTGAAACCCCCCCGAATTCGTCGTCCTCGTCGAATGAAATAAACTTCCGCTAAATATATAATAACAATTCTTGGACGTTTTCGAAACCCTGTTAAACGTGTCGGCGTTCAGAGACGAGATTTGATCGTTTCAACCCTGTATTTGTACATGTATTATACGATTAAGTGATCGATTTCGTAAGACAGCTCGACGATAGCTCTAAAGAATAGATGTGTCTAATCGTTTACTCCACGGATCGACAAACTACGGCCCGACACTTTTTCAAAATACAATTACAGCATATCGTTCGTCGCGTTAGAGTTAAAGAACATCCAAAACATACCATATATTATACAAATAATATATACTATATATAATTTACAAAATATATATATATACATACATATTTTTCTTGAGTCTTTATTGCTACGTTTAGTAAATTAAATCGATCCGCGGATATTTTTCCATTTCGTTTCGTGGCCCGCATCCGAGAAAGTTTGCCGATCCCTGGTTAACTCGTATCATTATCGCGATAATCATAACACGCAACACGGTTCTAACATTGATTCGGGAAAGGTTAGATAGGAGAAACATAGAGAGAGAGTGAGTGGGGCTTTGTAGATACACACAGACACAGGACGAGGAACTCGTTCAGTTAGAAAACGATAAGCCTTCATTGAGAGAACGAGAGAGAGAGAGAGAGATAGAGAGTGAGAAAGAGAAAACACAGTGGAGTTGTTCAGGGCCTGGAAACTCCTGTCGAGTTCAACGTCTCGAGAATATGTACATACGAGTATGTATGCCGAATGTTACGTAGTTTACAGAGATACACGTAGCTCTTCATGCACGCGTACAAGTAGCCGTAAGCGCGACGAGATATTTTTTAAATAAAATATAAGCGTCTTCAACATTCATAATAACTATCCACCCTTTCTTATTCATCCTTCGTGTTTCTTTATTTTTCTTTTCTTTTTATTCCATCCCTCGACGCGTTGTAAATTTTGTAATAGTTACCAACGCCAATTCAACATCCTTTTTCTCCAGACTATTCTTTTCCGGCAACCCTTAATTAAACTATACAATTAGTATACGCGAATCTATGGTTAATAATGGAATTCTTTAGCGCGTGTTCGTGAAATTTATTGTAATCTATCGTTAGCAAGTGATCGATGGAAATCAGTAACAAAGACATGACAGATGAATACAAATTTTAGTTTATTTACGGGCGATAAACCCATCGTGCGTAAATCAGAAAATTACAAAAGATACGTTAGTTTTTCTCGAAAGATACGTTAGAAAAATCAACAGATACAGAGTATTTATTAGTGTTAAGGGGTTATTCTTTGATGGAAGCAGGTTCTTCTTATTTCGGTATTTAAATAAAAAGACACGGGTTTAGGGAAAAAAGGTAACTGATATATATTTGATTATATGTGAGAATGTAATGTACGAGGACTTTCAATGTCCTGTCCGCACCGACTCTTCACGTCGAACTGTCGAGAAAACGACAGCCTTCGACACTTACAGTTTTACAGAACAATGGTGAACCTTTTCAGATACGCTTGACCTTCGATAAGACCAGACGCTGCGACTCCGAAGTCTTGGGTTTTTTCCTATTACTTTATTACGCCTGTAGAAGCGACACTCTACTATTTTTGCACAGGGAGTTCTTCTACAGAAGAGCTGTTTTACTTCAACAATTAGCAGTAATGATAATTCGAGTAATTGTATCGAAATTAAAGAAACGAGACGTTTTAGAGGCTTCACGTTAGGGTTAATGAAAAGTGGTACTTTGTAAACGATATCTAAATGAATACAGGAGTATTTCGTTAATTAGAATTGTTCCTTCTCAGTGGTAGTATAATTTGGTAACAATGAAATTAAACAGAGCCACTGCGTTAATTTTTCGTATACGTTGTCACGCAAAAATCAAGCCGAAGTTTAGTATTGAAATTTAGTCTTCGTTCGCCATTAGAATAAAGTAATTCGAGTGACAATTATAGGGATATCTAACGGTACATTCTTGAATATTCTTCCACCGGTACGCGAACTTGAAGTACACGATCTAAAAAAGTCGATAACTGGAAGAAATAGTGGACCGAAAGCATACTGTAGAGAATCTTGCTTCTCTTCCCTTATATTACTTCGCCGTCAAACAAACTTCTACAATCCTCCATTGTAGCCACGGTCCTGCGTTCTCGATTCAAGCACGTTTAACAAAGATCCAACCACAATGCATTCTATCGCCAAGGCCCACTGTCCTACTCTCATATTTTGCCTCGAGAAACTCCGCCGTTCCGCGCCGAAACTTCATCCCCTACGTTTCGTCCCTCGACGCGAAAATCGGGTTGCTCCCTTTTCTCCGCCAGATTTCATTTCCCCTTTCGCAAAGAGACGCGTGTTCGACGTTTCCGGTGCGTTTATTGCCACGTAGGAACGCTTGTCGCGTGGCGAACCGGCGAATGAGAATAGTTTAGTGTCAGACGAAGCTCGCGAGAACGACACGCTCGAACGTCAAGCATTCATCGATGGCGAATATTTCCACTGTTTCGCGTTTCGAATGCTTCCACGCTTTCGTTTAACCCTTTCGTCGCCAAAGACGTACTTATATGTATATAAATATAGATGCGTCTTGAAAAATTGGACGATCGTTTGGCGAAATTATACGTGGTCGTTTTCTATAAGACGATACTATTTTTAATATAATCTAGTGCTTACTCTGGCGTAATTAAGTTTGTTAAATTTTACTCGTAACATGCTAAGTTTGATTCTAATAACTCAGTGGTAAACTCATTTAATTGTGAACGTGTTTAATGTTGAAATGAAAGATCTAGGTAAATAATTCAGTATACTATTCGACATAAAATTTTAACGTATAATATAAAATACTAGATTGGAAATTTTATTCAAGTTAATAATTCAACGATACACCTATACAATTATAAACATATTTAATATTAAGGTAAAGAATGTAGCTAAATAATTCAAGTACTGCGTAGCTTAATATGCAGCTTTAATAAGTGGATAATACAAAATATTCGCGTGGACATTTTACTCTAATTAACGATTCGACAACACCTGCAATTAAATATGAATGCATTTAAGACGAATGTAAAGAATGTAGCTAAATAATTGAAGTATATACTGTGTAGCTTAATATGCAGCTTTAATAAGTAGATAATACAAAATATTCGTGCGGACATTTTACTCTAATTAACGATTCGACAACACCTGCAATTAATTATGAATGCATTTAACCCGAATGTAAAGAATGTAACTAAATAATTCAAGTACTGCGTAGCTTAATATGCAGCTTTAATAAGTGGATAATACAAAATATTCGCGTGGACATTTTACTCCAATTAACGATTCGACAACACCTGCAATTAAATATGAATGCATTTAACACGAATGTAAAGAATGTAGCTAAATAATTCAAGTATATACTACGTCGCTCAATATGCAGCTTTAATAAGTAGATAATACAAAATATTTGTGCTAACATTTTACTCCAATTAACGATTCGACAACATCTGCAATTAATTATGAATGCATTTAACCCGAATGTAAAGAATGTAACTAAATAATTCAAGTACTGCGTAGCTTAATATGCAGCTTTAATAAGTGGATAATACAAAATATTCGTGCGGACATTTTACTCTAATTAACGATTCGACAACACCTGCAATTAATTATGAATGCATTTAACACGAATGTAAAGAATGTAGCTAAATAATTGAAGTATATACTACGTCGCTCAATATGCAGCTTTAATAAGTAGATAATACAAAATATTTGTGCTAACATTTTACTCCAATTAACGATTCGACAACACCTGCAATTAAATATGAATGCATTTAAGACGAATGTAAAGAATGTAGCTAAATAATTGAAGTATATACTGTGTAGCTTAATATGCAGCTTTAGTAAGTAGTAATACAAAATATTCGAGCGGAAATTTTACTCCAATTAACGATTCGACAACACCTGCAATTAAATATGAATGCATTTAAGACGAATGTAAAGAATGTAGCTAAATAATTGAAGTATATACTGTGTAGCTTAATATGCAGCTTTAGTAAGTAGATAATACAAAATATTCGCGCGGAAATTTTACTCCAATTAACGATTCGACAACACCTGCAATTAAATATGAATGCATTTAACCCGAATGTAAAGAATGTAACTAAATAATTCAAGTACTGCGTAGCTTAATATGCAGCTTTAATAAGTGGATAATACAAAATATTCGCGTGGACATTTTACTCCAATTAACGATTCGACAACACCTGCAATTAAATATGAATGCATTTAACACGAATGTAAAGAATGTAGCTAAATAATTCAAGTATATACTACGTCGCTCAATATGCAGCTTTAATAAGTAGATAATACAAAATATTTGTGCTAACATTTTACTCCAATTAACGATTCGACAACATCTGCAATTAATTATGAATGCATTTAACCCGAATGTAAAGAATGTAACTAAATAATTCAAGTACTGCGTAGCTTAATATGCAGCTTTAATAAGTGGATAATACAAAATATTCGCGTGGACATTTTACTCTAATTAACGATTCGACAACACCCGCAATTAATTATGAATGCATTTAACACGAATGTAAAGAATGTAACTAAATAATTCAAGTATATACTGCGTAGCTTAATATGCAGCTTTAATAAGTAGATAATACAAAATATTCGTGCGGACATTTTACTCTAATTAACGATTCGACAACACCTGCAATTAATTATGAATGCATTTAACCCGAATGTAAAGAATGTAACTAAATAATTCAAGTACTGCGTAGCTTAATATGCAGCTTTAATAAGTGGATAATACAAAATATTCGTGCGGACATTTTACTCTAATTAACGATTCGACAACACCTGCAATTAATTATGAATGCATTTAACACGAATGTAAAGAATGTAGCTAAATAATTGAAGTATATACTACGTCGCTCAATATGCAGCTTTAATAAGTAGATAATACAAAATATTTGTGCTAACATTTTACTCCAATTAACGATTCGACAACACCTGCAATTAAATATGAATGCATTTAAGACGAATGTAAAGAATGTAGCTAAATAATTGAAGTATATACTGTGTAGCTTAATATGCAGCTTTAGTAAGTAGATAATACAAAATATTCGAGCGGAAATTTTACTCCAATTAACGATTCGACAACACCTGCAATTAAATATGAATGCATTTAAGACGAATGTAAAGAATGTAGCTAAATAATTGAAGTATATACTGTGTAGCTTAATATGCAGCTTTAGTAAGTAGATAATACAAAATATTCGCGCGGAAATTTTACTCCAATTAACGATTCGACAACACCTGCAATTAAATATGAATGCATTTAAGACGAATGTAAAGAATGTAGCTAAATAATTGAAGTATATACTGTGTAGCTTAATATGCAGCTTTAATAAGTAGATAATACAAAATATTCGAGCGGACATTTTACTCCAATTAACGATTCGACAACACCTGCAATTAAATATGAATGCATTTAACCCGAATGTAAAGAATGTAGCTAAATAATTCAAGTACTGCGTAGCTTAATATGCAGCTTTAATAAGTGGATAATACAAAATATTCGCGTGGACATTTTACTCCAATTAACGATTCGACAACACCTGCAATTAAATATGAATGCATTTAACACGAACGTAAAGAATGTAGTTAAATAATTCCTCGTCCATTCCACGCAACGCAGGAAACATTGCGTCAAGCGTCTAATAACATATAAAATATTCAACGTCGAATGCGATCCTGATTAATCGCTCCTCGCCGTGATCAATTAACGAATATATCACGCGTGTTCCATTATTAAAATGGAGATATCTCGTTAAACGGAATATTATTATTCCACGCTTCGCAAGTATCTAAATAAACCCGGGCACTTTGACGTTCGGCGAAAATTCCTTGGCGTGTTATTCGTCGAGTAATTAGGCAAATTCCTCTGTCCACTGGATCAAACGGGACGCGAATCCGGCCACGCGGAAATCAGTCGACCGAGTTACATAAATTCCCTGCGCCCTACACACACACCCCCGGACGCGATGCTAATTAAAAGCTAATTAACACCGGATCGGTACGGTTGCTTGTTAATGCGAATCGCGAATCGCAACCGGTTGTCATTAAGGCTCGCGCGCGATCTTCTTTCGTTCGAGAACACGCGTGCTTTTGCACGTGCAAACCTGGGTCACGTGCGCGCATTCGATTCGTTACACGCCGCGTTAACTTCAACCCTTTCGCGAGTGATTCTTACGGAAATAATTGCTACCAGTGACGCGGAATACTTTTAGATCGAAGGGTTGACGGAAGACGTGGAAGTGGTAAAAGGTTGTCGAATTTCTGGTAAAGGAATCGAGTACAACTATTAACTGCGAAGAAGTTTATTCGAGATTTTTACAATAGTTTCGTTTATTGTTGGACAGAGTGTCGTCGAGACGGTTTTCAATTGAACGTAGTTGCTAATTGGTAACTGTTTTCTGAACTGCTGAGCAACTACTAGGAAAATCAAGAGGCTACTACTAACTAACATAGTTAAATATAAGGAATAAAGCACAGTTCATTTGTAGGCATTCTATAAAATCGAATAACAATCTTCCAGTGAATAAAGTGTTAAGATAACTCTGTGTTGAGATGTTCTGCAATCATTATTTGTATATACATCGATTCGTAGTTTAACCCTTTGCGGACGAGCGTCGACAAATAGTCGCCTTGATCATTTGTTGGCTTTCCGAACCCATGTCGTCTTTTAAAGCACAAAACTTAATGTAATGAATACTTAAAATCTCTAATGAATACTTGAAATCGTTGGAAATTAAATGGTTTGGAACTCAAAATTTGAAAACTCAAAGTCGTAGAATTCAAAACTTAAGTACTTGCACAAGTTTCATTACTTCTCGTCCGCAAAGGGTTAATACTAGCTTTATGGACCTCGTCAATTATGCTTAAAGTTACAGGTATAATAAATAGCATTTTTAAGCTATCTATGTGGTCCTCAATTGACGTAATGATACGAACAGTTATCCTAATTCAACATTCTATCCTAATTTTCACTTACGTTTCCATTACCCCATTAAATCATACAATTATCGTCCGTAAATCTATCCTTAAACATAGCAAATGAAACAAGGGGCACTTCGTACACAGAAATTCGTAAGTATATGCAAATTTCCTATTCGTGCCGCCTTTCTTCGCTTTTCATCTTAAGAATATAAATTTGTCTCTTAGATTCGCAATCCAATTACAAGTAGTAGACATCGATCTTCCAAAATATTAGCTCGAAGATAACGAAATCGTCGTCTCGAAAGAGAAAGAAAGAAACTTGAACGAAACGTTGTTAATAGATCGTTGATTTGGTATTTCGAAATTCCCATTTTTATTAGGGGCAATTAAACAAAGTAATGGGATTTATAGGCAAGCCACGATAGCATCGCGTCGCGATTTCAATCAAAACCGAAAGGATTAAAGCTCGCTGAGAGGAGGCGTGTGTAAATTAAAAACTCTTCTCTAATTTGCGTATCGGCGTGTACACGCATCGTTGGCAAACTCGGCGCGACCCATGCAGCGCGCGAAGACGCGATGAAATATTAACGCAACATTCATAATTACGCGTGAATAGGGAGGAGGGGGGGTCGGTGGGAGAGCCGAAAATAAATGGTTTCCCCAGCGGAAGCCGGTGTCGGATAATGAACAAAATAGGTTCTGTTAAATGATGAATTCTCGAGGGCCGGGCAACGCCTTTTGTGGCCCTCTGCAGATCCTCGTGAAATATACAAAGCACCGTCGCGTATCCCGCTACCTACGCGTACTATGCATACGCATACACGTACGTATCGTAACACTTTCAGTTCGCGGCGGGCTAATGAAATTTCCAGCGAGAAGCAAACGCGCGCCGCGTTTTCGTCGCATCGTTGCAAATAAATCCGACGCCGGAATTTCCGCCGGGCTTGAATTATACTTTATACGCGTGCGTATATGTAAAAGTCGCCATCGACCATCGTATGGGGTGAACGATGGTCATAGGAATCGCTATGTTGGATTACTATTCGCCGTCGAAGCTTACCTTTTCGCGGGGAGAATTTGTGTTTAAGCGCGCGCGTTAAGTGAATATTAATATTAACCATTTGCCCTACAATGACGAGTTACGCACGTTCTATGAATTCTGACACAGGTTAAAGAAAAATGACTATTACTAAGGATAAAAGTTAGT
Organism: Eucera pruinosa; assembly: GCA_028830335.1. Lineage (NCBI taxonomy): Eukaryota > Metazoa > Arthropoda > Insecta > Hymenoptera > Apidae > Eucera > Eucera pruinosa. Next base: position 13,561,197 of record JAMYCR010000015.1, on the reverse strand, counting down.
TTGATGGATAATTTTAATTTTTTATTATAAGATTGGATGTTATCAAAGAAAAGTTGCGTACAATATTCGAACGATTTGTATGCGACACGATGCGAAAATAGTAGTCAACTAATGATTGCCTAAGTTGGTAATCAAATAATAGTAGGGCAAGGGGTTAAGGGGAAATTGACGAGCAATATTAATGTTAAGGTGAATATTAATATTAAGTGGAATATTAATGTTAAGGTGAATGGTAATGTTAAGGTGAATATTAATATTAAAGTGAAATTGACGAGTAATATTAATTTTAAGGTGAAATTGACGTGTAATGTTAATATTAAGGTGAAATTGACGAGTAATATTAGTAGTAAGGTGACTATTAATATTAAGGTGGAATTGACGAGTAATATTAATATTAAGGTGACTATTAATATTAAGGTTAAATTGACGAGTAATGTTAATATTAAGGTGACTATTAATATTAAGGTAAAATTGACGAGTAATGTTAATATTAAGGTGACTATTAATATTAAGGTGAAATTGACGAGTAATATTAATGTTAACGTGAATATTAATATTACGGTGAAATTGACGAGTAATGTTAATATTAAGGTGACTATTAATATTAAGGTGGAATTGACGAGTAATATTAATGTTAACGTGAATATTAATATTACGGTGAAATTGACGAGTAATATTAGTAGTAAGGTAACTATTAATATTAAGGTTAAATTGACGAGTAATGTTAATATTAACGTGAATATTAATATTAAGGTGAAATTGACGAGAAATTTTAGTGTTGACGTGAATATTAATATTACGGTGAAATTCACGAGTAATGTTAATATTAAGGTGACTATTAATATTAAGGTGAAATTGAGGAGTAATATTAATGTTAACGTGAATATTAATATTAAGGTGGAATTGACGAGTAATATTAATGTTAACGTAAATATTAATATTCAGGTGAAATTGACGAGTAATATTAATATTAACGTGACTATTAATATTAAGGTAAAATTGACGAGTAATGTTAATATTAAGGTGACTATTAATATTAAGGTGAAATTGACGAGTAATATTAATGTTAACGTGAATATTAATATTACGGTGAAATTGACGAGTAATGTTAATATTAAGGTGACTATTAATATTAAGGTGAAATTGACGAGTAGTATTAATATGAAGGTGAATATTAATGTTAAGGTGAAACTGACGTAGATTATTAATATTAAGGTGAATATTAATATGAAATTGAGGAGTAATAATTAATATCAAGGTGAATATTAATATTAAGGTGAAATTGATGGACAATTGCAATTAGCGATTGAAATAAAAATGTGATTGTTACAGCATAAAATAGAGGAGAGAACCCCCTTGAAAAATCGAATGATCGAAAATCCCCGAAATTACCACCGCTGTGGCTGTGGTAAATTCGTGAAACGAAGCGAATGATCGCTCGCCTAATAATCGAATCGAAAGTTGCGCGAAAGTTTGGACACTTTTTGGCAGAGAAACGATAGCCGGGTCGATTAAAATGCAAATGGGAGACAGAGGTGAGGTTATTTCGGTGTACAGGTCGCATTGGCTCGGTTACAATACCCCAAATTCGATCGTTTCCTTCTCCCATGGGTGTCGCCTGTCGCAAACAACTCGTTTCCACCGGCCACAGAGAGAAAAAATCTTTCTGTGAAGCCAGTTGTTGCAACCACTTCCGCTCCAAGTATCGCGTGCCTCTAATTTCCATCTATACTGGGTACCGCCACTTCCGATGAATATTTTCCGGCCAATTTAAAGGGCAACCTATAATTACGGTACTACTGGCAAAAAAAAGTGGAAACGTGGAACTAACGATAAGTACGCGAAAATTGTCGAGTTGCAAAATGCTGCGCCACGAATAAAAAAACATACGAGAGGATTGAATAAATGTAATATTAAATAAATGGGGAAAATATCCTTTATTAGGTTGTTGCTTAATAAAATGGCCAATTTTACGTAGCTCAAAGTTTCGTAGTCATCGCTTGATTAAAAGTAACATTAAACGACATTTATTGTACGCAGATATAAAGCTTGCAGCTTGTCGAATTTAACATTATTCATAGATCGTTAATTGCTTTAAAAGGGGATAGCAAAACGCATAATTGTCGAGTTGCAAAAATGCTGCCCCACGAATAAAAAAACATATGAGAGGATTGAATAAATGTAATAGTAAATAAATTGAGAAAATATCCTTTATTAGGTTGTTGCTTAATGAAATGGCCGATTTTACGTAGCTCAAAGTTTCGTAGTCATCGCTTGATTAAAAGTAACATTAAACGACATTTATTGTACGCAGATATAAAGCTTGCAGCTTGTCGAATTTAACATTATTCATAGATCGTTAATTGCTTTAAAAGGGGATAGCAAAACGCATAATTGTCGAGTTGCAAAAATGCTGCCCCACGAATAAAAAAACATACGAGAGGATTGAATAAATGTAATAGTAAATAAATGGGGAAAATATTCTTTATTAAGTTGTTGCTTAATGAAATGGCCGATTTTACGTAGCTCAAAGTTTCGTAGTCATCGCTTGATTAAAAGTAACATTAAACGACATTTATTGTACGCAGATATAAAGCTCGCAGCTTGTCGAATTTAACATTATTCATAGATCGTTAATTGCTTTATAAGGGGATAGCAAAACGCATAATTGTCGATTTGCAAAAATGCTGCCCCACGAATAAAAAAACATACGAGAGGATTGAATAAATGTAATATTAAATAAATGGAGAAAATATCCTTTATTAGGTTGTTGCTTAATGAAATGGTCGATTTTACGTAGCTCAAAGTTTCGTAGTCATTGCTACGTCAAAGCAAACTGTATCGTGGAATTAGAATGGGAAAGAAAACGATACGCGATAGTATTGAGAAGAAACCATTTGCCAAAATACATTTGGATTGCAATAAGGACTTAGAATTTATATATATAGCAAAACGTATACAAGTCGAATTCGAATGTTCTTCTTAACCCTTTGCGGACGAGTTTCGACAAATAACCGCCTAATCATTTTTTTAGTTTTCTGGACGCACGTTAATTGTCACTGCAACAAATTAATATCGTTGATAAACGCTTCGAAGTTATAGAAATTTGGTGGCTTAGAATTTGAAAGCTTGGAGTTGAAAACCAAAATAATCCCTTAAGTATTATTATTCCTCGTCCACAAAGGGTTAAAATGCTCTTTAAGCTACAATGCAGTGCAACTTCTATTACTATGCATGCTTGTATGCATGTAAAGGGTTATCCAAAATAGATTATAGGAATACCTACCTTCACTTCTTTTCTTTCCCTTTCTGCTTTACCCTTTTCTAATCTGTTTTTTTTATTTCTATTATTTTCGTTCGTTGTCGTTTCAATTTTTATTTCTTTCACCTCTATTTTACTAACAAACATGGCGTTTGACAGAGATATTCTCATTCAACATCTTAAAGGTACTTTTTGGATAACCCTATATTTTTATTTCAGCCTCTTTGGCCTTGAAATTGACTTGGGTTTTTACATTTGCTTTTCATATAAACATTCTTTTATGCCGAACCAAAATTCCTCCATATAATAAATACTTAATATCCTATACCTATATTTATTTTAACTATTTCTCCATAGAACTTTAACTATTGTTAATATTATTTATGCATGGACGGATGTAATTTGCGAATGAACGAGTGAACGTTAAAAGTTGAACACTTAAGGTTTGTCCAGTGCATCGAGGTTTGCAAATAATCGTGGATATTAGCGCAAGATAGTGATGAAATATTTCGCGATTAATTTCCATCCGAATCCTCGTTCTTCGCCCGAGATGGAACGCGATTTTAAGGGTAGAAGCTTTCGGTTAGCAGGGCGGAGATTGAATTAGAAAGGCGTGTAATAAGGTCGCTTTTAGAAGTTTCGATTTACATAGGTTACAACACGGGGATGCTTGCCGATGTTTCCGGAGGTATTTTCTTGCGGGAAACGTCTGCGTTCGAAGGTTCCGCCGCGTGCGCGGAATTTTAATACCCCCGATGTTTGGAATTTTAATATTTCTTCGTGGCCTCGGTGCGCGCGGTCCAGTAATCTTATGGAAATCGTGAGGCTTTTTCGGATTAATAATCTCGCTGCTTTTTTAGTTGCCCGCAGTATGCATTTGGCTAGCAGCAAAAAAAAAAGTTCCTCCGGATTCGCAATACGCGGAATACTCGAGTAACCCGAGTTCTGTATTAATCTTCAAATATTGGATCATACTGTAAGCGATGTTGTTTCTTCGTTTAATTTAGGCTGCAATCTATTAAGTAGGTATTTTTAAGTGGTTTTAGTCATCGATTTATTAGACGTTGCTATTTATATGATCGATTAATGTTAACGTGAATATTAATATTAAGGTGAGATTGACGTGTGATATTAATGTTAACGCGAATATTAATATTACGGTGAAATTGACGAGTAATGTTAATATTAAGGTGGCTATTAATATTGAGGTGAAATTGACGAGTAATGTTAATATTAAGGTGGCTATTAATATTAAGGTGAAATCGACGAGTAATATTAATATTAAGGTGAATATTAATATTAAGGTGAAATTGACGAGTAATATTAATATGAAGGTGAATATTAATGTTAAGGTGAAATCGACGAGTAATATTAATATGAAGGTGAATATTAATGTTAAGGTGAAATAGACGAGTAATATTAATATGAAGGTGAATATTAATATTATGGCGAAATTGACGAGTAATATTAACGTTAACGTTACTATTAATATTAAGGCGAAATTGACGAGTAATATTAACGTTAACGTGACTATTAATATTAAGGCGAAATTGACGAGTAATATTAATATGAAGGTGAATATTAATGTTAAGGTGAAATTGACGAGTAATATTAATATCAAGGTGAATATTAATGTTAAGGTGAAATTGACGAGTAATATTAATGTTAACGTGAATATTAATATTAAGGTGAAATTGACGAGTAATATTAAATTGAAGGTGAATATTAATACTAAGGCGAAATTGACGAGTAATATTAATGTTAACGTGAATATTAATATTAAGGTGAAATTAACGATTAATATTAATATGAAGGTGAGTATTAACGATTAATATTAATGTGAAGGTGAGTATTAATGTTAAGGCGAAATTGACGAGTAATATTAATGTTAAAGTGATTATTAATATTAAGGTGAAATTGACGAGTAATATTAATGTTAAGGTGAAATTGACGAGTAATATTAATGTTAACGTGAATATTAATATTACGGTGAAATTGACGAGTAATGTTAATATTAAGGTGGCTATTAATATTAAGGTGAAATTGACGAGTAATATTAATACTAAGGTGAAATTGACGAGTAATATTAATGTTAACGTGAATATTAATATTAAGGTGAAATTGACGTGTAATATTAATGTTAACGTGAATATTAATATTAAGGTGAAATTGACGTGGATTATTAATATTAAGGTGACTATTAATATTAAGAGGAAATTGACGAGTAATGTTAATATTAAGGTGACTATTAATGTTAAGGTGAAATCGACGAGTAATATTAATGTTAACGTGAATATTAATATTAAGGTGAAATTGACGAGTAATATTAATATGAACGTGAATATTAATGTTAAGGTGAAATTGACGAGTAATTTTAATATCAAGGTGAATATTAATATTAAGGTGAAATTGACGAGTACTATTAATATGAAGGTGACTATTAATATTAAGGTGAATATTAATATTAAGGCGAAATTGATGAGTAATATTAACATTAACGTGACTATTAATATTCAGGTGAAATTGTCGAATCATATTAATATTAACGTGAATATTAATATTAAGGCGAAATTGACGAATAATATTAACGTTAACGTGAATATTAATAACACGTTAACAAACGTGCAATAGCATGATAATATACGATAAATTCACTGTACGTATATTCACAGATATGCATCCATTTATAAATACACATTTAGTTATCATTAAATTTAATTACCATTAAAGTGCAACGCACATTATCATATTTAAAGGCTGAATATCTAAATTGAATTCCTTTGACTATGACATTTGGAAACAATCTCAAGGACCTACTAAAAATAGTAAAAGATTGAAAGTGTTTGAAAGAGTTTAGAATCGTCGTAGGCAAGAAATCCACGGTGGATTTCATTACGGTTTCTAACGTTGGATCATTGGCTTTTTAATTGAAACGTCCTGGAAATCGATTGTCCTTATCCGGGATTGCGCTTCGCGCGATTTTTAATCCAAAGCGGAAACAAAGTGGACGTAAACGAGCAGTTATCCGCGGAGCCCTTCGGGGAAAAAACTGGGCGATACTCGTTTTTCAACGGTCCAGGGAGATTTTCCTTATCGTGGAACGGCAGACCGTCCGAGCGAAGGAACAGCCTGAAATCCGCTCGCGGTTATCGGCGATATCTCGCGGGAACGCGCGAAAGAAGGTATCTCCCTCTCGCGAAATTTAATATTCGCGATATCCTGCCCCGTGGTTTTTCGAGGCGCCATTTTTCTACCCATCCTTGTGTTGTTCCTTTGCCGATCGATTTCATCGGGCTGCTAAGAGAATACAATAAAGGGATGCAGAAGAGTTCCTCGTTTTAAAAGAACAAAGCCATTTAAAGCATTGCCACCAATACTTTGAGTGTTCGATCTTTAGAAGGGTTTTGAGTAGTTAATTAAAAATAGATCATTTTCATGGATTAGCAACTAATACTTTTAGTTACTTTATTGGAAATATTGATTATTCGATCTTTAGAAGGGTAGTTAATTAGAAATAGATCATTTTCATAGAATAGCAAGTAATACTTTGGGTTACTTTATAGCAAATATTAATTATTCGATCTGTAGAACGGTAGATAATTAAAAATTAGCAATTTTCATGAGGTAACGATTAATACTTTGAGTTACTTTATGGCAAATATTGATTATTCGATCTGTGGAAGGGTAGTTAATTAAAAATAGGCAATTTTTAAGGAATAGCAACCAATACTTTGAGTTACTTTATAGCAAATATTAATTATTCAATTTTTAGAAGGATAGTCAATTAAAAATAGGCAATTTTGATGGAATAGCAACCAATACTTTGAGTTACTTTATAGCAAATATTGATTATTCAATCTTTAGAAGGGAAGTTAATTAAGTATAGGCAAGTTTCATAGAATAGCAACCAATACTTTGAGTTACTTTATAGCAAATATTAGTTATTCAATCTTTATAATAGTAGTTAATTAAAAGTAGGCAATTTTCATGAGGTAACGATCAATACTTTGAGTTACTCTATAGCAAATATTGATTATTCGATCTTTAGAAGGTTAGTTAATTAAAAATAGGCAATTTTCATGAGGTAACGATCAATACTTTGAGTTACTTTATAGCAAATATTGATTATTCAATTTTTAGAACGGCATTCAATTAAAAATAGGCAATTTTCATGGAATAGCAGCTAATACTTTTAGTTACTTTATGGCAAATATTAATTATTCGATCTTTAGAACGGTAGTTAATTAAAAATAGGCAATTTTCATGGAATAGCAACTAATACTTTTACTTACTTTATAGCAAATATTAATTATTCGATCTTTGGAAGGGTAGTTAATTAAAAATAAGCAATTTTCATGAGGTAACGACCAATACTTTGAGTTACTTTATAGCAAATATTGATTATTCGATCTGTAGAACGGTAGTTAATTAAAATAGGCAATTTTCATGAGGTAACGATCAATACTTTGAGTTACTTTATAGCAAATATTGATTATTCAATTTTTAGAACGGCATTCAATTAAAAATAGGCAATTTTCATGGAATAGCAGCTAATACTTTTAGTTACTTTATGGCAAATATTAATTATTCGATCTTTAGAACGGTAGTTAATTAAAAATAGGCAATTTTCATGGAATAGCAACTAATACTTTTACTTACTTTATAGCAAATATTAATTATTCGATCTTTGGAAGGGTAGTTAATTAAAAATAAGCAATTTTCATGAGGTAACGACCAATACTTTGAGTTACTTTATAGCAAATATTGATTATTCGATCTGTAGAACGGTAGTTAATTAAAATAGGCAATTTTCATGAGGTAACGATCAATACTTTGAATTACTTTATAGCAAATATTGATTATTCAATTTTTAGAACGGCATTCAATTAAAAATAGGCAATTTTCATGGAATAGCAGCTAATACTTTTAGTTACTTTATGGCAAATATTAATTATTCGATCTTTAGAACGGTAGTTAATTAAAAATAGGCAATTTTCATGGAATAGCAACTAATACTTTTACTTACTTTATAGCAAATATTAATTATTCGATCTTTGGAAGGGTAGTTAATTAAAAATAAGCAATTTTCATGAGGTAACGACCAATACTTTGAGTTACTTTATAGCAAATATTGATTATTCGATCTGTAGAACGGTAGTTAATTAAAATAGGCAATTTTCATGAGGTAACGATCAATACTTTGAATTACTTTATAGCAAATATTGATTATTCAATTTTTAGAACGGCATTCAATTAAAAATAGGCAATTTTCATGGAATAGCAGCTAATACTTTTAGTTACTTTATGGCAAATATTGATTATTCGATCTTTAGAAGGGTAGTTAATTAGAAATAGCTAATTTTCATCGAATAGCAACCAATACTTTTAGTTACTTTATGGCAAATATTAATTATTCGATCTTTAGAACGGTAGTTAATTAAAAATAGGCAATTTTCATGGAATAGCAACTAATACTTTTACTTACTTTATAGCAAATATTAATTATTCGATCTTTAGAACGGTAGTTAATTAAAAATTAGCAATTTTCATGAGGTAACGATTAATACTTTGAGTTACTTTATAGCAAATATTGATTATTCGATCTCTAGAAGGGTAGTTAAGTAGAAATAGATCATTTTCATCGAATAGCAACCAATACTTTTAGTTACTTTATAGGAAATATTGATTATTTGATCTTTAGAAGGGTAGTTAATTAAAAATAGGCAATTTTCATGAGGTAACGACCAATACTTTGAGTTACTCTATAGCAAATATTGATTATTCGATCTTTAGAAGGGTAGTTAATTAAAAATAGGCAATTTTCACAGAATAGCAACCAATACTTTGAGTGTTCGATCCTTAGAAGGGTTGTTTAGTAGAAATAGGTAATTTTCATGTAACAGCGACCAATACATTGAGTCACCTTATGGTAAATAGTAGTAGCTTCATCCTTATAACAGTTTCTCATTACAAATAGATCATTCTCATTGGCCATCGATTATTACTTCGAGTTCGAATTTAAGAGTTTCGCAAAGCAAATCGACTCTCAGCGTTCGAAAATGGTAGCCCCGTAAAAATTGGCGATTTTTACGATGCGTCGGGCGGCTTATTAAGTAGGAAAGTAGGAGGAAATTGCATCGAAAGTTTGTGTGCAAACCAAAGGCGAAATTCGTTTCACGGAGGGGTGGGTGGGTTTGTATAGAAGGAATTTATCGGATTCGCGCATGAAACGTTGCATGCCGGATCGCCGTACCTTTTAACCATTAAATAGTCCCGTTGTACTTTCGCCAAACCCTTGAACCTCCCACACCAAATTGCTCTTTTATCCCGCGTCCTTTATATTCCGCCAGGCGCACGCCATTTTTAAATGCCATCTCGTAAAAACCGTCTACGAATTCCAAAGGGAAAATTCACCGCCATCTTTCCTCCCCTATTTGTTCGTATAACAAACTTTTTTTACTGTTACACTGTAAATGTTGAACCTTTTATCAAAATCGTACGCATCCATTTACACTGTGTTAGAGTTTCATACAGACGAGGTTTACGACATGACGGAAGAAATTGGCCATTTTTGAATTCCATAGTTTATTATCCGTACCATCTGTATGCCAGCACTACGATGGTACGTGACATTTTAGTTTTAGCAAAGGCAGTTATGGCCATGCACTCGTTTATAGATTTTTTCGGCTTCAGCGGCGCAAGCCATGTCATAAACCTCGAGTACTCGAAGATCAAGGGACAACTTAGACCTGAAAAATAACGGTTTCGGCGGACCGGGAATCGCATCACGAGTTCTTGGGAAAACGCAACATTGTCCAAGAAACGGCGTCCTCCCCCGTAGGAACTCCTGTTCCCCTTGCAGAAGAGTACCGCGCCAAGGGCGCAATGGAAGGGAGAACAGAGGGTTTAAATATGACAAAAAAGGCGAAAAACGGCAGACCAAAGACAGAACAGCATTAGATAGTACAGAGTAATATTACAAGAGACATAGTTCAAACACTATTGCTGAGTACTCAGACTCGCAATCATAGTTAGAATTTAGCACAACAGTTCGCACGCAAACACACACGTACCTGCGACATCATACAACCAAATAAATTGTTTTATTCAGTAATCAGTGTAATTAAAACGTCTTACGGCCCCAATCCGTGTAAATTTCGGTGGTCCTTCGACAGTATATTAGACGGCACGAAGTGCAATACTCAGGGTCTTGACAGTGCCCTAACACACTGTGAACTAATTCATATCGTTCCGTGTAAATAAAGTGAGATAAAATAAATCGGAAATATTTCTACGAGCCTCGAGGGAGATTCGAAATTTTGGTGATTAAAAATGCTCGCGGCGTGCGATATTTACGATTCACCGGTGAAGAGGGTTGAGAAGAGTTCGCTGGCAGTTTGTTTCCCGTCAATTTAAGCTTGCTGTTGCCGGAGAAATCCTCCGGCCGGAATAATGGTAACGATATCGTTTTCCACGACGTACTCGCGAAAATAGAAGGCCGCGAAAAGTGGCTGGCTTGTATTCCGGCGTTGCCGCGGCTTCTCGGTATCGCGCGATCTCAGGTGTACAACGCAGAACTCTGCTCCCGCGTTATGAATAATGGAAATGGTTAACGGCTCGCGGAATTTATAGACTTCTAATTGGGCTAATAGATTTTCGATAGAACGCTGGCGAGCGCGCGCGCGCGGCCATTTTGCAAATCGAGCGCTTCGATTTAATAATTGAGAGAGTTCGGTGGCCGCAGAGAAAAAGTATCAAACTACAATTTTCCAACGAAGGTATTATCGCCGCGCGATTTCGATTCCTATTTCTGCGGCCGATTCTTTAATCGAGCTCGGCAATGGTTATTTATTTGTTCGGTGATTCGATCGAATAACGGGCAGGCATGAGTAATTTATCAGTTGAGGATATTTATGACAATATAAAGAGAACGTTTTTAAGTATAGGATTCAACGAGTAGCACGCATTGGAACAGGTCGATGGTACAGTGTTTATATTAATAGATAGGATTATTGTAGGACATTCGATTGTTTAACATTAAGCGTATTCAAATCGTTGTAGTAGCTGAAAGAATGCAATATAGAACGGACGTTAATCTCGTAATTGTTCTAAACATCATAACGAGTTCCCTACTTTTTTTGTTATATTTGTTATTGTTGAAGTAAAACAGCTCTTCTGTAGAAAAACACCCTATTCAAAAATATTAGAGTGTCGCTTCTACAGGCGTAATAAAGTAATAGGAAAAAAACCCAAGACTTCGGAGTCGCAGCGTCTGGTCTTGTCGAAGGTCAAGCGTATCTGAAAAGGTTGACCATTGTTTTGTAAAACTGTAAGTGTCGAAGGCTGTCGTTTTCTCGACAGTTCGACGTGAAGAGTCGGTGCGGGCAGGACATAGAAAGTCCTGGTACATTACATTCTCACATATAATCAAATATATTGTAGGGATTATTTTAATTAAATCCCACGTGGAGTTGTTTAGGGAACGGGAAGATAAAAAATGTCCTTTAAGGGCAAATAATAGTTTATTAAATATAAGTAATAACAATCGCACTACGTCTTTCGCTCACACAACTCTCTCGGCTCGCAACTTCTTGTCTCTCTGAACTCTCTCATTTAACTACCGTACCCACGCTTTCCACGCATTCTCTACCCTTGCACGCATTCATTCTCTCTCATTCTGTCTCTCGGTTTCTCTCACTCATCTCCGACATTCGTAAGGCCCAGTCAGTCACGTTCACCCGAAATCTTGCGCGACCACACACCCTTCGTTCACACGCCAAACCCCAGACACTCAGTCCCAAACACTCTTCAGTCAGGCGCCAGTTTATAAACATTCACGCGTCGTTCTGTCTCCCACGATATATATCAGCTACCTTTTTCCTAAACCCGTGTCTTTTTATTTAAAAACCGAAATAAGAAGAACCTGCTTCCATCAAAGCATAACCCCTTAACGAAAACAAAGTGTGAAAGGGTAAAGACGTATGTAAGAATAATGAGGAATTGAAATTGGTCTAGTAGTAGTTAATTTGACGGTATCGTTGTTACTTTTAACGAAATAGCTTTGGAATATTTGTGTTTGCGTGAAATGAATGTTAAGCAATTTTTTTGTAACAATAATTTGTTGCGTATTATTAGGGAAGTGAAACGAAAAATTTATCTATGTGTAGAATGAAACGTATGCAGCACGAAAATAGTTAATACAGTTTAAAGTAAAAGAGACATATTAATTTGTATGATCATATTATTATATAAATATTATTATACAGTATTATTATACAATATATTGTAGGAAGATAATGGCCAAAGGATGCGGATGGGCGTGTAGGATTCGGAGATGATCGTGGGTTTTACACAAGCCAGATCTACACAGTCTCTAAATAAAAGAATTACATCTATTTAACGCTATTCGTCTGGTTTACAGCTGCCCTGCTTCTATCTTACATCTGTCTTACCACTAACTTATTTTTCGCGTATCCGGCTTTTTAAAGCGTCCTTCGCAAGGCGGACGTTCTTCCTCTCCACCAATCAGTGGATTTTTTTAACTCTCGAACTATGGTGGGGCACCATCCCCTAGGAGCCGTTCCCCCGTAATTTTCCGTAGGTGCCAGGATCTATGAGGTGGCCAAAATTTCCTTCCTCAAGTCGCTAAGGATTCGACCCCCTCATAAACCTGGTCACCGCTCCGGTCAGCTCGACCGTTACCCATGCCGGCTGTTATAAACCCCCGTAAGGTTTATCTCCCTTTCCTGATTTTAGCCTACATGTGCAACAAAGTTAACGGTCCATTGTACTGTCACTCGAAAGCTTTTCATTTAAATAGAAACACGTTTTCCATATACTAACACGTTGGTTTGTGTAACAGATATAAGATGTATGGTAAACGTCGGGCCTTCCTGAATTATGACACGTTCCATACTTTATACGTACATTGATCACGTTTTAATCTTCAACAGCACATTTACTTCCCAATATTTCGTTACAAATATTAAGCATAAACGAATATACAATGTGTATGCATTGTTACACGTAAACCGAATTCCAAATTTCGTACGAAACGTTCTTTACACATTACTTTCCTATTAAATAAAACGAATTCGAGTGACAGTACGTGGGTCATTTATCCTATATTCCGCGACGAAGAACGTATCGCGGCAGAGGCGACAGGAAAGTACCGAAAGCTAAGATTTCCCAGCGATTTTTCCCTGATTTTAGCCTACAATATTATTATTATATCTTATTATATTATATCATATTATATTATACAATATTATGGTGTGATATAAATTACTATAGCCTTGATAATTTTGCTGCAGGTAAAAACGGTTCAGTTGCGTGGAATTGAATCGTTAGGAAAGTTTACTAAATCTTAAATAAATTTTTAATTTTAAACCGAGCAAATAGCAGACAATTTTGCACGCCACCATTTTATAATAAAACTCTATTTTCGGTGAATTTTTATATGATCCAATTAAAAAATTCTAATTACTCCAATAAAAGTTTTTCCACTCGTGCAATTTTAATTTGTTCCAATAATAAATTCGATCGAAGCGAATAGAATGCAATTTTGCCCGATGCGATTCATAATAAAATTCCATTTGCAGGGAATTTTTAGATGCTACTATTAAAAAATTTTAATTACTTCGACAGATCCCCCGTTTATACAATATTAATTTCTCCAAATAATAAATTTTAATCCGCGCTAGTGGAATTTCATTTTGCTCGCCACGATTTTATAATGAATTTCCATTTCGAAATAATTCTCGCATGATCTCCAACTAGATCATTCTAATTTCTCCATCAACAATTTTCTCATTCGTGCAGTTTTAATTTATCTCGATAATGAATTTCAATCCGCCCCAATAATTAATTTTAATCCGTGCAAATGGAAAATTTAATTTTTCTCGTCCCGATTTACAATAAAATTCCATTTCCAAAAGATAAATTTATTACGAAACCAAACTAAAAAAATCCAAGTCCTGTAAATAATCCTTTTCCTATTCACATAATTTTAATTCATTCCCATAATAAATTTCAACCCTCCACAATAATAATATTTACTTCAAGTAAATAGAACTTAATTTTATTCATCCCAATTTATAATAAATTTCGATGTCCAAAAGATATATTTATTACGAAACCGAAGTAAAAAAGTCCAAGTCTTCTAAATAACCATTTTTCTATTCACATAACTTTAATTCATTCCCATAATAAGTTTCAACCCCCCACAATAATAATATTTATTTGAAGTAAATAGAACTTAATTTTGCTCGCCCCGATTTACAATAAAATTTCATTTCCAAAAGATATACTTATTACAAAACCCAACTAAAAAATCCAAGTATTCTAAATAACCATTTTTCTATTCACATAACTTTAATTCATTCCCATAATAAATTTCAACCCCCCACAATAATAATATTTACCTCAAGTAAATGGAACTTCATTTTGCTCATCCCAATTTACAATAAATTTCCATTTCCAAAAGATATATTTATTACAAAAGCCAACTAAAAAATCCAAGTCCTGTAAATAACCCTTTTCCCATTCACATAATTTTAATTCATTCCCTTCCACTTAAGTAAAATCTTTCCACTTTCCGGTAAAATTTCCCTATTCATTCGCTTGCCAGCAATCTATCTAATTTCGCCAATAATAATCTCACTTTATCGCGTCGTTGGCGCACTTTTTCCCCTCGGTTTCAAGGTTGTTATAAGCGTGGGAAGGGTGTAGCGGAGCATTCGATCAATTCCGGGCATAGTGGTTCACGTGCATCCTATCAGAGGGAAAACTACGGATCGTGCAGTTTTACGCGAAGCTTTGGAGGAAAGGTGATCGACCGACGCGACGGTTCCGGGCTTTACCTTGACTGGGCGATGCTGGCTGCGCGATAATTCCGTGCTTTTTGTCGGTCGGTTGCACGAATCCCGGCAAGAAACGTTCCATCGAAATGCAAATTCGTCGCCCCGCTATCTCCGCGTTTCGTAATTTTGATTTCGCCAAATTCCTCTTTATCGAACGCCGCTGATTTATCCTTTCCCCATCGCCAATACTTCGAACGCGAAAACGCGGCCGCGTGGATTCGCCAAGCGTCGATAAAATAACGCGGATAGTTTATTAATTTCAGCCCTCGAAAGCGAGAAATAAACTTGGTTAACCTCTTGGCTTACGAATTATTCTTCGAATATTATTCACCGAAATGTTGACTATTTGTTACTGTAACGTTGTGTGGAATGCAAAACAGTGAAATATTATACGTAATCCTCGATCTGGCGATCTTACAAATTGAAATGAAATAAACTGAAGTTTATTAAAAAAGTACAGTATGTTTCGACTGTAGTTTGTCCATAGGCTAAACCACGAGTGTGACTCGTTGCTGTAAGCCAAACGGTTAACGCGTTTACACGCATCCTTCCGTAGCGTTTATCCAAAATAGGGTTATCTAAAATAGGCTATAGGGACACCTACCTTCACCTTATTTTCTTTCCCTTTCTGCTTTACCCTTTTCTAATCTGTTTTTTATTTCTACCATCTTCCTTCGTTCGTTCTATTGTCAATTTTTATTTCTTTCACCTCTATTTTACTAACAAACATGGCGTTTGACAAATATTCTCATTTAACATCCTAAAGGTACTTTTGCATTAACCCTTTACATTCTTTTTCTATCGCTGCTTTTCTTTTCACTACGCTTCTCAACCATTCCACTTCGTTCCTCGATGAATCGTTCTAAATTTCGTTCTAAATCGTTCCAAACATCCACCGCACCTTCCCGTATCCTTCAATTAAAAAACGTATCAGCGTTCCGCGTAATTCACGCGATAGAGATTTGCATAAACATCTTTTATACCTTTTTTATAAAACACCGATTATTGTTAACCTTCGATAAGAGAAAGTAATGGCTTACGTTTTCCCTTCGAAACATCGACGTTTCTCCCTAACAGTAAGGGCGTAAAAATTTATTATTTTCAAGACTACGTTCGCTGTAATTGCAAGATCTCGACGCGGCAGGAAAATAGAGGGGGGGGAGGGGGTGAAATTCTATAGAATAAACGTATGATTACGGCTTTCCGTGATGCGGGATAACAAAGGTGAATTATACGCGCGGCTGTTAGCCTGCTTTTATAATCTTTAAAACATTCTGCGCCACGAGGCGTGGCCCATGGATTAGGGGATGGGGCGCAATGGGTGGGGGGGGGGGGGGGGGGAGGTTGGCAGGGTAGAATGGAACGAGCTGGTATGAAATGAAGGGGTTACGTTATCGCGACCCGGCACGTTGTAAATATCCTGGCCCATGCCCGCCAACTTTCACGACTTATCGCCTCTCCCCTCGTTCCTCTCGATACGCCGGAATTCGTTTTATCCGGCTTCATTTTCAATTACCCGGCCATGGTTAAGATTAACTTCTCCTCTCTTCGTCGTCGTCGTCGCCGTAATATATACCTTTTCGTACACACCGGCTAGCGAAACTATCGGCTAACCAAAGGAGTTCGAACGTTTTCTAATATCGAAACAATTCAGTGGCCAGCTTTCGTTCGGAATATTCTTTTGATAACGTAGCGCAAATGGTCGACTTCCAAGTACTACTTTAACTCCTTGCGGTATAAATAAAATTAGGGAGGATGTATTATTGTTCCACGGAAAGAACGCACAGCGTGTTTACATTCGTACGCATCGCCTTCGGGCAATAACGATCGCAGCCTGTGTTTATAAGCGAATCAGCGGAATGCAGGAAGAGTGGGGATGTAAACACGCTGTGCCCTGTTTACGTGGAAGGACAGAGTAATAGGTCTATGTCCATAAGCATTATCGTACAGTTCGTTGATACAGAACGTGTCACCCGCGTGTCTAAATTCGCTTCTTGCAATTTTCATTCTCGAACTTTCGCGTAAAGTAGTTACTCGAAGCATTCCGCTGTAACGGGTGTCTCGCGAAGTCTTCGCGTGATTTACGTTTGCCAGGACGAAGGGAATAAAAGGGGACGGAGAGAGTGGAAAACGCTGCAAGGCGAACGGAAGACAGATCAGAAAAGTTTCGCGAGCCAATCACCGGCGTTGGATATCGGGGGTTCGCCGATAAAAATGACAAAGTCTTGGAAAGTTTCATCCTCCGCCGTCGCGTCTAGCCTTCGCTATTCCTCTATGCGTTCATCGATTGCGAATATTCGATGGAGCATCCGAAATGAAACGGTTAAATGCAGTTTGCAACGGTGTTTTATCTGAAATGGACCAGGTAAGTTTTATTCCAAGGTATCGCGCCGATTTTCGATTTAATTCCAATTTAATATTGGAAGCTTTTGGTTATTATTATTGTTGTCGTTCTGCAAGATTAATTTGTTAATTATTGTACGTAATAATCGATATAATAATTAGTGATTTCAAGTACTTACCTCGAAGTGCTCTTTCTGAAATTCGATCGGGGTGAAATGTTTCGGAAGCATCTTTAAAAATACGTACAATGATTGCAAAATGTATTTGTACACTCTTGTAGTTATTTTATTATTCTGGCACTCATTACGTAGATTTATCGTCGTTTAATAGTAGTCTTATGTGATGATAAAAATACGTTGCGATACAATTAAAATATAGAACCCGATTAAAAAGTGTCCAATTGAAAAATGCAGCTACATATAATATGTAAATACTTTTTATAATCACTGTACGTAATTGCTGAATTCATTCAATTATTAATTCGATGAGTGGGAAGAGTACGATTTATTAATGGAAAATTGGGAATTAATATTGGGAATGGTTTGAACGTTTTAATCCTAGAACTACCGACAATCAAAGTATACTTATTCGCATCCAGGTGATTAAAATAATAGAATGTTCACAAAAATACACAATGCAAGGAAAATAAATCGTCGTTCGCGCCGCTTACGGAAAATCTCCGAAAATCCGCTGTTGCAAGTTTATACTTGTACAATATATTTATAAAAAATTACAAACGGGTGATTTTGAGCGCGTTGGTAGTTCTAGCATTGATTACACGTGCAATAGATAGCTCTAATCGATAGGATTGAAAAGGGGGATGAAATGAACGAAGGCGTGAAATTTTCTAACCGGTCTCATTTATTTGGTAACTCATAGATATACACGTTAACGTTCTCTTAAACCTAGAGAGAAATGAAAACGCAGGAGGACCGTGTGTCCCATTTCTTTTTTCTTTTTTTTTTTTGTTTTTAGCCCCGCTGCATCGATGTATTTCCAGGGGACGTGAAATCGGGAACGAAAAAAAGGAGAAAGGGGTAACCGTAGTCACGAAAATCATTGGAAAAATACACAGTTTACGCGCAAATCCTTTCAAACTGAATTAACGCTCGTCGATGTTCCGAACTTATCCTCGCGCTTAATCATCCTTTACCTCGTTTCCCTAGGCGGGTTTTGTGTCTCTCTCTCTCTCTCTCTTTGTCTGTCTGTATTTTTCTATACACTACCGATCAAAAGTTTCCAATTACACTTTTAAATTATACGGAGACACTTGTCAATTTTCTTATCAATTCAAAGTTAATATCTTTCAATAATGTCGACTAATGGATTTTTTCCCGTTTAAGAATAAAATAAAATAATTCTTTGCCCTCCGCGGAGACGAATAAAATATGTTATGGATATCGGTGGCAATTTATCGATCGCTTTAAAAACGCTGTTCTATTATTTTACGTACGATTCACGATTATAGGAATGGATAATCTATTTAAAGTTTCGTCGATGGTAATATTTTTCGCGAGCAACGTTTAAAAGCTTGCATCGAGCCTGTAAAATCCAAATGAAATGGAAAATTGCCGTTTATCGTGCTGTGTCGTAACGCGATTGCAAATATGTACCGATTCCGAAACTTTTGATCAGCAATGTACACACGCGCGTGAAACACGCTTCGTTCCTTTCGCGGGGCGATCAGTCGGCGAAATCGTTCGATTAATTCAATCCGCCGCTTGTGCTCGCTCATTTACAGCTTTTTCTACTTTCGTTAATTCGCAGCAGGAGGCTGCGAGTGCGACGCGAAACGACTGGGAAATTTTCACGATTGAAAATCCGAATCCCCGAAGCGCGGAGATTTCATTTCATTCGCAAATTCGCGAGTGAC
The DNA here is from genome assembly GCA_028830335.1 of Eucera pruinosa. Classification (NCBI taxonomy): domain Eukaryota; kingdom Metazoa; phylum Arthropoda; class Insecta; order Hymenoptera; family Apidae; genus Eucera; species Eucera pruinosa. The sequence goes on along the minus strand of JAMYCR010000015.1, from coordinate 13,541,858 downwards.
AAAGTCGAATCCGTTATTTCGTTCATTAGCGCGGTGGGATCAATTCGAGAGACATACTTGTCGGTAACGATACGGCAAACGAAAAGTATTCGTACACTGTCGTATCTTTAGATTTGAGTAACGCTCGATCAGATTTAATTGTGACAAACGTTCGATTGTTTAACCCTTTGATTGTTATGGATTTTAAACCTTTTGCAACTTCGCTGTTTTCCCTACAAAGACACTCACAATTTATTTCATAACTCTATTAGTTCATTTATAAAAAGTAAGAAACAGTGAAAGATGCTACTGAAAGTCTGGAAGCGAGTGAAAGCGAAGAACAATCTGATCTTGAATTGCATAAGAGTAATTTATGCTTCGCTGCAAGGGTATACTTGGTATTACTAGTAAACGGTGTCAAAATATATTCGTATTGTAAAGGATTAACCCTTTGGCTTATAACAACGAGCTACACTCGTGATTTAGTCTATGGACTACTAATTACAATAAAAATAAGCCGTATTTTTTAGTCAATTTTAATTCAGTCTATTTCAAGTTGTAAGATTGTGAGATTGAGGATTATTAGATACGAATTACATTTAATCTCTTTGTGTCTTGCATTCGATATAGTATTGCAGTGAAAAATAGTCAACATTTCAGTGAATGATCTTTGAAAAATTCGTGAGCCAAGGGGTTAATAAAGGAATGCGAAGAAGTGGTCAGAATATTAAATTGGATTACGTTAAATTCATATGCTTCTTCCAATCCTTTAAACGTTGAACAATTTCACGCGTTTCCAGACACGAATAGTAGATTTTTCATAATTGAAATTAATTAGCAGTGGACACCGATGATACGCTATATAATACTTAGATATATTCATATATGTTATGCATGTATTATGTACATTATTATTATATATATTTTGTATATAATATTATATATATTATATACAATATTATTATATATATCATATACAATATTATTATAAATATCATATACAATATTATTATATATATTATATACAATATTATTATATATATTATATACAATATTATTATATATATCATATACAATATTATTATATATATTATATACAATATTATTATATATATTATATTATATATATATATTCATACATATTACATTATAAATATATGAATATACGAATATATAATACAATTCATACTTGGATATATTTGTCCACATCGAAAGCTAGATCCTTACAAAAATGATTACTCCATTAAACAGGCGTTTAAACTTGTCGTTAATGTTGCTTAGAAAAAGATACTTCGAACAAAAACTGAAGAATTGAACTGAATTCACAAGCGTACGAATACTTTCCTCGTCGGCCGCATAATTGTACGGTGTATAAATTTCGCCTTTTTGTTCTGGGACAAAATCGATCACCGGTTTTTCCCAACTCCATGTCAAATTTCTCCCCCTGTTCTTTCTCCGGCGAGTCATCCTCGGGTACCGTGAAATTGAGTTGCGGGCAATTTGGGTAATGGCTACGAAATTGCGGTAAAAAAAGAAAGTGGGTCGAATTGTTTTTAATCGTATGGTAATTGCCCGGCTAATGCAGCTCATTCGGGTCGACTCTCAGTCGGGATTCTTTTTGGGAAGGGGGGAGGATCGCAGTTTTAACGCGTTAAACACGGTGCTTTGGATCCAGTCTCCATCGCCGAGCCGCGATATTTATTCCCTTAAACAGAGGCGCACGATGATTGTTTTCCAGTCGGAATATTAACTCGTTAATCCCTTGCCTTATTTAAAATATGAACGCAGTAGAAATGCACCGTATTCGAGATAAACATTAATTTTAACTGCAACAATAATCTGATGTATAAGTTACGTATAACAGTTGACTGTTTTGCGTGCAATAGAATGTTATAATAATGAATAGATAACGTTAGAAGATATGATCCTTAAAAAAAAATTACAGAGCAATAAGTTAAGGCTGATTTATTGGGGAATTGAAGTATATTTGGAATACAGGGTTGTTTAAGGTGAATAAAAAATTAGGACAGAGGGTGGAAACGATTAAAAGTACATCTTATTATGGGGAAATTAATCGAGGAGAAGTTAGCAGTACGAGATAGGATAGAAATATGAAATATCGCTATTTTGATCTATTCGGAATATTGACGTTTTCAATAATGATTGAAAATGAAGAATTAAGAAGATTGCAATGGTCTTCCATAAGAAATGTTACTTTTTGTTAGTGTTCTTTTGATTAATGGACAGTTTTAGTGGCTTTCATGGTGATCTTCAATGAAAGAAAATTAGTAAAGTATTCTATACTAATAAAATTTTGGACTAACTTAAAAGCAACGATAACATATTAATAATAGTAACTGTAATTAGTAACGTTACTTTTCGTTGGTGTTCTTTTGATTAATGAACATTTTCGGCGATTTTCATGGCGATCTTCAATGAAAGAAAAATAGTAGAGTATTCTATACTAATAAAATTTTGGACTAACTTAAAAACAACGGCAACGCGTTAATAATAGTAACTGTAATTAGTAACGTTACTTTTCGTTGGTGTTCTTTTGATTAATGAACAGTTTTAGTGGCTTTCATGGTGATTTTCAATGAAACAAAAATAGTAAAGTATTGTATAGCAATGAAATTTTGGACTAACTTAAAAACAATGGTAACGCGTTAATAATAGTAACTGTAATTAGTAACGTTACTTTTCGTTGGTGTTCTTTCGATTAATGAACATTTTCGGCAATTTTCATGGCGATCTTCAATGAAAGAAAAATAGTGAAGCTTTCTACAGTAATGAAATTTTGGACTAACTTAAAAGCAACGATAACATATTAATAATAGTAACTGTAATTAGTAACGTTACTTTTCGTTGGTGTTCTTTTGATTAATGAACATTTTCGGCGATTTTCATGGCGATCTTCAATGAAAGAAAAATAGTAGAGTATTCTATACTAATAAAATTTTGGACTAACTTAAAAACAACGGCAACGCGTTAATAATAGTAATTGTAATTAGTAACGTTACTTTTCGTTGGTGTTCTTTTGATTAATGAACAGTTTTAGTGGCTTTCATGGTGATTTTCAATGAAACAAAAATAGTAAAGTATTGTATAGCAATGAAATTTTGGACTAACTTAAAAACAATGGTAACGCGTTAATAATAGTAACTGTAATTAGTAACGTTACTTTTCGTTGGTGTTCTTTCGATTAATGAACATTTTCGGCAATTTTCATGGCGATCTTCAATGAAAGAAAAATAGTGAAGCTTTCTACAGTAATGAAATTTTGGACTAACTTAAAAGCAACGATAACATATTAATAATAGTAACTGTAATTAGTAACGTTACTTTTCGTTGGTGTTCTTTTGATTAATGAACAGTTTTAGTGGCTTTCATGGTGATTTTCAATGAAACAAAAATAGTAGAGTATTCTATACTAATAAAATTTTGGACTAACTTAAAAACAACGGTAACATATTAATAATAGTAGCTGTAATTAGTAACGTTACTTTTCGTTGGTGTTCTTTTGATTAATGAACATTTTCGGCGATTTTCACGGCGATCTTCAATGAAAGAAAAATAGTGAAGCTTTCTACAGTAATGAAATTTTGGACTAACTTAAAAACAACGGTAACGCGTTAATAATAGTAACTGTAATTAGTAACGTTACTTTTCGTTGGTGTTCTTTTGATTAATGAACATTTTCGGCGATTTTCACGGCGATCTTCAATGAAAGAAAAATAGTGAAGCTTTCTACAGTAATGAAATTTTGGACTAACTTAAAAGCAACGATAACGCGTTAATAATAGTAACTGTAATTAGTAACGTTACTTTTCGTTGGTGTTCTTTTGATTAATGAACATTTTCGGCGATTTTCACGGTGATCTTCAATGAAAGAAAAATAGTAAAGTATTCTATAGTAATAAAATTTTGGACTAACTTAAAAACAACGGTAACGCGTTAATAATAGTAACTGTAATTAGTAACGTTACTTTTCGTTGGTGTTCTTTCGATTAATGAACATTTTCGGCAATTTTCATGGCGATCTTCAATGAAAGAAAAATAGTGAAACTTTCTACAGTAATGAAATTTTGGACTAACTTAAAAATAACGGTAACGCGTTAATAATAGTAACTGTAATTAGTAACGTTACTTTTCGTTGGTGTTCTTTCGATTAATGAACATTTTCGGCGATTTTCATGGCGATCTTCAATGAAAGAAAAATAGTAAAGTATTCTATAGTAATAAAATTTTGGACTAACTTAAAAACAACGGTAACGCGTTAATAATAGTAACTGTAATTAGTAACGTTACTTTTCGTTGGTGTTCTTTTGATTAATGAACAGTTTTAGTGGCTTTCATGGTGATTTTCAATGAAACAAAAATAGTAAAGTATTGTATAGCAATGAAATTTTGGACTAACTTAAAAACAATGGTAACGCGTTAATAATAGTAACTGTAATTAGTAACGTTACTTTTCGTTGGTGTTCTTTCGATTAATGAACATTTTCGGCGATTTCCATGGTGATCTTCAATGAAAGAAAAATTGGAAAGTATTATATAGTAATGAAATTGTTAATTTACCTAAAACTGGACGTAACTTGTTAATAATAATAATGTTGCACCGCGAAAGGAACGACAGACGACGAGAGAAATGGACACGATGAATATGTTACGTGATTTCGTTGATATGTTCTACTTAATGTCGAAATTCTTATTATCGCACGGCCTCTCCCGACGAACTTTCGTTTACTCGCCAATCGTCGCGATTCAGCCGATTATTTATTAGGCGTACCAATAAAAATCATTCGCTATTCTTAACCCTTTATGGTCGAACTACGAAATGTTCCCGGTTAATCACACATTCCCTATTCTTATAACAAGCTTTAACGAACTTTATTTTAATAAAGTTTAAACACAAATTTCCAATATGTATATTCATATTATTAGCCAATGTTCAATCAAAGCCAACGCTGCTAAGATAACAACAACAATACTCGTGATTTTTGTAGCTTTAACCCTTTGCAGACGAGGAATAATAAAGCACTTAAGAAAGATTTTCGTTTCGAATTGCAAGCGTTTCAATTTCCAAGCCAGCAAATTTCCAAACGTTCAAAACGTTTATCGATGATATCGATTTAATTATTTGCCTGCAAAAATCGACTTGGAACAAGGAGACCAAAAAAATGATTAGGCGGCTATTTGCAGACACTCGTCCGCAAAGGGTTAACCCTTTTACAACTCGTGCTAGAAGATACATCGTATCTTTTCAATTAACCCTTTGCGGACGAGTGTCTGCAAATAGCCGCCCAAACTTTTTTCAATCTTCCGGATAAATGTCGATGTTCAAAGCAAGAAATTTGAATTAGTGGCATTAATAGGCACTCTTGATAATAATCGAGCGGAAATTCGTTAAGTGTTATTTAATGCTGGCCATAAAAAAGATTCATAACCGAGTGTTTATTTTTTTCTCGTCCGCAAAGGGTTAATACATCGTATCATTTCAATTCTAATTCTATCTCTGTAATATCAATTTGCAAGGTTCAGTATCGTAACCATAAGTTACGTACAATGGTTTTAACCTTCAGCATTCGTCGTATTATTAAACTAATAAATAGCCAACGTTCCTGTGAACGTTCTTTAAACAATTGGGAGATAAAATTCGTTTCTTAAACCAAGTTAAAAATGAACCGCGGAAAGTGAAATCACGTTATTGGCGCGCCTAATAATAATTTCTCTGTTGCTGCGTGTGTCGGTTTTTCTAGAACGGATGAAAAGGAATGCTGCACTTTTACATCAACGACACTCATAATCCGCGCATCGATAGCAGCCTCGTAATGCGAATAATTCTGCCTCAATTATTTTTATTTACGCTTCCCCCTCTCGCGATTTTCGATCTTCTCTTATCTCTTTTTTCCCCCCGAATACTTTTCCTTGTTCTTCCGTTTCTCGTTTCCGGTTCGATCGGGGAAGTGTAAATCGTAAAGTTAAATTGGAATCGGGAAAATTGCGCGTGCCTCGAGTTACGATTATTACGATTATTTGCAATTCCAGTGTTTTTCGTTACGAATTCGCGTTGCGGATTTTGATCGCGAGCAAAATTAACGGGAAAGAAAGTGGTTCTATCGTTTCGTATGCCATAACGTCAAATTCGTAATTTATTGCGAAGAATATCGAAGCAAAGAAAATGATATAATTGTATAATTGTAAAGAAAATTATACTTTCTAATATAAAGTAATGTAAATATTAATGGGTTAACGCGTTGATAGATCGAACAAATAAAATTAAAGAAACTCGATTGGAATACGGAGAGTTGTTGTATCATTTAAATGTAACAACGAAAACACCGTGCTTCGCGTATTTCGTAGATTTTCGGTTCATTACGTTTGGATTCGCACTTTCGTTGGAAGTTTAAATTTCCGATAAATTGCTAAAAGAAAAAAATCCCCGATTTAACTAAAGGCAACGATTATTATCAAAATTCGAGCTTTTATGCGATTATTGAAAAATTTAATTGCGCAAAAAGTCAGAGAACGTACGAAACGCGCAAAAATTTGCGAAACATTCGAAGCGTTGCACAACGTGTTGTAAACTCGATTTGTCGACCAATATTACGACGAGGAAACTGGAACTGGAATTTTAGGTTAAATGATTTAACGCGAAATAGTTGAATAAAACGATAGTAATTGGGTACGTGAATATTTAACACATAATTGGTTAAATAATTTCGTCGGAAATAGTTAAACAAAGCGGCGGCAATCTACCCTTTATCGATAAATTGATCAATTCGATTGGTAGTTCGATTTTCCGGGATAAACGGAAGCGAAGATTCGCGAGTTATCCTATTGTCGCGAGGAAGGAAGCGTTAATCGGGCAGAATCACTATCGGTATACACATCGACGTTTCTTGGCATCTTACACTTACTCGCGTTAAGAATACGAATTCGTACAAAACAACTACGAACGCGCGCCCATTGCTCGACCCTGTTTGTGCCTCGTCACCTCCACACACCTTTAACACCGTACACAATTCGTCTGAATAACACCATTCAATTAAACGCGCATCCACGCACGCCTGTCAAGAATCGTTCGCGAATACTTTTCCCAAACGATAAACCATAAAGAATTCCAGCTCGCGTTGTTTCGATTTGCGAATTGCATACTCGAAATAAATAATTAGTCAAAAAGTTGAACCGATGGCGAATATCTCACGCGTCTTCGATTCTTTTTAACTCGCGAGTATAAATCTAATAAATAATATAATGAAATAATAAATCTGTGATCGTAAGGCAGAATAAAGGAAAGTGAGAGGGAGATTGAAATGTTAATCGCTGAGTTAAATTGGAAAACGATGCAAGCTTTGTTATTTAAACGAGTGGCGATTTTTTCTATTAGTGGGAGAGATTATAAATTTCACGTGGAATCAAGTCGTTAACGTATTCGAAACGAATGAAAGGGGCGAGCTGTTAAATTCAAATTTCAAATGGAAATCGAAGAGTTTGCATAACGATGGTACACGCGCAATGAAACAAAAAACGCGACTAAAAAATTACAGTCTTACCGTGGGTAATTATTAACTCACCGTCGTAATAATAAATTAAATAAATAAATGTATTTGTTTCGCAAATCGACTAAAACGCCTGACTTACATTCCGGTGCAATTTTGATTTTATTCATTTATTTATTTAACAACGAGCCAACGGTTCAATGTGTAAACCATGTAACATAAAACGATCAATATAATATACAAGCAAACGTTAGAATTACAATTGTGCCCATAAATATGAAACTAGTCTAAGTCGAAATTTTATAAAAATGAATTTATCAGTTACTTCAACGTCGCATTATTGTAAACTGAATGAATTCAACGTAAGTATTACAATATATTGTCAAAAATGAACCGTTAGATAATGCTCGTTAGTTCAACGTTATATTGAATTCGTTTAGCGTTAATTATGAAACTTGTATCTCGAAACAAGAATTATGTGACTCAAACCACTTTCATAATTATTGGGCACAATTATATAAGATAAACCTGGCGACGAAAAGTGTTTTATTTTACCGTACAAGCACAGAAATATCCCACGAACCAAAACAAGCTTCGTTTCACCTTAAAACGGTGTAACGCGGGAAAGTTTCGCCATCGGTCTGCACTCGAAGCGGAGAAGATCAACGTCCGCCGCGGAAGAACTCTTTAAAGTCTCTTCCGAGGTTCGGACGTAACCGGAAAAAGAAGTTTGCTGCGCCGCGATACCAGAAGCAGGCATTGCCGGACGAGAGGACCGTTTACGACTTTCTTTCAATAATTGGGCTAGAAACGGCAGCGCTACCCCTTTCACACCCGACACGTGCATCGAAGCGTAGCTTAGTCTATCGCGTGACGTAGTCTTCGGTAGCGTAGTGGCAGTCATTCATGTTTGCTGTTGCTACCAAAGTAAAACTAGCATTCCACACTCGAAGTATGGAATAGACTATTCATTTGCATACAGAACCATCACAGGTTCTGATTGATTCTACTTTAAACTTTCATTTTAAAACGGTGGGAATTATAGTAACTAACAATAAGTATTGCGATAACGAACGACAGACGAGTTAATGGATAGATCTATTAATCTGATGCATATTTCTGTCCCGGGATTCGAGGGCTAGCACGAAGTGTTACCATTCTCGCGTCACTCTCCACGTTACGGATTTAACACGGGCGAGGATTTTAATATTAGTGGCGGTTAGAATTTAGCCACGTAACGGCAAGAGAAATATAGGATAAGTTATTATAAACAAACTGTAGGATTATTTGCACATGCATGTTGCATTCGTTGAGGGATAGTTGATCCTGTACCTCGTCTGTTTTTCGATATCGCGATACTGACAGATTCCGCGTGGCTCTATGGATCACTAATGTGACACGCTGTACCGCAGGAGTTAGCTCCTCAAACAGGTTAGACGCAATACTGACAATGAGTTACAATTGCCATCGTTTCAAAATGATAAGTGTAGGGATAGGGTTTATAAGAACGGTCAGGATTAAATAAATGAATCTTTATTCGATGCTTTCTGTTTCAAGCGCAGAGTCGAACTGTTTTGCTCGCCGGTTCCTCGGGCCTCAAGCGGTTTCAAAGCGGGGAGTGTGTATGGGTTTTCCTCTGGTAGTAAATCGTTAGAAAAGGATATCGGCCCGTGACGCGATTACGTGACATCGCGCCACGATGGCAAATAAACTAACAGAGGACCCGATGACTGCGCGCCTACATAAGGGTGCCTTCAGATGATTCTATACGATAATAGATAGCCTATTCTATACTTCGCCAATGTTACCAGCAACTCCGTGACGCAGAATCTTTACCGTCACTGTCGACACTTTGCCGTTCTGCTCCTTTCGCAATAGTTTCTCCCCCACTATCCCTCTGCGCTCTTCGATAATATTATCCGCAGTCCGTAGTTATTATACTACTTGTATACAATTTCAAAGCGTTTCTCGGAAGTTCCCGAATAAACCGCGCTCTAATAAGGAAGAACGATCGAAGTCCCGTTGCGAGTGCCACGATTCGGAAAGTATCACTTTTCCGCTGCCACCCATTTTCCCCTACTTTTCGAGGGAAAATTCAATGGTCCTCTCGTCCAGGTCAGCTCTGACCAGAACTTCTGCCACATTCTCTTTCTCCCCCTCTGCGTGTTTTGCTTTATTTGTATCGTAGCTCGGAATAAGGGAGCGTTTGCTGTGTTTCCTCGCGAACGAACAGAAGGGGGAGTCGGTGTCGGAGTGGCACTGGGCCATTCGATTGTTCCGAGGCAACGGGCGGCGGGTTGTGGACAGTAATTGATTAGCTTTCTGCTAGTTTTTCTCGCCCCTCATACCTCGACGAATTTTTAAATACACACTCTCTCTTTCTCTCTTTTACTCGCAATCTCTCTCTCTCTCTCTCTCTCTCTTTCTCTCGTGTTTTTCGTGTTACTCTTAGCGATTTACTTTTTTTTTTTCGTTTTTAGGTAGATAGTTTTAATCGATTACTTAGGCGCGTTGATTAGTTACGACTTTTTCCCCCCCCGTGTGCCCCCCCTTTTCTAACCTACTTCTTCTTCTTCTTCTTGTGCTTTCCTCTGGAAAATCGCGCGTTTTGCTTCTTCTCTGTTTCTTTTTTCTTTTTTTTTCCTTTTTTCTTTTGTTTGCTTGGATGGCTTCGAGCCTTATACTTTATACTTTCACGTACGTCTGTATGCGTGTGTGTTCGCTGTGTGCTTGTGTCTCTTGTTATTCTCGTGTCTTTCTCTGTGTCTCTGTCCTGCCTTGCCTGCGTGCGCGCGTGTGGTTTGTGTGTGTGTGTGTGTTCGAAGAGAGTTCAGAGTTCGTTTTCTTCTTGCTCGCGTGTAGCTTTTCCATCGATCGAAATATAGGAACACGGAAGCGTGGATTTACCTCGCGTTCGGAGATAACGACGCCCACTTCCGGATGGAAATTAACGCGCAAGTTTCGAGATTTAACCGGGGTTAATGCTCTGGTCTCTGCTCTGCGTCGAGCGATATACCGTACGCGTTCATCCGTCTCGTTTCGCCCGCCCTTTCTTCCGACGTGTTCTCTTCTTCGTAACGATGAAAAGTCGAAAGGCTCAGTGAAGGAAAGCGCTGGTTACCTCCCTGGTGGTGTGCGGCGGCAAGTGTTCGGTCCACAGGCCCAGCCTGTGGATCTTCGCCGAGAGAAAATTGTGCAGCACGAACACGATCGGCTTTGGACAGCTCTCCAAATCCAGCTCCTGCAATTTTTGCCCCCGCAACATTCAACGTTAAACGGCCGTGGTAGCTTCAAACTCGACGGTTAAACACGGAGAGATGGAATTAATCTAATCGTAAGTTTTGTAGAAGAATTTTTAAAAATTCAGTGGGACATTCTGTAACGAAGTTATTATTATTAAATTATACAGTGGAAACGATTTTACGCTATAAACAATTGCACGTTTGATCGGTTTTAATGAAATGCTCGCTGAATTAAATTCGCGGTAATATATCGAGAAGACAATGTTATTTGATAATCAATAGACTGTGCGTATGTTTATGCGTTTATGGGAAACTTGAATGCGTGGAAAGATATAGAATGCGTAAAATTTGTGGAAATATGGTAAATAACCCACGTACTTTGTCACTGTTCCTATAGCTGCCGCTTTAATTCGTTTTATTTAATAGCAAAGTAACGTATAAAGAATCGTAAACAAATAAATTTTCATACCAAATTTGGACTTCGATTTACGTAACAACGCGTACACATCGTATATTCGTTTACACTTTATATTTGCAATGAAATATTGGGAGGCAAATGTGCTACTGAACATTGAAACGTGACAAATATAATTATAAAAATATGTAACGTGTCATAATTCAGTAAGGCAATACGTTTACCATGTATCTTATATTTGTTACGCAAAACCGACGTGTTGACATATGTAAAATCGTGTTTCTATTTAAACGAAATGTTTTCAAGTGACAGTAAGTAATAGGGACATGGTACGTGGGTCATTTACCCTGGCATGAAATGACTTATTGGTACACCTATTGCAACAAATTTATTTCTTACGTTAGCTCGTATTCCGTCGATCGAGAATCGAACCCGTTGCGTTCTCGCCGCGCGGAGGAAGCTCGCTGGTGGATCGTTTAATAAAGAATTCCAAGGAGGAAGGATTCCCCATTTGCAGGTTCGTTTCAGAGGCAGTTCGAGAGCGGAATAATTTTTCCATCGAGACGTCCCTCTCTGCCTGTGTCGCGGCAAATTCTTTCCCCGTGCTTTTTCTCTTTCCCACCCCTTCCTCGCTCTCCTTTCCACAGAGAAAGATAGAGAGAGAGAGCCGAAGCGTTATGAATGGCCATTGAACGATAGAAAAGATCCGGAGGACGACGATGTTTGGGGAAGATGTAAAATACGTATATTCCACGGTATCGAGAAGGGCTCTTTGAAAGTGACGAGCACAATGGGATTACTCGCGGCACAGCCCCATTTTTTCTTCATATCTCCCCTCCCCCCTCTTTCTCTTCTACTCTTCCTCTTATTCGTGCTCTCGAGGAAAATAATAATCTCGATAGTCTACTACCCGATGGAGTCAATTAAAATTTTCAATACTCCGCTGCGGCAAGAATGGGATCCTCCTTTTACGTTTCACTACAATGCTTCCTCCGCGTTTTCGAACACGTCAATTCCAGATCGACTAAATTCTTCCATCTTTCCGGTTCTAATGTGAAACTACTTCTCGAGGACGAGCGAGAAACTCGGGGCTTCTGTTTTTTTCTTTTTAGAGAGAGAGATAGGATTCTCGATCGTTTTTTGTGGAGAGGGGCAATTATCATAGATGCGGGGGAATAATTATGCTTTGTTGGTGCAGCTTTGGGAATATCGTTGTTAGGAGATTTCAATGATACCTTGTTAGATAGTAGTTGTTCTCAATTAGGGGGATTTGGTAAAGAAGTTTATGGCGTTGGAGGATTATAATAAAATTTAATAGTTTCTTGGTAAGGATTTGAAGTGATAAGGAAACTTTTTAGGGATGGAATTGTGAAATTCTTAAAATACTAATTCTTAGGAATATTGTTAGGGATTTGAATGGGTAATAAAACGTTAGGGATATAGGATGCAGTCGCGAAATTTCTTAAAAGTAGCATAAAGGATAGGGTTAACCTTTAAGAATATTATCAGGGGTTTAAAAATACTACTAGGGATTTAAGAATACAATTAGGGATTTAAGAATACTATCAGGGGCTTAAAAATACTACTAGGGATTTACAAATACTATCAGGGGTTTAAAAATGCTATTAGGGATGTAAAAATACTATCAGGGGTTTAAAAATACTATTAGGGATTTAAGAATACTATTGGGGATTTAAGAATACTATCAGGGATTTAAAAATACTATTAGGGATTTAAGAATACTATTGGGGATTTAAGAATACTATCAGGGATTTAAAAATACTATTAGGGATTTAAAAATACTATCAGGCGTTCAAGAATACTATTTAGGAATACTATCAGGGGCTTAAAAATCCTATTAGGGGTTTAAGAATAGGACTAGGGGTTTAAGAATACTATCAGGGGTTTAGAAATACTATGAGGGATTTAAATATACTATCAGGGGTTTAAGAATACTATCAGGTGTTTAAAAATACTATTAGGGATTTAAAAATACTATCAGGGGTTCAAGAATACTATCAGGGATTTAAAAATACTATTAGGGACTTGAAAATACTATCAGACGTTCAAGAATACTATTTAGGAATACTATCAGGGGCTTAAAAATCCTATTAGGGGTTTAAGAATAGCACTAGGGGTTTAAGAATACTATCAGGGGTTTAGAAATACTATGAGGGATTTAAATATACTATCAGGGGTTTAAGAATACTATCAGGGGTTTAAAAATACTATTAGGGACTTGAAAATACTATCAAGGGTTCAAGAATACTATTTAGGAATACTATCAGTGGTTTAAAAATACTATTAGGGGTTTAGGAATACTATGAGGGATTTAAATATACTATCAGGGGTTCAAGAATACTATCAGGGGTTTAAAAATACTATTAGGGACGTGAAAATACTATCAGTGGTTCAAGAATACTATTTAGGAATACTATCAGTGGTTTAAAAATACTATTAGGGGTTTAGGAATACCACTAGAGGTTTAAGAATACTATCAGGTGTTTCAAAATACTATTAGGGATTTAAGAATACTATTGGGGATTTAAGAATACTATTAGCGATTTAAAAATACTATTAGGGATTTAAAAATACTATCAAGGGTTCAAGACTACTATTTAGGAATACTATTGGGGGTTTAAGGGATTTGAAAATACTATCAGGAGTACAAGAATACTATTTAAGAATGCTATTACAGGTTTTAATTAATAACGAAGCTCTTTAGAGATGAAATCATAGAAGCTTCAAATACGAATTCTTAGGAATATTGTTAGGGGTTACAGTTGGTAATGAAACATTAGGGATGCAATTGTGGAATTATTTAAAAAGAACTCAAAAGCAGTAGTCAACCTTTAAGATTATTATCAGGGGTTTAAAAATACTATTAGAAGCTTCTTACTAATAACGAAAATATTCAAGGGTCGGATAGTAGAAACCTGAAACGTTAATTCTTAGGAATGTAATTACGGGTAACAATTAATAATGAAACGTTAGGAGAGAGAATAATTAATACTACTATTACGAATTTTCATTAATGACGAAGCTTTTTAGGGATGAAATTGTAAGAAGCTTAAACGCTAAGTCTTTAAGAATATTGTTAAGGTTTATTATTAGTAATGAAACGTTAGGAGTGCAATTGTGGAACTTTTCGAAAAGCAACTCAAAGGAAGAGGTAAACCTTTCAACAGTATAATAAAATAATAATCAAATTCGGTAAAGGTGGTAAGAATATTTTTTACCCATTAAGATAACCTTTTAATCCCTATTTCTGTTCTTCATTAATATTCCTAAAACTGTTTTAACTAACTAGCGAGTTGATTTTTGTTGCAGGTGTCACTCACAATCTCGCCGTCCTCGCCGCCGAAATCGAGCCACAGTAAACGTGCCCCGTCATCCGCGGACATCTTCAACTTGTCGAAGGATCTTCTCCAAAGAGGGGTTGGGGGTGAACCTGGGCTCACCCCGTTGCCACTCACGCCTTTGATCCCGGCTGCGTATAGTGCAAAGCCGTCTTCGTAGTTGACTGCAAGCTGACAGGCCTTCCCTTGCCACGTGCATCCTGAAGACGACCAAACACGGTGAATCTGTTAGTTCCTATTTTTAAAGCCGATCGCGAAGTCGATGGCTAATAGTTCACGCGATCGATCGCGAATGGATCACGAAGTCGATGGCGAATAGATCGCAAAGTCGAGGGGTAGTAGACAGCGCAATTATTATTATTAACCCTTTGCGGACGAGCGTCGACAAATAGTCGCCTAATCATTTTTTCGCTTTCCGAACCCACGTCGACTTTTAAAGCACAAAACTTAATGCAATGAATACTTAACGTAATAATAAACATTTGAAATCGATGGAAATTAAATGGTTTGGAACCCAAAAGCGTGAAAACTCAAAGTCGTGGAATTAATAAACTAAAGTACTCTCACAAGTGTTAATATTTCTCGTCCGCAAAGGGTTAATAGATCGCAAAGTCGATCGCTAATAGATCGTAAATAAATTAGGAATTCGATGGCGAATAGTTCATGCAATCAATCGTGAATGGATCACGAAGTCGATGGCGAATAGATCGCAAAGTCGAAAGGTAATAGATCACGCAATTATTAGTATTAATAGATCGCAAAGTCGATCGCTAATAGATCGTAAATAAATTAGGAATTCGATGACTAATGTTCATGCAATCAATCGTGAATGGATCACGAAGTCGATGGCGAATAGATCGCAAAGTCGAAGGGTAATAGACAGCGCAATTATTATTATTAATAGATCGCAAAGTCGATCGCTAATAGATCGTAAATAAATTAGGAATTCGATGGCTAATAATTCATGCAATCAATCGTGAATGGATCACGAAGTCGATGGCGAATAGATCGCAAAGTCGAAGGGTAATAGACAGCGCAATTATTATTATTAATAGATCGCAAAGTCGATCGCTAATAGATCGTACATAAATTAGGAATTCGATGGCTAATAGTTCATGCAATCAATCGTGAATGGATCACGAAGTCGATGGTAAATAGATCGCAAAATCGAAAGGTAATAGATCACGCAATTATTAATTTTAATAGATCGCAAAGTCGATCGTTAATAGATCATAAATAAATTAGGAATTCGATGACTAATAGTTCACGCAATCAATCGTGAATGGATCACGAAGTCGATGGCGAATAGATCGCAAAGTCGAAGGGTAATAGATCACGCAATTATTATTATGAATAGATCGCAAAGTCGATCGCTAATAGATCGTACATAAATTAGGAATTCGATGGCTAATAGTTCATGCAATCAATCGTGAATGGATCACGAAGTCGATGGTAAATAGATCGCAAAATCGAAAGGTAATAGATCACGCAATTATTAGTATTAATAGATCGCAAAGTCGATCGTTAATAGATCGTAAATAAATTAGGAATTCGATGGCTAATAGTTCACGCATTCAATTGTGAATAGATTACGAAGTCAGTCACTAATAGATCACGCAATCAGTCGTGAATAGATCGCAAAGTTAATCGCTAATCGATCGCGAATAAATTAGGAATTCGATCGTTAATAGTTCAGATTATAATCAATAGAATAGATCGCGAAGTAAATCGCTAGTAGATTCCTAATAAACCGCAAAGTCTATCGCTAATAGATCCCAAATAGATCAGAAAGTTAGCCCCGAATAGATCCTGAATAGATCGTAAAGTCTATGGCTCATAGATCAAGAAATTAACCTTGAATAGATCGCGAAGTTAGCCACTAATAAATCGCGAATAAATTTTGAATTCGATCGCTAATAGTTCACACAGTTAATCGTGAATAATTCACAAAGTTAGTCACTTATAGATGCTGAATAGATCGTAAAGTCTATGGCTCACAGATCAAGAAATTAACCTTGAATAGATCGCGAAGTTAGCCACTAATAAATCGCGAATAAATTTTGAATTCGATCGCTAATAGTTCACACAGTTAATCGTGAATAATTCACAAAGTTAGTCACTTATAGATCCTGAATAGATCGTAAAGTCTATGGCTCACAGATCAAGAAATTAACCTTGAATAGATCGGGAAGTTAGCCACTAATAAATCGCGAATAAATTTTGAATTCGATCGCTAATAGTTCACACAGTTAATCGTGAATAATTCACAAAGTTAGTCACTTATAGATCCTGAATAGATCGTAAAGTCTATGGCTCATAGATCAAGAAATTAACCTTGTATAGATCGCGAAGTTAGCCACTAATAAATCGCGAATAAATTTTGAATTCGATCGCTAATAGTTCACACAGTTAATCGTGAATAATTCACAAAGTTAGTCACTTATAGATGCTGAATAGATCGTAAAGTCTATGGCTCACAGATCAAGAAATTAACCTTGAATAGATCGCGAAGTTAGCCACTAATAAATCGCGAATAAATTTTGAATTCGATCGCTAATAGTTCACACAGTTAATCGTGAATAATTCACAAAGTTAGTCACTGGTAGATCCTTAATAGATCGCTAAGTCAATCCCTAATAGATCACACAACTAGTCGTAAATAGATCGCGAATTTGATGGCTAATATTAGGATGCAACATAATTCACTGGTCGTTATTTTTTAATCGCAAATGTTCTTGAAGAAAAGTAGAAGAAATTTATTAATCAAAATGGCGCGTACACAGTTGATTAAACGTATGTCTGCATTTGCAATTAAACGATCTTAAAAGATCTACTAAAATGCGAAGATTGCACGCGTTAAAATCCAATGGATCTCGCAATTAATCGTGAGTAGATCGCGAAATCGATTACTAATAGAACACGCGATAAACGTCGACTATATCGCATGGCGCGTAACGATAAAAATAACCTCGGATCTCGTCGATCGTAAACGAAAGAACGATTCGCGTAGCTGAATCGAATTAAATACATCGTCGAGTCGTTGGCGAATGAAAAATTAATTTCCAATAAATGTAGAAGGATCTGTTGACTGGGGGGGCCCGGGTTATAATACAAGAATAATCCGAGCTACGTCGATCGATAATAATCGAATTGCTTCGATAAAGACGACGAAAATTAAACCGACACGCGCGCGCGAGCGCGGTATAATTAAAAAATAATTTGCCGATAAAACGACGCTGAAACGAGATAACACGGGTCAAAATTGTATATCGAGAAAAGGAAGAAAAGAAGAAAAAAAAAAAAAACGGAGGTATAGACAATAGGATGGAAACGCGATTTCGACGATATTTCTCGCGTTTTCTATTGGCGTTTCTCGCGTCTTTGCAGCCCCGTAGCAGCAGGAATCCGGTGTTCATGATCGATGAGCTGAACGAGTATGCGCCGCGCGAGCAAAAAGACGAGTCCGACACGGCGCCGGGCATTAATCTCGATTTATTATTGCCGTTCGTCCACGGTGAAAAGAAATTAAAATTCATCGAAGCGAACGTGCCAGAGCAACCGGGCAATCGCCGATATATTTTGCGTTGTCCTTTCTCTTTTCCATCCACCGAAATGCCCTCCATTTTTTCTTCTCTTCTATTAGGCGTACCGACGAGTAGTCGACTATTTTTGAACGAGTTAACAAATTTATTTAACGCGTTCGGCGAGTGAAGAGGAAACACACGTCCGACTTCGCGTTTATCGAGTTAACTTGTTAAAGTAAAATATGGTGCTCAGTGTTCGCGTGATAAACCTTATACTGCTAATCTTTTTCTTAATAGTCACGCGCTGCGCTTGTATATTATAGTCGAAAGATGACGCGAAGCTTTGGAAAATGATAATAGTTGCCATTGTTATCTATAAATGCATAAAAATACGTAACCTAGTAGCAGTATTTTGTACGGCTATTTTAATTGCATTAATCGACTAATTAGGAGTTGCGAATAGAGTTTGTGCATCTGTCGATTTGTTTTCTGCATCGCTAAAAGCGTTTGAACGCGAATTAATTTATAGCCTTTTCCCGTTATAATTAATTGATATCTGTGTTACGCTACATACATGCAAAAGGATCAATAAATTAGTATTGTTTCCGGTTGCATCCGATGTAAAAGGTAATCTGTTGATAAACAAATTTCTATTCGGCTTCCGTTCTTTGATTTCTCTTCTGGATTCTGAAAGATATTCGCATAAATGTCTGCAGTAGTTTTATATAGCATAACGTAGATCGAGAGTAGAATTTTACTTCACTTTACCATAGAAATGCAGAAAACATTTTTACCTAATGAAGGGGTTGTTCGGATAAATTACACTGCGCCAGAGGAAAATATAGGATTTCGTTTGAAAATGTGTAGAGTTCATTTTCGTTCACAAAAGCAGGGGAATTATATTCGTTGTCTTTTTTTATCCAAATTAATATTACGATTAAAATATGGAAAATAATATTGGGATTGTAATCATATTTATTACGAATATGTTGCCTTTCTATAATAAAATCGCAATCATGCAACTAATGATAATAATATACGATAATCAAAATATTTCTCGCGATTTTTCTGTCCTTTCATTTGTCTCCTGCTTTTAATAAAATCGCAATCAAAGCACCAAAGATAATAATAGAATTATAGTAACATTACTTAACATTTATTCATGAATTTGTTATCCTTTGATTTGTCTCCTGCTTTTAATAAAATCGCAATCAAAGCACCAAAGATAATAATAGGATTATAGTAACATTACTTAACATTTATTCGCGAATTTTTTATCCTTTGATTTGTCTACTTTTTTTCATAAAATCGCCATCAAGGCACCAAAGATAATAATAGGATTATAGTAACATTACTTAACATTTATTCGTGAATTTGTTATCCTTTGATTTGCCTACTTTATTTTAATAAAATCGCCATCAAGGCACCAAAGATAATAATAGGATTATAGTAACATTACTTAACATTTATTCGCGAATTTTTTATCCTTTGATTTGTCTACTTTTCTTAATAAAATCGCCATCAAGGCACCAAAGATAATAATAGGATTATAGGAATGTTTATTCGCGACATTTTGTCGTCCTCTGATTTCTCTTCTTCTTGTAACAAACGCGGAATGAAAGCAGCAAAGATAATATTAGGCTTTTAAGGATATTTTTCACGAATCCTTTGTCCTTCGATTTTTCTTCCCCTTTTTGTAAGCAAGTTACAATGAAAGTACCCAAGATAATATTGGGCTTTTAAAGGATATTCTTCCTGATTCTTTTGTCTTTAGATTCGTCTCCTTCTTCGTCTTCTTCTCGTAAGAAAACCGTAATGGTGGCACCCAAGATAATATTGGCATTTCCATCCTTTTACCTTCGAAATTTTATTCAATCACATATCTCTTTACCTTCGGATAGCTCTGAGAAAAAGAAGCTTCGATATATTGACGAATCCTCGGCATAACACGTGTTCATTATCTTCTAATAATTCGTTACAATTACCAAAACGGAATAGTACTTTCATTCCATCAGTTTAAAATGCGTATCATTATTATTCAGAATATACAACACGTATTACTATTATCATTCAAAATATATCTATTTGTATCTACAATCTAATCTAGTAATTTTATCCAATTTTGCTTCTAATTCTTTTGGTAGTAATCGTTAGCCTACTATAACCGAATTTCCTATAACAAGGTATTTTTTAGGAGCCCAACTACCGTGTTATAAACATGTTGATTTATCGTAAATATCGCGAATATTTGTTCGGTTCGATCGATAAACTTTTCCGTCACTCGCGTGACTCGCGGTTTCGAGGCAAAGGGTTGAACTATTCTAAGTAAAAATGGGGTTTAGAAAAAGGGGTTACTCACGGACAGTGTATTCGCGTAACGACTGAGCAGCCGCGTGGCATCCCAAGACGATTTCCCTGGCCCAGGTGAAAAGATCGGTCCTCGTCTCAGCTCGCAAATGATGCGTGACAACGCCATCGATGGTTCCAACTCGCACCACAAAAGTTCCACCGTGTTGCGTTGCTCCGCTACTGCTTCCCGCCTTCTGTTGCCTCACCGATGAGGACGATACCAATCTGCAACAATCCACGTAATCCTTTTTCTCGCAACTTTGCTTGCAAACTTTTGTAATTCAACCCATAAATTGGCTTTGCAACTGAGTTCAACCTGTTAACCGGGGGACGACGAGTTAACTCGTCTTACGAGTTACTAACGTTTCCGGATACATTATTTTGCTTTCTCGGAAATTCCTTATTCCCTAGAGCAGCTGTATATTCGTACCAGAAACAGGCTATTTTGCATTTAGATTCGCAGTAATTACAATTCCCCAAGATACATCGCGTGCTATTTTTATTCATTTTCTATCGCTGCGCGTATGGATCATTTCGAATGAAAAATTCCGCAGCTAACAGGTTGAAAAGGTGCAAATTCAGTATTTAAAAAAAGGTGGAACATTTTCCATACCGCTATGCTTCAAAGAGCTGAAGAAATGGAAGCTTAATACAGATCTTCCGCGTCGTTTAAAAATTACCTAACACCTTCGATTAACATACTAACATGTATTATATTTTCGATATTTTATACTTCGCGCTTCACGCGCTACGCGCACTTCGACTACTCTACAATCTCTCGCACACTTAATTACGCCATAATTGTGCAAAAATCCTCCATCTACAACTCTGCATCCCAAAAAGCAAATAACCATCCAACGATCAGCCCTTCGCGAAGGAAAATTCGCCAACGCCCTTAATTCGAACAAAAATACATCCTCTCAAATACGTAACTATTTTAATTCGACGAACGAAGAGGAGAATTAGGATAAAGGTCGACACGAAATTTGCCCGGGAAGATGGTAAATGAAACGCGGCGTGGAAATCGCTATCGCGGAATATTAAAACCACCCCGAGATTCGAAGAGGGCTGTAAAATTCGCGGCGGATCGAAGATCGTCTATAGTTAAGCTTTGTAAGCGAAATTTTTGCGAATACTCGCGGCGCGGCGTATCGAGCGCGGCGCGAACCGCCTTGGAAGGTAAATTACCTCGTCATGCGATCCACCGTGGATCGTAAAAATCGCTCGCGGCTTTATTGCGCGTGGCACGAAGCCTGATACCGGAGAAGCCCTCTTCAACCTCACCCCCCCCCCCCCTTTCCCACTGTTCGTTGCAATCGGCTTGCTGACGAATGGTCCTGACGTACGCGACCTCGCGCAGCGCGTTAGATTTATAGATTTTTTTTTCGCTAGGCGTATGGGAAAAATGCTGGTCACCTCTTCCGACCAGAGGGGGCGCAAAAACACACGCGGCTGCTGCCATAATTTAACGGCAGTGATGGTAGTATTCGTTTTTCTGTTCAGCACTCGTTACAACGTGGTGATAGCTAAATAACTAAATAAGTAAATAATTCAGTAACTAAGTAACTAAATAACTATTAACTAAGTAACTAAATAGCTGAATAACTAAATATAATAATTTAATTGTAACATATAAATTACAAATTTCAACGCTAATATATATAAGTTTTTTTCTAGTTTTCTTCTTTATTGGATATAATCTTGTACATATAATTTACCAAGACTTATTTTCTTAAACTATAATTGTCGTCGATTTTTGAATTACTCTTTGGTTGAATTTGGTCTAGTTTAGAAGTCACGACTCTGTACGTTTTTGATTTTTGTATGCACTCTTCTGTGGGTTTCCACAGCTGTTATTGTAAACCGCATATCGGCGCACGTGACAAATGTAACTAAAGAAAATTAAGATACGTCAACTTTAACATCTTCCTCTATAGCTTGCCAACGTTCTATCGAAGAAATGAGATCGATGTTCGAAGAGATCCTACAAAATCCTCGTCTTTTGAGGATCCAGCGTTACGTAACGATAGAAGTTTCGTAGGGAACGTTCGGTGGATTATTCGCGTTTCACCCGTTACAGAGGAATAGAGAGAAGGGAAGAGAAGAGAAGCGCGCGACGAATAACGTATGAGCTCCTGCGGGTGCAATCCAGGCTGGAGTGTTCCCTGCGGATCGCGTTCGATGGCTTTTCCCTGGCCCCGGGAACGTTTTCCACTTGTGATAGTCAATGCCTCGAAACGGGAAAGTTTCCGCGACAGAATTACGCCAGACACGACGGAATGCATTAAGACATCGCGTGCGTGGATGGATGCGACGAGTCGGGAATAATAACCGCGACTTCGATTCGCGATCCAACGCGTTTCGAACGTAGAGAATCGATCAGCTTGCGCGCTCGCCGTCAGCGAAATAATCTTGGTGCAACTCTGATCTTTTGGGCAACGGAATTGTCGTTTCGGTTTACTTATCAATTTAGTTAATTTTACGGGTGGAATTGTTTTAGTTATTAATTTACTTAATTTTGGGGGGTTGAATTAATGTCAGTTTACTTGATTTTTGGGGGTGGAGTTGTTATTTCATGTTTCAGTCTACTTAATTTTGGGAATTGGATTAGTATTGGTGTGCTTGATTTTTGGTAGTGCAGTAGTCGTCTCAGTTATTAATTTACTTAATTTTAGGGGATTAAATTAATGTCAGCTTGCTTGATTTTTGGTAGTGCAGTTGTCGTCTAATTTATCTACTTACTTAATTTTACGGGTGGAATTGTTTAAGTTATTAATTTACTTAATTTTGGGGGGTTGAATTAATGTCAGTTTGCTTAATTTTTGGGGATGGAGTTGTTATTTTAGGTTTCGGTCTACTTAATTTTGGGAATTGGATTAATAACAGTGAGCTTGTTTTTTAGTAGTGCAGTAGTCGACTGAGTAATCAACTTACTTAATTTTGGGGAGTTGAATTAATGTCAGTTTGCTTAATTTTTGGGGATGGAGTTGTTATTTCATGTTTCAGTCTACTTAATTATGGGAATTGGATTAGTATCAGTGATCTTGATTTTTGGTGGAACAGTAGTCGCCTGAGTTATCAACTTACTTAATTTTAGGGGGTTGAATTAATGTCAGCTTGCTTGATTTTTGGAGATGGAGTTGTTATATTAGGTTTCAGTCTACTTAATTTTGGGAATTGGATTAATAACAGTGAGCTTGATTTTTGGTAGTGCAGTAGTCGTCTCAGTTATTAATTTACTTAATTTTAGGGGATTGAATTAATATCAGTTTGCTTGATTTTTGGAGGTGGAGTTGTTATATCATGTTTCAGTCTACTTAATTATGGGAATTGGATTAGTATCAGTGTGCTTGATTTTTGGTAGTGCAGTAGTCGCCTGAGTTATCAACTTACTTAATTTTAGGGGGTTGAATTAATGTCAATTTGCTTAATTTTTGGGGGTGGAATTATTATTTGATGTTTTAGGCTACTTAATTTTGGGAATTAGATTAGTATTAATGAGCTTGATTTTTGGTAGTGCAGTAGTCGCCTGAGTTATCAAATTACTTAATTTTAGGGGTGGAATTACTTAAGTTATTAATTTACTTAATTTTAGGGCGTTGAATTAATATCAGCTTGTTTGATTTTTGGAGGTGGAGTTGTTATATCACGTTTCAGTCTACTTAATTTTGGGAATTGGATTAGTATCAGTGTGCTTGATTTTTGGTAGTGCAGTAGTCGCCTGAGTTATCAACTTACTTAATTTTAGGGGGTTGAATTAATGTCAATTTGCTTAATTTTTGGGGGTGGAGTTGTTATTTCACGTTTCGGTCTACTTAATTTTGGGAATTGGATTAGTATCAGTGTGCTTGATTTTTGGTAGTGCAGTAGTCGTCTCTGTTATTAATTTACTTAATTTTAGGGGGTTGAATTAATGTCAGCTTGCTTGATTTTTGGGGGTGAAATTTTTAGAATTGGATTAATATCAGTTTGCTTGATTTTTGGGGGTGGAGTTGTTATTTCATGTTACAATCTACTTAATTTTGGGGATTGGATTAGTATCAGTGAATTTGATTTTTGGTAGTGCAGTAGTCGTCTCAGTTATCAACTTACTTAATTTTAGGGGGTTGAATTAATGTCAGCTTGCTTGATTTTTGGAGGTGGAGTTGTTATATCATGTTTCAGTCTACTTAATTATAGGAATTGGATTAGTATCAGTGTGCTTGATTTTTGGTAGTGCAGTAGTCGCCTGAGTTATCAACTTACTTAATTTTAGGGAGTTGAATTAATGTCAATTTGCTTAATTTTTGGGGGTGGAGTTGTTATTTCATGTTTTAGGCTACTTAATTTTGGGAATTGGATTAGTATCAGTGTGCTTGATCTTTAGTAGTGGAATTGTCGTCTGAGTTATCAACTTACTTACTTTTACGTGTGGAACTGCCTCAGTTATTAATTTACTTAATTTTAGGGCGTTGAATTAATATCAGCTTATTTGATTTTTGGAGGTGGAGTTGTTATATTACGTTTCAGTCTACTTAATTTTGGGAATTGGATTAGTATCAGTGTGCTTGATTTTTGGTAGTGCAGTTGTCGTCTGAGTTATCAAATTACTTAATTTTACGGGTGGAATTATCTCAGTTATGAATTTACTTAATTTTAGGGGGTTGAATTAATATCAGTTTGCTTGATTTTTGGAGATGGAGTTGTTATATCACGTTTCAGTCTACTTCATTTTGGGAATTGAATTAGTATCAGTGTGCTTGATTTTTAGTAGTGCAATTGTCGTCTGAATTATCAACTTACTTACTTTTACGAGTGGAACTGCCTCAGTTATTAATTTACTTAATTTTAGGAAGTTGAATTGTTGTTAGTATTTTTGTGGGTCGAGTTGTTTTCTGTCGTTAATTTGCTAGATTTTGGGAGGTTGAATTATTATCTCAGTATATAGTCTACTTAATCTTGAGGGTTGAACTGTTATCAATATTTTTGGGGATCGAATTTATGTTTCAATCATCAATTTCCTTGATTATCAAGACCAAATTGTCTCAATTGTCAATTTACTAAATTTTGAGGGTCAAATTGTTGCCTCAGCTATCAATTTCCTTAACTCTGGGGACCAAATTGTCTCAATTATCAATTTGCTAGCTATTCCTGATCCAATTCTTGTCCCAATCATCAATTTCCTTGACGATGGGCATTAAATTGTCCCAATTCTCAATCGTCTCGATTTTGGGAGTCGAATTGGCGTGCCAGTTATAAATCTGCTTGATTTTTGAACGAAGCAGCTGGAAAACATTCGCTACCGAAAATGTTACATTCGGTGCGCGGTTATTCGTGCATTTATCGGGAAATTTAAATGAGCAAAGAAGCACGGGATGCCGCGTAACGTGGAAAAATATGAAAAATATTTCGAGCGAAGCACACGCGTGCGATATTTCGGGTACGAAGCAAATAATTGGAATGTTTACAGGAGAGGGAATTTGCATAAAAATCCGCGGTCTAATCCTATTATCGTTCTTACCTGCAGGTTCGAATTTTTTCACGGCGAAATTAATCAGCCCGTCGCGTTTCGAATTGTTTGCATCCGTATCACGATCCTTCCACGCAAGAATTACGACGATAAACTCCGGACATTTCGATGAAATAAACTCGAATAATACTCGCGATCGGTTTACAGGAGCAACGCTATAAAATATTACTATTATTTGTGAGCGTGAAGTGTAATGTTTGTACGTCTGGCCTTTTCACGGGTGGGCTAACCGTCCCTAAACCTCTGTTTAGTTTTACGTGAAGAGGACCGGGCCTGAGAAGGCATAAATGCACTTGGGGCACGTCCCCTTAAAAAGGATACCCCACCATTTTCCAACGGAAAATACGCCAAGAGACGATTGGAAAAGTCAGTCTGTCCTGAATCGTCTCGCAGTTAGCCACAATATATATCTTGTTAAAAACCACAGAACTTTTTCTTTCGCGACGCCCTACCTTAGCCATCCTACATATTCGAAAGACTAGGTGCAAAATTCGGTTAGCTAGAGTTTCGACAAATATTCCTAATTAACTTTCGAGCAGGAAATGAAAAGTTCCATTAGTCGGCGTAATTCTATGTTCAAAATTCTATTGGCGTAATGTAACCGAGTAACTATTTAATGCTTCATCGGAGCTTTTATCTTTTATGATACTGTGGAGCTGTAGAGAGGGGATAGAATAGGAAAAGGAAGGGTGTTGCGTTTCGTCCTGGGCCTGCTAGTGGACTCATCAGTAAGGCTACCTAGCAGGCCCTGCCTTAGACTTGGGATATTGGAAGGAAGGTTAAGTAAAAATTGCCAACGATATGTGGAGCTGTGGAGGGGGGATAGAATGGGAAAAAGGAAGGGTGTTGCGTTTCGTCCTGGGCCTGCTAGTGGACTCATCAGTGCGGCTACCTAGCAGGCCCTGCCTTAGACGTTGGGATATTGGAAGGTTTTTTTTTTTTTTTTTTTTTGTCATGTGAGTGGGGTAAACCGTTCCTGGGGGCAAGATAGCGGGCCCCCTTACCGGTGGTGCATGATGTATTGAAACTGGTGTTACCGAAATGAAGTTACAAATATTTATGTGAAAAATGGTGAGGGGAAAAATTTTCAAAAAAACCCCCTAAAAAGGATGCATTTGCAAGTGCAAGATGGGAAAGTATAGGACAAAAGAGTCATCAAAAGCAGTGCCACCAATCCTCGAGAGGGATGAGGGTGTTGAGGTCATGCAAGACCTAGAAGGAAGAACGGGGGGTTCGAGATGTAGAGGGACAGGGATTTTGTGTTTCATGCTTGGAGATGGCTGCGTTAAGAGAGCGCGTCCAGAGAGGAAAGGATTTCTTGATTCGGTACGGAATACAAAGACGTTGGGATATTGGAAGGAAGGTTAAAGGCGGTATATATATGGACGAGGTAGTTGGAGCGAGTACTTTCGAGAAAGCCTATTTCGTATGTCCCTCTAGTGGTGGGTGCAGGAGAGTCGCCACAATACCATAAAAGTTAAATATACAAAATATATTTGGAACGGCTGAATGCAAAACTCAAATTCTTACGTTGCTTAAATGCATTAATTTTTCAATATCACTGCACTATGGCTTAAACGTGTATAGAAGAGAAAAGGAGACAAGAAAAAGCACGGATAAGAGGAGAGAAAAGGACAGTGGTAAAATAAGAAACGAATAGATTGATAATTTGTACGACGAGTTAACTCGTCGTCCCCAGTTAAAGACTTAAAAGCAATTCAGCTTCAAGTGCAATTAAAAGATCCCCCAAACACCAACGCAATAATACAAAATCTATCCTGTACAAAAGAATAAAGCTCTACAAAAGAATAAAACACCGCTCAACCGAAGTTCAAATAATCGAATCGATGAAATAATTCTTCTCGATAATAAATACTCTATTAATTTTACATTTCCAGTTAAATATAAACAAATACTTAACCCCTTGCACTACGATTATTTTCTTACCTACGTACGCTAGTATTAGCTGGTTACCGTTTTTATATCATTTAACATACAAATTATTAAAAGTTTTTACTTAAGAACCTCCAAACTTGCAAGACCAAGCTAAAATTTGAATCTAAATTAAAGTCCACACTCGGTAATATCTGGTATTGTTGAATCTAAGCCATAATTCATAGAACGAGTGTAACTCGTTATTGTAGGCCAAGGGGTTTAATATTACTTCGTTCTTCATTCGTTCATTGTCCGTTAAACTGTACTGATAAATATACACTGTGCTCTCACTCTCGAATATGCACGATTCAACTAATCTTTCCGCCAATTTTCACTGCCAACATAACACAGGTGTACGCTCAATTTTGCGAGTAACTGTATATATATAAAAGAAAAAAAAACAATATAATCGAGTGTCAACGACGAAACAGGCCAAGAAGAAGTGGAAATAGGTAAAAGAAGAAGAAGAAAGAAAAGAAAAAAAGAGCAGCCCTGGTCGCAGGGAGAAAAGCCAAGAAGGCGAAAGGGAAATATACAACGTTGGCACGGGGAAAAGGACGGGAGAAGAGGGTTAAAAGGAAAAGCAGCGGACGGTAAATAAAGGCGTTAAACGAGAATGGATGTTCGTCCGAGGTAATCCCGGCCAAAAAGGAACCAAGCAAAAGCCAGACTCGTGGGGGGGGGGGGGGGGGGGGGCAAACTTTCTTCCCAGAGTTTGGCGAAGGGGAGGGGAAGGAAGAAGTGTTTCGGTCGTAGCCGAATCACTTCCGGTTTGTCTCGCAGTAAAACTTGCTTAAGTCGGTCATTTCGTAGCTCCGTGGGCCCCCGATACGAACCTTCTCGACCGGAAATAGCTTTTCGGTGCTCCACTTTCCACCCCTCGATCTCTCCGCTATCGCGTTCTCCTATTCCAGTCGCCTTTTTCGCGTCTTCGTTCGGTTAAAAGCGGACTCGGGACACGGCTAGTAACGTTCAACGTCTTGGAAAAAGTTTCGTAGAAGTGAACCGTGGTCGCAGTCGAACATCCGAATAACGAAGGTCTCGATATAATCGGGTTACGGGATTAGGCGAGTCTCTGCGGAAGAATCTACTGCTTTACCGTTTCAACGTTGGCGTTTGGAATGGAGTGGGCCATCTATTGCGTTGTTCTACGTTCACTTCGCGATTTAAGAGGGGAATTCTTCTTTATTTAACCCTGTTACGGCGTTCGGAATTTGCAGACCGAAAAGGGTTTGAATTAGGAAACGTTGCGAGTTTATCGAGTAACATTCTTTAAAAATGCAGAGGATGCCTTTAACTTCGTTGGCTTACGAATTTCTCGAAGATTATCCCATTGAAATGTTTACCGTAACGCGAAACGCTGAAATATTATATGCAATTCGTGCCTAGTAATCCTCAATCTTCTCGCAACTCGAAACGAAATGAATCGAAATTCGATTAAATGATACAGCATGCTTTCGTTGCAATTGGTTCCACGGGTTAAACCACGAGTGTAACTCGTTGCTGTAAACCAATGGGTCGAGTTAAGTGGGAAATAGAAAATTGGCGAAGCGGATTTTAGTCGAGCGAAAACTGCAAACTTGCGAAGTCGCGTCGACGCGTAACGTTTGGCTGCTGAAAATTTCAGACAAATGTAAAGCGGGATCGGTGATTCCACGACTGGTTGACACGTTTAAGCCGGATAGAAGTTTTACGCGGTAACGTGGTCCGAGAATTTTGATTAAAAATGAAAGGAAAAAAAGGAGAAAGAAACGCTGGGAACGTGCGCATGTTTAATAAGTGATGGACCCAACGTTTTCCCTGGTTGGTAGGGAAATCGTAAAAAATTCACTGTTCGCGCCGCACTCAATTGATCCTCGCTTCCGGAACCTCTGTTTGCGATGATCTACTCCCGTTTCCTACTATTTCACTTGAATTTTTCGTTCAAACTACCGTTTCAACCGAATAATAATACGTAAAGCCACGCGATAACAAAATGATATTAATATCATTTTTAATCGCTGCTCGTAAAAATATTCCCTCGCGAATCGGAAGCGCGTCGTTTCGAAAGTTTCGCGATTCATCGAATGAAGTTATTTGCATAGACAACTGCGAAGTTAAAGATACAATAGATTTTTGTAATATTGCGATTATGGTTTTGAATCTTGGGCTCGAAAATGATCGATAAATTTGTTACACGTTCCATATTAAATACAATATTTTCCGACCTGTCAAATTTTACGTTCGTTAGTTCGTTTACTATAGTTCCAAATCGATTGAATTTTATCATATTTAACCAACTAAATACGATTATACATTAGTTTCTTTGATATGATTAAAAAACATAAATTCCTCTATTTTTTTGCACAGTTTTAAAACCAACTGCACTACATTACCGATGTTTATCTTACAAAGAATCGCGGCAATTAAATAGATAAATAATTGTACGGAAATAATCTCATTTGATAATCAAGTGAAGCATGATTCGAGAGCGAATGGCGATTTATCTTCGACTCTACGACGCCGCTCGAACAATTTGCTTAATTACTCGAAGATAAGGGGAAAACGAGCGTTGTAAAAAAAATTCTTACCACGGAAGAGAAAGAAAAAAGTTGAAAATACTAGCGGAGCAACTTCCGGCGATGGATAATGAGCGGGGGAGTTTCCCTTGGAATTAAAAACTCGGTTGTTAGAGGCAATTAAGCACGAGGAATTCGCGAGGAAACATTCTGTAAGAAAATCGCCCGGAAATGATAAAGTGGCGCGGAATTCACCGTTGCAATAACACGTGCACGCAGCGTGCGTCTCTGGCGATGGAAAAAAGAAATTCGAATGGGGATGAAAGTAAGAAACTTCTCCCTATTCGATTTAATCTAAATTAGGGATGATTTAGTATCGTTTACGAACGTATTGATTTTTCCTTTGGATCACCGCAGTCTATCAAACGACAACCGTAACTAGTGGTACAAGCGAGTAGGGGGTGATTCAATTTTTTTTATCTAGTTTTAGTTTTAGTTATAGTTTATATTAGTTTTTACTTAACTTTCCTTCCAATATCCCAACGTCTAAGG
The DNA here is from genome assembly GCA_028830335.1 of Eucera pruinosa. Classification (NCBI taxonomy): domain Eukaryota; kingdom Metazoa; phylum Arthropoda; class Insecta; order Hymenoptera; family Apidae; genus Eucera; species Eucera pruinosa. The sequence goes on along the minus strand of JAMYCR010000015.1, from coordinate 13,510,994 downwards.
CAGGGCCTACTAGGTAGCCGCCACTGATGAGTCCACTAGCAGGCCCAGGATGAAACGCAACACCCTTCCTTTTTTCCATTCTATCCCCCCTCCACAGCTCCACATATCGTTGGCAATTTTTACTTAATCTTCCTTCCAATATCCCAACGTCTAAGACAGGGCTTGCTATGTAGCATTACCGATGAGTTCACACTAGTAGGCCCAGGATGAAACGCAACACTCTTCCTTTTTTTCATTCTATCCCCCCTCCACAGCTCCACATATCTTTGGCAATTTTTACTTAACCTTCCTTCCAATATCCCAACGTCTAAGACAGGGCCTGCTATGTAGCATTACCGATGAGTCCACTCTAGTAGGCCCAGGATGAAACGCAACACCCTTCCTTTTTTCCATTCTATCCCCCCTCCACAGCTCCACATATCTTTGGCAACTTTTACTTAACCTTCCTTCCAATATCCCAACGTCTAAGGCAGGGTCTGCTAGGTAGCCTTACTGATGAGTCCACTAGCAGGCCCAGGACGAAACGCAACACCCTTCCTTTTTCCTATCCTATCCCCTCTCTACAGCTCCACAGGCCCGTTAATAAATAATAATAGTAACTCGAAAGAGAAAAGGGAGGATCACTTGCGGATGATTGAATTTGCAAAGGGATATGCTGCTGTTTATGCGCGCAATCTTGCCCAGGGCTGTTTCACCGTTAAAAATGGCACGCGTAAATTCTGTTACGCGGCGTGTAACGTTGTTAAACTGGTGGTAATTGGCCGGGGCAAACGCATCGTTGGATTATACGTGTAACAAGTTGTTCAACGGTTGATAAGCGTGAAATAAAGTTGCGCCCGTTGATGTCTACATATATGTATATATAAAACGCGCAACAGAGCTGGCAAATAAACAAGAATCGCGGCCGGTTGCCGGCAAACTGGACACATTCCGCGAAATGACGAACACACGAGCGCGTTTCATAATTCTATTGCGCCACTGTTTTACACCACCCGCCCGTTTAATCAACTTCTATTATTAGCGATAAAATTCGCAGTTGATCGCGAATCGTGTTAACGACCACCGTGGTAACCGTAATTAATATTTCCACGCCCAGTTTTAACTACTTTTATTGCGCGAATTCACCGTTAAATAGTGCTTCGCGGGTTTCTAATTCGATGGACGTCTGGTAACAGTAGTATTAGCAATTCTTTAGATTTTCTAAAGCTTTTGAATTAGAAGCATACTGTTGCATGACTAGCCCACCGATACCATAGATATTGTATCGCCCCGCGACAAACACGACAAATCATCCTGCGAAAAACATCTTCACTCATAGATTCCAAATTCCTAACCAGCTAGCTTCCCGCACCCGATTACTCATCTTGCCCCTTTTGCACTCTGCCCTTATGCCGACCATTTCCAATAGTATATATATCACCATTTTTAACCAGCGCGGGTCAATTCTCTGTAGTTCGTACTTGCGTGCGGAACTTACCGCTTACGAATAAAAACCTTCGAGCCTCTCTAAGAAGTTGCGTTTAATTCCTCAATCCGGAATCCAACAATACTTTACGCGTATATCGGTCACACGTTTCAATGTTCAACAGTACGTTTACCTCTTAATATCTATTCATAAATATTAAGCGTACAAGATTATACAGTTACTCGCAAAATTGAGCGTACGCTCAATTGTAATCCACGAATTGTGTAATTCGTGTAATCAACAAAGTGTAATCCACACGAATCGAAATCCACAATGATCAATTACACGTTTCACGAATGGAGAAGATTTCAAAACGAAATTACAAGAAGAATGAGGGCAATATTTCACCTTCTTCATACAAAATTAATTAATTTTATGCCACGAGGATTAACCGTGGTTAACGAAGTAGTAATCCACGTGTATCATATCTTTATAATAGTGAAAATATCGAATGAGCACGTCCACGTTTGTGTCAGCGAAAAAGTTATACCTTTACATTGTCTATTAAGTACGTGTAAATAACTTATTTTCGCTCACGAATTTTGCACCTACCGTCCGTTAAAATATGCAAACGAAATACATATATATATTGTGTGTTTCTACTTTTTAATATGCGCGTGTGTATTCACACTTTAGCTATTTTTCATCGACAACATAGGTGTAAGTTTAATTTTGCGATTAACTGTAATACATTGTCTCTATGCGTTTTTACGTACAGTTACTCACAAAATTGAGCGTACACCTATGTTGCCGATGAAAATTAACTAAAAAGTAAATATACACACGCATGTGTCGAAAGTAGAAACTCGATATATTTCGCATATTCTGACAGACAGTACGTAAAAAATTCTTGAGATAAAATTATACTATATGTACTTAATAAGGAACGTAAAAGTAGAACTTTTTTTGCTGACACAAAATTGTTATTATACGTATGATACATGTAGATTACTATTTTGTTAACCACCTTTAATATTCATGGCATAGAATGAATTAATTTTCCATAAAGAAGGTAAAATATTGTTCTATTCTTCTTTTAATTTCATTTCGAAATCTTCCCTATCCGTAAAAGTACAATTTATCATTTTGGATTTCAATTTTTCCAAGATACGTTCGATCAGGTTAATAGTTTGAGTACACTGAACATTAACCATTTTTTAGCCATCTTTTTCATCGAGTTTCAAGGTGTACGCTCTGGTGAGCGGTAGAGGGTTTATAGCTCATGGGCCTGCACGCGGACCCGACTCACCGACCCAAACGTGACCCTTCAGTTCTATGGTTTACGATACGATTGCTAGGAACGTTATTTTTGAGTAAGGATTTCTGTTTTATTATTCGCACATGTTTTAGCTTCATCCTGGCGACAGCAGTTAAACGATTAAGTAAAGGTTTAGCTGTGCCTGTCGCCTTCAATAACGAAACAACGTATCATAAACCGAAGTGCAGCGGACAGCACATTTTGGGACCTACCTAAGTAACGGTATCCTGCGGGAAAATCCCACTCGCGGGGACATTCCGCAGCGATGCCAAAACTTAGAGATATTTCCACACCTTCCTTAAAGGAAACACGCTAAGGGCGTACAGGAAGGGTGTGGGCGAATTTACTAAGTGCGCTGATTGGTTCCCTAATTTCAAACAGTGTGGCCAATCAGCGAATTTAGAAAAACAAAGCGGCTTTCCTCAGGAGAGGGCAACGAGCCCCTATGTCAGTCGCTCTAGAACCACACAAGAGAACATATACCAGAGCACAAGCAGAACTCAAAATAAAAGCACATTTGTCTTTCCTCATACTGAGTTTCTTTCACTTCAAACTCCTCACGATCGTTTAAGTTAGGTCGGGATTCGCGAACACACCTGAGCGGTGAACTACCGATCAGAAGTTTAAGTTTGTGTCGCAACACGCTCAATATTGTGAGTAACTGTACGTAAATCGAAGTCGAAATTTAGTACGAAAATTTCTTTTACCTACGATTATTAATTTGCTATTAAATGAACGAATTCAAGTGGCAGTTATAGGGAACGGTGTCGGTAAGCGGGTCACATTAACCCTAGCTGCAAAGAATCGCGTAAAAAGGAAACGAAAAGAAGGACAATTCCGTAGCAGCGGCGAAAATGGCGAAACTCGTGGCGAATATTGCGCGCTCGGATCGCACGTGCGATAGGAAACTGTCGACGACACCTTCGATAATTAATGCCCTACCCCGGAGGGCTTTAATTGATCCGGTTCACCGTTCGATTATCCGAATCCCATCTTTCGCGTCGACTCACTTTCCCCCCTTCGTCTATTCCCCGCCTTACCCCTTCTATCTTCGATTCTTCCTTTTCGCGCATTTTGCCCGCGTCGCGTTCCCTTATTTATCACAATTCAACGAATCGGGAACCGAAAGCTTTCGAAATTCAAACCGTTGGATATTCGGCACTTGAAGAATTTCAAACACTTCGAACCAATTCAAAGCGTTTGGATGACGCGACGCGTAAACCAAATCGGTCTAAGTGGAGACTATCGTCCGGAGTAAACACGGTTCTTCTTAAATGCTTTACACGAGCTGCTGATTTATCAAATACATCAACTCCGCCGAATAAAAACTGGACGACGTTCTTTTTTAAAATTCCCCATTAAAATTTGAACTCCAATAAACGCAGCAGAATAACTACGGATCAAATCTTTGTCCAACGATAGATAAAATGTATAACATAATACATCCTTGTAGTAAATCGTTATACTTGTTAAAAATTGTTAAGCCTAACCGCATATTTCTGTTGTATTCCGCTGAGGTTGTCAGTTTATTATATATAATAAGTTACAACGTCGAGCGAAATAAAGACGAAGTTTAACGTATGCCAGAGTGTATTCGCGTTTTACAAGTGTAGTTGCGCGTCCTAAGACGGTCCGGACTGTTCTGGCGTGTCAAGGGAAAAACTGTGATTTTGGAGACTCGGAAAATAGAGAGGTAGGGGTTATCTTGGGTTCGATGGTGAGTAAGGGATGAGGTAGCAGGATCGAGGTTCGGAGGTGACTAACTAGGATGAAATCATCAGCTATCGAAGGATTTTGGAATGTTTGCTGCTGGGGTTTGGTTTATCGTGTTTGAAGGAGGATGAGAAGGCCGCGTTGTCTTAACTAAAAATAATATAGTACTAATGATTACGTTGGCATACAACATTTCTTATTTCGTAGTATTCAGTCCAGCTGTTAAAGAATTGTTCCTTAAATATAAACAGTTGAGCACTAAGCTGAAATGCTTCGACGATAATATTTTAAAAAGATTCGAAAAGTATAGTTGATCAATTTGGCCTGTGAACGTTTCGCGTAACAGAGTCGATTAACAGTTATTTTATGAATCCTGTTTCGAATACTGAAACGAAGATCAATGATCCGGAAACAAAGAGACTCGCCTCTTCCCTATTCGCAGATATTTCACTCTGCTGTATACTTCGTCGTTCTCATAACGTCTTCCGGTGAAATCGCAGCGACACAAAGAAACGAGCGAATTAACCGGGGCACCCCCTCCGTTTGCAATGAAAATCCAATTTCGTTTGAACGCTCGGTGCTTCGAACGCGCTGGCGTAAGTTCGCCGCGTAAAAGTGAGATCCGCGTTTATATGCCACGGTTAACTTCCCTACGCGACAAACAAAATGGCCCCCGACCCTTTTCTTCGGGATGCTCGAAAGAAGAAGAAGAAGAGGGGCGGAAAAGTGGCTGAATTAAACCCGAGCTACGTTAACTTCGGCCGACTCGAATACTCGAATCTGCCCTTTTGTCTTATTCCCCACTTTATGAAATCTTCGCGTTGACGCGCGGCTTTCACCCAACGTTTCCAAGTGCTTTCATCCGTTTGTTGCGCGATTGCCTTTATTTTCAGACGGGCCAAATTGAAATACGGAAATTCCCGGTTAAACACGTTCCAACTCGAAGTCCCTTTTAGATGTCGCGGATTTTTATGCAAATTTTCACATCTCTACGGGCAAGATTAAAGGAAACGAAAGATTTGTAAGGTTAGGTCGCTGTTTACGATTACGTAAAGCATAATTCGTTTACCGAAATAGTGTAGACGTACCGCGTACTGCCACTTTAACGTTAACTATTGTGGGATCCGAATAGAATTATAATGTTAGGGTTAAGAGTATTTAGGTTTAAGTAATATAAGACCGGGCCATGTGGGACGCGGATGTTTTGCAGGCGAGCGACGATGACCTGCGGAACCGCGTCCCAAGCATTCGAGGGTAGTGTTAGTTAGGCTAAGTGTATTGTTTAGGTTTGGGTGCGAATGAAATCGAGAGAGAGAGAGAAAAAGAGGAATGGTTGGCGACAAAGACGACCGTCGAAGGAAAAGCGGAGAGTATGTTTTGAGAAGTCGAAGAGAGTAGAGACCTGAGCGTGTTACGGGGAAATCGGGGGGGAGAGAGAGAAAGAGAGAGAGCACCAGCGTAGACCGTGGACAGGAGGATGAGTAGGTGTGTAAAATAAACTGAGGTACAATTCCGTAGGTTGTTACCAGAACTACTGAGAGATTTATTCTGTTCGGAGTTTCCTTTTTTACATTCGTATCGGTGGCCATGTTGGATGCAGAGTTCAAATGACTAACATGTTCTCGGGTCAATCATCTTAAGCGTATGGGTCGGAGTGTCTCGCAAGGGTGAGTAAGCGTAATGAGGTCATCTTGTCTATCGGAGACGGAGCGTGTTTTGGTCGTTACAGATTATCTTATAGGCATAGGTTGGGATGTCTTTGCAAGGGTGAGTAAAAAGTGGTATCGTTCTGACTATTTGAAGAGCCTATCGGTGATGAAGCGTGTTTGGACGTTGCAAGCGGAAGGATATAGCTTAGGATAGCGTGGCATCGAGTAGACGCATTTAGTATATTCAGCGTAGCTTAGTTTAGTACGATTTCGTTTTAGTTCAATATATTGTGGCGGCTCTCCTACACCCACCACTAGAGGGACATACAAAATAGGACATTCTCGAAAGTACTCGCTTCAACTACCTCGTCCATATATATACCGCCTTTAACTTTCCTTCCAATATCCCAACGTCTAAGGCAGGGCCTGCTATGTAGCATTATCGATGAGTCCACTCTAGTAGGCCCAGGATGAAACGCAACACCCTTCCTTTTTTTTCCATTCTATCCCCCCTCCACAGCTCCACATATCTTTGGCAATTTTTACTTAACCTTCCTTCCAATATCCCAACGTCTAAGACAGGGCCTGCTATGTAGCATTACCGATGAGGCCACTCTAGTAGGCCCAGGATAAAACGCAACACCCTTCCTTTTTCCTATTCTATCCCACCTCCACAGCTCCACATATCGTTGGCAATTTTTACTTAACCTTCCTTTCAAATATCCCAATGCCTAAGGCAGGACCTGCTATGTAGCATTACCGATGAGTCCACTAGCAGGTCCAGGACGAAACGCAACACCCTTCCTTTTTTCTATCCTATCCCCTCTCCACAGCTCCACATATCGTTGGCAATTTTTACTTAACCTTCCTTCCAATATCCCAACGTCTAAGGCAGGGCCTGCTAGGTAGCCTTACTGATGAGTCCACTAGCAGACAGGCTCGGGATGAAACGCAACACCCTTCCTTTTTTCCCATTCTATGCCCCCTCCACAGCTCCACATATCTTTGGCAATTTTTACTTAATCTTCCTTCCAATATCCCAACGTCTAAGACAGGGCCTGGTAGGTAGCCTTTACTGATGAGTAGACACTAGCAGGTCCAGGACGAAACGTAACACCCTTCCTTTTTCCTATCCTATCCCCCCTCCACAGCTCCACATATCGTTGGCAATTTTTACTTAACCTTCCTTTCAAATATCCCAATGTCTAAGGCAGGACCTGCTAGGTAGCCTTACTGATGAGTCCACTAGCAGGCAGGCCCAGGACGAAACGTAACACCCTTCCTTTTTCCTATCCTATCCCCTCTCCACAGCTTCACAATATATATATATATTAGATTACATTATACGCGACTTTGATTTTGCAAACCTTCGAATCCCACACTATTGTAACTTTATTGGCAACTAAAAATCCGTATTCCGTTTGCCTGTTCTACGTTTGCAACGCGATACGATTCGCTAGGGAATCTCTCAGGTTTCCGGCGGTTCCCTGTACGCTCGAATTCTGTTTTCCACTTAATTTCTATCCGAACATCGCGTTATCCAAACTTCGCTGCGATTCTATTTCTCCTATCGGCTACATCCGCCCCTTTGAACTCTGCTTAACTTGCTTCCAGCGGCGGAGGTTCTTCGCCAAATATACTCGAACGTATTGTGTGCTGCGCAAACTCGCCGCGAAGCATAATTGTATTCGCATTCGCGATCCCGTGTGCAATCACACCGCTAAACACTTCCCATTCCATCTTCTATTACCATTATTATTCCTGTTACCATCGACGGAGCGAGGGAATAATGGATCCAATGATTCCATAATCCTTGGATCATTCTATGATCATTCTATGGATTCCAATCCATATGCACCTCGGAAAATAAAAGAGTACGCAAAAATATGGAACGGATTGCTTTTGTAGAGCTGTAGAGAGGGGATAGAATAGGAAAAGGAAGGGTGTTGGGTTTCGTCCTGGGCCTGCTAGTAGACTCATCAGTAAGGCTACCTAGCAGGCCCTGCCTTAGACTTGGGATATTGGAAGGAAAGTTAAGTAAAAATTGCCAACGATATGTGGAGCTGTGGAGGGGGGATAGAATGGGAAAAAGGAAGGGTGTTGCGTTTCATCCTGGACCTGCTAGTGTGTACTCATCAGTAAAGGCTACCTAGCAGGCCCTGCCTTAGACTTGGGATATTGGAAGGAAGGTTAAGTAAAAATTGCCAAAGATATGTGGAGCTGTGGAGGTGGGATAGAATGGGAAAAAGGAAGGGTGTTGCGTTTCATCCTGGACCTGCTAGTGTGGACTCACCAGTAAGGCTACCTAGCAGGTCCTGCCTTAGACGTTGGGATATTTGAAAGGAAGGTTAAATAAAAATTGCCAACGATATGTAGAGCTGTGGAGGGGGCATAGAATGGGAAAGAAGAAGGGTGTTACGTTTCGTCCTGGACCTGCTAGTGTGTACTACTCATCAGTAAAGGCTACCTAGCAGACCCTGTCTTAGACTTTGGGAATCTAGAAGGAAAGTTAAGCAAAAATTGCCAACGATATGTGGAGCTGTGGAGGGGGCATAGAATGGGAAAGAGGAAGGGTGTTACGTTTCGTCCTGGACCTGCTAGTGTGTACTCATCAGTAAAGGCTACCTAGCAGGCCCTGCCTTAGACTTGGGATATTGGAAGGAAAGTTAAAGGCGGTATATATATATGGACGAGGTAGTTGGAGCGAGTACTTTCGAGAAAGCCTATTTCGTATGTCCCTCTAGTGGTGGGTGCAGGAGAGCCGCCACACTTTGTTTCTTAACTTTCGTCAATAAGCGTGTGTTGTATACCTAGTGACTCGAATCCCTTGCAAATAGTGCATCGCCGGTATTACTCCCAATCAGTCAACTCATCCATGCTAGTACAGTAGTTAGTCACCGAAAACCTTTGCCCTAGTCCTTCCCACAGTATCCCTTCCCCAATCCCTTCCACGTTATTTTTCTAATTTGTAAGATTGTATATATAGACCTCGATTTCAGTAAATCGGGGATTACTATTCTTGTCGGCACTCGCGTAAAGATTCCGCTGCAAACTTTAGTACATCGCCAAGCGTCTTAATAAAACCTCTTGAGTAGATTTTAAAAAGTGTTGTTCACTCGATTTCGCGACCCGGAATCCAACACGTGTATCGTTCGAAATGAAACTCGGTTAAGTTAAGAATCGATTAAAACGGAGACCGAAATACCTAAAGAAAAGGTACCCTGCTAAGATAAGCGTGATCGAAACGTATTAAAATTCGAGTCGAAGCGCGTGAAAGATCGTTGCAAGTGAAACGAATGAAAAGACTCGCGGCAAGATCCAGAGCGCAGAGGGAAGACACAGAAATCCTATCGAGCGATTCGTCGTTTCGGTGGGAAATCAAAGAAGCTTCTCAGAATCGAAGCTCGATGGGATGGAGAAGAGAAAAGGTGGGAGGGGTTAGGAAGAATTACGAAGGATTCACGGTTCACAATCACGTGAAAGGTTACGTTAGAGGCTTCATCCAATTACGTCGACCGGGATTTTAAGCTGTTCCAGCGGCGTTGGATCTGCCGTTTCAGCAGCGATTCTATAAATTACGAACCCGTTGGAAATATTTCTCCTTTCCTTTAGCGTCGTCCCCCTTCTGTTACGTGTCCTTCTCCTCTGGCCACTTTTCTACCGCCGTGAAAAAGGCCACACGCGTACGTATGTACATACAGAGGAGTTCCTTCTTCCCCTTCTTCCCGGGCAAAAGATAGAAGCCGGAGGACGCGACGCCGATAGAAACAAAAAAGGTGAAAGCGTGGCTGAAGAAACGGGACGGAATGGAAAATCCGCAAATGGAAGCAAACCCTTTTTGCTCCTCTGCCACGATTTCGTGGTTACTTCCTTTTATCGAATGAAATAGGACGAATGAAGGATCGAACGAACGAAAGAGGGGAAAGAAGGTTTTAGTCAATTGTTGCATATCAAAGCGATTCATTTTACAGAGCTACATTTTACGTTCGCCGTTTCGTAACGCAGGATGGCAATTTGGAATGTTTCGGCGACGATTGAAAGATTCTTTGTTGCGTTCGTCAGGTTCGACGTTTAAACTGGGAATTTTTGTACGATTATATGAAAGCGACGCGAGTAGAAAGGCGCAAAACACGCAGAAACATGCTTAAAGGAAAGTAGAAATTCATTTCGTAGAGCTACGCGTCTTGTAGTCGCCGATTAACGACGAAATAAAATTGTATTTGAATAAGGGTGACGAGTAGATTAGTTAATCGTTGGTCGATTATTCGTCGCTCGAATTATTTGTTATCCCAATTATTCGTTACTTATTCGGGGAACTTTTATTCGCGTTTATTGTTTATGTTTCGAAATCTTTGCGGAATTTGAAACGTGGACAAATGTAAGTTCGTTGATTTAAACGACGAATAATAACTTATTCTGCTTTATTTACGAATGACAACGAAACCAAACTTATTCGTCATTTAGAGTGATAATTGTCCAACGCTTAATTTAAATAACAGTAACGTAGCTCTACGTCTTTTTACAATTTATATATATATATATTAAACTGTATTACCTGCGAATTTTTATGCAGATTCATCTTTCCATTAACTAAAGATAGAGAGAAGATAGAGAATCGTTTCGCTATCTAAATAAAAATAATATGCATTTTACAAATACGCATATATTAAAGAATCATTGTGGATGAATCATCTTAACAGCTTCCTTTATTCTTTTACAACCTGTCAAAACGTGATCCGGTCTAACGAAGCCAACAACGCGGAAAAGAATACTTCGGACAGCATAACGATTAATTAACCCTTTGAGTGCAGGGTGCTACTGATTTAAAAGTAGTACTTTTACGTGAAGCGCTGATTAATCTTATTATACTTATTTATTTACGCAGCGTTAAAAAATAGGATATTTATATTTCTTCTAAATATGTGTGTTCATTTCAAATATTGATCATTTTTATTCATGTAACGTTTATAAAATAGAAACATTTTGTAACGCATATATAGCATTGAAAGGGTTAAAGACGAGGCAATTTTGAAGCGAACAAAATCAGTCGGTGATTCGATACGCGAGTGGATGACAACATTGTCGAAGATTGTGATTGGAGGGCCGTGTTTTATGTTAGATCGACTTTGAATCTTGTTTACACGTGGCGCATTAGCCGGTGTGTGTCGCTTAAATTGCCGTCGTCGCCAATGGAGTGATTAATCGCGCTGATCGCGTAATTAACGATTTAGCAGCGGCGGCACCGTTCACGGAAACTTCAGAACCACGTTTCGCGCAGGTCCCCCGCCGACAGTAATCGTTGCCAAAGTAATCACCGAAATTACCCTCGAAGCAGCGGCAACTTGTTCGGTTATTAATTGCCCGGGAAACACACCGTGCTGGTCGCTTAAATAACCGTTTCCTTTATCACCGACTTCCGCCGCGATGAATTTCCTCTACTTTCGCCGTATTCAATTCCTACGAAACCGCCCGTTTCCTAATCCAATTCAACCGTTTGCTATCCAATGTTTTTCACAGATATACATACGCACATTACATACATACGTTTTAATTATTACGATTCTAGTTTTGCGACGAGTGGTTGGAATTTTCTACGAATTTAGGCTAAAACGTTAGGCTAAAAGTTGCATCTCTGCATTGCAATTATTTTGCATATATGTATATATTACTATTTTTCTTTGCTCGTGGAAAATTTTCTACTGAAACGAATTTTTTTCACACGACTTCTTTTTATTAATATTTCTCCGATAATATTAGTACTTCTTTTAATTGTTAGGACAGTGTTTGTATCGCGTTGTTAGATTTTTCTGTGAATTCTTGGTAAAAGATTGTCAAAGGGTTGCATTTCTATATGAAAATTATTCAGTGGATCTTAGGAATTTCCTTTCGAAGCGAATTCATTGGCAAGACTACTTTTTTAATCGATTTTAAATAATATTCTGCTACTTTGAATTATTGGGACTCTATTCGTATCGTGTTATTAGACTTTTCTACGAATTCTTGTTAAAAGATTGTCAAAGGGTTGCATTTCTATATGAAAATTATTCAGTAGATTTTATGAATTTCCTTTCGAAGCGAATTCATTGGCAAGACTTCTATTTTAATCGATTTTAAATAATATTCTGTTACTTTTAATTATTGGGACTCTATTCGTATCGTGTTATTAGAATTTTTAATAAATTTTGGTTAAAAGATTGTCAAAGGATTGCATTTCTATATGAAAATTATTCTGTAGATATTAAAAATTCCCTTTTGAAGCGAATTTTTTCTCAGAACTTCTTTTCGAATAAATTTTCAACATCACTGCCTCCTTTCAAATTATTAATATTCACTTCATATCGTGTTATTAGACTTTTCTACGAATTCTTGTTAAAAGATTGTCAAAGGGTTGCATTTCTATATGAAAATTATTCAGTAGATTTTATGAATTTCCTTTCGAAGCGAATTCATTGGCAAGACTCCTATTTTAATCGATTTTAAATAATATTCTGTTACTTTTAATTATTGGGACTCTATTCGTATCGTGTTATTAGATTTTTCTGTGAATTCTTGGTAAAAAATTGTCAAAGGGTTGCATTTCTATATGAAAATTATTCAGTGGATCTTAGGAATTTCCTTTCGAAGCGAATTCATTGGCAAGACTACTTTTTTAATCGATTTTAAATAATATTCTGTTACTTTTAATTATTGGGACTCTATTCGTATCGTGTTATTAGACTTTTCTACGAATTCTTGTTAAAAGATTGTCAAAGGGTTGCATTTCTATATGAAAATTATTCAGTAGATTTTATGAATTTCCTTTCGAAGCGAATTCATTGGCAAGACTTCTATTTTAATCGATTTTAAATAATATTCTGTTACTTTTAATTATTGGGACTCTATTCGTATCGTGTTATTAGAATTTTTAATAAATTTTGGTTAAAAGATTGTCAAAGGATTGCATTTCTATATGAAAATTATTCTGTAGATATTAAAAATTCCCTTTTGAAGCGAATTTTTTCTCAGAACTTCTTTTCGAATAAATTTTCAACATCACTGCCTCCTTTCAAATTATTAATATTCACTTCATATCGTGTTATTAGACTTTTCTACGAATTCTTGTTAAAAGATTGTCAAAGGGTTGCATTTCTATATGAAAATTATTCAGTAGATTTTATGAATTTCCTTTCGAAGCGAATTCATTGGCAAGACTCCTATTTTAATCGATTTTAAATAATATTCTGTTACTTTTAATTATTGGGACTCTATTCGTATCGTGTTATTAGATTTTTCTGTGAATTCTTGGTAAAAAATTGTCAAAGGGTTGCATTTCTATATGAAAATTATTCAGTGGATCTTAGGAATTTCCTTTCGAAGCGAATTCATTGGCAAGACTACTTTTTTAATCGATTTTAAATAATATTCTGTTACTTTTAATTATTGGGACTCTATTCGTATCGTGTTATTAGAATTTTTAATAAATTTTGGTTAAAAGATTGTCAAAGTATTGCATTTCTATATGAAAATTATTCAATAGGTATTGAAAATTTCCTTTTGAAGCGAATTTTTTGATAAAACTTCTTTTTCAATCAATTATATTTTCATTATTAGAACTCTATTCGTATCGCGTTATTGAAACGTTCAATTAACAAATTTCATACAAAATTATCCGCTTTAATCGCTAATAGTTCTAGTATAAGACATAATTCCTATTATTAATAAATATGTTAATACTTCACTGCATCCTACAAACAAGTTACATATTCGTGCATAAAAGAAAATTTGATCACTCGATAAATTAAAATAGTCCATCCATTAAGTAGTAATGAATCACTTACTGCTACTCCAATATACACTTACTGACAAGAGTTAAGAAGCAAAGTAATCATTTGCAACGTTCTGTATATTGTTGTATGCCAACGTAATCATTAGTATTATATTATTTTTAGTTAAGACAACGCGGCCTTCTCATCCTCCTTCAAACACGATAAACCAAACCCCAGCAGCAAACATTCCAAAATCCTTCGATAGCTGATGATTTCATCCTAGTTAGTCACCTCCGAACCTCGATCCTGCTACCTCATCCCTTACTCACCATCGAACCCAAGATAACCCCTACCTCTCTATTTTCCGAGTCTCCAAAAATATTCTTCATCCTTCGAAGTAAATAACTTAGAATAAAAAAACGAAAGTTTAAAAATTAAACAATAAGTTATCATATTTTTAATTCTAATGTTAGAAATGTAGGGAGACTAGGAAGAGGGAAATGTCAGGATCCGAAATTACTTCCAAGTCCTCCTCTTATGAATAGATATATATTTCTATGTGTATAATTGAACGAGGATCAATGGTCGCACGGCTTGCTCGAGGGCCAGCCGTTCGCCTTCGTGCTTGCGCTGTAACTGCCAGAAATCGCTCTGGCTTGCACCCCCTAAATTCAAGGGTGCCGGCCGTCGTCGCCTGGCCGCGAGTCCCGCTATTGTTTTGACTTGTCTACGACCGACGAGTTACAACCTACAGGCCCAAGCACATGGTTGGCTGGGTTTTCTCCGACCTCGTGCCTTCATGGGCTCCAACTGTTTCAAAAGCCTACAGAAATGTCGAAATCGGTAAGCGGTCGAGGTGGGCCATATGCATTTTGTCAACGCGCTTTCCCCTCTCAAGGGTAGTTTCTTCGGGCTAATCGTATCGTCGGTTGTAAACAACCCATGCTGGCGAAGGCGTCCTCAGAACTAACGAATTGTCGAAGGAGACGTACTCTTGTGCGTAGTAGAGTAGTCAGTCTCATCGAGTTTTAAAACGCCCTATTGAGTTTTTATTTAACCACTCGGAAGTCATCCGATCTACCTTACACTAACCTATATACTTCGGAAAATAAAGAGTACGCAAAAATATGGAAATGATTTTGACTTTGTTTCTTAACTATTATCAGCAAGTGTATATAGATATCCGAGTTACAAGACGTTACAAAGATTAAAGGGTTGGTCTAACGGTAGGACAGCTTTAAGGAAGATCTGGAATCAGACTTGTCCAAAGTCATTTGGAACTGTGAGACGAGTCTTTAACGTGGCGATACCGGAAACTCTGGTGCAGCAGCGGACACGCGTGAGATTATTCAAGTGGGAGATTCTGCGGGAATGGTGAAACGAACTGAGAGCCTGCAGAGACATGGACAGGTCGGTGCTAGTTAGCCGATGAAACCGCTATTCGTCCTTTGTCTTTACCGCCATTAGCCTTCGAACTTTGCGATCCCCTACGAAATTCTAACCCTTATCAAACTAACAAGATTCATCATTCCAGAGCAGAGGAATTATCCGGATATTCTCGAATAAAAATCCGCGAGTTACGAAGATTTTAATATTTCAATGTTTAAACGTCGAATTAATAGCCACCGAATTTCTGTTATCGATGTTTAAACTGAAAACTTAAATGTGTTTCGTTAATAAACGATCAGGTTAATAGTTGGGGAAATGTTTCTCCTTAGTTTTGTAACACATTCGTGAATATTGAAGCTTAGGAACTGTAATACCTTAAATATTTTCCATCGCAAACGGTTAGCGTACAGGAATTAATTAACCCTTTCGAACTAAAAATTAAAAGTAGCTTTTATTAATATGGAGATAACGTAGGGACAAATATTTGAATGCTTCGCGTAACTAATTGTATATACTTTAATATCGATGCACGAATGGTGGTGGAAATTATATATATTGTACACAAATTATACATATGTAGGGATTATTTTAATTAAATCCCACGTGGAGTTGTTTAGGGAACGGGAAGATAAAAAATGTCCTTTAAGGGCAAATAATAGTTTATTAAATGTAAGTAATAATAATCACACTACGTCTTTCGCTCACACAACTCTCTCGGCTCGCAACGTCTTGTCTCTCTGAACTCTCTCATTTAACTACCGTACCCACGCTTTCCACGCATTCTCTACCCTTGCACGCATTCATTCTCTCTCATTCTGTCTCTCGGTTTCTCTCACTCATCTCCGACATTCGTAAGGCCCAGTCAGTCACGTTCACCCGAAATCTTGCGCGACCACACACCCTTCGTTCACACGCCAAACCCCAGACACTCAGTCCCAAACACTTCAGTCAGGCGCCAGTTTATAAACATTCACGCGTCGTTCTGTCTCCCACACATATTTTGTAAAAGTAAGAATTTAACTATACTTTCGATAAATACACGTCCATGATAGTGAAAGGGTTAATATGTCGATACAGGGTTAGGTTACACAATTACGATTGATATAATATAACTGTGAACAGTAACAGAAATAAACTACAGAATGTTAAGAATACGATTCTTGAGATCGCGTAGAAATATACAAAAAAGTCTAAGGAATCCACGATCTAATAATTCGTAACTCTGTGCTACTGTAAAAAGAGATTCGCTTCGATTTTTATATCAGTGTTGGATTCCGAGCGAAGGGAATTGACAACACCGTTTTTAGAGAAACTCTTAAAGGTTTTTATTCGTGCAACTATGGTCTGCACTCTGGCGGTGAATACTCAATTCTGTCGTGTTCGGAAGTATTTCCGAGCTTTTATGTTGTGTTTTGAAGGATGAGTAATGGTAAGGACAGCGGTCAAGGGAGAGGGTGACTAAGGAAAGGTACGGAGTACAGGATGACTAGGAACTGCGATTAGGGTGTTTGTCGGATGAATTTGGTTTAGGATGCGTCTATGGTGTTTACAGTGTGAGTGGTCGTGTTGGTCATCCAACATCAGTTTAGAATGATTACAAACATTTATATATTTATTTTAGAGCTTTAGAACTTTATTTTTACTATTTTAGAACTTTATTAAGGACATACATATATATATTAAGATGTATGATTATTGTATTATTATATTATTACTTAAATGACCGATTTTACGTAGCTGAAATTATTGTAGTCGTTGGTTAATCGAAACTAAAATCAAATTACATTTACTGTAATTACTAGCACAAATGTAAAGCTATTCTATTGTATAGCTTTATGTTTAACGCTATTGATAGATCGTTAACCGGTTTAAAAGGGACCAGCAAGTAGTGAAATGAAATGGAAAAGCTCGTTAGTTTGGTGTAATGGTTTTCTCGTAGATCGATCGAAGGGCAAAAGTTAAGATTCGAGCTCGAATGCTAAACTGTAGCAGCGATTAATCGAAGGGTTAGCTGGTAATTAATTGGAAGGGGAGCTTATAAAAGTTAAGGACCGTGACCTTGGTGGAAAGCAGCGAACTCTCGAGAAAAGGGTTAACGTTGGAGGCGTTTCAACCCTCTTACACGCGGGCCAACCATTGACTGGTTAATTAATAGCGGCTGATTAATCGTTTCAAGGGTGAAATACCTTCGACAAACAAAACCTTTGACGAGTCTCCGCAATCGTACTCGATCTCCGAGTATCAAAGGATGCGAAATGGGTCGATTAATTAGGTTTCTTCTTGCTCTGATTTGACGTTTGATTATTGCTTTCGGAATTATCGAACGATGCATCGAATTTTTGGGGAAGTTGAAGGATTAGGAAATCTTCCGAAGTCTTCAAAAATCTTCCGTATTATTATTGAGAAATTGTCTGCATTGCTGACAAGTCTTCTGAATTCTTGGGAAACCTTCTAGATGATCGAAAAGTCTTCGAAATTTTTAAGAGAAAAACCCTTTCGGAATCTCGAAGTGTCTTGGAAATTATCGAGAAATGTTTGATACTTTTGGGAAACATTCTGAATTATCGATACTCCTTCTAACGTATTTGATAAGCCTGCGAATCTTTGAAAATCCCTCAGACCTTTCGAAGGGTCTTCTGAAATATTAAGACGTCTTCTAAGTCGTTGGAAGAAACCTCTCAAAAATCGTCTCTTCTAGAATTTTCGGTCAACCCTCTGAATTATAAACAAACCTTCTACATTCCGAAAAGGTGCCCTTAAAATTTAAAACATCTTCTGAATTATTTAAAATCCCTCTAAATTATTCAAGAAACCTTTCGAACCTTTAATAAAAAAAACGCAGCAACATCGACGAAATTGTCTTGAATTATTAAGAACTCTGCCAGATTCTCAAAACACGAGAAACTTACGCGAATCCAATAATCGATAAAAGTCATAATAATCTGCCTAAAAGCTATTGTACTAGATTTTCATTTGACTGCTTTGGTTTACGTTTGCATTAGTTTGGGTTAGGGTTCAGCTTGCTTTCGGTTTGCGTTGCCTTACAGAGGCCGATAAAGCATGCGCCGCGTTTCATCCCCTAAAATATTGCTCGACATCGTCTCCTAGTTTCACCGTGTCCCACGCGCATAGATAAGCGTGCGTCCTCTCCTCTTTACCAAACCTGGTTAAACGCTCGTGATTTATGTAAGAGGCTCGTCGTTGGCTGGCGGATAGCAATAGAGAGACGGGCAGGATATAGGGACGGGTGAAACGTAGAAGTGGCGAGAAGAAGAAGAAGAAGAAGCGAGGAAAAGGCTGTGTGACGGTACGTCAGCCGAAGATATGGGAATTTCGTGGCATTAGAGTGTGCCTGGTGGATGTGACGTCTTCTTCTGACGGCACTTCGCGCAATTTTCGACTCGCTTTCGGAGCGGATCTGTCGCGCCCGTGAAGAATCGCTCCGCGTCGCGGAAATATTGTTACGCTACGGCGGAGAGGAAATACAATCGAGAACTTGCCAGCAATATTCTTATTCTACCCGCGAACTAGATACGTTACGTCGTACGTAGAGTTACGGTTTCTCAACAATAATTATTCGTATTAATCTTTTTATATATTAATATATAATAAGATGATTGTTGGATGATCAACACTATCACTCACACTGTTCTCTTGACAGGGAACGGAATACAGAAAAAATAAAAAACGACAAAGTTGTGTAAACGGTAACCACGAAAAGAAAAACTCTTTATTTTATTTCAAATCCAAAGTGAACGCTGACTGTGCCGAGTCGTGGCAGGGAAGCGACTGCCCCTTTTTCCGCTCTTCCAGACATCGGTCTCCAGGCTTCGCTCTCCCATAAACGTGGCTCGCAGGCCCACTTGACAATTAGTTTGGGTTTTCCCAAACATCATAAATCTATCGACCGGTCGAAGAGACTCTTTCCAGGGTATTGCCAGCACTTCAAAAATACGTTAAAGAAAGAACTATTGATTGAATACAACACACACTGTGAACACCGTAGACTCATCCTAAACCAAATGCATCTGACGAACATCCTAATCTCAGTTCCTAGTGATCTTGTACTCCGTTACCTTTCTTAGTCATCCTGTACTCCGTACTTTTCCTAGTCATCCTGTATTCCGTACCTTTCCTAGTCATCCTGTACACCGTATCTTTTCTTAATCACATTCTTCCTCGATCATTGTCCTTTACCATTAGTCACCCCAAACAACAGTACTTAAAAGCCCGCAAAATTACCATTAGTCATCCTCAACAACAGTACTCAAAAGCTTCGTTTAATAATTTATAAATCTAACGAAAGCAACGATCTCAAAGTATCGCAGTGGCCCAGTTGAAATAGTACACAACTCGTCAATTGCAAAGTACGTCCATCAATTCCGTAGAAATTGCGATGGATTGAAGCGAGTGGATATTTCTCTTCACTTTTCTTTTTTGTCTTTTTAATCTCGCAAGGACGCTCAGGTGGAGGTTGAAGAAACCGAAGATACATATTCAACGAGGTTGGATGAAAAACGGCCACTTAAACGCAGCCAACGTGCCGTACACCCTGCTTCCTCCTTTCGCGGTTGCTTGTTCTTCAAACTTTATCCCCCTTGGAAGCAAAAGTTGCCGCGAAAGAAAGAACGCGCCCGCCTGACGTCGATACACTCTTCTGTCATTCTTCTACTCGTGCACGGGTTAGATGTACCCGCGTACTATTAAGGCTCTCGCGTAACTTTAATTAACTATTTTAGAACCTCGTTAACGTAAAGATCGTTGCAGTTTCGAGCATAACATTGTTCAACCGCTCCTTTATTTTTCAACATAATTTTTATGCGTTCAATATAATAAATTCATTACTACCGTAGGGATTATTTTAGGTAAACACCGTGTGGATTTTTCAAAGGTGCGAGAAGGGAAGAAAACTCAGTTTGCGAATAAGTAATGGGTGGTTTATTAATAATAATGTGGTGCTGTAGAGAGGGGATAGAATAGGAAAAAGGAAGGGTGTTGCGTTTCGTCCTGGGCCTGCTAGTGGACTCATCAGTAAGGCTACCTAGCAGGCCCTGCCTTAGACCTGGGATATTGGAAGGAAGGTTAAAGGCGGTATATATATGGACGAGGTAGTTGGAGCGAGTACTTTCGAGAAAGCCTATTTCGTATGTCCCTCTAGTGGTAGGTGCAGGAGAGCCGCCACAATAAAAATAACGCAATTATAATAATAATTATAATAACAATCTCGCATAACACTCTCTCTCTACTCGCTACATCCTCTCGTTCTCGACTCTCTTTCTCGACTCTTGTACCCATGCATTCTCTACCTTTGCACGCATTCATTCTCTCTCATTATCTTTCTCTGCTTCTCTCAGAAATTCATAGGAACCCAATCAGTCGCGTTCACCCGAAATCTTGCGCGACCACACGTCAACTCAATCGCTCTATCCGAAACACTTCTCATTCGCGCCTCAGTCAATCTTACCCAAATACAACACCGTTCGCTCAGCAATCGCTCTGGTCCAAACATTCACACGACATTCTGTCTTCCACACATGCTTCGAAGTATTGTTCTCTCTTGGAATTGAACCCGATGGAAAGGAAAATTCGTAGCATTTTCGGCTCGACAACGGCGGTGGGTACTATATTGGATTCGGTGCGAGCCGTATTTAAAATCGGCTCCCTGGGTGGTGTGCACGGTATCGACCAACGCAGTCACCTACCCGTTCCCACGTCCCCTGGTATCGCCGCGGTAGACATTTATTTGGCGGGGCTTTTCGGATTTGACGGATTAGACCGGAGCTTCTCGGTGGCCCCGACGCGACGCGACGATATTAATGCACGTCCGACTGCTCTATACGCGGCCCAAAAAAAACTCCGCGTGAACCCTGAAAAGAGGGAGAATTTGCTCTGCTGCGGAAAGAAAAACGAAGTTAAGTTAACCACCGTCTCGCTACGGTGTCTTAAAATTGAGAACGCGAAGCACGGGTAAGAATCGGTTTCTTTTCTTTTTTTTTTTGTGGCTGGTTAGCATCGACGTCTGGGTCATTAGCGACGATGTTCCTGATGTGGACCGTCTAAATTTTGTGAAAGAGACTTGAGTCGAGTAAATATTGTATGGTGTTCTTGATGTGCCTGTTCGATGTGAGTGCAGTGTTAGGGTTTATTTCGTGCTTCCGCCTATGAACTTCGAATCTTCTACATTCATATAGAAGCTGGTGAACAGTAATTTGCCTACGGCAGGTGTTGCAGACCGGAGGTTCCGTTTTTCTGAGTATATGTTCATGGGTAATTCTCGCGTGGCCGGTCCTCAGACGAGACATTATTGTCCTCTCTTTCCTACTCAGTTTATCGATAGGGATTTGTTGGGTGAAATCCTTGACTACACTATGAATTTTTGTCCGATTTGAAGTAGTCCATGTCTGATTCCATTGCATTCTAACAAAGAATCAGTTTTATTAACCCCTTGCTCTACAATAACGTGTCACGCTTGTTCTATGAATCGTGCCTAAGCGTCAACAACAACACAGCAGTTTCACCTACTCTACGCGACTCTGTAAAATTCTTCGCCCAAACGAGGAAAGGAAAAAAAATGAAACGGAGTTGGAAGAAAGTTGGAAGAATACGAAAAGAATTGCGTGAATGTGAAAAATGTTGCAATGCGATACGAATTGCCCAGAGAAAGCGTACTAATTATTATGATTTAAAACGTGTAATATAATTGATTAACGTTTAAATTGTATAATATAATAGATTGAAATTTAAATGATATAATACAATTGGTTCACATTTAAATGATATAATACAATTGGTTAACGTTTAAATGATATAATACAATTGGTTCACATTTAAATGAAAATACAATTGGTTAACATTTAAATGATATAATACAATTGTTTAATATTTAAATGATATATACAATTGTTTAACATTTAAATGATACAATACAATTGGTTAACATTTAAGTTATATATAATACAATTGGTTAACGTTTAAGTTATATATAATACAATTGGTTAACGTTTAAGTTATACATAACACAATTGGATAAAATTTAAATTACTTCGGTAAGTATACATGTACGTACGCGTGAATAACAACGAGAGCAATTTAGACTGACTATTCGGCACGGTGACAATAAGTATTCGAAACGATAATTGACTCGCGTGATCGAAAGGATTGCTCGTATTTTACGCTGACGACGCAACGGGGTTAAAAGTCGATTCGTATTATTCAAACGCGAAACGTTTACGATACTTTTGCAGCGAAAGGGTTAAACGCGGTGGCATTTACCCGACAAGAGAATCATTCGATAGCGAAACGAAACACGCGCGAAATTTCGCGTGGAATCATTCATCTCGCATTTTAGCGTCATGCGGCTATTTATATTTTTACTTATATCTCGGCACTCTGTTTGCGCGATGAAATCGCGGTCATTGCGGTATTAATCAATGGACGACAATCACTTTTCCCGGCGTTAAATCACTGATTGGACATTCACTGTTTACGCGTGTTCGAAACGCGCATTCTCTTTCGCGGTCGATGCAATCGGAAACGCGTGCGGAAATTCGATTCTTTCGGTATTAACGTTTCTGTATCGCGTATCATTCGCGCGCGATCACTATTCGCTGATTATCGTCTAAAAGCTGTATCACCAATTATTAATTAACGATACGTATGTTCTTCGATTAGTCCAAAATCGGCGGCTATAATGGATGCAATGAAATATACGCGTGGAAATTTTCTGGAATTTGTAATTCTATTCTATTCAATAAAATCGAGTCGAAATTAGGGATAGAATGATCAGTCAAAATTCTCCACTATATTTATTGGATTTTTGCCCCAAATTCGATCACTTTGCGAGTCGCATTCGTCCATTTGCAAATTAAATTCACCCGTTCGGAAATTCTGTAATCGACTACTTTGGTAATTAATTTTCCGTCTGGTTTTCATCGCTACAAATAAACTGCGGAATTGATTTAAAAAGCTGGCCGAATTAATTCGTATTTACATTCAACTTGGCCATCTTTTTTTAATCAAATTAATCATCCAAGTTTCATTGTACCTATTATAATTTGTACAATGTTCCATGGAAGATGAAATACTCAACATTTTTATACTTATTCGACCTCCATTTCCCCAACTTGTTAACAAACAAAGACACCAGCGTTTTTAAAGCGACGAAATTAATTACAACGATCGAAAAATAAATGCAACGAAGATGAATACGAATGAGACTACGCAAATCAAACACGTATGGGTGTATAACAAGGTGTGATCTTCTAATTCGCGATGAATTCAATGTCTTCGGTGGTTCGATCGAATATAATTCTTTTTTTAACAATTTATCCAAGTATGTTTAATTTACTGTAATACTGCACGATACATTGTTGTAGTTGTGGAGCTATAGAGAGGGGATAGAATAGGAAAAGGAAGGGTGTTGCGTTTCGTCCTGGGCCTGCTAGTGGACCCATCAGTAAGACTACCTAGCAGGCCCTGTCTTAGACATTGGGAATTTGAAAGGAAAGTTAAGTAAAAATTGCCAACGATATGTGGAGCTGTGGAGGGGGGATAGAATGGAAGAAAGGAAGGGTGTTGCGTTTCATCCTGGGCCTACTAGTGTGGACTCATCGGTAATGCTACATAGCAGGCCCTGCCTTAGACATTGGGAATTTGAAAGGAAAGTTAAGTAAAAATTTCCAACGATATGTGGAGCTGTAGAGAAGGGATAGAATAGGAAAAAGGAAGGGTGTTGCGTTTCATCCTGGGCCTACTAGTGGACTCATCGGTAATGCTACATAGCAGGCCCTGTCTTAGACGTTGGGAATCTAGAAGGAAAGTTAAGTAAAAATTGCCAACGATATGTGGAGCTGTAGAGAAGGGATAGAATAGGAAAAAGGAAGGGTGTTGCGTTTCGTCCTGGACCTGCTAGTGGACTCATCGGTAATGCTACATAGCAGGCCCTGCCTTAGACGTTGGGATATTGGAAGGAAGGTTAAGTAAAAATTGCCAACGATATGTGGAGCTGTGGAGGGGGGATAGAATGGAAAAAAGGAAGGGTGTTGCGTTTCGTCCTGGACCTGCTAGTGTGTACTCATCAGTAAAGGCTACCTAGCAGGCCCTGTCTTAGACTTTGGGAATCTAGAAGGAAAGTTAAATAAAAATTGCCAACGATATGTGGAGCTGTGGAGGGGGGATAGAATGGGAAAAAAGGAAGGGTGTTGCGTTTCATCCTGAGCCTGTCTGCTAGTGGACTCATCAGTGGCGGCTACCTAGCAGGCCCTGCCTTAGACGTTGGGATATTGGAAGGAAGGTTAAAGGCGGTATATATACATATATGGACGAGGTAGTTGGAGCGAGTACTTTCGAGAAAGCCTATTTCGTATGTCCCTCTAGTTGTGGGTGCAGGAGAGCCGCCACATAGTATTTGCTATTTCTTCTTAATTAATATTTGAAGTCATCTATACGTATCATTTTCCGTTTAGAACTTAAATACTTATGAACTAATGGGTTATGAGCTAATGGGTTAATCCCGTAAATTTATTAACAAATAAATAAATAATTCTTCGAACCACCATTTTCATTCGTAAGGGGTTTTAAAAAATTCGTTTCGCTTTAAAATTTACGATATTTCCACATAAATGAGCGGTCTATCCCGTACCTAGTCGATGGTTTAACGTATCCGTGGTTCTCGCAGCAGCGTTCGTTCTCAACCCCTTGGTGAAATTCATTGGACAGAACGTTAACCGCGACAGAGGAAAAGGAACTCGGCTTTCCGAAAGGACTCGCTACGACGTCTCGGTGTTTCCGTGAGCGTTAAACATAGAGAAGCAAGAGATCGCTTTCTACGGTTTTCCAAGGTAGCGTAGAATTAACCAGACGATCCGAAGTCTCGAGGCTTCCTTCGGGGTGGCACGGGGATGCATTAACTTTCCGGATCGCGAGCAGCCCCTAGCGAAATCCAATTCCGTGGAATGCGGTCATTTTCGCGTCTCTTTCCGCGTCCCTGTTTCTATCTTGCCGTAGCCTGTGGCCACAGGACCTTTCCGGTTACACGACACCGCGCAACCGCGACCCAACAAATGGACCCGTTGTTTCCTTTCCAAAGGCTACATTATGACTGCCCCATGCATTTGCCAGCCGCCCACCGGAGCAAAGTAGATTTCCCGGATAAAGGGATCGGTGAAATGGAACTCGAACAATTTATCAGCGACGACTGTACAAAAATTTACAGTCATCGCTGGAATCCAAGAGACAGCAACATTGAAAATAAACGCACGAATGAGCATCGCGAGTAACGCGTCTTTCCACTCGCGTCTTATCGCATTGTGACACGTCATTCCACCGTTAATATTCGGATTTTCCCCCTATATATCCGCCGCCATACTTTACCAAAAATATTTTCAATATTAAAAGGACTTGTAGAAGGCTAACGGGAGTTTTAGCCTATGAAGGACACTGTACAGGGAAAGCCCATGTACCCGTAGCGTAGGCCGTGTCGTTTTCCACATAGGAAAAGGGAAAGCGGCTCAGGGATGACGCTGCCACTCAGGTCATAAAATAACGAGCCTCACGGCCAAACGGCGAAAAAAAGGCCAGTTACGGCGTAGACTCTGACGAGGATTGACTCGGACACCCGCGCGCGCCCACCGCTTATGCATCCTTGTAAATATATTTATCATAGTTAGTAGGAGTCGAAGGTGTTTTATTCCGGACTCTGGACCCATCTCATCACCCTCCATATCCTTCTACAGACTGGTTGTCAGAATTTTCAATTAAGCGTCTTACGATTGGGTAGCGTCTTACAATCCACGTCTTAGATTGGGATTCTATATATTTGAATTCTATTGCTAGCGATTCTTGCAGCGAGTTAAGGCTACTGTTAAATGACGAGAAATTTATTAGGTGAACTAGTAAAATAAAGACGTTTTTATTAACTTTACAAGTAATCATATATTTTTAAATAATAAGGTTGTTACACGCGTAGGAATTTATGGAGATTTCCAAGTAGGGGTGGCAAATTTAAAGTTGAGTTACTAGTAGATTTTCTATACGAATGCATTAACCCATTGAGTATACTAAGTAACTTTAAGAGATCGGCGAGTTTCTAGATTCACTTTCACGGACTAAGCTTACACACGTGATATTTAGTATAAATATTGTGATCTTTATCAATTCCTATGATGCTTCTAAATTCATATTTGGCGAATATTTCATTCCAATTTCATATTCTATTTATTCCAAATTCATATTTCACTCTAATTATTCACTGCGTTCAAAGACTCGAATTATTAAACCCTATATAAGGTTATTTAAAATATTTACGCAAGCATACAACCTCAAAGGGTTAACGAAACATTTCCTACGCGTTTACCCTACTTCCTACGAAACTTTCCAACAACGACCACTGCAAAGTACGATATCTGTTACGAAAACCGAGTAATTTATTTTTGCTAATCGATTAGTTTACTATCCGGGTAGGGATTGGCGTGCGAAGGCTGTCGGTGGATATCCCGATAGCGATCTCAAGGATGCACCGGGGATCTCCGCAAGCCTGTAGCAGCCACGAAACAATCGCATGGATAGGACATGGCCGATCATCCCGGTGATATTCAGCGGACAGACAACCGCGAAGGTGTCACGTTGTGTCCGATATATACACGCGCGTGTACACGCACGACGGTAGTACACGCGTGCACGGAGGGGGCATAGAATCTGGCTCGATATCGTGGCCACGAGGCTCTGGGACTAGTCGATCGTGCCACCGGCAGACCGGCAAACATAACGCATCCGTGTTCAACGGTACAGCCGGGGGATTACCAATGAGGCACGTCGGATTACCGCAGTTAGCGGTGTTCGTTAGACCACTATTTTAATTAAGACTATTATACCGCGCGCTCGGCTATTCGTATCGCGGCGTCGGGACGGCCGTTACGTGCGCGGACCGTTAAAACGCTCGTCCCCCGCGACGCCGCGTCGTTTCGTTTCGCGACGTATCGATTCCGATTATCCACAGCAGCTCCGATTCGCTCTACCTGTTTCGCGGCTGCTTTCGTTCACCGTAGATACAGGGGGCCAATTTTCAGGCTTGGGGAGTGGGTTTGGGTTAGGTTCGGGTAAGAAAGGGTTGCAGGATACCGTGGAGAAAATTTTGGGGAGGATATTAATGAAGATACAGGGAGGAAAAATCGAAGGAGGACGTTAATAAAGATACAGGGGGAAAAATCGAAGGAGGACGTTAATAAAGATACAGGGGGAAAAATAGAAGGATATTAATAGAGATAGGGAGGGAAATAGGGGGATATTAATAGAGATAGGGAGGGAAATAGAAGTAAAGGATAGAGGAGGATGTTAATAGGGGCAGGGAAATAGTTATAAGTGATTTAAGTGAGGATTATAGTAGTTGTAAAAGGTATTGGCTCGTTGTTACATTTACAAGGGTGTTTATATACTCTTCCCGAGGGCTACGTTAAAATTCGGTGTCGCTATAAATCAGGAGGGGTTGAAGGATACTATGGACACACGTATGAAGAAATTGGGAATAGAGGGAAGGTTAGAAGTGATCTATATTAGTCTTGTAGTAGTTACGAATGATATTGGCACACTGTTGCATTTGTCAGGGTGTTTGCATACTCTTTTTGTGGGGTGGATGTTAAAATTAGATGTGGGGTAGTTCGAGGATACCATAGAAGCAATTTTAGAGAAGCTAGAAATGATGCGAGTTGAAGTTACAATAGTCGCAAAGAATATCGATACGCTGTTAGAATTGTGGGCTGTTTCTGTGGCTGGAATTTAAAATCCGAAGGTGATTATGATTAGGGGAAGCTTGGGGACATTATACACGCAATTTAAGAGCATTTAGGGATACCGGAAACATCAAGAATCATGTAAAACTGGGATTAGAGTAGCTATAAAGATTATTCGTACGGTATCACGATTATTATCAAAGTATTTACGTATTGTTCCCACGAGTGAAATTAACATTCGCGGCTGATAAGAATCGGTGGTAGTTTACGAACGTTATAGAGACAATTTCTGTCCTTAAAAGATTAGACGAGCGCCGAGAAATTTCGCTTCAACTCTCTTCCGAAGAAAGATCTTCGTCTCGAAAGTTTTCATCGAAAGTCCATTGTCGAAAGTGAGAAAAAGGGGAAATACTGCACTGACCTGGTGGTAATTAGCGGGCAGGTGATACTAGGCGAGGCCCAAGCTTCGGGGCTCCACGGAGCGCACTCGTAGAGCCTCAATTCTCGGCCGGAAACAGCACCGAAGACACTGCGCCATCCTCCCGTGCATCCACCCCCAAGACCGAATCCACTTCCGGCTCCTCGCGAGGTGCTCGCGCTACTTCCGGCTCCATCCTCGCTGCTCTCGCTGCTGGCACGTCCGTTCTGTGGACAGATCGCGCGTACACGGCTCGTAAATCTTCCTCTCCGCTGTGCGGTTTCGGCGCGGCGTATAGAAGCGTGTGTGTGCGTGCGTGCATGCATGCAAACCCGTCGACGGCTGATCGTGGAGGAAATCGTGATCCGGCACGATCCACGCCCACCGGAAATGCTTCTTTCGGAGACACCGGAGAAGCGAAATCGTGCCCGTATACGGGCACACGGCAAATTTGCGTGCTTTCGGAAATTATGCGCGGCACCTGCTCCACCACGATAACAACGTGCGCTTGGAATTTGCGATTTTCGTTGGCCCCGTTCGCACGCGCGCGACTTTACGTATCACTTTCCACGGCGTGTAACTTTTCCGTGGACGGCGGGGCTGGAGAAAAAGCGGGAAGGAAATCGCGAATGGAATCGAAGGGATTGGAATATGGAAATTGCAGCGAACACGTTTAAACGTATTGAGAAATGTAGAATATTTCTAATCGTATTAATTTTTAGATACGAGAAAAATTCCAATTATAAAGAATTCCTATTCGCAGTAATCGTTAAGTGTAGAAAAATTCCAAGTGCGGAGACTTGTAATTACAAACAATTCCTAATTACAAGAAATTCGTGACCATAGCACGTGTTAAGTATAGTAAAATTCCGGGTGTGCATATTCGTAATCGTAGTATTGGAATTTCTGGCTACAGACAAATTCCAAGTATAGAAAATACTTGTTGCAAGAAATACCTAATCGCAGTAATTTCTAAGTAGGTACAGAAAAATACCAAGCTAGAGATTTCTAATCATAGCAATTGTTAACTATAGAAAAACTCCAAGCATAAATATTCCTCATTGCAAAAAGTTCGTAATTATATCAATTCTTAACTATAGAAGAATCCTTTTCCTACAATTTTTCCATGCTTAGCAATTCCTTCTATGCTTAGAATTTTTCAGCAGCTAACAACTTCTACAACTAGGAATCGTCCATAATTAAAAAGATCCCATCGTTTGAAATTTCCTCGTACCTATACATAGCTAGTATATTACGAATTCTCCGCGATTAGCAACTGCATTACAATCCCCTCGAACACACCTAACCGTAGCTGTCGAATGCTACTGAACTCGCGGGTAGCCCTAAAATCTAACGAACAGAGCAACAAAACAGGTCGCACAATGGAACACAGCGAGACTTTGGAATTCAAAGGGTCGCAGAGGCACGTGATGTAACCATCACGACGTAAACACGCAGCGTTTTCAGCGGAATGTCAATATTCGACAGTTCAATTAATCCACGATGTACGATCGCTGCGGGGCAGCAGATGGAGGACGCAATGTCCTGCACTAGCGGAGCTGCATTCCGACAGTAGCGAAAACCGCTACCCACGCGATACACGGAATAGAGTGAGAGAGGGAGGAAAGGGTTTAACATGGCCACGCGTTTCCCTGTCGTTCGATATTGTCTTCCGGGATAAGTGGCAGCGGGAAAATGCGCTTGACACTTATGAGGCTACATTTCTCCGACTCTCCACTCTGCTTTCCTTCTTTCCTCGCGCTTTTTACCCGCCCGACAGCGACGCACGTTTGGAATGCGACCAGCGAGTGACGCAACGTGCCGCTGCGTCGATAATACGATGCAAAGCGCGGCGACGATTCGATGGAAAAGTCCTTGTATATCTTTCGTTTCGTTATTAACCCGTTAGTCGCGGAATCTTCTTATAGAATTGAACGAACAGGATTTAATATCGGTTAGAGTACGTTTAATTGCTGTGCTAATGTAAATGTTAGGTTACGTGTTTTTGATGGGAATGTAAAGGAATTACTGAGGAAGTAAAATAGTACATCGAGAATTGTTAATAATCTATGAGACGAGTTAACTCGTCATCCGAAAGTTAACAGATTAAGGGAATACTCTAGCGTAAACCATTGAAGAAATTGATTTCATTGCGTATACTTAAAGGACGTACCGTTAAAGGTACACATGTAAAATAATTATGATTGAAATCTTGAAAATGAACAAAGGTATGGTTGCTCGAAGAACTTAACGCAAATTTACCATGCAAACTATGTAACTTTACAACGATGCGTTACTTTAGAATGTTCCGTAATTTTCCGAGCAAAATACGAATGAAGATTTATTGTACTTTAGTAACACGCGCTTTGCAAATGTCTAGCATTTTTATTTCTTTCGTACAAATAAGTATATTTTAGTCGCCGATAGTTCTAGTGTTGATATCGTTGTTACCGCGTACAAAAGTTTAAAGGCATTTTATTCGAAACTATATTTTTCAGAACGGTGTCCATGATATCAGAAAATCTACTCGATGAAATCGTTTTCCTTGTAAAGTATAACCGATTGTATTTCGTCTAGTACCAAGTTAACTCATTAACAAACTATAACCGATTATATTTCATCCGATATCGTATACAGAATCATTGACACTTTCCAATTGAAAACGTCTGCTTTTCGCGGAACACCGAACCCATACCACTTTTCATTCGCCTAGAGAAACAAAATCGACAATCTGTCCCTAGATTCCCTTGCAACCAATCGAATCGTTTAATTGCTCGTATCGAATCCGCGGTTTTCTCCCTTGTCTTTACGTTTCATTTGCAAACATTCGTCGGACGTGGCTCGATTAAGTATTGACGCGCGAAAGGAACTTTATTTCTCAAGCTGTCGATTATTGCGGCTGCACGTCGAAACAAAGCTGCGACGCTTATTCGATTCGTCATAGAAAAACGATCGTTGATCGCGTCGAAATAGCGGAGCAATTTAGACGCCACGGATACAACGTCATAGTCCGCGACGACTATGATTTGAAACGTCGGAAAATAAATCCTTTACACGCGGTCCGCCGCTTTGACTCTTCCCTTTCAGCCTTTTCAAACTAATTTCACTGTACTCTGTTGCATAAAGCGAAGATTCTCTCGCTAAGGACAGCCTTCGGCTGTAATATTCCCTCTATAAAACCAACAAACAGCCAAAGTGGACACGCACACGGAGAAAGAGCGCGGTGAATATTTCAAAGCCAGTGGATGTTTCTGGGCCACGATAAAAGCGGCTTATCGACGAATCGGCTCTCAGCATCGATTTAACGTCGAAACGCCTTTCTGATAGCCGCCTCTCGACCCTAATTCCCCCGACGAGACATTAATTTCCAACCAGTCCATTATAAACACGCGAAGCAAGCTTTCGATCGCCCGGCGTGGGACTTTCCATTCCGCTTCGTACCTTTAATAATTGACCGAGAACGATAGAAAGGCGGCTCTCTCTCTCTCTCTATTGCGATCACGAAAATTACTCTGTTTACGGAGGCCGGGCTTTTAAACGCGCGGCGGAGATAATGGGCGGACATTTTGTACGCTCCGTTGCTGGTGAATTAATTCATAGCTTTGGACCATCGACGAAGCGTAGGATGGACTATCCATTCTTATACACTATTAGTAGTGTTACGGATCTTCTTGATGGGTCTACGACTATTGGGTTCTATGCCCGTGAAGTGCTAAACCACTTTGCTCGAGAGCGCGAATATTAAATAAAACTTATTTGAATTGAATTTCTGTTTATTCTTGTGTTGGTTTTAAGGAAATTATTAAATCGAGAATTCTCAATGCGTCTTTCCTTCTTCTTGGTTCTTCTTCTTCTGTTCGTTGCTTCTTTCTTCCCGTCGCTCTTTTTTCCCCGCTGCTGTTTCGAATTTCCGCGCTTGCGCGGTAGTTATTATTAATACTTGAAGTCTCATTTACATGACAGGCAAATACATGAAAAGGTTACTAATCCATAAAGTCCTACCCGCGTGTAAGGGGATACGTGACAGTAGATTAGGTTGACCACGGATTTTTATACGCTTGTGGAGCTGTAGAGAGGGGATAGAATAGGAAAAGGAAGGGTGTTGCGTTTCGTCCTGGGCCTGCTAGTGGACTCATCAGTGCGGCTACCTAGCAGGCCCTGCCTTAGACGTTGGGATATTGGAAGGAAGGTTAAGTAAAAATTGCCAAAGATATGTGGAGCTGTGGAGGGGGGATAGAATGGAAAAAAGGAAGGGTGTTGCGTTTCGTCCTGGGCCTGCTAGAGTGGACTCATCGATAATGCTACCTAGCAGGCCCTGCCTTAGACGTTGGGATATTGGAAGGAAAGTTAAAGGCGGTATATATATGGACGAGGTAGTTGGAGCGAGTACTTTCGAGAAAGTCTATTTCGTATGTCCCTCTAGTGGTGGGTGCAGGAGAGCCGCCACACGCTTATTGGGAATTGAAATAAAGCTTCGACGTAGTTTTCCTTGCCCTCCGAGACGTTGTTTATCAGCATTGACGAACACAAGTACTGTCCGTCCACGAAAACAAGGCATTCGAGTCTCTACATCCTCACTGTGGATATGTGTACGATTTACTGTTTTCCATATCACCACACGCCGTCTTCGTTACTAAACCACTATCTATCTTTAAGGCGAATTACACGTGCTCGATGTTTCTTGGATTTAATCGAACGGAGAAAAGGTACTACATTTGATACTGTATTATATTTGCTTCGATTTCAATGATGCGCCAAGATACTAGCAAAAGGTAGGAAGAAGATGCGATAGAAATACCAAATTGTTAATAATACGAAGACCGCGGATTTTTGTGCATTTAGAAGGAATTTAAATATGCAAATACAGTGCGCGCGTAATATACGAAGATATATAAAATGCGTTAAGGAAATACGCGTTACTGTATTGAAAGGCTAAAACTAAAATTCACTTTAATTACGTTCACAGAAATACGAATTTGCAATCTGTTCGTTGTTTCGTTGAATCTCGTTCGAATTAGCCAAATATTGTTGAAGAAAATCATATCGTTCGAATTATATTATAATAATGCGCAGCGAATTACGCGAGGCTACGGTTAAACGAATTTCTATCCGAGAATTTCTCGACGAGCATTGAAGTAGTTTACCCGAATTAGAAGTTATAGATGAATGTTTGCGATAATTGGTGTATAAAGAGAAAGGGTGGAGAAGAGTCTGGAAAGGTTAGGGGAAGGAAACAACTTTGCCAAGGCAGAGAAACAACATTTTCGTTAGGAGAAAGGAAAAAGGGGGTAGGAAACGACGAGACGCGGGGCTCCGTTGCTCATTCTTCAAGAAAATTAAGCCAATTAACCCCTCGAGTTGCAGACTTCCTTTCAGCTGGCACCAGTCCAGCTCTCTCTCTTTCTCCAGCTTATTCCTGGCCAGTTTCTGAAAAACCTATTGTGCCCCGAGGCGCACAATGCGTCGTCGATGAAACTTCCAACGATACGTCTTCAAACGTAACGTGCAATTACGTCCTGACACGTAAGCTGGATGTCCTAATTACTGCCACTTTTAGCTCGTCGCTTTAAACGACTTCATTCGATCATTTCGTCAGCTAATTAACCCGATAATCGTTCCGGTTTCCAGCGTAACATTCGTTAACTTTTATTTACGGATAATTCGTTCGTTCGCCGTTGAATAAAATAATTGAAGCGACGATAATACCGAGTATATTTAGTATGCTGTAATCGACTGACTAGATTGGTTACGCGACTAGATTACCGCAAGATTATAAGATTATCAGTATAAGATTACCGACTGATTATAAGTGAAGGGTAAATAACAACGCATTATAACCAAAATTCAATTTTTTTTATTTATACGAAACTCGCGGGTTGTTGATCGTTTCTATGTCACGGCGTATATATGACTGCCCTCGCCAAGCAGTTTCTTATACCACGTGGTTGCTACGAGGATACGCGAGATCAACAACGGAAAAAACTCCAAATTTGCTCCGTTCCGTCCGCGATATCATCGTGAGCTCGCCAAGGGTCATAGCTCTCCCTGACTCACTTTTGTTTTCTTTCTTTTCATATTTAGCCACTCTATAACCGTCACAAAAGTTAAGTTTATTAGTATAAGATTACCGACTGATTATAAGTGACTAGATTACGACAAGTGACTGACAGCAGCGATTGTGACGTCTAGCATAGCGAAATTTAAGCCGAAATCGAATAGTCGCGTGAGAACGCATAAAAACGGATATTCGTAAAGCATGGCGAATAATTCTTTTAACGGATGCATATACGAGTTCGTAGCGCTGAAAGTGTTAAAGCGTCCCGTCACGGAACACGTCGGTTATCACGGCTCGTTAGAAGCCACTGGCAAAACGCCGTAAATGAATTTTTCCAGGCCCAGAATGAAAGCAATCGTCGTCGGTGTCTCGTGACTCGAGCCTTTTTATCACCGTGTTTAATAGAGTGACGTTAATGACTGCGGCATTACCATATAAATGCCGCGAGTTTTCCGCTTTTTCAGGGTAATCCTATCGAGACGGCGATCTTTGTGTTACACGGTGTGGCAGATTTCAGATAGTCGCAATGTTTTTCAGCAGTATTCCGCCGGCATCTTGTAGCACTTGTCATTAATTTCGAGTAAAGACGATCGTTAGAGAAGGGAGAAAGAGAGAGAAGGAAATCTTAACGCGGTAGTAAATCGTTCGTATCGCGCAAACTTTCCATCGCACGCAAACAATTTCCGCAAAAATGCTTTTTCGCGTCGTCGACGAATGCTAGGTGCATCGTAAAGGTCCATATACACGCTTCTTAGGTGTAGATAAAAACATCTATCAGTCATCCTTTATCTCAGTTTAAATTAACCCTTTCGCTACGTGGAAGATCTTAAAAGTTCCGAGCGCGTTTCCGATGTATATCGGCCTGTTTAACGAGAGCGCGTGTTCGAAATATATACGAAATGTATACTTTTTATTATCTCGTTATTAGAATCCGTTGTTGGATGACCAACACGACACCACACTCACACTGTAAACACCATAGACTGATCCTAAACCAAATGCATCTGACAAACACCCTAAATCTTAGTTCCTAGTCATCTTGTACTCCCTACACCTTTCCTTAGTCACCTTCTTCCTCGATCACTGTCCTTACCATTAGTCACCCCAACAACAGTACTTAAGAGCCCGCAAAATCATAGAACCGTCAAATTTCCGTATTCACTAGTCGAATGCAGTACCCGTATTAATAAAACCTTTGTGGAGCTGTAGAGAAGGGATAGAATAGGAAAAAGGAAGGGTGTTGCGTTTTGTCCTGGGCCTGCTAGTGGACTCATCGGTAAGGCTACCTAGCAGGCCCTGTCTTAGACGTTAGGATATTGGAAGAAAGGTTAAGTAAAAATTGCCAACGATATGTGGAGTTGTGGAAAGGGGATAGAATGGGAAAAAGGAAGGGTGTTACGTTTCGTCCTGGGCCTGTTTGCTAGTGGACTCATCGGTAATGCTACATAGCAGGCCCTGTCTTAGACGTTGGGAATCTGAAAGGAAAGTTAAGTAAAAATTGCCAACGATATGTGGAGCTGTAGAGAAGGGATAGAATAGGAAAAAGGAAGGGTGATGCGTTTCGTCCTGGGCATACTAGAGTGGACTCATCGGTAATGCTACATTGCAGGCCCTGTCTTAGACGTTGGGATATTGGAAGAAAGGTTAAGTAAAAATTGCCAAAGATATGTGGAGCTGTGGAGGGGGGATAGAATGGAAAAAAAAGGAAGGGTGTTGCGTTTCATCCTGGGCCTACTAGTGTGGACTCATCGGTAATGCTACATAGCAGGCCCTGTCTTAGACGTTGGGAATCTAAAAGGAAAGTTAAGTAAAAATTGCCAAAGATATGTGGAGCTGTGGAGGGGGGATAGAATGGAAAAAAAGGAAGGGTGTTGCGCGTTTCATCCTGGGCCTACTAGAGTGGACTCATCGGTAATGCTACATAGCAGGCCCTGTCTTAGACGTTGGGAATCTAGAAGGAAAGTTAAGTAAAAATTGCCAAAGATATGTAGAGCTGTGGAGGGGGGATAGAATGGGAAAAAGGAAGGGTGTTGCGTTTCATCCTGAGCTTACTAGTGTGGACTCATCAGTAAGGAGGCTACCTAGCAGGTCCTGCCTTAAACTTGGGATATTGGAAGGAAGGTTAAAGGCGGTATATATATGGACGAGGTAGTTGGAACGAGTACTTTCGAGAAAGCCTATTTCTTATGTCCCTCTAGTGGTGGGTGCAGGAGAGCCGCCACACCTCTAAGAGTTATCTTCTACGTGTTGTCAATTCTCCCGGAATCCAACACCGTGACTTTAGGCTTTCGATGACTTCCAATTACATCGAATTGCAATAATAAGGGATTCGGACAAAAATGGGTAGTTCGATAAAATGGCCTGCTTGATTTATCAGTTTTTGCGCGCGACGCTTTACTGATAGCTACAGAAATTATTTTCTATACGCGGTGCAATTATATTGGAAACAGTTAAAAGACAGTAGATTTCTTTTCCTACAAATTATACGGTCTCGTTTTCTCGATCGTTCGGAAGCAATATCCACGATCGCGTTCATTTCGATGCTTTCATCGTTTCGTACGGGGAAATCAAATTGTGGACTGATGTAAAATAACCGCTTACTTTACGGGTTGATAGTATAAATAAACAAATAAATATGCATACTACCGGTTTAAACTTGGCAGAGTTGGCGCAAGACGCCAAGCTGACGCTTTCCACTCCTTTTCCTTTTCCCGTGGCAGATGTAGTTTGTTGGAAAACTTCGTTTGCACTCGCTTAAAGAAAGTTCGGCAAGAAGAAAAAAAAAGAAAGGCGCGCTTAGCCAGAGGGGGTTGCTTCAGCTTCGCTAATCGCTAATTCCGGAAGCTTCCGCATACTGCGAGCGACTAATTAAGTTGCTATTCTTTCGGAGGCGGGAATTTAGTTTGCCTCGCTTGTTTCGAGTGCAAAGTTAATCGCGGTGTTATAAATTAATGCGCGGCGAGGAAGGAGAAATAAGTAGACGCGGGATAGTGGTGGATTTTTTCTTCTTAGTGGTTGTTAAGGAAATCGAAACGAGGAAGTTAGGGTTGCCTTTTAGATTTGGGTTAATTTTTTAAACGCGTGCGAAACCTTAATTGTTCGTTACGTCATTGTAAAAATTGGCGACTTTAACGTGATACGATTTTTACGCGAATAATAATTTGACGTGTAATAATGAGTCACACTAGGGACAAGAATTATAGCCATGGTTTCATACTGTTGGTTTTTCTCTTTCAAGAAGAGAAAGCTTTTCATTTACAAAAACCATCTCTGCGCGTGTTGCGTTTCTTTACGAGACACAGCTCAAGAGGGTGCAGCTGTGTCCCGTCTTGAATTGTTTAGATGAAGTTTGGGACCGATATGGTCTATGGGTACGTGACGAATCCTTCTTCATTGACTCACTGACCTCTCGTCATTCCAACAGTTTCTTTCGTGCTGTAAAGACGCGCCCTTCCACGTGTTTAAAATAAAGAAAAAGTTTAGAATCAAAAGTATCTGAATTTTTCTATTTTATAAAATTCCACCACCTATATTTCCAATAAATACAAAAGGGTTAACTTGCGATCGAGTAAAATTGTAACTCGATTTTTGGTTTCACTTCGTAATATTGGGAATCAATAGTTAAAAATTACCTATATCTAATGGTTGGGTACTTTGCATGTAGTATTGGATTAAACTAACGAGTAACATACTTAACTAATGGCATTAATAATGAAGAATTGTGTTGTTTTTGACGCACCGAGTCTCGTTTTGTGTGTACGTCAAAAATTGCGAATTTTTATGCGTTTAGGAGATATTTTAATATGCAAAGTGACGCAGAATTCACGTTACCTGCAAGCATATATAAAATATCAAAAGTAAAAGTATGTGGAAATGAAGGAAAGTAAAGGAAGATAAAGGAAAATTCAGCGTATTTAACCCCTTGCCCTGTTATTATTTTATCAAATAGTTATAATTTGTTATTGTTTCAATGTTATTATTTTACTTGGGCTACCATTAGTTGACTACTATTTTTGTATCATGTCACGTACAAATCGTTTCAATATTGTACACACAATATTGTAATTATTATAATTTTATACAGTATTATAATACAAAATTAAAATTAGTGTTCAAACTATAGTTTATACTTATTAATAAGCATCTTTCTTTAACCTGTATCATAATTCATAGAACGAGTGTAACTCGTTACTGCAGGGCAAAGGGTTAACATGCAAAAAAAATCGCCATAAATAAAAGAAAGATATTAACCAACGTTCTGCTCCAAATCTGAATGATTCGTGCATTAAATAACCTCCGAAATAATTCAACGAAGTTGCTTAAGGCGACAAGCTTAAAGTGTCACTAATCTACTCTATCGTTCCGTAAAATTTCTCACCTAAAAAGTATATAAATAAATTTGTATAAAAATTCCCCGATCCACGGTTAAGTTACATTATCGATCCTCGAGCGTCGCATCTATTTTTGTACGCCGCAGTTTCGCTAGCCGCGACAGGAAAAGGTAGAAAAAAGGAAGATGAGGGAATGCAGAACGACCCACAAAGATACGAGAGGTGAAATTGTCCGATAGGAAAGAGAGAGAGAGAGAAAGAGTGGTGGTTACGCGGTTCGGAGGGGGGAAAAAAAAGGAAAAAGAGTCCCTCGTACGTCACTCGTTATCGTTAGTTTTAGGAAGCCGTGCAAAATCGGAGCCTCGCCAAGAAGCTGGTCGACGCTCGTTTGCGTTCCAACCCCTCTTTCCCTTCTCCGCCCTTCTGCAACACTGCTACCTGCGATACGGGCGCAATTGCGAGCAAGTAGAGGGCGATTCAGCAACTCGCAACCTTTCACGAATAGTCTGCAACCAGCGGCAATTGAGAGAGAAATCATTTAACACTTTTGCTGCTACAGACGGTACGCATTACGCGTGACGAAACGTTCAGGCCAATATTTAACCCTTTGCAGTCCAATGATGTAATTAACCGGTAAGTTCAACACATTTTTTTTGGCTCTAATGGGAATTAAAAGCGTTATTCCATGTTTCGCAAAGGGGGAGGGTTATGTGTGACTCGTTATTGTAGGCCAAGGGGATAATTCGTCGTGCGATACACGAATTTGTTTGAGAATGTTCTAGTTAGTCGATTTTCGAGATTCGCATAAAAAAGTATTTCACAGCTAAGACAGGGGATGGATGTTTCGGTTAGATTCGGAATGGATATTCGAAAGGTATCCGGGCACGATGAAACGAGGTGTATAAGGAAGTGGAGCGCACAGATATATAGGCGGTACATGGAAAATGGGAAAAGTCCACGTGCTACGTGGAAACTGGGTTATCGGCGGATTTCGCAGAGGAATTTCTGACGCCTGTTTCTCCCGCGCTTGTTCGATAATCTTCGATCCACTTTACATTTATATTATCGTCGATCGGCGAACGATAAATCTGGATCCAAAGTATCGCCAAATTTGACTCCCAGTCGAATCGATCCGCCGCAGAAATTCAAATATTTCCCATCTACGTTTCGACAGTCCCAAAATTATCTTTACGACCCCTTAATATTGTTAATTACGAGCCAAATGTTAATACTATTTAGGAAATTACCATTGTACGTGATATACAGGTACGTGTATTTAATAATACGTAATTGTACGTATATATATATAATACTTAATATACCGTATATATATACCTAATATATCATATATATATATATATACCCAAATTAATATTGTTTATAGTAATGGTAATAGTTTAATATCATCTAGTAATAGTAACAGTTTAATGTCATCTAGATAATAGTTAATGTCATCTATATAATAGTTAATGTTATCTATATAATAGTTTATAATAGTAATAGTTTACCTAAAATGTTTTGTAAGCAATAATTTAATTCCTAAATTAACTATTTAGGAATTATTAGCCCTCCATCTGCTTTTAAAATCTAGTGTCTGATACTTGCATCCCCAAACATTAATAATTTGAGCACAAGATGCATTATCAACCCTTCATTGTGGGGATGATTTTGCTAAATTATGTTATTCAACGCATTTATGTAGCTATTGGGAATCAAGACACGTAAAAGACGAATTTAAGCCTACAATTCGATAACACTGGACGATTTTAATTATTATAGAAACATACGAGCTAAAATAAAGATTCAAAGTATCGTTTATTAACGCTAGATTTACGGAACGCGTCACGATGATTCATATCTAAAATTGTAGAGACTATAAATATTATTTTTCAGTACATTATGTTAACTTTAATTAATACAATGGTATGAGTATGTATTCTACGTGATCCTCTTCATCCTCACGCTTCTACGTTCGAATATTTATACGCAGCGTACGTATTTTTCCGCAAGCCTGTCGAATTGTACGCGTAAAGTCCGTAAACCTAGCGTTAAGAAAACTGAAGTTTTCCAAAACTTGGTATTTTGTAATTTATTTAGTTGCTGTTACTTTCGTTTCCTATTATTTATTTGTTACTGTGGCAGCTCCCCTGCACCCACCACTAGAGGGACATACGAAATAGGCTTTCTCGAAAGTACTCGCTCCAACTACCTCGTCCATATATATACCGCCTTTAACTTTCCTTCCAATATCCCAACGTTTAAGGCAGGGCCTGCTAGGTAGCCGCACTGATGAGTCCACTAGCAGGCCCAGGACGAAACGCAACACCCTTCCTTTTTCCCATTCTATCCCTCCTTCACAGCTCCACGTATCTTTGGCAATTTTTACTTAACCTTTCTTCCAATATCCCAACGTCTAAGGCAGGGCCTGCTAGGTAGCTGCCACTGATGAGTCCACTAGCAGGCCCAGGACGAAACGCAACACCTTTCCTTTTTCCTATCCTATCCCCTCTCCACAGCTCCACATATCTTTGGCAATTTTTACTTAACCTTCCTTCCAATATCCCAACGTCTAAGACAGGGCTTGCTATGTAGCATTGCCGATGTGTTCACACTAGTAGGCCCAGGATGAAACGCAACACCCTTCCTTTTTTTTCCATTCTATCCCCCCTCCACAGCTCCACATATCGTTGGCAATTTTTACTTAACCTTCCTTCCAATATCCCAAGTCTAAGACAGGACCTGCTACGTAGCATTACCGATGAGTTCACACTAGTAGGCCCAGGATGAAACGCAACACCCTTCCTTTCTTTCCATTCTATCCCCCCTCCATAGCTCCACATATCGTTGGCAATTTTTACTTAACCTTCCTTCCAATATCCCAACGTCTAAGGCAGGGCCTGCTAGGTAGCCGCACTGATGAGTCCACTAGCAGGCCCAGGACGAAACGCAACACCTTTCCTTTTCCTATTCTATCCCCTCTCTACAGCTCCACAGTTACATTAATTCATTTCGTTTACCTTATTTAGTCAAGAAATATTTGTTTAACGTTACGTTACGTTACTAAAATGTTCTTCTGTTATAAAAATGTGGTTGCTACCTCGCAAATGCTCCACATACGTTTATCGTGAAATTTATCATTAACCCTTTGCTGACGAGACGTAATAACATCTATGGGAGTACTTTACTTTTGAATTCTACGTCTTTGAATTTTCAGGCTTTCAAGATCCAAACCATATAATTACTAACGATTTCAAATGTTTATTATTGCGTTAAGTATTCATTGCGTTAAGTTTTCTGCTTTAAAAGTCGACATGGGAGCAGAAAGCCAAAAAATGATTAGGCGACTATTTGTCAACACTCGTCCGCAAAGGGTTAATTTGAAAGATCCGCGGATGCGACGTGACTCGGTTTTTCGTTAAGCGGTTGAATTTCGGCGAAGGCTACGTGATCCGTCGAGGTTTGTATGTTTGGTGGGGGAAACACAGGAGAGCCACTCGTGTTATTGAGAAAATTCTTCTGGAGATTTCGAGACGAAAACAGGCCGGTGAGTCAGGGCAGTTTACTTTTGACGCGACCTTTCGCCCGATTTTCAGAACTCGTTCGCCGCATTAATCGCGGTGGAAGGGATAGAGGCTAGGAGCGAGACAATTCCGTAAATATGCGTAGCATTCTCGGTCGACGCGCACGCGATATTCGTTCTCCGACTACGAGACGACGCTTCGTATTAAAAAGGTAAGCTATACGTATATTGCGTTAAACGAAATCTATGAGGCGCATGTATAATATACACGGCGTTCGCAGTGAAAGGGTTGAGCATGTAAAAGTGTACAAACGGCAAATTGTGATTAACACTAGGTTTACGGAGATTACGTGCATAATTTGACAGGCTTGCGGAAAAATACAAGTATACTGCGTATAAATATTCGAACGTAGAAGCGTGAGGATGAAGAGAATCGCGTAGAATAAATATTCGTACCATTTTATTACGTAAAGTTAACATAAAGTAGTGAAAAATAATATTTATGGTCTCTATACGTTTAGGTATGAAATCTAAAATGTGTCAACTTGTGACGCGTTCCGTAAACCTAATGTTAAAAATACGCAGAGAATATTGAAAGTAAAATACAACGTATAATGTTTAAGGGATGAAAAAGTTCACCATTCAGATCTTGACCCTTTAATTTTATTTGCAAAAATCGTACGTTGCACAACGCGTTCGAAAACGCGCTTGTTTCTTTAATAAAAAGTTACCTTTGTTACGGAAATGATTGCGAAAAATATTACGCTGACATAAGTGCTGTGATTAATAGTTTCGAAAACTGTACATACGCGTGTACACTCATTCAAAACGTGCCTCTATTATAAACACGTTCTTCTTTATCAATCAGTGGTTACGTGGAACGTTAATCCCTTGCCTTACGAATTTTCCGAACACGATTCACCGGAATATTGACTATTTTCTACTAAATACAACACCGCGTGTCGAATGCAAACCGCTAAAATATTACACGTAATTTGTACTCTCGGTAATCTTCAATCTTGCACGCTTACAAATTGAAACACAGCGAATTAAAGGTTCTCAAAAAATACAGCGTGCTTTTATCGTGATCAGCCCACAATATAAACCACTTAACACGAGTGTGTAATTCGTTATCGTAAGGCAAGCGATTAATTCCGATATTAATTTCGCGAATCAGCGACGCCAAAAGAAAATCTCGATACATTTTCCGGAATCTAATCATAACGTCTTCCCGGTGCTTTTATCGATGCTTCGCAAGCTTCTTTCGCGGTTCGGGCCCAATCGTTGTCGTCGTAACGGTGCGGCAAAATTCCCCGGGAGCGGCAATTTACGGTGTGTTCGTTCGCGATTAATAATTAGATCGTACGTATGCGAGAACACGCGATTCGAATGGTGTGTAACGCGAAAACGCCCGGGCCCTTAACCCG
Source organism: Eucera pruinosa (assembly GCA_028830335.1). NCBI lineage: Eukaryota > Metazoa > Arthropoda > Insecta > Hymenoptera > Apidae > Eucera > Eucera pruinosa. Next base: position 13,467,299 of record JAMYCR010000015.1, on the reverse strand, counting down.
GCCTGCGCCAGTTCTACCGTTCTCGTAATCCCGCCGGCAATACATCACCCGAAGCGAGAGCTTAGACTTTGGCCGCGGGCGTAACGCTCGCGGATGCGCGGACACGCACGCGAGAACGCCTAGGCGACGTTAAGCGCGTTTTCACGGCGTTCCGCTGCAAAACGAACACGGATACAGCACGGGATGCGCGGAAGGGGGGGAACGGGGCGTGTGTAGGATCCTGCGGCGTTATTAATTCGCCCCGTACAACGACCCGGTTGCCCGGAATTGTTATTTTACGGCCGGCATAAAGATTAGGCGAAATTAGCCCCCGGATGATTTAACGCCCTGTGCCCTCCTCTCGGATCTTTTCCATACGGATACGGAATAGATTAGGGATAACACGTGCCGCACGTGTATCGGATTTCTCCCGCTAATGACGCGCGGTGAAATTGATCGTTAAAGGGGTTGCTTTTGCTTTCTTTCGGCCTGCGCGAAGATTAGTCTCGCGAAACGATTCGAAGGGAAGAAGTAAAAACTCGTATGCATCCTATCACGATTTCTTTCCCTGCAACTGATAGATGTTAATAAAATTCCGGTTACTATTGGCTAAATTTGATATGTAAATCCGTCGTCTCATTTATCATCTCGGCTGTAGGGGTGGATGTTCTAATTACTGGTAGTTTAAGCTTATCGCGCAGCTTCGTTTAATTATTCTAGAGGTAAATAGCTAAATAAGTTAGAAGATCGTTCCTGTTTCGAACGTAACCGTGCTTAAGGTCTCTTTTTTTTTGTTACACGTTGAATACGACGAATTGATTGAAAGTAAATGAAAATCTGCAACGAAGTCGAATACGTTTCATTAATTAGCAATTAATTCGTTGCATTCAATATACAAAAAAATGTTCGGAAATGAAAGAGCGGTTGAACAATATTGTGCTGCGAACTGGAACGATTTTTAAGCGAAACACGTTCCAAAATAATTAAATACAGTTAACGCGATAACCTTAAAGTGGCAGTAAGTGATACACGTCTACCCCAGCTTTCAAACGTATCGTACACTAGATTGATACGCGAGTATCGATTCTAAACGTAAACGTATCGAAAGTTTAGCCCCGTTACTAAACACCACGTATGTACAATACGCGGGAACACGCGTCGAGGTTCAGTAGCATAGGTGTTTGTGTTAGGTAATGTAGCTCGTGTGCACTGACATGCTGAGCCAGGTGAAAAATAATTTGGCTATTGCTGAGTTCACCTTTGTGACTGCCTTTATTTTTCGTGTTGCGTCGTGTCGTTACAAAGTTTGCTTTCTTAAACCTATCTTATCTTCTACTCGATGTATTTATGTACAGATTCGCGAGCGTGAGGGCGTGTCTTTAATTTCACGGTGTGAAGGTGGGAAAGTGTGTCTGCCCAATGAGATGAAAGAATTTGTCGGGGGTTGAAATCTATGATTGTGCAGTCGCGTCTTCTGGGGAAAGTCCGACACGTTAAGCAGGTATTGTCGGTCGGAGGCAGTGTACCGTTATGGAGTTCGTGGTCGTCCTGTCTGCTAATGGCTTTTTTATAATATGTCTATTTGCTTTGTGTACAAAGTCGGTAATGAGTGGTGTTGGATTTTTTGGGTACTATAAAGTTTATTGTCTCCGGCTATAAGTATTTATCCTTGAGAAGATTAAGGGACAGGTCAATAAATGAATGCGATGTTTTCTAGTCTTAACAATAGTGTGGAAGACAGAATGTCGTGTGAATGTTTGGACCAGAGCGATTGCTGAGCGAACGGTGTTGTATTTGGGTAAGATTGGCTGAGGCGTGAATGAGAAGTGTTTGGGATAGAGCGATTGAGTTGACGTGTGGTCGAAGAGTGCGTGGTCGCGCTAGGCTTCGTGTGAACGTGACTGTTTGGGTTCTACGAATTTCTGAGACGAGTGAGAGAAGCAGAGAGAAATAAGGAGAAAGAATGAATGCGTGCAAGGGTAGAGAATGCGTGGGTGAAGAAGTCGAGAAAAAGAGTCGAGTGCGAGAGTACGTTGCGAGTGCAGAGCGAGAGTTTTTTCTGTGAGATTGTGCGTTAGTTTTATTATTAATAAACCACCATTACTTATTCGCAAACTGAGTTTTCTTCCCTTCTCGCACCTTTAAACCATCCACGTGGGGTTCACCTTAAAATAATCCCTACAATAGGTAACAGTTACGTCGAACAGCGAGGTTCGTTGCAATCGCATCCAAATAAAACAGAGAACTAATTCTCGCTGTAAAACCTCGCGATTCGACGCACGCGGCGTAAAAGATAAATTATCGCCGGGCGACGTGGACGAACTTCGAAAAAGCGGTTCGGAATAATTACCAGAAATCACCGCGAGACGCAGATGTAAATAAATGAACGCGATGCTTTCGCGTGGATGAGCGAAGCTAGGCGAGCGCGATAAACTTCCCATCGATGGAACGTCTATTCGAACGAGCCCACGAGGGGAAAGGCAACGGGGGAATTCGACCGGCGGAAGTCAGTTTCACCGACTTCCGCGTCGATAAACGCCCCGATGATCGTTCCCAGTGAATCTGGAACACGAACTTTCCACTAAATACTCGCGCTCGGAAAGCGGCGCTTCGAACCTCGTCCCGATCGATCCGCCAGCTTTCCGCTACACGCGAATCACATCCTCCCACCGTTGGATCCTTTAATAAGATCAACATTCTTGGCACACGTTGCTGATCGCCCGTTAGGCGCGCAACGACTGTTCCGCTGCGAATGCGGACCAATATCGGGGCGGCGAGGGAGAGGAGAGATAGTCAAAGTGTGTCGGATTTCTGTGCACCGAAGATCCGTGCGCAAACTAGTTGCGGTTCGAGTCGAGGTGCATGCAAAATAGTCGCGCGGGGAGCCAAACGCGAAGTGCTGCTTGCGGTTTAAACAGTCGCTTGCAAGTAGTTGCAGCCCGTATGCTATCAGACACCGTGTCCTCGGCGAGTCGTCGTGATATTGCACGGGAAACAGAGACGCGGCAAATGGCGGAGAATTGTGTTAGAATGGAGGGCGCCCGAGTTGCCTAAAACGAGACGAGAAATTCTCGCGTGCAATTGGCTAGAATTTTCGTCGTGGTTTATTACGGACTTTCTCTATGCTCGTCGGTATTGAATCGAAGCGTAACAGATGACGTTGCTTTTAGATAAGATCCACTATCGGTCATTTTGAAGTCGGAAGAGTCGACGATAATTTACTGAATTTTGTTACTTTTCTACGCTTCTCGTCCTTTTGAATTTTTCTTTGGTATTTTTATTATCTTTCGTATCTCGCTGTGTAATAATTAGGTTGACATTTTTCTGTACAAGTATAGGAAAGTAAAATGAAATAATAGAAAGTATTTGCACCCGCAGCACGTGTTCATCGAATCGGTTTCTAATTTGTCTTTGACAGCGGAAAATTTAAATATTAACAGGAGCAGGAATGTTAATAATCACAGTGAAAATAGTAATAGGAGTATAGGATTAAGCGGTGAGGAAATTGATGTATTCGGAATTGATTAGTTACCAGCATTTAATTATTATATATTAGTATATATAGGGTGAATTTTGTAACTTGGTTGCTTCAAATAATTTATGCGCTACTTGTTGCAAAGAAAAATGTTTCAAATAAAAGCTGCATGATATCAAATGGAACTATGATACTATATGTTTCCTTTAACCCATTGAAGCACTTAAACCCAATTACAAATTTTAGAATTACAAAAACAAAACACAAATCTTGTACCTCATAGAATTAATATTATGCATCTTTTATTTCGCACTTTCCTTTCCGTAACAAATAATTCGTAAATTATTTAAAGCGATCAAGTTGCGAAACACATCTTGTATTGTAAGCATTCAAAAATCAAAGTAAGTATAATCGTGTGCAAATACTTTCTGTTCATTTACAAATAAATGATGCTTTCAACTTCGATTAAAAATATTCTATTTCACGTTTCGAAGTTTTACTCATTGAAACTTTTCGTACGGTAAACGACATTTGTTGTGCAATATCCTAAGGATAAAAATGTAGTAGAGGAGCTGCGGAATCTATCGTAAGGGTACTAGAATTGCGCGAAGAGATACAATAGTCCTAACGCGACGCAACGATCGTTCCGAAATAATATGAAAAGGATAGGCGACGGAGAAATAGGGTGCTCGACCTGAAGACGTCTTCAAGTAGTATATTCCCTTCATGGTCAGACACGACTACTTGTTTGATACATAAGAACCACATATATTGCGGAACAACCCCTAACTTTTCTCTTCAGAATAAGGGGCAAGATACTTGGCGTAATGGAAGTGTCCATCGAGAGAGTCAATTGAAAATTATACCATGCGTTTAGGGGATGCTTTCATCTTTCCCTTCTGCGTTCGTCCCATTCTCTTCTACGGTATCTCTTTCCCACGTTACCTTCTCCTCTTACATTCATCATGCTCCACGTTATCTTTCTTATCTTTCCGCGTTCATCATTCTATTTTTTAACACGAGATTTACGAAATCCGTCAATTCGACGGATTTCAAATTCTACGCTTAAAGTTACAGAGATGTTAAATATTATTTCTTAGTAGCTTATTTAAGTTGAGATTTTCATCGACGCAACGTTGTCAATACTTATCGTAATTTCACGCTTTTCTTGACCCTCAGATTTCGACTATCTATGTATAATATACCTAGTTTTCAAGAGAGACGTCAAACGATACGATAAATTAAATCCAGCGCCAATGAACTTTGTTCTGCGTTCATTCTATTCTACTTTTTCTCTGTTCTGCGTTCACTCTGTTACGCGTTGCCTATTTCTTACGTTACCGCTGTGTTCTTCTGTCCACTTTGCCCTGCGTTAACTTATATTCCGCGTTCACTGTGTTCCTCGTTAACTACGTTTCGCGTTAATTTCTTCTCGCACCGCCTGCGTTCTGCGTTTATTCTTCTTCGCCTTGCCTCTCTTCCGCGTTGCTACTTTTCCGTATTTATTCTATTCTACGTTGCATCTATTCCGAGTTCGCCCTGTCCCCACGTGGCCCACTATTTTGCGTTTTTCTCTCTTTTCATCTCATTATTCTCTTCCGCGTTTGCCACGGTTCCTCCACTAATTTTCATTCAATCGCCATTTTCTACGTTCATTCGGTTCCGCGTTAATTCTCGTCCACGTTCGCTCTTTCCCGCGCTGTCTTCCACTCGTGTTCCCTCTGTTCCACTTCCTCCGCGTGTGGAATCCGCAAAAGTTTCGCTATATGGGAACCACCAGCAGCAGCAGCAGCAGCGCGCTACGCGTCTCTCGTTAAATAGCGCTTAGGTAACTTCCGTAGGCTTCGCGTCGAAAGTTAAACGACACAAACGGACAGATGCGAACTGCGAAATCTCATCCGCTTCTCTCTTTCTCTCTCTCTCTCTCGAGACCGCTCATTTTAAGTCGATTTCCTAGTGGGATCCGAACCATTTACGATGCACAATCCCGGTCCTTCCTCGTCGTCGCAATTCAAGTTTGAAAGGCCATCGCGAGCCCGAGCTTTATTTCGCTATTAAAAAGGATCGCTTCTCGATTGTCTGAACGATCCAATCCTACCGAGTGCTCTTTCTTACCCACCGAATTTCCTTGCCCCGTTTACTTATTCATTCGTCCACCGTTTCGAACTTGTTTACGAGAACGCTGTAATGAAATCCTCCGCTGTCGCACTTTTTTACGAGTTCGAAGCCAGCGAATAGCTCGTGGCGGACGCGCGCAAACGCGTGGATAATCTGTCCTAGAATTATCGGCGAGTAATTAGCATCGCTGGACGTCGTAACAATTTCGACGGATATCGAGAAACGGCGGCCAGAGGGCACGTTGAATTATCGTTGCGCTATTCCAGTCGCCGATATCGCCGCGACAAACGCGAGGATCCACTGAATTGCCCGCGACATTTTAATGCTGATCGGGAATAATTCATGAGCTACTAGACGTTTCCGGAATTTCTTGCTACGTCGAGGACGTCTCAGAATGGCATGAGATATCGGGGACGGGAATAGCGAACGTTCGAGTGCCTCGCATAACCGCGTATGGATCGCTTTCGCCAGTCTCCGTCGTCGTTATGACGCTGATTATTGGGTCGCTCTGATGGCGATCGTAATACCCCGGTGAATCGGTTTCGTAATTTAGCAAAGTGGCATCGAAATTTTATCGGCAATTTGCCCCATATTTTACGGATTATCGAACGAAGTAGATATTATTATATCTAGTATATATAATAGTATTATATATAATCTATTATATATAATAGTGTGGCGGCTCTCCTGCACCTACCACTAGAGGGACATACGAAATAGGCTTTCTCGAAAGTACTCGCTCCAACTACCTCGTCCATATATATACCGCCTTTAACCTTCTTTCCAATATCCCAAGTCTAAGGCAGGGCCTGCTAGGTAGCCTTACTGATGAGTCCACTAGCAGGCCCAGGACGAAACGCAACACCCTTCCTTTTTCCTATTCTATCCCCTCTCTACAGCTCCACAATAGTATATTTATATATATATATATGCATTTAATATTACGCGTATTTCTTCAGTTTCGGCGATACAAACGCAAATTTTATTCAATTATATATAGTGTTAGTCTTTAGTAGCGTAACGGTTGAATCGAGACCACAATGAATTTTACTCCCGTCTAATTCGAGCACGAAACACGATCATGCTTAAACTTGTCACAAGCTTAAGACGGTAACCTTCTGTGCACGATGCCGAAGTTTCCTTCGTTCTTTTCCGCGGTTGAACGCGGTCGTCCGAGAGTTCGAAGAAATCCATAAAGAGCAGACACACGTTCGCAGGCCATAAAGATGGCCACTCTGCTGGCGTTGGAACGTGAAAGCCTCGCCCGGGATGGTTTAAACATCCTCTTTTAGACGAACGTTCTAATGCAGCCCTCCATTAGGAGGCATTACGTCGTCAGGCGACGTTCAATGACGGTCATTCCGCTCGATACGCGGCGCGGAAACGCGTTTCCGTCTCGCGCTAATGATCGTGGGTCAACGCCGGGATCGGCAACTCGTGCTTTTAAGTAGTAAAGTTCGGTAATTGTCGGACACCGGCTGGCGGGACGCGCCTGTTATCGAGTCCAAGTGCCGCGCTGGGAACGACCAGTGTCGCTTTTGGATCGAATTACCCTCTCGTTTCCGTCTGCAACCGCCCGTACATCACGCCCTCGAATCGCTTCGTTTAATGTGCTTTTAATTAAATCGAAAGAATACCCTGTCGTCGCGCGCGCGTTTAAAAATTGCGTTCGATTACGGATAGTTTATGTATTCGGACTATAGAATTTGGACGTGGTTTCACGATGCTATTATCGTAATTATTATGCTATTATACCACGTGTTTGTTGCTTACATGGATAATTATATTCCCTTGTCAATTTTTGTATAGATTCAGGTAGTATTCTAAAATAGAGATGGTGTAGAAATGTATGAAATATAATATCATAAATGAGACATGATTCTTGGGTGGCGTTGCATAAAGTAAGCGTCATTGATGATTATGTTAATGAAATTGCTAGTAAAAGTCGTCTTGTTGATGTTTAAACGAATTGACGTGCATTAGGGAATTTAACAATACGTGAATATAATTGTAATAGGAAGTTTTGTATACTTGTATGCACGTAGACTTTTGTCAAGTTATGCTATTGATTTATACGTATATAATGTATGTTTATAATACATATAATACATATACAATATATACATATAATATACATATATACCATGTATATAATATGTATATATTAGTATATTAATATGTATATAATATATACAATATTATAATGTATGTAACTATACGTAAATTAATATATATAATATATTAATATGTATATAATATATACAATATTATAATGTATGTAACTATACGTAAATTAATATATATAATATATTAATATGTATATAATATATACAATATTATAATGTATGTAAATATACGTAAATTAATATATATAATATATATTACAATACATATAATATATATATGTTTATATATATTTTTATAAACAAGTATAAAAACCCGTAGCTATTTTCTCTCAGAATCAATTTCAATCCCCAGCTGAATGACTGTTCTTGAAGCATAGTCGAAGCCCGTTTATATTTTTCCAAATACATATTTGAAACATAAAGGCGTACGTTTATCGTACAAACGAATAGAAAGGAGCATAATCATCGTTCCATAGTTCGTGCAATTTTAATTCCTAGCCGAATTAATAGTTTGCTATTCTTCTGAATCTAACGATGTACGTAAACTGTACTTGCAGACACTGTGCGCGAAGTTTCCCCATGGCTCCGTTTCTTAACCGAACTTTCTACACCCCGGCATAGTTCCAACGTGCTATCAGAAGACGTTGCGGAATGATAATGCGGTATATAACCTGCAGGAGAGAGCATGTTAATTAATCCCGACGCCCCCGAATGAATTTCCGCGACGTTTCATAGTTACACACCGAAGGGAAGGAACAAAACCGAAAGCAATGACGAATTCGTAGAACCGTTAATTCCCTTCGCGACTCGGCACCACCACCGGGGGCAATAATTTCCAAGCAACAGGGAAGGGGCGAAGGTGTTCGACAATTAGTTTGTTGCAGTTCCACGCCAAGACGCTGCGAATTAACGAGCAATTAATACGAAACTCCTTCCAGACTTCTCTTCTGTATCGCGTTTCTCTCGTTAGAATTGCTTTTCCTTTTCCCCCCTCCTTCGAAATCTTTCGTTGGCTGAGCACGTGGTCACTTTAAATATATATTCCGTACGTTTATTAAGAGAAGAAAAATGCAAGGTAAACGTAATAGTACCTGATACAGAGTAATTAACGCGGAATGCAGAATCGGAAAAATTTACAGTCTTCGCTGAAAACGAGAGCCAGCAATATTGAAAATAAATATTTGCACACGCTTATTGGTCGAACTAAAAAGTTGAATTATCCCAATTTATTATAATGCATGGTACAGACATGATAAGTATAGAATAATCAATGGCAAGTCCACGAATGAGCACACACCGCAATTAACGCGTCTCCCCACTCACGTCTTGTCGCATTGTGACGTCATTCCGCCGTCACTCTCGGATTTCCCCCTACAAATCCGCCGCCATACTTCCCCAAAAATATTTTCAATATTAAAAGTTATTTGGTTTTAAAATTGCGCTACTAGTAGTGTTTACAATTATTCTCCACTCTCGTCGTACGTTCTCCTCGTCAGCTCAGGAAAGCTCGTAAAACAATCCCTCGCGCATGCTCGTCTTACTCTACACTCGCGTCAACCTTGCAATCTTAACGCCCACTCGTACAAACTTTAAACGAAGCCAATTGCTTTCGAACATCTTCCATCGCTCGTATTTGTCCGATTGCTTTCCTTTCCGTTGTTGATTTTATCTCGATGCTTCTAACTCGCTGCTATCGCGACTCGTCGCGTTCACCTTTTTCCTTTTCGAATCGACGTACCTTCTCTCCGCGTGTTTACCAGTAGCTAGTAGTTTACTTGCTTTATTTATTTCCTCCCCGGTTCCACCTCTTCGTTTCTTTCGCGACGCGCGCGGTTAGTTGCCGTGTCTCGTTTCCTTCGGTTCAATGCCGCGTTTTTAAGTTACAACGATGCCAACCACCAATTAACCTGTTGCAAGAGCGAGCAGGGAACAATGAGGCGATGGGACACAAGTTTAGCAACGACGGCCGGAACCGTTCAAGGGCCGTCATAAATTAGGAAAACATTCGAAGTCCATATAACTCAGCGAGCGTCGGGACCGAACTCGAACGAGACCTGATCACCTTCACTCTCTCATCGGTATAACGTTGACCAGGTCCCGTAGAACCGGCGACAGTGGGGGTTTTCCGCAAGAAAACGTGAGGCGCGCGTTTCCTATTTAAGGGCAGAAACGGCGCGCCACGACAGACGGAAAAGATAAAAGCAAGGCTGGGAAGTCATCGTCGCGGAGATTGTAAGAACGCGCAGTATAGATTTTCTAACGCTCGATCAATAAACAACCATCCTAAACTTCCTACACTGTTGAATGAGTAATTCCTTGATTCGGAAGCCTCTTCGTACACTGTACTATAAATGAATAAAATGTTAATCGCTGCGAATAGAATCGAGGCGAATCGAGGGCGATTTTAAATACGGCTCGCACCGAATCCAATATGTAGACTCTTCACCGTTGTCGAACTGAAAATGCTACGAATTTTCCTTTCCATAGGGTTGAATTCCAAGGGAGAATAATACTTCGAAGCATGTTCCGATGGTTAACCCGTTTGCTAAAGATTACTTTACTATTCGTCCGCGACAAGAAGCAACGCAAGTATTTACGTTCTCGTTCTAATTACAATCTACTATCCTTGCTACACACGCGCATGCCGTGTTCACTATTAACCGAAGACGTTCAAGATAAACAGTAGTTTAATAACGAAGACGGCGTGTGGTGATACGGAAGACGGACCATATCTACAGTGAGGATGTAAAGACTCGTCTGCCTTTTTTTCGTGGACGAACAGTACTTGAGTTCGTCAATGCTGACAAATAGCGTCTCGGAGGGCAAGGGGAAATACGTCGAAGCTCAATGTTTCGCCGCCCAGGAACACCTTTAACGCCTTCGCTTCGACACCTCGTTTGCAACCCTGTTCCTCCGTTTTCGCCATCTACCCATTACGGTGCTTCGATGCGTTCGGGATCAAATATCCAAGAGGCAGCGAGTGTGCAACACGTTGCATCGGTATGCGAGCCAGCCGCATGCCCGCGCTGCTAATCACTCCGCTCCGATCATCTAGCCACGCTATGCCACTGTGTATTGTTTGCGCGTGTTGATTGCACTAGTGCGTTTCGAATAGTTTCTCATGTTGCGAGGTGATCTTCAACCGGGGAAGGAAAGTTTCGAATCTAACTTGTACGATGAACAATGACGAGTATTGTTCCAACGGGAAGCTATATTATTCATTGCGGGGGGAGGAAATTTCCGTTTGTAAGGTGGGGCAATTTTTACGCGAGGATCGTGTAAAGTGGCGGATATGCAATTTTAAACCTTTCGCTGCGGCATCTTAACCCTTTTCACTCGAGAGTTATCAAAACTAGTTCCTTCTATTTATTTATTCATTTATTTGTTGGACAGATGCGAATACTAAAATATAGTGTAGGGATTATTTTAAAGTAAATCCCTCGTGTGTTGTTGTAAGGTGCGAGAAGGGAAAGGAAAAAGAAACTCAGCCTTTGCAATAATTACTAGTTTATTACTAATACTGAGTTCGCACAATCTCACAGGAAAAACTCTCGCTCTGCACTCGCAACGTCCTCTCGCACTCGACTCTTTTTCTCCACTCCCTCACCCACGCATTCTCTACCCTTGCACGCATTCATTCTTTCTCCTTATCTCTCTCTGCTTCTCTCACTCGTCTCAGACATTCGTAGAACCCAAACAGTCACGTTCGCACGAAGCCTAGCGCGACTACGCACTCTTCGACCACACGTCAACTCAATCGCTCTATCCCAAACACTTCTCATTCACGCCTCAGCCAATCTTACCCAAATGCAACACCGTTCGCTCAGCAATCGCTCTGGTCCAAACATTCACACGACATTCTGTCTTCCACAATAGTATATATATATATAGTATATATTAATAAAAAGTAAAGAGTCTTGTTCCTGCAAAGTAAAGCGTTCTTCTAGAAGAGTCTCGTTCCTCCGATTGCACGAAACGGGTTAGCAAAAATCACGCGATCGATCGCTACAAATCTCTTCAGCCCCCTAAAACTTCCATCTATCCTTTACCCTTTAAATCTGCCAAAATCCGACTGACCTGCAGAAGGCAGAGAATTCTAGCAGAGCTCAAAGCTAAATCCCGGCTGCATCCGCTCTCATTATCCCTTCGAACACGCTTCGCACAAAGGAATCCCGCGACTCATCTTTGCCCCGAACCAAAAAACCACAGCCAGGCGAGAGAATCGCGTCGAAAATAAATCGCTTTCAGCTCGAAAGACTAACCACCGCCGACGACCCCTCTCTCTCTCTCTCTCTCGATATTCCCGAATCAATTATGCGAAAGGGATGCCGGCGACGGCGGAACCCAGCGAACACGACGATTAATCGCTTTCACCCGGTGTTTTTCTTTCTCGATGAAATATCGAGAGCCGAACGAAAGCGAACGCCACGAACCCTTGGGAGATGAACGCACGAACAGGTGTGTTCTTTCGCAAACTTCGTTAGAAGGCCGCGCTGCGGGTCTCGTCGATGGTTCGCTATTAATTAGAACGCGCGAGCCACTATCCGTTCTCAAACAGAGAGTCGATCTTTCCTTGCCTTGGCCCCGTCCTCCCCCTTTCCCATCTCAACCCTTTTGCCTTGCCGCGCGGAACACCCGCATGCCACCAGATCGCGCCCCTTCAAGTGGATAGTGCATCAGCAATGCTAAGTAAACTGTGGCCAGAAACGAGAACGGAGCCCTGCAAGCTTCCCCTATGCGTTTGGTCCCGTGTAACGCTGCGGTTGGTCGAATCCCGTGTTACGTTTAAGCTTCCATGGGGGTAGCAAAGTGTTTTTACTTCGAGGGACGCGATTCAGCGGCGAACCGGCAAGGTGAATTAATTATTCGGACGGGACAATGTCGGTTGTCACGCAATTTGCTAGAGGATTCTTTTCATCGACGTTACAATCGGTTACAAGTGTTTTGTTTATTTTTAAAGCATCGAGAGTTGGAAGTTTAAAGCAGCGGCAATGCTGAGCTTTGGGAATTTAAAGGATTTGGGGTTGCCCGCTTTGGGAATGCGAATTGGAAATTCGGAAAATATACTCGTGGAAGAGCAGAGTTGATCGTTGCTTTATTTGTAATTCAATTAACAATCGAATCGAGCGCTTCTCTATTCCGAGGTGAATAAACTTCTGTGCACCTGAACGTGTTTCTTAGATCTAGATCGTGTTTTTTTGGCGTATCCAGGTCCAGATCCGCGTACGTTTTGGTAAATCCAATTTAATCGAATATTAGCCGCGTCACGCTCTTTAAGACGATCGAGTTTTGACTATTATCTCCGACTCTTTACACGTTTCCAAGAATCAATTGCGTTGGTTTCTCATTTCATTTCACTTCGTTTAATTTCATATTTATTTAGTTATTTACTTAATTTACTTAATTTACTTAATTTACTTATTTACTTGATTTACTTAATTTACTTAATTTAATTTGATTGTGAATCGACGGGTATAAAAATTCTTTAGTATACATGTTCTACGTATTTGACTTTGTGACATCGCTAATGTATATTATTTTTCTCTTATACTTATTGGGCTTTTGCCCGTTAATAATAATAATAATAATAATAATAATATTTCAACGGGATAAACCCTTTGTCACAAAAACAAAAGAAAGAAAAAAGATACACGAGTAAGGTAAACAAGCAAAAGGGAAAGTAGAAATTAATATACATAAATACTTTATTCAGCTTCTATCTAATATTAATTCTTAGCGTCGCAAACGTGTCTACCATTTTCCATCGCATTGCTACGTTCTCCTGTTTCATATCCGCTGTACAAAAATGGGCTGACGTCCGTTTGCGAATAAACAACGATAATAAATCGCAACTTGGACCGTAAACGAAGCGATCTCGAGACACCCTGTTACCGTGTCTCGTTTCGCGTCGCGAAGATTCACCCTAAAAGAGTCGCAACCACCCTCGTGTTTTCACGATCGACGGCAGTAGCGCGATCGACGAAACGACGCCTTATCGGCGCGCGTTGGTTCGACGCGGATTTCTCCGACGTCTCTTGCTCGTGAAATCGAGCGAAACGAGTCACAGCCTAGGCGCAATCTAACAGCGGAACGGCGCGGCGGCGAGATGGAATCGCGCGAACACAGAGAAATATATTAAAGCAAATCGAAGACGAGGGTGTAAGGCAGGCATTCGCGATACTTTCGATTCGAGAATCGGCGACGATTGGGGGAAAAAGGGGAAAGGTTCCTCTCGGAGGAGGAGAAAAGAGAAAAATGGTTATCGAGAGAGGGCAGAGGAAAATCGACGACTTCTCTTCACCTCGTTCTTATTTCTATTCTTTCGGTTGGAAGTTCAGTCGTATTACGCGGCCCGTCGATTTCGACGCGAACGATAACGGGAACGTCGCGACGAGATTGCTGCAAACGAAGCCAATCGAAGGTGTCGCGACATCCCATGGCGCGCGAACTTCTCGCGATTCTTCTGTTTCCATCTTTCGGATGCCTGTTTGGAAACCACTCCCGATCTCGTTGAGATATTCTCGAGGGCGAACGCGCCGCGATTTTTGTCTGCAACTATTCTACCGTCGAAGTTAGATAATTCAACGCTCTAGGGAAGAGATGAAATCTTCCATTTATTTATTTTATCCATACGAGATGTCCTGGTAATAAATTAGAGACATGATTGCAATTGGATATGAGAGATTATGGTGGTAAATGATTTCTAAGATAGTTTCGTTGATTAGTATTGTTAGTATTATTAACTGTTCTATCCCAGCGTTTAGTAGTCATTTCACTTCAGCAGTTAAGTGACTTACTCTTTGTTAACAGGCTGCTTAACAGTAGGTTTACGGACGTTACGTGCATAATTTTGGCAAACTTCTGGAAAAATATTTATACTGCATAGAAATAGTCGAACGTAGATGCGTGAGGATGAAGAGAATCACGTAGAATACACGTTCGTATCATTGTATTAACCCTTTGCGGACGAGTTTCTGCAAATAATCGCCACTTTCCTGGTTTTTGTGGACGCAAGTTTACTGTTAAAGCAGAAAGTTCAAATTAATATCGTTGATAAACGCTTCAAAGTTTTGGGAATTTGTTCACCTGGAATTCGTAAGCTTAGAAATTCGTAAGGCTTGGAATTCAAAGTCAAAATACTCTTTTAAGTTTTATTATTCGTCGTCTGCAAACGGTTAATTAAAGTTAACACATAAAGTACTGAAAAATAATATTTATGGTCTCTATAATTGTACGTATGAAATCTGAACGGCGAGTTCCGTAAACTTAGTGTTAATGATCTAACTTCGTGTTCGAATAGCATTGAAATGTTTCAAATTACCGTTCCTTATCGAATCACACGTCGTTTCGAATTATTTCACGTCGAACATCGTCGAACATGGTGCAGCTTCTATAGCCCTTACAATCGAATCTTCATGCCAATATCGAACACAGTCTGGTCAACGATTTTAATCACTCGCTCCACATTCGTTTCTTAAGAAACAACAGCAATTATTTTTAACACAGCGTAGGCGTCTAATTTGATTCAAAATAGATGCTGAATTTAACCAGAAAAGCATTACTCATTTGTTGCTACGCCTAATATAATTCGTTACGAGTCTGCCTCACAATTTCATCGTTTCATCCGACTATTTCTTTCTCTTTGCTTAAACGAATAAGTAAATAAATTCCTAGGTTAATGCATTTAATCCAGAACAGTCGAATAAAGTTACGCGATAAGATTAAAACGACAGTGATTGGATCTATCCCTTCGCGTTTCAACTTAAATAAACTTGAACCTCGATACTCGAGGATAACAGCGGGAAAGCTTGCGTGAAAGATACGTAAATACATTTCTTACGAATGTTTCGCGTCCCATGGAAAACCAGTCCGCAAATTCCACCGTCATTCAATCGTACGGAGTTTTCATTTTCCGCTGTGCACCACAAAACATGCGAAATTTCGTATTCAAAGGTTCGTCGTGGCTCGTAACGTCTTCCCTTATCCAACTTTCATCCCCTATCGATGGAAGGGTTGGTTGGGTAGCGATGGAGGGTTTAAAAGAGCAGTTAGAATCGGTTTCCCAGGAGGGATCGCGTCTCGACGTCGAATAAATACCGCCGGCGTCGATTGGCGAACTTGAACGATCGCGAGTCTTGTCTGCCACCCTCTTTCCGCCCTTTTGCCTCTCCCCAACTCGCTGACACTGCGTTCCCTTTGCTCGCTGTAGCCTTCGAGACATCGAGGACGATCGCGGCCAACCAACCAGCGGATGAATAGCGACGGGGTGCTAAATTGCCGATGCAAGGATTCGGTTGAAGTTGCGAAACGTGGCGAACGAGTGGTTGAAGCTTCGCCCGTCTCGTACAATTTGCCGACACTTTTACCGATCGCGGCTATTTTTACGCTGCACAGCCATCGAATTTACAAAGCTACGAAGTTTCTATGCTTTCGAATTTCCAAGCCCTCGAGTTTCTAAAGTGTTGAGTTTCGTTGCTTTCGAATTTCTAAGTCTTCGAGTTTCCACGCTTTCGAATTTCGTTGCTTTCGAATTTCTAAGCCCACGAGCTTCTAAAGTGTTGAGTTTCTACGCTTTTGAATTTCTAAGCCCTCGAGTTTTTAAGGTGTTGAGTTTCTACGCTTTCGAATTTCTAAGTCTTCGAGTTTCCACGCTTTCGAGTTTCTAAGCCCACAAGTTTCTAAGGTGTTGAGTTTCGTTGCTTTCGAATTTCTAAGCCCTCGAGTTTCTACAGTGTTGAGTTTCGTTGTTTTCGAATTTCTCAGCCCTCGAGTTTCTAAAGTGTTGAGTTTCTACGCTTTCGAATTTCTAAGCCCTCGAGTTTCCACGCTTTCCAATTTCGTTGCTTTCAAATTTCTAAGTTCACGAGTTTCTAAAGTGTTGAGTTTTGTTGCTTTCGAATTTCTAAGACCTCGAGTTTCCACGCTTTCGAATTTCTAAGTCTTCGAATTTCTACGCTTTCGAATTTCTAAGCCCACGAGTTTCTAAAGTGTTGAGTTTCTACGCTTTTGAATTTCTAAGCCCTCGAGTTTTTAAGGTGTTGAGTTTCTACGCTTTCGAATTTCTAAGTCTTCGAGTTTCCACGCTTTCGAGTTTCCAAGCCCACAAGTTTCTAAGGTGTTGAGTTTCTACTCTTTCGAATTTCTAAGCCCTCGAGTTTCCAAAGCCACGAGTTTCCACGCTTTCAAATTTCAAAACCCACGAGTTTCTAAAGTGTTGAGTTTCTACTCTTTCGAATTTCTAAGCCCTCGAGTTTCTAATGTGTTGAAGTTTCGTTGCTTTCGCATTAATCGAATATTTCCCCGCGTCTAATGTTAGCACAATCTTCTAATAGCCCGCTGGATCAAATATTTACCGCCCACTAGAATCCCTTAAAATATCCACGCCCGAGCGAAGGCAAATTCACGGTTTGGTGATTTCGATGTAACAAATGGACGAAAAATCGCGCCGCGAAATTTTGTATATTCGTAAAATAGAATTTCGGTATAAAATACCCGTCGATGACCGCGGGATCTATCTCGGTAACAAAAAAAAACCTACCACTCTCCCTCTTCGAAATAAAAAAAAGCACACACGGAAACGAGAGACGAAATGAATTTGCCCGCGAACGTGAACATGTACATATGCTGATTTTCGCGTAGATTTTGCCGCGTTATCGAGCCGATTCGCGCAACCATGAACTTATTAGCAACACGCCGCAAAACACGACGCGCGCTATCGGTTTACGTTTTATTCGACAGAACGGAAACATTTCGCGAAACGTTACGCGTGCGCGTATACAAATATATATATATATATATATATATGCATTTATTCGCCGTGTCCACGACCGTAATAAAAATCGCTAATATTTTTGTTACGACGCGGGGAGGGGCGCGGAGTAGCGTACGCGTAATAAAAAGAATTATTATCAAAGCCGATATTACTACTGGATACATCTCTCGTACATTTTTTTTACACGTGTACACGGTGTGCGTGCACGCGTGAAAACAACGGGCGAAAAGATAAATAAATGAAAAATGCGATTCGGGGGGGGGGAGGGAAGGAAGGGGATAAAACACATCGTACATATATTTTCGCCGGACGTTTCGCGAATATCAATAAAAAAAGCAGTGTCACGTTGCCGAATACCGATTCATTTGCCGCATTCGATTCGAGTATACGTCTACTTGTTTATTTCATTCGTTTCATTTTATTATTGCGTAACGCTTTCGCTAGGAAGGACGAATACGCGAATACGCGTTCGTTAAGATACGCTGCCCACTGTCTTCTTAATCGTAGCAGAATTTCCAAGGTAGATGTCTGTTTATTTATTTCTTTTAATTTTACAATAAACTACGCACATGATTTTTAGGGGCTTCAAGCCTCTAAAATGACGCGGCGATTCAAATTGCCACGGAAATTAAGCCGGGAAAAAAAATTGCACGGCTATTTGAAACGTTCGCCGAGGATGTTTCTCGAAAAGTACGAAACAAGTTTGCACGCATAGGGGGATGTTTTATCGCGATCTTGATCCCCTTTTATGTTTCGTTGCGATGCAACGCGCAACACTCTATTCTCTTTTGCACTTTATGACTCGCCTCGCCTCTTTTTGGCTCCGATGCAGCACCCTTTAACCCTCTCCCTCCCCTTCCCTCTTCCTATTCTCTGTTTCGCAGCTTTTTGTGTGTTTCTCTTTATGGGACCCGTTTCTGCGATACGCCCTTCTCCTTCTTCTTCTTTTTTTTTCTTTCTTTCTCTGTCTACTTCTCTGTGATCTCCTTGTCCCTTTTTCGGAAGGGTGCTTCCAAAGCGTTTCTTTCGATGACCTAAAATTTTTCTCCCTCCGCCTGTGTCCTCGTTGCGCGAGCTGCACTTTAAAAAAAAAAAAAGGGACGAGTCTCTCGCCGCGGAAATGGGAACTGCGAACGTGAACAGCAAAGAGATGCTTTTTTGGGGGGAGGGAGGGGAGAAACTTAGGAGAAATTAGCGAAGTACGAAATCTCGAGCGCTTCTCTATCGATTACGAACAATTAAATACGTATTTTACTAATATATATGTGGGATCCTGGGTATCTTGCCGAATATTCCTAACGGATGTTTCGGTAGCAAGGATCCTCGTAAATAAAAGAAATCGATAAAAAGGCATTAACAATATATATATATTTAAAAAAAAACAATCGGTTATAGTGTTCTCGTTCGAAGCCGGACGAAGACTGCCCGTCCTACACACCCCTGCCTAGCCTTCTGTTCCGCACGGAACTGAATTTACTTAAAGCATCGAAAACGTGACCATTGCCACGGTTCGTACTCTCCAACCTTTTTTCAAAAAAGGGGTAATTTAGGAAGGAAATATTTTTTATGGGCCATCAATCAGCATAGAGGAAAGGAAAAGGGGCACAACTCGTAGCCTGCGTCGCACGTGCAAGGCAGGCCCGGCTTACCCTAACTCCACCGCGACCCTCGGCAGGGGGCCCAAGAAGACGCGGGCCAGAGTTAGTCGCTAGGAAGCTACAAATTGCAAAATACCCCACCACCTACGACGACAACCCGTCAGACTGGGGGATCAATCCAGTGATTGTACATTAACAAATATCCCTGATTGGTCTCCCAGTCGAAGCCACCAGAAAAAGGACCATCCCTCCGATTTTTCCTCGCCGAATCCATGCAAGGAAAAAGTTAGTTAACACGTACAATTCAGGGGAGAAACAGTATCCTCTCTCAAGAATCATAACCACCTCCGGCATTACAGACGTGACACTTAACACGAAACCGTATTTATTAAATATTTAGATCATCACAACAAATTCGTAGTTAAACAAAACTTATTTTCCCTATCTCCTGAAAAGGTCGTAGGGACATACGCGGACAACGGTGTCGATAAAAATCGAAGCGGGGATTTACGACCCCCGCCATACTCGGCTCTCCAGGCATCCGAACGTATCATCGCGGCCGCGTATTACGTAAAAAACACCTTCTCACCGTTGATCTTACATTGTTTTTAATTTCAATCTACGTCGCATACATCGCGCGCATCACTCCCCACATATATATTTACCTAAATATGGTAAATATAAGGTTATCCAAAATAGACTATAGGAACACACCTACCTTCACTTTTTTCCTTTCCGTTTCTGCTTTACCCTTTTCTAATCTGTTTTTCATTTCTCTATTATCTTCGTTCTTTCGTTCTCGTTTTCAATTTGTATTTTTTTCACCTGTATTTTAATAAGAAACATGACGTTTGACGGATATTCTCGTTCAACATCCTAAAGGTACTTTTGGATAACCTTTTATATATTCAATATTCGTAATCCATGGTAAATTGAATTTGAATAAAGGCAACGATTCCACGGTATTCCGAGACGTTCGAGTAAAATCTAATATAGCAAACGAATGACCAAAATAGCTTCTATTATTTCCCCTCGTAAATGCGATTCACGTAGACGTGAAACGCAATCGGTAAATCGTTGATTGTCACGCGTAACCATATGTTTATAGAATGAAATACGAAATAGTCGCAAAAGGACCTAAACAGGTACTCGTTTCACCCTTTACATATTACAATGTCCATAGTGTATTTCGATTATTTTCGACTCGTTCGCGAGTTACGATTTATATTCCTCGTCTCCTAGCGCGTCTAACTTTTCCTTTTCCTTGCACGCAAATCCGCATAGTCGTGTACTAATGATCTACACACTGCGAAACCGCCAACAGAGGGTGGAACGAGCATTTCTACCGGTTGGTAGAAATAAACGATGAAGAGTAGGAAAAGCAGGCGGGCGTCTGTATTTCCATTTATTTACGCGGACGTCCGCGGACTCCCCGAACGAAGGATTATCGTTCTGACATGCAGATTGTTCGAGCGAAATCGCGCGGCGGTCCGCGAGAGATAATTTATCGTCGATGCCGTTGCACGCGTGTTGTCCGCTTCCATACGACGCGACGGGAACCTGAAAACACCGGGCTAACGTCGCTCCGTCCTTCGCCGTGGTGATTTATTAAAGAACCTCGTCGCTCGAGCCGTTCCCTCGATTTATCGAACCTCGCTTTATTCCACTCTTACGAGCCCGGCGGCGAACGCGAAACGTTTCGCGAACGCGAGATCCTGACGCGTAAGAAATTAGGGGATCGTAGAATTGTAACTATTATTAACCCTTTCGCGGTGCGATCGAATCGTAAATAATCAGTTTGTAACGATTACCATTTAAGTTTCGATGAAACCTCGAAGATTGTTGCAATAATAGTAATACTATGTGGAACACAATTTAAGGAACGTATTACACTATTAAACGGTACGTTAATTGCTAATAATTAATTACTAATAATATTAATTACTACGGGATAAAAATTCGCAGTCGATTTCGCACGATTTATCGTTGCCATCGGATCGTAACCCGAATATTTTTTGCTCTTAGATAATTGCAACTCTAAAGCGTAGTATTCAAGTTTAAAGAGAAATTTTAAGTGGCTCCGCTTCGAGAAAGGGTTGATTACCCTCAGCGAATCATCCCCTTCGCCGTAACGTTTACAATCCACCGCGAAAGCAGTGATTTTCCCCACGATTTGCAACCCCTTTTCAAATCATCTTTCATTCAACCCTTCCCTCTCTTTGCCCTCTTAAAAGCACCCCATCGAAATCTCGCAACCCTGCCATAATCTTCCCAAGTCCCATCTATCTTTCGAGCGTAAGCGAAAGAGGAACTGTGTACTTCTTTAAGCACCGTTAAGACACGCGTTTAAGATCAATGGTTCCCGAAAACACGCGACCGTTTCTATAAATATAAATCTATTCGCATTTTCGATAAAGTGGAATTCCTTTTGAAAACGAACACCGAATCTTGGCCAAATCGTATTCGGGACATTTTCGCGTATTGCACTTTATAATTTGATTCGTTTATACATTTATTTTGTAGGCTTTTGAAACACTTGGAGCCCATGAAGGCACGAGGTCGGAGAAAACCCAGCCGACCATGTGCTTGAGCCTGTAGGTTGGCACTCGTCGGTCGTAGACAAGTCAAAACAATAGCGGGACTCGCGGCCAGGCGACGACGGCCGGCACCCTTGAATTTAGGGGGTGCAAGCCAGAGCGATTTCTGGCAGTCACAGCGTAAGCACGAAGGCGAACGGCTGGCCCTCGAGCAAGCCGTGCGACCATTGATCCTCGTTCAATTATACACGTAGAAATATATATCTATTCATAAGAGGAGGACTTGGAAGTAATTTCGGATCCTGACATTTCCCTCTTCCTAGTCTCCCTACAATTTGTTACTTTTACAATCTTTGGTGTATAATAGTATTTCACGCGCTTCGCGTTACTTCTCATCGCTATTTCACACGTGTTTCTATATCACATTTATGGGAAAAAGGTGTAATTATATTGTTACGAGTATTTGAAGGAAAATTAATTCTATAAATTCAATTTCTATAGATGCTTTTATTGCTACGAATAACTCTATTCAAATATTAATATAAAACGTGCATAAATTCAACGGTTCGGTCATTCATTGGTTGCTTTACTCTACGCGAAATAATGGAAATTTCTTCCAGAACAATAGCTTCGTCTTGTAACCGTGACGTAAACTTTCCCGTGCTTCGAACGTGTTCATCGTTAAAGGGTTAAATAAAGGGGGGGCGCCGAGTAATTTTGTATCCGATTTTTTTTTTTTTCATCGAGATACTATTGATGGTGGGGGGTGTACCGTGCCTGGTAGCTAATGCCACCTTACCGGAGGAACGTGAAGGGTTGGGTTGGTATTACCTGCGTGGGGTATGAACCGCTTCGCGGTAGTGGAGTTAATCTAGGATAAAATTTGCAAAAAACCTAGAACATGAATCAAAGGGGTGAGATAGCGAGTGTATGAGAGGGGTGAGGGGTTTGAAGAATTGAAGGGGGGAGTGTGAATGAAGGGGAGTCAACGTGACATTGGGAATTGGATTTTGATTTTGTAGGGGATGCGGTTGCGGTCATAGAGACCGGTTTACCTGATCAAGGAGTTTTCGTGGCTCTCTACAGAGTAACGACTTAGGAGATGGTCGATGTGAGCTAGGATCATTGGAATTTGCGTTTCCTCATGTAGCGCTCTGGTGGAATATCGGTAGGGACGCCCGGTTATAATTTTCAGGATGCGGCTTTGGGTGATTTGGAGTTGCTTCAGCGTTAAGGCGTTGGCATTTCTCCAAACGTGGGGTCGAGTAATTTTGTATCCGAAAAAGGGGCATTGGACGAAATAGGTTTGCGAAGTTCTCCGGTTCGCGCGATCGAAATCGCGGTTCGAGGGCAGCTTTTACGTTTCCCGGGCGGTTAAAGCGGCGGTTAACGTGGCGCTCGATGGATAATCCGACGAGTTTCTTGGCCGATTACCGGCGCGTACCAATGGAACGGCATTATGCGCCTGCTTTATTACGGCCGGGGGCTAATTAAACGCCGCCTTGAGTCTCGGGGTCCCGATTAAGCTCCAGCGAGCTTCCATTGCAACGCCGCGCGGAGAGCCGAAAAATATATACGAAGGAAGCTCTCGCGCCCACCCCCCGGCCGCTTTATTACCGCTCGGATTAATTAAAATACACTTAAACGGAGTATCGTTAATTTCGCGGCGGTAATTTAATAGCTGCTCTCCGGGCTTGGAACGCGCGAGCACGCGGTCTCGGGATTTAATCTAACGCTGGGATACCGAACGACTCGCTTCAATTGCTCCGCCCTTTACGCTAAAAATGCTTCCGCTGCTCCACGATGGGGCCAACAGTTATAGTTTGGTACTGTTATCGAGCGTACAATTGTTTCCCTTTAGCATTATCTTTGGGCATCGTGGTAACCGTTACCAGTAAATTAATTGGTTAGAAGGGTTTTCCTTTCATTGCGACGGTGTTACTGGAATTTTTATAAGGTTACCCACACACAGCAATTGTCTAGCTTTCATTCCAGCTTTTCCCCGCACGAATCCAATTCCCAATTAAAAATTCCAACGCCAATAATCTCAACAGGTTCACGATCTCCCCCTTTAAATTACCCAAAAACTCGCCCCCGAATTTTCAGGACACGAAACAAGTTAGCGCAACGAAATCGCGAGTTTTTTCAGGGAAAACACACATACGGGTCCCCTTTGCAGACGTCGACAAACAAGAGGGGGAGAGAAAAGGGGGAAAGGGGTTGGTCGTGATAAATTTATCGAGTTCACATATTGAATCTGTAAGGGGAGGGATGGGTGGACTAGGGGGGAGGATGCCGGAATTTCATCCCCTCTAATCTCGTATATACGGACGCAATAAAGCGTCGTCGTCGTCGTCGTCGTCGACGTCGTCGTCGTTGTCGTCGCGACGAAGGAAAACCGGTGCACGCCTTCCAGCGGCGTTGACACGGGAAACAAGGTTCCCCGAATGGTAATCCGGCCGGAAGATGGACGATAACGCGGCCCTTACACCCCCACTTCCGGATCGAACTCACGGAATTTTATTCCACGACGAATTTAAGGGCTCCTTATCCGCTCCATCTGTTTCTTCTCTTCTTTCTAAGCTCTCGCTATTTGCATTTCCTTTCCTAGATTTTCTCCGGGGGATTCTTCCGTTTCAAATTCGAAATCCAATATTTGAAGCGCGTAGAAGGAAGAGTTCACCTAGTTTCCTTTTCGATTCTTCGTTCTCTTACTGTAGTATCTTATTTATTATTATCTTGCTAGGAATTCATTGTCTGCCTTCGGTATTTTGCGACTGAATTTCAAAACTATAATCACAGACGAGGTACGAAATAAACTTGTTCTTCGCCTACTATTTTTATTTTTCACCTTTTCGATCGTCTAAAATTCACTTCCATCCTTTGTACGTTAAAATACTTCACGCGTGTTTACATTCTTTGTCAGATAATAAAACGAAAGATATGTAGCGTCTCGCATCGCAACGGAGTTTGTTTACTGGCGACCGTCGAGCGGCTTACGCGTTGCTAGGGAGTAGGTCGCCCACGACTCGCCTGATCACAGTCAGGCGATGGATACGCGAAAGTATTTATCCATTGCTAAGGTGGGTCACCTCCCGTAAGGGACAGCCAACTCTCCTAATGATCCTTAAGTGGTGAAGGAGGGGTTTTTCCAAGCACCGCCGTATCAAAGACCTACATACGTGACCCTTCGCAGTGGTTTCTCGCTTCAACACCTGCGGCTTATGGGCAATAGCCTCGGTTCCGCAAAGCCAGCCTCTAGGCTCAGTCGGCTGATAGTTACAATCAATCCATTGCTATGGAGCGATTCCCGAGCAATTCGTGGAACTGTGATCAGACGATGGGTAAACAGCCATCGCGTTGCCAGGAAACGAGTGACCCTTAAATAAAGGCCGCAAACCCGAGACGACCCTCCATTCAAGAAAACGGGTTTTTGAAAGTTTTTCCCGTAAATATACACAAAGAGATTAACTAATCAAACACATCACTAGCAGATAACCAACAAAACAGTGGGTCATAAGGGAAAAATCCCTAGGTACCACGAAACCACCACTCAAAGTAACCAACGGAAAAAAAAAAGAAAGAGGCGGCCCTCGCTTGTGAAAGTTCGACAGAACGATACGGTACGAGTCCACTGGCGAACAACTAATGAAACACCACAAAAAGCATACCGCGTTGTGTCAATTAACCTTGCCCACAGGCATTATACGACAATAACAAATGGTAAAATTTTCCTCCGATAGATCGGCATTATTTCGATTCATCGAAGCGCAAGTATCAAATCGCGACCAGTGGCATTCTTCGCGTGTACTTCGTACATGTTCCCGTCGCTAAAAGGATTAAAATCTGCCTAGAAGCTCTGCTGCATCCGGGAGCAAAAGTCTGAACGCGGAAAAGGCGAGAACAGCGAGTAATACACGCAGGTGGGCGAATAATCGCGACACCTGTCCATATTCTGCTCGTCGCGGAATTCATTGCAGAAATCCAATTTACAATAGCCCGGTTCGACGAACGACCGAGCAGAGCTTATACACAGGAAAAGCAAAGGGGTGATAGGGGATGGCGAGGGCGTTAATTAGTCGAGAGGCGCCTTGTTTGCCGGTATGATTTACCGGGCGTTGATCCAGGAACTCGGTTCTCATATTATTTAATAAACGATCCGGTCGGATATTCCGAGTACTTCCGGTTTGCCGGTTAAAATAGAGGAAGGGGGGAGGTGGGGCAATAGTGGATAATCCCGGGGAAACACCGAGGTCAGAATGGTTTCCAACGGTTTATGGATTTTCCTGGTAAACGTTATGTTTGCCGGCTGCTACGCGCTGATTATCCCAATAAATTGTATCGTTATCAAGGGGCCTCGCGACGATTATCGTAAAATTGCGGCCGCCCCGTGGCCCACTTCATGAACTTCCGTGTTCGTTCGGAATTATCCGAGTAATCCATTGCCGGTTGCATTCGTCGCGCAGATTCCCGATACTCGTTAACCCTTTTCTCTTTGCCGCGACGCGTCGATCGTTGGATTTACGTTGGATTAAATCTTGGCGCGATTCGGTTCGACCATTTTAGGTGTTGCATCGCGGGCGACGCGTGATTTAACCCTTCGCGGACGAGCGTCTACAAATAGTCGCCTAATCATTTTCTGGCTTTCCGAACCCACGTCGACTATTAAAGCACAAAACTTAATGCAATGAATACTTAACGTAATAATAAACATTTGAAGTCGTTGGAAATTAAATGGTTTGGAATTCAAAAGCGTGAAAACTCAAAGTCGTGGAATTGAAAACTGAAGTACTCTCACAAGTGTTATTACTTCTCGTCCGCAAAGGGTTAATTGTACAGAGTTCACGGATTAAACCATTGCCTTCGAAATGAGACGTAAAGTAGCAGAATTGGTAAATAGAAATATCAATCGTGTGTTTGATAAAGATACGATCACTGGTAAGTACACTGGGCAACGTTAATTTTAATAATTTTGTAATGGCAATGAAAGGCTAGAGAAAGAAGATCGAAAGCTGTCTTCTGCTATTAATAACGATGGGATAAAAAGATTCGTCGAAAATGGCTTGGATATAGTGATTCGAAAACTCGCGCACAAGTTAAGTGTAATTAAAACAGCAGTCACTAATTACCTACGAAAAATTTGGCAAGTAACTGTAAGCCATAATTTAATTAAATTATATAATACAAGAAGCTGTACTTGTATAGCAAATGAAATGTACTGCTCTTGTGCTAAGAATACAATACTAAATGTCTGGACAGTGAATGTGTTAAAGTTATACGGGAACAAATATTTTGGGCAACGTAATTAACCCTTTGCCTTACAACAACGAGTTACACTGGTAGTGTAACATTAATAATTCGCTCTATTTCCATTTGTAGGATTGCAAAGCTGACGATTACTAGCAACAAGTATAAATTACGTATAACGTTTTGGTGTTTTGCATTCGACGCGGTGTTGAAGTGGAAAATAGCCAACGTTTGGCCTAATAATCTTCGAATAATACGTAAGGCAACGTATTCGATGTTCTGGGGTCCGACGAAACGAAGCTAGGATTCGGTTGGCCAAGTTAAGAAGCGCCGATGTAAATCATCGAAGGTTAACCTTGAATAGCGGTTGAACATTGATTGGGTGGCAAGGTACAGTTGAATTCACATCAGTCAGCCGCAGACCACGCTGTGATTTACATCGATCTCCTGTACAATATACCTAGTCTAAAATAGATTAGGCATAGAGGACAGGGTGGCAGCGAATTGTCTATTGAGAACAGAGCGCGATTCAGATCAGTTACAGATCATACTATCGTCGTAATTCAAAGCTTCCGCGTATAGATCGATGCTCGAATTCAATCACTGCTCTTCCGAATCCCAAGCAAGCTACCGTTTAATAAAATGCGTATTGCACAACTTCTATTACTGATTGCGCATACTGTGTTTCAACGAACATAGATAATTAACATTCGAACACTAGATTAATTAAAAGAATAAAACTAGTATAGATTCATTTCACCCAGTAAATATTGCATCGTGGATTTAAGCTTAAATGTTCTGCGGACTTTTGGATACACGTACATTTTGCAGCTTTTTAGAAATGAAATTCCTCGTAAGTAAAATGATATCTGGAGTATTTTAGTCGACTCGATTTTCGATTGATAAGCCAGGAAAAGAATTAGACAAGCAGTGTACATTATGCGTATCTTATAAGAGTTATAAGAGTCCAATAGTCGTGAATGAATTAACCCTTTCGATAGTGAACAATCGTCTGTCGAAATTTCGCCATAATTAAGAAATCTAGTTAAATCTACCAACACAATTTGATGTTGATTTATGCTTCTACTTCATTTACTATTCCCTAAGCATTAATTGGTTAAAGAACCGCCAATTTGCAAGTAAATGTTACATTATAAAGTTCCAATAATCATGACAGAATTAACCCTTTCGATTACTTACAGTAGCCTGTCGAAATTTTGGTCCTAGTTAAGAAATCTAGTAGTATAATTCGTCATTCCTAAGTTGCCAGTTAATTTAGTATTCGTGGAGCATTAATTGTATAAAGGACCAACAATTTGCAAGTAAGTGTTGCATTCTAAAGTTCCAATAATCATGACAGAATTAACCCTTTCGATTACTTACAGTAGCATGTCGAAATTTCGTCATAGTTAAGAAATCTAGTAGTATAATTGGACATTCCTAAGTTTCCAGTTAATTTAGTGTTCGTGAAGCATTAATTAGTTTAAGAACCAACAATTTGCAAGTAAGTGTTACATTCTAATGTTCCAATAATCATGACAGAATTAACCCTTTCGATTACTTACAGTAGCCTGTCGAAATTTCGACCCAGTTAAGAAATCTAGTAGTATAATTCAACATTCCTAAGTTGCCAGTTAATTTAGTATTCGTGGAGCATTAATTGGCTAAAGAACCAACAATTTGCAAGTAGTCGTTGCATTGTAAAGTTCCAATAATCAAGACAGAATTAACCCTTTCGATTACTTACAGTAGCCTGTCGAAATTTCGTCATAGTTAAGAAATCTAGTAGTATAATTGGACATTCCTAAGTTTCCAGTTAATTTAGTGTTCGTGAAGCATTAATTGGCTAAAGAACCAACAATTTGCAAGTAGTCGTTGCATTGTAAAGTTCCAATAATCAAGACAGAATTAACCCTTTCGATTACTTACAGTAGCCTGTCGAAATTTCGACCCAGTTAAGAAATCTACTAGTATAATTCGACATTCCTAGGTTGCCAGTTAATTTAGTATTCGTGGAGCATTAATTGGTTAAAGAACCAACAATTTGCAAGTAGTCGTTACATTGTAAAGTTCCAATAGTCGTAAAGGAATTAATCCTTTTGATTACTTACAGTAGCCTGTCGAAATTTCGACCCAGTTAAGAAATCTACTAGTATAATTCGACATTCCTAAGTTGCCAGTTAATTTAGTATTCGTGAAGAATTAATTAGTTTAAGAACCAACAATTTGCAAGTAAGTGTTACATTCTAATGTTCCAATAATCGAGACAGAATTAACCCTTTCGATTACTTACAGTAGCCTGTCGAAATTTCGTCCCAGTTAAGAAATCTAGTAGTATAATTCGTCATTCCTAAGTTGCCAGTTAATTTAGTGTTCGTGGAGCATTAATTGGTTTAAGAACCAACAATTTGCAAGTAAGTGTTACATTCTAATGTTCCAATAATCGAGACAGAATTAACCCTTTCGATTACTTACAGTAGCCTGTCGAAATTTCGTCATAGTTAAGAAATCTAGTAGTATAATTGGACATTCCTAAGTTTCCAGTTAATTTAGTGTTCGTGAAGCATTAATTAGTTTAAGAACCAACAATTTGCAAGTAAGTGTTACATTCTAATGTTCCAATAATCGAGACAGAATTAACCCTTTCGATTACTTACAGTAGCCTGTCGAAATTTCGACCCAGTTAAGAAATCTAGTAGTATAATTCAACATTCCTAAGTTGCCAGTTAATTTAGTATTCGTGGAGCATTAATTGGCTAAAGAACCAACAATTTGCAAGTAGTCGTTGCATTGTAAAGTTCCAATAATCATGACAGAATTAACCTTTTCGATTACTTACAGTAGCCTGTCGAAATTTCGTCCTAGTTAAGAAATCTATTAGTATAATTCAACATTCCTAGGTTGCTAGTTAATTTAGTATTCGTGGAGCATTAATTGGTTAAAGGACCAACAATTTGCAAGTAGTCGTTACATAGTAAAGTTCCAATAATCGTAAAGGAATTAACTCTTTCGATACCAAACACAACTACAATAGACCGTCGAAATTTCGCCCTAGTCGCGAAACCTAGTTAAATCTAGTAACACAATTTAATCTTTCTATGCTTCTAGCGCGCCTATTATTCTTTAAGCATTAATTGGTCGAAGAGCCACCGATTTGCAAGTAAACGTTACATAATAAACTCGCTGTTGAATCGTCCTGCCATAGTGTTAACGCGTAGACAGCCGAGTTAGGTTGGAAAGGGTTAAAGTTTGCTTTGGAGATTGTACGTTAGTCGGCAGAATTCGCCATTCTCGCCGATTAATCGTTCCGTTTATCGATTGGACGGAAAGAGGGCGAAATACCCACGGAGCGTATTGTCGAACGGCGCGGCGGCCCGTTATTCGCAATCGGATTTTCAGGCAACGCGGACAAAGTCGTCGGATCGTTACGCGTTCGTCAATTGGCGCTCGTTAGAGGACCCCTCCGACCACGTTTCCACCAGTCGATATTAACTGATTATTCACGCCGCCCTGTTCAAATAGTCGCTTTGTCTCGCCTCCACGTCAGGAGCCGAAAATTTCCAAACGATACAAAGGGAAATTTGCCGATTAGTCGATGTTCCCTCTCGTTCGAGTTTAATCACCGGCCTTCTTTCAACGCGATTCTTTGAACTTCGATTGGCTACACTTCCCGGTTAACTCGGGAAAGATTTGTGGTTAGAAAGGGGAATCTTTGGGATTTCATGGATTTCGTGGATTTTATAGGGGAAAACTTGCAGCTTGCAATGGGAAATCTTTGGAATTTTAGCGGTTTTATTTGGAATACTTTGGACTTTTATTTGGAATACTTTGGAGTTTTATTTGGAACACTTTGAAGTTCTGTTGTGGAAGATTTTGAGATCCCCTTGGGGAACCACTAGGATTTCATTTGAGAATCTTTCGGATTTCACTTGAGAATCTTTCGGATTTCACTTGAGAATCCTTGGGATTTCAGTTGAGAATCTTTGAGATCTCACTTAAGAATCTCTATGGTTTCATATGAGAATCTTTGTGCTATCATTTGAGAATCTTTATTATGATTTCACTTGAGAATCTTTGGAATTTCACTTGAGAACCTTTGGGATTTCACTTGAGAATGTTTGAGATCTCACTTAGGAATCTCTATGGTTTCATTTGAGAATCTTTGTGCTATCACTTGAGAATCTTTATTATGATTTCACTTGAGAATCTTTGGAATTTCACTTGAGAATCCTTGGGAATTTCACTTGAGAATCCTTGGAAATTTCACTTGAGAATCTTTGGAATTTCACTTGAGAATCCTTGGGAATTTCACTTGAGAATCCTTGGAAATTTCACTTGAGAATCTTTGGAATTTCACTTGAGAATCCTTGGGAATTTCACTTGAGAATCTTTGGAATTTCACTTGAGAATCTTTGGAATTTCACTCGAGAATCTCTAGGATTTCATACAAGAATATTTGCGGTTCTATGTTGGGAACTCTATAGGATTCTATTAGAAAATCTTTCGGGTCTCATTCAGCAAATTCGAAATCATTGACAATTTCAGAACCGTATTGATACATCAATATGCGGTGCGACGAGCATAAAGTTAATTGTGGCCTTTGAAGCGGAATATTAATCTACACAGGCATATGATTGAGGGGGGGGGGGGGGGGGATAACGTTTACGTGTATCGGTGCATGTCGAGTATAGCCTCTTTCGCTCTCGTTCGGAACCACGGTTGAAAATTAATCTACAGCCTCCGCAAAGCGCTTCGCTTCACGCGAGTAATCACTCGTTGGCAAACAGGCACGATAAACTCGCGTAATCCTCCGCGATTAACCGCTATGACAGCATCCAAGCCTACGTCACCTGTGATTCACCAGAATTCTTGTCTTTCGATCATTAACCATGTCGCTACGGCTTCTTGAAACTCAAAATCGAAGCCAAAAATAAGGAACAACAGCTTTCATTCATACGAGAACGTAATATAAATGTTCAGATGCCATATATCGTCAATTATTGTCCTAATTTTACCGTACGAATAAAAATAGATGCAAATAGATGTACTTTGGAGAAACGATGCGTATGCTCTCAACAAATGATTGCCAAATTTTTGAAGGCGTATATAGACGTCCTTCGTAGCGAAAGGGTTAACTATCCACGTCTTCAGATCTACCTACGTTTCGTAAGTAGAATGCTCTTCGCCATCAATTTTAATCCTATTTGACTTTAATTCCCCATCAATTTTAATCCTATTTAACTTTAATTCCCCGTCAATTTTAATTCTAATCTCTGCGTCGTTCAATCGTTTCCAATTAAATATATACAGTGATCACAGAAAGTATTCGCACATGAATATCTTTGGTTGGACATGTAAATACTAATTAATTAAGCTACTTTCTTTCTAGTCTCGATTCCTCGTATATTACTTCGATATAGAAGAAGATAATTAAGGTGGCGATTACAAGGACACTGACAAGAATTGTGACATCTACTCTATCATATAAAATCACAAATGAATCACTCTTGTATTAAACCACATTGGCAATAATGCCAGTGTTAAAAATGTCACGGTTTCCTGTACGCATCAAAATTCTGTACAATTTCAAATTACCGTCCCTTAACGATTCGTTGCCCTTTCCGGTTTTCGTCTCGCGGAAACTCGAAGCAGGTTCGAATATTAGCTGATTATTGCCGCGATCTTCAAACACTATCCTTCGACCCGTAGACCAGAGAGATATATATGTATATGTATATATATATATATAAGCAGCCCGCAGCGCAGTTTCACCGTGTAAAGGAGAAGGGGTTCGGGTTGGTGGCAATCAGGTACGTTAATGCCAATCAATTATGTGCCGGGTTACCCCCCCCCCCCCTTTCTCCCTCTCCGAGCACCTTCGTTTGGTGGTTAGTCTCTTCATCGATACGCGTGCTCGTCTGCAAGCGAATATATTAGTTATCGATCTATCGGCTCGATCTCCAGTCGATACGTTCGCCGGGTTAGTTCGGTGGCTACGAAACGCGATTGCCAACAGTGGCGTTGATCGGTAATTTGACAGGGAAGATTGATACGGATATGTTTGCGACCATTTCCACGTAACTTTGATTTGTTTAGTCGGGGTATGTGAAACTTTTTAACCCCCCCTTGCTTTAGAAACCAGTTTTATTACGTTGTTGTTGTATTTAGCAGATCGACAGTCGTCTGATAACGATACGTAATTATTGTTACGGTTTAGTACACGGGTATACTGTTTTATTCGAGTTTGGCGTAGGGAGAGTGAAAATTATTCGGCACTTCATTTTATTAGTACGGTTAGCAGCTTCGTTTATCGGTATTTATTTCTAATATTACAATTATCGCGTGTTAATATTGACACGCGAAGATTGGTAAATATTTCCTGCACGTTTTTAATGTTTAGGTTAAATTATAGAGATATTTTGATAGTTATTGGGACATCTACCTCCTAATTTGGATGAAAATTCCACAGTCTACGAATTAGTAACATTCCTTGTAATCGCATTGGAATATATATATATAATAATAGTTAATTGAAAACGGCAACGATTTCGACGATCCAAAACAGAAAAGTTCTCCGCTTTCTCGCGAGTCTTTCATTTGTGCCGTAGCTTTAATAACGTTTCTAGCCGGGTTTAAAGTGTAATCCGCTGTAAATGACGAAATTACCCACAATTACCCATTAGCGCGCCGCAGACTTCCACCAATGCTCTTAAATCATTTTCAGTATTATTTTAGCCGGGCCGAAAGGTGGTACTTAAGACAATTACACGCCTCCATGGTTTATCAATCTTCAGCAACTACATCGCGAAACTGCAACCCTTCAATTTCCAACCCCTTTATTCCGCTGCCCACTGAAACAACTCTCTTCTTAGTTAACCCTTTGTACTCTCGAAACTTTCTTTTTTTTTTTCTCTTACATCTCACCGAACGGGTAATTATATCGTTATTTATTTTTCATTTATTACACGTAACGGTTGCAACTTTCATCTCAACGCTAAAACCAGCGACGAATAAAAGTATACTCACTTAAAGCGAAGAAATAAAAATGGTAGACGTTTGCAAAGCTCACGAGATTTAAATACAACGAAGCTTCGCTTACATTTTGTACAGAAAAAAAGAAAAAAGAAATGGAATATTCTAAGAAACGCCGTGCTGCAAATTTATGTAATATTTACGGTAAATTTGTAACCAGTTATTCTGACTACTTTGATAGTTCTAGCGTTAACCCTTTCGATACTACGAGTGATTATAATCGCAATCACGAAACGCTTCACGTTGCACTACACAGCTGACTCTATAGTTCATCCATTTAAATTTTGCATCACTTTAAATATCTGACTGACTATGTAGTAGTACAGTTCGATACTCCTAGGTTATTAATTAGTTTACAATTCTCGTTCAATATTAATTGGTTCGAAAACTGCTTCATTTATGTTTTCAATATTAGACGGGTTTCATGTAGTATAATGTACAATTATTAGACGGGTGAAAAGCGTAGTAAAATAACATCATAAATATGGAATACGGGAAACGAGAAATTGGCAAGTGGCGAAGCAAAGGAAATGGCGAGCAAAGCGAACGGTAAGGAACGAATTGCAGAGGTTTGAAGTTGCGGAAAAGGCAAACAGAGAGCGTGAAAGGAATAGACGAAGGGGGGTACAAATCAGTCTTGGTTTGTCGTCTCGCGACGAAAGCCTGTAATTAACGATCCCCGATCGTTCCGGATAATTAAGCCGCGACTTGGCGACAATTAGTCGCCTCGCGTACACGGACTTTCCTTCGCCAATTAGCATTCGGTAACCCTTCATCGGGTTTCGAACGGGCGATTTTTCGGTTTCAAGAACGGAGAAGAGAAAGAGAGGAAAGATGAAGAGGTTCTGTTTGTAAGGAAATGGAGGAAGCTCTGCGTTACGGGACGCTAAGATCGCTTCCGGTTTGCTTACTGCAACGAGTTTCATCTCCGCCTCGCTTCGCCCACGGTTTTATGGCTCGCTTGCTTCGTGCTTCGCGAGCTTGCTTTCTTTATTTCCAAACGGAACTGCGAGTTGCTTTCTTGCGAATTTTATACCCAAAATAGTACGTATTTCTTCTTATTAAGCGAAGCTTTCGTTTATTTCGAATATCGGTGATATTAACGTTACTCGTGCAGCGCGCGGATATGCAAATGGGTTAAAAGACGTCTCGGGTAAGGAAGGAAAAACGGTTGAAAAAGTTGTTTGCAGCGGCAGTTTCCACGACGACGAGAGACGGCAATTAAGAATCTTTCGCTGTTGAAGCGCGCGCGTCTGATGCTTTCGGGATCGTGGCAAATTGCCGGGCATGCCCCATGCGGGCTGCTCCTCGTCGAGAGGACCGCGTCACCCTCCATCAGAGCGAAACTGCTCGCGAAAGAGCAGTCTCAGCCTATTCGATTCCCCGCAACGCGAGGAAACGCGTCTCGTCTCGTCTCGTCTCGTCGTCGAGAGCCAGACGCTTCCTCTTTCGACCCCTCGCATTCGCTGGGACTTCTTAAACCTCGACTCGTTTCAATATTTCCCTGTCTCTCTCTCTTTCTTAACGCATCGTACGCGGGATTTCTTTCCCCCTGCTTAACGGAGAGAGAAGAAATTTTAGAAAGGAAATTAAGCAAGGAGAAACACTGTAAGCTTGATCGATGCGTACAAATAGAAGATTTTAAGTTTAACAAGCGACTTTATTAAGGAAGCCAACTACTCGTACCATTTTTTTTACCATTTCTATACGAATGAAAATTGTTCTCGCTTATGTATTAGAAATGCTGTTTCAATTTTCAAGCGCCGTAGCGAAAGGGTTTTCAAAGTTACAGAGATCGTAAGTATTATTTTTCATTAGCAATTTACGATGACTTCGATTGATATAATAGTAGATATGAATACGTATTTTACTTCAATTTTCCTCCTTTCAATCTTCTAACTTTAAATATTTATATACGCTATATTTATTTTTTCAGAAACCTGTTAAATTATCATGTGCTAAAAAACAGTGTACGTAAATCTTTGGGAAATTTTCTGTTAAGGGAATCTTTGGTCCTTCAACGAATTCTAATTCTGATACTTTAGCAGTTCTTTTACATTTCCCTCTCAATCACGTTTCTATGCACAGTCCACGGCATTTTATCAGTCATCTCCACTTCTTCGATTGCTGTTCTCTATTTCTTTTTTTCGTCCTTCCATTGGCCCGCGATATTCCGTCTATGCCGCTGGAATTTCTGTGTCTCGTTTGATTTGATTCGTTAATTTCACGGGGTTTCATCCCTCTGCTGTTTTATCGATCCAAATGGAAGCTTTTCTGTCGATCTGGATTTGTTTTAACCATTGGTAGACCGCGGATCTTCGTAAGCACAAACTTGTATTTTTTCGAATTTAGTGGAAAGTCGAAATACAATATTATTAGGTGCATTTTGTTCTGTTTTGGATATCTTGAATTGAATATTATACTGTTCGGTATGTTAAGGAATCAGTGCCAATAGAATACGTGGTTATAAATTGTCCATACGTTTGCACAGTGGACAATATATTCTTCATACTCTTAAATATATATAAGCACACGTTTGCAAGTTGACTAAGTATGTTGTAGTTCCAACATAACATAATTATAACATATATTGTAATATATATAATATATTGTAATATATATAATATATTGTAATATATACAATATATTGTAATATATATAATATATAGTAATATATATATAATATATTACTACAACATTACATGTAATTTTCTTCCCAATCGATTTCGTTTTGTTCGCAATTTTCCCTGATTTTCCTTTCGCCTTTCTGTTCGTCTGTTTCGAAACGACATAAAAAAAAAGTAGCTTACCTGAAGACAGTGTCTTCTCGCAAGCCAGCCGATGTGCTGAAGCTGAGGCGGATCCGGAAGCGCGGAAGCCAATCGCAGCGCCTTTAAAGTAAGGGCTGCTAGCGCGGAGTGCAAAGCATTGAACCACATTTTTGCCTCGCCGTTGTCTGCCGCCCTTAACCAGCACTCGTGCACTCCATCCGGAGAGTGCAATTCCAAAATTCGACCCTCTGTAACCAGAAAGCAATGGGAAACGTTAGTTCCATTGTTAGTTTAACCCTTTCATAGTTCAAGCCATTCATAGTTTAAAACTTGACTTGGTTTAACCCTTCCATAGTTTAACTCTTTTACAGTTTAACCCTTTCATTGTTTAACCCTTGACTTAGGTTAACTCCTTCGTAGTTTAACCCTTTCATAGTTCAAGCTATTCGTAGTTTAGTCCTTCCCTAGTTTAACCCTTTCATAGTTTAAACCTTGACTTAGTTTAACCCTTTCATAGTTTACCAAGTTTCATGGTTTCAACCTTTCATGGTTTAACCCTTTCAAGATTTAAACCTTTCATAGTTTAACCCTTTCATTGTTTAACCCTTGACTTACGTTAACTCTTACGTAGTTTAACCCTTTCATAGTTTAAACCTTGACTTAGTTTAACCCTTTCATAGTTTACCAAGTTTCATGGTTTAACGCTTTCAAGGTTTAAACCTTTCATAGTTTAACCCTTTCATTGTTTAACCCTTGACTTAGGTTAACTCTTTCGTAGTTTAACCCTTTCATAGTTCAAGCCATTCATAGTTTAGTCCTTCCCTAGTTTAACCCTTTCATAGTTTAAACCTTGACTTAGTTTAACCCTTTCATAGTTTACCAAGTTTCATGGTTTAACGCTTTCAAGGTTTAAACCTTTCATAGTTTAACCCTTTCATTGTTTAACCCTTGACTTAGGTTAACTCTTTCGTAGTTTAACCCTTTCATAGTTCAAGCCATTCGTAGTTTAGTCCTTCCCTAGTTTAACCCTTCATAGTTTAAACCTTGACTTAGTTTAACCCTTTCATAGTTTAACCCTTTCAAGTTTTAAAGCTTTCATAGTTTAACCCTTTCATTGTTTAACCCTTGACTTAGGTTAACTCTTTCATAGTTTAACCCTTTCATAGTTCAAGCCATTCATAGTTTAGTCCTTCCCTAGTTTAACCCTTTCATAGTTTAAACCTTGACTTGGTTTAACCCTTTCATAGTTTACCACTTTTCATGGTTTAACCCTTTCAAGGTTTAAACCTTTCATAGTTTAACTCTTTCATAGTTTAACCCTTGACTTAGGTTAACCCTTTCGTAGTTTAGCCCCTTCATAGGTTAACTCTTTCATAGTTTAACCCTTCCATAGTTCAACCTTTTCATAGTTTAAGCCTTTCATAGTTTAACCCTTTTATAGTTCAACCCATTCACAGTTTAACCCTTTCATATGTTAATTCTTTCATAGTTTAACCCTTCCATAGTTCAACCCATTCATAGTTTAAGCCTTTCATAGTTTAATCCTTTCACAATGTAAGAACATTTCCAAAACGCCTAATGAAAACAGAATCACGCGACAAAATGGGTGAATGATATCCAACATGATTTATCTTTCCGCGTCGCGTGTTCCACGGAAGAAGGCCTAATCTTTGAAAGATTATTTTCCCCCACGAAATGGGGGAGAAATATAAAGAGATATCAGGAGAGAGAAAAGTCTGACAGATGTTGCAAGGGGCGAAAGTAACCCCTCTGAAAGAAGGCTGTTTCCCCTGTCGAGCTGTGTTCTTCCCTTTTGTACCTAATATC
The DNA here is from genome assembly GCA_028830335.1 of Eucera pruinosa. Lineage (NCBI taxonomy): Eukaryota > Metazoa > Arthropoda > Insecta > Hymenoptera > Apidae > Eucera > Eucera pruinosa. Next base: position 13,428,817 of record JAMYCR010000015.1, on the reverse strand, counting down.
CCTCGAACCAGACTGCAGAGGGGGCTATCAGGTTTCGGACTTAATAGTTTTCGCATCATGGTCCCGGGCAACATTATAAAGGCGCCATATAACTTGCCGAGTGGATGAGAACTCAATTTGGAAGTTGAGCCTGACGTTGTTGCTCGCGTGCTTCGTAACAGACTAATTCAGAGCTGAAGGCATATATCGAGTACGCTCGAGTATGCTCTCGCATTTATATGAGCTACGCTTCGCTTTCCGTACAAAAATATTATTTTATTACAGAGTTTTACCATTATCTTTTCTCTTTTTCCTTTTTTACATCTTCTACCCTTTGAACTGTGATAGCGAATTACGATCTCGTCGCGAACTATGGCGCGATTCGAAAGCGAGCACGGAAATTCTTGATTGTAAGAGATTAATAAATAATAGTACGTATTTTATAAAATCAAAGCATCTTACAATTTTGTCCATTGGTATATATTTAAGGTTATCCAAAATAGACTATAGGAACACGTACCTTCGCTTTCTTTCTTTCCCTTTCTGCTTTACCCTTTTCTAATCTGTTCTTTTATTTCTATTATCTTCGTTCGTTCTCGTTTCAATTTTTATTCTTTTCACCTCTATTTTACTAACAAAGATAGCGTTTCACAGATATTCTCATTCAACATCCTAAAGGTACTTTTGGATAACACTTTACATGCACATACATTATTATAGACGTGGATTTTACAGAACTGCAATATTGCCATATTTATTTACAATTCCCATTGTTATACCGCGTGGGCAAATGATCAACTTATGTGAAAGAAACTTTCTTTGAATGCCCACTTCACACGCAGACTTAATGGCGAATGAATATTTGGAAAAGAATGGATAATGAATTTACACAATGTAAACCGAGACTAAATATATTTGCTAACACAAGTTTTCTAATGTTCAGATGTAACAATAATTTTCGGACGGCGACTTGAATATAATGATGATGTTTCTCGTTTAAAAGTATGTTATTATCTGCTGTGTTGTCGCGAACTTGCTTTCAGGTAAACTTGCTTTGGTGGTGGGGTTTTCTGAACTCGATTGCGATTGGTTATTTTAACATTTGCCAAAACTAGAGGGATGGAAGTTACTCCGCGTGGGTTACCGTTACAAGTCAGGTAGATTGCTGAAATTCGGCGAGTGGAGGACGCTAACCGTTATAAAACAATTTAAGTTTTCCCAGATGTGCTGGACGCTAATAAAGTATTTTTTCGCAGATGGTGCTTGCCCTTTGCTTCAATGCCTAGCGACATTTATTGTCACTTAAGCTGGCCTAACTGTTCTCCTAACAGAAACGGCTGAATTTAACTTAACGGTTTATGTTTTCATACTTCCTATCTATGGTTCTGGACATCAATTGCCCTGTGCTTCTTCTTGTCAAATAAAACTAAACTACACTAGAATTTAATTTTGGTATGCCTTTGTTACGCAGTAACACCCATCGTATTAAAAACATCGCAGTCTTATTCTAAACCAGCAATGTCGCATGCGACACTGAAACAATAATACGCGAATGATCCACGATTCTATACGAGAATGAATAATCCATCGAATGCTTCGCGACTGATCAATAGCACGTATGTAATTTTAAATCCTCGATGCAGCTTGTTAATCTAATCCTCGCCGGGTCGAAATAAAAGCGAAAAAGAAGAGACATCCTGAAACATAAACTCGCGTCTCGCAAGAAAGGTTGTCGCTTGTGCTGGGGAAAAAAAAGTAAAGTAGAAACGGCGGAGCTGTTCAAAAGCGTGGAAGATGTCACGAAGCAAACCTTCCCCCCTGCCCACGGTTCCAGAAGGAAACTAAGAGGGAGGGGAACACAGGGGAAAAGGAAATCCCGCAACAGGAAATTTGAATTAAAGCCGTTGGACGGAAGAAAGGGATCGCCATAAATCTTTTTACCGTCTTCAAACGGGGAAGAAAAATCCCTTGGGGTGCCGGAAACCGCCCCTTCTCCGCGTCATTCAGAAAACGGAAGAAGAGAGAAGAAGCTGCGCGGCCCAGCGAACGCTGGGGAATCTTGTTTCTCCGCCTTTTTTACTTCACCTCTCTTTGTCCGTCTAATTTACTAACCTTAACGGGGCTGTTTTGGAGAGGATTCCGCATCGAAGATTCGAAGTGTTGGGAATTCTAAGCATTGGGAATTGGTAGCTTTGGGAATTGGAAGCTTTGAGATGTTGAGGAGTTAGAAATCGACAGATTGAAGCATTCGAAATTCTAAATATTGCAGATTCGAAGCATTGAACATTGGAAGCTTTGGGAATCGAATGCTTGGGGAATTCTAAGCTTTTGTAATTCGAAGCATTGGAAATTGGAAGCTTTAAAAATTGAACGCATTGAGGAGTTGAAGAGTTAGAAATTCGGTGCTTTGGAAACTCAACGCTTCGAAGATTTGCAACGTTGCCAATTCGAAGCTGTGAAAGTTTGAAGCATTTAAAATTCTAAATATTGCAGATTCGAAGCATTGCGAATTCGTAGCATTGAAAATTGGAAGCTTTGAAAATTGAATACGTGGGAAATTCTAAACTTTGGAAACTCAAAGCAATAAAAATTGGAAGCTTTGGAAATTTAACGCGTTGGGAATTCTAAGCTTTAGTAATTCGAAGCATTGAACATTGAAAGCTTTGGAAACTCAAAGCAATAAAAATTGGAAGCTTTGGAAATTTAACGCGTTCGGAATTCTAAGCTTTAGTAATTCGAAGCATTGAACATTGGAAGCTTTGGAAATTTAACGCGTGGTAAATTCTAAGCTTTGGAAACTCAAAGCAATGAAAATTGGTAGCTTTGGAAATTGAACTCATCGAGAAGTTGAAGAGTTAGAAATTCGTCATAGGGTGAATTCGAAGCTTTAGAATTCAAACCAGTAGGGATTCCAAACATTGAGAATTCAAAACGTCGAGAACTTAAAGCAATGGGAATCCTAAACATTGGAAACCCAAAGCATTGAGCATTCCAAGCTTTGACCATTCAAAGCGTGGATAATTGAAAGCAATGGGAATCCTAAGCTTTGGAAACTCAAAGCATTGAAAATCGGAAGCTTTGGCAATTGAACTGACTGGGAATTTTGCGCATCGAGAAGTTGAACACAGTTACAAATTCGTCACATCGGGAATTCAAAACTTTGAAAGCTCAAAGCGCTGAACACTCTAAACTCTACGAATTCGAAGCATCGAGAATTGAAAGCATTTTGCGAGTTGCGAAGGTATCGAAAAATGCATCGCGAACAATCCGTATTCATACGAATTGCATTACAAACGACAAGCAAGTTGACTGTGTTCTACTTTTCTCCCTAATCGACTGCTGAGAAACAAAGGATCGTTCGCGGCTGGGTTTCGCGTCCGGGACGGATGGCTGGTCAAAAGGCGCGCGAATTACGGATACGCGGCGCCGGAAGCGGCATTACCGGGTCCCGTTGCGCGTACGAGAATAGGGGTAGGTAGGTTAAAATTGAAAGAGAAACGCGAGAAGCTCGAAACACGATTGCCGCGGATAGAAAAGCCGACGACGGAATGGATACAGGCGGAGTCGCGGAGTGGCTACGATAGAAACACGCCGCTGTGTTTCGTTAATTAAACGAAGCTTGCGTATCCGTCGCGAGCAATTAACCGGCGCGCACGGTTTCACGAACTCGTGGACCCCGTTTCCATCCTTGCGACGCGCACACCGCGGCCATTGTACTTCGCCTCTGTTCCCTTGGAAATACTACCAACCGCGGTTGGGGGTGCTGCTTTCTTTGGATACTCGCGACATTACGCGCAGACGTCTCCTCTCCTGTCTTTCTGTCGGAGCACGGACAAATGCCGTTTATGCACGGACTAAATGCGATTTAGGGGGTTTGCGCTTCTTATTGTAGCGGTTTACGGAGCGTTTACGAGGCGAGTAATTATGGTGGGACGGATTTAGGGGGAATTTTGGGGGGTGAAAAGGTAAAGAAGACGCCGGTGGTTGAGACAGGGATATTAGTTACGGATTGCAAATTTCTACGCGAAGATTCTCGCTGGGTTTTGCAACGATTTCAGTTGACGAGGTTGAAGATTGCCAAGTATAAATTCCCGCGTATGACTAAATGTCGCTGGACTGGAGCGATTGCCGAGCGAACGGTGCGTTGTATTTAGATAAGATTGGCTGAGGCGCGAATTAGAAGTGTTTCGGATAGAGCGATTGAGTCGACGCGTGGTCGCGCAAGATTTCGGGTGAACGCGACTGATTGGCAAGATAAGGCAAGGGATTAAACGGAAACGAAACGATTCTCGAGGCTAGAGGAGGCAGCGGTGAAACGAGATCGACGATGTAGACCCGTAGGCTTAATCGTATGGTCGCGTAGCGAATGTAAGAGGGTGAGAGCCTGTCGTAGCAACAATAAAGCCCAAGGAACTTGTTAATTTTTCAGCTGGTCAGCACTGTTGAGTACGCGTTTTCTATTTCTAGATTCGAATAGTGAAACCCGTACGTCGCACGCCGACTTAACTTTGTGCGACTGTTTTGAAGTGGACTGTATTTAATGGTTTACTTCAGCGAAATAAGTGAAATGTTTATTAAACGTATTCTGTCTTACTCGTCAGCGGCGAGTGTCTACAATCACGTCTGTGTATTCCGTCTCGTTTGTCTCGCTTGAAAATTGTTGTACATCTACTTCTCTGGATCTTGCGTGAGTTTTTATAAGCCTTGGATAGGCGTGAGTTTTTATAAGCCTTGGGTAGGCGTGTGCAAAAATTGAAAATCAGCCCCATTCGTCCCCTTCCAAGGTAGTGGGCGCGTACAGCCAAATTCCTTCGAGTGGGACTAACTTCCCCTCAACTCATGATTCTAGAGGGGTTGCCGATTGCAGCCACCGAGTGACCCACGCAAGGGTCCCGAGCGTTCTTGTCGCTGACCCTAGCGAGTAATAAAACCAAGGATCGCCTCGACTTCTGGCAAACAGATGTAAAGTTAAAACTATTGTAAATCAATAAAAACTGGCAAAACGTGCCGAAGCAACTGCGACTAAAATTAGTGAAGTAACGGTTCCTTGGGCTTTTATTCCTGCTAGGGTAAAAATACTTAGGGCTCAAATGTGCCTCGCAGGAGGTTTCGTTAATAGCCCTCCAAAAACAATTTCGCTACGCGACAAGCACGTGAACCCAAGATTTGGGATAGTTGTAATTTCGCTATTTCCGCGTGTGATTTCAAAGTCGAGGCAATCCTTGGTTTTTATTGCTGGCTGCCGAGTTCCGAGTAGGTAACGGGAAAGACCGAATGACCGTTGACGGGGAAGTGGGAAATTCTAAGGGGTAGCATACCCCTTAGCTCTCTCCATCGAGACTCTTCCCCACCATTCTGATATGGAAAATATAAAATGGTACGCCGGTGAACGAAAGGTCTGTCTGCGTCTATCGCCCGTCGAACGAATAAAGCAACGTTAAACGAATTGATTATATTTTCCTCGCCTCCCTGAGTTTCGGTCTACAACGACAAATTTCACGCGAGAGGAGAAGTCACGGATGTATCGAGAAAACAAGGGAACACACAAGCGTGGATCGATCGATGGCCGCCTTTGTTGCAGCCAATTGCCGGCAGTATTAGCGAGGCAATCGAGGCTGCCACGTAACGAACTCGTCGCAACGGCCTGACAATTGTTGTCTCGTTCCGCGCCGCCATTATTCTCACCTTGAAATAATAAAACCGTGTGGATTTCTTTACCGTCACGCTTTCAACCTCTGAAACGGCTCTCTCGCGTCGGCGAAGAAGGAGGAAAACCTTTCTCCGTGGGTAAATCCCACCCACGTTTCTTCCTACTCTGCCTTCCAAGCTTGCTTTTTTTTAATCTTTTAAAAGGATGAGGGGATAGAGTTGGGCAAACGGAAGCGATTTCTTGTGACGCGTTACAGCATTTCCGTTTTACGGGAATCTTACCGTACTCTTTGCTATTCCAGCCCCTTACTTTCTTCTTCTTCTTCTTTTTCGCACAGCTTCGATGCTAATTCCCCTGCTTCGAATGCTTTTCTATCGTTTCGTTGCTTGTGAATGAAATATATAGGCTTGGGAATTCGAACGCTTGGAAGTCGAATGGATTGGAGTTTCAAATGATTAGAAATTGAAATGCTGGGAAATTCGAACGCTTAGAAATGTGAAGGCTTGGAAATTCAAACGCTTCGAAATCCAAAAGCTTGGGAATTCGAACGATTAGAAGTCGAAAAGCTTGGAATTTCAGAGGGTTGGAAATGCGAACGCTTAGAAATTGAAATGCTGGGAAATTCGAATGCTATTGAAATCTAAAGGCTTGGAAAATCAAACGCTTAGAAATCCAAAAGCTTGGGAATTCGGGCGGTTAGAAGTCGAACGCTTAGAAATTGAAAAGCTGGGAAATTCGAACGCTTAGAAATGCAAAAGCTTGTGAATTCGAACGCTTAGAAATGCAAAAGCTGGGAAATTCGAACGCTTAGAAATCTAAAGGCTTGGAAATTCGAATGCTTAGAAATGCAAAAGCTTGTGAATTCGATCGCTTAGAAATCGAAAAGCTTGGAATTTCAAACGCTTAGAAATCGAAAAGCTTGGAATTTCAGACGCTTAGAAATCGAAAAGCTGGGAAATTCGAACGCTTAGAAATCGAAAAGCTGGGAAATTCGAACGCTTAGAAATCTAAAGGCTTGGAAATTCAAACGTCTTAGAAATGCAAAAGCTTGGAAATCCAAAAGCTTGGGAATTCAAACTCTTAGAAATCTAAATGCCCAAAAATCCAAATCTTGGAAGTTCGAATGCTTAGAATTCGATCCTAACCTGAATCTAATCTAAATCTTATCCGAATCTAATCGAAGCCTAATCCGAAGCTAACTTGAACCTATCTTGAATCCAATCTGAACATAATTCGAATCTAATTCCAAAGTTTACAAAAACGCTTGGGAATCGAAAAGCTTGGAAAACTCTTATCATTCGAATAATTATACCCAATTCTCAGTTCTCCACTTTTATCCCTCTGAGAGAAGAAAGATATGCTAGTCTAATATTTCCCTTCAAAAATACAGCGTACATTTATTACACTTACATTTGGAAGCCCTCCTTGGCGAATAAAAAAAGGGCCGACTAGGAATCGCTGAAGGACTTTGAATATAAAAACGATTAACGTTGGCAGGGGAGGGGGGGTAAAAAAAGAGTAGAATGCTGTGTATGTGTGGTTGTATTAATTCCAGTGAACGGGGAGAATCCACGTGATTTCGCGTTACTTTATTCCCGTTCCCGATGGTATCGTTAAATTCTCTTTCACGATGAAAAATAGGAGAGCGCGCACGACGCTTGGATCCTGTAATTCGTTTCGGCTCCCAGGAAATTGTGGGATCTCTGATACCTGAAATGTGCATCGCGGAATCCTGCTTCCTTCACTTTTAAGGTCTCTGCACGTCTGTCGCACTCTCAGTAATCGCGGATTATCGTGCGTCTGATTCTCCGTATTCCGTTAAAAAAAAAAAGAAAAACAATAAATTCTGTTAATGGATTAAAAAAGCTAAGGAATGACCAAAATTCTTCGATGGTCAATTTTATCGAGTGGTTACGTGTTCGTCGAATCAATACGTAGAAATGCTACGAAGAATGTATCCAAATTTTCCTAAATGCTTCTTATAAGACAGAGAGTTAGGCGTATTTTATTCGAATTGTTTCATCGAGATGTTAGAAAATTCAACGCTGTCGGGATGAAGGAATGATTGAGCATCCACGACAAGTATGTTCGCAAGAGTTATATTGATGTACGCACAAGTTCTTCGTTGGTCGGAGGCAAGGTAGATAATTACCTGTATCGCACCTTTCCGCCGTATTTATTTTCGCTTCCGGAAAGGCGTTACCCCTTAGCGACTTCGAGAGTGGAGCTACTTCCCTTCTCCGAAGTCGCCTAGATTTTTGGCAGGCGAAAAAATGATAATTCTCTGAAACGTAGTTTTCTTTTTCGGTCCGCGTTGACCGTGCGGACGGACAAGCCGTAACGGGACATGGCTGGCAGCGTTTATGGTAGGGTAGCTTATTCAGCTACGCACGTGAAAACAGTATAAAATATTTTCGCCGACTTACAGACTTTAGGGTAGGCTTAATTGCCTATACCCAAACATCTGTAAGCGGTCAATGCTATTTTCTACCAACGCTGCGAGCCACGTACCGCTGCAAACGCATTCTCTTTATTCATTAAAAGCCAAAGAATCATATCGAAACTCTTCGCTGGTAAATTACATTAAGCTGAGTATTTCTTCGTTGCATGCCAATTTCTACGATACTAAATTCAATTTAATATTGTTGAAGTGAAATAGCTCTTCTTTAGAAAACTCCCTATTCAAAAATATTAGAGTGTCGCTTCTACAGGCGTAATAAAGTAATCGGGAAAAACCCAAGACTTCGGAGTCGCAGCGTCTCGTCTTGTCGAAGGTCAAGGGTACCTGAAAAGGTTCACCATTGTTTATAAAACTATAAGTGTCGAAGGCTGTCGTCTTCTCGACAGTTCGACGTAAAGAGTCGGTGCTGACAGGACATAGAAAGTCCTGGTACATTACATTTTCACATATAATCAAATATATATCAGTTACCTTATTCTTAAACCCGTGTCTTTTTATTTAAAAACAGAAATAAGAAGAACCTGCTTCCATCAAAGCATAACCCTTAACAAATATCATCGATGGTCGCTCGTATAAATAATTAAACGATCATTCTTTATTCTTCTTCTCTGTCCTCGAACGGTTAACAATTCAACGAAAATTCGTTAAACGCCATTTAACTCCGCCTTCGAAGACTTAATAAACTTAAGAGATCTCGATATTTGACAATTCTTCGGTATTTTTAAAAAAAGGATCGACGGATGCAGTAGTAGAAAAATCTAGTTCTAACTTGGTCTTTTTTGCCACTGTACGAATACGATTTACAGTGTCTGTATTTAGAGTATTTAGAAGTGTATATGCAAGTAATTCATCGATATTTCCCCACGATTTGATTGCCATAACCGTGTAACGAATGTTTCCATCGTTCGATTGCCACGATAAACATTTCCATCATCGCGCGACGGAGCGAAACGAAAATTAGCTCAACCATCGAACGATTCTCGCGCGAAACGTCGGCGTATTAAATCTTGAAGCGAAAAAAAAAACAGAACGTGGGTAAAATAGAGCGGCGATACGCGCGGGCGGCGTTATTTCGCTCGGTCGAATGTTGCGGATGAAATTGTTTGGACGCGCGTGAGTCGAGCTCGGGTAAAGAGACGATTAACACGTTTCCCGGAGCAACGAAACAACGTGACAATGGTCAACGAGAATTGGGGCTGCTTTCAACAATTCATTTTGCGGGGTCTAAATTGGCTGCGATATTTCGAAAGCGACCCGCGCCGGATGCAAAGCCTTCTTCGTGTTTCCAGTTGCACGTTTAAAACGAGCTTCGAGCGCGTTGCAACACCTGCCTTTGGCACGGATTGTCAGATTATCTTCGCTAGTGCCTGCTGAATCCCCTCTCCTTTTTCTCTCCTATGCTTCCGCCTCTTCTTCGTTCCATTTTAAACGCCTGAGCAGCGAGAGACTGCGCGATGCGAACGCGTGCGGAACATTTGCGCGAAATTCGCCCGATGATTTGGAAAAGAATCCTTTCCTATATCGGCAGAATTGGAAACACTTGGTTTGCTCGAAGAACTTTCGTTACTTCTGTGAGATATATTTTTCGATTGCAACTGGGAGTTGGGCAGCTTTTAGTCGAATAACACGTGGAATAAATTATGGAGAAATTGTTAGTCGAATGGAATTACATTCGATGGATTTGGTCGAATAAATAATGGTATCTCGTTGTAATTAATCATTCAGTCTCGCGCTTCATTACGTTTAATATTCTGTTTAATTGTATCACTTTCTTTACCATTGTTTTCTTATCCCGTGAATAATAGTAATAATAATAATTTGTTCGATATGTTGTTCGAATAAAATTGTGTTCGAACAATTTGTACGAGATACAATGCTAATAATTGTTAATTAATCTTAAATGAATAAAAATAATCTAGTTGTTAAATGAGTCTTAATAAATGTTATTCTAATGAAATTGTGTTCGAACAATTTAAACCTTTGCATGCGCAGCTAAAACAATCCGCTCGAATTTTAGCAAACCCAAAGCTTCAAAATAGTTGTACAATTAGACAGCGATGCGTGATTAAATGTAAAACAATACAGTGCCAAAAAATATTTCCAAAAGTTGCTGTAATCGATTATTAAAGATCTATACTTTTCTATTATTGCGAAATATGCAAAACTTTTAGTCTTCGTTTCAAATTTCCACCTATTTACATAATTCCCCAATTTAGTATTCCTTTTATACCACCTTTCTATCAATTTTTCATGATACAAAACTCTTAAACCTTTGTAAACAGCTACGAACCCACTCCAATTTTTCACCCTCAACACAACCAAAAACTGAACCTTCAGAATTGTTGTCCAATTATATAACTATTACACGATCAAATGTAAAACAGTACAATACCCATACCTTGCAAGATATTAACAAAGATGGTTGTAATTAATTACCAAATACTTAAACTATTCCAATATTGCGAAATATGCAAAACTATTAGTCTTCGTTTCAAATTTCCACCTATTTACATAATTCCCCAATTTAGTATTCCTTTTATACCACCTTTCTATCAATTTTTCATGATACAAAACTCTTGAACCTTTGTAAACAGCTACGAACCCACTCCAATTTTTCACCCTCAACACAACCAAAAACTGAACCTTCAGAATTGTTGTCCAATTATATAACTATTACACGATCAAATGTAGAACAGTACAATACCCATACCTTGCAAGATATTAACAAAGATGGTTGTAATTAATTACCAATTACTTAAACTCTTCCAATATTGCGAAATATGCAAAACTATTAGTCTTCGTTTCAAATTTCCGTCTATTTAGATATCATCCCCCAATTTTGTACATTCATATTGTCTTTCGCCATTTTTCTCTGACGTTTGCCGCGACACGTTTCGCCCGAAGTTCTTCCATCAGGAATTTCAACTGCGTATCTATGCGCTGCCTCAGCTGCTCGCCCTGCGACGCGATATATTTGTTTATAACAAATGAACCGGAAACGCTAGCGGTAAGAGGCTGCAGGATAATATTATTCGAACCTCCCACTTTAATTTAAGCCAAGGTACATAGAAATCGGACGTCCAGGAGTCGAGATATCAGGATTTCAATTTGCAAACGAAAGATGCGATTAAAAATATTCCTTGCAACCTGAATGGTCAACGCTTAACAAGAACCTACCTCGATATAGAGCAACGAGAACAATTGAAAAAAAAGGAACATGTTAACGTTAAATACGTTAACATACGCGTATATATTATAAAATTATTTAAGTTTAGTTGTAAGGCGTATTGTAAATTTGATTATAACAGTAGTCCGTAAAAAGATAAACCGAAAGACACGTTACTTGGTTTCTATGAATATTTCAATGTTACTGTATACTTGTACTTTATCAAAAGATTTGAATAAATGGATATTTAACGATAATTCACTGTTTAAACGTTTACTGACCTGTCCAACGATCCTAGAATGACCCGTCCGAATCCTTTAAAGAGAAGTATCGTGGAGGAACATTAATAAAAAAAAAAAGAAAAGATTCTGAAGCGAGAAACTCTAAAACATAGCCCCGAACCGAATTAAATTGATTACAAGTTCGTAAGATTAAATTTCGAGTCGATTGTTCGGCAATTCCTGGAATTCGACGTCACATCTTGGACGCGCCAAAATTCTTGGAAATGACGTCACGTAGCATGTTCTACGGATACCTCCTCGCACCTCATATTCGCCTAATACAAAATTGTCAAATTGGCCAAACGTTTATTGGAAAACCTGAGAAACTCGGCAATTCCTGGAATTTGACGTCATTTCTATGACGCGCCAAAATTCTTGGAAATGACGTCACCTAGTCATGTACTACGGATACCTCCTCGCACTTCATATTCGCCTAATACATAGTCGTCAAATTGGCCATAATTTAACTCGAAAACCTGAGAAACTCGGCAATTCCTGGAATTTGACGTCACTTCTTGGATGCGCCAAAATTCTTGGAAATGACGTCACGTAGCATGATCTCCGGATACCTCCTTGCACTTCATATTCGCCTATTACAAAGTCGCCAAATTGGCCGAAATGTTACTCGAAAACCTGAGACACTCGTCAATTCCTGGAAAATGACGTCATTTCTATGACGCGCCAAAATTCTTGGAAATGACGTCACATAGTCATGTTCTACGGATACCTCCTCGCACTTCATATTCGCCTATTACAAAGTCGCCAAATTGGCCGAAATTTTATACGAAACCCCGAAACACTCGGCAGTTCCTGGAAACTGTGACGTCATTTCTATGACGCGCCAAAATTCTTGGAAATGACGTCACAGGTCAAAACTTTAAGCGACCTCCTGGCATGTTATATGTTCCTGTTACGAAGGTCCGAAAATTTTGCGAAAAATTTATCGACTTTGTATTAGGCGAATATGATGTGCGAAGAGGTATCTGCTAACATGGCATGGTGACGTCATATCCGAGAATTTTGGCGATTCCTAGTAATGACGTCATTTTCCAGGAACTGCCGAGTGTTTCGAGGTTTCGTATAAAATTTCGGCCAATTTGGCGACTTTGTATTAGGCGAATATGATGTGTGAGGAGGTATCTGCTAACATGGCAAGGTGACGTCATTTCCGAGAATTTTGGCGATTCCTAGTAATGACGTCATTTTCCAGGAACTGCCGAGTGTTTCGGGGTTTCGTATAAAATTTCGGCCAATTTGGAGACTTTGTATTAGGCGAATATGATGTGCGAAGAGGTATCTGCTAACATGGCATGGTGACGTAATTTCCAAGAATTTCGGCGATTACTAGAAGTGACGTCATTTTCCAAGAACTGCCGAGTTTCTGGGGTTTTCGAGTAAACTTTCGGTCAATTTGGAGACTTTGTATTAGGCGAATATGATATGAGAGGAGGTATCTGCAAACATGGCATGGTGGCGTCATTTCCAAGAATTTTGACGCGTCCAAGAAATGACGTCAAATTCCAAGAACTGCCGAGATTTTACTGCTATCGGCTAAGTCAGACCATTACTTGGAGTCTTAATTTTCGAGTTTCCAAGTTACTAATAATTTAAACGTGTACAGGACTGTTTTTATCAGAGTTTCTCGCTTCGGAACTTTTTTATTCGAGTTCCTCCGCGGTACTCCTCTTTAAAGGATTCGGATTGGTCATTCTGGGATTGCAGGAAGGGTCAATTATAGTTTAAACAATGAATTACGTTTAATCATATATTTTTTATTTAAACTTCTTTACAAAAAACGAGTAATACAAGATACAGCGATGATACAACATTCTTAAATATATATGCTAAATACGAGAAAGCTATTCTTCTATGCACTGTGTGGAGCACGGACCATTACGAGGGACCGGTCATCGTATGCCCGCGTCTCCACGTGTCAAAATGATTATATCTCGGCTTCTGGAAGTTGGATTTTGATTAACCGGTGCTCAAAATAAAGGGGAGACTTGCAGCTATAAGATGCAGGTGGTGTTATCCCCATAGAACTTCCGGTTCGGATGTTATAAACGTCGATCTCCGTTATTCCTTAATAAATCGATAACTATAGACGAGATCGCATTAAAACGAAAAGGATCTCATTTCTGAGCATTTAAGTTCTTAATTTGGGCCACATTTCATCGAGATCTCTCGTCTAGCAGTCGTGGTATTCGTGTTTCTCTGAGCTGTGTATGAGTTGAGCATACAGTAATTTTGGAGAACGTGTACACGTCGCTTAGGAAAAACTGTACACCCTTCGTTGAAAAATTCCGTGCTGAAAAATAATTCATTTCTCGGCTTTCAATTGGCCGCTGTTGGTGCCCCTTGACTTAAATTAAAGGCGAAAGTCTCAAGAATATTATCATACAGCCTTTTGCACCTAGCCCCTGCAGTTCATTTGTTATAAACAAATATATGGCTCGCCGTGGTAGATTACACAAAATGTACCTGGGGAAAAATATTAATTTCTCGGCTTCAAGACGTCCCATCTCAATGCCCCTTGGCTTAAATTAAAGGGGAAGATACTGCTCAATAGTGGATCTAAATATGTGCCCACGTTTGAGAATTTTTGATTTGTGGTTCTCTGTCAAAAAATTTCAATAGTTCACCACGTCTTCGTCGCGTGGTTTTTTATCCACACAATTCATATTTGATTGGGCGGACGCCATTGTACTTCGAATTTCCTTGCGAAAAAATTCTCAAAATCTCTCCAATGACTGATCCAATCATGCACCAAATTTGGAGACGTTTCGATTCATACTTTCCCTCCAAAAAATTCCCAAACTTCACCATACTTACGCACCGTCCTTTTTTCAATAGCGAATCGCAGACGCTATTGTTCTTCGAATTTCCTCGCGCAAAAATTTCCAAATTTTCTCTAACCACAGATCCAATCTCTCACCGAGTTTCAAGAATTTTGGAATTGTAGTTTCCTAAAAAAAAATTCCTGCATCCCCCGCGTTCTTCGTTCCGTAATTATGCTTGCGATCGTGAAAAATGGAGAACAGGTGATTCCAGAGATAGAGAAAAATGTGCCCTTTAATTTGCTTTTTGTTTCACGTCGATATCTTAACTCGTTCCCGAGATATGGCCATTTAAAGTTTACCCTTACGCTTGGCGCGCGCGTAGTCAAGAATGACGCTTGACCTACTTAAATTCCTGGAAATGCGTACGATTCCTAGTAAACATAGTAATACTCACGTGCGGAATACTACGACAGTTGTAGTAGGTCAGTTCGCGGAGGCCGAGGAACGCGGACAAAATTAAGAAAAAGTTAAACTTATCTTTAAACGATGATATCTCGGCAACCGGAAGTCGGATTTAGGTGAACCAAAAAGTGTTTTAAAGGGGAGGGTTCACCGATTATGCCCATGCAGGGATTTTGAAAATGTTCGATCTGTTTCAAAATGGCGGCGAGTTGAAGTTTGGGAATTTTTAATATAGGTGTTTTGGTGTGGTTTGGGGAATAGTAAAAAACTACTCTTTTCTTCCGACGATGATATCTCGGCAACCGGAAGTCGGATTTAGGTGAACCAAAAAGTGTTTTAAAGGGGAGGGTTCACCGATTATGTCCATGCAGGGATTTTGAAAATGTTCGATGCGTTTCAAAATGGCGGCGAGTTGAAGTTTGCAAATTTTTAATAGAAGTTTTGGTGTTGTTTGGGGAATAGTAAAAAACTACTCTTGTCTTTAAACAATGATATCTCAGCAACCGAAAGTCTGATTTAGGTGAACCAAAAAGGGTTTTAAAGGGGAAGGTTCACCAATTATGTAGATGAAGTGATTTTGAAAACGTTCGATGCGTTTCAAAATGGCGGCGAGTTGAAGTTTGCAAATTTTTAATAGAAGTTTTGGTGTTGTTTGGGGAATAGTAAAAAACTACACTTGTCTTTAAACAGTGATATCTCGGCATCCGAAAGTTGGATTTAGGTGAAACAAACAGCATTTTAAAGGGGAAGGTTCACCAATTACGACGATGCAAGGATTTTGAAAATGTTCAATCATCTTCAAAATGGCGGCGTGTTAAACTTTCATACGTTTTAATACAGAGAAATTAATATTTTTCTTCAAATACATTCTGACTCATCTACCATGACGCGATATATTTGTTTATAACAAATCTACTGCAAGAGTTAGTTTCAAAATACTATAGGCTAATACTCTCCTGACTTTCGCCATTAATATACAATATCTCTATGCGTTGTTACGTAAAACCCCCGTCCAAAATTAGTATAAATATTTCTATACTTACGACTTTTCATACCGTATCCCTTTGCCATTAAATAAAACAATTCAAGCGTCGATTATACGGACACTGGCAGTAATCACCGCATCTATCCTATTCGTCCAACCCTGATTTCCCTTCCAAATTCGTACCATCGTTGCGACACTGGGAACATCTTTTACATGCGCCAAGCATCGATCTCCCGTTAAAGCTTCTTCCGATCGAAGAAACACGTTTCGGGTCGCGTGTCCCCATCGATCTTCCTCCCGATATAGTCCGAAGAGTAACGGAGATCGTTGCGAGCGTTTGCCAGGCGAGAAGGGAAGACGTTATCAAAGAATACAAGGCTGTAGGTGGGTCGATTACAGCAGAGATTGCCGCGGTTGTCTAGATTACGCTCCGTGTTCTCTCACGCCATTGCTCTCCTCGGCCAAGGCCGTCGCCTCGAAACCTCGAACGCTTGCAAATCTTATTTGAATTGGAGATGGCCAAGTTTACCTCCCCCTTAGCTGGGCCAGTTTCTGTACAGCTTAGAGAGAGGGCGGTAAGTAGCTTAGGTGGCGACGACGGATCGCTGGCCTCTTCGTTCATCCTGCGGGATTTGCCACGATTTCCCTTTGCGCAACCAAGATAGAGCACAGAGAGGTTTATTTATGCGGACAGAGACGAACGAGGACTTAACAACGCGCGCCCGTGTATTTCGCAGACGGAATCGTGAGTAATCGGGGTCATCGAGTTGGAACGCGAAACTCTGAGCGACGCGGGGCTTTTGGTGTATTTATTTATTTGTTCAGTTGTAGGCGTGAACGGGTGAAAGTACCCTTTTGATTTCGTTGGAAAAATTCAACGTAAAAGAAACGAAAGCTTAATGTTTTTAACGGTAATTGTAGTTGGTTAAAATGTACCCGTGTGTTGCCACTTTAAGCTTCGCCCGTAATTTTGTTTAACTATTTTAGAACGTCGTTAACCTGATAATCGTTGCAGCTTGAAGTGTAATATTGTTCAACGTCTCTTTTATTTACGACGATTTTTTGTCATACGTTGAATAGAACGGATTAATTACTAATTCTTTGAAAACATACAACACAGTATAATTGTAATTCTAATTGGAATAATTGTAATTCTAATTGGAATAATTGTAATTCTAATTGGAATAATTGTAATTCTAATTGGAATAATTGTAATTCTAATTGGAATAATTGTAATTCTAATTGGAACGTGTCGTAATTCGGTAAGATGCGACGTTTACTAATTATCTTATATATGTCACGCAAACTGACGTGTTAATATATATGCGAAACGTGTTTCTATTTAAATGAAACGTTTTCTACCGACAGCAATAAGTACATAGGACTTTGTTCCACAGTTTCAATTACGCAGCAATGAATTTATCATATCGAACGTATAAGAAAAATGTTCATAGATAAACGAGCGGTTAAACGATATTATGCTGGAAACTGGAACGATCTATACGTTAAAGACGTTCTAAAATAGTTAAAAATGAAGATACGCGCGAACCTTAAAGTGGCAGTACGCGATAAATCTATATTCCAATTATTCTCAATCATCGAATACCGTGACAAATTTTAAAAGCATCGCTATGCAGAGAAAAAAATGTACAAGGAGCCAAAAATTCCGTGGCTTTCGCTCGCCGTGACTTCGAAGACCGATGATATTCCGGAATCGAAAGATCTCGAAGTTGCCGGAGGGAAAAAGCACGGGAAAAAAACACTCGGACGGGGAAAAATAATGGAGGAACGTGGGCTGCCGTTGACGCGGGAATATAACTCAAATTCGTGGACCAGGGATATGTCTCCTCTCGAATGATTTCACCAGCGCAAAAACCGATTCTCGCTCGCTTCTTGCATTCTTTCCTCCCTTCTCCGAGCCAAAGGAATTCTTCTTCTTCTTCTTTCAGCGAAAAACGTTCGATTCGCACCCGTTTTGGCTAAGGGCGATTCACTAACTACAGCATACTTCACTCGTCGATTTTCCGTCAAGTATTACATTTAAAATCGTTCCAGTTTGCATCGTAATATTTTATTTTACTTATTTCTACGGGCAAAGAACCCATTTCATATATGAGCCGTTATTTTCGAAAGTGGTATAAGTGTATAAGTCCACTTTTGGAAAAAACGAGCTAATAGTAATTTTAATAAGATATACATATCCTTTCTTTTATTCCATTAAATATCTCGATGTATGAAAAAATGGACTTACACCAGTTTCTAAAATAACGGCTCATATAAACATAGATAACGTAAGGAACGTACAGCGAGAAAGCAGGGATCGTTTAACATGAAAAGAAAAAAATGAAACGCGATAAAGTTCAGACTTAAATATATTAATATTCCCGGGGGGAAAAGAGTAAATATTTTGACGTATGTATATATAAACGAATTCAAGTGGCAGCTATAGGAACAGTGACAGTACGTGGGTCATTTACCCTATATATATGTATATAAATAAATTGACATCGGTCGAGTAGCAGTCAATTTTGTTGTGGCGGCTCTCCTGCACCCACCACTGGAGGGACATACGAAATAGGCTTTCTCGAAAGTACTCGCTCCAACTACCTCGTCCATATATATACCGCCTTTAACCTTTCTTCCAATATCCCAACGTCTAAGACAGGGCCTGCTATGTAGCATTACTGATGAGTCCACTAGCAGGCCCAGGACGAAACGCAACACCCTTCCTTTTTCCCATTCTATCCCCCCTCCACAGCTCCACGTATCTTTGCCAATTTTTACTTAACCTTTCTTCCAATATCCCAACGTCTAAGACAGGGCCTGCTAGGTAGCATTACCGATGAGTCCACACTAGTAGGCCCAGGATGAAACGCAACACCCTTCCTTTTTCCCATTCTATCCCCCCTCCACAGCTCCACATATCGTTGGCAATTTTTACTTAACCTTCCTTCCAATATCCTAACGTCTAAGACAGGGCCTGCTAGGTAGCCTTACTGATGAGTCCACTAGCAGACAGGCTGAGGATGAAACGCAACACCCTTCCTTTTTCCCATTCTATCTCCCCTCCACAGCTCCACATATCTTTGGCAATTTTTACTTAACCTTCCTTCCAATATCCCAACGTCTAAGACAGGGCCTGCTAGGTAGCATTACCGATGAGTCCACACTAGTAGGCCCAGGACAAAACGTAACACCCTTCCTTTTTCCCATTCTATCCCCCCTCCACAGCTCCACATATCGTTGGCAATTTTTACTTAACCTTCCTTCCAATATCCTAACGTCTAAGACAGGGCCTGCTATGTGGCATTACCGATGAGTCCACACTAGTAGGCCCAGGACAAAACGTAACACCCTTCCTTTTTCCCATTCTATCCCCCCTCCACAGCTCCACATATCTTTGGCAATTTTTACTTAACCTTCCTTCCAATATCCCAACGTCTAAGACAGGGCCTGCTGGTAGCCTTACTGATGAGTCCACACTAGTAGGCCCAGGACAAAACGTAACACCCTTCCTTTTTCCCATTCTATCCCCCCTCCACAGCTCCACATATCGTTGGCAATTTTTACTTAACCTTTCTTCCAATATCCTAACGTCTAAGACAGGGCCTGCTAGGTAGCCTTACTGATGAGTCCACTAGCAGACAGGCTGAGGATGAAACGCAACACCCTTCCTTTTTCCCATTCTATCCCCCCTCCACAGCTCCACATTGTAAACATCAGCATTGCATAGTAGCGAAAGATTGCATATACTGTACTATGAAGACACAGTCGCTGAGTTGTTGCTGTTCGGTTGCAATAGGAGGGTTGAAAAGGCTGGTAGGACGATTCGTAAGCCGCGTGTGCAGGCAAATGTGGCTCCTCGGTTGGCACGCGTTCAAGAACAAGAAGAAGACGAGTGGCACAGGAAGGGAAAAGGGCTAGGGAACGACTAGACGAGTGGGTGCTCAAAGAACGACAACCCTAACACGTGTCTGTCGAATACGCTTCGCCGGTGATTTACACGCCACACGACTTCTACCGCGTTTCAATATAACCGCTCTGCTGCACTGCGAATGTTTATGCAAATCATTTCGCGAACACAAAATTAGCCCTCTCGCTGCGGCGAAGTTCGTTCAAATTGCTGAAACTGCGCGAAACAATTTTGCAAGGCGAGTTTTAGCAGTGTAGCATTTAGTTAGTTGCGAATTGTTAGGTATTTAATCACGTGATATTTGTTCGTATATTCATATCAATATCAATATCGTATCAATTGATATTGTTTGTAAGCCAAAACAGCTGTATTATAACTATAATATATACATATGTAGTATCGCACATATGTAATATTTTGCCTTGTATAGCCGAAAAAAGGAAACTGCGCCTCGAACCCAGATCTTCGAGTCATTAATCATGTTTCAATTCAATTAAAATACTTTTATTTACATAACACTTAAAAAATTACTGAATCATATATATATACAATAATTAATTGCACAAATCGATCGCGTTAACTACTAGGCCACGGTTCCACACGGCTTCTACTGTGTGTCTAACGTTCTTATTCGTCAAATACTGTCTTTCTCTTCTATTGAGTCTAGAAGAATCCACCAATATATGAATAGTTATCATGCATTATAACTATAATGTATAAGTATACTTATAATACATTATAACTGTAACGTATATGTATAGTTTATAACGCATTATAACCGTAATGTTAAACTACGTTATTAGAATTAGCGAGAATTCTTAACTAGTGAAAACGTTCAACGAACGACTATAGTTGTCTTTAGTATAGGAAGGGTTAATGGGATCGAAAAATGGTCGATCTTTGTATTGCTGTAATTTCGTGAAGAACAATCGTACGACGATTAATTTGGGCTCGTTTTAAAGCTTCTAGTTTCTACTTTCACAAGTGTAAACAGAATTTTGTTGGGAACTTCCTTACATTGAAAAGCAGAGTGAAAAATAGCAGGTAGTTTTTTTTTTTTAAAAAAAGGATGACAAATTCAAGTGACTCTACGGATCTTAATTACTATGTCAGCGATTAAATTTTTATACTAATTTTGTAGAGCAAAGTTTCTCCTTTAAAACGAGATGCTAAAAGTTAACGTAGGATTTTTTGTTCTCGAGTTATTGCAATTTATGCGAAAAGTGATTTTTGTTTAAAATTAGTTACGGTTAACAAAAGGCTACCTTTATTGTTTCACTCTACCCTTCGAAGTATAAAAATTTTCGAAGAATGTCTGTTCACCCCTTTGAAAGTGGAGACTTGAAGCTTTAAAATGAGTCCAAATTGATCGTCATACTATGTTTCTTTACAAAGTTACAGCAATTCAAAGATTGACGATTTCCCCACCCGAATTTTTAACCCTTTAATTTTGCTCACGAGTTGATTAACGAAATAGACTTCCATTTACTTCTTCCCTATTATTATTATTATTATTATTACATTATTCTCTTCGCCCTTCTATTGTTACTATTTTCACGGAATTTGCATAAATTTCCTCGCCGCGGTCGCAAACCACGAATAAA
Organism: Eucera pruinosa; assembly: GCA_028830335.1. Taxonomy (NCBI): domain Eukaryota; kingdom Metazoa; phylum Arthropoda; class Insecta; order Hymenoptera; family Apidae; genus Eucera; species Eucera pruinosa. The sequence continues at coordinate 13,407,536 of JAMYCR010000015.1, read as the reverse complement.
ATATACTTCTATTTATTCCTTTCTTTCTTTCTTTTTATCACCGTTATTTCTTTTTACGAATCCCCGTATAAATTTTCATAGGTCACAGCTATCAAATATTAAACCACGGAGAAAATTTCGTGGTAATTCCATTATCCTGTCGCTGGCTTTATATGCATGATTCTTCCGCTTGTCAGACCAGCAACGTCTCATTTCCCTTCCAATTTTATTCCACGCGTCGCGTCGCTCGCCGCGCCGCGCCGCGGTTCCTTCTTAATAAAAGTAAGAATCTATGGATTTCGAAAATTTAGAGGAACAATTCCCCGCGGATGCAGAGTAAAAACGGAAGGAACCGAATTCTTTACGCGCCTTTTTTTTCTCCATCTCTCCGCTGAAAGAGACTTTACGAACGCAATATTCTCACGCGCGTATACGCGATCTTCTCCAACGGAGACGGAGTCGTTTAATGTTGCGGAGCTTTATGCTTCGCGACGGCAACTGTCCCCGCGAAATCCACGTCGCGATGTTACGCGCCGAATCGCGAGAAAAAGGGAACATTTTCGGACGTGTTTACGAGAGAAATCTGAACCCATTTAAACAGTCGTGGAAATAATCGTCGCGTAAGATGGAAGATAGTAACGAAATGTGTTTCTGCGAAACTCCAAAGCCCCTCCCGATAAATATACCATTAGGACTTTGTTGAGAACCATTGCCAACGCGGTTTATGGTGCGGACGCGCACCGAGGGTTATTTTTCAGATAATGGACCTTTTCGTTACAGCTAGCTTGCTTTAGATTCACAATACGTCCTGGCGAAGGAAAACAAGCTACAACTCAGTTAATGAGTATTAGCTGGTCGCTTCTTTCGCCTCTCAATAACCATGGCCGTATCATAAACCGGGAAATTCTAAAGGACAGTCGACATCTGTTTCTAACGGTAAAACATATCCAAGGGTCGGCTAGCTGGAGGAATTTCCGCGACGTTGTCAAACGTCGTTACCCCCGCAACACACTTCGGCACCCCTCTCCAAACGAACGCGCTGAGGGCGCAAAGAGGTGTGTCGAAATTCATATTAGGCTCGCTGATTGGTAACTGTCAAAAATGCAAGGGCACCAATCAGCGAGTCATTAAGAGGATCCGAGACTCCGCGATCGGCTTCATCGGTCGGGATAGGAGTCGTCCAAAGACAGTCACTCACAAACCACCAAACATCACAGTTCAAGAGACATTCACGAACCATCATTCATTACATACATTAACCAACACAGTGCATGCACCAGTGCACAATTCATTAGAAAATTATAACTATCCTGATTGCGTTAATTCGCACTTCGGGAAGCGAAGTGCTCGAACCTACAAAACATCGAGTACGTCGCAACAAAATGTTTCGATTATTTATTCACTTCGAGTTTTAAGACATGGAAACGCGAACAAAGATTGATCTCGCGTTAGATTATAGAAAAGCGTCGATATCGTAAAGTTACGAAATTAAATGTTCTCAATTCTTTGATATATAAAAAAGGTGTTATTAAACTTTTTTAAACTGTTGTATTGTATAAAGAAATAGAGAAAGCGTTCATATTTTCGAGTGCCTCTCTATTTGTATGCTCGCAAGTATAATTCGAAGTATTATTACTGGTATTATACTTATTGTAACACATATTGTAAGTATAATTAGAAAATTTCGAAGCAAGGGAATTTGGAAACGTAGAAAATTTGCAAACGCGAGAAGTTTTCAACTTTCGAACGCGTTCGAATTTATAAATACAGACAATTTCGAAGCCTGTGAGAATTTGTAAGTATAGAAAATTTCGAAGCGAGCGAAAATTCCTAACGCGGCAAATTTCCAAGCGTGAAAATTTCGAAACGCGGTAAAATTTCCAAGCGTGAACATTTCGAAACGCGGTAAAATTTCCAAGCGTGAAAATTTCCCACTATGGAAAATTTCGAATGCGCGTAAATTTGCAAATACGGAGAATCTCCAAGCGTGAGAATTTGCCGATAGAAAAAATTCCCAAGCCCGCGAATATGCAAATATACATAAAAATTCCAAGCGTGCAAATTTGCAAATATAGAAAATTTCCAACCGGTAAATTTCGAAGCCTGTGAATTCGTAAATATAGACTATTTCTAATTCTAACGGTATTCGATATAGAATTGCAATATAATGTTACAATAAGAGTATTAATAAATAATTATAATATAATATAAATATATATTTTTTAGAGGCGATTCAACTGCTTGAACAGAATTTTCATTAACGTAAACAAACATCAACATTTATATGTCTTTGGTTCCTATTACACATTTATTTGCGATACTCTTCGTTCCGTTAATTCGCGACTGCCTCTTTCTTTTCTTTTTCTATACCAAACCGGTTAATTCCCGTTTAATAAATAAACGAATGTTGATAGAAAAGCAATACGCTACGCGAATATTTCCAAACCGTCGCGAAATCTCCTGGCGTAGAGTATTCGCCAACGATTTCCATGCAAATTTGATACTTCTGTAAGCACGATAACCGCGATGGCAACGTTGACGAGTAAAGGAACGTAGAATGCGAGAAGAATTGAAAAGGGTCTGGACAGTGGCCGCGTATTTCAACAATCGCGCCTGTCTGTCGAGATTCGCGGCAGCGTATCACGATCGTCTGGAGAAATTCGAAAAAGTTTCTCCGCCGCCAGAAGCGAACGGGCATTCTTACCGTCGGCACAAAGGCGAAACTTCACGCTCGAGAAATGTATCTCGCGTCTGTTCCCATCGGACGTCGAGTTATGTTTCCCGGATACTTTACGCTTTTCTCTTCGCCACCGGTAAACGCTTTCGAAAAGGTGGAAGAGTCGCAGATTTGCTTATCAATTTCGCCTGTTTCCAGTCTCCTAGCATTGGCTAACGATAAATACGGGATATTACTTTACAGTACATCAATTTCACAAATAAATAAATAAATAAAGGAAAAAGAGTTGCTCGAAATATCGTCCTTTCTATTTAAAGCGAGTTGGTTAACGTATTTCAAGCGACAGTAAAAACCATTAAGACAGCCTGAGTAAAATGTATTTTTCCTTCACTTGTGTCTTTAAATCGTTCACATTAATGATTTCACTTATAATGACGAGTTACTACCAACTACTAGTTACAGAACTACAAGGCTAATTACGCTAAAAGCACGTTGTATGTTTTAACCCTTTGCGGACGGGGAAAAATAATGTTTAACGAATTTTCATTCGATTATTTTAACATTTTCAAGACGTTATTAAACGAATACTTGTCCAATTATTAACAGCAACGTATAGTGATCGTTTTAAGCTGAATTTCTTGTTTTAAAAATTGATATACGTCCAAAAACACCGAAGAACTTGGGCGATTATTTCCGACACTCGTCCGCAAAGGGTTAATAAACTTTAACTCGCTTCATTTCAATTTGTTAAGTTGCAAAATTATGTACGATATTTTATAGTCTCGCATTCGACACGGTGTTAAAGTGGAAAATAGTCAACGTTCCAATGCGTGGTCTTCGTAAAATTCGTAAGGCAATGGGTTAACGTATAAAAATGAATACCCACGATAAGTTCACGAGTTTCGCGAGGAAAACTTTTCTTTCGCTACTAAAAATACACCACAACTCGTATCTCCTTCGCGTCTGTTAGTTTATGTAGCGGATTTAAATAAAATAAGTCCCATTTATCTATCTAAATTCTCTTTATTCAAGAGAGAAAGAGAGAGTTTAGTAAAAAGACGTATTGACTTGTCGAGACCCAGAAAGAGAATGGAAAGCAAAACGAAAAGGAACTCGGCGCGCAACAGTCCGAAACAGAAAAGGATCTTTCTTTCCTTTCTAAACTCTTATCTTGTTTAGGCTATCCCCCCTCAACGCGTCGATTCATTTTTGCCCGTTCCGCTTGCTGCATACCTCAAGATATCCAACAGCATCGATTATCGTCAACTTTCAACACTCATAGAAGATTCCCCATATTTCCTCGAAATCGAACACTAAACCGCGAATCCTGGCGAGTTCATAACCGAAACAGTTATTCGCAGCTGCTCCCGCGTATTTCACGGCGTATCGCGAGACGCTCGGGGCGTGTTTGCAGGCCTTCAAACGGAATTGAAGCGGAATAAGAGCCGGAAGACTATTTGGCGAAGCAACTGGAGTCATTGTATCCGAGGCTCGGAAACGGGCAGGCCCGGTTGCTCGGCAAACATTTGTAGGAGACGCGGCCCCGCGTCTAGCAGTTCTCGCGCGACGAAAGCGAATGAAAAGGCTAGCATCGAGGCCCTGCAAACCCGTTTCGGATGTTCAACGCGCTCACCGGTCTTTTGTCTACGCGTCAAAGTCGCGGCGCGATTCAAATTCTCCCCGCTTTGCTTAGCTTCAGATTCGAGAAGATATGAACGATATTACTCGTTCATTTGTTTATTTGTTCACTCGTAAACGGGCCAAGTGGGTGATTTTTTGTATACAAGCTTATACAGGGTTATCCAAAATAGATTATAGGAAACACCTACCCTCACTTCTTTTCTTTCCCTTTCTGTTTTACCCTTTTCTAATCTGTTTTTTTTATTTCTATCATCTTCCTTCGTTCGTTCTCGTTTCAATTGTTATTCTTTTCACGACTATTATACTAACAAACGTGGCGTTCGACGGATATTCTCATTCGACATGTTAAAAGTATTTTTGGATAACCCTTTATTACGATATAACGATACGCGAGAACGTGGAAGTAACTAATTGTAAGAACGCTAGAACTTTTGAGATGCGAAATGCTGCTTCACAAAGAAAAATACATATGGGAAGATTTCGTAAATGTAATATGAAATGAACGGAGAAAGGAAAAGGATAAAATTAATTGCTTTACTATGACAAAGAAGACAGCGCGGAAAATAAATCTACTTAACAACGAAACGATACTTTACCTAATATAAATATTATTTAATATTTCCTAATATTTTTACGTCCTCGTTACGTACGTGGATCGCGTTTACCCTATTAAGTTTTACAGTTACACAATAGCACTTTGCATCACGAACAAAATTAGCGTCCATAGCCAATATTACATTATCGCGTTTGGTCGAAAACTTTTTGCCAGCAGTAGTATAAGGTTATCGAAAATAGACTATAGGAACATTTACCTCCACTTCTTTTCTTTCCTTTTCTGCTTTACCCTTTTCTAATCTGTTTTTTATTTCTATCATCTTCCTTCGTTCGTTCTCGATTCAATTTTTATGTTTTTCACCACTATTTTACTAACAAACGTGGCGTTTGACAGATACTCTCATTCAACATGCTAAAGGTACTTTTGGATAACCCTTTATATCCGGGAACAATGTAAGGATAGAAGATGGTGGATTTATCGGGCGGCAGGTTTGCCATCGAATTATTCACTGGCCGATATGCGATATAGGGCCGATTTATCGGCACACGCGCCCTCTTGGAAACACCTCCTCCAACTTGCCTCGTAAATTGTCAACTTTTCAATAAGTACTTCTCGGAGCATTCGGCGAACTACCCGCCTCCGACCAGCTCCCCTTCCCCCCCCCCCCCCACCCTTTTAGAAATGGGTGGGATGAACACGGCGAATGCGATTACACGAATATCTTTGCTCAATGGGATCTATATTTCAATTAGCAGTTTCTCAGCCGTTCCAATCTACCTAAGAAACTATCCCCACCAAACAAACTTTCCCTTAGAATAACTGTATTTCAAGATCTTCATCCTTTATCGCTTTGCGAATCTTAAGAGATTTTCAATGATAAATCTCTCTGCTAGAGGGGAGATTAACGTTTTCAATTACAAAGACCTACCATTTAAATTTTCTACCCTTGGAATTTTGGAATATTTAGAAAACTATAAGCTTCTGATTTTCTATCCTTGGAAATTTGTAATGTTTAGAAAACTTTAAGCTTCTGATTTTCTATACTTGGAAATTTGGAATATTTATAAAACTCTAAGCTTCTGATTTTCTATCCTTGGAAATTTGGAATATTTAGAAAACTCTAAGCTTCTGATTTTCTACCCTTGGAAATTTGTAATATTTAGAAAACTTTAAGCTTGTGATTTTCTACCCTAGCAGATTTGTAATGTTTAGAAAACTATAAGCTTCTGATTTTCTATCCTTGGAGATGTGGAATATTTATAAAACTCTAAGCTTCTGATTTTCTATCCTCGGAAATGTGGAATATTTATAAAACTTTAAACTTCTGATTTTCTACCCTTGCAAATTTGTGATATTTATAAAATTGTACGTGTGCAGAATTTCCACCTTTGGGAATATCTAACATTTATAAAACTCTACGCTGGGAAATTTCTATCCTTGGAAATTTTATACAATTCGTAAATCCTACGCTTGTAAATTTTCTACCCTTAAAAATTTGAAATATTCGCGAAACCCCACGCTTATAATTTTCTACCCTTGGCATTTTTTAATATTTAGAATACTCTATGCTTAAAAATTTCTACCCTTGCAAATTTATAACCTTTACAAAACCGTAAGCTTGTAACTTTTCTACCCTTAAAAATGTACAGTATTTGCAAAACCCTACGCTTGTAAATTATCCACTCATAAACGTCGTTAATAATATTTCCAAAAAAGCCTACGCTAGAAAATGTTGCATCGATCATCTAACGCAGAATACTCTCATTAATTTCCCCCGTATTATTATCATTGCCACTGATAAGTATAGAAATCCCACACTCTTTCTCTCTCACTCTCGCAGCTACGAACTCGATGCTCATGGATTTATATAATTGATATTCGGGACATTTGGAGCGCGAAGCAGATGCAATCTAACACGCTCGAACGAGCAACGATAAATAAACTCTCGCGGCAGACATTAAATTGGAAGGGGGAGAGAAAAGTAGATGGGTAGGATGGGCGGATATAAATGGAACGTCGGACGATGCGTCGAAAATTGAAAATTATATCAAAGACCAAGCCTATGTAATGTGGAAACAAATTGATATTGTCAAATATGGCTTGCCGGCTCTCGCCTACCAACCAAACGCGCCGAGAGAAAACGCGGGGTAGGGCGAAAGTTCAAATATCGCCCAGGCAATTTCGCCCCGGCGTAATTAAGTGAAATCCGATCGACTGGAAAATACTGCCATATGAAACAAATACACACAACACGCGCGCAACTGGGAAAACGGTAGAAATCGAGGGGTGAACACGAAGAAGAGACGGGAAAAACGTCTACTGTTAATAACATTTCTACCGTTCCGCTACAAAAGTCTACTAATAATATCAATTTCAAGCGTATCGAAAATGCGGTGAAAATTCGTAAAATAAAAAATTACAAATCAATAAGGTTCCTCTAGAGGACGTTTCATTAGGTAGGTATGGTAATTTTATTTATGCCGAGGAAACGATAGAAAGCGAAACATGCGTTACGAAGTTTAACCAAGAAGTTTATTTAATTTATGTTTACAAGATTTAAACAAGAAGTTTAACGCGAACGTATAAATATAGTTGTGAAACGATCAATTTTGTATATATGTACGTTCACTCGCGTTCGTACAGTTTTTTCATCCAATCGAGTTTTAAGGAAACGTAGAAAATATATCGCCATTCTTTGATAATACGTACGATTCTAATAAACGACTAAATGAATGGTCCTCGAGTGATGGAAACTCCTGCATCGTTTAAAATATACGAAATTTAGTCTGGCCGAAATATGATTCCGATTATTAACAAGACTCTATTAGAATTAAACGATACACGTTGCCCAAATTTACACCGCAAAGTACTTCCATTTATTTATATATTCCCAAAATGATTTACACGGATGAATAAACGGAACGTGAGTAGAAAAAAAGTGGGCACCATTTTACACGTCGCGTTACTCGAACGAGAAGAAAGATACCGCTGCTATCAATCGTTAAAAAATAAAACAAAAAAACATAGGGACAAATTTCACTGAACAAATAATAAGCATATTTCTTTGACTTTCAACGCTTCTCCTCAATCAAAGATTTAGTTGCATATTTAACGAGATTCAAACACCGCTATAAACCTTCGCTTCCCGGTTTCACTTCGCTCACGAACCTCGTCTAAAATCCATAATTTTAATTACATATAAAGGGTGATGACTACATTGCTTTGTGCAATATTGTTTATTATCTTTGCTGATGACAATATTGCTTTATCCAATATTGTTTATTATCTTGGCTAATGACGATATTGTTTTATCCAATATTGTTTATTATCTTGGCAAATCACAATATTATTTTATGCAATATTGTTTATCATCTTGGCTAATCACAATATTGTTTTATGCAATATTGTTTATCATCTTGGCCAATCACAATATTGCTTTATCCAATATTGTTTATTATCTTGGCTAATGACAATATTGCTTTATGCAATATAGTTTATTATCTTGGCTAATGACAATATTGCTTTATGCAATATTGTTTATTATCTTGGCTAATAACGATATTATTTTATGCAATATTGTTTATCATCTTGGCTAATCACAATATTGTTTTATGCAATATTGTTTATCATCTTGGCTAATCACAATATTGCTTTATGCAATATTGTTTATTATCTTGGCCAATCACAATATTGCTTTATCCAATATTGTTTATTATCTTGGCTAATGACAATATTGCTTTATCCAATATTGTTTATTATCTTAGCTAATCACAATATTGCTTTATCCAATATTGTTTATTATACTGGCTAATCACAATATTATTTTATGCAATATTGTTTATCATCTTGGCTTATGACAATATTGTTTTATCCAATATTGTTTATTATCTTGGCTGATGACAATATTGTTTTATGCAATATTGTTTATTATCTTGGCTAATAACGATATTGTTTTATGCAATATTGTTTATTATCTTGGCTAATGACGATATTGTTTTATCCAATATTGTTTATTATCTTGGCCAATCACAATATTGTTTTATGCAATATTGTTTATCATCTTGGCTAATCACAATATTGTTTTATGCAATATTGTTTATTATCTTGGCTAATGACGATATTGTGTTATGCAATATTGTTTATCATCTTGGCTAATCACAATATTGCTTTATCCAATATTGTTTATTATCTTGGCTAATGACAATATTGCTTTATCCAATATTGTTTATTATCTTGGCCAATCACAATATTGCTTTATCCAATATTATTTATTATCTTGGCCGATGAGAATATTGTTTTATGCAATATTGTTTATTATCTTGGCCAATCACAATATTGTTTTATGCAATATTGTTTATCATCTTGGCTAATCACAATATTGTTTTATGCAATATTGTTTATCACCTTGGCTAATCACAATATTGTTTTATGCAATATTGTTTATTATACTGGCTAATCACAATATTGCTTTATCCAATATTGTTTATTATCTTGGCCAATCACAATATTGCTTTATCCAATATTGTTTATTATCTTGGCCGATGAGAATATTGTTTTATGCAATATTGTTTACTATCTTGGCTAATGACAATATTGCTTTATGCAATATTATTTATCATCTTGGCTAATCACAATATTGCTTCATCCAATATTGTTTATTATCTTGGCCAATCACAATATTGCTTTATCCAATATTGTTTATTATCTTGGCCGATGAGAATATTGTTTTATGCAATATTGTTTACTATCTTGGCTAATGACAATATTGCTTTATGCAATATTGTTTATCATCTTGGCTAATCACAATATTGATTTATGCAATATAGTTTATTATCTTGGTTAATGACAATATTGTTTTATGCAATATTGTTTATTATCTTGGCTAATGGCAATATTGCTCATGCATATATGCATATATAGGGTTATCCAAAATAGACTATAGGAACAGCTATGTTGAGTCCCAACACTCAACCAGGCATAAAACCCTCCGAAAACTCCGACCGCACCATTTAAACCTCAGCCCATAGTACACCCGCACCAATAACCATCGTCTATTTCCCACCACCAATTTCCCCACCAATTAGCTTCACCTTCAATCCATCCCGAATAGTATAAATAACCGCTACCTTTAGACTTAAAGGACACACATAATCATACGTAAAGAACTTGTACATATCAACCAGGACAGAATAAACACACCATCAAGAATCACTGTCACTCTTCATTTCAAAGAGGCTACGTCACGACCCTGTGATATAGCCACTGGGTCCGTCAGGCGACCTTACAATTCGCCATTCAACGACACCCAACAACCTACCTTCACTTTGTTTTCTTTCCCTTTCTACTTTACCTTTTCCTAATCTGTCTTTTATTTCTATTACCTTCGTTCCGTTCTCGTTTTCAATTTTTATCTTTTTCACCTCTATTTTACCAACAAACATGGCGTTCGACTTCTCATTCTCATTAAAAATCCTAAAGGTACTTTTGGATAACCCTGTATAAATAAGCAAAATCCTCGAATGTTAACATTCAAGTTAATTCACAGGCGCGTCATTATTACCAGTAACCAACACGGTAGCAAACGCTCGACGACGATGATTTTCATTTTTACAAGCGCGACGGCGAAATGGTTTAATCAACGGGACGATCGGGAACGCGCGGGTGCAACGATATTATATTTCGAAATACCTGTTGCCCGGCTATGCAACGTGGTCGAAGCGGAGGGAAAACGCGTTTGTAAAATTCACGCCGCTGCCGGACCGCCATTCATCCGTGCAAGCGGAAAGCGAGCCTCTTGCCGGTAACCGGATAATTGAAACGGCTCTCGCGATTCCAGAATTTCCCTTCCCCCTATCGCGAATCCGCTTGTTTCCGCTTAACACGCTTTGCTTCCCGTTTAACGCTGTAATAAAAAGCTTGCCAAATGAGCGAATTGATCTCACCGGGATTTCGCTACCCTGCGCCTCTAACGATTATTGCCCCGCCAAATTGCACCCGCTCGATGGTCCTCCATTAACTGCAACCAATTATTTTCACCGGTCCTGCGATTCGACCACCGCGAAAACCCCTTTGATATTCGACGCTGCTGATATCGATGAAGGTTAAATGGATCACGTGGTTGCGCTAGCCGAGCTTTAACCCTTTGCACTCGCGTATTTATATTTCAGAAGGCTATCGATCAACGCGGAATATTTTTCTACATATTCGATCGAAATGAAAACAGTTTCACGGGAACATATTGCAATTTAAATCGTCGGTTTGGTAGGAAAAATTAGAGAAGTACGCGAATTTAATCAGCATCTTGCCTCCCCCTCTTAATGGTTAGCAACGGTGAAACGTGTTATGTCGCTTGTACGGCGACGTACGAGTGGAAAGGGTTTAAGTGGAAATTTGAGGGTTTAAGAGTGGAAATTTGAGGGTTTAAGAGTGGAAATTTAAGGGTTTAAGAGTGGAAATTTAAGGGTTTAAGAGTGGAAATTTGAGGGCTTAAGAGTGGAAATTTGAGGGTTTAAGAGTGGAAATTTAAGGGTTTAAGAGTGGAAATTTAAGGGTTTAAGAGTGGAAATTTAAGGGTTTAAGAGTGGAAATTTAAGGGTTTAAGAGTGGAAATTTAAGGGTTTAAGAGTGGAAATTTGAGGGCTTAAGAGTGGAAATTTGAGGGTTTAAGAGTGGAAATTTAAGGGTTTAAGAGTGGAAATTTGAGGGTTTAAGAGTGGAAATTTAAGGGTTTAAGAGTGGAAATTTGAGGGTTTAAGAGTGGAAATTTAAGGGTTTAAGAGTGGAAATTTAAGGGTTTAAGAGTGGAAATTTGAGCGTTTAAGAGTAGAAATTTGAGGGTTTAAGAGTGGAAATTTGAGGGTTTAAGAGTGGAAATTTAAGGGTTTAAGAGTGGAAATTTGAGGGTTTAAGAGTGGAAATTTAAGGGTTTAAGAGTGGAAATTTGAGCGTTTAAGAGTAGAAATTTGAGGGTTTAAGAGTGGAAATTTAAGGGTTTAAGAGTGGAAATTTAAGTAAACAATAAAAGAAAATAGAAAATAAATAAACAGGTGGAATTAACTCTCTCTCCGCATTATTGCGAGGCATTCTCCAAATCACGAATCGGGAAAAGTTCTTATCCATTGTTTCGTTAATAGCGACTGATATTAGATACGTTTCTTTATTCTCGTATGGTGTTTATAATTAAATTATAATTTACGAGTTAGCATTATCATTTGCGATCGAACTGAGAATAATTATTAATATTGTTTTCAGTCTCCATTCTTCGTACATTCGTTTGCTATTAACCCTTTCCCTACGATGAATTTGAATAAAAGAAAAATATACTGAGTTGCATCGCATTGAATTCATAGTTTTCTATTAACCCTTTCCTTATTCTTTCGAGGTAACAACAGAAGTGTGCAAGTGTTTCAGGACGCCAACAGCGTTTTTAATTAGCAGAATGAATCGGTGGAAGTTATCGACAACGCGCCACGTACGACGAATTTGTCGAACGCCTGTAGACGCCAATACAGTCCCTGGCCATCGAATTAGGACCACGTACGAAAATTTCACTTTTATGCCTATAACGGTATGTTATATATGGAAAATTGCCTTAGGTCATTGAAATTATTACAAACGACGTTGATAATAATGTATATATAACAATTGATTTGTTACTATCGTGGTAATAATGAAATTGTGTGGGTGATGAGCGATTGAGGGCCGCACCAGTGTTTACGTTAGGCTCGAGTGTCGATAGCGCGTGAGGTGAGATTTGGAGAATGCAAGATTTCTTTGTACATACATGATGAGAATGTGTTGCACATATGCAGGAGAGATCTTTAGAAGTTCAAACGATGAAGAAGGGAATCAGTTGTGACTGAATCGTTGAAGCGTTCATAAGAAGTCTGCGTTCAAAGTTTGGAAGTGCATTTTATGAAATATGGGAAAACGACAAGACATAACTTGTGAGAAAAGGGCCTATATATGTGGTGTTCTGAAAAGTGGCAACCTTTCGCAGCGACAAATCGCGAAAAATACGAATGTTTCGCATCAAACAGTGATGAGAATCGCGAAATGTGTGAAGGAGAATGTGCCGCAGATTTGTAGCGGTCCTAATTCGATGGCCAGGGACTGTAGTAACGAAAGGGTTAAATAGAATGATTCAAGCGACGATTGCAGAGATATTGGCGACGATTCGAACATCTATCCTATGCGTACGTAATCGAAGGAACATGGCGACGGCGGTACTCTAGCGAAGACGATTCCGTCTCGTCGTTTCCGATTCGTGGAAAGTTAGGGGCGACGAGGGGCGCTTCAAAAACAATCGAGCGAAATGACAGAAGTTAGATTGCGACAGGCGACGCGAAGCGACGTTGACGTTACGGGAATCGAAAGCGTTGCACGCGTGCGTGGCGTGAAACTGAAGAAGTAGATTCCCGAATAATCGACGGTGGTGCAGCATTTGATCGCGTATTCGGTTCGGAATTTCTCGGACAATTTCCTTTTCCTTTCGGAGAAATCATACGATAAGTCTTGCAAACGTTCATTCGTTTATTTATTAACACTGTTTTTATGCCAAGAGTCGATCGTTATTTTTAGTTTGTGATTATTAAATGATAAAGACTCGAAACGTTAGAAACTATATTTTTATTATTTCGAACGTTTATTGGTACAGTTATTCGCATCCAAATGGAAAACGGATGTTTGAATCGTTCTGGTAAAAATAGGTAAAAGACTCTTTTAATCGTGTTTAAACTGGTGCACGCGAAACGTCGCTTTTCAAAGGAAAATTATAAACGCGTGCAAGGTTTTCGTATTATACTTGATTCAAGTAATTCCTGCAATTTTCAAGCACGTATCTAGCTTCGCTGATCTACGTTTATAAAAGCCAGCTACTTTTAGATTCTTTTAATCTTTCGTTTCATTTATTATCCTATAATATCTATACTTGTTATATATAAATATATATAATATACGTAACATGTGTCATATAATTATAATACATTGCATATCACACAAATATACACGATCCTGATTAATTTTCATAAAATCAAAGATGCACTTTGCAATAATATCATTATATACTGTAGGGGTGAGAACGGACGAAAGGACGTAGTTTTAGTTTCGACTTTCGTTCCTTACGATTTATGACAAGACCCCTTGAGCCGACGCTGTGCAGACGCGTCCCGATGTGAGCGTGCTGGACAGTTTTCCCTTACCCCCTAGGTTTAAGTTTAGTTTTAAGGATTGCCATACCGAAGTCGAAGGGCTTGGAGATTAGGGAGAGCATCGTGAGACGCCGAGAAGGCAGATCATAAAGTGTAGCGTAGAAAATAGCGTGGAAACTTCAATTTAGTGTAGTAGCAATATCACGATCTCCTTTATAATAGTTTTTGTTATTCAATAATTATATTATTTAATCCATACGCCGACTCGTACATCACCCGTGAATTTCCCATCCTACAATACTATATATATAATATATGGAATGCAAGTAAATCTTTGTTAATTCTCTTCCCAGACTATCGCGAGAAATTTGCAAAAATGTATTCGCGTGAATTGATGCAATTTTTACGAGAAAATGTCACGGAATTACTTTGGTCACTTCGCTAGTTCCTAGCGTTAATATTCGTATATATTTAACACTGTTTTAACAAGTGAATCGTCGTAAAGTTTGCCGATCGCGAAAACAGCGAACGTTTGAGTTCTACGATTAATCGCTCGTCTGTTCGCAACAAATAGTCGCCAGAGTGGAACGCGAGAGTAGAAATTTACAAGCATCGCGGAAATCAGCGGAGAAATTATTACGATCGCTCGAGGGGCACTCGAAAAACTAGGGGGAGGGGAAAAGTTGAAGCTTCTAACTATTCGAATCGTTGAAGCAGTTCGAAAACGCGTAACGGGGGAATTGTTAAAAAAACTCGTCGAAGCCGATCGAAATAACGAGGGTGAAAAGTTCTCCCGCTGAAAAGATAAGGGATGATCCCTGCGGCCCCTATTTATTTGGAATTCCAGCGAAATCTTCCGACGCCGCGAGTTTTACAAGTGTTTCGCAGCTGCGGCGTTTTCATTCTTCCGCGAACTTTGCTCGAAGAATTCCATTATCGGAACCTTTCACGATTTTTCCGCAACTTCGAATTCCGAGTCGCGAGAGACTTTTTTTTTTTCGTCCCCTTTTTCGGCAACCGAAGAAGAATCGCGATCGAAAATACCCATTTTATCGCGACACGCAGTAGAAATGTAACAATTGTTGCGTTCAACGCTCGAATTATTCGATTTAAAAGCAAACCGATGTATAATGAAATAAACGTAAATGAACGATAAGCTGTGAGTAAACTGTTGTACATTTTCAATTGCGTAGCAATGAGTTCATTGTATTCTACGTAGAACAAAAATGTTCACAAGTAAACTCGATGTTGAACAATATTTTGCTCCAAACTGGAACTAGATTTTTAGGTTAAATAATTTCATCTGAATTAGTTAAATAGAGTTACTTTAAGATAACCTTAAAGTGGCAGTACGTGGTACATCTACTCTAGTAGACCTATTAATTACAATTACAATTACGATTCGTTTTATTACTTTCGTATGCTAATCACTATTTCTATATCATCTTACGTAAAAACTATTTAAACATTATTTGGCAAATCTTACTTAATAATTCCACTGCTACAATGCAAAGCTAAAATCAGAGTTGAAATTAAATTTAACTCTCACTAGTACATTTTTGTCGATAAAACGAGTGCGATTCGTTACCGTACTGAAAGCGATTAAATATAACTTACAATGCGCCAAAGTATATCGAAGTATAATCGCAAGAATTCTTCCAAACCAGAAAATAAAGTCCTACGTGTATATAAATAAAAAATAAAACACACATAAAAACTTGTATGCAATTCGTTTCGCCGTAAAACTGAAGAAAATTCGAGTTACAAAGGGTTAATGAAACACGATTGAATTTATTCCTTCGTCTAACATCAACGATACTTCTAAACTTCTTTCCACGCCCATAGAAAGTCCTCGGAATGCAGAAAGTTGTGCCATAATTAACATAGACGAGTGTGCGACTCGTTATCGCAGCGCAACGGATTTGCACAGTGAAATAGGTACGCGTTTCGTCGGACACGCGTGTAATTGACTGCCTGTCATGTCGGTTCAATAAACTTGGAAGAAAGTATAAAAGGGCCGAATATAGAGCCCCGTGTGTCCGATCAAACAGGTTAACCAACGGTTCTACCATAGCCGGAATCAAACAAGCGGGTTGAATAATTGATTAAGTAGAACGAGTCAATCACTATACGGGACTACATCGGCCAGGTGTATATACGCGAACCTCTGTGACCTGGATTTCTTTACCGTATCTCGCGTCGCATAAAATATCTACTACCGGAATACCGAATGGAATCCCAACAACTTACCTTCTATCTCCGTCGCTTATTACTTATTCATCGCGAACAGGTGGCAAGAATGTCATTCTTCAGCGACACAGTGTTTCCGCCGTTCGAATACCTTTGAAGCGTCGCGTTCGCGCGATGGGAGGATTATTTTAAACGTATAAATTTTGCATTTCACGAATTCGGTTACACGGAAATCATCGACACACAGGTTTCTCAAGCGAATACTTTAACCGATAAACTTTGAATTTAGAGTTTTGGGATACTAATCTAGGTTAGTATGATTAGGTTAGAAAGCTGTTGTCAACTGAATTCGTCGTCGGTTAAATTCTTTATGGGTGAAATTTGTTGCTGGTTCAATTCGTTGTCGATGAAATATACTGTTGAATAAATTCGTTGTCAGTTGACGACGTTGTTTATGGAATTTGTTATCGACTAGATTCGCTATCGATGAAATCTGTTATCAACTAAATTCGTTGTCAATGAAATTCTTTGTCGATGAAATTTGTTGCTGGTTAAATTCGTTGTCGATGAAATCTATTGTTAACTATATTCGTTGTCAGTTGACGTCGTTGTTTACGGAATTTGTTATCACGTAGGTTCGTTATCGATGAAATCTGTTATCATCTAAATTCACTATCAATGAAATCTGTTATCAACTAAATTCGTTGTCAATGAAATTCTTTATCGGTGAAATTTGTTGCTGGTTCAATTCGTTGTCGATGAAATATACTGTTGAATAAATTCGTTGTCAGTTGACGTCGTTGTTGATGGAATTTGTTATCGACTAGATTCGCTATCGATGAAATCTGTTATCATCTAAATTCGTTGTCAATGAAATCTGATATCAACTAAATTCGTTGTCAATGAAATTCTTTGTCGATGAAATTTGTTGCTGGTTAAATTCGTTGTCGATGAAATCTATTCTTGACTAAATTCGTTGTCAGTTGACGTCGTTGTTTACGGAATTTGTTATCACGTAGGTTCGTTATCGATGAAATCTGTTATCATCTAAATTCACTATCAATGAAATCTGTTATCAACTAAATTCGTTGTCAATGAAATTCTTTATCGATGAAATTTGTTGCTGATTAAATTCGTTGTTGATGAAATCTATTGTTGACTATATTCGTTGTCAGTTGACGTCGTTGTTTATGGAATTTGTTATCGATTAGATTCGCTATCGATCAAATCTGTTATCATCTAAATTCGTTGTCAATGAAATCTGATATCAACTAAATTCGTTGTCAATGAAATTCTTTGTCGATGAAATTTGTTGCTGGTTAAATTCGTTGTCGATGAAATCTATTCTTGACTAAATTCGTTGTCAGTTGACGTCGTTGTTTATGGAATTTGTTATCACGTAGGTTCGTTATCAATGAAACCTGTTATCATCTAAATTCATTGTTAATGAAATCTGTTATCAACTAGATTCGTTGTCAATGAAATCTATTGTCAACCAGATTCGTTATCTGTTGAATTCTCTATCGATTAAACTCGTTGTCAATGAAATCTGTTATCAACTAGATTCGTTGTCAATGAAATCTATTGTCAACCAGATTCGTTATCTGTTGAATTCTCTATCGATTAAATTTGTTGTCAATGAAATCTGTTATCAACTAGATTAGTTGTCATTGAAATCTATTGTCAACTAAATTCGTCGTCTGTTAAATTCTCTATCGATTAAATTCGTTGTCAATGAAATCTGTTATCAACTAAATTCGTTGTCAATGAAATCTATTGTTAACTAAATTCGTCGTCTGTTGAATTCTCTATCGATTAAATTTGTTGTCAATGAAATCTGTTATCAACTAGATTAGTTGTCATTGAAATCTATTGTCAACTAAATTCGTCGTCTGTTAAATTCTCTATCGATTAAATTCGTTGTCAATGAAATCTGTTATCAACTAAATTCGTTGTCAATGAAATCTATTGTCAACTAGATTCGTCGTCTATTGAATGCTCTATCGATTAAACTCGTTGTCAATGAAATCTGTTATCAACTAGATTCGTTGTCAATGAAATCTATTGTCAACTAGATTCGTCGTCTGTTGAATTCTGTATCGATTAAATTTGTTGTCAATGAAATCTGTTATCAACTAGATTAGTTGTCATTGAAATCTATTGTCAACTAAATTCGTCGTCTGTTAAATTCTCTATCGATTAAACTCGTTGTCAATGAAATCTGTTATCAACTAAATTCGTGGTCAACAAAATCCATTGTCAACTAAATTCATCGTCTATTGAATTCTGTATCGATTAAACTTGTTGTCAATGAAATCTGTTATCAACTAGATTCGTTGTCAATGAAATCTGTTATCAACTGGATTCGTTGTCACTAAAATCTGTTATCATCTAAATTCATTGTTAATGGCATCTGTTATCAACTAGATTCGTCGTCAACGATATCCATTGTCAACTAAATTCGTTATCAACTAAATTCTTCGCCGATTGAATTCGTCGTCAACGAGATCCATTGTCGACTAAATTCTTCCCCGGTCAAAATCCTCGTCGCGTAACTTTTTTAGTCCATGAAAAACCAGTGGTCGTTAAAAACTTTCGACAACTTCTGTACACCGTAATCTAACCCATTTCGAGTAAATTCGGGAACGCGTGCAACGAGCGTACGAAACGAACGCGTCACTGCATCTTTAAAAGATCCATTCGATTAATTAAAATAAAGATGAGAAGAAGGAGAAACGCGGAGGTACGGTATAGTATCGGGAGTAGGTCAACGGAGAGACGCGTCGCTTACTCGGTCGCACGCGAGTCCGTGACGTCATTTATGAGCGATAAATTACGGTTGGATTTCGCTGCGCCTACGATGCTTAACGTTGGCGATTGTAATTAACGCTTTGACGATTCCTCTACTCGGCGCTCAATGGATACCAGGCCACCTGCACGTCGACTCGCTGATTATGTTTCAACCGGAAACGCGACCGGCAAAATTGTCTTCGCGTGCTACCACACTACGGTGAATGATACTCTTCCACTTAAGCGAACACCGCTGGCAAATGTTCAACGACACGATTTTATTCTCATTGTCGATGCTTTTAAGGGTAGAATAAATCTCGCGCAGAATCTGTCGACTGAAATAGAATGTTTTATCGCGCATCGCGTCGTCGGTCGATATTATTCGGACATTCTCGAAAACGAAGAGAATATTGTGGAATACTAAACTGGAATACTTTTGATTAATTCGTTTTTCATATTTTATATTAATTTGTCATCAATTATTCGTATATTTATGTATGCACGTTTGTTACGAAAATAAAGTAGGATGCTTTTGGTAACGTTTCAAACCTAATCCGCAGAGAACGGAATTTATTTATTTTTTTTTTTTGGAAATCTTCTTTGATATTAACAGGAGTCTAATTCGAGTTTAATCCGATATTAACCCAAATCTGATCCTAATCCTAGCTTAATTAGATATTAACCCTTTGCGGACGAGTGTCGACAAATAGCCGCCAAAATTGTATCAATCTTCCGGATAAATGTCGACTTTCAAAGCAAGAAATTTGAATCAGTGGCATTAATAGGCACTCTTGAAAATAACTGAGCGAAAATTCATTAAGTGTTATTTAATGCTGTCCATAATAAAGATTCATAATCGCGTGTTTATTTTTTCTCGTCCGCAAAGGGTTAATTCTAAGTTAATTCGGTATTAATTCGAATCTAATTTGACCCTAACCAAATTCTAATTTGAATACAGTACATTATTAACCCAAACATAAATCAATCTTAATCTGATGCTGATCTGAACATAATTATATATTAATTCGAATCTATTCCGAAGCTAACCCAAATTTAACACGAATCTAATACTACCCTAATCCTTATCTAATCTTTGTTAATCTTAACCTGAACCTAACTCTAACCTAATATAACTAAATAACTAAATAACTAAATAACTAAATAACTAAATAACTAAATAACTAAATAACTAAATAACTAAATAACTAAATAACTAAATAACTAAATAACTAAATAACTAAATAACTAAATAACTAAATAACTAAATAACTAAATAACTACATAACTAAATAACTAAATAACTAAATAACTAAATAACTAAATAACTAGAATCCAAACTTACCCCGATTCTAAATCGATCTCAAACCCAAACCTAACAACCGAGTTACCCTTAAAAAAAAAACCGTCCGCGCGTAAAATAATGTTAACAAAACGCCCTTATCGAACTCCGCAAATTCTGCTGACAATATCAAAGGCGTATTCCCATCTGCCAACGGACGTAACGCGTCTCTCATCGAACTTGCGACGGTGCAAGCGTGCAGAGGAAGACGAGACTCGCCCCCGTTTTGCATAATATTCTGATACGCGCGATCGTTTCGCGTATTGACGTTTCGCGGCCAACTCGGCTACTAAATCCACAGAGTTTTGCAAAGTTAGATCCGTGAAGGAGATACGACGGAATGCATAATCCTCTCCCGACCCCTTCGCCAGACCCGGAAACGGATATTTCGCGTGTTCCATTGATCCGCCGTAATTGCGGTGTAACGAGTTTCGCAACAACCGTGGCCGTTTCGCGGCGATCAGATTATACCGCGTCGCACATCGGCTGTTGTCGTTGCGAAACGATTAGATCTCGTTTGTTTGAACCGCCGCGCGCCGTGGAACCCGGTGGATTTCATATTCGACAAGGGTTACGCGAGTTCCGAACGAGTAGCAATTTATTGAAACGCGCTTTGATGTTAATATCCGAGCGATTAGATTCGCCGCGATATTCGCGGTGGTCACGTTGTTTAGTTTGCGATAGGGGCCCGGTCGAGTTGTTTTCACCGTGTCCCATTCGTTTCCGCTGGCGAGTAATTATTACGGCTGTTTAGGGAACTTGTGTATCGTAAACTGATTTGCCGCAATCGTGTTCACGGTTCGGCGTATATTGCTCGAATATATTATCCGCGTAAATTGTGTTTCTACCGTTGTCATTCTTTTCTTCCTTTTTATTTAAGTGAATCTTCGTTGTTATTATTCGTAGCTTTGCCCTTGCTATTTCTGCTCGACGGTTATTTTTATTTTCGTCTCTGTAGCAGCAGTAATAGCATCTCAAAATGAATAATTTTCTTCGTGATGTTATTCGAACGAAATTACAATATTTACAATTGTACGGATGAGAAACACACTGGTTACGTTTTCCGTAGCTTTGATCGTCTTCTTATTTTAAATACGTTTTATCGTTACTACCGAAGGTTAATCGAACAATTTCTACGGGACGATATTCGATTGAAATTTAATCGAGGGATTTATTTGAAACGTTGTTAAGTCGTTGATGGAGTTGTTTCGGCCACGTTTAATTCGCTTTGGCCAGCGAATAATTATAAGGGCTGTTTATAGAGCTGTGTATCATCGCAAACTGATTTGCCGCACACGCGTCGCGTCACCGTTTCTATCCAGACATTATCCCATCGCTCTATGATTCCCCGATTCCAGCGAATTAGAAGCGTAATCCACGCCGAGGGGTTGAGAGCTGATAGCAGCGCGCGGTTAAATATATATGAACGGTAATTGGTGATTCAATTAGCGTCGATGACACTGAATTATTCAATCGGCTTCGACCGGTCAGAGAAATTGCGAATTTTAGTTGCAACATTCCCGACCGATTACCAGGAGGCTGCTGTGTACTTTTAAATAAATCGAACGCCGAAAAACGGCGAGCTATACGTGGAATACGCAACGAAGTACAACGTGTTTCAAATACGGTAGGGATTGAGATATTTAAATGGTGAAACACAACCTTCCTTTTGCTTCAAGTTTCGTTTCTTCAATCTTGTTAATAAAACTATTAATTTGTATAATCGCGTCATTTAGCGGCTCGAAGTTTATCGTCCGTTAATTTATTCGTTTACTTATTTATAATTTACGTTAAATACCCGTTAGAGTATGCAAATTCCGAATAGTGGACGTTACGTATGAAGAACAAATACATACGCGCGATAAAGTAAAAGCGTATAGCGCGATAACGTAGCCAAATTGAACGTATTCGGATATAGTAGTTTACAAAAAACGAATTGGCGGATCCGGTAAAAACAAAACCTAGCAAAAAAAAAAAAGAAAAGAAAAGCTGGCTTCGGTTAATTAATAATTCGATGTTGTCCCAATTATCGCTGGCTCCTTTTCGCCGATCTCGCGAACGAAACGCGACACTCGGTCGATTTTCCGTGACATTTCAAAGGTTTGATCGACACGGTCCCACCCTTTTCCATCGGTGACGCGTTGTTCGCCAGCTCGACAGCCAAATAAAATGACTGTCAAAAGCTTCGGGCGAATGGAAATTCCCCGTTCCCTCGTCGAACAATCGTTTCCCTTCTCTCTTCGCCCTTCGCCCTTCGCCCTGCATCCCGAATCATAGATCCCCGATCCGCGCCCGCGTGCTTCTATGCGTTTTCACCGTTGCGGAGAAATTCCTTTTGTCCTTCGAACGTAGGTAAGTAGGCGAATAAAAACGACGGGGAATGGTAAACGTCTCGGTTGCGAGCGTTGAGTCGACAGCGGGACGAAACGAGGCCTGGCGGAGCGCGAAACAGGAAAGGAAAACGAAATCCGTTCGATCGGATGCCTGGGAAATTACTTTTCCAACGGATATCGGCGATGCACCGCGGAAAAAGTGATCAAAAGGCAAGACAGGAGGAAACTGGAATATTCGAAGAAAGAAGGGCGGGCTAACGAACTGCATTTCGATTTCCTTTTCAGCTTTCTCTCCCCTCTCCTCTGTCGTTCGGAATATTTTATTACGCGTGTGTACAGTGCAGTGATGACTCGTTGGCGAGGCAAGCCGATTGGCTATCGCATATTAGCGACACCTTCAGTCACACGTATTATATTCATTGGCTGAATCGGTCACGACTGCAAGTCTAATGCGTGACAAAGAACGCGAAACAAAACACGTGGAGGTAGAGTGAGATAGGACGACTTGGAACTACAACTGAATCACATTGGCGTAAACCTAATTTTTTCTCTCGCGAGAATGTGGGGAAATCTTCAAGAAGATACCTGGCAGGGTCCGCTCTCGCGAATCCTTAGCGAATATGAAGGACCTACTACTATGCATGTAGCATCCAAGAATTCGGAAGAAAGATTTTCTACTGGCTAATGGGCGGAGCCAGCGACCAGCTCCCCTTGCCCCTGTGCCGTTCAGCTTGTAGGACACTCGCCAACAAGTCATCACTGCACTGTACACACGTTTCATACTTTCGATGCGTTTGCATTTGGAATAAGGATCCGTCGTACGAGTGTCTAAATAATAACTCACAAAATCTTAATTAAATCGTTCGTCGGAGGAATTTGATTAAAAATTGTAGTTTGGTCTGAACTAGCGATAAGACTGAAACACGTTTGATATCTTTTGATACGTTTACGTTTAGAATTCATATTTTCCTGTCGATCTTATGCGTGATACGTTTTGCAAACCATTTGAGATGCATTGAAACGATTAACCAAAGTATAGATATAGATCACGTGTATTATGTTTGATATCTATTTGAATATAATTACGAAGTTCGTGTAATAACGTAAGCCAGCGATGATCGATCTATTATATCATTTCTATCGTACTGAAATTCGCCCATCTTTTCGAGAATTAATTCATAGATTCGTGCGTTAAGAAACTTATTCTATTTCCGCTACTGAAATACGATCGAACAACACTGATATACACTTCTTTCCTTTGCCTCATTCATATCGCAATGAATACCGCGTAATTGTTTCCCATCGACACAAACATATTTTCATATTGCAAACTATTTTTATGTACCACATACTGCAAATTATTTTGATACGCGTTTAATACCAAGTCGGGATACACAAGAATTGATGCGTATCAATATTTCGACTTACCAATTTTCGTATCAATAATGCGAATTGTATCACTGAATTTGTCTCGTCTATGCGCGCAACGATTTGACATTCTTCTCTTCGAATGGCAGGCCTTTCAGACGATTCCACTGTGCGAAACCGAAACACGCATAGTTCGGGGCAAAATTTTGCAAACCACGCAAACGCATACAGATGGAGGAGATAAAAGTACGTTGCTGCTGCTGCTGCTACTGTTGCCGTTGCTTTTTTCCCCGGTTACTCTTTAGCCAAGAATAGCTTCGCGTTTTCGGCTCGCAGAGCGTGGAAAGTGCGAAGTGGAACGAGGACATCTAGGCCAGACACAAAGCATCCAGCGCAGCGCAAGAGAAAGTAGAATAGCGGCGTATATAGGCGGGCCGAGCCTAGCAAGTAGCGCGAGTCGACGTATGGCCAGCCAACTGTGCAACAACCCCTTTATTATCGAGATCTTCGAAAATAATGCACGCGTGCGTGCCCAAATCGATAATCCTGATGTTAACCAATGGCGAATACTACGTAGTAAAAAGTTCCTTTCTTCTTTCTATTAGCAAAGAACGTTTTGAGGCTTGTACACAATAATAACAATAACAGTAAAAAGTCTTCGATCAAACGCGAGGGAATTTGTTAGACAAATGATTGTTCTGCAGTTTTTCGGTGCTTCAGTGTTTCGATAAATTATCGCTTTAACTTAAATTCGCGAATAGAGAGGATGTTCTAAATACCGTGAGTGACGCTATAATCGTCGCTTACAAGATTGGAGGTTATTCTATAAAAATTGCCGAACGATATTCAATTTTCCGCATGAAAATCCGCGGAGCCTCGTTATAAATATCGCCGATAGAAGTTGGAAGAATATTCGTAGAGACGCAGAGATAAAAGGATCGGCGCTTTTTTTCCCAATCGAGTCGAGCCACGAATCACCCAATTAATCGGACTTTAATAAGACAATAAGGGTTTATCGGTGGGATCATTGAAGGATCTTGAAACCTTTCACAGAAGGAACGGGATAACGACGACGACGACGAAGAAGAAGAAAACGACGACATCGTCTTCATCCTCCTCGAGAACCGTGGCAGTAATTAATTTTACGCTATTGCCTCTGCTGGCAAAGTCGAGTTTTACGGGACGCCGCCGACGGGATTAACTAAACGAGGTTTGCCGAGATCGTTGATATAAAGCTCGAGATTAGACTCTTCAAGAGTTCGCCGACTGCTTTTTCGGCGCTGGAAAATCGAAATGCTAGAGGGGGGGGGGGGGGGGATCTATTATCATAAAGAAAACTTGCATCCGTTTAATATAATTCCTTAAACGATAACACTTTGTAATTGAATCCGGAAAACTTCCACGGATATTAATTCCCGGCTCCGCTTTCTTCAACCTCTCCAGACTCGTTCGGTCAGCATTGAATCAATTTAATTGACCGATGCAAATTACCAGACCTCCGCCGAGCGCATCTGTTTCAGTCGAATCGTTGAATCTAGTTACCGAGGGACACGGAATTTTTGGGTTATTTCATCTTTGGCATCGAAGCAGCTCTTGAAGGATTCCTTTAAGAATTTTTCGTGGAATTCCGGATTCGAAGGATTTTCACAAATTAGCGGAAAAAATGGCATCGTATTTAAATTATAAAACGGGGCTGCGCTGTGACGAATTTGAATGTCCCACCTTTCATCTTTATATTCTTTTATATCTCTGTATACGTACGAATTATGTTCCTCCAACTTCTTCCTCATTCTATATCGTGATTGTTACCAACGGGTAATTTATTACCCGTTAATAAATAATAATAATATAGCCAACTCGCACACGATGAGCTTTTAAAGTCATTAACAAATTGTAAAATTACGAACGGAAATCTTGTGATCCAAAGAGTTAATAAATAATTTGTCGATCTTTGAAGGCGTATACTTCAACTTCGTAGCGAAAGGGTTATGGAAAGTGTGAGGTGAAATAGTCGGCTAACGCCGCGATACGTCTGAAGATTATCGGCCTCTCCGCGATCAAAGCTGTTGCGTTTTAATGACGACGTCACATGCGACGTTAATTGCGTACAATTAACCCCTTGACGCTAGGTTCGGTATCTCGTACCGAGGATAATATTACTTGTCTAATTAATTTGCCGCTTTATCAGCCTGTAATTGGGTTATTGAAACATTTCAGATATTGCTTCGTTTATATTATTAAAAGGCAAATTGTCGTTGTTTCGTTAAACGAACAATTATACGATAATCAGCGTGAAATGTAATTACTCTACGCTCAGTTTTTGCCTACCATTATACTTCGTTAAGAGGTTAAATTGTAATGGAATATTTTCGGATACGAATAGAAGCGTGTTTGATCAGAAAATTCCGTGCAAATCGAATTAAGAGAGAAATTCGCAATTTCCTATTTAAAATCTTCCGCGTATCTCTTGGGATTTTTCAACAATTTCAAAAATTAATAAACTCAATCCTATACGTTTTCGAAACGAATTCTATATTTCGCTTTGCCCTTAAAAATTCCAAAATTCGAATGAAAAATACGTGAAGGATATTATTATCTACGTAATGATCAATTTTAGGTTCCGAATCAGAAGATTCTTGCAAACCAAATCAAACGTAAAATTCTAATATCCTATCTAAAATATTTTTCATTCCCCCTTTACAATTTTTTCTACACCACCAAAATGAGTAATAAAATCAATTCTGCATTATCTCAAGTCGAATTCATATACTTTGCTCTGCCCTAAAAAATTCCACGATTGGAATAACAATACAAATTAATTTCCCATCTAAAATCTTCATCGTTCCAGCGTCGATAAAATAATAAATCCAATTTCTCTGCATTCCCTTCAATAAAACACGGATAATATTTTCTTATCGCGTACGTACACTCTCTCCCGTATTGCTATTTCTTTTATACGCTTTCGATACATTTTTCGAGCTCGTTTTTAAACGTTTCGAAAACTGAAACTAAACGACACGCGAAGGGGTAGTTTCATATCCCTTCCCTCGAAAGAATAATAGCTTCTGCGTTTCCCCCCTCTCTCTCTCTCTCTCTCTTTGTTGAAGATCGATCGTCGGTTCGAATAAAAAGGCTCTCGTTGTCGACGGTATTCCGCGAAAGGATTACGTGATCCTGACGGCGTGTGTTTGGATAACCGGCTGGCCGATTAGATCGCTGTTAGAACCGTGTGTGGTATTGAAACTGTCGGCGGAACCGCGGCAACCGTTATCGGGCCACGAAAGGCGCGCGATCATTCCACGGAATTGCTCGCATAAATTCTGTCCCCGCCTCTGTTTACTCTGGCCAAGATCGCTCGTTGTATTTTTTTTTTTTCCCCTCGCGCAACGGCTATCTCGTTCCCAAGATCTCGTTGTTTAACCATCGAAGAACTAACCGTATTCGATGAAGAGGAATTGTTAAAAAAATGTAGATATTACGCACGCGATGTCAAGAAATTATCATTACACTCCGTAACATTTGAGCGTGACGAAATTTCAACGAACGCAAATTTCAAGATATTTCCTTTAAACGTATTAGAGTAATGATAGAGTTTGTTAACTATCACGCGCGATACTAATGAGAAAAATTGAACGATCAATGGCTGAGCAAATCAAACTTGTGTATATTTTGGAGAACTTAATAGTATTTTAGGTAACGAAACTACGTCAGCTTTATTAGCTAAAACAGAAACAAAGAATGCATCTTTTGTCGCATAAAACTGCGTAGAAAGTTTCAAACGGAATTTTGTACAAATGTTACCTTAACGCGTCTTATCCTTGCTTATTTTTATACTTGGCATCGTCACCATAACCGTGTAAATAGATTATTAATGTCGACACAGCCACTTCTAGATTCCAAGCTATTTTCGGTAATGTTTCTACTTTTATACGAAGCGTTGAACAACCATTGATCATTGTATTAATTTATGTACATAATTACGCTGCACAATTACGTGTATATAATAATAATGATAAAAGTAAATTAATGATCGGATGACGTAGCGCGAGACCAGCAAAGTAGCATAAATAAAGGAAGGAGGGCGGTCTCGATGCAGCTTCGATCTGAATGCGAAAGCTTCCATTAAATCCTCTTTCCCATGGCCACATTTCTCTCCCTGGCCAATATACCACGTCCCATAAATAATTAATGCGCCCTTTCTCCTTTCTCCTTGCCAGTGCAATCTAATGAAGTCCCCTCGGCAAGAAGGCCGCCTGTTCTTGCAAAAGGACAAAGAAATTAAAAGTAGCCGAAGGAATTCGATGAAACGCGGCCAAATCGCGCTTCGAAAAAACACGCCGCGTACATTTGCAACGATTCCACCGCGACTTTCTCTAATACAAACCTCCGGCGACGCAATTTAAAATTTAGCAACTATTGTAGTTTTATCGCGTTTGACATTCTTATTGCGCTGGAAATTATTTGGCAACTATACTTGAGATTATCTCCATAAAACGTGTTCACACCCAGTTTTATTGTTAACGAATTTATTACATGTGTAATTTCTACCATCGATATCTTTGTTGTTAGATTACGATATATGAGAGTAGATATACATTTCGTGGATTTCTCTTTTATACAGATATTTATTAACACGATCAATTCCTGCGAAAAATTTTAAATATTACGGTTGACGTAATACAGAGACAATAGTATATATAATAGCACGATAATAACTATGGTTACGTACAGATCGCTGATCAGAATCTATTAGTCGAATCGAGAAATTTAATAAAACGTTATATTTCAAGCCGACTGTCAGGAAACCAAATAATTACACTATCATCCATATTATCATCATCCAACCTGTTCGGTCTTGCAGCCGACCGGCCAGTACCGTACAGTCATAAACCAATTCGTTCCTTTCCATCCTAAATACCAAGCCCTCAAACTAATTCCTCGCCGACCATAAAATGGTTAACGACGCAACCTGGTCATTTCCACCACCCTCCTCTACTTTCTGTTTTTTTCCCACACCCCACCAGTTTCAAGCCGCTTCCACCTTAATTTTCTCCTTCCACCAACTCGTCTCATGTCCCACTACACTTCCATATTTTTGACTCCTTCTTACCCCCTCCTTCAATATTCGGCCAATCGCATAACGCCCCCACATTATATATTGGCTCAAAAACCGATTCAAGGGTAGTACGCAAAACACCATCGAAACCACCACTTTGAAAAACGACAAGTAACACAATCCGACAAGGTTTTCAAATACAACATACTCTACCGCGTAACTCACAACGAGCAAATTTATTCACCTTTATTCATCAATCAGAATTTCGCCGTTACGGCATTAGTTTGTCGTGAGCGCACACGATACTCTTCGCGGTTGTGATTCGTTGCAATCGTATCGCGAGTCGAGCATCGTACACAACCGACGATACACCGACTATCATCCGAATAATGTTAATATTCGAAACGTTGCCATATCGCTGGTTCCTTCCTACAAAAACTCTAACCCTTGGAAAAGCGTATAAACTACGTGTCGATCGTGAACAGATAAATTTCCCCCTTTCCAAAAAGTAAAAGAAAAAAAAGAAAGAAACGAACAAATAGACGAATATAGGAGAAGCTAAAGAGGGGTTGAAGGTTGTTCGCTCGCAATTAGGGTGTGGATCAGTTCGAGAGAGGCAATGGGATTGGGGTGCGAAAGGAGGACAATCGAGAAGCGTAACATGGAATCGAAACAAAGCCGAAAAACAGAGAAAGAGAAAGAGAGAGCCTCAGCATAGCCAACAGAGGGAAACATGGCAAAAATAGGGGATGAATCTAGCGATGGAAAGGGGCCTGGAAAACGAATGAGGTGGGAGGAGTGGGGTGGGGGTAGTAGAAAACAGCAAAAATTTGCATGACAATCGCGGATAGAAATAATTACGCGAGAAACGCGCGCTCGCGAAAAGGACGGAGGACTATGAACGAACGGAGGGATGCAAATGCAGTAGACGATGAGGTAGTGGAATGGCGTTGCTTTGGTAGGTGGTAGTTTTAGAGAGAGAGGATCGAGGGAGGAGGGGGGGATGGAGTCTGGAAGCGACGGAAACACGGCTAGAAATGCAGATACGAGAATACGCCGGAGGTTGGGGGTCCAGGCTGCGAAAAAAACGAGGCTACGGCGTGAAAAGGGAGGAAAAACTCGAAACGAGAAAATGGGTGGAAGAAAGGGGTGGTAGATGCGGAGAGAAAGACTCTCTCTCTCTCTCTCTCTCTCTCTTGGTGTGTGTCTTCTATTTACACACGATGCAAGGCAAAGGGGGGAGGGGGGGAGGGGGTGGAAAAGAAAAAAAAAGCACGGGAAGGAAGAAAGAAAGAAAGAAAGGAAAGAAGGGATTCGAAACGTGCAGCCGGAAGTGGACACCGTCTCCAACCCCTTGGTCACCCTTTCCCTGTTTCACGCAACTGCTGGATAAATAACTGCAGCAGCAGCAGCAGCAGCGAGAGCACAAAAGAATAGAAAGCACGGGGGATAGGTTGATATAGTGAGCGTCTAGCGCTCGCTACTGTGAAAACATAGAGAGAGAGAGAGAAAGAGAGAGAGATTTTCTTTTCTTTCGCTAAAAGAGAGGGGAGTTGGAAAATGTAACGCAATTTTCTACGAAGGTTACAAATAAACGAGAAACGCATCCAGGTTTCTTGCGTTCGCTGTAAATCGCGCTATTAGAGGCGTCGGGGAGATGGTAAAATGTTTCAAACACCGCGGAGGGAGTTTTATCCGTTCTGCTTAATATTTCTTGCTCGATCCACGCGATGTACACTCGCGTTGGAAAGTCTTGGAAGATCTTCGAACACGGTGGACGATAATTGAAAGGAGCGAGAAAAATAGCTGTTCGTAATTTTGGTACTTTTCAAGAGGAACAAAAGAATGCTGCGGGTATTTTTAAAGAATTCTTTTCGTTTAGCAAATTTCGATTTTGTCAAACTTATCTTGTTTTAACGAAACTTTCGTTCGTTTACTGTTGTAATTACGCTTCAGATTCAATTGTATCCGATTAATCTCGGATTTAATCGAAGCTCCCAGTAAAACACGCCTTTGAAATAATTTTTATACGCACTTATGACAAGTTTAAGTAAAGATTAAGCTAAAGATTAAAGAACGCGAATAATCTTCAACGATATCGAAGATAACCGAATTAAAATGCTTGTTATTTATTTTGAAGCGTAAAATAACCCTCTGATTTCCTCGATTAACATTTAATTAGATTAATTAAAATGTAAAGTTAAATTACCTTAATAAAAATACTGGTGATAGAAATTTTGCATACAAAATCCGCAATTTAATTATTCGCGTATTCGAATGATTTATTTTTTCCCCCTATGCTTTGATGCCCGAATTGCTTCCAAGTTTAGACGAAGCATAACAATAATTGTTCTAAGAATTTTGCGCGAAGGTGTACAAAGTAGCGAGACTATTAAAAATAAGAGGGAAGTGACTGCTTGCTTGGTTGCTTGCGTTTAAACGGGACTAGAAAAAGGGTGCAAACTACATTTCCCTATAACCGCGACTTTTTCTCCCGCGCAACATCGTAGCTTTTCTCGTTATCCAAGTCGTGAAACTATAAAAACTTCTTCGCGTTTCCCCTTTCCGTTCGAAAAGATTTTCTGCAACGCAACGGGCATCGATTAACCCTTTAACGATAATGAATTAATAGAAGATAGTCGGAAAACGTGAATTTAGAAACGTTGCAACGATTAATAAATATAACGATGTTGATATCAAAAACCAATATATACCAGAGATGCGTCGATTTCCTAAAATTACTCAGCACTCAAAGGGTTAATCCTTTCTGACAACATTTACATACAGTAACGTATAATTATCCATCTGAAATTGATGATTTATCAACGTAAAATTGACCTACTGAAATATTTCGAGTATCGTTTTATTTGTACCATTAACACATTGATAATCGAAAACGTCAAAAGGTGTCTTTCATCTGTGTGTAGACGGTTGGCCCTTTTGCCTGCCCTTATACTTTGGGGCCTGCTGACAAGTTTATGGACGCGTGACTAACGGACCACCCTGACCTGCGTCACGCGTGTCCTCAAGCGAGGAGCTTTCCTTTTTGAAAAGCAATTGAGAAGGCAGTTAGTTGCCGTTCCTCCTTAGAGTCACATCGCCTAGATAATAAACGTATTTAACCTGACTACGGACTTAGTTTTTATTTTAGTAGCCCTACATGTGAAGCATTGAAATCTTTCCATTTTAAATCGCCAAAAGCAGAAGACCTTAATTTACGTCTTCTTCGTTTAAATTATGAACAAAATTGTCTCTACATAGGTGAGTCTTGTCCTTTTCTGCGTTGCATTAACACTGTTTCCAAAGTATTCGTGCATTTGCATTCCACTTCAAGTAATATATGTGTATCCAAAACTATTAAATTGGTGCAGACGAAATGTCTCTAGATTAGGGGATGAATACGACTCCCCTAAGTTTGTAAAACGATTAATCATAATAATACATGCGTAATATTTTGAAGAATCTACTTACGTTTAACGTTGTCACTTCGAAAAACTACAACCTAATATCCACGTATTTTTGAAAGATCGCAGTAATCAATGCGTCGAACAAGTATAACACGTTATTATTTAACAAATCGTAGATTAGCCTCCCAAAAATTGAATACAATTCAGACTTCTACCAATCCTCGAATATTCGCCAACTAATTTTCGTCAACCCGTTAAAAAGCGTCCTCCGCTTTCCATTATTCCAAAAAAAAAAAAAAAAAGGAAAATGACAATCAGAAAAATCGCAGTAGCCTATGAAAAAGAAAAGACCGTACTTTCGCGAAAGGAAAAATGTTTCTTTCCGCTAGTGGAGCGTTTTTCTCGTCGGATGAGAAGAAAAGGCAGGGAAAAGAGGAACACAAACGAATAGGCTTTTTCTCTCGGCCACGAGGAGAGTTTTCTCAGCCGGAGAGACGCTCGTATCAGCTCGAAAACGCCCCCGATCGACCACGCTTCGACAGACAGAGAGAGTATCGACGTATGTCTGACTGGGGAAACGCGACCGGCTTTCAAGCCTGTTCTCCAACGGAACGGTATTTTGTCCCGCGGTCTGCGAAAATATTCTTCCACGTTTCGCAACGTGTGCGCGTCTGTCTCTACTTTCCAACCTGTACTTAATGCCACGGAAACAATCGCGTGGAAGGAAACAAGATGTTCCAAGAAACGATGTTTCTTGAATGTTTCACAAATTGATCGAGGATTAGATGTTTCACAAATATCCTTAATCCATTACACTGTTTTACAAATATTCTTAACGCATTACACAAATATTCTTCACCCATTACACGAATATTCTTAACTCATTATACAAATATTCTTAACCCATTACACAAATATTCTTAACCCATTACACGAATATTCTTAACCTATTAAACAAATATTCTTAACCCATTACACAAATATTCTTAACCCATTACTCAAATATTCTTAACTCATTACACAAATATTCTTAACCCATTACTCAAATATTCTTAACCCACTACACAAATATTCTGAACCCACTACACAAATATTCTTAACCCATTACTCAAATATTCTTAACCCATTACACAAATATTCTTTACTCATTATACAAGTATTCTTAACCCATTACTCAAATATTCTTAACCCATTACATAAATATTCTTTACTCATTACACAAATATTCTTGACCTATTAAACAAATATTCTTAACCCATTACACAAATAATCCTAACCCATTACCACAAATATTCTTTACTCATTACACAAATATTCTTAACCCATTACTCAAATATTCTTAACCCACTACACAAATATTCTTTACTCATTACACAAATATTCTTAACCCATTACACAAATATTCTTTACTCATTACACAAATATTCTTAACCCGTTACTCAAATATT
The DNA here is from genome assembly GCA_028830335.1 of Eucera pruinosa. Taxonomy (NCBI): domain Eukaryota; kingdom Metazoa; phylum Arthropoda; class Insecta; order Hymenoptera; family Apidae; genus Eucera; species Eucera pruinosa. Next base: position 13,373,603 of record JAMYCR010000015.1, on the reverse strand, counting down.
CTTAACCCATTACACAAATATTCTTAACCCATTACTCAAATATTCTTAACCCACTACACAAATATTCTGAACCCACTACACAAATATTCTTAACTCATTATACAAATATTCTTAACCCATTACACAAATATTCTTAACCCATTACACGAATATTCTTAACCTATTAAACAAATATTCTTAACCCATTACACAAATATTCTTAACCCATTACTCAAATATTCTTAACTCATTACACAAATATTCTTAACCCATTACTCAAATATTCTTAACCCACTACACAAATATTCTGAACCCACTACACAAATATTCTTAACCCATTACTCAAATATTCTTAACCCATTACACAAATATTCTTTACTCATTATACAAGTATTCTTAACCCATTACTCAAATATTCTTAACCCATTACATAAATATTCTTTACTCATTACACAAATATTCTTGACCTATTAAACAAATATTCTTAACCCATTACACAAATAATCCTAACCCATTACCACAAATATTCTTTACTCATTACACAAATATTCTTAACCCATTACTCAAATATTCTTAACCCACTACACAAATATTCTTTACTCATTACACAAATATTCTTAACCCATTACACAAATATTCTTTACTCATTACACAAATATTCTTAACCCGTTACTCAAATATTCTTAACCCATTACACAAATATTCTTAACCCATTACTCAAATATTCTTAACCCACTACACAAATATTCTGAACCCACTACACAAATATTCTTAACTCATTATACAAATATTCTTAACCCATTACACAAATATTCTTAACCCATTACACGAATATTCTTAACCTATTAAACAAATATTCTTAACCCATTACACAAATATTCTTAACCCATTACTCAAATATTCTTAACTCATTACACAAATATTCTTAACCCATTACTCAAATATTCTTAACCCACTACACAAATATTCTGAACCCACTACACAAATATTCTTAACCCATTACTCAAATATTCTTAACCCATTACACAAATATTCTTTACTCATTATACAAGTATTCTTAACCCATTACTCAAATATTCTTAACCCATTACATAAATATTCTTTACTCATTACACAAATATTCTTGACCTATTAAACAAATATTCTTAACCCATTACACAAATAATCCTAACCCATTACCACAAATATTCTTTACTCATTACACAAATATTCTTAACCCATTACTCAAATATTCTTAACCCACTACACAAATATTCTTTACTCATTACACAAATATTCTTAACCCATTACACAAATATTCTTTACTCATTACACAAATATTCTTAACCCGTTACTCAAATATTCTTAACCCATTACACAAATATTCTTAACCCATTACTCAAATATTCTTAACCCACTACACAAATATTCTGAACCCACTACACAAATATTCTTAACCCATTACTCAAATATTCTTAACCCATTACACAAATATTCTTTACTCATTATACAAGTATTCTTAACCCATTACTCAAATATTCTTAACCCATTACATAAATATTCTTTACTCATTACACAAATATTCTTGACCTATTAAACAAATATTCTTAACCCATTACACAAATAATCCTAACCCATTACCACAAATATTCTTTACTCATTACACAAATATTCTTAACCCATTACTCAAATATTCTTAACCCACTACACAAATATTCTTTACTCATTACACAAATATTCTTAACCCATTACACAAATATTCTTTACTCATTACACAAATATTCTTAACCCGTTACTCAAATATTCTTAACCCATTACACAAATATTCTTAACCCATTACTCAAATATTCTTAACCCACTACACAAATATTCTGAACCCACTACACAAATATTCTTAACTCATTATACAAATATTCTTAACCCATTACACAAATATTCTTAACCCATTACACGAATATTCTTAACCTATTAAACAAATATTCTTAACCCATTACACAAATATTCTTAACCCATTACTCAAATATTCTTAACTCATTACACAAATATTCTTAACCCATTACTCAAATATTCTTAACCCACTACACAAATATTCTGAACCCACTACACAAATATTCTTAACCCATTACTCAAATATTCTTAACCCATTACACAAATATTCTTTACTCATTATACAAGTATTCTTAACCCATTACTCAAATATTCTTAACCCATTACATAAATATTCTTTACTCATTACACAAATATTCTTGACCTATTAAACAAATATTCTTAACCCATTACACAAATAATCCTAACCCATTACCACAAATATTCTTTACTCATTACACAAATATTCTTAACCCATTACTCAAATATTCTTAACCCACTACACAAATATTCTTTACTCATTACACAAATATTCTTAACCCATTACACAAATATTCTTTACTCATTACACAAATATTCTTAACCCGTTACTCAAATATTCTTAACCCATTACACAAATATTCTTAACCCATTACTCAAATATTCTTAACCCACTACACAAATATTCTGAACCCACTACACAAATATTCTTAACCCATTACTCAAATATTCTTAACCCATTACACAAATATTCTTAACCCACTACACAAATATTCTTAACCCACTACACAAATATTCTTAACCAATTACACAAATATTCTTTACTCATTACACAAATATTCTTTACTCATTACACAAATATTCTTAACCTATTAAACAAATATCCTTAACCCACTACACAAATATTCTTAACTCATTATACAAATATTCTTAACCCATTACATAAATATTCTTAACCCATTAAACAAATATTCTTAACCCATTACACAAATATTCTTAACCCGTTACATTCGTTAATTTTACACTCGCGGTTGCAAACTGTGGTCTAATTGTATCAGAAACGCACGGTATTCGTTGATAAACACTTGAGGTTTAATTCTAATCGCAGCTTCGATTTGAAATGGTCGAAGACTGTGAAATAGAAATTGCGTCTAATATTTTAGCGCTTTGCATTCGACGCAGCGTTAAAGTAGAAAACAACGAACATCTATGTGAGTAAATAGTGTTCGAGAAATTTGTTATACTCTTTGCGAATGCAACGAAATAGTGTTCAACTAATTTTTGACTACGTAGTATGCTTTGAGAATGGAGCTTAACAATTTCTTCTTTAATTATTAACAGTAGACTGTATTGGGGATATTAATTTGAACTTTGCGCGTTAACAATTGATCTGCATACAGGAAAGTAAAAAAGTTCGAGTTGCTAGAATTGAAATTTGAAGCAAAAACGAAGTTGGCTGCTTTTAATAGATAAATGATAGAACGAATATAAATACATGCACGTATAATTGGATGATCTATATTTATTTATTATTAATTACGACCTAATATTGTTGCGTGAATGTAAGAAGGAAGAATTTAAAGTATCTATTGTAGTACAGGGAAACATATGCACGCTTTTAAAAATTTGTATTTAAAAGAAACCTTCTTATAAAGGTATGCAAATTTGGAGTATAAAATTCGCAGTCCAGGCACTAAATAGAATTTACTTTGAAGAGCACTATCCCATAAAAATGTGCGAATTTAGGCCAAAAACTTCATAATCCTGCGACTCGAACCAATATAATCTACTTTAAAAAAAAAACCCCTCAACGTCATAAAAATGTGCGAATTTGGATTAAAAGATTCGCGGTCCACTGGTGTACGCTATCGTGAATTCAAATTCGCGATCTATCGTTGCCAAACAATACAAGCCCCCATTCAAAAATCTCGATGGTAACCGAAAAATTTGCAAATTCCTCCCATAAATCTGCAAAACTTTCGGCACCCTGCTATTTCCAACCCTCTAACGCGTCGCGACCCCTTTCAATTGCACTGCGATTATTCCAGCGGCGCGAAAAAAATGCATTGCAAAATTATCGAATCTCGCGAACCATTGGAAGGGGGGGGGGGGGGGAAACAGCGGAAAACATTTTTATTCCCTTACCAGCGGGTGCAGCGAAAATACAAACACAATCCGCGTTAACGGCGAACGTGGAAGGCGCGAATGCAGAATTCGATTCCGCCCGGTCCTCGCAGGAATTTTCCGTTCGATTTGCCGTTTACACGGGAATAATGGGCGCAAGATTACAAACGCGGCCCGCTGGCCGGACAAAGAGGGAACGCAACACCGTCACGGTGAAAAGAGGAACGGAGAGAGAGAGGCCGTGGAATAGGTCAGCGGGAAAGATAGAATCTTGCATCGATCGATCGCCGGCGCAGTCAATGATCCACCGCTCCGCTCCGCGCCGCGCCGCGCCGCGCTGATATCAGCTTTCGAGCGTTATCGGCGGCCGTTCTGTTGGCGGGTCGTTTGAATTTTCGCACGAACGGATATCGGAACGAACACATATCGGAACACGGTTGCAACGGAGGTGAATATGGTATGACAAACCGATGCGCGGAACACGGCTACCTCACGTACACGCGTCGGACAGACGCGTATCTATCGCGTTTCCCTTTTCCCTTCCACGGTTTTCTCTCGCTCTTTCGCAGCGCCGCTTCCGCTTCGCGTCCGCGTTTCGCTCTCTATTTCGGAGCTGCGATCAACTATTTGCCACGCTAGCGTTGCGCGATTTCTTGTTAACGCAGCGGGCCTGAAATTTCAAGCGACGTTATTTTCAAACCGAACTCGAGACGCGTCTACTACTGTTTCGTTAAATTTGGAAAATGTAAATGATACGAAGGACAGTGTTGAGGTACAATGCACATCTCGACACGTGTGTGTTAGCGGGAATGCGTCTCCAGGTAATCGCCAGACGCAAACAATACGTCTTAGGCGATACGCCTCACGTGGACGCCCTTCCAGGCAAGGAAAGGGAAATCGATTGGCAAGAAGATTCATTAATGCGGAAGCATCTGAGCCGGAAACATATCGAGTGTATAAATAAAGTATCGAGAATTAACAAGAGTTTAGCTTTTATTTATTGACACTTTTCGAATTTTTCTAATATGTGCTTGCTGCTTTATCGTGTATGAAGTTTTGCCTAGGTGCGAATGTGACTGCGCGTTAACCCTTTGCGGACGAGAATTAATAACTCTTGTGAGAGTACTTTAGTTTTTAATTCCACGATTTTTAGTTTTCACGCTTTTCAGTTCGAAACCATTTAATTTCCAACGATTTCAAATGTTTATTATTACGTTAAGTATTCATTGCGTTAAGTTCTGTGCTTTAAAAGTCGACATGGATTCGGAAAGCCAAAAAATGATCAGGCGACTATTTGTCGACGCTCGTCCGCAAAGGGTTAATAAAGGAAGAGAAGGTTATATCGCGTCGACACGAGTAAAAGGAACGGAATGTACGTGTAATAGAAGTTAGGAAAGAACGAATATTTAAAGTGAAATGTTTTCTATTCAATAAATGATTCAACAGATAGTATGAAGATACCATGATTCCAATTTATGTAATGATATACAGCGACTAATATATTTTTGTAAAAGTTAGGCTATTGCATGGAAAACAATATTCATTTCCGAGGTACGTATACAAATTTGGTAGGTGCTAATTTAATAATGAGTCTACAGTGCAACGTTGTTGAATGTAGCTTAACGTAATTTCTGATTCCTAATTAATTAATGTTTGGCAAACGTTATTAATACTTTACGGATCGAATATTTGTTAAAAGATAACGAAACAATTACAGTAACAGTAGTCATCCTTAAACACGATTGCTAAATAACGAGATACATTTGTTGATAGCTGGTCTACGATTGTTGTGCAGTAGTAAACAATAATCCGAACAAAGAATTGGTTACGTGTTTGAATAATCTAACAGTGTTACGTTGTGGAAACCCCCTAAAAATTAGATCAGTCATTATTTTAAATGGAACTCAATTTGTTATAAATTATGGACCGTATTTGGTGCAAATTGCTGCTAAAATTATTAACAATGTATCAAGACGTGTAATATTCCTTCGTACCTTTCAATAATCACGTAACTATTATTCAAGTTTGGAGAAGATATAATAACAACCCCAAGATTTCTCCGTCCCATAATAATTTTCCATACCTGAAAAATTGTCTTCTTTTCACTCCTCGCGCGGTACATTCGCAGTTTTCATTCTTCCACGGCAATTGTCCTCAAAATCTCTTTTATCCAACCAAATACTGTCCGTCCACGAAAAGAAAGACGAGTCTTTCCAATCTCACTGTACATAATGGTTTACTGTCTTCCCTATCACCGTACGCCGTCTTCGTTATTAAACCACTGTCGATCACTAACGACCTCGAATTAATAGTAAACACGGCACGTGCGTGTAGGCAGGCTAGTACTATCCTTCCACGGAAAGAACGCGCAGCGTGTTTACATCCCCACTCTTTCTGCAGTCCGCTGATTCACCTATAAACACAGGCTGCGATCGTTACTGCCCGAAGACGATGCGTACGAATGTAAACACGCTGTGCGTTCTTTCCGTGGAAGAATAGTACATTGTACCTAAAACGAGAATGTAAATACTTGCGTGACTTCGTGTCGCGGACGAATAGTACATCTACGAGTTCGTATAATGAACCTCTCCAACCGTATACGAATAATCTTCGTCGTCCAATATTAATCCTCGGGTTTATATAACTTTCACAGGACCGATAGACGAAGCGTCGCGAGCAAAGGACGCATTTCAGACGTTTATTGCTCCACGTTCGAAAGTTTCCCGCCTGCAAAGCCACGATCCGACACAGGGGATGGATTTCATCCTACGATTTTTTTCCACGTCGATACACGCGAACTGCAGATACGAGGGGGAGGGGTAAAAGCCACCGTCGACCAGTTTGGATCCTCGAAACTTCGCAGCAGTTAGCAAACTGAGAAATATCCCCGATGCATGGGAGGTGGGAGGGGGAGAGAGAGAGAGAGAGAAAAAAAAAAGTTCGGCCCGTGTGCGGTTGTCTCGCTCCGGGGAATTCGTTACGATGCACTTCGGATGAATTCGTTTCCCCTGATCCTCTCCCCCCTCCCGTGCCCGTGGACTCTGAACGAAAATATCTAACCGAAAAGAGAGGGAGAGGAGAGAGGAGCACCGCGGCGGCGAGGCTATGGAATCAATTTACGGCCGGCCGAAAGTCAATTTTCGAGTTGTTTCGAAATTCGTTGAAAGCTCTTGAAACATGGAACTGACAGAGGCCGACGGACACGAGATACCCGGGGTGCTGGAAACGATACGTTCCACTAGTTAACCCCACTGCCTCCACTCTCGAACTCTTCAGCGTAACTCGGCCGAACGTTCGATGGAATTTTCACGGCCCACATTTATTCCATCCCCCTACGATTTTCACTATTCTTTTCTGCGCCACGGACGGGCGAGTTTTCACTCCGCTTGCCATAAGCAGGAAAAAGAATCTTTGTCTTCTGTTTTTGGTTTTGGCTTCTTTTATCGGGGTTGGCTTTCTAACAAGCGATGGAATATATTCGATTTGTTGCACTGCTTTCGCGGAATTCTTTTTATCAAGGAACAGTTGCATCCTTCATGAAAAGTTTCGAGGCATCGTGATCATCGTAATTTTCTGTACCCATAATACTCGATATTTTATTACTTGAAAAGCGCAAAGTAAAAATGTTGGCGCACGAATGCAGCGGAGAATTACGGTGCAGGGAAAATTCGAAAGTTTCTTTTGATATGTCGGCTGTTCGGCTGGTGCGCAGAGGGTGAAATAAACGAGATGGACGAGGGTTACCGGTGAACCCTTGGTCTCCATTAGCGCGCGACGGTGCACACGTGAATGCGTAATGCTCCCCTACCGTGCCCACTTATTATAATTTGATTAAAACGGCCGCGGGGGCCATCTTGGTGGTACGCGTTTCACGCGACGCGTCCGCCTGGATTTTAATAAGATTTCTCTTTCCTCGTTAATCGGCCGCGATGGCCCGGCGAATGGCCACTAAGTGCATTTTCGGCCCTATCGAAGAGGCTAGCGCACCGTTGCCGTCCTTTTTAAAGGAAACTTCCCTGAAACTTCCTCTTCTTTCGACATTTTACGCGAGTTTAGACATTTTAGTTGTACGGTAAATAATTATTAGACGATCAAATTCATCTCGTTATCGGTTTCAAGCGTTGGCAAATATTATTAACACGTTAGCTGCGTAATTTATGAAAATAAATTGACTATTAATATAAATATAATAAATTAATGAAACGGATCTAACGTCGATTAGGGGAATTGCAGTTGCTACACATGCAAATGTAAATGTAAATGTAAACTACATACACGTTGCTTTTGATACGAACGCAAAGCTGTCTTAGGTAACGCGAAGACTTTTTCTGATGATAGAATATTGCGTTTGAAGGATTGAGAACTCGTAGCTAACCGGTTAATAATTTCAAGCGCTAACCAAATATTCATTAACGAATTTCCCGAAACTAATTCCAAAAGGAAAATATTTAATCAAAAGAATTAATTTGCTTCGCAATTTATACCAAACACCGGATATCAATTATCGATTAATGTACCTGTCTAAAAATATACACTCCACCGGGAGAAAAACCTTTTTTCGCGAACCATTGCCTCGTCCGCGTTACGCGAGGACACGGAACGAAAACGGGGCCAATTTGCAGGCAAATATTTTCAATTTATAACCCACGCGGAGGGATGCGTTGCATCGGCTCGAAAATAAGATCACCGGATGAGAGAAGCGTAGGGTGGTTGAGCAAATAAGCTTCTGAAATTCAGATAGCGGCACACGGGGCGCGATTAAACGCCGTCATAACGCGTGCGTTGCCGGTGTTTCGAAGCGTAACACGCGCGCGCGGCTACGTAACGAGTGTGTTCGCAAAATATTTGGCTATCTACGCGCGAGGCTTGGGACGAAAAAAAAGAAAAAAAAAAGAACCAGCCTCGGTCCTCTCGTTTCCAGTGTAAACGCCGCGGATTCCTCTGCCCTCCCCCTCCCGGCGCCCATCCTCTATTTTCGCCCTCTTTCTCAGCTCCCTTTGACAGCCGAATGCCCGGAAACCACTCCCTGCGCGTGTCCCCTTTCCGTGCATCGAATCGCAAACTTCAAGCTTCGGGAGAAGAGACACACACACGGATCTCACTTGGTTTCTTTAAACCCTTGTCGTACGAATTTCTCGATAACCGCGCGTTGGTAAGTAGAAGCTACCTGTTAAAAACGAAATATGAAAATATTAAATATGGCATTCGTATTCGTTGCGTAGTAATTGTAAAAAATTAGAAAGGAAATTGAAAGGGGTGAGTTGAATTTTTGTTAGAAATATCGACAGTATTTGTCCCGTTTTGTCTCGCGCCGTCATTTTCCCCTTCGATCGCGGCCGCGTTTCAGATATAATCGATAAATTTGTACCCGGCATTAAACTATTATACCTTTTTTTGTCGCTTGCCGTATTAACTACGATCCAATAAACGAGCAAGCTTTAAAACCCTTCTATCTCTCTGACAGAATAATTTCCGTGTTCATTAATTCCCACGCGTCCACCTCTTCATCTCCCCACCCACCGCTGACAAATCGATAATCTATCAATGCTAACGTCACCGTCCCCGCTCCTATTATTTATCCAACACCGAAACACGCGTCGCCGAAAACTTTTCTCCCCCGTTCGTGTGATCGAAAACTTTCAAAAACTGCCCCGACTCGAAAAGCTTCTCCGTGCGCGCGCGCGCGTTTACGCGAAGCTAGCCAAAAGCAAGCTCTGCCTGTCGCTGAAACACGAAGCATCCCTTTCACATCGCGTTGCTCCACCCTGTCGATCTGCATGTCAAACCAAGTACACGGCTCAATAAGAAGAGAGGCGAACGACGAAGTCGCGTTAAAGCCAGAAAGGCCTGGGCGTTTGCTGCTCGACCACTAATGACGCGCCGTGTCCACGTTCGCGTCCTGTTTGCACGGTAAACTCGACCTACGCGACGCGTATCGACGTTCAGGATAGTCCAAAGACGTCCGCAAACTTTTGACAAGGTCCGCCCTTTGCTTCCGCATGCAAATATTCTTCTAAAACGGGGAAAATTCTGCAACGGTTAGAGAGCAGCGTTAACCCCCCTTAAAACCTTCGAATTCTCTTTCCAGGATTTTTTAGGGTTATTTAGAACGGAAAGAACTATTCGTTGGCGATTATGGGACGCGTGGTTAATCTCCATGTTTTATGAACTTTTAGTAGCATAACGGAGTATTATCGATGGAATACAAAAGTACGTAAATAATAGGCGCAAAATTGTTTACTAAAATGTCGTTGCGCGCGTGTTACCTTTGAACGTTTCTTAGATATCTCCAGGAACTTTTTGAACAATCTAGTAAACCTATAGCTTTTATTTTGCATTGTTTGCGTATTGTATATGCTTTGCGCATGTGCATACTTATTACATAAATACGTAAATGTTAAAGAGGTATTCAGTGGAAAGTCTGCGAAAAATGAACAGCTTCAATGAATTTTTTCCATCTATAGCAAAATGTTTACATAATTCTCGTTTCCTACCGTTGCTTAATTAACACTCTCCTAATATTCTCGCGTTGTTACGTTAAACAACGACAGATATTTACCCAACTAAACGTATCGACGTTTCAAATCAACGATTACCTCAAAAAATTCCTCCTTGACAATTAACACCATTATATATTCGTATCAATCGTGTGAAACAAATAAAATCGGGTTTACTTTGATCAGCACATTATCCTCTATCGCCTAAATTAATCCCAAGGATCGCTGTGATTTTCCGTTGGCTAAATAATACTCGAATCGAACAGTAAATCATTTTATCGAAACAATTGCACGCTCGATCTTTGAAAAATAAACGTTTCAATTTTACTTCATCGATAACTCGAACATTTTCGAACAGCAGGGAAAGCAAACGAGGCTTAGAAATTGGAAGGCGTTCGAAATCTAATAGACTCGCGTCGCGGTCAATTTCACCGTAACGAGAACGGGTTAAAGCAAGCCACGCATAGTTGGTAAGATGTTAAGGTTGACAGAGATTGCTCTCGGCCAACGTTGCATCGTCGCTAGCGGAGTTTCTAATACAGGAATCTTCGCGTGGAATTAAATTAGCCCCGAAGAATATGTATCGGTGAACAAGCCCGAAACCACATAGTGAACAGGGAACACGGTAAATCCCCCCTCCTATACACCGCCATGAAACTGATTAACCACGTCAAAGATCTCGCAAACGCCGCGTCGTCGTTCGCTATTCATGCGATCCTATTAACCAACATCGCTGCCGTCCCACCGGAAGATGTAACTAATCTATAACGCGTAATCGATAGCATGATACGCGCCTCTACACAACCCTCTTCCAATACGGACACTCCTCGGCTTCTCAGCTTTCAGCTTTCGCCTCTCATCTTAGCCATTGCAAAAACAACCCTCGCAAATTTCTCCACCAGGATATTTTCCTTTTGTTTTCCTTTCCCTTGCTGAATACCCAAACAACCTAGTACCATCGAATTTTTTCCCTTTCGTCCTTTCTCCGCTGAATACACAAACCTAACCCATACCTAACCCCGTCGAATTTTCTTCTGAGAATATTTATTTTTGGACCTTTCTCTGCTGAATACCCAAACCTAATTCCGTCGAATTTTCTTTTGAGAATATATTTTCTCTTGGTCCTTTTTCTGCTGAAAATATAAACCTAAGGCAAACCTAACTTGAACCCAATTTAAACCTAAGCCAAACCTAACCCCCTCGAATTTTCTTCTGAGAGTATTTTCTTTTGGTCCTTTCTCTGCTGAATACCCAAACCTAATTCCGTCGAATTTTCTTTTGAGAATATATTTTCTCTTGGTCCTTTCTCTGTTGAAAATATAAACCTAACGCAAATCTAATCCAAACCTAACCCCCTAGAATTTTCTTCTGAAAGTATTTACTTTTGGTCCTTTCTCTGCTGAATATCCAAACCTAATCCCCTCGCATTTTCTTCTGAGAATTTCTCTTCCTTTGGTCTTTTCTTTGCTGAAAACCCAAACCTAACCTGAACCCAACTTAAAGATAAGCCAAACCTAACCTCTAGAACTTTCTTCTGAGAATTTTTTCTTTTGGTCCTTTCTCTGCTGAATATCCAAACCTAATCCCCTTGCATTTTCTTCTGAGAATGTCTTTTCCTTTGGTCCTTTCTCTGTTGAAAACCCAAACCTAACATGAACCCAACTTAAACCTAAGCCAAACCTAACTCCCTCGAATTTTATTTAACTTAGTTTAATAGCAACACCAAAGAGAAATATTGGAGGAATATTAATTATGGGGGTAGAAAGATGAATCAGAGACAATTTGGAAAGCTCTTCAACTGTGTGCTTTACATTAAATTCATATTCGTCCGATGTTATCCTATTCTCTAAACAGCGAAACGAATTCTCAGTGTTTCACGATGCCAACGACGTTTTCGATAATAGAAATTAATCTTCGAAAGACACGTGGATAAATACAACATTGAATCCCTTCGCAAATGTGAACGGTTTAAAAAATGGGTATCGAAATCGATAATCCCCAATACTCCACAAAATTTGCCTCAACAAGCACGCGTAAATGTTTCAAGATTCTTATCCTAACATCTCACAGCTATCCGTCCATTCGAAGTCGAGGTTCGCAAAAGAGGAGGGCGGTAAAAGCTTGCAACGATGATCCCACGAGATCCTCAAATGATTCCGGCGGCAAATACGAAGGGAAGTAAGAAAACACATGGAAGCAGCGCGGGTTACAAAAAGGCGGACAGAAATTATCCAAAAAGAGGAGAAGAGAAAGGAGTTGAGAGGGGCGAGGGGAAAGTACAGGGAGAGAGCATTCATGGTAGAATGGGCGAATCTACAGAGCGGTTGGGAAGCTTAAGAAGAAGCGGCGCTCCATAAGACGATCCTGATAGCAGCCACTAAACCTTTTCCCCCTAGCGTTCTCGCGGCAACGCAACAATGGCTCGTATTACTTTCAGAGCCCGGTACTAAAGCATCTTTTCAGCGGCGCCGGTGGGAGGGATTATAACGAACCATTACCCTCGAACACGATCCCGCACAGCAGACGACGACGACGACGACGACGACGACGCAACGATAAACGCTATCTATTATAACCCCCCGAGCACAATTTCCCCGGGCAAACAATGACGGAAATGGACCCAGGCCGCCAGACCGTCGGCGCGCCGCCCTTTGTGCGCGTTCGCGTTTACCAAATTCTTGGGATACCGTGGCGCCTCGTCGATAGAGCGGTTTCTAAAACCCCTCGCGCCGAATCCTCGCGCCGTTTAAACCGGTTAACAAACCGTGCAATCGTTGGCAAATGTCGTCGGTTTACTTGGAAAATACGGCAGAGCTTACGGATCCGTTTCAAAAGAAACGCGATAATCACCGCTGAAACGTTATCTCGCCGCGCGAGTAAGCAACAATGAACCCTTTGAACCGTTTCAATGCTACGGCCAATGTTGAATATACAACGATACTGTACACAGTTCATAAATTAGGGTTACATGAACGGAAGAATTGGTACGAAATTTTTGTCAAATATATAATAGAAACATTGTAATGGTTCATAAATTGGTATTGAATTTTTTGTGCAAAAATAGAGGAAGAAATCGTGGTAAACAATAACAATTATATTAAAGATCAAGTAAGTAACTAATTTTGTTCGAAAGGAACGTTAAATTGAACGAAGAAGAAGCGGAATATTTATTCTTAATCGCTTCGAAAAATGTACATATGTAAGAAGAACACTTTACGAAATCGTGCTTTTGTTATAAACACGTTCCTTTTTTTTAATTAACGAGTGATTACGTGGAACGTTAATATGATATTAATTTCGCGAGCAGCGTGCTTAAAAATCTCGAAAAAATATATTTTCAGAAGCATTGTTAACGTTTTACCGACGTTTTTAAATGTTTCGCCAGCTCTCTGAAGTTTCGGGCCCACCGTTGCGGCGCGGCAAGAAACGGCGAGCAAAGAAAAGGTTATGGCGGAGGCACAGGTGCCTCGGCGCAATTAATTCCGAATGGAAAACTTTATAAACCAATCCCGGCGATATTGCAGGGTGCGGCTAAGCAATTAACTGACGATTGAATCCGCCTAACTACGCTCCCAAGTTCCACCGAAAATCCGAGCATCCGATCTCGCTAAGTTATAACGTTTCTAACCAACTCTCTCTCCTGCGCGCTCGGTTTCTCCTTACTTCACTCTTGTAATTTATTCGGTTACTTATTAACCCTTAAAAGTACGCCAATACTTTGGCTTCTCCTAAATTTCTCGAAGTATAAAACAAGGCAATGTTAAAATATAGGAAACTAAGATAAATGAAAATACAACGTAACGTTAATCCTTGGCACTCGAGAGTTTGTCAAATTGGTTCATCTTATTTATTTTATCATACTCATACTGTGGATGTTTATTCTAAAATATTGTACGAAATTAATGGATACGAACGGTGAAAGTAAAAGGGAATTTACAAGTGGCAATAAACGATGAAATTCTTTTACGATTGATACCTATATAAAATATGGAGACAGAGAACAATTTTGGTAACTTTCGAGTGCAAAGAGTTAAAATAAATATGTTTTGTATTGTATTTATATTGTATGGAATTTACATTGTATTTATAGTGTATTTATGTATGTTTATTATATATATTTCGCGCTGAATTAAATAGTGCAATATAATTCCGTAGAATACTAAAATACCAGAGAATTTAATAATAACAATAATAATATGTTTATTCAATGGTAAAAGAGTTTAAATTAAATATCATTTTACTGAATGTTTAGTGACTCTGCTTCGTAATTTGCGGTGAAAAAAGAGGCTTCGTGATTTAAGGGTTAATTTGACGTGGCTAAAGGTAGAAGCACGCGTTAAAATTGTTCCAAGTGCAGATTTAAGTAAAGAATGTGTCAGAAACGTAAACCGAAGGTCGGTATAATTGTTAAGACCGCGAATGCAGACACGTTTCGCGTATAAACGGCGAGTTCACACGAGCTTCCACTATCCGAGGGAGGATCTTTTAACCGAAACGCGAAAATTATCGAGTCTATTTTCTGAGAAAACGCGGAACCTCTAATTTGCACTCGAATTAAGGATTCTCTTCGAATCAACCGTTTCTCTCTCTCTCTCTCTGCTGTAACTACGCTCAATTCTACACTTTTTAACCACTGTTTTCCCTTTTGGAAACTTCGGTCGACGCGTGCAAAAGTTAACGAAGAAATTTTTCAATGCCTACTATTATACTTGACACGATTTCGAACATCGTTTTTGTTTGGTTGCAGAAAAGTTATCGGAATAATTGGTACAGATTTTGTAATCCAAATTCAAACATTCGTAAGTGAAATTCACCCTTTCGTAAATGAAATTTAGTCTTTCGTA
This sequence comes from Eucera pruinosa, assembly GCA_028830335.1. Classification (NCBI taxonomy): domain Eukaryota; kingdom Metazoa; phylum Arthropoda; class Insecta; order Hymenoptera; family Apidae; genus Eucera; species Eucera pruinosa. Next base: position 13,358,335 of record JAMYCR010000015.1, on the reverse strand, counting down.
AATGAGATTCACTCTGTTGCAAATTACATCGTTGTACTCGAAGCAACCAAGCAAATGCAGCATTTATACTAATTACGAATTTCGTTGCTTTAACAGAGAAACGATGAGAACGAATCTTTCTTCGATTCTAGAATTTTGAACGTAATTTCGATGCTTGTGCAAGTGGTGAGAATTTTGTCGAATTCTTTGACAGCAGATAATAAATGGGTTGCGGATGTTTGTACGAATTCATGCTTCTGTGAGTAAAATTAAAGATATGCAACCTAAATGAAATATTTCGTTGTTTAACAATAAGTATCATTGTTTCTACTGAATTTTGAACACATTAAACGATCTAATATTAAAGAATCTTTATTGCGAATTTGTTGACGGATTTTCACTATAATATTTCTAACATTTTGTACTTTTACTTCATTTCTACTTTTACTTCATTACTTCACTTCTACTTTTACTTCACTTCTATTTCATTCGTACTTTTTATTCATTAACATTCTGTACCTTTCCCTTACTTCGTGTTATTTATTATAGATTTGTCTTCTTTCTCTATACTTTCTATACTTCGATCCTTTGAAATGAAACGAAGTAAATAAAACGTCGCAGTCTAGTAATAAAAGCAGAAACCCCCTTCGATTTTCAATCTCCGCGCGCAACAGAGGTAAAAGCATGGAATTAATTACAGGCAGATCGCGTTATTAAAAGAGTTTCACGGTGCAAATAGGTTGAATTAAAAATATCGAAACGTGGGAACGTTTCAGCGTGGCGTGGAAAGGGTTGGGAAATGGCATTAACAGGATACAGGAGAACAACCGAGGAAAACTGTTCGCCGAATTGATATGAATTCGCGTGTTCGTTGTCAGCGGAACAGCCTCACCCCATTAAGCTTCGAACTGGACCGCGTAAACTATTTACGCTTCGCATAAATTTCGCTCGCACCGAGCCGGAGTGACTACTAGGCTTTCGCTCGAATTTGCTCGGCGGAAAATTCGAAAATTCAACCGAAACCGGTAGATGTTCGGGCATCGTGCCGAAAATTTCGCCCGAACCGCCGCGCTGTCGCAAATCGCTGCTGCTTTTCACGTCAATTCATCCCCGCTACGCAACCCTTTCGATAAAGCCACCGCGAACGATAAATTATTCCACATAAAATACCCCGTAACCGTAACCCCCCCTCCTGTTCGCAGTTGTGTTCCGCAGCCATCCGGTTCGGCGCGAAATTGTTCCACCGAATTGTATCTATTTGGGTGCGATTGCTTTTTTTCCCCCTGTCGTCAGCGAGGCAAGTGTCGCTTGCCGGCTTTCAATTCGACGAAGGGGTGAAAGTTTAAAGAGGTGGAAATTTTGGGAATTAGAGATTTAGAGGGTTGGTTAATTTGAGGGTTTGGATGATTGGTTACTTGGAAATTTGGAAGATTAGGAGTTTAATGGCTTGGAGTTCGAAAGCTTGGAAATTTGAAAAGTTATGAATTTGAAGGCTTGGAAATTTGGGGCTTGATAGAATGATAGCTTAGAAATTTGGAAGATTAGGAGTTTAATGGCTTGGAAGTTTGAAAAGTTATGAATTTGAAGGCTTGGAAATTTGAGGCTTGATAGACTGACAGCTTAGAAATTTGGAAGATTAGGAGTTTAATGGCTTGGAATTCCAAGGCTTGGAAATTTGGGAACGTGGAAATTTCGAAGGTTAGGAATTTAATGGGTTGGAATTCCAAGGCTTGGAAATTTGAAACGTCATGAATTTGAAGGCTTGGAAATATGGGAACTTCGAACTTCGAAAGATTAGGAATTTAATGGCTTGGAATTCCAAGGCTTAGAAATTTGAAAAGTTATGAATTTGAAGGCTTGGAAATTTGGGAACTTGGAACTTCGAAAGATTAGGAATTTAATGGCTTGGAAATTTGAAAAGTTATGAATTTGAAGGCTTGGAAATTTGTGGCTTGATAGACTGATAGCTTAGAAATTTGGAAGATTAGAAATTTAATAGCTTAGACTTCAGAAGATTAGAAATTTAATAGCTTATAATTCAGAAGATTATAAATTTAATAGCTTAGAGTTCAGAAGACTAGAAATTTAATAGCTCAGAATTCAGAAGACTAGAAATTTAATAGCTCAGAATTCAGAAGACTAGAAATTTAATAGCTAAGAATTCAGAAGACTAGAAATTTAATAGCTCAGAATTCAGAAGACTAGAAATTTAATAGCTTAGAATTCAGAAGATTATAAATCTAATAGCTTAGAGTTCAGAAGACTAGAAATTTAATAGCTCAGAGTTCAGAAGACTAGAAATTTAATAGCTCAGAATTCAGAAGACTAGAAATTTAATAGCTCAGAATTCAGAAGACTAGAAATTTAATAGCTCAGAATTCAGAAGATTATAAATTTAATAGCTTAGAATTCAGAAGATTATAAATTTAATAGCTCAGAGTTCAGAAGATCATAAATTGAATAGCTTAAAATTCAGAAGATTATAAATCTAATATCTCAGAATTCAGAAGATTAGAAATTTAATATCTCAGAATTCGGAAGATTAGAAATTCAATAGCTGGGAAATTGTAAGGCTGGAAGTTGAAAGGATCGAACGTGCAACACGGACGAGAAGCATGTTACAGAGGTTAGTTAGAAGGGTGGCAGGCACGCATAGGTAGGGTTAGGTCGCGGTGGTAGTCGGTGTAGCTGGATGTAATGCGATTTGCAAGCGTTATCGCGACCCTAACGCGCGATCCAACCTAACACGGATTTCCATAAACACGCTGACACCGGGTATTGTTTTCACCGCGCGGGACCAGCCCGCGCCCCTTTATTAGCCCCTGCACCTAATTATCTTCCAATGGGAGTCTTGTCCCCACAGGAATTCCCCGATTCAAACCCTCCTATCTCTGCACAGTTGCGTTTCCAATACAAAAAATTCTTCGTACACGTTTACACGACGACGACAACAGACAATAACGACACGTTTACGAACCGCAATTAAAAGCACGTAGATTACGATAATTCTATCCTATGTTCGAAGCTTTCGATCTTTCGAAGATCTTATCGACTTAAAATCGTCGTCGTTTCTATTAACGCGAAACGTATAAGTCGCGCACGATAAAAATGATTTAGAGAATCAAAATATTCACCGAATTAATTGCTGCGCCCAATAAGCATCCATTAATTGATCCGAATTGTGTTAAACTTCTTATAATTGAAGAGACTGTTGGATAAGAAAAGAATAATGTACTTTAAACGTGGTGTATTGAATACAGGCCGTTCCGCGTGGACCGAAGCTACTCGTCTGTTCCAAATCTTTATCGCTCGTTCCCTTCTACTTATTCCCTCTCTTACTCTCTTACATCCTCTAGCACTAATCGCTCATTCGTCATTCCATTCGCTCTCACTATTCGCGCGCAATTGTAAAACCTATAACAAGACTATAAAAGCTTGGCGTTACGCGAATAAAATGTAGAATCTGATTGGAAACACGTTTGCTCGAAAAACAACGCTACGGTTCAGTTCAAACGTATCCGAATACGCGCTAATCTCTGACGAACATAAGACTACTAGTAAGTTAAGCATAATGTATAATTTATACGTATATACGTATGGAAACGGTGCTGATTGTAATGCTCTTCGTAAAGCAATAAACATCCGTCTATAAAATTGTAGGCAAAGGAAGCTGCAATCGCATTATTCTACACTATTGTAATTACTGTGGAAGACAGAATGTCGTGTGAATGTTTGGACCAGAGCGATTGCTGAGCGAACGGTGTTGTATTTGGGTAAGATTGGCTGAGGCGTGAATGAGAAGTGTTTGGGATAGAGCGATTGAGTTGACGCGTGGTCGAAGAGTGCGTGGTCGCGCTAGGCTTCGTGTGAACGTGACTGTTTGGGTTCTACGAATGCCTGAGACGAGTGAGAGAAGCAGAGAGAGATAAGGAGAAAGAATGAATGCGTGCAAGGGTAGAGAATGCGTGGGTGAAGAAGTCGAGAAAAAGAGTCGAGTGCGAGAGGACGTTGCGAGTACAGAGCGAGAGTTTTTTTATATGAGATTGTGCGTTAGTTTTATTATTAATAAACCACCATTACTTATTCTCAAACTGAGTTTTCTTCCCTTCTCGCACCTTTAAACCATCCACGTGGGGTTTACTTTAAAATAATCCCTACACTACTCTACTCCACGCGAAATACGAACGATGCTTCCTTATTTCGCGACCAATTATCCACGAAAATATCAACCCTTCGCCGAACACGCGCATCGATTTAACATCAACACTCCATCCTCTTATTAGGTCCTCTCTCACCCGAACCGTTTCCGTTTCCAAGACACGTTCCAGCTTCTTTCTCGCTGTCCAACAAACGTCCGAACACCTGCTCCGTAAAAGAATGATGGATGATCCCCGACACGGCGAGGATCGTGACCGTTTTCAGTCCCTCGAGCTATCCCCGAACCGTTTTCACCTAACCGAGTACCGAGAGTACACTTTTCTTTCGTCGCGAACGGTTACACGTTTGTTAACGAGGGAAGAGATGGCCAAGGGAACAGGAGGCGACGGAAAGTGGATACGGGGTCAGTTTCGAAAACATCGTTGCGATCGCGAGGAGAAAATTGGAAAGTTACCAAGCGACTATAGACGAGAGATCGCAGAGCATCGAGTTCGCTTCTACGCTCCGCGGAATCGTGTTTTACTTTCGCTCGACGGAGGTAAGCGAGCGCACGTAACGATCATGCGACCGGCTTAAAAGTTCCCCGTAACAAGGGGCGGAGTAGCGAGAGGCGATCGAGCAGGAACGCCCGCAGTATCCTCTTTCCCGTTTCCGCGTACTTCCGATGGACAGAGACGCGCGGCGATGTTTTCCTCTCCTCGTCTCGCTTTTGCCCTGCTTCGATCCGCCGATTGGTCGCAGCCTTAATCGCCGCTGGCTTCCAACTTCGCTAACGACCCACGAATCGTTCGTGACATAAGTTCCACTGTGTCCCCCCCTACTTTACCGTGGCGACTTTGCTTCGTTGCGAATTTTCCAACTAGTTTTCTTCTCCTCGCAACGGCGATTAGTTTCCTTTTTTTTTCCCCCTCTCGGCAGATTTTTATTTCGTAATTGGAAATTCTTTCGAGTCGTTAGTAGACTAATTGCAAGGAGTTCTATGCAGCTATGCGGAAGAGAGAGCAAACGTGTGTAAAATATATGCAAGGCAGAGGAAAGTTATTTTGATCGAGGTACTAAGTCATTCTTTTTTATTCAATTTATGTGGAATAATTTAGTCGGTAACTGGCCGATAGTCCGATGCATAAACCATGTAATATGCAGTAGTTAATGTAATGTAAAGGGTTATCCAAAAGTACCTTTGGGACGTTGAATGAGAATACCTGTGAAACGCCATGTTTGTTAATAAAATAGAGGTGAAGAAAATATTAATTGAAAACGAGAACGAACGAAGATAATAGAAATAAGAAACAGATTAGAAAAGGGTAAAGCAGAAAGGGAAAGGAAAAAACCTGTAGTCTATTTTGGATAACCCTATGCAACTAAACGTTATAAATTCCCTCGTCCTGTTTAAACTTCGTCGTCAAGTTTCATCGCAATTGAATTTTGGATGAACGTTTAATTATTTTCCACAGTTCTGTGCTTCGTCGAGTTACCCGAAATAACGAAACGGAAACGAAATTTCCCATACGTGTTACCAAATTTCGAAGAACTGTCCCAGCTTCGTCGAACAAGCGCGATTTGTTCGTCGATTTTTCGCAGCCACTTCGGGAAACTTCGGCGACGCGGAAGAAGGTCGAAGACCGCTAAGAAGTTCAGCCTGGATTCCCCGGCAATTAATGTGTTCGATCAAAAGGTGAACGCGGAAAGTCAGGCTGGACGGTCGATCGATCAAAAAGTCGACGCGTCTCGCGGACTGGAAAATTTACACTCTTCGCTAGAAGCAAGAGCCAGCAATATTGAAAATAAATATTTGCACGCGCTTATTGCTCGAACCAAAGAATGTAATTATCCCAATTTATTATAATGCATGGTACAGACATGATAAGTATACTGTTGAATTATTACTAATGCTAAGCTAGATAATAGCAATAATGCCCAACGTTCCTTTATTAGATGGACTAAATTTGGCGATAGAAAGATGTGTCTGGTTTTCATTATACGAAGACAAGTGACTTCGTCGCCAGGCAAAGCCATAAACAGTCTCGTCAATAAAAAGCTGACTCTAACCTTTTTTTGGTGTTCGTCCCATTCGTTTTCGAGAAATAGAAACAGTCAGACGTGTTTTTTAAAGCCGTATTAATAAAGTGAGACTAATAGATATAAACTGCTCCATTATTTCATAACCCATTTCCAATATATACGTATATTATTTGCGGTCTTCGTCGATGTCGGATGCACTCTCTATGCTTGAGCGTTTTAACTCCGAGTTAGTTAATAAACACTAAGAAAGCAAACAGTGGTTTTCTGACGAAACAAAGATACGATGACTTGTTAAAAAAAGTGAGTAATAGTAAAAACAAAAGTAGTGGGAAAGAACCGGAAGATTATCAAAGATTAAAAAGATACGACGTAATGAAAGTCGGCAATGTTGAAATACTTATCCTTCCCGTAAGTAAAGACACCTCCAGTGTTAGGTTTTAAATAACGAACAGTAACGTACAGTGCAGAGATGACTTGTTGGCGAGGCAAACCGATTGGCTGTCGCATATTAGCGACACCTTCGGTCACACGTATTATAGTCATTCGCTGAATCGGTCACGACTGCAAGTCTACTGCGTGACAAAGAACGCGAAACAAAATACGTCGAGGTAGAGTGAGATGGGACGACTTGGAACTACAACTGAATCACATTGGTGTAAACCTAATTTTTTTTTCTCGCGAGGATGTGGGGAAATCTTCAAGAAGATACCTGGCAGGATCCGCTCTCGCGAATCCTTAGCGAATATGAAGGACCTACTACTATGCATGTAGCATCCAAGAATTCGGAAGAAAGATTTTCTACTGGCTAATGGACGGAGCGAGCGACTAGCTCCCCTTGCCCCTGTGCCATTCAGCTTGTAGGACGCTCGCCAACAAGTCATCTCTGCACTGTACTTTCGTCACATTCGCCATTACGAGTTGGGAATTGTATAAACTCTAAAATTTGATAAGTATTCAAGAATTCGTCATCACATTTACCAAACTTGGTGGTGATTATAATAAAGTGGTAAAGAAGTAATAAACTAGCAATTATTGCAAAGGCTGAGTTTCTTTTTTCTTTCCCTTCTCGCACCTTACAACAACACACGAGGGATTTACTTTAAAATAATCCCTACAATATAATAACCGGTAATTGTACATAATCACCGGATTAATATCACATTTACCGTAACGTGTACGATAAAATACGTAACGTATAACCGGATCCAACGCGTACGATCATTTATAGCCCTGATCACTTCACGTTCGTTCTCTTTAACTTCTTAGACACTACGCGCCACTATAGTGGCTTTCGCGGATGTCATCTTTCTGTACGACGCACCGCTATAGTTGCTTTCGCGGATGTTGGTCTTTGTGTTGTACCGTGTTTTAAGACGTACCATACTGAATTGCATTATTAATTATTAGAATAAATTGTTAAGAATTTAATCATCAAACACTTCATTCCAATGTACTCGTGTAAAGAACAGCATTATCCGTCACACATTGCAGTATCATTTACACGTGATTCGCGTTGAACTCTGCCGTACAGAGAAACAGCCCCGCGTAAAATTCAGCCGTGCCTAAGAGGTTAAGGCGCGTTAACTATATCGTCCGGTATACTTTTTCCTTTCCATTAGTTCGGGAGCCGGCAAAACGAATCATCCGATTTCTCTTGCCACCGCGATGAAGGGAAGAAGATTTATCGCGGAAGGATATTCACCGGGATCGATACCGGAGATCGTTTCTTCGCCGGTCGAGCGAAACAATCGGATCTTGCGAGAGAAATACCGCGAGAATCGTGCCGGTGTATTGTTTGCGCGCCGCAGAATGGCTGATAAAGCACTGCTTCGGGGAATTCTTCGGAAATATCGCGTTGAATTTTGAAGGATAACTCGAACTATCCCCCGTCGCGATATTTCCAATAGGCATTAATGATTATTGGGGTTATTGGACTTTTCTTATTGGCGGATTTTTACCCGCATTCATATTTTTATTAATTATGTCGTAGAAAAGGGGATCCAAATAGGGTTTAGTAATATTTTGCATACGTGGTGAAGCGACTTATAAAGAAATGTAATGACATGTAAATGTGATGGGATATGAAATGTAATGTGTACAAGTAATGACATTATTGTAAGATTATTTAGTAAATTTCATTTCTTAAGACGATGAAGATTCGTATGAAATCCAAATTGTAAAGTATCTAGGCAAAGTTAACAATTAGGTACGCAATAAACTATACTTCACCTAGGCTAGTAAGAACAGGATAGGATATGTGCAGATAAAGATGTTCCAAGTATAGAAAATTAAATGCTAAGCTTAGGTTTTCGTGTATCATACTTTAGGTTTAAGTTTATAGTTATGTTTAGAAACTGAGGCGGTGGAAGATATTATAGACTACAAATTTAGATTATTCAAGCAATATTATACAGTGAGATTATGTAAGATGTTAAGATAAGGATTCGATGTAACCGGAAGTCTTTCAAAACCGAAAGGTATGAAATAAAGAACTAACTAACTATACTTCACCTCTTCTACTTTGCACTATTCCCTTATTACTGCCTACTATATGCATATCGCTTCAAAAATTTCCCCAAACCGTACAAAGATCCGTTCCGTCGAATAATTAAAGGACGCACGAAACAAAGGTTGCAACAATGGCGCAAGAAGAATCGGAATGGGAAAAAAAAATGCGACAGAGAGAGAGAGAGGGAGAAAAAGAGAGAGGAATTTATTTGTCCGCGGAGGGGAGGAGGTAAAAATTTTTCAATGGCTTTTGAAAATTCGATTAAGGCGGCGAAGCGAAAGGGGAGTACGGACGAAGAAGCAATGGAAACGAACGAGAGCAATTTTCTCGGCCGCGTGCTGCCTCATATTTTCCCCTTTGTGCGCTGCGCGCGCGTGAAACTTGGTGTCGCGTGCGAGCACGCGTCACGGCTCGATGACTTCAATCTATTTTCCACGATAGAATGGAAATAGTCGTGTACGAGAGGGAGAAAGAGAGAAAGAGATAGTGGAGCGGAGTACAGAGAAGAGAAAAGAAGATATCTCTGGCGAGTCTCGTAAAAGACTCTTCTTTACGAGCGCTCTTAAAATAAGGGAGTTCCGTTGCGCGCGAAAAACGGAACACGCTCGAATTAAAAAGGAACTCGCGGGATGTTTCGTGTTCCTTTGTTTTGTTGCCTCTTCCACTTTATTGGCGCGATATTTCGCGTTTCCTTTAGAGCAGAGAACCGGTGGGGAGGGGGAGAAACTTGTGCGTGGACTTAACTTTATTTTCGCTGGGAGTTTAATTTTATTCATCGAGCTATGAAGAGGGTGGGCTTTGGACACGGGGTAAATTAACCCCTTAACTATGCCGCGGTTCTTTTAGGTTACGCGTGCTGCTTCCATTGTTACTCCACTTTTGTTTAGAACAGTTTTGTTATTGGGAGAAAAACGGCGATAATTATAGAAGAGATTTAAATGGGAAAAAGTAAGGGATTTGGATTGGAAATTATTATTATTATTAACGGGCAAATGCCCAATAAGTATAAGAGAAAAATTATATACATTAACGTTGTCACAGACAAAGTCAAATACATAAATAGAACATGTGTACTAAATGGTTTTTATACTTGTCGATCCACCATCAAATTAAATTAAATAATAAAGAAATTATTTTGTTAGCTATGCAGCTATGCACTTATGAAGCTGCCTAGTTATGCAGTTATATAACTATGTAGCTATGTAGTTACGTAATTATGTAGTTATGTAGTAACGTAATTATGTAGTTATGCAGTTATGCAGTCACGCGTTGCATTCGTTGGATTATAAAAATGTGGAAGCTTCTACTTATTTTTCTCTTTTTTCTTTCGACTTATTGTTAGAGATACACTTACTTAGGTATCAATAGATTGCAATTTTCTTATGCATTTATGGGGAAATTTAAATAGGTAACGAAATACAGATAACGTGCACGGTATGGAAATACAGAAATTAGTCCAATTAGAAAAGATGTTTTAATATTTAATACTTAGGGGATGAAACTACCCTCTATTTAACTTTCGCTTCTCTATATTAATTTCTCAGGAAATGAAATTGTAAAAAAGTCCACAGTCTACTTATTGTTGAATAAACAAGTGGAAGAACTTCATGATTTCATTATTAATTCGTCATCTTCTAAGAAGAAGATTCAATCATTTTCTAATAATTAGACCGAGGATATTTATACGTTTATAGGAAATTTCAATCTTGAATAATTTACGTAATATGCAAAAATCTGCAGACACTTTCAACGTACAGTTCAAGTTACAATATACACAAATTTGCACTGAATCTCCAGCTATTTAATTGTATATTACAAGTATATTAATTACCACAAGAATTCGCACTATACGATGTGCAATTGCCACTAAAGAAATAATAGTTAAAAGGTTGAACCTGCTCTTATTTAGTTTCCCCCGTTTCTTCGTCTCCGTTTATAAATAAAGAGACGAGAAGAGGATTTAGATGAAAATTCGCGGTTCATCGATGGAACAATTTCCAGCGGCAGCAGCTCGTTACGTAAACAGGAGGCTAAGGATAGTTGTTGGATAGAATGGAGAATTTCCTGCGGTCATACGAAGGTAAAATTGCCGGAAGATACAGAGAGAAAGAGAGAGAGAGAAAGTTGCGAGTGAAACGCAGTGGAATTCTTCGATAACGAGCACTTGCGCGATGGGACGGGTAATCGGATTTGAAACTGTTACGGACAGTTCCTAAGAAAACAATGATCCCATGGCCGGGGGAACTCGATCTCCCCCAACGATATCTACTCCTGCTTGGACAACCGGAGTCGAAGCTTATTGCGGGGAAAAAGGGAGAAGTTTCAGCTCGAAGAGTTGTTAGCTGCAAAGCTTCTTACAGCGGAACAGCACTAATTGACCGAGAACCTTTCAAGAACACTCGCTTCTAATTGGCAAAGGAACACACACACACCACGAGATCCGAGATTTTGTTGGCCAATTTTTGGTCCCCGGGATCATCCTATAATTGATCGCCCCGGAAGCTTTGGATTTAGATTAGCTTCGGTTCGGGTTTCCCTCTGATTCATGGGAGGAGAGTTTTAAGAGAATTTTGCGGCGAGGTTCGGTTAGATTTGGGATGGATTTACGGGGAAATTTTTGGGGGTATTTTGGCTTAGCTTGCGGGTTACGTTTGGGATAGACACACGCGAAGACTTTGAGGGGAATTTTGGCTTAGCTTTGGATTAAATTCACCGGAAGATTTTCTAAAGAAAACGTCACGCGTTGCAGATAAAGGCATAGATTTAGATTGGGATTAATTAAGCTCGGATCAGATTTACACCAAAATTTCTAAGGTAATTTTGGTTAGGTTCAGCTAAACTTTGGATCAGATCTACGGAAAGATTTACCTCTTACAAAAGTTCAATTTCCCGTCAACCTATCCACTCTACATCTCTCTGTACATCCCTGCGAGGAGTAATCCTCAATTTGCACTCTTTACATTTCTCCAATTCCGTAAATCCGTACCTCGCGGACGAAACAAATGCCCATTGGTATAAAATGGTATAACGCGAATCCGCGCCGCGTAAATTAAAATCGACAGTTCGATGCAACGCACGCGTGGAGAAAAAACAACACCGAACAAGACACACACAATCACAAAAAAGAAAGGAAGAAGCTAGGAAAGACACACGCGCAAACATCCGCATATCTACGTGTACACATTCGAATCCAACATGCATACGAATGAGCGAAACAACAAGTAGTAGTAGTAGAAGAAGATAGAAACGGTGCGGAGCCGGGAACCGAGATACCAAACGACTAATTAATTCCCGGGCGAACAATTCCGCTTCGAAGCGACAGAATTAATCTGTGCGGCCGGTTCCGCGCGGAAAGTCGCAGCTGCGCCGGCGATTTCATTTCTAAAACGCGGCTAGTAGCGACAGTGCTCGCAAAAAGAGAGAGGGAGATAGTGAAATGCGATTGGAAAGCACAGAACGGAACACAGAAGCCTTCGACGCTGTTTTTAATTAGCAATTAGCAATCTAACACATTAATTTCCAGCTCGTCTGTTGCGGCGTTACCAACCGAGGGCCTGCGTTCAATGCAAATAGCTATGCGCGTTGCTGCACACGGGTCAATTGATTGAATTGACTCCGGGTTCGCTCGCAGGGATCCGTCGCTTTGCTCTGTTCCAAACGCCAACATCTGCGGCCGATGTTCACTGTGCGACTCGCGACGATTTTACCTTGCCTTTCTCTCTGTGTGTGTGCGCGCGTGTGTGTGCGGGAATGCGGTTCGCGGCGGTGGCCGGTAGCGAATTTCGCGTTCGAGACGCGGCGAACGCAAAGCCATCGCGCGCGGTGTTCGCCGATCGAAAACGAACGCGTGAAGGGTTTTCGGCGAAGTACAAACGACGCGATAAGCACAGGCTGCAAACAGGTGGAAAGAATAAAGGGATGAACATGAGAGTGACGGTTTGTCGTGGCTGTTTTTAACGTTAAAACTACCGGCAACTAAAGTATAGTACTACCGGCAATTAAAGTATAGTACTACCGGCAATTAAAGTATAGTTTTATAGGCCCCTTTCGCTATAAATCTTCTTTGCCCTTTTCGAAATAAAATGATGAGACTTAGTTGCATTTTCTGACCATGTGCACGCTTATTCTACTCGTTGCCTTCTTCCAAATAAAATAGTAAGACTTATTTGCGTTGTCTGATCGAATACACGCTTATTCTACTTGTTCTCCTTTCCAAATCAAATAGTAAGTGATACTAAATAATAAGACTCATTTGCGTTGGCTGACTAAATACACGCCTGTTCTACTAGCACCTTTCTCTAAAGAATTTCTTTGCCTTTTTCGATATAAACTAATGAGTCTTACTTGCGTTGCCTGACCAAATACGCACCTATTCTACTAGCTCCCTTCTGTATAAATTTTCTTTATCCTTTTCCATATGAAACAATGAACCAAACTAAATAATAAGACATAGTTGCATTGCCTGACAAAACATGCACCTATTCTACTAGCTCCCTTCTCTATACATTTTCTTTGTCCCTTTCCAATTGTAATAATAATTCAAAGTAAATAATAAGTCTTCCTTTGCTTTGTATCATAAATTACACGTCTATTCTGCTAGCTTCCGTCTGTATAAATTTTTGTCCCCCTTTTCAAATAAAATAATAAGACTTACTAGCGTTGTCTGACCAAATACGCACCTAATTTAGTAGCTCCCTTCTCTATAAATTTTCTTTCTCCTTTTCCATATGAAATAATAAACCAAACTAAATGATAAGACTTAGTTGCATTGCCTGACAAAACATGCACCTCTTCTACTAACTTCCTTCTCTATAAATTTTCTTTGTCCTTTTCCATGTGAAATAATAAACCAAACTAAATGATAATACTTAGTTGCATTGCCTGACAAGCTCCCTTCTCTATAAATTTTCTTTGTCCCTTTTCAACTGAAGTAATAAGCCAAACTAAATAATAAGTCTTCCTTGCTTTGTATAATAAATTACACGTCTATTCTGCTAGCTGCCTTCTTTATAAATTTTTGTGCCCCTTTTCAAATAAAATAATAAGACTTACTAGCGTTGTCTGACCAAATACGCACCTATTCTACTAGCTCCCTTCTGTATAAATTCTCTTTATCCTTTTCCATGTGAAATAATAAACCAAACTAAATGAGAAGTATTAGTTGCATTGCTTGACAAAAGACGCACCTATTCTACTAGGTTACTACTATACTACTATACTCTACTACTTTTCAACTGAAATAATAAGCCAAACTAAATAATAAGTCTTCCTTGCTTTGTATCATAAATTACACGTCTATTCTGCTAGCTTCCTTCTGTATAAATTTTTGTCCCCCTTTTCAAATAAAATAATAAGACTTACTAGCGTTGTCTGACCAAATACGCACCTAATTTAGTAGCTCCCTTCTCTATAAATTTTCTTTCTCCTCTTCCATATGAAATAATAAGCCAAACTAAATAATAAGTCTTCCTTGCTTTGTATCATAAGTTACACGTCTATTCTGCTAGCTTCCTTCTGTATAAATTTTTGTTCCTTTTTCAAGTCAAATAACAAGTCAAAGTAAATAATAACATTTACTAGCACTGTCTGACCAAATACACGTCTATTCTACTAGCACCTCTCTCCACAAATTTTCTTCGTCCTTCTCTAAATAAAATAATGAGACTTTAGATTGGTTGCGTTGTCTGACCAAATACGCGCCTATTCCACTAGCCACTTCTCCGCAAACCTCCCATCTTCGAATATCAATCATCGCCTTGCGCCGTAAAACTTTACGCCCGCTTCCAAATAACATCGGATTCGAACAGCTCTCCCTTCGTGTTCCCGTTTAGAATCGATCGCGGCGGCATTGTGCGCGCCGTTAATTCGTCTCGTTCGCTAGCGACGATTATTCCCTACTTCGCGGATCGATACTTCGGCTAGCAGTTTCTCTTTCACCGCTACGCGAGTCGAAAGAATCGATCGCGAACCCTCGATTCGACCCTAGCGAACGCGCGCACAGAGAGAAATTCGGACTAGCAGACTTCTAATAAATGCTAGGCCATTCGAATCGCGCCACAAAGTGCGCCGCAAACGGGAAGCTGCCAGCGACACGATCGTTGCACGCTTCGATGGCCACCATATCCCCTACTCCAACCCCTCTTTTGTCTTTATCATGCCGCTTAGCCTTTATTCCACCACCGGTTTTCACCTATGTTTCTCTTCCGCCCACCGAATTCCGCGTTACACGTGTTAACCCCGTGTCTCGATCAGTTTTCTGCTGTTGCGCGCGTTGCAGTTGGCTATTTGTTCCACTGACGTTAAATCAGACGCGCGGCAAGCTAAATAGGAGAGAGAAATGACGAGCGACGGGATAAATTACGCGAAAGAACGTCGAGTTTAGTGGTCAACTACCACGCGTTGCTTTCACGGTGAAATGATGCGATTTAATGTTTAGGGGAATACATATGGAGACCAGGAGTTAGTAGAATGAGTTCGTACGTTGTCAGGCAAACAAGATTATCTCTATTAGGCACTTCAACGCGGTAAAATAGAAACTTGGATCATTATACTATGTTCTGGAATTGGGATGTGAAATATTTACATAAATGTATAGAGATATCGAGTTAGTCGAATAGGATCTTATATAGTCAGACACCGAAAATAATCGCCATTAGGTATTCCAACATAATGCAATTGAAATTTGGATCATTACATTATGCTCCAGAATACTACTCCACTTAAAGAAGGTACGATTTAATATTTAGAAGAATGTATAGACTAGCAGTCAGTAGAATAAGGTCCTATATATTCAGACAATTAAAATAATCACCATTAAGCATTCCAACGTAATAAAACAGAAGCTAGGATTACTATACCATGCTTAAGAATGTTATTACATTTAAAAAGGTTGCTACATGATATTTGGAAGACTATAAAGATCAGAAGTCAGTAGAATGAGATGCTACATAGTCAATCACCTAAAATAATCACCATTAAGCATTCAAACATAATAAAACAGAAGCTAGGATTACTATACCATGCTTAAGAATATTATTACATTTCAAAAGGTTGCTACATGATATTTGGAAGACTATAAAGATCAGAAGTCAGTAGAATGAGATGCTACATAGTCAATCACCTAAAATAATCACCATTAAGCATTCCAACATAATAAAACAGAAGCTAGGATTACTATACCATGCTTAAGAATGTTATTACATTTAAAAAGGTTGCTACATGATATTTGGAAGACTATAAAGATCAGAAGTCAGTAGAATGAGATGCTACATAGTCAATCACCTAAAATAATCACCATTAAGCATTCAAACATAATAAAACAGAAGCTAGGATTACTATACCATGCTTAAGAATGTTATTACATTTAAAAAGGTTGCTACATGATATTTGGAAGACTATAAAGATCAGAAGTCAGTAGAATGAGATGCTACATAGTCAATCACCTAAAATAATCACCATTAAGCATTCAAACATAATAAAACAGAAGCTAGGATTACTATACCATGCTTAAGAATGTTATTACATTTAAAAAGGTTGCTACATGATATTTGGAAGACTATAAAGATCAGAAGTCAGTAGAATGAGATGCTACATAGTCAATCACCTAAAATAATCACCATTAAGCATTCAAACATAATAAAACAGAAGCTAGGATTACTATACCATGCTTAAGAATGTTATTACATTTAAAAAGGTTGCTACATGATATTTGGAAGACTATAAAGATCAGAAGTCAGTAGAATGAGATGCTACATAGTCAATCACCTAAAATAATCACCATTAAGCATTCAAACATAATAAAACAGAAGCTAGGATTACTATACCATGCTTAAGAATGTTATTACATTTAAAAAGGTTGCTACATGATATTTGGAAGACTATAAAGATCAGAAGTCAGTAGAATGAGATGCTACATAGTCAATCACCTAAAATAATCACCATTAAGCATTCAAACATAATAAAACAGAAGCTAGGATTACTATACCATGCTTAAGAATGTTATTACATTTAAAAAGGTTGCTACATGATATTTGGAAGACTATAAAGATCAGAAGTCAGTAGAATGAGATGCTACATAGTCAATCACCTAAAATAATCACCATTAAGCATTCAAACATAATAAAACAGAAGCTAGGATTACTATACCATGCTTAAGAATGTTATTACATTTAAAAAGGTTGCTACATGATATTTGGAAGACTATAAAGATCAGAAGTCAGTAGAATGAGATGCTACATAGTCAATCACCTAAAATAATCACCATTAAGCATTCAAACATAATAAAACAGAAGCTAGGATTACTATACCATGCTTAAGAATGTTATTACATTTAAAAAGGTTGCTACATGATATTTGGAAGACTATAAAGATCAGAAGTCAGTAGAATGAGATGCTACATAGTCAATCACCTAAAATAATCACCATTAAGCATTCAAACATAATAAAACAGAAGCTAGGATTACTATACCATGCTTAAGAATGTTATTACATTTAAAAAGGTTGCTACATGATATTTGGAAGACTATAAAGATCAGAAGTCAGTAGAATGAGATGCTACATAGTCAATCACCTAAAATAATCACCATTAAGCATTCAAACATAATAAAACAGAAGCTAGGATTACTATACCATGCTTAAGAATGTTATTACATTTAAAAAGGTTGCTACATGATATTTGGAAGACTATAAAGATCAGAAGTCAGTAGAATGAGATGCTACATAGTCAATCACCTAAAATAATCACCATTAAGCATTCAAACATAATAAAACAGAAGCTAGGATTACTATACCATGCTTAAGAATGTTATTACATTTAAAAAGGTTGCTACATGATATTTGGAAGACTATAAAGATCAGAAGTCAGTAGAATGAGATGCTACATAGTCAATCACCTAAAATAATCACCATTAAGCATTCAAACATAATAAAACAGAAGCTAGGATTACTATACCATGCTTAAGAATGTTATTACATTTAAAAAGGTTGCTACATGATATTTGGAAGACTATAAAGATCAGAAGTCAGTAGAATGAGATGCTACATAGTCAATCACCTAAAATAATCACCATTAAGCATTCAAACATAATAAAACAGAAGCTAGGATTACTATACCATGCTTAAGAATGTTATTACATTTAAAAAGGTTGCTACATGATATTTGGAAGACTATAAAGATCAGAAGTCAGTAGAATGAGATGCTACATAGTCAATCACCTAAAATAATCACCATTAAGCATTCAAACATAATAAAACAGAAGCTAGGATTACTATACCATGCTTAAGAATGTTATTACATTTAAAAAGGTTGCTACATGATATTTGGAAGACTATAAAGATCAGAAGTCAGTAGAATGAGATGCTACATAGTCAATCACCTAAAATAATCACCATTAAGCATTCAAACATAATAAAACAGAAGCTAGGATTACTATACCATGCTTAAGAATGTTATTACATTTAAAAAGGTTGCTACATGATATTTGGAAGACTATAAAGATCAGAAGTCAGTAGAATGAGATGCTACATAGTCAATCACCTAAAATAATCACCATTAAGCATTCAAACATAATAAAACAGAAGCTAGGATTACTATACCATGCTTAAGAATATTATTACATTTCAAAAGGTTGCTACATGATATTCAGAAGACTATAAATATCAGAAGTCAGTAGACTAATAGATCCTATATAGTTAGAAACCTAGAATAATCTCCATTAAGCATTCCTACCGAATGAAACAGAAACTTGGATCACTATACAATCAACAAGAATATTATTACAACTAAAAAGACTGCTATTAGATAGCTAGAAGATTGAATAAAGACCAAAATTCAGTAGAACAAGATGCTACATAGTCAGAGGCCTAAAACAACTGCTCTTAGTTAATCCTACCGAATAAAATAGAAACTGGGATCACTATACCATCAACAAGAATATTATTACAATTAAGAAGGTTGCTATTAGATAGCTAGAAGATTGTATAAAGACCAGAAGTCTGTAGAACAAGATGCTACATAGTCAGACACCTAAAATAATCGCTCTTAGTTATTTCTACCGAATAAAATAGAAACTAGGATCACTATACAATCAACAAGAATATTATTACAACTAAAAAGACTGCTATTAGATAGCTAGAAGATTGAATAAAGACCAAAATTCAGTAGAACAAGATGCTACATAGTCAGAGGCCTAAAACAACTGCTCTTAGTTAATCCTACCGAATAAAATAGAAACTGGGATTACTATACCATCAACAAGAATATTATTACAATTAAGAAGGTTGTTATTAGATAGCTAGAAGATTGTATAAAGACCAGAAGTCAGTAGAACAAGATGCTACATAGTTAGACACCAAAAATAATCGCTTTTAGTTATTTCTACCGAATAAAATAGAAACTAGGATTACTATACTATCAACAAGAATATTATTACAACTAAAAAGACTGCTATTAGATAGCTAGAAGATTGTATAAAGACCAGAAGTCAGTAGAGTAAGATGCTACATAGTCAGACACCTAAAATAATCGCTCTTAGTTATTTCTACCGAATAAAATAGAAACTAGGATTACTATACCATCAACAAGAATATTATTACAATTAAGAAGGTTGCTATTAGATAGCTAGAAGATTGTATAAAGATCAGAAGTCAGTAGAACAAGATGCTACATAGTCAGAGGCCTAAAATAATCGCTCTTAGTTACTTCTACCGAATAAAATAGAAACTTCGATCACTATACCATCAACAAGAATATTATTACAACTAAAAAGACTGCTATTAGATAACTAGAAGATTGAATTAAGACCAGAAGTCAGTAGAACAAGATGCTACATAGTCAGACACCTAAAATAATCGCTCTTAGTTATTTCTACCGAATAAAATAGAAACTAGGATTACTATACCATCAAAAAGAATATTGTTACAACTAAAAAGACTGCTATTAGATAGCTAGAAGATTGTATAAAGACCAAAAGTCAGTAGAACAAGATGCTACATAGTGAGACGTTTAAAATAATCGCTGTGGCTTACTTTAACACAGCAGAACGGAAGTTAGAATTCCTACGCCACGTTCCAAAGTACCATATCGATTCAACCACTTGGCTGTAGGAACCGAATTTACTATCCGAAGCGAAGAGTACCGAAAATTACCGTCACAAACACCCTTTACGCGAACCGACGGCGGCGCGCCCTTGTCGAGCTCATTAGCGTGCGCCGCTTGCTCGTCGCGCGCGCCGCGAAACGTTTCCGCGTCGCAAACAAAAAGCGGCAATAAAAAAAAAAGCAGCAGGCGAAGTAAATGGAAAAACGAGGAAAAATCGTCGTCGATGGCGGGGAAAAAGTGACGCGTTTAATTGCATCCGCGCAACACGAGCGCAGTTCTCTTTCTCTCTCTCTCTCTCTCTTCGAGTTCTCGTTTTGTTTACACCGGTTATTGCGCCCACGGGCGAACGCACATCTTCTCTCTCTCTCTCTCTCATACACACGCACGTGGCGCCGCTCGTAAGCCCGAGATTTATGCGCCGGAATTATAAATTATTTCTTGTCCGACGAGATTACCGGCTGAACGCGAGCCGAGATTACGTACGAAGAGGGTTTAAGCGACGCGCCGAGAAACGCGTCGAGCTAAGGGTCAATCGAGGCACGAACATTTAGGCAAGCTTTTGGAAAATTTGGAAATTTAACGCTTCGAAAGGTTCCAGCGTTTACAATTCGAATTCGTCGAGATAATGTAATTAAAGTTAAATACGATATTAATAACAAATATTAAAAGTGTAGTATCATAAAAATCATAGTCATCCAAAGTGAAAGTGACCTGCAGGTAAAAAGGGATGGAGAAAACAAATGGGCCAGCGGGCCCAGCAACGCTCTCGAGGTTCTATTGGAAAAGGGGGTGCGAAAGCGCATATGACCATATTTGGGCATAGACGCGCCCGAAGAAAGATTGCGTGGTGGGGAAATAGAAACTCATAAAAAGGGACGTTTTTAGCCGAAAAAAGAGAGAAGTTTACAAGACGTGGTAGTGAGAAATTGTTTTAAGTTGTTTTAAGTTAAGTTGTATAGCCATATCTAGCGTTAAGAGACAATTCATCGAATAGTGTAGCTTAATTAGTTCCTAGCCACTGTAGTAGTAATAAACTTTAAATAGTCTATAATAATCCTATAAAAGTAGGAAACTCGTTATGATGTTTAGAACAATTACGAGATTAACGTCCGTTTTATATTCCATTCTTTCAACTACTACAATGATTTGAATACGCGTAATGTTGAACAATCGAATGCCCTACAATAATCCTATATATTAATATAAACACTGTACACTATCGCGACCTGTGCATAATTTATATTCAATCTCATTTAATTATTTCATTGACAAACGATATCTCTACAAGTGTAACATTCACGTCTCAGCACATACAGATTTCCAGTCAAGTAATTACCATTTATGCGTGCGAAATTCTCTTGCTACGAGAAGATTCGAAGCTTTTGAAACTTCCTCCCTGTGAACGGAGAGGAAAGGGTTGGATATAATCCCGGTGGATAGCGGCGTCGTATTTTGCAAAAGCGTTGGAGTATTCGGTAACTGCCGGAGGGCGGAAAATAGCGAGTATCTGTTTCGGCGATCGTTTCCGAGTGATTGGAACGATAATTTCTCGGCCGAAAGGCTCGTAGCAATTTTACGGGGGAAATTTCACGACGCGGTCGATACAGTTTTTCGCGGCTGCTGCGGTGCCGCGATTATTAAAGCTGCAACCAATCATTCCGCCCGATAATTATCCCGACGATTATTGTTCGCTGCACAGAGACGACAATAACCGGGGCGAATAATCGCGAAACGAAGGGGAGGTGGGCCATAATTAATTCGTCTAAGCATCGTCCAGACACGCGGATTCTTTCGTTTTCTTCTTTTTTTCTCTCCATTCCGTTGCAAAATGGAGGCGGAAATATTACAGCGCGGGTAGATTTGATGAAAATGAAACGAGACACGAAAATACGTCTTCGTACTTTTCAATTCGCGTCTCTCTTCGCACTATGTTACAATTTGTTTAATTGCACGTTTATATTAACGCGAACACGTGTAAAAGTGTAACAGAAATCGCGAAACGTCGATAGTAAGTTGTTCGTAGCTTCCTAATTAATTTCACCGTGGCTAAAAATGTTAAAGCGGCTGCCGCGCGCAATTCGATTGTTAAGTATAAGAAAAGAATTCGCTCGCGTTTCTCGCATTACAAAACTTCCGCCTACCGATACAAATATATATATATATATATATTTCGCCCCATAATTAATACGAGCAACGTTTCATCGTGTCGCGGTAATTGAAAAGTGACGGCGGGCAAACGTACAAATAATGAAAAAGAAAGAAATGAAAATATGATCGATGGAAAGAGGAACGCGAAACGGGGAGGAGAGGGGAAATTCGTCATTTGCAACGCGCGGCAAATGATTCGGCGCGACGAATTCGTTACAGCTCCTTCTTGCCCGGCCCGGCCATTGTTCGCGATATTCCAATAAAAAGTTAATCAAACCCCCGGATTTCCCGGCGTCGCGTTACAATGGCGGCTTGCATCAATACGGTATCACCACTTTCGAAGCGTTTCCAATGAACTTCCATCGGACAATAAAGCCTGTGCACCAATTAACGCGACGCGCGCGCGCGAGGCGAATAAGCGAAAAGGCTACGAAAATGGAAGAAACGGAGGGACGAATTTCATCTTTCGCCCCATCTACTTTTCTCCGCGTTTCGCTACTTTTCACTAAAAATATTATTTCGCCGAGGAAAGGTTGAGATTTAATATTAAAGGAATAGACGAAGACTTGGGGCCAGTAGTATGAGATCGTGCGTGGTCAGACCAACGCAAATAAGAGCCATTGTGTAATTCAACCGCAGTTGAATAGAAATGTGGATGATTACACTTTGCGTTCCAGAATATTGTTTCGTCTAGAAAGGCTGAGATTTAATACTTGGAGGAATATACGAAGACTTGGCGTCAGTAGAATAGGATAGTATATGGTCAAACTAACCCAAAACAGTGGCCTTTAGATATTTCAAGCTCGGTTAAATAGTAACTTGGGCGATTATATCGCGTTCCAGAATATTACTTTATTTCGAAAGGCTGAGATTTAATACTTGGAGAAATACGAAGACTTGGCGTCAGTGGAATAGGATAGTATATGGTCAGGCAACCAAAATAGTGGCCTTTAGATATTTCAAGCTTGGTTAAATCGTAACTTGAATGATTATATAGCGTTCCAGAATATTATTTTACTTCGAAAGGCTGAGATTTGATACTTGGAGAAATATACGAAGACTTCACGTCAGTAGAATAGGATAGTATATAGTCAGGCAACCAAAATAGTGGCCTTTAGATATTTCAAACTTGGTTAAATAGTAACTTGGACGATTATATCGCGTTCCAGAATATTATTTTACTTCGAAAGGCTGAGATTTAATACTTGGAGAAATACGAAGACTTCGCGTCAGTGGAATAGGATAGTATATGGTGAGGCAACCAAAATAGTGGCCTTTAGATATTTGAAGCTTGGTTAAATAGTAACTTAGGTGATTATATCGCGTTCCAGAATATTATTTTACTTCGAAAGGCTGAGATTTAATACTTGGAGAAATACGAAGACTTGGCGTCAGTGGAATAGGATAGTATATGGTCAAACTAACCCAAAACAGTGGCCTTTAGATATTTCAAGCTTGGTTAAATAGTAACTTAGGTGATTATATCGCGTTCCAGAATATTATTTTACTTCGAAAGGCTGAGATTTAATACTTGGAGAAATACGAAGACTTGGCGTCAGTGGAATAGGATAGTATATGGTCAAACTAACCCAAAACAGTGGCCTTTAGATATTTGAAGCTTGGTTAAATAGTAACTTAGGTGATTATATCGCGTTCCAGAATATTATTTTACTTCGAAAGGCTGAGATTTAATACTTGGAGAAATACGAAGACTTGGCGTCAGTGGAATAGGATAGTATATGGTGAGGCAACCAAAATAGTGGCCTTTAGATATTTGAAGCTTGGTTAAATAGTAACTTAGGTGATTATATCGCGTTCCAGAATATTATTTTACTTCGAAAGGCTGAGATTTGATACTTGGAGAAATATACGAAGACTTCACGTCAGTAGAATAGGATAGTATATAGTCAGGCAACCAAAATAGTGGCCTTTAGATATTTCAAACTTGGTTAAATAGTAACTTGGACGATTATATCGCGTTCCAGAATATTATTTTACTTCGAAAGGCTGAGATTTAATACTTGGAGAAGTATACGAAGACCTGGGATCAGTAGAATAGGTTCGTATGCGGTCAAACAACCTAAATAAGAGCCATTAGCTATTTCAAGCATAGTTAAACAGAAATTTGGGCGATTATATTACGTTCTAGAATATCATTCATCTATAAAGCCTGCGATGTAATATTCAGAAAACTCTAAAGACCATAAATCAATAAAAGAAGATCCTATATAGTTAGATAAGTGAAATAATCGCTGCTACTTATTGCAACGCAGCTATATAAATTTTGTTAACACTATACCATGTTCAGGAATATAAACACTGACATTTAATACTTATAATACGATAATATAATAATTTGGGTACCCATGTTACACTCGTTGAAGTATAGTTGATCCCGTACCTCGTCCGCGTCGATGTATTTGTTTATAACAAATGAACTACAACGGGTAGTTGCAAAATACCATAGGACATTATACTAGAGACTTTCCCCTTCAATTCGAGCCAAGGTGCATCGAAATCGGCCCACTGAAGGCCACGAAATTTTATTGTTACGTTATTAGATAGTCGTATCGAAGTAGGGGAAAGCTTACTTTGCAAAGAAACCTTCAAAGGATACGATGATAGTATTTTTCCCTACCGAATGCCTGTTCGCTTGTAAGTAATTTCGTTTGCTGTTCTTAAGCCGAGGTATTATTAAGGTCTTATTGCGGAAGAATCGATAGCGCGGCATTTGCCGCGGCCGATCGCGGTTAATTTTCATTGACGTCACCGGAAACCGGGGCCATTAGTCGAGCCTCGTGATTCACGCAGCACGCGAGCTGCGTGAGAATAATGAAGACGTTGCTCGTTACGATTTCGCCTGCCACTCGTTATTACCCTTGACGTCCCTTCGAGAATCGTTACAGCCGTGTAACCAATCGTTGCCGAACAATTTTCCCTACACGAGAATCGATTACTGCGATTGTGAAGCGCGGATATTTTTTTCGGTGCGTGCAAAAGTTTCCATGTTTCCATAATTTCATCTAAAATAGTTAAACAAAGTTACCGCGACAAGCTTAAAGTGGCAGTACGCGGTACTACGCGTCTGCTACCGTAAAGCTTGGAGAGAATTCAAGGACGAGAGAGAATCGACAGCTGTAATTTTCCGCTTAACCTGCGTCCACCGCCAAAGTTTTCTTGCCAACGAACTAATCATCGCCCATCCCCCGTAGCTCGTTAGGAGTCTTTTCAAGCAGCTGGCAAAGCCAGCAGGAAGTGCCTTCTGTTTTCCGCGTGGCCAACAGAGACCTCTCTCTTTCTCTCTTTCTCTCTTTCGATTGTCTTGCTCTTCTTCTTCTTCAAGCTGGAAGAAAAATACGAAGATGCAAGCCGAGCGGAGAATGGTTAGGTGTTCTCCTCCGCGAGTCTCTGATGTCGTATTTTGTCAACATCACCGTGTCCTTAGGCGCCGCCTGAGCGCCTAACCGGAAGAACGGGCGAACCGGAAGCGAGGCTAATAGAATGAGAAAGGCGTCGCCGTTCGCCGTAGACTTCGCGTCTCGTTAAAATTTTGTTGCCGCGCGTAAACTTTTCCTCCTTCTCTCTTCCATTCCACCCTCCTCTCTTCTTGTACAGTTTCCTTAATGATAATGGAGGATAAGCTGCTGACGAATGAAGCAACCCATAAAAGATTCCCCCTTCTTCTTTCTCTACGCGCTGTTTCATCTCTCTCTCTCTTTTTGCCGTGTTTACGAGAACGCTCGTTTTTTACGCGAATTTTTGTATCACGGGTGTGTCGAACTTTGAAACAGTTAGCTAATGTTGCATTTGTCGTCCTTTTCTTTCCGCGTTGTTGCGATTGGCTAAGAAATATTTATTATATTAGCTTGCAAGGTATCCTCATACTTGACGCCAATTATTATCACGGTGATCGTTATTATTATTGGTTACTTGTTTACTCGTGTGATACCCTTTGGTGTACGTAAATATACGCATGTATTAGGTTGTAACATGTGAAACGTTCGATTCTGGTTTATCAGTGTTTCAAATTCTGTTCCGACAAAAGGTACTGAAATTTTTAGGCATGTTTTATACATCTACCTTCAAAATGGAATTAAAAAAGTAGAAACTTGTTGGAGAAAATGTGTTGAATTCCAATGGTTGTTATTTCGATTAAAGATATTTATTAGTAATGAAAAAGTTGTGTTCATTTAAAGTTAACCCTTTGCACTCGGTTGACGCTTTTACGGCGACACACGTCAATTTTTTTCGCAATTCAAGATTCAACGTTTCTATTTATTTCTACCAATTCGTTTTCTATTTATTCCGAAGCGAAGCAAATTAAAGACCATCCTTGCTATTTCCGAAGTACAGGATAACACTTCGATTTCTCACAAGCGCCGAAAGATAGTATTCAAATTACCGGTAGATCATATTATTAAAATTGTTTTACAGTGCAAAGGGTTAATATTAAAAATCGGACATTTCGTATGTTACAATCTAATAGTATTAATGTTGTGGCGGCTCTCCTGCACCCACCACTAGAGGGACATACGAAATAGGCTTTCTCGAAAGTACTCGCTCCAACTACCTCGTCCATATATATACCGCCTTTAACCTTCCTTCCAATATCCCAACGTCTAAGGCAGGGCCTGCTAGGTAGCATTACCGATGAGTCCACTCTAGTAGGCCCAGGATGAAACGCAACACCCTTCCTTTTTCCCATTCTATCCCCCCTCCACAGCTCCACATATCGTTGGCAATTTTTACTTAACCTTCTTTCCAATATCCTAACGTCTAAGACAGGGCCTGCTAGGTAGCCTTACTGATGAGTCCACTAGCAGACAGGCTCAGGATGAAAAGCAACACCCTTCCTTTTTCCCATTCTATCCCCCCTCCACAGCTCCACATATCTTTGGCAATTTTTACTTAACCTTTCTTCCAATATCCTAACGTCTAAGACAGGGCCTGCTAGGTAGCCTTACTCATGAGTCCACTAGCAGACAGGCTCAGGACGAAACGCAACACCCTTCCTTTTCCTATCCTATCCCCCCTCCACAGCTCCACATATCTTTGGCAATTTTTACTTAACCTTTCTTCCAATATCCTAACGTCTAAGACAGGGCCTGCTAGGTAGCCTTACTGATGAGTCCACTAGCAGACAGGCTCAGGACGAAACGCAACACCCTTCCTTTTCCTATCCTATCCCCCCTCCACAGCTCCACATATCTTTGGCAATTTTTACTTAACCTTCCTTCCAATATCCCAACGTCTAAGACAGGGCCTGCTATGTAGCATTACCGATGAGTCCACTAGCAGGCCCAGGACGAAACGCAACACCCTTCCTTTTCCTATCCTATCCCCCCTCCACAGCTCCACATATCTTTGGCAATTTTTACTTAACCTTCCTTCCAATATCCCAACGTCTAAGACAGGGCCTGCTATGTAGCATTACCGATGAGTCCACTAGCAGGCCCAGGACGAAACGCAACACCCTTCCTTTTCCTATCCTATCCCCCCTCCACAGCTCCACATATCTTTGGCAATTTTTACTTAACCTTCCTTCCAATATCCCAACGTCTAAGACAGGGCCTGCTATGTAGCATTACCGATGAGTCCACTCTAGTAGGCCCAGGATGAAACGCAACACCTTTCCTTTCTTCCATTCTACCCCCTCCACAGCTCCACATATCGTTGGCAATTTTTACTTAACCTTCTTTCCAATATCCCAACGTCTAAGGCAGGGCCTGCTATGTAGCATTACCGATGAGTCCACTCTAGTAGGCCCAGGATGAAACGCAACACCCTTCCTTTTTCCCATTCTATCCCCCCTCCACAGCTCCACATATCTTTGGCAATTTTTACTTAACCTTCTTTGCAATATCCTAACGTCTAAGACAGGGCCTGCTAGGTAGCCTTACTCAAGAGTCCACTAGCAGGCCCAGGACGAAACGCAACACCCTTCCTTTTCCTATCCTATCCCCCCTCCACAGCTCCACATATCTTTGGCAATTTTTACTTAACCTTCCTTCCAATATCCTAACGTCTAAGACAGGGCCTGCTAGGTAGCCTTACTAATGAGTCCACTAGCAGACAGGCTCAGGATGAAACGCAACACCCTTCCTTTTTCCCATTCTATCCCCCCTCCACAGCTCCACATATCTTTGGCAATTTTTACTTAACCTTCTTTCCAATATCCTAACGTCTAAGACAGGGCCTGCTAGGTAGCCTTACTCATGAGTCCACTAGCAGACAGGCTCAGGACGAAACGCAACACCCTTCCTTTTTCCTATTCTATCCCCCCTCCACACCTCCACAATGTGATGACTTCTTCGCTCTATCTTCCACTGTCTTTTTCTTAATTTCTCTTTTCTTGACGAGTAATAAACAGTCACAGTTCCTTTTCTATTATTATCCTCTAATATTCCAATGTATATATAAAGGATTCCTTATCTCGTTTAGCCAACAAAGAAACAGCATAAAATCTCCTACTGTCTTTTTTCTTAACGAGTAAACAAACACAATTTCTTTTGCATTGCTGTCCTATAATATTCCGATATATATAAAGGATTCTGTATCTCATTTAGTCAACAAACAAACAGCATAAAATCTTCTACTGCTTTTTTTCTTAACGAGTAATAAACAATTACAGTTTTTTTTCTATTATTATCCTATAATATTCCAATATATATATATAAAGGATTCTGTATCTCGTTTAATCAACGACAAGCATAAAATCTGCTGCTGTCTTTATCTTAACCCTTTGCGGACGATTGTCTGCAAATAATCGCCACTTTCCTGGTTTTTGTGCACGCAAGTTTACCGTTAAAGCAGAAAGTTTAAGTTAACATCGTTGATTAAACGCTTCAAAGTTTTGGGAATTTGTTGACTTGAAATTCGTAAGCTTAGAAATTCGTAAGGCTTGGAATTGAAAGTCAAAATACTCTTTTTAAGTTTTATTATTCGTCGTCCGCAAAGGGTTAATTTCTTTTTTCTTAACTAGCGAACAACCACGGTGCCTCTTCTATTCTTATCCTGTTATTAGCGCGAGTATCCTAACACGTATAATATTTTAATATTCCACAATATATATATAAAGGTTTCTTTATCCACTTTAGCCAGCAAACAAAAGCCATAAAATGTAAATCGACACCATCCTTTCCATCGTTCCCTCGATCAATTGCGACCAGATATTAAGCCTCGTATAAATATTTAAACGCCACTGTATATGCAATATGGCGGCTCATTAGATCGTGCCGGAAGAACGATTACTCGTCTAGCTTCTAGAATAAAGTCCACAACGTAGAGAAGGGAGACCAGGTTTCTTCGAGGTTTCGTTATCAGAGCTCCACGATATAGACTCTCTCTCTCTCTCTCTGTGTGTGTCGTCGCGGCCAAGAAATTAATTTGTTATTCAAATATCGTTTCTTGTTGAAACACGTTCGCCTATCGAAGACGTCGACTACGTTACGCGGAGGAGAGGAGGGGAGGAAAGTAAAGTAAGAAGAGGGGTTTCTCGATTAGGTTAATGGGCCGAGATGCGAACCATCCATTTCTATGTTAATCCAGGCTCTATCTGTATCGATCGGGAATCCACAAAATGCAACGAATGGCCGCCGGTTAAGTAATGGGGGCCCATCTTAAGCGGCGAAGAAGAATCGAAGAAGAAGGTAACGGTTGTCCTTGTTTCACTGCCACGGCGGGGTGGTGAAATTCCGTTGGCTAGCGTTAGACGATAAAGTTCTCTGTCAGCTGTTGGCTAAAACGAATGGAACCGAGAGGCGTGCTCCGGTGGGGTTGGAGAAGGTGTTAGGGAAAAGTAAATGCGACCGTTTGCGAGGATGAATGATGGGAGTAATCCGGATGGCCGGCTCAGAGCGGTGATTTATGCGTGTACGTCGGTGCGCGACGCGTTCCTACGCCATTCGTTTTAGTCTGTTTCTCAAACTCACGCGTAAACCTTCCGTGTATTTTTTTTTTTTTATTTATCGGCGCTGGCTAATAAAAGTACAGTACGCGGAAATAATTAGAACGATCATTGTGGTAATCGGTGGGTTACGATACCTAAAGTGGGACGCGGTTTTTAGTTTTTATACAGCTCAAGGTACACTGTGTGATACAGTATATACAGTTTAAAACAGTATACGCAAATTAATACAGTGTATACAGTTTATAACTGTATATATAGTTTCATACAATGTACATCGTTTAATACAGTATATACAGTTTAATACAGTATATGCAATTTAATACAGTGTATACAGTTTAATGCAGCATATGCAGTTTAATACGGCATATATAGTTTAATACAGTATAACTAGTTCAATAGAATATACATCGTTTAATACAGTATATACAGTTTAAAACAATGTATACAGTTTAGAAGAGTATATACACTTTAAAACAATATATACAGTTTAATACAGTATAACTAGTTCAATACAATATACATCGTTTAATACAGTATATACAGTTTAAAACAATGTATACAGTTTAGAAGAGTATATACACTTTAAAACAATATATACAGTTTAATACAGTATAACTAGTTCAATACAATATACATCGTTTAATACAGTATATACAGTTTAAAACAATGTATACAGTTTAGAAGAGTATATACACTTTAAAACAATATATACAGTTTAATACAGTATATGCAGATTAATACAGTATATACAGTTTAATACAGTATATGCAATTTAATACAGTGTACACAGTTTAATGCAGCATATGCAGTTTAATACGGCATATATAGTTTAACACAGTATAACTAGTTCAATACAATATACATTGTTTCATACAGTATATACAGTTTAAAACAATGTATACAGTTTAAAACAGTATATACAGTTTAAAACAATATATACAGTTTGATATAGTATATGCAGTTTAATACAGTATATACAGTTTAAAACTGTATATGCAGTTTAAAACAATATACATCGTTTAATACAGTATATACAGTTTAATACAGTATATGCAATTTAATATAGTGTATACAGTTTAATGCAGCATATGCAGTTTAATACGGCATATATAGTTTAATACAGTATATCCAGTTTAATACAATATACATCGTTTAATACAGTATATACAGTTTAAAACAATGTATACAGTTTAAAACAGTATATACTCTTTAAAACAGTATACACAGTTTAAAACAGTGTATACAGTTTAAAACAATATATACAATTTAATGCAGTATATACAGTTTAATACAGTATATACACTTTAAAACAATATATACAGTTTAAAGCAGTATACACAGTTTAAAACAGTGTACACAGTTTAAAACAGTATACACAGTTTAAGATAGTATATACAGTTTAAAACAATATATACAGTTTGATATGGTATATGCAGTTTAATACAGTATATACAGTTTAAAACTGTATATGCAGTTTAAAACAATATACATCGTTTAATACAGTATATACAGTTTAAAACAATGTATACAGTTTAGAAGAGTATGTACCCCTTAAAACAATATATACAGTTTAAAACAGTATATACACTTTAAAACAGTATACACAGTTTAAAACAGTGTATACAGTTTAAAACAATATATACAATTTAATGCAGTATATACAGTTTAATACAGTATATACACTTTAAAACAATATATACAGTTTAAAGCAGTATACACAGTTTAAAACAGTGTACACAGTTTAAAACAATATACACAATTTAATACAGTATATACAGTTTAAAACAATATATACAGTTCGATACAGTAAATACAGTTTAAATAATACATTTAAACTTCTCGTAACATCCACGCGAATAGTATTAAACGTTCCAAATGTACAACTCGTCAAATCGTACAGCGAAAATGATGCAAGTAATTTGCAAAATCCGAAGCCTTTCTCGTGCATCTCAACGATTCGTTATGGATGATACAAAAAAAAAGAGAGAGTGAGAAAGAAAGAGTTACATCGATAAAACGAGGATGAAGAGCAACGAGACACGGAGCACAAGCGAATTGGCAAACGGGGGAGAAAACACAGCGAAACACGCGTATACAGAAAGGGGGAAAGAATGAAGGTGAACCCTGAGGGGTTGAGAGAAAAGCAACGTGGAAGCCTCTGCGTCCCGGTCGTTTTGTTATTCGCCGTGACGCCCCGAAACACCTTTCATTCCAGTGGCACACGTCGCGGCGCCAAATGGAAGAACAACGATTGATAAGTGGGGGGCTGAATCGCGGCGACATTTGATGCACACGTCACAAGCCGGAGGGAAGATCGAATTCAACGCCGGCGCGGCGCATTCGGTATTCATGGGAAACATTTCAAGTGCGAGGCCGTGTTGCAAACCATTGACGTACCGTACGCGCCGCGTATCAACGCGTGTAACTCGCGCCGGCGTATGCGATCGAGCTACCCTTCGCTATCGCCCGTAACTTTCGCCATGCGTTGGAAACACGCTTCTTAGGCGATTCCTAGGAGGCTACGAAACGAGGGAGTTTTGGAGAACGAGTCGATTGGAAAGTGGTACTTTTATTTATATATATTGTATGGAATTTTTGTTCGAAATAAAAATGGAAAGCAGGTAGAGAAGGTGAAAGTAAAAGTTGGAAATTTACAAAGCACTGCTGATTATTATTATTATGCTGTGTATTAAAAGTTGATGGACACTTCCCAGTAATGGTAAAGCTTTAGTTAGAAGTTAGAAACGCTTGAGAATCTAAAAGTTTGGAAATTAAAATTAGTAGAAATACAGAAGCTTGGTAATTCAAACGCTTGAGAATCTAAAAGTTTGGAAATTAAAATTAGTAGAAATAGAGAAGCTTGTTAATTCAAAAGCTTGGAAATGCAACAGCTTGGAAATTCAAATGATTAGAAATAGAGAAGCTTGGTAATTCAAAAGCTTGGAAATCCAAGAGCTTGGAAATTCAAATGATTAGAAATAGAGAAGCTTGGTAATTCAAAAGCTTGGAAATGCAACAGCTTGGATATTCAAAGGATTAGAAATAGAGAAACTTGGGAATTCAAAAGCTTGGAAAATCAAATGATTAGAAATATTGAAGCTTGGAAATCCAGGAGCTTGAAAATTCAGTAGCTTGGAAATCCAACAGCTTGGAAATCCAGGAGCTTGAAAATTCAGTAGCTTGGAAATTCAAATGATTAGAAATAGAGAAGCTTCGGAATTCGAAAGCTTGGAAATGCAACAGCTTGGAAATTCAAATGATTAGAAATAGAGATGCTTGGAAATTCAAATGATTAGAAATAGAGAAACTTGGGAATTCAAAAGCTTGGAAATTCAAATGATTAGAAATACAGAAGCTTGGTAATTGAAAAGCTTGGAAATGCAACAGCTTGGAAATTCAAATGATTAGAAATAGAGAAGCTTGGGAATTCAAAAGCTTGGAAAATCAAATGATTAGAAATACTGAAGCTTGGGAATTCAAAAGCTTGGAAATCCAGGAGCTTGCAAATTCAGTAGCTCGCAAATCCAACAGCTTGGAAATTCAAATGATTAGAAATACAGAAGCTTAGGAATTCAACAGCATGAAAATACAACAGCTTGGAAATTCAAATGATTAGAAATAGAGAAGCTTGGTAATTCAAATGATTAGAAATAGAGAAGCTTGGGAATTAAAAATCTTGGAAATCTAACAGCTTGGAAATTCAAATGATTAGAAATAGAGAAGCTTGGGAATTCAAAAGCTTGGAAAATCAAATGATTAGAAATACTGAAGCTTGGGAATTCAAAAGCTTGGAAATCCAGGAGCTTGCAAATTCAGTAGCTCGCAAATCCAACAGCTTGGAAATTCAAATGATTAGAAATACAGAAGCTTAGGAATTCAACAGCATGGAAATACAACAGCTTGGAAATTCAAATGATTAGAAATAGAGAAGCTTGGAAATTCAAATGATTAAAAATAGAGAAACTTGGGAATTCAAAAGCTTGGAAATTCAAATGATTAGAAATACAGAAGCTTGGTAATTCAAAAGCTTTGAAAACCAACAGCTTGGAAATTCAAATGATTAGAAATAGAGAAGCTTGGAAATTCAAATGATTAAAAATAGAGAAACTTGGAAATTCAAAAGCTTGGAAATTCAAATGATTAGAAATACAGAAGCTTGGTAATTCAAAAGCTTTGAAAACCAACAGCTTGGAAATTCAAATGATTAGAAATAGAGAAGCTTGGAAATTCAAATGATTAAAAATAGAGAAACTTGGAAATTCAAAAGCTTGGAAATTCAAATGATTAGAAATACAGAAGCTTGGTAATTCAAAAGCTTTGAAAACCAACAGCTTGGAAATTCAAATGATTAGAAATAGAGAAGCTTGGTAATTCAAATGATTAGAAATAGAGAAGCTTGGAAATCAAAAATCTTGGAAATCCAACAGCTTGGAAATTCAAATGATTAAAAATACAGAAGCTTGGTAATCCAACAGCTTGGAAATTCAAATGATTAGAAATAGAGAAGCTTGGAAATTCAATAGTTTGGAAATAAAACAGCTTGGAAATTCGAACGCTTATCAAACGCTTCTTGAAACATAAAACTACAAGTATCCAATATTAACTTTGAGCCACTGTTATATAAACATTTACTACTTTACCTTCGAAAACCGAGTAACGCGAAAAGTTTCTTAATAGTAACAAATCTTCCAAATTCTAAACTTCGCAAACCGTTTAGGATTCCATGAAATTCCCCCTAATTTCTAATAATTAATTCCCATAATATTTGAATATCGCCGTTGAAATGAATTGAACTTAATAAAATGCTCGCATTTGGGAATATAACTGGAGGAAAAACAATTTCATCGGATAGATTCTCTGCTAATGGAAGGATACTTTTCCAACGGCACCGATTTCTCTCTCTAATTGCCGCGACTTGATTTCCGCCGATGAAATTGCTCTTCCCAGGTGCGTTCACCTGGTCCCCAGCGTTTGTCTTCGACGGATAAAATCGTCGTGGGAGCATTTTAAAGGCGAGCCTTGAAGAAGACACCGGAAAATTACGGTACGAACGATATCGTCACTCTGGACTAGGAACCGATACTTTTCCAACGTTCTCTCTTCGCGGAGCAACCGCTGAATCTCGGTAAATGAAATCGCGTTGTATTTTTCCCTGCAAACGGGAAATAAGGGGAACGGGATAGTTGAAAAGCGGGGGGAGAATACGATTGGCAATTGTTGGAAGAAAAGAAAAGGGAATCGTTCCTTCGATGCGGCTAGGCTTCGGGTCATCGGGAATCGATAC
The DNA here is from genome assembly GCA_028830335.1 of Eucera pruinosa. Lineage (NCBI taxonomy): Eukaryota > Metazoa > Arthropoda > Insecta > Hymenoptera > Apidae > Eucera > Eucera pruinosa. The sequence continues at coordinate 13,323,228 of JAMYCR010000015.1, read as the reverse complement.
GAGAAACGTGACGAGGCACGCGGCGCGTCCAAGATCGCGAAACTATTTAATCGAGGCTTGCAACAACAGCTCGGCCAATTAATATTTATTATCCGACTACGATTCGTGCATTTGTGGGAAATTGAAACGCGCCAATGATTCGATATAATAATACAGTTCGGGGATGAAAATAATAATCTTTGTTCAACTTTCGGATACTTAAATTCGTTCTTGAAAATATAAATTTGCGTTAGGATGACGAAATGCGGGCGATGAAGAGTAAAATTTTCAATTGGCAACACGGCAAAAGAAGCTTTAGCCACATTCACATCCAGGAAAAACCTCGTGCACCGTTAACGCAGCAACAACACGTGTAGAGATGTCCATTGTACCTCTCAACAAAGAGAACTAAGTGACTCGCGTAGCTTTATAGTGTTGCATTCCTAATTGACTGTTTGTTGAGAAATCTTACACTAGGCATCTTGGAATCAAATCTTATTCTAAACTCGTTGCGAAACCTCGACGCTGTACTATTTCTGATAATAATAATGCTCGTCAAAAATGAGTCGCTGTTCCTTTTAAAGGTTCGCTTTGAAGATGGTGGGGATAAGGAGAATGAATGGTAAGAATTCTAGGACTAAGCGTCAGGCGTGATTCAGGGATAATGAGTAACGGATTCAAGGGTCGGATGCGTAATCGTGCGCACAGAGGACGAGACAGAGAATTTGGAGACAACTTATCTAACTAGACGTGGTAAATAAAATTGCTTACTATTGTAGGGATTATTTTAAAGTAAACCCCACGTGGATGGCTTAAAGGTGCGAGAAGGGAAGAAAACTCAGTTTGCGAATAAGTAATGGTGGTTTATTAATAATAAAACTAACGCACAATCTCACAGAAAAAAACTCTCGCTCTGCACTCGCAACGTCCTCTCGCACTCGACTCTTTTTCTCGACTTCTTCACCCACGCATTCTCTACTCTTGCACGCATTCATTCTTTCTCCTTATCTCTCTCTCTGCTTCTCTCACTCGTCTCAGACATTCGTAGAACCCAAACAGTCACGTTCACACGAAGCCTAGCGCGACCACGCACTCTTCGACCACGCGTCAACTCAATCGCTCTATCCCAAACACTTCTCATTCACGCCTCAGCCAATCTTACCCAAATACAACACCGTTCGCTCAGCAATCGCTCTGGTCCAAACATTCACACGACATTCTGTCTTCCACACTATCTAAGATCGATATCCAACAATAGCAAAAACCAGAAGTCTCGCATCGTCTCTTCCAATTCCCAATAAACATCTCTGCGCTCGAGTCTCGATTCTCTTTCCCTCTCTTTGAAGCGTCATGAAAAGTCTAATGGAAAACGTGGAGGCGCGATTGGTGGCAAGTCTAGCAAAATTGCCGAGCCCCTCTAACCATTGTCCCGACGAGTCTCCGGGACTTGGCTGCTGCCGCGCGGAAATTCTCGCGAACAGCTGAACGTGAATCTGCCCCGTGGCACAGAGAGCAACGTTGGTGTTTGCCGGTAATAAGGACGAGGTTGCTTCGAACCTAACCCAGGGGTGGCTTCGAATGGGCCATTTACCGGCGCGTCCTCGAAACGAAGAAAGGAGGGACGGGTTACAACGGCGGAAAAGGGGAGCTTAAAGACCCGCTCCAATCGACAGCTTTTACACGGCGAACGCGAATGGGAAAAGGCTGCTACGCGAGTCGCCCCTCGGTAATTGTGTTTTCTACCCTACAAACACACGCACACACAACGGAGGACTTCGCATACAGCCTCCTTTCTTCTTCGCTACAGGCTTCTTCATCAGCTGCGGGCTTTTCTTCGCTCGCGAATTTCGTTGGAAACGAAGCTAGCATAATTCTGGAGAATTTCAAGTTAACGAATTGGTACGAGTTAGACGGGCGATAGAACGCGGCAGAGAATGATACGGAAATAGTCGATCGATAGGAAGCTGCAAAAGTAAGAAATGCGCGATCGTATAAGTTAATTTTGTTTTGTTAGATCGCGTAACGCGCTGCCTTGCATCCGACATCAATTTATCGACTATCATCCGGCGTTGTTACGTAAAAAGCCAAGTAGAAATTTGTTACTCTCGATTCTTCGTACATTCGTTCGCTGTTAAATAAACGAACGGAAGTAACTACTATTCTTCCACGGGAAAAAAGGCACAGCGTGTTTACATTCCCACTCTCGCTGCAGTCCGTTGATTCGCCTGCGAACACAGGCAGTGATCGCTATTGGTTGAAGACGCTGTACGAATGTAAACACGCCGTGTCTTCTTTCCGCGGACGAATAGTAGTACTATATGGACACTGACGTCGGGGACATCCACGCTATCGAAACATCCGGGGAAAAAAAAGAAAAACACTGCAATTTAATCAGCGAGAGCAACTTAACGGCGTGGAGGCTGAATAAGAGAAAGAATCGAGTACACGGACGAGACACGATCTCGCGCAATTTTACCGGCACGTCGAAGGAAATGCTCGATTCTTTCAGGGCAGGATTTTACGAGGGATTCTTCCGGGCAGACGTAATCCCGCCGTCTGCCGAAATAGCAACAGAGGGATCCCTCGTTTCGGCATATTATTCCGAACAGGGTGAGCGCGTGCACCGCCGGCCGGCTGAAACAATAACGGCTTCGACCGCTCTTAAAACACGCGGCCAGCCAACTGAGAACTATCATCGAAAACCGAGGGGGCTAGAATTCTGCTGGATCTTTCGTTACCGCCGGCTAACTTCGACAAGCCGCGATTCGAGCGCCGAGGATTCGAGTTTCGAAAGGGGCGAGGCAGCAATTTAGGGGTGCGATTTCTCGAGCTCAGGTCGAAGGGAGATTCGAGGATATTTTTGGGAGGGTGAGCAGTGAAAACGTTTTATCGGACGAGCAATCGACGGAACACAGGGTGATTCGGTTATTCCCTTGCGTTTTCGATGACCATTATTAGTGGACTGTCGGCTGGCTTTTATTCAAATTTGTACCCTTGCAAGGGGAATTAAATACACTTCTACATACTCTAATACCGACACTATTAATCGTATTCGTACACTGGCAGAAAAGACAATGTTAGAACTAGATTTTTGTACCGGATCCGTCGATTCTTTTCTTAAAAATTTATCCAAGTGTGGCGGCTCTCCTGCACCCACCACTAGAGGGACATACGAAATAGGCTTTCTCGAAAGTACTCGCTCCAACTACCTCGTCCATATATATACCGCCTTTAACCTTCCTTCCAATATCCCAACGTTTAAGGCAGGACCTGCTAGGTAGCATTACCGATGAGTCCACACTAGTAGGTCCAGGATGAAACGCAACACCCTTCCTTTTTCCCATTCTATCCCCCCTCCACAGTTTCACATATCTTTGGCAATTTTTACTTAACCTTTCTTCCAATATCCTAACGTCTAAGACAGGACCTGCTAGGTAGCATTACCGATGAGTCCACACTAGTAGGTCCAGGATGAAACGCAACACCCTTCCTTTTTCCCATTCTATCCCCCCTCCACAGCTCCACATATCTTTGGCAATTTTTACTTAACCTTTCTTCCAATATCCCAACGTCTAAGGCAGGGCCTGCTAGGTAGCCTTACTGATGAGTCCACTAGCAGGCCCAGGACGAAACGCAACACCCTTCCTTTTTCCTATCCTATCCCCTCTCTACAGCTCCACACAAGTATGTTTAATTTACTGTAATACTGCGCGATACATTGTTGTAGCATTTGCTACTTGTTCTTAATTAACATGTGAAGCCATGCATACGTATCGTCTTCCGTTTAGAACTTATATACTTAAGAATTGTACACTAATCGGTTAATCCCGTAAATTTATTAATAAATAAATAAATAAATGAGTTTAGGTTAGTTTTATTAGTAGACGGATTAAAACCCTTTGGTACGCGAAAATACGCGAGTGAAAGATGGATAGAAACTCGTCTCGTGGTTTAAATGTTAGGATAGATTATCCATTCTTGTGTGAAATCATCACCCGTTTACTAAAATAAAACTACGGCGTTTTTCAAACGATATTAATCAGTAATTAATTGTTCCCGATAATAGCTAGATTTATACTAACGCGTATAGAAGTATATCTTTGTGTGTATCGTTTAATCTTCTACAACTCGAATTTCATTTACCTTTTACGATGCGAGAGAACGTATAATTATATTCGATACACGGATAGAGGGTTAACTTTCGCAACTTCGATGGTCGGATTGAATATAATTCTTAAACCAACCATTTTAAATCACAAGGGACGATTTTTACTCACGTCGAATTTCATTTTGAAATTTATCATGTTTCCTGTACTTAGTCAATGGTTACAATGTACTCTTTAGCTTGATATTTTGCGTATCTTTTAACGTCACGTGCGGGATGCATTCTTTTGCAGATTTAAATGTTCCCTAGCTGCATAAAAATTCGTAGATAGCTCTAAACTTTATCCAAACCTTGTATTCCAATTCGTTAATACTTATCCCGTACAAAATCGCGAGAACCTCTTTTGCATTCGCCCGATAAAACAGGCGTCGACTAGAAGAACTCCGTAGCTCGTCGTTTCGATCGACGTAAGTTCGCCTAGGAAGAGAAAAATTGGAAGGGAAATTTCTAAAGACGCAACAAAAAGTTCGCGGGGGAAAATAGTTCCAAGCACTCGTTTCCGCATGCGGGCGATTTTTAAACGAGAAGAACTTTACCCTCGGCTGTATAAAAGTTCGCAAACGGGATCCGCGGATCTCGAAACTGAAACGCAGGTCTTCGTTAATTGTGACTCGATGGATTTCGAGGGTAAGCAAGTTTGCGTTGGCCGGTAAAAGTTGGCGCGCAATTGAGAGAAATATCCGGGGGATGGGGAGGGACTGTGCTTTATTTTTCCATATTTAATAACCACTTTGGCGGGACAATTCGCGTTGGAAATATCCTCGACACAAAGGACGCAAACATTGGCGAGACTCGGCGGGGAAGTCGTCCAAAGTAGTTCTGCATTCAAAGCGGAAAGTGAAATCGGCGCTAGCTCTGCTTGCTTAATAAGCGAACTTCGTTTCGCCCTGTTGGAATATTTCCCCTGGCCGAGTTTTTAAAATCCTTAAAAGGATATTCCGGCCTTCATGCAAATGCGCGCAGACGAGCCGAAGAAAGGGAAGGAATTCGCGAAATAACGAAGACTCGAGAGACTACCGTGACTCGAAACAATCGTCCACGCGAATAGATTCGCCTTGATAAGAACCAAAGGAAAACATTCATTTTCGTGGTTTAAACGTTGCTTCGCTCGGGAATTTCGATTAATTAATAGACCGCGGATTTCTATGCAAATTCGTTATTGGGAAATTTCGATAATGTGGATTTTCGCGTATCGGGAAATTTGAATGCTGCGAATTTTAATGCCACTTCAATACTTTAACGAAGGCGTTACGTTTCGCATGTATTCAATCACGCGCTGTTGTGTACTCTTTTTTATCCGATACCAAAGATCTTACGTCCGTTAATAAAGCATCGTCGTTATTATTGTTTCGATTGATCGCAAGTTCGACGGTGGTTCGTAAAGAAGACAAAACGAACGGCGTTTATTCGCTATAACAGGAAGTTCGTGGAAACGGTTTGGCTGAGAGACGAACGAAAGAATCGCCGAGTGCTTTCGCAGAGCAAACGGGAGGGAGGGAGAGGGGAGGGGGAAAAAAGTAAAGCAAACGTGAAACAGATGAATCCAGGCGCGCCGGCAGGGTCGACGAATTGTGAATTGGAATTGCAAACCGGATGATTTCAGTTTGCTCAAAAATCATATCGTATAAAACTGGCGAAGAAAAAGAGAAGTCGAACGAATTCCCACTCACGAAGTCAGCCCAAACTATTGCCGACTATTCTCGTCCGTCGCGTTTCGTTCGGTTCGTTACGAGGGGAATAAGATCAGCGTCGTTCAATCGTGCTACGATAATACTAATGCCAGAGTTCACTCGAGAACTTGAGGCTTTTGCCGTGTTTTACATAAAAGCCGAACTGATTAATCCTTTTACTGTTGAATCCATACGTGGTGCGTACTAACGATAAAGAAAATAAAAAGTGTCCAAGTGTAAAAGTGTCCAACTGTAAAAGTGTGTCCAAGTGTCTAAAAAATAATAGTTTCCTAAGTCGTACACGGTTCGCGTAAATTCGATCGTCTCCGGTTCATAAAAACAATTCGCACGCTTGTTAATTAAAAGAAGAAACCCGGAAGCGGAGACGAGAGAAACGTGTTGAGCGGCTAATGAAAGAAGTGGAAAAATCGCGTGGGAAATAAAAGCGAAGAGGTCGCAGAGTAATCCGAGGCGTACAAGTGGAAACGCTTCGATTGCGGCGCGCGGCGACAAAGTTGGTGCGAATTCGAGGGTCCCTTGTACCGCGTGGAAAAGTTCGAACGGCCCTAACACGCGCGACGAATCGTAGAAACCGGAGGACAAGAATGGGGGGGGAAATGGAGACAGGGGAAACCGCAAAAACTTCGCACTCGGGGCAATTTCGGTCCGCGCCATTCCACTATTCACCCAAACAGCCTACACTTTTCTACTGCTTTGAATCTACGATGGTATCGCAACAACCATGCATTATGCTTCTATGGGGGCGATCGTGGGACTAGCAGTCGATACAAACCGACAATTAACCCTTTGGCTTAGAACAACCAGTTACACTCGTGGTTTAGCCTGTAGACTAATTACGATAAAAATGTTTACTTCGATTCGTACGATTGCAAGATTGAGGATTTCCAAGTACGAATTACGTATAATGTTTCAGTGTTTTGCATTTTGCATATTGTTATAGTAAGAAGTAGTCAACGTTTCAGCGATTAATCTTTGAAAAGTTTGTAAAGCAACGAGTTGACACTAGAATTTATAGAAAGATTGCGAGATTGAGGATTTCCAAGTACGAATTATGTATAATGATTCAGTGTTTCGTATTTTACGTATTGTTATAGTAAGAAGTAGTCAACGTTTCAGCGAATAATCTTTGAAAAGTTCGTAAAGCAACGTGTTAACACTAGAATTTATAGAAAGTAGTCGAAAGGACTTGGCTGCAATTTCTCATAAAAGTGAATAAAAATCATAAATCTACATCGATGCATTTTTGCAGGTTTACCGTAATTTTATAGAAAGGTTCAATAAAGGTTTCTTTGCATTGTGAATCGTTTGAAGGATCCATTGCTTCGTTTTTTTTTAGTATAAATTAATACACGCCATAACTTTTCATAGTTCTAGCGTTAACAAATAGTCTGTAATTAATTGTCCGAGTAGGAACTTTTTCTTCACCGATATATATCTAAAAATAACAAATATATTTAATTAGCAACTGGTGACGTAGCTAATAATTATTGTAAATGCTTACACTCTTTTCCTTACTCGCCAAATTTATTACTTCCCTACTTACCACATTTCAATTGCATTTACAATTGCCCTCGGAATATCGAACATTTCTCTCGTTTCTATTCCTGTCATTCCATCGAAAGTTACGTCAATTGGATATTAAAAAATTGCTCGCCACTCGAAGATTAAAACAATACGAGTAGTTATTAGATAATAGAAGGTTTCAGGAATTAGATATAACAAGATATTTCTTTATTTTAAACGTATGCTTCATTCAGCGCAAGGAAGGCTCACTCAGCTGTGTTACTAGCACGGAAAGTATACTGCAACTAACTGTCGAACGCAACGCACGAAAATTGCCTGCGACACCACTTGGGACCAAAGGCCCTTTTATGGGGTGTCGTAAATATTTAACACTGAAACTAACCAGATGTTAAAAGAGGAAACGCATTTCTACGAACGTGCGGAAAAGCAACGCATGCTTCTCAATAGCGCTTTAGATTTAATTTTTCTTACTTTTCGCTAACTATAGTATATAAATCTTAACAGTAGTATCCTAATCATCCTCGACGAAACATACGAACGAAGTATCGTCCGAAAGGCGCGTTACCGAAAACGCCAGCGGCGGAATACTGCTAACGTAAGTAGTGCAGCTCGACCATTGGTCAGGCAAGTGATACAAGCCATTAATCGAGCAGATTTCAAGTAACACGCGGACGAGAAAAATTGTACACTCGGATGTAGGTCGATGCAACGGCTATAGTCTTCTTTCTGCCGCGTTTTTTATTCAACTACGCCCTCGGCGAGGGGCGGGGGGAGGAGGGTGAAATAAAACACGGTTGGGCTTTTGGTGCACCGATGCAGAGCGCCGCGTGACATTAATGGGCTGGACGCGGAATGGAAAAACTCGTCGCGCGGTGAAAATTTTCCCCGTGACCCGTTCTCGCCGTCATGCTACCCTAATCAACCCTTTTGCCAACCGACCCTTTTATTTCCCACGGCCGTTCCTTGCCCTGCGCTTTTACTTCTCCGCGTCGCGTCGCTCGTTAATTTTTCGTTAACGTTAAACGGGACGCGTGACTTTTGTCGGGCTGCAAATTTAACGTGGACGTTAATATCACCGAGAATCGTTTAACAATTATCAGATGATATAGTATACAATATTTGAAACGATTCAAGAAGAGCTTGGATTAATTCATTTGCTAATTAAAGCTAGCGTGGTGAAATATACGTGATATACGTACGTAGGCATATTAAAATATAATAAAGTTGTTGTTATAATTTTGGCAGACGCTTTTGGTGTATCTGTGTGACGTTCTGTAATTTATTCAATTAATTTTAGCAGCATTTTTGTTCGCGTAATAAATGATCCTTCCTATGTAAACCGTCCTCTAGGAATCTTTCGCACTTCTAATTTTATATTTCACAAATTTTCGCATCCCTTTCATCCTTTTAGAGCGTACCATAAAATATGGGTATATTTGAAATCTAAAGTGTACGTATTTAGACTTTCGTGACGCTGTAATTAAAATTCATCGCGTTACTAATGGAACAAAATATTGATCAACGTCGATCTATCTTCGTTAAGTATACTGTTAACTATTCAGTTGACCTCAAAATACGAGTAACTAAAAAAAAAAGAACAACGCAACGCCGAATTAAACTGCAATGGGTTCAAAATAGCATCGAAGTAATCCGACTATTTCTAGGTGAGAAAAAAATCGTATTGCAAAGGTTGGTGAGTTAATTTTTCCACGAAAGCTTCGCCAATGTTTTTAGAAGTCCATCGCGAAGCTTAATCGATTCGACTGCTAAGAAAAAGCTACAAAACTCACCCGTTGCGATCCTAAACGCTTGGCAGTACGCAGTCGCGCTGTATTATCGGCAAAAAAGTAATCATTCGAGTGGCTAATTTATCTGGCGTTCCCCAAACTACCCAATTATTAGCGCGGCGCGTGTATCAGTCGCTTAGCATCGCGATCGTTAGCATTTCTCTCGCCCTTTTCTGCGAAACTTCCGATCGCTTCGACCTTTAATCAACCGAGAAATCCACCATTCGAGAACAGAGAAAACGAGTAGATAATATCTCGCGGACGAAGCATGGAATAAACTATTTGTTGCATCATAGAAGAACACAGAAGTTTGTTTAAAACGATAGAAATTGGGAATAAACAATGCGCGAATAGATTGCAATTACGAATATAGAAGGAATATCTTATGTATCGTTATAAGTATTATTACAGTGTTACGCGTACTATTGGAATTCTATTATTTAGTCGTCTTTAGCCCGAATTTAATATACTAGTTTCGCGGTGAACAAAATTATTATTACTCTTCTTTTTATTGTTATAACTTTATTAACCCCTTGACATACGATAACGAGTCACAATCGTGATACGAATTATTATGTTGATTCGATAACAAGGAATTTCACTTGCTACGAAGTTAAATTTTAACTTGATTCTTGGTTTAAGTTCACAAGGTTTCAGAAGTACTAATTAAAGATCGCGTACGTTTAACGTTTGAATAATTTGCGTGTATTATTGAGTAACACGCGTAGGCGGCATTGATAATAATAAGAAAATGGTATGGCAAGGGGTTAACAAGCTTTTAAAGCTTCTACATGGAAAATCGGAACGAAGTAATCGACGTCGCATAATTATAATTCAATCGTGAGACGCGTGTAAAAATTCTCTGCTTTTAACACGACCCGAATATGAGTTTGAATCTTATAAATAATTCCAATAAATAAGTGGTCCGTTCTGTATTTAGTCAACGATATTTGACAGTTTCCGGAAAGAGGATTAATATCAATTTCGCGGCTTGGACAATTTCAATTTTAGCCTTTCAGTGATTGGAACATTTTCGTTAAATATGTAGCGACCCGCGCGATTCTGATTCAGTGTCTGTTTCGCCGCGATTCTACGCTGGTCCGAGTCTCTTTCTCTACCTGTTACAGCCAGAGGGGCGCATCGCGTGTAATTCCAGATTGTTTGCCCAACTACTAACTAGTTTCCGGAGCGAGTGCAGTTGGCGCGGAGGGTCGTTGCAATTGTCAAAGCGAATTAGCGCTTGCCGCTGCGAAACATTTAAATTTCCTACTACCCCTTTTCTAACATTATTACGCTGCACGCATTCCGCAACCATGACAAGATCTCTTCGTTTCGCTCGAAGAAACGAAAAAGAGTTCGCGACTTTTCGCCGCACACTTTAAGCATGTATATCTTTGTTGTTTCTTTCAATTGCAACTTTGAGGAGAAATAGGAGAAAGTTGGCTAATTTGGGGACCTATTCTAATAAGAAAACCTACCTTTAACTTTATTACAAATCGTAGCGATGCGTTTTAATTTTTCGTAACCAATTTACGCGAATCATTTCCATTTGTGACTCGCTTCTTTGTTGGCGTTGAAATTATTTCAAGCTTTTGGAGAAGCATATTTATAAAATACTTAAGTATCTCAAAGCTAGTTGATAATTGCGTAAAGTAACTCGAAGTCGAAACTATTTAGTAATTAAATACTTAAGTATCTCAAAGCTGCTTGATAATTGCGTAAAGTAATTCAAAGTGAAAACTATTTAATAATTAAGTGGAGTAGCTCAAAGCAGCTTCACAATTAAGTAGAGTAGTTCAAATACACATACGAATTAAGTAAACTAGCTCAAAGCTGCTTAATAATTAAGTAAAGTAATTCAAAGTGAAAACTATTTAATAATTAAGTGGAGTAGCTCAAAGCAGCTTCACAATTAAGTAGAGTAGTTCAAATACACATACGAATTAAGTAAACTAGCTCAAAGCTGCTTAATAATTAAGTAAAGTAGCTCAAAGCTACATAGTAACGAAATAAAGTATCTCAAAGCTACTTAACAATCGAGTAAAGCTGCTTAACAATGAACATATGTTACCGTTTCCGAATACGAAACTCTTGGTCCATAAACGAATTAAGATCACACGATTCCGCGTCAAATCTAGAAAAAGAATCTGCATCAAATTTTCGCGTCAAAGAAACCGCAACGCTATCCTATAACCCATTTAATTTATACACCAGAGCTCTGCGATTATTTCGCAAATTCGCGACGCGCCCGTAAATAATTCGCATCGAAGCATTTATAGAGAAACTGAACGATGCCGGATCTAGTTTGTTAATTGAGAAAAGTTGCCGTTTCGCCTAATTGCGCGCAAAGCAAGCATACACGCGTATACATACTCGCGCGCGTGCGCATTGAAACGGTTGGTTCCTCTTTTTCGCCTAAATTGAACAGCTTGCAACACGCAACATTAAACCGAGCCGAATCGCGTTAATTGGACCAGCGAATAAACATCGATTCGGTGCAAACTTTTCCCGGGCTTCCCGGCGGTTCGAACAGGTAGGGGGAGTGGAAAAATCGGGACGGAAAATAGTACCGGCGTGAAGAGTAACAACGCGTCAAGCTTTGGCGAAAATTCGAAGCTCCTTTCGCGAACCGGTCGACGACCATTCCGCCGTGCAAAATCCACGGAAATGCGCAGCGGCGGCTAAGCGAGATGCTAAACCGACCAAAAAGGTTAACCGGCCAAATCGGTTAAGCCAGCGAAATGGTTAATTGACCGCATCGATATACCGGCCGAAACATTAGCGGATTTAGTCGACCAGCTCCTGAATCGGTTAAGCGGTTTAAACAGTCAACGGCGTCGTGGCGACGGGGAAATGATGTCCTCGTGTCCGGGGAAACGCACAGGGGCTTCGCGTTATTATTAAGGAGAATTAAAGGAGACGAATTAAAAATTGCGTATAGCGCTTTTCAGTGTATCAGAAGATTACACGACTATTCGTAATCTCGTTTAGACAATTGGACGCGATAAATCGTAGTTAAACTTTACCGCGTATTAAAACTGTTGGATTTTTGCATAAATCGTTGCGTTATATTTTGATACAATGTGCAACGTTTTGCTTCTTCACGTGTTTCTTTTCTTGCACCACTGGGGCTAGGTCGGGGCGTAGTCACGTCGTCTCGGCCGTTTTTCTTTTTTTTGGTCAGTTCTGTACGAGCACTAAGCGTGAACGGTTGCTGGGTTGACAGCGTCGCTCACAACCGAAACCTTATATACTGGTTTTGTTATTTTGTATTACAATAATAAATATTCGTTTCTTTGGAAGCAACCTCTGAAATTATTCAACAAAAACCTCGCGCGAACGCCCTAAATTTCAACGGTATACCTAATCTTTCTATTATCCCAATTGAAGTTCTCCTAATAATGGTTAACTTAAAATTCCACTGTCGTACAAAATTCAGGATGCAGTTAAAAAATCGTCTTCCCCGAAACACATACGCGTTTATTCCGTTCCTTTTACTACCATCGCCGCTTCAAATCTCCCACAAACACGTCTTCGCAATTTATCAACGCACCTCTGCAACCCTTTAATCGTAAGTGTTACGGATCAGGACACTTTATAAGAATTTCGATGGTTGATTCGAACTACTTTTAGTCTCGCTGTACCGGTGCTCGTTCGACAAGTTACGGTCGGCGGAGCGTGTTCCAATAGATGGTGTGTTGTTTCTTGTGTGTAGTCTTGTTGCATAGTGTCTGTCTTGGGTGTTGTGATCGTCGATGTAAACTATGTATTGTTTCTATTGGTTGGTGGAAAATTCGTGGAGGGTAAGATTGTTGTTTGATTGGATGACTAAGAGGGTGCTAGGAAAAGCAGGAAGGGATGGAAGGTAGTGGAGGTGGATGCCGAGTAGTGGGACTGATGAGGGCTTTGGGTCCGCTGAGGGTGGATGGGCTTGACTGTGTGTGTGTGTGTGTATTATCTGGTTGTATGGTTTGAGGACGGCCAGAGTCAGAGAGTACCGTTAGCGATTTATTTGTTTTCTAGTACCTTCGGTTCCCTGACATCTGGCAGCCAATAAAACAATTCGGCAATGCCGGTGTAGTGTAATAAAATGTGCTTCGCTAAATGAGCGCACCGACGCGAGGGCCATCGCGGTCGCCGCTGACCTGCGAGGGCCTTACAAACCCGAACAGTAAGCAATCCCAAAATCTCAGCTCCGAAACAACGCGTGGTCATAGATACCCAAGGTTTCTTAACGATTCGATGATCCGCGACAACTCACTAGCGAACCCATTCGCGAAGTATCGAAATACCGAACACAACTCGCGCACGGTTGCAAAAGTTGAACGCGGCAGTTTTGTTGGAACGCAACCGCGTGGCTGGCGAAGAGTAGGTTCGTATCGGTCGGTCGGTATCCACCGCAATTGAATGGCGATTTCCCAGCGGGCCAATCGCCGATTCCATCGAATCGTTGCTGGTTACACAGGTGTAGCGGCTAAAAGGTTTGCCTCCCGAAAGGGACAGCCTACCCTTCTGATGATCCTTCAGCGGTGAAGGAGGGGTTTTGCCAAGCCCGCCGTCCATAACGTCTACGGACGTGGCCCTTGAAAGTGGTGATACGCACCCTTCCATCGCTGGTATATGCTAACGCCTCGGTACTTGCGAAGCTTGGGGCCTAGTGCCGCCTAGAAGCTTAAGAAGACAATCATTCCATCGAATCGTAATATCGTACACGCAGCGTGATGAATTGTACTGCATCAACATAATATGTATGTATTTCACCCACATTACATTGCCGAGCGACGGGACGAGTGTCCACCCTGTAAATGGTCTGTCGAAGGCCGGGGGGAGCGTGGACAAGTAGGAATGACATACCTGCGTTTTTAATAATGAACATGGTGGGCGAGTTTACCTGGGGGCAGTTCCTAAAACGAGACGAACCGAGTCGGACGGTTCTCCAATAAATAGTTATCGACATTTCTAACTGCATATTTAGCTTTTCATTCACGATTCTACCTATTACCCGGGCCGCTTTTGGTTCATTCCTTTTTGATTCAACGCAGCGTACACGCGATGGTACATCCTGTACATCGGAGCGGACGTTACAGGCGGAGAATAAAGGAGGCGAAGCAACGACAAGAGAAGTACGGCGGAGCTGTGATTAGATTTCAATCCGCGCTCGCGTGGCCCGTAACCTAACTTAACCCGTCCTAATCTTCGTCCAACGTTGCGCGTATTTTAACCCTGAGGTGATAGGCGTGGGTGGAAATAAGTCGTACACCGTTTCCGCTACGATACTGTTTATTCGGTACTCAGCCGCGCGGGGGTTTCTTTACGTCGTTAACGTTCTCGGGACGCGTTCGTCTCCCTCGAAGGTTTCTACGAGACTCTTCGATGCCGAGTCGTCTACGGCGACCGTTGAGGAAATTTGGGAGATTCCCGGGGAGTAGGTATTTTCCGCGGTCAGTTCTGGCGGGCCCATCTCTGGCCGCCACATGTTTTAGCCAGCGCCCGCGTCTCTCAACTTTACGTTTTGAGTGCGCCACAACCCTTTGCGGACGAGAAGTAACGACACTTGTGAGAGTACTATAGTTTTAAATTCCGCGACTTTGAGTATTCACGCTATTGAGTTCGAAACCATTTAATTTCCAACGATTTCAAATGTTTATTATTACGTTAAGTATTCGTTGCATTAAGTTCCATGCTTTAAAAGTCGACATGGGTGAAAAATGATTAGACGACTATTCGTCGACGCTCGTCCGCAAAGGGTTAAGCGTATCACGCGGGCCTTTATCGCGCGCCACTAGCAAACGAACACGTTTCTGCCGGCCAATTTCAGCCGAGGCTCGACTACTACTCTTTTTCACCACCCGTAGCCGATCCGACCTATCGAACCCGAAAACACGCGCCAAAGGGGTTGCTTTGCACTCGTGGAGAACGCTGTGCTCTATGTTTTCGAGAACGCTACGAATTGCAGCAGCGGCGGCGGCAAACAAGCGGAGAATTTTAGGGGATGTTTGCGTTGCAGTTGTTGCGAGAATCTAGATTATTTCTGCGCCCCACATTGCGAACGTGTCTAAATTTCGAATAATATAGCGTTTCGTTGCCGACGAGAGGTTATCCGACAGAAGATGTGAATTAAGAGAGGGGAGAAAAGTAGAAGAAGCGTGAAATTTTGAAGGGTTAGAGATAGAGTTGATTGTTTTTCGCTTGACATTTTTTGTTTTATTTTAGTTTAGTTTATTTCACCGAATCTTAGTTTACACGCGCCGTTTAAAGGATAGCATCGTTGAGTTCTGCAGTAAGTTAATTAAGTTAATTGGCATCTAATTCATGTGGAAAGCCAATAAAGAAATCTGTCTATAATTAGTTTGTAGATGAATGCATCGTAATTGCGATCGTGGAAAATTTAAATGTGCAGAAATGTATTTAATATGAAAGAAGATCAGACGTTGTGTTTGGGGGATGAAACGAATTTATACTTAAGCTTTATCATTAACTTATTACATACTTCGATCGTTAGGCTCGTTAAAATAAAAGTCTGATCAAAAATTCTCAGTCTATTTGTCAAATTTAGAACAGCGGCAAAGCAACCCTACTCAATTTTAGTATTTTTGCAGACGAGCAAAAGATCTTTCATTTATCTTTAATAAATTTTGATTCGTTTAACAAACTATTCGTTGCATTACACTGTAATGATACTGAATACCCAAGAACTTTGCAGTCTATTCGTAATACGTTTGCATATTTAATGCAAACAATTTAATGAGTATTTAGAGACCTCTTAAATTTTGTAATACGAATAACAATGTTCTACTAGCGAAGATATATTCAAATCTAATTTTGATAAAATTATAAGTATAACAACAATGATATTATTAGAAGATATTAGAAGAGATGAAGGACAACGATGTCCACCTTTTTCATTCTTAAATAGTATTGCATTTAAAGAGACTTTAATTCGCTCAAATGTTATACTACAAATCCGCGCGAAATCTCCACGCTACCTAATAAAAAAGAAAGACTATGCAACTATGGTTGCAAGTTCAAAAAAGGTTAATATAGTTCTTAGAAAAGTTAGCTTGTATTTTCCGATTTTAAGTTACCATCCACCGTGCGCGATATTGCAGTTTTCCAGCATCGTTTCGAAATGGAAACGATGTAACGGGAAAAGGGATGAAGAAGAGATGTTAAAAAAAAATATATGTACGTAACGAAATAGGGGCAAATATTGCAGGTGAAAAGAAAGGGAAAAGGGAAGGTCCGGCAGGGTTTGAACATTTTTAACCTTTCGAGAGGGGGATGGTGGCGTTATTTAAATATCTCCGCGAAGCGCCGGCGGGGCGAACGAAAATTTATCACAGTCCGACGGATCCGGGGCGATTTAAACGTTCTGTGTGCCGAGTAGCACGGTCAAAGCTCTCTACAAACGGGGGATACGTTTCAACCTTTGCTGAATTTTAACATAAACAGTAAAATATTTTCGCCTATTCGGCAGAAAAATATTCCCACCCTTAAACAAACTTCGCGCAACAACTGTGTCACGTTACACCCGCGCCCTTCGGGTTAAAGGGCTGTTATATACAGAGTGGCTGCCATAAGTTTATAGCTAGACTATAATTCTGTTACGGTTCGACTGAATAAACCAATAAAATTCTTTTCACGAGCGATTCGTAAGCTGCGATAAAAGGCCATATTTGTCATTAGCTGTTCTTTATATTATTAACCCTTTGGCTTATAACAACGAGTTACACTCGTGGTTTAACCTATGGACTAATTACAATAAAAACATGCTGTATTTTTTAATAAACTTTAATTCGTTTTATTTGAATTTGTAAGCTTGTGAGATTGATGATTACTAATTGTAAGTACGAATTGCGTATAACATTTTAGTGTTTTGCATTCCATATAGTGTTATGGTAAAAAATAGTCAACAATTCAGTGAATAATCTTTGAAAAATTCGTAAGCCAAGGGGTTAATATAATAAAGTTGTGTTGTGGATGGAAACTTATGGAAATCACTTATTAAAGACTGTTATACACAGTAGTTACTATAAGTTTATAAATAGACAATAATTTCGTTTCAATTTAAACTGATACACATTAATAAAATTCTTTCCATAAGCAGTTCAGAAGAATGATCATTTGTAAGCTACTACAGGAGGTTACATCTGTTATTAGCTGTTCTTTATCTTATTAATATAATAAAATTATGTTGTGGATGGAAACTTATGGCAATCACTTATTAAGAACTGTTATACACAGTGGTTACCATAAGTTTATAAGTAGACAATAATTTCGTTTCAATTTAAACTGATACACATTAATAAAATTCTTTCCATAAGCAGTTCAGTAAAATGATCATTTGTAAGCTACTACAGGAGGTTACATCTGCTATTAGCTGTTCTCTATCTTATTAATATAATAAAATTATGTTGTGGATGGAAACTTATGGCAATCACTTATTAAAGACTGTTATACACAATGGTTGCCATAAGTTTATAAGTAGACAATAATTTCGTTTCAATTTAAACTGATACACATTAATAAAATTCTTTCCATAAGCAGTTCAGTAAAATGATCATTTGTAAGCTATTACAGGAGGTTACATCTGTTATTAGCTGTTCTCTATCTTATTAATATAATAAAATTATGTTGTGGATGGAAACTTATGGCAATCACTTATTAAGAACAGTTATACACAGTGGTTATTATAAGTTTATAAGTAGACAATAATTTCGTTTCAATTTAAACTGATACACATTAATAAAATTCTTTCCATAAGCAGTTCAGTAAAATGATCATTTGTAAGCTACTACAGGAGGTTACATCTGCTATTAGCTGTTCTCTATCTTATTAATATAATAAAATTATGTTGTGGATGGAAACTTATGGCAATCACTTATTAAGAACAGTTATACACAGTGGTTATTATAAGTTTATAAGTAGACAATAATTTCGTTTCAATTTAAACTGATACACATTAATAAAATTCTTTCCATAAGCAGTTCAGAAGAATGATCATTTGTAAGCTACTACAGGAGGTTACATCTGGTATTAGCTGTTCTTTATCTTATTAATATAATAAAGTTAGGTTTTGGATGGAAACTTATGGCAATCACTTATTAAAGACTGTTATACACAGTGGTTATTATAAGTTTATAAGTAGACAATAATTTCGTTTCAATTTAAACTGATACACATTAATAGAATTCTTTCCATAAGCAGTTCAGTAAAATGATCATTTGTAAGCTACGATAGGATATTACATCTGTTATTAACTGTTCTTTATCTTATTAACAATCACTGTATATTAACGGTAATTATATGCACTAGCTGTCATAAGATTATAATCAGACTATAATTCTGTCGCAGTTTAAATAACAATACAAATAACATTCCTTTTACAACAAATTTAACAAGATGATAATTCGTAATCTACGATAAAACATTAGGTTCATTTGTTACCAAGTATCGTTCATGCGATTAAGTTACATTCTATCCGCGTAAACTTACTCCAGCCACTGTATATTCATCCCCTAACGACAAATCGAAATATAGAAACACCTAACTTCATTCCGAACTGCAAGAAAAGATTACGCAACACCGAAATCTTCACCTCAAATTCGATTTATCCGCCCCTGCCTTCCATCGTCCGCTAAAAAAGTATATTTCAACCCCTAGAAGGAGCATCGCGTGGCGATCGAGTATAGAGACGAATTAAATCCAGTCACGTTTCTATTTCCGAGCGAAAGGAAAAGAAAAAATCGTGTCAGGTCGACCGCGAAGGAAAATGGGAGGGGGGATCGTTTGTATGTAGGACGGGGTTCGGTCCATTTGTAGGAAGTAACGCGGTCGCGGCGAGAAGGTGCGTGATTCGGATGGAAGCAGGAGATGGCAATAGTAGCCGTAGCGGTGGGCCGACGACGCGACGTTGCCAGTCGAACACGTGCCGCTGTTAACAGTTTCCGGGGAGTTAACAAGGTTTCGAGTCCGCGGCGGAGTGCGAGACAATAGGACGACATTAGAGCCGTCTCCGGACACCTAAACCTATCCCCTATTCCAGTTACCATCCACTTCTATCTATCTCTCTCTCTTGCCACTTGTCATGGATGGCTAGGATACATTCTCTCTCTCTTTCTCTCAATATGCCGATTGTTGTCCTCCGTTTCGTACTCACCGGCAAGTTTAATCATCGTCTCCCTTTCGTTTCGCTGCAGTACAGTCTACTTTCGATCATTATTATTCTATATTCTTGCGAATATTTGTGGAGTGCAAGGCAAATTCGATACGGAGAGAGAGAGGATGAGGAGGTGGCTTTGTGCGGGGTGCATAAACTCGGCAGAGTAGTTTCGCAGTTTCATTAACGCGGCAACTTAAGCGAGCGTGCACACCGACTTACCGCTAATTCAAATTAAGTCGAGCAAAGCCACTGGCCGATACGGGTCGTTTAATTAGCCGCGTGCGAGCGGCGAATTATCGCCTAAACGATACACTCTCCGCGTGTGTGTGCGCTTGTGTATTACACCGCGTTGCGTAGCGAGAGAATCGCGATGATAAAGGAACGTTCCAGCGTTTTGTAGGAAGATAATGGCCAAAGGATGCGGATGGGCGTGTAGGATTCGGAGATGATCGTGGGTTTTACACAAGTCAGATCTAAACAGTCTCTAAATAAAAGAATTACATCTATTTAACGCTATTCGTCTGGTTTACAGCTGCCCTGCTTCTATCTTACATCTGTCTTACCACTAACTTATTTTTCGCGTATCCGGCTTTTTAAAGCGTCCTTCGCAAGGCGGACGTTCTTCCTCTCCACCAATCAGTGGATTTTTTTAACCCTCGAACTATGGTGGGGCACCCTCCCCTAGGAGCCGTTCCCCCGTAATTTTCCGTAGGTGCTATCTATGAGGTGGCCAAAATTTCCTTCCTCAAGTCGCTAAGGATTCGACCCCCTCATAAACCTGGTCACCGTTCCGGTCGGCTCGACCGTTACCCATGCCGGCTGTTATAAACCCCCGTAATGTTTATCTCCCTTTCCTGATTTTAGCCTACAGTTTGGAATTAAAAATTTTCTAAAACGAGAGAGGAGACGTTGAAAAGCGTAGAGACGCGTCTGACTACGAATAATCGCCCTACTTAATTAATGTTGCCCCGCTGGCGAAAAGTTTTCGGCCAAACGCGATAATATATAGTTAGCTAAGAACGTTAATGTTTTCGCGGTGCAAAGTGCTGTTCTATAATTATAGAACCCGATAGAAAATTTATATAGACAACGCGGAGCAAAATTAGTCGATAAAAATGTTCCGCAAAAGTGAAAAAGTCAGTTTCGAGAAATAGTAAACGTAACGTAAAAAGAAATTTCATTTACGCGATGCGAGAATCTCGTGGTACGAATGCTGCAACACATCGAAGTAATCGATAGGCAAAGTAAATATTAGGCAAAGTATCGTTTCATCATTGAGTAGATTTATTTTCCTCGCTGTTTTCTTTATGATAGTAAACGATTATATTTATCCTCTTCCTTTCTCCGTTCATTTCGCGTTATTTTCTATTTGTGACGCATCATTTCGCGTCTCGAAAACATTAGCGTTCTTACGATTAATTAGCTTCACGTTCTCACGTTTCGCCGAAAACATTTTAAAACTAAACTTCACAATCGAATATCCGCGGGAAAAGTATCAAGTAAGAAATAGAAAATTCTATTAAGTCTCCGTTTCTTTAATCGCGTTTGTAATTTGTACAAACGTGCACAGAAATCCGTCGAATGATCACGAATCGCTCATCGTTAGCCTAAACGATGTAATTACATATCTATCGTTTCATTGCGTCCGCAGAAGAATCGCGATAGGAAGAAAAGTTGCACGATCCGCGAAAAGGAAACGCGGGAACAGAAAAAAGGAGAAGAAGAAGAAGAATAAGAAAGTAAATTGTTAAAAAGTGGAGCGACGCGTCTGGCTACAAACCGGTGGACTAATTAATTAGAAAAGGCTGGACGGTGCAGCTGCTTTGGATTATTGAATTTTAAGTAGCTCCGATGGGATTCTAGGACACAATGGATCTCTCTTTCTCTCTGCTCGAGCGTAACGATTGTGCAAACGTGGCTCCGCGAGAGGAAATTTCATTAAAAAGCCCCGCCGCCGTAGCCGCCGTTGTACCTCTCCTCCATTTCGCCCTTCCTCTTTTTCTAGCAGCGGCTAAAGCAGCTTTTAAAAAGCCTTTTAATAGCCCCCGGTCCGCTCGAATTAATTCCCAAGTTTCTACTTCCTCTTGCGAATTATTTTTCTTTTTTTTTTTTTATCACGATTTACGATCGAACTGATTAAGTATTTCGCCGAATGGACGAAGAGTTCCCGTTAACGAGCAAATTTGCCGGCTGAAAAAGCTTGTACTCGACGCGGCGGCAGGCGATCGATATTTTAGAGATGGGCAGGCAGCTGGAGAACTTGCGAATTCTTCGAATCCGGCTTTCGGCTGATCGGTCAGAGGCTCGTAACTCTTTCAACCACGGTCCCAACTTTTTTAACGTCTCAACTTGCAAGCGTGGTCTTCGATGCCACGCGAAAAATCGCGAAATTAGTAGAAGCAGCTTCAATTCGGTCCCGCGAGTTTCGTATACTTGAATATAATGGATCGACGAATAATAGAGAACCGAAACTTAAAAATACAGAACTGTAAGAGCTAGAGGCACGAATGCTGGGATAATGGGTTGTCGAAGAGTAGCGATGACGTTGGCTAGGGCCGCCTTCGGCAACCCTGCCATAAATCAAGGAGAAGAGTCCCAACATTCGTAGCCCGCAGGACAGAGCGAGGGCTGTCGCCGGCGCCGTGCGTGACCTGGCCACTTCCACCCCCTCGCAAGGGTGACGCAAGCCAGTCCCAAGCTTGGGACGCGCGCGGTTTTTCTGAGGAAGAGAGGGGACGGACACCCTGTTTTAAGGACGGGGAAACGGAGCGAGAGAGGATTCCCTTTTTGTACGGAGAAGTGCGGTGACGGCGAAGCGCGAAATAAAGCACTTATTTCTTCCGAAATTGTCTAAGTAATCCCGGCCCCTATCCTTACAGAACCTATTGTTTCGCGTAAAATTTGAAGAACGAATTCAAGATCCTTGTGCCTCGAAAGGTTAATCGAAACCGTGTTTCAGTTCGACGTTGGCATAGATGTTTCCGACAACTTTCCATTATTTCAGCCTGTTTTCGAAACGCTACGACGACATCGGCGAGCGTTACGGAAATTATGGAATTGAATTGCAATTGCAATTTCCGTTTCGACGCGCAAGATAAGAGATATCACCGGGTTCAAGTTAGTTAACTTGACACGGGATTAAAATAATAACTAGCCAGCGTCGCGATAATACGTAGTTTCCGAGAAATTCGTAGCGCAATTGGTTAATTAACGATAGGTTTACGGAACTCGTCACACGTTGACGAATTTCACATTTCACATTTAAAATTGTACAGACCATAAATATTATTTTTCAGTACTTTATGGTTAACTATTATTGAAGTGAAACATTTCGCTGTAATGCGTAGAAAACTCCACATCTCGAAATATTGGCAGAAGCGAGTTTTGTTAGAGCTTGACCATGGAACGTCGGCTAATTAGGGTTTGAGGATGGCTGCGAACACCCCAAGTATGCATGTACAAACTGTCGCCACGTTTTGTAAGCAGTTCTAACCGTGCGCCCGTCTTGTAAACATCACCGATACTTCTTCCACCGTATTCAATATAATTATTTACCAACTCTATTCCACACGAGTCGATTATTGAATATAACCCTTCAACAACTATAATTAATACAATGGTACTAATACGTATTCTACGTAATTCTCTTCAACCTCGCGCTTCTACGTTCGAATATTTATACTTGGTATACGTATTTTCCGGGAATTAAATACGATGTCTCTTTATAAATACAACTTGTTAAGATTCGCAGTCAAGCCAGGTTTATGACACGCTCAGGCAAACGCTATTTTTGAGTGAGGACTTCTTTATAACTTGTACGTGACTTACTACGTCCTGGCGAAGGGGCAATTAAACAATTCGCTCAGAATTTTTAGCTGTGCCTTCGCCCTCAATAGCATAAAGACGTGACATAAACCCGGAATTTCCGAAGGGTACATCCGGTTATAACGGTTCTTTGACCGGCGAGTCAACCTGGAGGAAATTCCGCATCGTTGCCACACTCAGTACCGCTGGCACTACCCCCCACCCTCCTTGGCAAGGGCGTGCTAAGGGCACATAGGAAAGGGTGGGCGGTAGGAATTAGACTTAGTGATTGGCCATCAAAACTTAACGAATTCCCCCACCAATACATCGTCCAAAGGCTCGCCAGGATGATTCTGGCAAAACGAACTCCACCGGGCAGAAAGAAACAAATTGTCGTCGAAACAAGTACACTCTCCACGCGCGCGGTCACCGTACCCTCTTGTTATCCCTGTACAGGGTGGTCCTTCGAATTACGTCAATCATTTTGTCGGCACTCCACGTGCAAATTCAACCCAACCCGCAACGATAACCCAAATCAACCACGGGATTAAACACAACTTGTATCAGGAAAAACGTTTCCTCTAAACAATTTCTCACCCCCTCCCCTAAATTCAATCTCCCTTTCGATTCTAATTCACGCGAATTAGCCTTGGCTGCAACCGAAAAGCTTTGGCTGACGAACGCGTTCCGCGGACGAAGAAAATTCCCTCGCAGAGAGACGATCGAATCTCGAGGCACGTTAGAATGGTTGCGGAAAGGGAAACGATGACGTCGCTCGGCGAGCAAAGCGTGTTGATTTCCTTGGATTCAGGAAATGGGACGACATCGGCGGTTGCAGCGGGATCCCGATTAATTAATATCCGCGCAATCAAGGTATTGCCGCGTCGCTTCGCTCCGAAGGTGATTCGCAACGGCGAAAACGATCCCTTCGAGGGATTCGAACGAGCACACCCGTAAGACGCGCCGCCAATGTAATTTACGCGGCGGGAAACGCTTTTACGGGCCCGGACACGGATTGCTGTTTGCCGATGTTTCGAAAGGGTTAAGACGTCGCTGCGACGCAACGGAGCGAAACGTCGCCAACACGCGTCGAGACACGCCTCCGTGGAAACTGCCAAGAGATCAAAGTTAACCCCGGCATCATTTATTAAGATCGGCTTGCGTCGACGACTTCGAGACACGCGGGAAACGGATGCAAACGGAGATACGCGAAATTAAGGAGACGGTAGTTTATTAAATCGTGGTAGGTTAGACGTTAAGGATGAACGCGATGCAAACTGGTTAACCCCTTGCACTACGATTATTTTATTATCTACGTACGCTAGTATTAGCTGGCTACTGTTTTTATATCATTTAACTTGCAAATTATTTAAATATCGTTGGCAATTTTTACTTAAGAACCTCCAACCTTGTAAGGCCAAGCAAAAATTTGAATTCAAATTAAAGTCAACTCTCGGTAATATCTGGTTTTGTTGAAGCTAAGCCATAATTCGTAGAACGAGTGTAACTCGTTATTGTAGGCCAAGGGGTTAACTATTCGCGGTGGCGATTATTTAGCTGGCGCCAGTAAACAATTCTATATTTATAACCATTTGATACTTGTAATTGTTTCGATACAATTTTCCGATTTTGATTTTTTTCTCGTTAACGATCGAAACGTATTCTTGGACCATTCTTAATTCATTGAATAGGTTAAAATGGAAGAAGATGATCGGTGAAAATGGCACAGATCGAAGTAATTGAACTTGCAAGGAAACGATTTTAAAAGATTAATTGAGAATGAAACGAATATACATATATTAACCCTTTCACTACAAAGTATACATACGCTCTGAAAAGGTGCACCATTATTTGTTAAAAGTATAGATACTCATTTCTATATAATATAATGTGGCGGCTATCCTGCACCCATCACTAGAGGAACATACGAAATAGGCTTTCTCGAAAGTACTCGCTCCAACTACCTCGTCCATATATATACCGCCTTTAACTTTCCTTCCAATATCCCAACATCTAAGGCAGGGCCTGCTAGGTAGCCTTACTGATGAGTCCACTAGCAGGCCCAGGACGAAACACAACACCCTTCCTTTTTCCCATTCTATCCCCCCTCCACAGCTCCACATATCTTTGGCAATTTTTACTTAACCTTCCTTCCAATATCCCAACGTCTAAGGCAGGGCCTGCTAGGTAACCTTACTGATGAGTCCACACTAGTAGGCTCAGGATGAAACGCAACACCCTTCCTTTTCCCCATTCTATTCCCCGTCCACAGTTTCACATATCGTTGGCAATTTTTACTTAACTTTCCTTTCAAATTCCCAACGTCTAAGGCAGGGCCTGCTAGGTAGCCTTACTGATAAGTCCACTAGCGCAGGCCTAGGACGAAACGCAACACCCTTCCTTTTTTTTCCATTCTATCCCCCCTCCACAGTTCCACATATCTTTGGCAATTTTTACTTAACATTCCTTCCAATATCCCAACGTCTAAGGCAGGGCCTGCTAGGTAGCCTTACTGATGAGTCCACTAGCGCAGGCCTAGGACGAAACGCAACACCCTTCCTTTTCCTATCCTATCGCCCCTCTCTACAGCTCCACAATAATAACTATTTCTACTTTTAATTTGTACATATTTCACCGTAACTAATTTCTACGAAATATACTCGTATAAATCGAACTGTTTTTGCTACCACAAAAATAATCCCCACTGTAAATAATCTCCACAATAATACACACCTGTGTGTATCGAGAATTCCTTTAATTTTAATGTACACCGTAGCGAACGGGTTAATTAGATCATTTTGCACGGTAATACGTCTACGTATATGTCTTTACACCTGAGTATCTGATTTATATTTGCTCGAATCAAATCGAATGCAATAATTTTCAATAGTTTTCAATGCGAATCAATTTCGAACGGATCTATAAAACGTACACGAATACGTTGATTCAAAGTTAAATCTTAAAATGGCTAAATAGGTTCGCAACGTATTCGATTAATATGCTTTTAGATGGTAAAAGGCGAACTTCCTAAATTGGGGTTGGCAATACTGTGGCTGCAGCACGTTCTACGTGACTGCGTATGTGTTTGTATTATTGGAAATCGCGAATAATATTGGAAAGAGTGCGAAATCGAATCTATGTATTTAAAATAAATCTTGGAAGTGTAGGATTTGTACTTTATTAAATATATCTTGGAAGTGTAGGATTTGTACTTTATTAAATATATCTTGGAAGTGTAGGATTCGTACTTTATTAAATAAATCTTGGAAGTGTAGGATTTGTACTTTATTAAATAAATCTTGGAAGTGTAGGATTTGTACTTTATTAAATATATCTCTATTATTGTTAACGTGAACGATTTGACGTTTATTCGAATGCCACCTGCCTCACTTTCAGATACTACGAATTTACTCGTTAGAAAAATCTAATTCCGTTCAAATTTGACGGAATATTGCACAGCAGTGCATCGTTCCTTTCGAATATTGCCTTCGCCACTAATTAAACATTCGATGAACGCATCCTTGCTCAATAAACTTGCAGATTTCCGATATTTCCCCGGGTATTCCGGGTAGTTCCTTGAATAAAACGGCGAAAAAAAGAAAAAGGAAAACTGCGAACGCGAGACAGTAGCAGAAAGGGTAGGAAATAGGGGCGGGGGAGGGGGAAGCGATCGATTGGCCGGATTCGAGTCCCGATTTTAATCTCGCCGTGGATAAACAAGGCAACACGGATATATTAGCCGTTCCCCGGCTGCGTCTCTTAATATTCGCGCAATTCCCATGGCGCACAATGAATATAGATGCGTATATTGTTGCTTCCCAAACAAGAATGCAAGGGGGAGAAAGCAGCGAGAAGAACAGAGAAAAGAGGCAGAGTTGAAGCAAAAGGGATTACGAGAAACGTGGAGTGGAGCAGCTGTATAAGAGATTATAACATTTTCATTGCTCGTCGGTGGTTCATATAGGCTTATATGTTTACATCAGTTTTGTATCGATTATATATATATATGTATATTGAATTTTTTTAATACGAATTTTCGAAGCTTAGAATCGTCAGTGCTATGAGTTCTCAATGCTCTTAATTTTCAAAATGGGGATTCAAAGCACTGACGATTCTAAGGTTTGAAAATTAAGAGCATTGAGAACTCATAGGCACTGACGATTCTAAGCTTTGAAAATTCGTATGAAAAAAATTCAATATACTTAAGAGGAAGAAGAATTTATATGAAAATTAATATAATATATTAAAATGAAATTTTATATTCGTATAATATATATAAAATTTCGATACACATATACATGAATTTATGCGAATTTTCAAAGCTTAGAATCGCAAGTGCTTTAAATTCCCAACGCTTAGAATTCTCAGCGCTTTAAATTCTCAACGCTTAGAATTCCCAAAGTTTAGAATTTTCAACGCTTTAAATTCTCAACGCTTAGAATTCCCAAAGTTTAGAATTTTCAACGCTTTAAATTCTCAACGCTTAGAATTCCCAAAGTTTAGAATACTCAACGCTTAGAATTCTCAAAGTTTAAAATTCTCAACGCTTAGAATTGCCAAAGTTTAGAATTCTCAGCGCTTTAAATCCTCAACGCTTAGAAAACCCAAAGTTTAGAATTCTCAACGCTTAGAAAACCCAAAGTTTAGAATTCTCAATGCTTAGAATTCCCAAAGTTTAGAATTCCCAAAGTTTAGAATTCTCAACGCTTAGAATTCCCAAAGTTTAGAATTCCCAACGCTTTAAATTCTCAACGCTTAGAATTGCCAACGTTTAGAATTCTCAGCGCTTTAAATTCTCAACGCTTAGAATTCCCAAAGTTTAGAATTCCCAAAGTTTAGAATTCTCAACGCTTTAAATTCTCAACGCTTAGAAAACCCAAAGTTTAGAATTCCCAACGCTTTAAATTCTCAACGCTTAGAATTTCCAAAGTTTAGAATTCTCAACGCTTAGAATTCCCAAAGTTTAGAATTCCCAAAGTTTAGAATGCTCAACGCTTCAAATTCTCATCGCTTAGAATTCCCAAAGTTCAGAATTCTCGACGCTGTTAATTTTCGAACCTTAGAATCGTCGACGCGTTGAATTCGCAAACTTCAGAATCCTTTCACCACGACCACGAGAATAGAAGCTTTTAGAAGCGACCAAGTAACCAAGCGAAAAGTAGAAATTTCGCGCGTGCTTAATAATCTCCATCAAACGTTGCATTTGAAACAATCGAAAGATAGTAGTAGGGGAAGGGGATGGTTGATACAGGGGTGTTGTTTGCGTTGGCGCAATTTCGCCGGTCGTGCATCATTTTGCGGGCAAAAACGTTCAGTGACACTCGTCGTGCCGCGCAGCCAGTAGCTTTGGTCGTCAATTTCATCGGTCGACGGGCGGCGGCTTACTGCGAAAGTTATGAATCGCGAAATGTTGCTCGACTGGCGACTGGCCTGCCTCACCTTTCGTAAATTATCAGATGAAAATATACACCCGGCTCGGCTCTCGGCTCTCCACTCTCTACGCCCCGCGCCGTTCGATCGCCGCTGATATAATCCAATAAAACGACGCGAATTCGACTCGCGGAAGATATATTTATAAAACGCCGCGACGCGTTGCTGTAGATCAACGCTTGGATAACTTATTCTACTTCGTTTCTTTGGAGAGGCACAGATGTTAAATGTTTCTCGGCTTTAAATGCCGAATAGTAAGAGTCAAATCGTTATCTATTTATTTGTTTATTTAGTTATCTATTTATGGGGGATAATTGCCTGGGGAATTAGAGGAAAATTAATGTAGGGTGAAGATGAAGGATAATAATGACAGCAGGGGAAGATACAAAAGGAAGGGAAGTATTAGAGAGTTATTAGAGTGAGGTGTGAAAGATAGTAATAATAACTGGGAAAAATACAAAAGGAAAAGAAGTATTAGAACATTATTAGAGTGAGGTATGAATGATAGTAATGATAATAGAGAAATATATAAAAGGAAGAAAAGTATTAGAAAATTATTAGAGTGAGGTGTGAAAGATAGTAATAATAACAGGAAAAAATACATAAGGAAGAGAAGTATTAGAAATTTATTAGACTGAGGTGTGAAAGATAATAATAGCAACAGGGGAAAATACAAAAGGAAGAGAAGTATTAGAAAATTATTAAAGTAAAGGTGTGAAAGATAATAATAATAACAAGGGAAAATAAAAAAGGTAGAGAAGTGTTAGAAAGTTATTAGAGTGAGGTGTGAAAGATAATAATAATAACAGGGAAAAATACAAAAGGAAGAGAAGTATTAGAACATTATTAGAGTGTGGTGTGAAAGATAATAATAACAAGGAAAAATACATAAGGAAGAGATGTATTAGAAAATTATTAGAGTGAGGTGTAAAAGATAATAATAATAACAGGAAAAAATACATAAGGAAGAGAAGTATTAGAAATTTATTAGACTGAGGTGTGAAAGATAATAATAGCAACAGGGGAAAATACAAAAGGAAGAGAAGTATTAGAAAATTATTAAAGTAAAGGTGTGAAAGATAATAATAATAACAAGGGAAAATAAAAAAGGTAGAGAAGTATTAGAAAATTATTAGAGTGAGGTATGAAAGATAGTAATAATAACAGGGAAATATAAAAAAGGAAGAGAAGTGTTAGAAAGTTATTAGAGTGAGGTGTGAAAGATAATAATAATAACAGGGAAAAATACAAAAGGAAGAGAAGTATTAGAAAATTATTAGAGTGAAGGTGTGAAAGATAATAATAATTATTGGAAAAAATACATAAGGAAGAGAAGTATTAGAAAATTATTAGAGTGAGGTATGAAAGATAGTAATAATAACAGGGAAATATAAAAAAGGAAGAGAAGTGTTAGAAAGTTATTAGAGTGAGGTGTGAAAGATAATAATAATAACAGGGAAAAATACAAAAGGAAGAGAAGTATTAGAAAATTATCAAAGTGAAGTATGAATGATAGTAATAATAACAGGGAAATATAAAAAAGGAAAAGAAGTATTAGAACATTATTAGAGTGAGGTATGAATGATAGTAATGGTAATACAGAAATATATAAAAGGAAGAAAAGTATTAGAAAGTTATTAGAGTGAGGTGTGAAAGATAATAATAATAACAGGGAAATATAAAAAAGGAAGGGAAGTATTAGAAAATTATTAGAGTGAGGTATGAAAGATAGTAATGATAATAGAGAAATATAAAAAAGGAAGAAAAGTATTAGAAAATTATTAGAGTGAGGTGTGAAAGATAGTAATGGTAGTAGAGAAAAATACAAAAGGAAGAGAAGTATCAGAAACTAGCAAATTAATTAAACTTCCGACAAACGTACAAAAAATCGCGGTTTAATTATAATTTCTACAGCTTCATTAGGTGTATGCAAAGTCATATGAAGAATCCACGATAAAGTGCATGCTATAACATTTATAGGATCAAGTGTCAAGGTTCTTTAATCGTTGTTAGAAAATCATGAATTTGCGTAAAAATTCGCAGTCAAATAATAATAATTCATCGATCCATTGTAAGTATACAAAAGCTTCTAGTCACTGTAACAATTCGAATCGCCGCAATGAATGTTCACAGCAAATACTCTGCTAATATTCCGCGACCAAAGGGTTAACCGTCGAGCGGTAAAACAAAGAAAAAAAAAAATGAAAGGAAGAAAAACGCAAACGCGATTCTTTCAGTCGACGGAATTCAAACTGGAAACAAGTTTCGTTGAAAGAACAAAGCTATTCTTCGAAGTAGCCGCTTACCCTCCTCCTTTGTCCGTGTTTCTTCGTCCACGAGAACTTCATTGAATGCTCTTCGCGGGCCAAATACGATCTCCGAGTTTATCGAGCGCCCCTCTTGGCCGGCAATTTTATTTACTCGAGACACAATGCTATATTAGTTGGGCAAATTGACGAACCTTCGACCAGAGCCACGAGAAAGAGAATTTCTCGGCAACATACGATATTTCCTATTTTTCTTTCTCTCTCTCTCTCTATCTAATTGCACGTGATCCTTACGTTTTCCGCTTCGAAGCTCAGGAGTTGAGAATTCAAAGCGCTGAGAATTCTAAATTTTACGAATTCAAAGCACTGATTTTATTCTATGCGAGGATTGGAAGTTTTGAGAAATCAAAGCGCTGACTATTCTAAGCTTTGAGAATTCAAAGCGTTGAGGGTTCGAAACATTGGGAATTCAAAGCATTGAGTATTGAAAGCGTTGAGGATTCTAAACTTTGGGAATTCAAAGCATTGAGTATTGAAAGCGTTGAGGATTCTAAACTTTGGGAATTCAAAGCATTGAGAATTCTAAATTTTGGGAATTCAAAGCACTGACAATTCTAAGCTTTCAGAATACAAAGCCTTGCAAATTCGTTGCATTAGGGGCTTTAAACATTGAGAATTTAAAGCACTGGTGATTACTAAATTTTGAGAAATCAAAGCATTGAGGAATCGAAACTTTGGGAATTCAAAGCATTGAGAATTCTAAACTTCCAGAATTCAATGGGTTGTCAATTCTAGGCTTCGAGAATTCGAAGCATTGAGGATTGTAAACTTTCAGAATTCGAAACACTGGCGATTACTGAACATTGAAGATTCAAAGCGTCGAGAATCCAAAGCAATGAGAATTCCAAGCTTTGACAATTCAAAGCACTGACGATTACTAAACCTTAAGAATTCAAAGCATCGAGGAATCTAAACTTTGGGAATTCAAAGCATTGAGAATTCTAAACTTTCAGAATTCAATGCGCTGATAATTCTAAGCTTTCAGAATTCGAAGCATTGAGGATTCTAAGCTTCGACAATTCAAAACACTGGCGATTACTGAACTTTGAGAATTCATAGCATCGAGGATTCTAAGCTTTGGGAATTCGAAGCATAGAGGATTCTAAACTCTGAGAATTCAAAGCACTGGCGATTACTGAACATTGAAGATTCAAAGCGTCGAGAATTCAAAGCAATGAGAATTCTAAGCTTTGAGAATTCAAAGCCCTGACGATTACTAAACTTTGACAATTCAAAACATTGAGGAATCTAAACTTTGGGAATTCAAAGCATTGAGAATTCTAAAATTTCAGAATTTAAAGCACTGGCGATTACTAAACATTGACGGTTCAAAGCGTCGAGAATTCAAAGCAATGAGAATTCTAAGCTTTGACAATTCATAGCGTCGAGAATTCAAAGCAATGAGAATTCTAAGCTTTGACAATTCATAGCGTCGAGAATTCAAAGCAATGAGAATTCTAAGCTTTGACAATTCATAGCGTCGAGAATTCAAAGCAATGAGAATTCTAAGCTTTGACAATTCATAGCGTCGAGAATTCAAAGCAATGAGAATTCTAAGCTTTGACAATTCAAAGCGTCGAGAATTCAAAGCAATGAGAATTCTAAGCTTTGACAATTCATAGCGTCGAGAATTCAAAGCAATGAGAATTCTAAGCTTTGACAATTCATAGCGTCGAGAATTCAAAGCAATGAGAATTCTAAGCTTTGACAATTCAAAGCGTCGAGAATTCAAAGCAATGAGAATTCTAAGCTTTGACAATTCATAGCGTCGAGAATTCAAAGCAATGAGAATTCTAAGCTTTGACAATTCATAGCGTCGAGAATTCAAAGCAATGAGAATTCTAAGCTTTGACAATTCAAAGCGTCGAGAATTCAAAGCAATGAGAATTCTAAGCTTTGACAATTCATAGCGTCGAGGATTCTAGCTTTGGAAATTCAAAGCATTGAGAATACTAAACTTTCAGAATTCAAAGCGCTGACAATTCTAAGCTTTGCTAATTCAAAGCTGCTACAATCCTGCTTCGAATGGCAGTGGAAACTGTAGCGTGATAAAGCTGTAACTTCAGTGTTGTCACTATAAGTGATATCTATTCGGTACGATACGAAACTGCTGAAACACACGTCCGTATAAAACGAAGCTAGGGACGAGGACAATCATACTAACGCACGCGACAATAAGTAGAAAGCCTACCACTCTAATTACACCGTATTACGAGAGACGATAGCCGACGCGATTATCAGTTTTCAACGAAAGCATCGGGGATTCGAAATATCGGAGAAGCTCGCGTGCGATCGTAAGAATCGATGGACTGTAAGGTTCGCGTGAGAGTTGCGCAGCGACTCTACGACCGTTTCGTACAGGAGAGGTTGTATCGATCATCGACAGAGGGGCTGACACGCGAAACTGTCGACGGAATTACGTTTCATCGATGTAAAGTTTACATCCCCGATCGCGGTAACAGATTGCAGCGGGCGGCGTTACCTGACCGACGCATCGGTC
The DNA here is from genome assembly GCA_028830335.1 of Eucera pruinosa. Classification (NCBI taxonomy): domain Eukaryota; kingdom Metazoa; phylum Arthropoda; class Insecta; order Hymenoptera; family Apidae; genus Eucera; species Eucera pruinosa. Next base: position 13,289,859 of record JAMYCR010000015.1, on the reverse strand, counting down.
ACAGGTAACGATCGCGTGGACAGCGGTTATGCGCCGGCTACGCTAAATTTTACAGTCCTACCGGGCAATAAATTTTACGCGCAAGCATGCACACGACGATTGGCCTCGCGCCGGTATCAACCTGGCTTCTCCCGCCCAAACTCCGCGACAGGCTTTCGTCGTAAATGCAAACGGCGTTTCCGCCGAAGAGACGCGTCAGCGTTTCCACTTTACCGCGAAGCAGCTCTCCTTATTTGCCATCGAAACAGCTCGTATATATCTCGGCCGATCGTTTCCAGTTATCTCGCAAACCGCGACGCGTGTATCGCGCGAATAAATTGAAACGGAAAGGAAATGGGAAAAGCTTCTCGAAGAAGGAACGAAGAAATTACCTAATGCGAGTCTAGCACGCATCGTTCGTTAAAGCCTTGCTTCTGTCTATCGGTGAAATACAAAGGGACTCGATACCTAAGTGCATACACTTGCGAAAGTTGCCTCGCGATAATTACAACGATGCCTGCTTGGTCGTTTGACCGAGGCGAAGCAGTTACTCGACGGTGGAACAAAAAGGAGTGGCGATGGCCTGGCGAAAGGGTGCAAAAGGGCCTAGGTAACGAGCGTTCCGGAATTGCAACGACGTTATCGGTAACAAGCGGAATTGCATTGTGCGTGGAATAGCCGGAGGCGTTTGCTAGCTTCTCCTCATTACCATCCGGTAGTCCTGCGACTCGCGGACGACTCACGCGTAGCAGGAGACGCGTGGGACTATTATATCAGGCCGTGTAGGCGTCGTCTGCGCCTGTCTACGTCGCAGGAGGGTTCCATTATCCTCTAATGTCGTTACAGCAGGCCGAGGCCACCACGCTCGTGGAAGCGACGACGTCGGCGGCCACGCGAATGCCCGTTACGCTAACGACACAGGGATATCGTTACCGGCGATTGTCGTTCCCGTGCGTGCCTCACCTTATGCTTCCCTTTCTATTCATCGTTACTTAACAGTGGAATCTACCTGGACCTCCTTTGTGAGCTGCAAGGGCATCCGCGATTGTTAGATGCTTTCTAATCGCGCAGCAAATTAATCGAAGCGTAAGTTACGCGGCGGAGAAATCGGTGTAAGTGTTTAATGAAGTTTTAGCGACTGCAGAGAATCGGGTGTGCACTCTTCGTTGTATTCTTCAACGATTCTTTGGAGTATGATTGGGATTACGATAGATTCGATTTGGAGATAAATTACGAGGATCTTTGGTAAATTCTTAAGGTTCTTCAACCACGTCTTAGAAATCTTCAGTCAACTCATTATATTCTTCAACCACGTCATTATATTCTTCAACGATTCTCTGTAGTACGATTGGGATTACGATAGATTCGATTTGAAGATAAATTACGAGGATCTTTGGTAAATTCTTAAGGTTCTTCAACCACGTCTTAGAAATCTTCAGTCAACTCATTATATTCTTCAATCACGTCATTATATTCTTCAACGATTCTCTTTAGTACGATTAGCATTACGATAGATTCGATTAGAAGATAAATTACGAGGATCTTTGGTCAATTCTTAAAGTAATTCAACCACGTCTTAGAATTCTTTAGCAGATTCACTGTATTCTTCAGCCACGTCATTATATTCCTCAAGGAATTCATTTTATTATTCAAATACATCTTAGAATTCTTCAATCAACTCGTATTCTTTAACTACTTCATTCTGTTCTTCAACCACGTCTTAGAATTCTTCAGCCAGCTCATTATATTCTTCAACCACGTCACTGTATTCCTCAAGGAATTCATTCTATTATTCAACCACGTCTTAGAATTCTTCAATCAACTCGTATTTTTCAACTACTTCATTCTGTTCTTCAATCACGTCTTAGAATTCTTCAATCAACTCGTATTCTTCAACTACTTCATTCTATTCTTCAACCACGTCTTAGAATTCTTCAACTAACTCATTATATTCTTCAACCACGTCACTATATTCCTCAAGGAATTCATTCTATTTTTCAACCACGTCTTAGAATTCTTCAATCAACTCGTATTCTTCAACTACTTCATTCTGTTCTTCAACCACGTCTTAGAATTCTTCAACTAACTCATTATATTCTTCAACCACGTCACTGTATTCCTCAAGGAATTCATTCTATTATTCAAATACGTCTTAGAATTCTTCAATCAACTCATATTTTTCAACTACTTCATTCTATTCTTCAACCACGTCTTAGAATTCTTCAACTAACTCATTATATTCTTCAACCACGTCACTATATTCCTCAAGGAATTCATTCTATTTTTCAACCACGTCTTAGAATTCTTCAATCAACTCATATTCTTCAACTACTTCATTCTATTCTTCAACCACGTCTTAGAATTCTTCAACTAACTCATTATATTCTTCAACCACGTCACTGTATTCCTCAAGGAATTCATTCTATTATTCAAATACGTCTTAGAATTCTTCAATCAACTCATATTTTTCAACTACTTCATTCTATTCTTCAACCACGTCTTACAATTCTTCAGCCAGCTCATTATATTCTTCAACCACGTCACTGTATTTCTCAAGGAATTCATTCTATTATTCAACCACGTCTTAGAATTCTTCAATCAACTCGTATTCTTCAACCACTTCATTCTATTCATCAACCACGTCTTAGAATTCTTCAATCAACTCATATTCTTCAACTACTTCATTCTATTCTTCAACCACATCTTAGAATTCTTCAATCAACTCATATTCTTCAACTACTTCATTCTATTCTTCAACCACGTCTTAGAATTCTTCAACCAACTCATTATATTCTTCAACCACTTGATTCTATTCTTCAACCACGTCATTACATTCTTCAACCACGTCAATATATTCCTTAACCAATTCTTAAAAAGTTCTTCAACCACGTTTTCGAATTTTCCACCAATTCTTCGTACCCTTCAACCGCATTTTACGATTCTTCAACCAACTCTTAGACCTCTCCAACCATATACATCTCGATTAATTGCCAAAAGTCCCTGGACCAATCTTCTCAAGTCCTTTCCTCGATCCATGGCAATTTCCATCTACCAACTAAACCCACCGTACGATCCCCGAAACGCGACAACGATTATCCTCGACCAAAGAGCGACGCGGAATCTGCGAAACGAGAGACACGCCCGTAGACGGAACGCGAAAGAACGCCAAAGGGAATGGTCGTACGCGCGAGCGACGAAAGACTCGGTGGCCATTGGAATAATCGCATGGGTAGATAGACAATCGTTTTATCCGGCGAAGGGTACGTAGACAAAAGAGAGGACAAGCGACATGGCGGGTGATCCGAGCTCATTAATCAGTTGGCCGGCATATAGAGCGCAATTATCCGACGGTAATTAACTTCGCAAACTGCAGCCCCCGCGAAGTCTAGCAAGGCGAGCGCGCAAAGGACAGAGGGGAAGGCTTGATATAGGGGTGGTAGCGCGGTGGCGTCAGCAGTGGATGGTGGATGGTTTGGATGGAAGGTTCTTCGTGGGTTCCAGCCTGATGGAGCTGTTCTGGAATTATATACGGGGTTAGCCCTGAAAACCAGCCAGCAGCCAGCTTTTGCCCCGGAAACTAATTTAACTCTCTCGCATCCTCCAACCCGCTGCCGTACAGTCGAACCTCGAGCCTCCATCGACCCTCGCCGATTTTCAACCCTCCGCGTTTCCTCTGCTCCTCTTCGTAACTCTCCCTCTCTGCATGTCCCGCTAGCAGCGTCGTATTTGTGTCTATGAATCGAACCGGAGAAAAAGCCGGTGTACTGTATATGTATCTAGAGCGAAGCTAAGTTTAGATCTATATGCATAGGTACATATATGTGTTTCCGTGTTTAATCTGGCGGGGATTTTGAAAGGGAATGCGAAAGTATGGTGTTGGGTACAGCGCAGCGGAGATTGGAATTATTCGGTGAATCTTGGGGGACGGTTTTTCGGTGATTATTTAGAGACATGGGGTTGGAACATTTTTGATAGTTGAAGTAAGTAAAAATTGAAAAGATTAGACCACGGTCGAGGTACAGGATAGACCGGTCATCTTATGGGACTTCGTGTCACATGCTGTGAAATACCGATAACCTAAAAATTCAGACTTTTCGGAAGAATATCTGTTTCGTTTTATTATCTGACGAAGAATGTAAACACTTCTATAAAGCATTTTAATATACAAAATGTAAGAGCAAACGCAAAGGTTATACGTTTTAGACAAACGAAAAGGTAAAAATGAAAACGGATTTGGGGCTCATGAGCTCCAAATCCGGGTGACGAGGAAAAGCATTGAATAAGTGGTCTGTCCTGTCCTTAGTCAATGATTAGACGTTGAAACGCTTGGAAATACAGAAACTCGAGGATTCAAACGCTTGGAAACGCGACAGCTTGAAACATTAAAGGATACGCGTGTAAATGGAAATGTTTCGAAGTCCAGAAACTTGCGAATCGCAACGTTAAGAAATCGAAAAGCTTCAAATTGAAAGGCTTAGAAATCTCCAATAATTTAAACGTTAAGAATGCCCAAAACTGCAATCGGTTACCAATGGATGTCGAATGATGTCGAAGATAGAAAATCCTAAACGACTAACTCGTCTACTTTTTCTCCCGTGGTCCACGTAAATATTATCCAAACCGACTCAATATGCACGTGAAAGCGTGCAATTGGCGACCAGCAGATTATAATGGAAGCGTACGGTAAAATTCGCTGGAATTTCGCAAAATCAGAGTTCGTAAACGTTGGAAGCGGAGATTCGTAGCGGCGATTGCTCGATATTCGTAGAATTAACAGGTGATTTTAATTGGCCAGACCCTGGCTGGACTATGCGCAGCTCGTTTTTAATGAAACCCAACTAAAATGGAAACCTCTATCTATCCGGCACTCAGCGGCTCGCTAATTCAATTAGCCAATTTTCATTGTACCGTTCACGCGTCCGTCTGTTTTAATTCGCGGATAGTAGGAGTCGATAACCTTCTTCTCTGCTCCTTTTTTTACCTACTCCCATTCGACGAGCGACCGCGCTGGGTTACCGTCCATTTGCTGTTTGCCCTCGGTCAACCACCATCATCGGGGAGCCTCTTCATTTTCTCGTTCTGTGGACTTACGCTGTCTTCCGTCTGACGGCACATTATTCGGCGGTTGAAAGGCAGCCATAATAGGCAGCTGCTGAGTCTTCCATTTGGGATTAGAAGCCGCCGAATAGAGGTAAATATAAATGGCCGGGAAAAATATTCCAACTTGCCGTTTTAACGGAGGATAAACGATTTTTAGGAGAAGGATCGTTGCGAGAAAATAAGAAAATAGCGGAGAATGAATCGGCTGGGGTTGAGTTAGGGTGGATGTGAAAATTGGAAAGAATCGGAGAAGAGCGAAATGCAACCCTTTCGGATCGTAGCTTTAGAAAATAGACGAATTTAGAGGAGAAACGAGGGAGAGGGTTGGAAATTTGGCGATTCGAGAGTTTGATGAGTTGGGAATTAGAAATATTAGAAATTCGAGACTTTGGAAATTCACGGCGTTGAGAATTCGAAGCATTAGAAGTTGAAAATATTAGCAATTCTAAGCTTCGAGAGGATTCGAAGCATTGGGAATTGGAAGCTTTAGGAGTTTAAGGCATTGGACATTCCAACGCATTCGGAATTTAAAGCTTTGGAAATTCGTAGCTCTGAGAATTTTGAGAACTTTAAAAGTTCGTCGCTTTAAACAAAATTCGAAGTATTGGTAATTCTAAACTTTAGCAACTGGGTTAGGTATTGAACACTTTAAGCTTTCACAATTCAAAGTATCGACAATTAAAAAGATTTAGAAACTTAAAGCATTAGAAATGAACCAAAATTATCGAATCGCCAAAACCCCTTATCGTCTTATTACTTCGCGAAGAGTTGCTAAATTGCGACCAAAAAAATCCCCTTACATCTCGAAGCATTGTAGATGATATACAGAAAGCGTCGAAAACTTTCGTCAAGATTCTACCCCATTAAAAAAATACCAATTATCCCTTTTATTTACACGTTACGCGCGTTTCCTCTTACGGGTGAAGAAAAAAAGAGAAAAAAATGGAAGAACTGTAAGAAATACACAACTATTCGCTCAAATGCACCTGGCAAAAGTTGAAGAGGCTTCGGTGTGGCTGCTTCAAGGTAGAAAATCATATTTCCACGGGGAGTTCAGGAGGCAGGGTGCGAAATAACAATTACCCATCCATCAGAAGCGTGCGGAAGGTCGTCGGTGCGGGCGGTACGTGTCGCGATAAATTGTAAATAAGCTTCTCCCGCCGCGGAAATCCCCGGCATCTGGATAAACTCTTGAAAAGATATTCCGGTCGAACGTGACGCGTTTCTCGAGCGATGGAAACCCCGCCGTTGCCCCGAGATTTACCCGTAAATTTTAACGCGTTCGTGCGAACGTAGACGCGCCTCGAATGCATCCACCCTACCTTCCTTCTTTTTTCTTTTTTCTTTCTTCCCAGTCGCTTGAAGAAGGGACGCCATTAACGTCTTCACCATTCTTTCTACTTACTCCCGACGCACGATTTCACCCCGTATACGAAAGGGTCAATTTCATCCGGCAACTTCCACGGGAAGAATAAAGTTGATAACAGTGAGAATTAATCGCGGTTTAACAAACTACAGTCATATATTTATTCGTCGGTTATTTACTGATCGTGGAAAGTCAAATGAAGAGTAGTTGTGTAGAACGAATAGAAGGAATAGTTATATTTTAACCCCTTCCGGTGAAATGAGGAGTCTAGTTCGTCATTTGTTTTTCATGCCATACCGAGCAATGACTCGTCATTAAATGGTTATTTCATGCACAGTTTTTCATTATCAAATCTTACCGGAAGGGGTTAATATCGAATTGAACAGAAACGTGTTCGCTACTCAATTTCGTTCAACGCAGTCTCATAATGATCCGAACACAAATGCAACGATCAAAATCCTGCACGTGTATACAATTAAAATTCATACTATTATAATGTACGTAAAAATAAAAATTCATATTGCTTATGTTACACGCTAAAAGGTAACGTTTCGTAGCTTTATTAAATATACTTTTCATCGGAGTATTATTATTTCTCTTGGCCTCGATTAGTTCGATTAATTAAGGTTCTACTACAAAATATTAGTATTTTATTTCTGCGCATCGATTCCGTACGCGAATTTCCTCCGTCTTCGATGAAAATTCTAAAACAGCTTCCAAGTGAACACACGATTGTTTATAGAGACTCTCCTTTCACCGTCGATCTATATCTATTTCTCGTTGCTTTCTCTATTCGACGACGAGCGAGCGATTCTTTAATTTCCCAGCTAGACGTTGCACGAAAGATAAAGAAAGAAACTTTCGCGAACACGCGGGAAGTGAGATAGAAAACGGAAAGGGTTGAATATTTGACGAGCAAACTGCGGATGAATTTAACGACATTTTTCCCCCATTTCAAGCGACGTTTGCTCTTCTCCCCGTCAATTTCTACATCCCGCAAAACTATCCCAGTGATACAGGATAAACACGACAATGTGCTCGAGTTAACCGAACCGAGTATCCCCGTGGCAGTGTTGACTCGAAAAATACAACGAGGAAACGAGCGCCTCCGCCGTAAGATACGAAAGGCGGAGATACAGCACACGTTTCTGATTGCTTTGCGCAATTCTCGTAGCAGGACACCATTTACCCCCTCCCCCCGTTGGATCCCTTTTCCCTGCCTCTGAATCCTGTGTGTGTCTCGGCCTATTCTCTCCGGAGGGCACGATTTCCTTTTCCCAGTCGGCGAACGAAGACTGGCGCGGGGAATAAAACGATGGGAAACGCTGATACGGACTAAAGGAGGAGATTGCGTGAAGGATAGGAGAAATCCCGGTCGAGGGACGGTCCGTTGATGGCGGAAGAACCTGCAAAGGTACGGATAAATCGGCGAACAAAACCGACGCGCGACGCGGTTGCTTCAATTGTGCTTTCTTCGATGAATTCGCGTACCGCGCGACGCGTATTTACGAGGATTAATTTTGCAAACGTTGTTATAAAGTCGAGAGAACTCTCGAGCACTTTGACCATAAAACGTTGTAGCGTCTTGCATCGCAACGGAGTTTGTTTACTGGCGACCGTTGAGCGGCCTGCGCGTTGCTAGGGAGTGAGTCGACCGCGATTCGCCCGCGACTCGCCTGATCACAGTCAGGCGATGGATACGCGAAAGTATTTATCCGTTGCTAAGGAGCGATTCCCGCGCAATTCGCGGAACTGTGATCAGGCGATGGGTAAACAGCCATCGCGTTGCCAGGAAACGAGCGACCCTTAAATAGAGGCCGCAAACCCGAGGCGGCCCTCGCTTGTGAAAGTTCGACAGGACGATACGATACGAGTCCACTGGCGAACAACCAATAAAACACCACAAAAAGTATACCGCGTTGTGTCAATTAACCTTGCCCACAACGTTTTACAGTCGCGGAAGAATACACGTACGCTATGTTACTGCTACGCTAATGGCTGTTATAATCGTCGCCAGGCCCTAAGGCATGAAGTATTTACAGTGGAATCAGCGTGTGGCATTCCATCCCTGAATTACCATATAAGGGCATTTCCCATGACGCTGGAAAATGTGGTGAGAAAGGCCCAACGATTTTGGGGCTAAGTGCCACATGCACCCTTGTCTTTGTAGGCGCGAAGATGTCGCGGTTTCCTGGAGCTGCAGGAGCTGCAGGAGCTGCAAGGGTTTGAAATGGCGTGGGAGTCCTAACAACGTTCACGTTATGCACGGAATCGGAGCTTCGAATATCGACTAACCTAACGAAAGGTGGCATAAAAGCTAATAAACAGAAGTCGGAGAGCGATGGCAAACATTCGGCGGAGGAAACTTTTCGTCGAACGCGGGGTGCATGTATAATATTTCGCGGTTGATTATCGCAACGGAGCAACGGGAAAACGTGAATTCGTACGGTAGTTTTAAGTGCTCGCTGTGTATACGCATAGTTGGCGGAATTCCGCGAGGGTCCGCGCGATAGGAAAAGAGTTTCGAAGCCGGGTACTACGCGCGGTCTCGAAAGCCGCGAGTTGGCAAATCAAATAAACGAGGCGAAATTTCTCTTGCCCCGCACGTTTAGAAGTAAACGTTTCAGCGGAACGTTGGCGCCGGGATTACGTGCACAAGCCGCGTCTCTCGTGGGTGGATGGTGGCGGCGGCGGCAGCTCCTCTCGAGAACTGCATGCTCAGCGACCGAGATAATGACAGCCATAACGCAATTAACCCGTTTCTGGGATTACAGTCGAACGAGCGTGCGCTGCAGTGCGCCCGGCGTGCCGCGAGTTTGACAGTCAATTATCGTCTAATGGAACACGACGAGTTCAGGCGAGTAAAACCTCAGCCACGATTACGCGTGCCGCGACGTACGTATACTCCGTGTCTCCTCTCTTTTGCAACTTTCTTGCTACTCCCACAGAACGAGCCTAGATTTCACGGGCGTGATTAATTTCTCGTCTCGCGTGATCGTTAGCGCCGCGAGGGGATTATCGTCGTTTAAACGCTTTCAATTATCATTAAATTATCGCTCGCTGAAAGGGGTAAAGGTTCAACCCTTTCGCGTCGCGTCGCGTAGACGCCGAGCGAGAAGAGTTAAGAAATGAGATACCGCGTTTATTTTTCTTTTTTTTTTTTCACGCGGAGTTAATTGAAGTAGAGAGCTGGAGAAGTGAATAAAATAATCGTAGCGCGAGGGGTTAAAGGAATGGAAATTTGAATGTTTTGGAAGATCGATGGCTTGTGAATTTAACGCCTTGGAAATTCGATGGCTTGGGAATTTAATGCCTTGGAAATTCGATGGCTTAAGAATGTAATGCCTTGGAAATTCGATGGTTTGGGAATTTTGGAGCATAGAAATAGAATGTCTTGGAAATTCCAAAGCTTAGAAATTAGAAGGCATGGAAATTCGATGGCTTAAGAATGTAATGCCTTGAAAATTCCATGGCTTGGGAATTTTGGAGCTGAGAAATCGAATGGCTTGAGAATTTTGGAGCTGAGAAATCGAATGTCTTGGATATTCCAAAGCTTAGAAATTAGAAGGCATGGAAATTCGATGGCTTAGGAATTTAATGCCTTGGAAATTCGATGGTGTAGGAATTTTGGGGCTTAGAAATCGAATGTCTTGGAAATTCCAAAGCTTAGAAATTAGAAGGCATGGAAATTCGATGGCTTAGGAATTTAATGCCTTGGAAATTTGATGGCTTGGGAGTTTTAGAGCTGAGAAATCGAATGTCTTGGAAATTACAAAGCTTAGAAATTAGAAGGCATGGAAATTCGATGGCTTAGGAATTTAATGCCTTGGAAATTCGATGGCTTAAGAATGTAATCACTTGGCAATTCGATGGCTTAAGAATGTAATGCCTTGGAAATTCGATGGCTTGGGAATTTTGGAGCTGAGAAATCGAATGTCTTGGAAATTCCAAAGCTTAGAAATTAGAAGGTATGGAAATTCGATGGCTTAAGAATGTAATGCCTTGAAAATTCGACGGCTTAAGAATGTAATCACTTGGAAATTCGATGGCTTAAGAATGTAATGCCTTGGAAATTCGATGGCTTGGGAATTTTGGAGCTGAGAAATCGAATGTCTTGGAAATTCCAAAGCTTAGAAATTAGAAGGTATGGAAATTCGATGGCTTAAGAATGTAATGCCTTGAAAATTCGACGGCTTAAGAATGTAATCACTTGGAAATTCGATGGCTTAAGAATGTAATGCCTTGGAAATTCGATGGCTTGGGAATTTTGGAGCTGAGAAATCGAATGTTTTGGAAATTCCAAAGCTTAGAAATTAGAAGGTATGGAAATTCGATGGCTTAAGAATGTAATGCCTTGAAAATTCGACGGCTTAAGAATGTAATCACTTGGAAATTCGATGGCTTAAGAATGTAATGCCTTGGAAATTCGATGGCTTGGGAATTTTGGAGCTGAGAAATCGAATGTTTTGGAAATTCCAAAGCTTAGAAATTAGAAGGTATGGAAATTCGATGGCTTAAGAATGTAATGCCTTGAAAATTCGACGGCTTAAGAATGTAATCACTTGGAAATTCGATGGCTTAAGAATGTAATGCCTTGGAAATTCGATGGCTTGGGAATTTTGGAGCTGAGAAATCGAATGTTTTGGAAATTCCAAAGCTTAGAAATTAGAAGGTATGGAAATTCGATGGCTTAAGAATGTAATGCCTTGAAAATTCGACGGCTTAAGAATGTAATCACTTGGAAATTCGATGGCTTAAGAATGTAATGCCTTGGAAATTCGATGGCTTGGGAATTTTGGAGCTGAGAAATCGAATGTCTTGGAAATTCCAAAGCTTAGAAATTAGAAGGTATGGAAATTCGATGGCTTAAGAATGTAATGCCTTGAAAATTCGACGGCTTAAGAATGTAATCACTTGGAAATTCGATGGCTTAAGAATGTAATGCCTTGGAAATTCCATGGCTTGGGAATTTTGAAGTTGAGAAATCAAATGTCTTGGAAATTCCAAAGCTTAGGAATTGAAAGTCATGGAAATTCGATGGCTTAGGAATTTAATACCTTCGAAGCTCGAGAGCTTAGAAATTGGGAGGAAGGGTTGACAAACTAATACCCATAAATTCCAAACTACTAATCGAAAACTTAAATTTCACGTATCTTGATAATAATATATCTCATACGTATAATTATTACGTATCTTAATAATTACGTCTTCCACGTAAAATTGCATCTCCATAACAATAATAACTGGTAACCAAAGCAGCCTAACTTCTCCGCCGAAAACGCATTCGAATGCGAAACGATGAAAGAAAAACAAGGGGTAGTTCGCAAACGAAATATAGCAAAGGGGTAAAAATAGAGAGCCGCTAAAGGCCGCGTGTCTTTTTGACGTCACACGCTGGCGTTAATTAACGTTCTCGCGTGTTTGTCGTGCGTTCGGTTGGCGCATTTCACGCTTTCGCGCTGCCGTGTGCGGGAATTTCGCCGAGTTTCACGAAGCAACGCGATCCATCGCAACAGGAATTAACCCTTTTAGCGGACCCTGCCAGGTATTTTCTTGAAGATTTCCCCACATCCTCGCGAGAAAAAAAATTAGGTTTACACCAATGTGATTCAGTTGTAGTTCCAAGTCGTCCTATCTCACTCTACCTCCACGTGTTTTGTTTCGCGTCCTTCGTCACGCAGTAGACTTGTAGTCGTGACCGATTCAGCCAATGAATATAATACGTGTGATTGAAGGTGTCGCTAATATGCGACAGCCAATCGGCTTGTCTCGCCAACAAGTCATCACTGCACTGTACTTACGTAGATGCGTAAAAGAACTTACCGGGATCGGAGGAAGGATCGGCTCTGGTGAGTCTGCAGAGTTGCAGAGGCAGATAACGGGTGTCAGCTCGCGGCGGTGACTTCGGCGGCGGAGGGGTTGCGCTGAGGAAACCGCGTTGCAACTCCCAGCCCACCTCTTGGATGATCGAGGCCTTCCTGAAGTAAGGCGTCACCTCTCGAAGATATTTCACTGCGACAGAAAAATATCCAATATGGTCAGCTTGCTGATCTAGGCTACGGGGTTCCGCGTTATGAAATCGTTCGGATTCTTTAGGTGACTCTCGAGGGTAGAAGGATAGTAAAATTGAGGGCTTCCAATTTTTAGCCCGTCGAGTCGGACTGTAGAATGATTTGGGAGATTTTTCGGGAGGAAAGAATGTAGGGATGAACACGTGGCAAAGAATAATTCATTTAGTTAGTTGGCGTTGGAAAACTTCCAAAAAGCTTTCGAATTCCAAGGATTCGTAAATATGATATAGGTAAAGGGTTATCCAAAAATACCTTTAGGATGTTGAACGAGAATATCTGTGAAACGTTGTTTAAATTGTAACGTTGTGTAAACTGTAACAAACTATTACTTTTACTGTTAGTAAAATAGAGGTGAAAAGAATAAACATTGAATACCAGAACAAACGAAGATAATAGAAATAAAAAACAGATTAGAAAAGGGTAAATCGGAAAGGGAAAGGAAAAAAGTGAAGATAGGTGTTCCTATAGTCTATTTTCGATAACCCTATGTAACTGTAGAGGTGTAATTTGTTATGTAGGTAATACGTCGTTTTCGTACATACATAATTATGAATATAACGAATTAATTACCAGGTAATTAAAAATTTACAGCAAAGTCCACGGACCCTCTTTCTGTCACTTGAAATGTTCCCATTTAAATAGAAACACGTTTTACATACATTAGCACGTCAGTTTTTTTAATGTTCGTCAGCATATTTACCTCATAGTATTTCGTTTTAAATATTAAGCGTAAACGATTATAAATACAATGTCTATGCGTTGCTACATAAACCGAAGCCCATATTTAGTATAAAAACATGTATACTTACGATTCTTCGTACGTTACTTTGTTACTAAATCAAATAATTAAAGTGTCTGTTACAGGGACGCTGCCAGAGTACGTTGAACATTTATTTATCCTACGTACAAATAAATGAAACGAAACGTGCGTAAAATAGTACGCAATTTCTTTCGCCGTAAAGGTAAACAAAAATTCGAGGTTACAGAGGGTTAATAAAACACGAACGGATTTATTCCCCCTACCAAACGTCAACAGTGCTCCTAAATTTCGTTTTGCGCTCGTAGAAAGGCCCCGGGATACGGAAAGTTCTCCCCTAGCTAGCGCAAGGGAGCAACTTAGGCTACGAAAGGCTGATCCCGAGAATCGAAAGCAGGGGCAATTTCCTGCGCGATGCATCAGGTCAGCGATGATTTTTCGCCGGTCTTTACGAGGTCCAGGCTCGAAATTCGCGCGCTCCGCCTCGAAGGCAGTCCCTCGAAAGGACCTGGCTGGCCAGCCTCGTAAATCGTGCCCCCTGGATCTCCGTTTCGCCGTCGAAAGCGTCTACCCGGTGAGATCCTGTACCGCGGTCACGTACAGACTGTTTCAAAATCCAATTTGTCGTTGATGTTTCGACGTCGCTGCGCCACCGACGCGATTACATATAGGACGAACTCGTTAAAGTTCGAAGGAACACACACGCGGCGGCCACGCCGAGTGGAACCGTACGAAAGGGGTTGGAGAGAGAGAGAGAGGGGGGGGGGGGGGGACGAAGAGGAGAGAAGCGTGCAACCGGGAATAGTCTGCAATCCTGACGCGAACTAACCGAAATACTGAAACATGTAGCACACGGCCAGGAGGGGGTGGGAATGTAACCGACACCCCCAGGCAGCGAATTCGCAGGCAACCCCGTAAAAACCCCTCGTAAAGCCGGGTTACCTTCTCCTAGAAGAGGGACGTGGCTTAATATCGAACCGATCCATCCAACTCGCTTCAATTCCCTGCCCCCCCCTCCCTCCCCCCGCCGTGTTTTGCTTCTTCTCGTTACCTGAATTACCGATCCGCGCGTCGCACCCAAGGGGTAGTTTAAGCCTGATATTTTTTAACCGTGGCCAATCGTTGCGATTACCTTACGGCGGGAACACTTAAGGTCGCGTTGCAGCGAAAGTAAATACTCGCGACGTCTACTTTTAATCGTCTGGTAATACTCATTACTGTTACCGTGTGCAAAAAATACGCATAAGTAAAATATGATTGACAAATATGCTAACGTTCCAAGATATAATCTATGAAAAATTCATAGGACAATGGGTTAATATTTTTCAATACACTTTAGTATTATTTAATACATACGATGTACTTTTTATTATTGTTATACTTTATTTTTCATACACTTGGCACGTTTGTAGCTTACCTAATTGTAAGTAAATCTTTGGAACACTAGAAACGATCGTTTGGCTATTCGCTATGATGGTTTGGAAAGGGTTAACGCCTGAGAACGATGAGAAATGTTCCATCGTAGAATTCACTTCACGCGCTTAGAATTATTCGAGGGATTCGCGGATTTCGCTATCGTTCGATCGGACAAAATTGGCGCCGCCGAAGAATGGCAGACGCGAATCGGCCCCCGCCGAATACGCGATCAAAATTATAGTCGATGGCTCGCTCGCGTGTCGAACGCGCGGGGAAAATTGCCAACCGGTTTCCGGCCTCTGCTCGATCACCGCAACCGTTTCCAGCGCTTTTGCACACCTCGCGACGATCGCGATTCCATCGTCCGCGGCAAATTTTATACACGCGATTCCGATCTCCGTTCGTGGCTTTCGAAATCCCCACGAATCGAAACGCAGATTGCGTGCAGTGTTCGTTTCTTTTTTTATTTTTGCTTTTTGTTGGAGAGGGCTTTGATTTTGGGGGAAAATTGCTTAGAAATAGAGGAAGAAGAATCATTTGAAGAGGTTTGGGACATTTTTGTACGCGTTATTGATGCATCGAATCGTACAATCTTCTATATTTAAGTAGTGCTGTTCTCCAATTAGCTAATTTTAGAGGTGTAGTCCTTTAAGAGTTAAATTTAAGGGCTGCACTCGTCTACTTGCAGAGGGTAAAAATTGCAGTCGTCTACTTACAGAGGTTAAAAATTGCAATCGTCTGCTTACAGAGGTTAAACATTGCAGTCGTCTACTTACAGAGGTTAAAAATTGCAGAGTCCCTCAATTATCATATTTAGGAATTGCAGTCGTCTACTTGCAGAGTCCCTCGATTATCAAATATAGGAATTGCAGTCGTCTACTTGCAGAGGTTAACAATTGCAGAATCCCTCAATTATCAAATATAGGAATTGCAGTTTATCTACTTGCAGAGTTTAACAATTGCAGGGTTCCTCAATTATCAAATATAGGAATTGCAGTCGTCTACTTGCAGAGGTAAAAAATTGCAGAGTCCCTCAATTATCAAATATAGGAATTGCAGTTTATCTACTTGCAGACGTTAAAAATTGCAGAGTCCCTCAATTATCATATTTAGTAATTCCAGTCGTCTACTTGCAAAGTTTAAAAATTGCAGAATCCCTCAATTATCAAATATAGGAATTGCAGTTTATCTACTTGCAGAGGTCAAAAATTGCAGGGTCCCTCAATTATCATATTTAGGAATCGCAGTCATCTACTTGCAGAGGTTAACAATTACAGAGTCCCTCAACTATCATATTTAGAAATCGCAGTCGTCAACTTGTAGAGGTTAAAAATTGCAGAGTCCCTCAATTATCATATTTAGAAATTGCAGTCGTCTACTTGCAGAGGTTAAAAATTGCAGAGTCCCTCAATTATCAAATATAGGAATTGCAGTTTATCTACTTGCAGACGTTAAAAATTGCAGAGTCCCTCAATTATCATATTTAGAAATCGCAGCCGTCTACTTGCAGAGGTTAAAAATTGCAGAGTCCCTCAATTATCAAATATAGGAATTGCAGTCGTCCACTTGCAGAGTCCCTCAATTATCATATTTAGGAATTGCAGTCATCTACTTGCAGAGGTTAAAAATTGCAGTCCCTCAATTATCATATTTAGAAATTGCAGTCGTCAACTTGTAGAGGTTAAAAATTGCAGAGTCCCTCAATTATCATATTTAGAAATTGCAGTCGTCTACTTGCAGAGGTTAAAAATTGCAGAGTCCCTCAATTATCAAATATAGGAATTGCAGTCGTCCACTTGCAGAGTCCCTCAATTATCATATTTAGGAATCGCAGTCATCTACTTGCAGAGGTTAAAAATTGCTGTCCCTCAATTATCATATTTAGAAATTGCAGTCGTCCACTGGCAGAGGTTAAAAATTGCAGAGTCCCTCAATTATCAAATATAGGAGTTGCAGTCGTCTACTTGAAGAGGTTAAAAATTGCAGAGACCCTCAATTATCAAATATAGGAATCGCAGTTTATCTACTTGCAGAGGTAAAAAATTGCAGAGTCCCTCGATTATCAAATATAGGAGTTGCAGTCTTTCAACAACCAAATTTAAGAATCGCCAGTCCTCCAGTTACCAAATTTAATCCACTGCATCGAAGAAGCCACCTTCGATCCCCAAAATGAAGTAATTTTTCAAATTCCCCCGTGCAAAGCATGAAGAATTGCAACCGTTGATCTTCCATACGAAGAACGAATATAGCGAGAGGCGAAGAAGGGCAACAACGATCGGTGTCCAGATTCGTTCGACCAATATTAGCGAATGAAATTCTACGGTGACGCGAGAACGGTAATCCAATTGGATGGAAATCGGGCACAAACAGTCTGCTGGCGTACGCCAACGCGTCTAATTATTAATAATGCGACGAGTCACAGAGGGCAGATGGATGGCTGTTTGCGTCCGCTCGGCGAACGAGATTGCTTACTCTCCACGTGCATTACGGACCACCGTGTTCCTCCCTTGTCAATGGACATCGTTCCAATTGCTCGCGTTTACCAAACCAACGTTCTTCTCCTTTTCAAACAACGTTCACTCTACTCCCTCGCTTTCAATTAACCCCTTCTTGCTCTACGATTATTTTACTTCAATTACTGCTTTTATAGAATTTCACGCGCGCAATTCGTTGAAATATTCGCGGCCATTATTACTTAATAATTCCCAATCTTACGAAACAAAGTTAATACTAAAGTTAAAGTTCGACTTGAATGAATCGGTAATATTTGTTTTTGTCGAGTCCAAGTTGTAATTCGTGTAACGAGCGTGACTCGTTAGTACATTGCTAATAAAGAATTGGCTTGCAATTATTTTATTACCCACATATGCTAGCATAAGTTGATCACTGAAATGACGAAAGTATAAATAAGTATCTAATAATCGAACGAAAACTCATTCTGTTACTATAATAAATCTGTTACTATGATAACTCGTTGTGTTACTATAATAAACCTGTTACTATGATAACTCATTCTGTTATTATAATAATGTTACTATAATCATT
This sequence comes from Eucera pruinosa, assembly GCA_028830335.1. Lineage (NCBI taxonomy): Eukaryota > Metazoa > Arthropoda > Insecta > Hymenoptera > Apidae > Eucera > Eucera pruinosa. The sequence continues at coordinate 13,272,125 of JAMYCR010000015.1, read as the reverse complement.
CGTAAAGTTCCATCTACTGTGTGTTAAACTCTTGACCTATAATAACGAGTCGCACTCGTGCTACGCATTGCGACACAGATTTAACAAAAAACGCGTAGCAGCACCGAGGATGAAATCTAATTTAAAACCTACGTTTCGCTTCGCGTTGTAAAGGTGAAGGTTACCTATAATATTTACGTGATTTGTACGTGACACGATAAGAAAGCATTGATCAGCCAACGCTATATTACACGTTGTAGATAATAAAATAATCGTAGGTCAAAGGGTTAATACATGACCAAAAATTCGCCCAGCCTTTTTACATCTGTGGGGCTGTAGGGAGGGGATAGAATAGGAAAAGGAAGGGTGTTGCGTTTCGTCCTGGGCCTGCTAGTGGACTCATCAGTAAGGATACCTAGCAGGCACTGCCTTAGACTTGGGATATTGGAAGGAAGGTTAAGTAAAAATTGCCAACGATATGTGGAGCTGTGGAGGGGGGATAGAATGGGAAAAAGGAAGGGTGTTGCGTTTCGTGCTGGGCCTGCTAGTGGACTCATCAGTAAGGCTACCTAGCAGGCACTGCGTTAGACTTGGGATATTGGAAGGAAGGTTAAGTAAAAATTGCCAACGATATGTGGAGCTGTGGAGGGGGGATAGAATGGGAAAAAGGAAGGGTGTTGCGTTTCGTGCTGGGCCTGCTAGTGGACTCATCAGTAAGGCTACCTAGCAGGCACTGCGTTAGACTTGGGATATTGGAAGGAAGGTTAAGTAAAAATTGCCAACGATATGTGGAGCTGTGGAGGGGGGATAGAATGGGAAAAAGGAAGGGTGTTGCGTTTCGTCCTGGGCCTGCTAGTGGACTCATCAGTGCGGCTACCTAGCAGGCCCTGCCTTAGACGTTGGGATATTGGAAGGAAGGTTAATGTTAGCCCCCTTCACAGCTCCACATATCGTTGGCAATTTTTACTTAACCTTCCTTCCAATATCCCAAGTCTAAGACAGTGCCTGCTAGGTAGCCTTACTGATGAGTCCACTAGCAGGCCCAGCACGAAACGCAACACCCTTCCTTTTTCCCATTCTATCCCCCCTCCACAGCTCCACATATCGTTGGCAATTTTTACTTAACCTTCCTTCCAATATCCCAAGTCTAACGCAGTGCCTGCTAGGTAGCCTTACTGATGAGTCCACTAGCAGGCCCAGCACGAAACGCAACACCCTTCCTTTTTCCCATTCTATCCCCCCTCCACAGCTCCACATATCGTTGGCAATTTTTACTTAACCTTCCTTCCAATATCCCAAGTCTAAGGCAGTGCCTGCTAGGTATCCTTACTGATGAGTCCACTAGCAGGCCCAGGACGAAACGCAACACCCTTCCTTTTTCCTATCCTACCCCCTCTCTACAGCTCCACACTATATAATAATTCATCAAGTTTCGTTTAGCACGGTTAATAATAATTGCGCGAAGCTTCGTTCCGCGTTTTCATATTTCCAGCGAGTTAAAACCGAGATATTTTGCGGGACGCGACGAAATGCACAAATAGGAGTTCAATGGCGGACGAAAGAAAAGGGAAATCAAAGGTTTCCCCAGGGATTGGAAGAGAAGCTGGAAAAGTCGCGGAACGTCTGGCCACCGAATTATGCTTTCCACGTGTTTGCATTGCCTCGGCGAAGCTCGGGGACACACCGTTCAAAGGGAAACGTCGAGCGTCGACTTTTTGAGGATTCATTAAAGTAATTAAGAGGATTCAGCCGGGAAAATGCGAACACGGGGCCACGCTCGGATGAGCCACGCGGTCATGGGTTGTATGTAATTTCGAAAAATATTCCCAAGCAACGAAAGGTTGAAAAAATGCACGCGATATCCGGGAGGATAAGCTTTTGCTGGTCAAACGATAAATTAAGTAAATGAACCGAAATACGAGGGAACTTCGACGATACTTTGACGAGGAGAAGAAAAAGGTACGCGACGAAATTCGATGCTATTTTGCTTTGGAAAATAACTGCAGCTGCGAGCGAATAATCTTTGAAAAATTCGTAAGCGAAGGGGTTAATAATAAACACATATGTAGAGCAACGTTTCAGGATACTCGACATTTCTATTAACATACGCGAACGCGAAAGGGAGAGTTAGAGTAGCTTTATCTGGGAAATTAAGGACACCGGGAACGAGGCCACCGTTGCGCACAGCAAAATACGCGGTATTCGGGAATATGCAACATCCCCGAAGCTCTCGTTGCTCCTAATCTACTTTGCCAACTCCCCAAGAACAATTTCCAGGTAGAACATTAGTTTTCCTTAGGGGGTAGAATCAATTTCGCTATTAGGATTAGTTAAACGCTCGAATCTTTCCGGGCTTTCGCCAACTTCCTCACAATTTCCCCTACCCTTTATCAAACAATCGTACGCGGGCATGAAAGAATAGTAGAAGGTATCAGGTTACGTTGTAATAATCTTTAATACAACAGGGGTGGATTAATTTGTTGCAATTGCACCAAAACTACCAGTGACTATGACGAATTAATTACAAAAAAAAGTATAAGTGATTATGATGAACTGATTACAAAGAAAGCTACGAGTGATTGTGATGAACAAATTACAAACAACTACGAGTGATTACGATGAAGTAATTACAGAAAAACTGCGAGTGATTGTGATGAAGTAATTACAAAAAAAGCTACGAATGATTGTGATGAACTAATTACAAAAAGCTACGAGTGATTACAATGAACTAATTACAAAGAAACTACAAGTGATTGCGATGAATTAATTACGAAAAAGCTACGAGTGATTACGATGAAGTAATTACAGGAAAACCACGAGTGATTATGATGAAGTAATTACAAAGAAGCTACGAGTGATTACAATGAAGTAATTACAAAAAAACTACGAGTGATTGTGATGAATTAATTACAAAAAAGCTACGAGTGATTACGATGAAGTAATTACAGAAAAACTACGAGTGATTGTGATGAACTAATTACAAACAACTACGAGTGATTATGATAAACTGATTGCAATAAAACCACGAGTGATTATGATGAACTAATTACAAAAAAGCTACGAGTGATTATGATGAAGTAATTACAGAAAAACTACGAGTGATTGTGATGAATTAATTACAAAAAAGCTACGAGTGATTACGATGAACTAATTACAAAGAAACTACAAGTGATTATGATGAATTAATTACAAAAAAGCTACGAGTGATTATGATGAACTAATTACAAAGAAACTACAAGTGATTGTGCTAAACTAATTACAAAAAAAACTACGAGTGACTGTAATGAATTGATCACAAAAAAAGTACGAGTGACTATGATGAACTGATTGCAATAAAACCACGAGTGAAGTAAAACCATGATGAAGTAATTACAAAGAAGCTACGAGTGATTGTGATGAACTAATTACAAAAAAAACTACGAGTGACTGTAATGAATTGATCACAAGAAAAGTACGAGTGACTATGATGAATTAATTACAAAGAAACTACGAGTGATTGTGATGAACTAATTACAATGAAGCTACGAGTGACTATAATGAATTAATTACAAAAATCTACGAGTGATTAAGATGAACTGATTACAAAGAAACTACGAGTATTATGATGAACTTATTACAAAGAAGCTACGAGTGATTGTGATGAATTAATTACAAAAATGCTACAAGTGACTATGATGAGCAAATTATGTACGAAGAATGGCATTGTTGTTTCCCTTTCAACGTGTAATTATAAATATCAAGTGGAGCATCGTGTTGATCTCTTTAAACATTTACATCATTTTCATTGTTTCAGATTAACCCTACACTTTATCCAATTATTTCTCTCCTCGCTTACTTCACACTAAACTTACTCGCGATTAGGTACGTATCCCATACGTTTCTAGCGGCACAAAATCTTGAATATTTTTACTTCTATTCCACCCGATAGCTGTTTGCCAGCGATAGTAAAAGATTCCCCATTTCTCTGTTGTTCCCCGAGCATCGAAATTCATAGCGTCGTCGCGCGAGCGGAAGAACAAAACACACGTACACGCGAAAACAAAGGAAACGGCTGGAATAGAGTAAAACGGATAAACCGGAAGTCGATCGCTGTCCGCCGTCGACGGAAGATATTTTTAATATCCGGCTCGGCTGCCATCCGCTCTTCTTATCCCACGACTTCGCCTTCTGTGTATGCGTACACACGAAAAGAGGGAGGGGAGAGTGGGGATGAAAAAGGGAAACTCCACAAGAGGAACGATCTCGTATTGAAATTGCACGGAAATTTATCCCGGGATCGCGCACTCCGTGTGTATCGACGCGCCTCCTCTCTAAAGTCCCAAGAAAAATAGATCTCGTCTGGACCTAGGTTCTGCACCTATCTCCGGCAAAATTTATTCCGCCGGGCAAAATCACCGAGAAGGTTAGCAAATAGCAATCTTCCCCCTATACACAACCCCGTTCGATTGGATAAATAAAATAAGAGCTACTGCAATCGTGCTCGTTACCGTGGATTGGTTTATCGCAAGAGATGGAATATTAACCCCATTGGCTTACAATGACGAGTCACACTCGTGGCACGAATTATCCGTGGATAGATTCTGTTGTGAAATCAGTTTATTATATAATACTGTAGGAAATAATTGGGTTAGAATAAACTAAATGGTTTTATTTACGTCGCTGCTCACAATATCTCTCACTATACTCTCCGTTCGTCAACCTCTCACTAAGACTCGCTACAACTCTCTGCTCTGCGGCTGGAAAAACCTATTGCCTATGGCCATCCCCTCTCGTGCACCCCGTACCCCGCTACGCCCGTCTCGATACTTTTCGTTAAGACACTCGAACCTTAGCCTAAACAGTCACTCGTCATTCACACTGTTCACTCGTCCCACTCATGCGACCACTCCGTTCACACACACACCCCACAATACGTTAACGTATTAAATAACTAAGGATTCGCGTATACAGTTTATAATTATATAAGAATAAGTAAGAAACTATAAGGAACTTGAAGTTTTTGCCTTGCACGCAACGACAATGACAAGTGTGTCCTTCGACTCTCGGCTATTAAATGAACACAAGGGTGGAAAAATCAAAACCCTTGTCCGCACCACGGACAAACCTTCCACAAGGCACTGAAAGATGAGAACCATAGGCCGTCGATGCTTGACACATCTGGCATCATCGTTGCATTCCAACGGATTCGTTAAAGATAAGCTCTATTTTCAATACAGTATTACTTTAATTCTTGTTTTAGTTTCACTTGAGAAGATCAAGATTCTGCGCTATTTCCAACAATCCAGAATCGAATCAAAAATCGTTCGCGAAGACGTAAGGGTTAAAAAATACTTGATACAATTTAGCGTGCTGCAGAAGCCGACGAAATGGGAAAGCGAGGGGGGGGAAAAAAAAGAATCGAATGAATCTTGGTTTGCAGGGGACAAAGAGCAATCTAGTAGCGGAAATCGTGCAATTAGAGACGAGATAGATGGAACACGGAGGATGGAAAAGGATGGAGGGGTTGAAATTTTCCGCCGGGAAGAGATTCTGTTGGCCGTTCGGGTGAAAATAAAAATCCGAACGGGCGGCGGTCGTTTCCTTCGACGATGGTATATATATATACCGTATTTAATCGGGCGAATGCGAATCAAGAGAACGTCCGCCGCGGCGATGTGACGGCCCGGGGAAATAAGTAGAAATGAAAATGAAACGAAGACCGCCGCCGTCGTCTCTCTTTCCTCGTTGCCTTTTACCTCCTTTATTTCCCTCTTTTACGCCCCTCCTTTCCAGATCTCGCAGTGGTTTCGCTTCAAAAGCATTCGACGATTAAGTATTTCGTTCCGCGGACGTCTCGTCGTGATCTTCGCCCGCCAATCGAGTCCAAATTAAAGTCTGAGATTGCTACGGGAAATATACTACCCGTTTATAAATCACCGGGGGAATTCGGTATTAAGCGAATGCTTGATAAATTAGACTCTTAGTCGTGTATTCGAAATACTTATGGGAATAATTGTTGCCTTTTGTAGTAGGGAAAATAGATAGGCGAATATTATCGTAGCCGTAGTTTGTTTTTTTTTTAAATTTTCAAGCGGTCGAATTCCGAGGCATGTTAAATTTATAAGCTTTGGAATTTCTGGGACCTCGGGTTTTTTCTAAGATTTTGAATATAAAAACAGCGAATTTTGTAAGGCTTTGAATTTTTTAGCTTTCGAATTTACTAGGCATTAAGTTTCCAAGCTTTCGAATTCCCGAGGCATTAAGTTCCTAAGCTATTGAATTTCCACGTCATTAAATTTCTAAGCTTTAGAATTCCTAAGGTATTCAATTCCTAAGCTATTGAATTTCCACGGTTTTGAATTCCTAAGCTTTCAAATTTCAAAGACTTCAAGTTTCTAAGCTTTCAAATTTCGAAGACTTCAAGTTTCTAATCTTTCGAATTCCAAATCATCGAATTTCTAAGCCTTTGATTTCCTAAGCCATCGAATTTCCAAGGCATTCAATTCTAAGCTCTCGAATTCCTAAGATATTAAATTTCTAAGTATTCAAATTCTTAAGCTATTGAATTTTCAAGGCTCTGAATTCCTAAGCTACCGAATTTCCAAGGCTTTGGATTCCTAAGCTATCGAATTTCCAAGACATTCAATTTCTGAGCTTTCAAATTCCTAAGCTACCGAATTTCCAAAGCATTAAATTTCTAAGCAATCGAATTCCCAAAGCATTAAATTCCCAAACTACTGAATTTCCAAGGCTTTGGATTCCTAAGCTATCGAATTTCCAAGGCATTAAATTCTAAGCTATCGAATTCCCAAAGCATTAAATTCCTAAGCTCTCAAATTCCTAAGCTATCGAATTCCCAAAGCATTAAATTCCCAAACTACTGAATTTCTAAGGCTTTGGATTCCTAAGCTATCGAATTTCCAAGGCATTAAATTCTAAGCTCTCAAATTCCTAAGCTATCGAATTCCCAAATCATTAAATTCCTAAGCTATCGAATTCCCAAAGCATCGAATTCCCAAGCTATTGAATTTCCAAGGCTTTGGATTCCTAAGCTATCGAATTTCCAAGGCATTAAATTCTAAGCTATCGAATTCCCAAAGCATTAAATTCCTAAGCTCTCAAATTCCTAAGCTATCGAATTTCCAAGGCATTAAATTCTAAGCTCTCAAATTCCTAAGCTATCGAATTCCCAAATCATTAAATTCCTAAGCTATCGAATTCCCAAAGCATCGAATTCCCAAGCTATTGAATTTCCAAGGCTTTGGATTCCTAAGCTATCGAATTTCCAAAGCATTAAATTCTAAGCTCTCAAATTCCTAAGCTATCGAATTCCCAAATCATTAAATTCCTAAGCTATGGAATTCCCAAAGCATTAAATTCCCAAACTACTGAATTTCCAAGGCTTTAGATTCCTAAGCTATCGAATTTCCAAGGCATTAAATTCCCAAGCTTTGAAATTCCTAAGCTATCGAATTCTCAAATCATTACATTCCTAAGCTATCGAATTCCCAAAGCATTAAATTCTCGAACTACTGAATTTCCAAGGCTTTGGATTCCTAAGCTATCGAATTTCCAAGGCATTAAATTCTAAGCTATCGAATTCCCAAAGCATTAAATTCCTAAGCTCTCAAATTACTAAACTATCGAATTCCCAAAGCATTAAATTCCTAAGCTCTCAAATTACTAAACTATCGAATTCCCAAAGCATTAAATTCCTAAGCTCTCAAATTACTAAACTATCGAATTCCCGAAGCATCAAATTCCCAAGCTACTGAATTTCCAAGGCTTTAGATTCCTAAGCAATCGAATTTCCAAAGCATTGAATTCCCAAGCACCAAAATTCCTAAGCCATCGAATTTACAAAGCACAGTTAAATTTCCAAGCCTCTGAATTTCGTCGCTTACAACAAATTTCCAACTCTTCGATTTCCCAACCTATCGAATTCCAATTCGTCACCTAAAAGGGTTAAAACACCTCTGCCAAACATCGTACTTTCTCTCGCTAAAAGAAAACATTTAATTGCTCGATCACTTCTGCAAGAGTAATCGCGTTCCGTTAAAAGTATTTTTATTCGCGCGCGCGTGTGTGTGTGTGTGTTGGGAGAACGTTAGAGGATAGTGAAACGATTCACGCTCCATTTCGCGTCTGATAGGGAAATATACAAAGGAAGACGTATCCAAAGTTTTGATCGGCAGCTGCATAGATATCCACATCCATGCACGCTTTACAGGATACTGATATATCCAATACATCGCGCGTGCATTCGTAGCCAGCCAAGCGTTTTCAAATCGAAATTCTATCTCCTGCCTTCTTCCTTCCCTTCTGCAATACCACAATATACGCCTGTCTCTTTACCTGAAATTACTATAAGGTAAACGTTGGTAATATCGAACGCTTGATTCGAAAATCTTGCCGAAAATTCAGCCTATTTTTTCCGGTCGGAACAATGAAACTAATATACAATCATATTCGATTAGTTAAGCGTGAAACACGATTCGAATGATTTGAAATTGTACTGAAAATATTGGCAAACGTGAAATTCGGCAGGTTGTAAAATTAGACATCTAATAATATTGAACATCTGCAAAATTTGCTTCCTCTTCTACTCAGGAAGATTTATCGAATAAATAAAGAAAGGGTTATCCTAAATAGACTATGGAAGAACATCTACCTTCGCTTATTTTCTTTCCCTTTTCTAATCTGTCTTTTACTTCTATTATCTTCGTTCTTTCGTTCTCGTTTTCAATTCTTATCTCTTTCACCTCTATTTTATTAACGAACACGGCGTTTCACAGAGATATTCTCATTCAACATGCTAAAGGTACTTTTGGATAACCCTGTACGAGTAAAATGCCGGGCGTACGGTTAGCGTTAAAGTTCCGTAGTACAAGAATTAACTCGTGTATCGCGAACGATATTGGCGCAGAGAGTAGCGTAGCGAAAGGGTTAAGGGAACCGTGTAGCTTTCAAACGAGACTCGGGGCGCTGTTGGATGCTACAGCGATGTTCGATCGGCATTTCGAGAGGGAAAAAAAGGCGCCGCGTGTTTGATTGATGGACAACTGCATGGGTTGCACAATGAAGAGCACCGAACTAAGAGGAGGGGGAAAACAGGTGTCAGAAAGTTTCAATACGACAAGAACAAAGCGAGCCGGCAATATTTTCTCGACGAAACAAGAACGCTGGAAGGAAATAAAATATAAGGTGCAAACGTTGCCACTTTTCTTTCGTTAATATCGAAACGATTATATTTACTGCACGTGTCGATTATGGAAGATAATAAAAAAACATAATGAAAATAATAACGGAACTTAGATAATATAAAAAAGATAGTAACGGATATAAATAAAAGCGCAGCTTTAATGTAATACGGAAAAACGTGTTTCTTTTTTAAATATAAACGTGAACGTTTTCAAGCGACGATAATAGAGACATTGAACTTTGTCGTGCCGATTAATTAATAATTAATCCATCGTATTGAACGTGTAACGAAAAATGTCCGTAAATAAACTCGACGTTGAACGATGTATCATGCTCCGAACTGGAACTGGACAATTTAATCTAAAATAGTTGAACAAAGTTCATCTGAAGATTACCTTAATGCGGCGGTAATTAGTGCATCTATAATAGCTTAGTCTTAAAAAATCGTCCACGGCAACGGGTTAAAGCGATTCCAAACGATCGATCGTCCGCATCATCGCGGAATAAAACGACGCGACGCGCAAAATCCTAACGAGGCTCCCCGCATCAATTATTCATAAAATTGACGTCTGTTCTTTCCGTCGATTCTTACTGTGGAGCTGTAGAGAGGGGACAGGATAGGAAAAAGGAAGGGTGTTGCGTTTCATCCTGAGCCTGTCTGCTAGTGGACTCATCAGTAAGGCTACATAGCAAGCCCTGCCTTAGACGTTAGGATATTGGAAGAAAGGTTAAGTAAAAATTGCCAACGATATGTGGAGCTGTGGAGGGGGAATAGAATGGGAAAAAGGAAGGGTTTTATGTTTTGTCCTGGGCCTGCCTGCTAGTGGTCTCATCAGTAAGGCTAACTAGCAAGCCCTGTCTTTGACGTTGGGATATTGAAAGGAAAGTTAAGTACAAATTGCCAAAGATATGTGGAGCTGTGGAGAGAGGATAGAATGGGAAAAAGGAAGGGTGTTATGTTTTGTCCTGGGCCTGCCTGCTAGTGGACTCATCAGTAAGGCTACATAGCAGGCCCTGTCTTAGACGTTGGGATATTGGAAGAAAGGTTAAGTAAAAATTGCCAACGATATGTGGAGCTGTGGAGGGGGGATAGAATGGGAAAAAGGAAGGGTGTTGCGTTTCGTCCTGGGCCTACTAGTGTGGACTCATCGGTAAGGCTACATAGCAGGTCCTGTCTTAGACGTTAGGATATTGGAAGAAAGGTTAAGTAAAAATTGCCAAAGATATGTGGAGCTGTGGAGGGGGGATAGAATGGGAAAAAGGAAGGGTGTTGCGTTTCATCCTGGACCTACTAGTGTGGACTCATCGATAATGCTACATAGCAGGCCCTGCCTTAGACATTGGGATATTTGAAAGGAAAGTTAAGTAAAAATTGCCAAAGATATGTGGAGCTGTGGAGGGGGGATAGAATGGGGAAAAGGAAGGGTGTTATGTTTTGTCCTAGGCCTGCCTGCTAGTGGTCTCATCAGTAAGGTTACCTAGCAGGCCCTGCTTTAGACGTTGGGAATTCGAAAGGAAAGTTAAGTAAAAATTGCCAACGATATGTGGAGCTGTAGAGGAGGGATAGAATGGGGAAAAAGGAAGGGTGTTATGTTTTGTCCTGGGCCTACCTACTAGTGGTCTCATCAGTAAGGCTAACTAGCAAGCCCTGTCTTTGACGTTGGGATATTGGAAGAAAGGTTAAGTAAAAATTGCCAAAGATATGTGGAGCTGTGGAGGGGGGATAGAATGGGAAAAAGGAAGGGTGTTGCGTTTCATCCTGGACCTACTAGTGTGGACTCATCGATAATGCTACATAGCAGGCCCTGCCTTAGACATTGGGATATTTGAAAGGAAAGTTAAGTAAAAATTGCCAAAGATATGTGGAGCTGTGGAGGAGGGATAGAATGGGAAAAAGGAAGGGTGTTGCGTTTCGTCCTGGGCATACTAGTGTGGACTCATCGGTAAGGCTACATAGCAGGTCCTGTCTTAGACGTTGCAAATTTGGAAGGAAAGTTAAGTACAAATTGCCAAAGATATGTGGAGCTGTGGAGGGGGGATAGAATGGGGAAAAGGAAGGGTGTTATGTTTTGTCCTAGGCCTGCCTGCTAGTGGTCTCATCAGTAAGGTTACCTAGCAGGCCCTGCTTTAGACGTTGGGAATTCGAAAGGAAAGTTAAGTAAAAATTGCCAACGATATGTGGAGCTGTAGAGGAGGGATAGAATGGGGAAAAAGGAAGGGTGTTATGTTTTGTCCTGGGCCTACCTACTAGTGGTCTCATCAGTAAGGCTAACTAGCAAGCCCTGTCTTAGACGTTAGGATATTGGAAGAAAGGTTAAAGGCGGTATATACATATATGGACAAGGTAGTTAGAGCGAGTGCTTTCGAGAAAGTCCTATTTCCTATGTTCCTCTAGTGGTAGGTGCAGGAGAGCCGGCACATTACCATCCAACGCGCGGCGATTTCAATCGAACCTCGGAATTCGCGCGGATTCGCGGCGCCAAAGAGTCCACGCGCGTGGCTAATTCGAAGTGAAAGCAGCACGCGGAATCGAACCAAGTCCGTTGATATTCGCGATCGTAAAGGCGGACGGGATCCTAACGCTTCTCCGGTAATTTGTATGCGCGACAGCAATAAATGCTTTACGGCCGCTAATAAATGAGACCGCGAGAAGAGGAAGGACTTACCGAAGCGGAGCTTCGCTGGTCGCTTTACGAGCATTAAAATGTAAATTCGTCCTCCCCCGGTATCGTTTCATTGATCGTAAACAAGAGAGTGTCGCGTTGAACGGGAGAGGGGGAAAGAAAAAACTTTGAGATAACGTTGTTATCTTAAGTGGAGCTTCTTTATAAACTCGCCGCGGTCTTCAATTATAGCCGAAACACGCTTATGTATAATTCCCCTCCTCTCTGTTGCAACTTTGCGTAACGAGACTGGAGTGCAAAGTTCTTTTCTTTTTTTAGAGGTTCTCGAAATTGTCGCGAGACGGATACGCATAAATTTTCGCAGGAGCAATGAAACGATACGGAAGCGGACGAATTTCTGGGATACACGCGACGAACGAAGAGGAGACGCGTTAAACCGCGTGCTTTTTCTTTGGATCAACGAGTAGCAGGGTGATGCTGTAAACGGATACGACGAGCACAGGGTACGATATTGTTGCACATTTACTTCGAACGATCGAAATTTTTCCCCTTACGGGAAACGAATTCTCGACTATCGACGGCTTATTTAGTAAAATACGAGAACGACTCGCGGGTTCTTAACAAATGGGTTTACTTAGCGTTCCACGATTTATTTATTTAGTTGAAGGCAAAGAAGATCTTGTAAAATAAGATGGAGTAAAATGCATCGGTTGACCTGAGTTGGAAAATCTTAATCTATTTTCTAACATGGGATGCGATATTGTCGCGCATTTATTTCGAACGCTACGTATTTTTCCTTTGAGGGAAATAAATCCCTTGTTATCGATGGATTTTAATAATTGGGTTATTTTATTGGAATTCTAATTTGGTTTCAATGACTGGAATAATTCACGGGTGATTTAAACCACGATATTTAAATATGGCGTGTGCAACAATGTGGCGCAGGACACGGTGATGTTTTTTAACCCTTTGCAATCGAATGTCTTTTCAATGTAGAGAACTTTGGCAAGTGGAAGTAGATTTATTAGAAAGTTGATTGCTTTTTAAACTAACATACAAATATATATATATATATATATATATATATATATATATATATATATATGTATCAATGAATGTAATTGTTGCACTCCAATATTTACCGTATTTTGTACAGCACAAAATTGAATATTGAATTTCAAGTTCTGCAATATCCCGTTTTAAATTTTCAATTTCCATTGTTCTAATTTTCCAGCTTCTTTAATCAGTCGTTCGATTACTCTCTCAATTTCCGGTGTCTATTTCATCGCTCTCCAATACTTCGTTCGTAATATTATCAATATTATTTTTCCGAGCAAACTAGTCTTTATTACTATCGAGAAGATTATCGTAGAATTGCTTTGCATACTGTTACGCAGAAGTGCTTCGTAATTTGAAGAAACTATTACAACGAGAAATTCGTCTACTAAAAATATCTCGCCCGAAATTATTCCAGTATCTAATATAATCTTCGTGGAATATTATTAACTTTGTATAATCGCGATGTAAACGAGAATCCAAGGCACAGAATTCTCCGCAAGTTCCACGAAAAAGAAAAAAGAAAAAACAAAGTGAACCGAAATATAGAATCCCCTTTTTTAATTTGACATTCGATGGCCTCTTTAATGCTCGCGCAAAAAGTGGCGCATAATTAAGTACCGAATAAAACGAAGCAGAAGCGCGGCCGCGAAATGAAAGGAAAATAAAAGGAGAAGGGGAGGGGGGATGCGAAAATCGCATCCATAGGAGATGAAACTCGGAAAGCGTATTATATCGGAGGAAAGTTGCTTGCGGAGAATCGAGAAGCCATAGAAAATAGCAATTAAAAAGGCAGGCTCTGCCCCGAGCGCTGATGAAACGCGTGTTTTCTAAATGAATTCAATGGCAACAAGCCACCGCCGCGCTATGCAGCTGAAATTTATGAAATTTATTGAAAATTATTATAGTGGCAAATTGTCACTCTTGGAAATTACAATAGTGGCGATTTGCTAATCTTGGGAATCACCATAGTGACGATTTGCCACGCTTAGAAATTACTATGTTTGCGACTTACTACTTTTGAAAATTATTATAGCGACGATTTGCCACGCTTGAAAATTACTATAGTGACGAGTTGCTACGCTTGGAAATCGCCATATTGACGATTTGCTACTCTTGAGAATCACCATAGTGACGATTTGCCACGCTTAGAAATTACTATGTTTGCGACTTACTACTTTTGAAAATTATTATAGCGACGATTTGCCACGCTTGAAAATTACTATAGTGACGAGTTGCTACGCTTGGAAATCGCCATATTGACGATTTGCTACTCTTGAGAATCACCATAGTGACGATTTGCCACGCTTAGAAATTACTATGTTTGCGACTTACTACTTTTGAAAATTATTATAGCGACGATTTGCCACGCTTGAAAATTACTATAGCGACGATTTGCTAAACTTGGAAATCGCCATATTGACGATTTGCTACTCTTGAGAATCACCATAGTGACGATTTGCCACGCTTAGAAATTACTATGTTTGCGACTTACTACTTTTGAAAATTATTATAGCGACGATTTGCCACGCTTGAAAATTACTATAGTGACGAGTTGCTACGCTTGGAAATCGCCTTATTGACGATTTGCTACTCTTGAGAATCACTATAGTGACGATTTGCCACGCTTAGAAATTACTATGTTTGCGACTTACTACTTTTGAAAATTATTATAGCAACGATTTGCCACGCTTGAAAATTACTATAGCGACGATTTGCTAAACTTAGAAATCGCCATATTGGCGATTTGCTACTCTTGAGAATCACTATAGTGACGATTTGCCACGCTTAGAAATTATTATGTTTGCGACTTACTACTTTTGAAAATTATTATAGCGACGATTTGCCACGCTTGAAAATTACTATAGTGACGAGTTGCTACGCTTGGAAATCGCCATATTGACGATTTGCTACTCTTGAGAATCACTATAGTGACGATTTGCCATGCTTAGAAATTACTATAGCTACGAGGTGCTACTTTTAAAAATTATTATAGGTACGAGTTGCTAGTCTTGAACATCATTATAGTAACGATGCGCTACTCTTGAAAATTACTATAGTGACGAGTTGCTACGCTTGGAAATCGCCTTATTGACGATTTGCTACTCTTGAGAATCACTATAGTGACGATTTGCCACGCTTAGAAATTACTATGTTTGCGACTTACTACTTTTGAAAATTATTATAGCGACGATTTGCCACGCTTGAAAATTACTATAGCGACGATTTGCTAAACTTGGAAATCGCCATATTGGCGATTTGCTACTCTTGAGAATCACTATAGTGACGATTTGCCACGCTTAGAAATTACTATGTTTGCGACTTACTACTTTTGAAAATTATTATAGCGACGATTTGCCACGCTTGAAAATTACTATAGTGACGAGTTGCTACGCTTGGAAGTCGCCATATTGACGATTTGCTACTCTTGAGAATCACCATAGTGACGATTTGCCACGCTTAGAAATTACTATGTTTGCGACTTACTACTTTTGAAAATTATTATAGCGACGATTTGCCACGCTTAGAAATTACTATGTTTGCGACTTACTACTTTTGAAAATTATTATAGCGACGATTTGCCACGCTTGAAAATTACTATAGCGACGATTTGCTAAACTTGGAAATCGCCTTATTGACGATTTGCTACTCTTGAGAGTCACCATAGTGACGATTTGCCATGCTTAGAAATTACTATAGCTACGAGGTGCTACTTTTAAAAATTATTATAGGTACGAGTTGCTAGTCTTGAACATCATTATAGTAACGATGCGCTACTCTTGAAAATTACTATAGTGACGAGTTGCTACGCTTGGAAATCGCCATATTGACGATTTGCTACTCTTGAGAATCACTATAGTGACGATTTGCCACGCTTAGAAATTACTATGTTTGCGACTTACTACTTTTGAAAATTATTATAGCGACGATTTGCCACGCTTGAAAATTACTATAGTGACGAGTTGCTACGCTTGGAAATCGCCTTATTGACGATTTGCTACTCTTGAGAATCACTATAGTGACGATTTGCCACGCTTAGAAATTACTATGTTTGCGACTTACTACTTTTGAAAATTATTATAGCGACGATTTGCCACGCTTGAAAATTACTATAGTGACGAGTTGCTACGCTTGGAAATCGCCATATTGACGATTTGCTACTCTTGAGAATCACCATAGTGACGATTTGCCACGCTTAGAAATTACTATGTTTGCGACTTACTACTTTTGAAAATTATTATAGCGACGATTTGCCACGCTTGAAAATTACTATAGTGACGAGTTGCTACGCTTGGAAATCGCCATATTGACGATTTGCTACTCTTGAGAATCACCATAGTGACGATTTGCCACGCTTAGAAATTACTATGTTTGCGACTTACTACTTTTGAAAATTATTATAGCGACGATTTGCCACGCTTAGAAATTACTATGTTTGCGACTTACTACTTTTGAAAATTATTATAGCGACGATTTGCCACGCTTGAAAATTACTATAGCGACGATTTGCTAAACTTGGAAATCGCCTTATTGACGATTTGCTACTCTTGAGAGTCACCATAGTGACGATTTGCCATGCTTAGAAATTACTATAGCTACGAGGTGCTACTTTTAAAAATTATTATAGGTACGAGTTGCTAGTCTTGAACATCATTATAGTAACGATGCGCTACTCTTGAAAATTACTATAGTGACGAGTTGCTACGCTTGGAAATCGCCATATTGACGATTTGCTACTCTTGAGAATCACTATAGTGACGATTTGCCACGCTTAGAAATTACTATGTTTGCGACTTACTACTTTTGAAAATTATTATAGCGACGATTTGCCACGCTTGAAAATTACTATAGTGACGAGTTGCTACGCTTGGAAATCGCCTTATTGACGATTTGCTACTCTTGAGAATCACTATAGTGACGATTTGCCACGCTTAGAAATTACTATGTTTGCGACTTACTACTTTTGAAAATTATTATAGCGACGATTTGCCACGCTTGAAAATTACTATAGTGACGAGTTGCTACGCTTGGAAATCGCCATATTGACGATTTGCTACTCTTGAGAATCACCATAGTGACGATTTGCCACGCTTAGAAATTACTATGTTTGCGACTTACTACTTTTGAAAATTATTATAGCGACGATTTGCCACGCTTGAAAATTACTATAGTGACGAGTTGCTACGCTTGGAAATCGCCATATTGACGATTTGCTACTCTTGAGAATCACCATAGTGACGATTTGCCACGCTTAGAAATTACTATGTTTGCGACTTACTACTTTTGAAAATTATTATAGCGACGATTTGCCACGCTTGAAAATTACTATAGTGACGAGTTGCTACGCTTGGAAATCGCCTTATTGACGATTTGCTACTCTTGAGAATCACTATAGTGACGATTTGCCACGCTTAGAAATTACTATAGCTACGAGGTGCTACTTTTGCAAATTATTATACGTACGAGTTGCTAGTCTTGAACATCATTATAGTAACGATGCGCTACTCTTGAAAATTACTATAGTGACGAGTTGCTACGCTTCTTTCTCATTAACACGAGGCAGGCGAAACTTTTGTGCCGATGGTTATGCAACCGGGATAAGCAAACGCGGCTTGGCTTCCGCGACAAATTGCCGGCATTTTCTACGGCGATACGTACGTACCACGTTAGAGTCCATAACTCTTATGAAACACGCGTTATTGTTAAGGCGCGATAACGAAAGCCGGCTGATGTGCGTTCGAATGTTAACGCGTTGCACACGCTGGACATTTACGCGTTCGAACAGTTTCATGTGTCGCTGTTTGCACGAAAAACTACTGTTGCCGTTATAAACAATACAAACGTATATTGGAACGAATTGAAGACAGTAGAATGTTTACGTGAAACATTAAAAGGAAAAGTACACGCTAAAATTGTTTTTCCAACTTTCTCCTACGAGTAAATTGCATTGTACAATTTATCCTATTTGTATTTTCATGTACCAAAGGGTTTCAACTCGTTTACAAATAAAGCTGAAGTAAAGTAAATTAAAGAGAAAGTCGCGAAGCAAATTTATGGAGAAAATCTATTCCGTAATACTCTAATTAATGTGCCCGTAAAGAAACCAAATTAAGGAATGCAACTTTCCGTTAGCAGCGCGAAGTTTACATTATAAGTGGACATTAAAAACAACGATTGCTTCGAAGCATTTTTATTCGATGTTTCAGCAATTTTTTTACGAAACTCGGACGTTTAGCGGGAAGCTTGAAAAAGCTGAAAGAGTCGCGAAAGATGCGAGCTCGCCTCGTTCGCGAAATTCTTCACATTTGAAGGATATTTGAGACGCCTTTAGAGCTGCTGCAAGGATTCCTTCGTTTCGAGACTATCACAGCCTTCGAATGTTTCGAATTCGTCGAGACTTCCTCATCTTTCTGACGTTTCTATATCCTTCGAAGCGTTCTAACGCTGCGCACGATTAAAAATAAACTGCAGCGTTACGCTAATATACATTTTATCGCTTAAATATCCAAACATCTAAAAATACTCGAACAAAACAATCCTCAAACTTCACTCCAAATTTATGCTACTCTACTCCCGTATTTTCTATTACAACTGGATACCGTTATATTATTATACTTTATACTATTATATTACTATGTAACTATTAACTATTTATAGCTATACATTTCAGAGCTGGATCGGTATAATAATTTTCAAGAATAGCGATTCGTCACTGTAGTCAATTTCAAGGGTTGCAACTCATTACTAAAATAATTTTCAAAAGCGGTAAATCGCTGCTGTAGTAATTTTCAAGAATTGCAAATTGCCACTGTAGCGATTTCCAAGCGTAGCAACTCGTCACTATAGTAATTTTCAAGAGTAGCGCATCGTTACTATAATGATCTTCAAGACTAGCAACTCGTACGTATAATAATTTGCAAAAGTAGCACCTCGTAGCTATAGTAATTTCTAAGCGTGGCAAATCGTCACTATAGTGATTCTCAAGAGTAGCAAATCGCCAATATGGCGATTTCTAAGTTTAGCAAATCGTCGCTATAGTAATTTTCAAGCGTGGCAAATCGTCGCTATAATAATTTTCAAAAGTAGTAAGTCGCAAACATAGTAATTTCTAAGCGTGGCAAATCGTCACTATAGTGACTCTCAAGAGTAGCAAATCGCCAATATGGCGATTTCCAAGCTTAGCAAATCGTCGCTATAGTAATTTTCAAGCGTGGCAAATCGTCGCTATAATAATTTTCAAAAGTAGTAAGTCGCAAACATAGTAATTTCTAAGCGTGGCAAATCGTCACTATAGTGACTCTCAAGAGTAGCAAATCGCCAATATGGCGATTTCCAAGCTTAGCAAATCGTCGCTATAGTAATTTTCAAGCGTGGCAAATCGTCGCTATAATAATTTTCAAAAGTAGTAAGTCGCAAACATAGTAATTTCTAAGCGTGGCAAATCGTCACTATAGTGACTCTCAAGAGTAGCAAATCGCCAATATGGCGATTTCCAAGCTTAGCAAATCGTCGCTATAGTAATTTTCAAGCGTGGCAAATCGTCGCTATAATAATTTTCAAAAGTAGTAAGTCGCAAACATAGTAATTTCTAAGCGTGGCAAATCGTCACTATAGTGATTCTCAAGAGTAGCAAATCGCCAATATGGCGATTTCCAAGTTTAGCAAATCGTCGCTATAGTAATTTTCAAGCGTGGCAAATCGTCGCTATAATAATTTTCAAAAGTAGTAAGTCGCAAACATAGTAATTTCTAAGCGTGGCAAATCGTCACTATAGTGACTCTCAAGAGTAGCAAATCGCCAATATGGCGATTTCCAAGCTTAGCAAATCGTCGCTATAGTAATTTTCAAGCGTGGCAAATCGTCGCTATAATAATTTTCAAAAGTAGTAAGTCGCAAACATAGTAATTTCTAAGCGTGGCAAATCGTCACTATAGTGACTCTCAAGAGTAGCAAATCGCCAATATGGCGATTTCCAAGCTTAGCAAATCGTCGCTATAGTAATTTTCAAGCGTGGCAAATCGTCGCTATAATAATTTTCAA
The DNA here is from genome assembly GCA_028830335.1 of Eucera pruinosa. Classification (NCBI taxonomy): domain Eukaryota; kingdom Metazoa; phylum Arthropoda; class Insecta; order Hymenoptera; family Apidae; genus Eucera; species Eucera pruinosa. The sequence continues at coordinate 13,252,245 of JAMYCR010000015.1, read as the reverse complement.
AAGTAGTAAGTCGCAAACATAGTAATTTCTAAGCGTGGCAAATCGTCACTATAGTGACTCTCAAGAGTAGCAAATCGCCAATATGGCGATTTCCAAGCTTAGCAAATCGTCGCTATAGTAATTTTCAAGCGTGGCAAATCGTCGCTATAATAATTTTCAAAAGTAGTAAGTCGCAAACATAGTAATTTCTAAGCGTGGCAAATCGTCACTATAGTGATTCTCAAGAGTAGCAAATCGCCAATATGGCGATTTCCAAGTTTAGCAAATCGTCGCTATAGTAATTTTCAAGCGTGGCAAATCGTCGCTATAATAATTTTCAAAAGTAGTAAGTCGCAAACATAGTAATTTCTAAGCGTGGCAAATCGTCACTATAGTGATTCTCAAGAGTAGCAAATCGTCAATAAGGCGATTTCCAAGCTTAGCAACTCGTCACTATAGTAATTTTCAAGCGTGGCAAATCGTCGCTATAATAATTTTCAAAGGTACTAAGTCGCAAACATAGTAATTTCTAAGAGTGGCAAATTGTCACTATGGTGATTCCCAAGATTAGCAAATCGCCACTATTGTAATTTCCAAGAGTGACAATTTGCCACTATAATAATTTTCAAAAGCAGTAGATCGCTACTATAGCAATTATCAAGGGTTGCAAATTACCACTATAGCGATTTCCAAGCGTAGCAAATCGCCACTACAGTAATTTCCAAGAGTAACAAATTGCCACTACAATAATTTTCAAAAGCAGTAAATCGCTACTATAGCAATTTTTAAGGGTTGCAAATTACCACTATAGCGATTTCCAAGCGTAGCAAATCGCCGCTATAGCGTGTTCCAAGCATAGCAAATCACCACTATAATAATTTCCAAGAGTAACAAATTACCACTACAATAATTTTCAAAAACAGTAAATCGCTACTATAGCTATTTTCAAGGGTTGCAAATTACTACTATAGCGATTTCCAAGCGTAGCAAATCGCCAATATGGCGATTTCCAAGCATAGCAAATCGCCACTACAGTAATTTCCAAGAGTAACAAATTGCCACTACAATAATTTTCAAAAGTAGTAAATCGCTACTATAGCAATTTTCAAGGGTTGCAAATTACTACTATAGCGATTTCCAAGCGTAGCAAATTACCACTATAGCGATTTCCAAGCATAGCAAATCACCACTATAATAATTTCCAAGAGTAACAAATTACCACTACAATAATTTTCCAAAACAGTAAATCGCTACTATAGCTATTTTCAAGGGTTGCAAATTACTACTATAGCGATTTCCAAGCGTAGCAAATCGCCAATATGGCGATTTCCAAGCGTAGCAAATCGCCACTACAGTAATTTCCAAGAGTAACAAATTGCCACTACAATAATTTTCAAAAGTAGTAAATCGCTACTATAGCAATTTTCAAGGGTTGCAAATTACCACTATAGCGATTTCCAAGCGTAGCAAATCGCCGCTATATCGATTTCCAAGCGTACCAACTCGTCACTACAGCAATTTGCAATAGCGACAATATCGCCATTACCGCAATCTTCAAAACCAATAAATCGCCTCTATAGTAATTTCCAAACGAAGAAAATCGCCGCTATATCGATGTCCAAAGCATACGAAATGGTCGCTACAGTAATTTTCAAGTCCCGTATCGTGCAGGGGAAGCGAAAACTTCGACGCGAGTTATTTTTCCGCGGGAAGCAACGCGGGATCGGTTTTCTCGTTTCGTGTATCCGCGGTGATCATCCTTGATCTGAACTTCGGGATTACGTGGTACGTAGTACACGGGTTAGGTCCCGTGGGACTGGACGCATCTGCGGACGCGGCTAATTGCAGCCGGCAACTTTGGGATTTTCGTTCGGCAAACGGGGAGGAGGGGTTTTGGGAAATTCGACGTGGCCGCGTTGCAACGGCAGAGCGGGAGAGATTTGCGGCCGCTTCGATCGTCTCTCGTTTTTTCCGCGACCTCCTGAACTTAATGGAAACTCGAAATTGCCACGATTCTATGGGATTCTGTTTCCCTGAGCGAGTTCCGATGAAAAACTTCCCCTATTCGGCTCGCAGAAATGGATTACATGGAGGGGGGGGGGGGGGGGGGAGACTCGATTGGAAACGCGACGAATTTTAACAAAATTGAATCGACAGCGGCGATCTTTGCAATTTTTCTTCGGCGAAACCGATACGGACATCCATTCGAAACTTTCTGGTCTTATTCGCGAACGGTTTACCGATACGTTGGATTATTTTTAGGCGAAAAGTATGATTTACGGCGAACTTGCACGCGGATTTATACAGCGAAATTTGTTTCCGAAGAATTGATTGGCGAAAGACGAATTTTTATAAGTTCACGTTTATTAAGACGATACATCGGAATTTTTTTCTGCGAAACTAATAAGAGTAACGCGTTGACACTTGCTGGAGCTACTTACTAACGTCTCGGCGAGAAGTGTGAATTTTTTCAGGCAAAAATTATGATTCTCGGTGAAGTTGTACTAATTTTGGCAAGGAAATTGATGGATGACGAATTTTTACGAAGCCTGCGTTTATTAAGACGATTTTCGGGAATTGTTTTCTACGAAACTATTGCAGATATCAATTCGAAACTTTTCTATGTTATTTGCAAATGTATTATCAATAAGTACAAATAATTTCAGGCAGATATTATGATTTTTGGTAAAGCTGCATTGATTTTGGCAGTAGAATTGGCAAAAAACGAATTTTTATAAAGTTCGCATTTATTAAGCCAATGTTTGCAATATCTAACGCATCAAATATCTCAAATATCTGCTTAATTCTAATCTGACTTACACAAAGAGGTTTACTGAAGATGCCTGTCAAGCTTCAACCAAATCGCGTACATAATTTCTCAAATATCATCCATAACTTTACAAAACGCGCATATCAATTTATCATCTTGAATCCTTTACAATTACGTCGATTCTCCCAATTTCACTTCAATACTTCACAGACATCTTCTCGAAACTCCAAACAATAACACTCTACACGCGAAAAGCTCAATTCCACCGGCGAAATAAAACTAGAAGCTCGTTTCAAAACCCGCCACGATAATCTCATTTATTCGACAGAGGAATTCCAAGTGTTCGACGCGAATTTCCCCAAACGCACAACAGCCACGCAAAGCGAAAGAAAGAAAAGAAAGAAAGAAAGGGGGGAACGGCATCTCCAGTGAACTATAAACACTCGGACGATTACAGTCACGCAGCGTAGAATGGTTGGAATTAGGGTCAAAGGGTTAAAAGGCAAGGCGCAGCTGTTAAAAGGTTAATGCAGAGGCGGCCGCTTTCAACGGGTCGTTTCTGCAACGTGCGAGCGAATTTCTCGTTTATTCGCGCGCAGCCAGTGCCGTGAAAACTTCACAGAATCCAACCAAGGTACAGAGAGGGAGAGAGAGGGGGGGAGGGAAGGTGTACGGCAGCCGAAAAGACAAAAGCTAGTTTCCTTAATCCCGAGAGTCGCGCGAGCTACAATTTCTTCGTTGGTCCAAAGGCGGCTCTGAATCTATCCGTTTAACTGAAACTCGACTGGAAACTCAACCAGCGGCAATTCTCTACGCCCCGCTTGCAATTCCGTTTCCATTAAATCGCGACCATTGTTTCGCGCTCAAAAGGGCCGACGCGACGAAAAGAAGAAAAGCGAACCGGTTAAAGTTTTCGACGCGACGCGACGCGACGCGGAGGAGTTTACCGCGTCCCGTTATTTGCATCGACGAAGATTTCGTTCTTTTCCTCGTGGTTACCTAGTAGTTCTTCGCACCGTTGGCTAACCGTCTTCGACTTCTCCGTTTCTTGGCTAATCGACGAGCGGAATGCTCGCGGCTTCATCTCGAACAGGGGAAGAGGAAGAAAAATTTGCCCCGATTAATTTGCGACGCATGAAAAAATAGGTTCACCTGTTGTTTTTAAGTTTGCCTTATCGTGAACACGTACAGTAGTCGCAGAAATTGAGCATACACCTTCGAATTAAAGATTAAAGATGACTAAAGATGACTTTGTTGTATACTCTCAATTACTTAGTAACGAATTTATTATATCGACCGTATAAAAATAATGTTCATGAATGAACTCGACGTTGAACAATATTATACTCCGAACTGGAACGATCTTTACATCAACGACGTTCTAAAATAGTTAAATACAGTTAACGCGATAACCTTAAAGTGGCAGTAAGTGATACACGTCTACCCCAGATTTCAAACGTATCGTACGCTAGATTGATACGCGAGTATCGATTCTAAACGTAAACGTATCGAAAGTTTAGCCCCGTTGCTAAACACCACGTATGTATAATACGCGGGAACACGCGTCGAGGTTCAGTAGCATAGGTAACAGTTACGTAAAACAGCGAGGTTCGTTGCAATCGCAACAAATAAAACAGAGAACTAATATTCTCGCTGTAAAACCTCGTGACTCGACGCACGCGGCGTAAAAGAGAAATTATTAAGATAATTAAGTTACGCGCGAGCCTCAAAGCTTCAGTACAGTGCAGAGATGACTTGTTGGCGAGCGTCCTACAAGCTGAACGGCACAGGGGCAAGGGGAGCTGGTCGCTCGCTCCACCCATTAGCCAGTAGAAAATCTTTCTTCCGAATTCTTGGATGCTACATGCATAGTAGTAGGTCCTTCATATTCGCTAAGGATTCGCGAGAGCGGACCCTGCCATGTATCTTCTTGAAGATTTCCCCACATCCTCGCGAGAAAAAAAAATTAGGTTTACACCTATGTGATTCAGTTGTAGTTCCAAGTCGTCCCATCTCACTCTACCTCCACGTATTTTGTTTCGCGTCCTTTGTCACGCTGTAGACTTGTAGTCGTGACCGATTCAGCCAATGAATATAATACGTGTGACTGAAGGTGTCGCTAATATGCGACAGCCAATCGGCTTGCCTCGCCAACAAGTCATCTCTGCACTGTACACGTGGTACATTTACCCTAAACAAATCGCGCCTGCGAACGAATTCATTTTATTCCGCCAAATTTCCACCGTCTTCGAACACCGGAAACAGTATTCCCCGTGTCGCGAGGCGAAAAGAAGGAAACAAGGGGTAGCGGTATGCGGTTCGCTTCGTAAATTCTTATCGGCAAATAAAGAACTGGAGGAACAATGGCGAAGATGACTCACGGTATCGTTGGATCCTCGCAACGCCACGATTCCCTCCTCTTCGTGTACGAAAGAAACGCAAGGATTTTCCGGGGGTCTCGAGAAATCTGTCGTGGAATCCGTGTGTGTGTGTGTGTGTGTGTGTTTGGATCCTTTGAGAAGAGGTCGTTCGACGAACGCAGGCTTTACGAGGAGGCCAAAAGAGGGTTGGAGGTAGGGGGGGAAGAAGGGCGGAAAATAGGGGAAAGGGGTTGGGGAAAAAGAAACGGTTTCTCGCCTCGTAAGGGTTCGAATCTCGTTGCGAATCGCAGAAAAGAGTTGGAAACGGGTATTGGTCCCAGGACGAACGGCGAGATACTGCCTCGCAATATCGTGCCTTTCCCTTCCTTTTATCTAAACGACCCCTACACACAGGGGTGTGAGCGAGCCACCGCCGAAATCGCAGCTTTCCAGCTCGGCTGTGTCGGTGTCTTCGAACGTCGGATATTTTCCTCCGCGAGTATCGCGCGATAAGATAGGGCGGACGTCCCGATTACTGCCATTCTAATCTTGTCCCTTCGAGCAACGTCGGTGAATTATTTTACAAGTTACGGTAAATGACCCACTCTTCCTATAGCTGCCACTTTAATAAGTTCAATTAATGGGAAAGCGACGCACGAAGGATCGTAAGTAAAGAAATTTTCGTACCAAATTTGGACGGCGGTTTGCGTAACAAAAACTAGTAGACATTGTACATTCGTGTACGCTTAATATTTAGAACGAAATATTGGCAGGTAAATGTGCCGTTGAAGATTGAAACGTGAGCAATGTACGTGTAAAGTATGAATCATGAGCAATGTACGTGTAAAGTATGAATCGTGAGCAATGTACGTGTAAAGTATGAATCGTGAGCAATGTACGTATGAAGTACGAATCGTGACCGATGTACGTGTAAAGTATGGAACGTGTGACGATCCAGTAAGCCGCGACGTTCAATATTTATCTTATATCTGTTACGCAAACCGACGTGTTAATATATCGTAAAACGTGCATCTATTCAAACGCGAAGTTTTCGATTTGATCGACGCGTGTGACGCGTTATTCCGGCGCAAGTGGTTAATATCCCGATTCAATATCCTTATTTACAAAATCTCCATTGTACGTTGCTCGTAACGCTTTGGACGAGAAACCGGCGACTAGAAACACGCGCGCCAAATGGATGAAGTTTCTCGCAGCACGCGTAACACAGTTCTACAGTTATCGGCTCGAATAAAACCGTAAATATCACTGTCATTGGCTTTTCGCGTGGAGGAACAATGGACCGTGCGAAGGACAGGAATTTTTTCGTAGCTATCGCTTTTGCGGCACGCGTGCAGCGATCGGTAGATTCGACAAAAAAAAAAAAAACTCTCGCCACCCTTAACAATGGAAAGAGTTTTTCGCGCGCATAGACAGGGAAGGGGAAAGGGAGGAGAAATAAAAAAAAAAAGGAAGAAGCATCGTTTCGAGGGTGGCGAGGGCACGAAATCCTTCGATGCGAATGCTGGCGCGTTGTAATGGCCCCGTGGATGGTTTAATAGGCCAGAGAAGCGACCAAAAAAACGTACGTGTAACCCGAGCACACGCGATATGCCTGCCTTTTTGGCACACGCGCGGCGCGTTGCATTTTATCGGCGAAAGCTTCGCCATTTAGGGCAGCGTTTCTCAACGCGAATTGCGCGCGATTTAAAATACCTTGGAGGCAACTGGAACTAGAAGCTAGGGTAGATGTCCTGATTACTGTCACTGTTCGTGTAATCGACGCTTGAACTATTTTATTTAATGGCAAAGTAAAGAGTAAATGACCCACTTAATGTCACCGTTCCTATAACTGCTACTTGAATTCGTTTATTTAATAGGAAAGTAACGTACAAAGAATCGTAAGTAAATATTGGTTAGTAATTAAATACTTGGCTTAAATTAACCCTTTGCACTCGAAGGCCTTTTTACTGTGACGAACGCTGGCAACTGAACGTAGATTGATTAGAAACTTGATACTTTTTTATACTAACATATGTGTACATATATCAACGAATACAACTGTTGCATTCCAACGTCTAACGTATCGTGTATTGCACAAAATTTAATATAATTTCCAAACTTTGTAATGTTCTGATGTAGCATCAGGATCAATTAAACTTTTAATGTCTATTTATACAAAAACAATTGAGAAGCTCTGCGTTTTAGGGCCTTCGCGCTTCTCATTCTCTCTCTCTCTCTATTTTTTCATTTTCACTCATTTCCACCATCCTTTGTTGTTCTTTTTTTTTGCCCCGTGACAAAAATTCGAGAGGTTCGTCGGAGCGGCGCGCAAGCGGACAATTATATTCTTTTCAACGAACCGAGCTCTCCATTAATCCGATCGGAAAATTGTTGCTCGCCTAACGGAGTAGGCGCGCTTAAAAGCTTCGCGGAAATCGAATTGCCGTGAGGTGGAGCACATATACGCGTAGAGCGAGCGCGGTGAAAAGCGGGTTCGTAGCATGTACGAATAAAACGTTTATTCGCGTTCGAGACGCGTCTCGGGCGTACGATGTCGCGTGCGTAACCATCGATACGTGACCCTAACCGCGACGCGGACAAATAAGTCGCCCCTAATTCGTCGTTGCTCGCGTGTTACGCCTGTCTTTCTTCTCCCTTCTTGGTTAAAACTAGAGTAGCTTTGATAAAAAGAAGAAAAGGTAGTTTCAATTTATAAGTGTAGACCCGTAGGCTTAATTGTATGGTCGCGTAGCGAATGTAAGAGGGTGAGAGCCTGCTGTAGCAACAATAAAGACCAAGGAACCAGTACTTGTTAATTTTTCAGCTGGTCAGCACGTGAACCCAAGATTTGGGATAGTTGTAATTTCGCTATTTCCGCGTGTGATTTCAAAGTCGAGGAGATCCTTGGTTTTTATTGCTGGCTGCCGAGTTTCGGGTAGGTAACGGGAAGGACCGAGTGACCGTTGACGGGGAAGTAGGAAATTCTAAGGGGTAACATATCCCTTAGCTCTCTCCATCGGGACTCTTCCCCACCATTCGGATATGGAAAATATAAAATGGTACGCCGGTCAACGAAAGGTCTGTCTGTGTCTATCGCCCGTCGAAGGAATAAAGTAACGTTAAACGAATTGATTGTGTGGCGGCTCTCCTGCACCCACCACTAGAGGGACATACAAAATAGGACATTCTCGAAAGTACTCGCTCCAACTACCTCGTCTATATATATACCGCCTTTAACCTTCCTTTCAATATCCCAACGTCTAAGGCAGGGCCTGCTAGGTAGCCGCCACTGATGAGTCCACTAGCAGGCCCAGGACGAAACGCAACACCCTTCCTTTTTCCCATTCTATCCCCCCTCCACAGCTCCACATATCTTTGGCAATTTTTACTTAACCTTCCTTCCAATATCCCAACGTCTAAGACAGGGCCTGATAGTTAGCCTTACTGATGAGTCCACTCTAGTAGGCCCAGGACGAAACGCAACACCCTTCCTTTTTCCTATCCTATCCCCTCTCCACAGCTCCACATATCTTTGGCAATTTTTACTTAACCTTCCTTCCAATATCCCAAGTCTAAGGCAGGGCCTGCTAGGTAGCCGCCACTGATGAGTCCACTAGCAGACCCAGGACGAAACGCAACACGCTTCCTTTTTCCCATTCTATCCCCCCTCCACAGCTCCACATATCTTTGGCAATTTTTACTTAACCTTCCTTCCAATATCCCAAGTCTAAGGCAGGGCCTGCTAGGTAGCCGCACTGATGAGTCCACTAGCAGGCCCAGGACGAAACGCAACACCCTTCCTTTTCCTATTCTATCCCCTCTCTACAGCTCCACAATTGTAGTTTCCTCACCTCCCCGAGTTTCGGTCTACATAAGGTCGAGTATTATAAGTACAAATTACGCGCAATATTTTAGTATATATATACATATATATATTAAAGTGGTGAATAGCTAACGTTGCCGTGAATATTCTTGAAAAAATTCGTATGGCAAAGGGTTAACGCGTAAGAATCCGGGTTGACACGCGGCGAAAAAAGGAAGCGGAAGAGCGGAAAAGCGTTCACGCGGACGGTAATTATTTAGATAGGAGAGCAGGTTGCAACGGTGTACGCCACGGGTAACAATCTAGCCGAGATTGCGTTTCAAGACGGTAAATCTTGCGTGCACACATCTGCGGGCTTGCACGTGTCTGTTCCTCGTGTCGTCTTGCAACGCGTACTTACAACACACGTCCCCCGTCCCATTCCGGCGCAATGACTCCTCTCCGTCCCATTAATATTTATCGCGCTCCAGATTCGAAACAGAAGTAACTGGAAGTCGCGCGGCTGCTGATAAACGACGAAAGAAGAAGCTACGGAAGGTAACACGTGTACTTCGTCGATCGTCATCTATGAATTGCTTCGAGCGTTCGTGCGTTGGAATTGAGATAGGGGTTGAAATGTTTACAAGAGAATTCCTAGTCATGGTCAAGGTAATTTCTAAGAATACTCGGATAATAATATTGCTTGAATTTTGGTTCTACTCGGGAAAATTCTAATTGGAAACTTATGGAAACAATGGCTTCGTTGATAATTATTTATGGGTTGCGTTGCAAGAACGATGGAGTTGAAATTTTAAAGAAGAATTATAAATTGAGGGGAAATTAGCTACTGAATGCACTTGGATAATAATATTGGTTGAATTTTGATTCTATTCAGGCAAATTCTAATTGGAAACTTATGGAAGAACGTGTTTTGTCAATGACAATATATGAATTGCGTTGCCATAGTGGTTGGGGATTAAATTGTTGATGAACAACACTAAGTTGAGAATAAATTGGGTATTACGAAAAATTGCGAGGGCACATGTTTCATTAATGACGACGAAAATTGCATTGGAAGTCTTAAAGGGTTGAAATTGCTACAGAGAAATGTTTAATTATGGATAAATTGGGTACTAAATGTATTCAGATGCAAATATTCGTTGAATTTGGACTTTGTTTAGAAGACACTATACTCGAAACCTTATGGAAACGTGTATTTCATCGACGATCATCGAAACACCAAATAAAATTGTATTGGAAGTCTTACGAGGGTTGAAATTGAAGAACCGATAAGAAGAAGAACCCTTGCGAATTTTAATTTTCCTTCGTAGAGATCAACAATTTAATTTCTATCTAACAGAACTGATACTGCAAAGAGATCGAATCTACTTAATAATCGTCCAAATTTCTAATCTTTACATGGGTTGCTTTTACAACTACGAACCCCTCAAATCGCTACAGAAAAGTTCTCATTTAAGAACAAACTAAATAACGATCTCTCGAATAATAATAATATCCTTCGAATTTCAATCTCGCTTAGAAGAAACTCTATCGATAATGATCCATAGATCGACTATACATAGAAAGAAGATCGCATTAGGGAAGAATTATAGCCGTTGAAACTATCGCGGAAAAGTTCCCTCTCGAAACTAAAGCCAAGTTTCCACGGCGCGGGACGATAATATTCATCGAATTCCGATACTACTTAAAAGATACTCGCCGAATGCTCCAAGTCAAGGTGTAGATAAAGGGTTGAAGACGATCAGAAGACCACGTAGAACAAAGCTGGCGGCTTTGGCACGACGCTACTGAACGCGAGCGGGTAGAGATAGCGTTGGCGAAGATGTTGCGCGGTAACCGCAATAATTTGAATTTATGATAGCGTTATTGCAGTTGTTTCCTCAACAAGCACGTACTACCTAAGGAAAGGATTTACCAAGTGTTCGTATGGTTATACGAGCGGATTGCCGCGGCTGTAACACGTTGCCGTGTACATCGGCGGAAAAACTCTAGCCGAACGCGCGCGTACACTGCATCCGCGATCATCGTAACGCGAAGGATCGTTTTAATAAACCGTACCCCCTAAATCCTATCGCGGTACACGCACGCTCGTGAATGCGAAGCTGACGAGAATGGAGGGAGAAAAAGGAGAAGAAAGTGAAACGATGAATTTGTTTAAAAATTCGCTGGCTTCGTTTTCTAACGCTTGCAAACATACGAATTTACGTACAAAATTCACGGTCTAATAGTAGTCTAAAGTGAATCGATTAAAGTATAGGATAGACTACTCATTCGTAGGAAGCATCGTAAACTTCGAACGGAAATATTCACCGTAGTAGAAAAGCAGTTTCCCTCTATAATGCGCGCGACTGAAAAGTTAGATACATATTCGCGTGTTTAAATTTGCCCACGTTTATCTAATTATTGTACATCGTCACTGCATTTTCTTCTTTATCGTTGCGAGACCGATTACGCATGTCGAGAACAATTCATTATCTCAGTACTCAGTTACGATTCCCGTCATTTTAAACGCGCTACTACTTTCTTATCCTGGTTCGAATAGGTAACGATAAAATAAGTAAACATGAATCTACGCTTCGTCCGCGTCCAAGGATCAGCTCCGCTCGCATAGCCGACAAATCCAGTCGTTCCTAAGCCGCTTCCTGTCTCTTCCTTTCGCCGAACTGCGGCCAAACGCCTCCGTTTCGAAAAGGGGAACACCATTTTACATTCGTTAAACCGAGGATCAACGTGCACGCGCGAGGAATGCTAAAAACTAGAGGGGTAGAGGAGGGGATGGAAAACGTCGAAATTTGACTGAGGATTTAAGGCACGCTCGATTTATCCCTCGCTGCTTCCCTTCCGGCTTATTAACTTCCCCCTCCCCACCGTTGCGTTCGATGTACCAACGACGATGTAACCATCCTTCTTACTACGGACACGAATTCCAGGGGTTGGGCTCTGACTGGCTGGTTCGGGACATTGATATTCGATGGGCGCGCTCTCGATCGAGAAACGCTTTTTCCGAGAGATGCAACGCGAACGCGACTCGTTCGAAAGAGAGAGAGAGACTTATACAAGGGAGACGAGGAGATCCAGGGGAAGGCGATCATGCTCGATTGATTCGCGATGCTGTCTGGTCTGTCGGATAATAGATCGCTTTCTCCCAACGCCGTTTACATCGCGAAGGAATAAACCGCGAGTGGATTAACCCTTTCGCTTGGTCTCATTCATGATTTCCAACTAATGATTTTTCGATCAATCATTATCGAACGCAGGCTAATGTGTAGACTAAGGCAATTTTTATTAATAGATTCTTCTGCGATGCAAAGTTGAGTGCACGATAATGTGGCTTGTAAATTTGAATGCTTTAATATTCGTGACTATTTTATATAGCAAAATTGAACGTATGATAATGTGGCTTGTAAATTTGAATGCTTTAACATTCGTGACTATTTTATATAGCAAAATTAGATGCATGATAATGTTGCTTGTAAATTTCAATGCTATAGCATTCTTGTCTATTTTATATAGCAAAATTGAGCGAATAATAATGTGGCTTGTAAATTTGAATGCTATAGCATTCTTGTCAATTTTATAGAGCAAAATTAAACGAATGATAATGTGACTTGTAAATTTGAATTCTATAGCATTCGTGTCTATTTCATATAGCAAAATTAGATGCATGATAATATGGCTTATAAATTTGAACGCTTTAACATTCGTGTCTATTTTATATGGCAAAATTGAACGAATAATAATGTGGCTTGTAAATTTGAATGCTATAGCATTCGTGTCTATTTTATATAGCAAAATTGAACGAATAATAATGTGGCTTGTAAATTTGAATGCTATAGCAATCTTGTCAATTCTATAGAGCAAAATTAAACGAATGATAATGTGGCTTGTAAATTTGAATTCTATAGCATTCGTGTCTATTTTATATAGCAAAATTGGATGCACGATGATGTGGCTAATAAATTTGAATGCTATAGCACTGGTGTCTATTTTATATTGCAAAATTAGATGCATGATAACGTGGCTTGTAAATTTGAATGCTATAGAATTCATTTCAATTTTATATAGCAGTTTAACCCATTTACGTGGCGGTTCAACGTATGCGATCTGCACTTTATAACGAGAATAATGGAGCTAATTATGGAACTATCACCGGAACAAATACAATTAAGTGAAGATAAAATTCTTACGATTGGCAAGAATAGTTAGTTTCATTTCGCGTGATGTTTAAAACGATCTGCACACAGTGGTACATTGTAAACGTCGCGTTGAAAAGCTGCTTCTCTTCCGAGTGATTAAATAACTAAATAACTAAATAACTAAATAACTAAATAACTAAATAACTAAATAACTAAATAACTAAATAACTAAATAACTAAATAACTAAATAACTAAATAACTAAATAACTAAATAACTAAATAACTAAATAACTAAATAACTTGCGAATTGAATAACGAACGTTGGATAGCAAATTGAGCAAGATATTGCAACGATGTTTACGATTTTTAAACTACTAGGTGTACCAATCAATCATTTACTTCTTCTATTTAATTTAGCATTTATTGCGAAGAAAATTAGGCACTTACATGATCCCAAGTATAATTATTGTTACATTCTACATTGCTGAGGCAAGCTATAAATTTCTATTGGAGAGTTTAAAAGTATCCTTTTACAAATTCATGAACATGTTTAAAAATAGTGGCACACTTATTGGTACGCCTAATATTTAATCTCGTTTGCAAAATGAATACTTACTGCATTTACAAAATTGTACTGATTCAATTTTATTTAGTGTGCGGACACGAAAACGCAGTGTTTCTTAATTTCTCTCAATTAACCCTTTAGCTACGAAGGACGAATATATACTTCCCCAAAAACTAGGCCATAATTCGTTAAAATACAACCACACCTTAGTTTGCAATCGCAATAATACTTAAATCGTTATTCGTATCGTTTCACAATATAATCAATAACACCAAGAATCTGAATACCGTTAAACCTAATAAACCTGAGCTAATAAAAATTCGCAACACTTTCGAATCGCAAGTTGCCGTGGGCGAAAGTGTTAACGTTATTGTGGTGCTGTGGAGAGGGGATAGAATAGGAAAAGGAAGGGTGTTGCGTTTCGTCCTGGGCCTGCTAGTGGACTCATCAGTAAGGCTAACTAGCAAACCCTGTCTTAGACGTTGCGAATTTGAAAGGAAAGTTAAGTAAAAATTGCCAACGATATGTGGAGCTGTGGAGGGGGGATAGAATGGAAAAAAGGAAGGGTGTTGCGTTTCATCCTGAGCCTGTCTGCTAGTGGACTCATCAGTAAGGCTACCTAGCAGGCCCTGTCTTAGACGTTGGGATATTGGAAGGAAGGTTAAGTAAAAATTGCCAAAGATATGTGGAGCTGTGGAGGGGGGATAGAATGGAAAAAAGGAAGGGTGTTGCGTTTCGTCCTGGGCCTGCTAGTGGACTCATCAGTGCGGCTACCTAGCAGGCCCTGCCTTAGACGTTGGGATATTGGAAGAAAGGTTAAGTAAAAATTGCCAACGATATGTGGAGCTGTGGAGGGGGAATAGAATGGGAAAAAGGAAGGGTGTTACGTTTCATCCTGGGCCTACTAGTGTGGACTCATCGGTAATGCTACATAGCAGACCCTGTCTTAGACGTTGGGAATTTGAAAGGAAAGTTAAGTAAAAATTGCCAAAGATATGTGGATCTGTGGAGGGGGGATAGAATGGAAAAAAGGAAGGGTGTTGCGTTTCATCCTGGGCCTACTAGTGGACTCATCAGTGCGGCTACCTAGCAGGCCCTGCCTTAGACGTTAGGATATTGGAAGAAAGGTTAAGTAAAAATTGCCAACGATATGTGGAGCTGTGGAGGGGGAATAGAATGGGAAAAAGGAAGGGTGTTGCGTTTCATCCTGAGCCTGTCTGCTAGTGGACTCATCAGTAAGGCTACCTAGCAGGCCCTGTCTTAGACGTTGGGATATTGGAAGGAAGGTTAAGTAAAAATTGCCAACGATATGTGGAGCTGTGGAGGGGGGATAGAATGGAAAAAAGGAAGGGTGTTGCGTTTCATCCTGAGCCTGTCTGCTAGTGGACTCATCAGTAAGGCTACCTAGCAGGCCCTGTCTTAGACGTTGGGATATTGGAAGGAAGGTTAAGTAAAAATTGCCAAAGATATGTGGAGCTGTGGAGGGGGGATAGAATGGAAAAAAGGAAGGGTGTTGCGTTTCGTCCTGGGCCTGCTAGTGGACTCATCAGTGCGGCTACCTAGCAGGCCCTGCCTTAGACGTTGGGATATTGGAAGAAAGGTTAAGTAAAAATTGCCAACGATATGTGGAGCTGTGGAGGGGGAATAGAATGGGAAAAAGGAAGGGTGTTACGTTTCATCCTGGGCCTACTAGTGTGGACTCATCGGTAATGCTACATAGCAGACCCTGTCTTAGACGTTGGGAATTTGAAAGGAAAGTTAAGTAAAAATTGCCAAAGATATGTGGATCTGTGGAGGGGGGATAGAATGGAAAAAAGGAAGGGTGTTGCGTTTCATCCTGGGCCTACTAGTGGACTCATCAGTGCGGCTACCTAGCAGGCCCTGCCTTAGACGTTAGGATATTGGAAGAAAGGTTAAGTAAAAATTGCCAACGATATGTGGAGCTGTGGAGGGGGAATAGAATGGGAAAAAGGAAGGGTGTTGCGTTTCATCCTGAGCCTGTCTGCTAGTGGACTCATCAGTAAGGCTACCTAGCAGGCCCTGTCTTAGACGTTGGGATATTGGAAGGAAGGTTAAGTAAAAATTGCCAACGATATGTGGAGCTGTGGAGGGGGGATAGAATGGAAAAAGGAAGGGTGTTGCGTTTCGTCCTGGGCCTGCTAGTGGACTCATCAGTGCGGCTACCTAGCAGACCCTGTCTTAGACGTTGGGAATTTGAAAGGAAAGTTAAGTAAAAATTGCCAAAGATATGTGGAGCTGTGGAGGGGGGATAGAATGGAAAAAAGGAAGGGTGTTGCGTTTCGTCCTGGGCCTACTAGTGTGGACTCATCGGTAATGCTACATAGCAGGCCCTGCCTTAGACGTTGGGATATTGGAAGGAAGGTTAAGTAAAAATTGCCAAAGATATGTGGAGCTATGGAGGGGGGATAGAATTGGAAAAAGGAAGGGTGTTGCGTTTCATCCTGGGCCTACTAGTGTGGACTCATCAGTGCGGCTACCTAGCAGGCCCTGCCTTAGACGTTGGGATATTGGAAGGAAGGTTAAGTAAAAATTGCCAAAGATATGTGGAGCTGTGGAGGGGGGATAGAATGGAAAAAAGGAAGGGTGTTGCGTTTCGTCCTGGGCCTGCTAGTGGACTCATCAGTGCGGCTACCTAGCAGGCCCTGCCTTAGACGTTGGGATATTGGAAAGAAGGTTAAAGGCGGTATATATATGGACGAGGTAGTTGGAGCGAGTACTTTCGCGAAAGTCCTATTTCGTATGTCCCTCTAGTGGTGGGTGCAGAAGAGCCGCCACAGTTATCAAACGCATTCGCGCGATAAAATAAGAATAAACAACGATATCAGTCGCGCGTACGTTATCTATAAAATACACAACCACGAACAGCAATCGCGCGCCACGTGCTTTTATGGCACGCGAAAATATCAAGAGTTACACAGTTCGCGTGAAGAGTCTGCATTTACGCCGTAGCCTGTAAGTTACTTCGCGCTTCGCGCGCGTCAAATGCAAACTGCGTTTCGTCGCATCCGCACACTTCACCGTTTATCGTCAATATTGGCGCAATGAACTACTCACCAGTGCCTGCAGGATTCTCTCAGTCAACCAATAACAGCTACGAACGGGCCTGCTGCGTCGCAAGCATCGTCGCGCAAACGTAAGCGCGCACGAGAATTTTACTCCGGCGAAAAAAAGATAAATTACGCGACGATTTTGTTACGCGATGCTCGAAACTTTCGCTACGACGCGCGGAACACGAGTGACTAATAACCGTAAGACGCTCGACCGAGTCGAGGTTAAGATACGCTTCACAGAATCCTTCGAAATCGAGCGCGACCTTGTTTATACTCGAGCTCGTAAACAGAGTTCGACCGTTATTAGGAACGCGTCGCGAGGCACAGCGCGAGGATCGATGGAAAAAAAGTGCGAGCCAGCATTTCTTTTGCCGTGACGCGTAACACGGACCTTTGTTTATTTAGGAACGCTTGAAACGATGCAAAAACTCTCAAGCATGATGAGTCAAGTTTTAGCGTAGCATTTGAAGCATATTATATTCGTTTACTAAATTGTATCGAATAATTTTGTAACCTGTACAAATGTAAATTGACGTTTCGAGATTGAAGCAATTTTAGGGATTGAATAAAAAAATCTAATGGTTAGCATTTCATTTATTAAGACGCGTAACGTGAACGTAATTTAGAATCTTTGCGTAGGAACACACTGAAAATAAAATACAAAAAGTGTCATGTTTTAACGTGGTAAACTTTGATTAATTTGTTAACTTTTTATGTTAATCTTTGATTAATTTACTTAAATTCATATCGAATACTTTTGCGATCTATATAAATGTAAATAGTAACCATGACTATTAATTATCCTTCAAGATTGAAGCAACCTTAAGAATTCGATAAAAAGAAAATCTAACAGTCAGCATTTCTTTTACACTCGCCGAAATGTAACTTACTTTGTCCGATCACGATTATAAATTAATATTTCGATCAACAATATACTTCTTTTGTTATCGGTTTATCCACTGCAATGGAAAATTATAAGCTACAGTAATTTGGATAAAATTGCAACTACAATTTATCTTCGATTCCTGTGTTCCTTTGTAGCGCCCTAAAATCGAATGGAATCACCTTACGAAACCTCTTCTATTGGAGAATTTAGATACGGAACTTACGCCACGCTTTTATATTCAGTTAGAAAAAGAAGTGCAAATCTTCACGGAAAAATATTATATATTATATAATATATTAATTGTATTAATATTAACACGTTAATTATAATATATGAATTACAATTGACATATTAATATTAACATATCATATAATATATTAATTACATTATTATTAACACGTTAATCATAATATATGAATTACAATTCACATATTAATATTAACATATCATATAATATATTGATTATATTAATATTAACACGATAATTATAATATATTAATTATAATTCACGTATTAATATTAAAATATCAGATAATATATTAATTACATTAATATTAACACGTTAATTATAATTTATGAATTATAATTGATATATTGATAGTAACATATCATATAATATATTAATTACATTATTATTAACACGTTAATTATAATATATGAATTACAATTGACATATTAATATTAACATATCATATAATATATTGATTATATTAATATTAACACGTTAATTATAATATATTAATTATAATTCACATATTAATATTAACATATCATATAATATATTGATTATATTAATATCAACACGTTAATTATAATATATTAATTATAATTCACATATTAATATTAAAATATCATATAATATATTAATTATATTAATATTAACACGTTAATTATAATATATTAATTATAATTCACATATTAATATTAAAATATCATATAATATATTAATTATATTAATATTAACACGTTAATTATAATTTATGAATTATAATTGATATATTAATATTAACATATCATATAATATATTGATTATATTAATATTAACACGATAATTATAATATATTAATTATAATTCACGTATTAATATTAAAATATCAGATAATATATTAATTACATTAATATTAACACGTTTATTATAATTTATGAATTATAATTGATATATTGATAGTAACATATCATATAATATATTAATTACATTAATATCAACACGTTAATTATAATATATGAATTACAATTCACATATTAATATTAACATATCATATAATATATTGATTATATTAATATTAACACGTTAATTATAATATATGAATTATAATTCACATATTAATATTAAAATATCATATAATATATTAATTATATTAATATTAACACGTTAATTATAATTTATGAATTATAATTGATATATTGATAGTAACATATCATATAATATATTAATTACATTAATATCAACACGTTAATTATAATATATGAATTACAATTGATATATTAATATGAACATATTATATAATATTTATTATATTACGTACAAAAACAACCGATCTCTTTCTAATCCAATCCCACCGCATTTCCTATAACTCCAAATTCTCCTAGGTAACAAATTAATCTCTCTTCAATCTTGGACCAAAAATCTCGAACCCCAAACCTAATCAAACCTCCAAAAGCAGCCGCAGCTCGTATCAAATTAATCTCGATAACAATTCACCTGAATTGCGTTCACCGATACCCAAAATCTCTCTCTCAATCTTCCGCTGTAAACGAAGGTTGGATGTTCATAAGTAGAAGCGAAAAACTGTGTACACTAACGAGAAACGGGATCGCGACCAATTCAATAGAGGAGGAGAACGGAGATACGCGGCAGCGAATAATCGCGAAGCCCTCGCGGTTTAATAATACCCGCAGCAGGTAGCGGGGGATGAATGAGAATCAAAAGCAGCCAGGCTACGACGTGACGACAATCAAACCAAGGATTGGCGTAGCCTCGCAGCGAAGCGTAAGGGTTGATTAATTTGCGCCACCGTTCTACGACGAGGATTGGTTTCGATGAATGCGACTTAGATTAAGAGCAAGATACCGCCGTGGCTCTAGGAAATGGTGACTCTCTGTTGCAGAAGCTGCATCGCGGCAGGGATGGTAGTTTGACGGGGTTGGAGGATATATCCGTGGAGTTATGGCCGGTATGAAACCCATAGCAAATGATGCAGGGATACGTGACCGGCGAACGAAACGAGGATACAGGCCTCGCCACCTAGCCAACCCCTTTCGGCGTGGCTTGCAATCAGCAACGTGCGCCCCGGCTAGCTACGAAATAAATTCAATAGAAAGCCCCTGTGTGCCATCCGCGTGCACACGTGTACCGCTTGAACGTGGGCGTCGCGGTCGTTGCTTCGCGGTGGCCGACTATTCGGTGTCTCTCGCGAAGCCGGCGAATTTTTCCAGCATCCCGTATTCGGCCACGACGATGACGGCAACGAGTTTAGCAGCGGTTGTATCGCCTTCGTTCGACGCTCGGCGGATTTCTCGATGCGACCGGTGGAAAGAATTTCGAGGCGAGGGAAACGACGAACAAGGGTTTCTCGCGATGGGAAATAAGAAACTCGCGTAACTCTCCGTTATCTGGCGCGGTTCTTTATACGCAAGGCGACCTTTGGCTTCGATAAAACACGCGAGGAGCAGCTGAGATTCAACGGATGTGGAAGTTTGAACGCGTTTCGCGATACGGCGACGGCGAAAGGTTGAAGCTACGATGTGAATTCGAGCTGGCGGGAAATAAAGCGATACGATCGGAATAGTAATTATCGCTGGCTCTTATTACTGAACAATGCAGAAATCATCTTAAAGCTATTTAATAGCAAAGGTAAATTAAGTAAATATAGTAAAGGTAAATTAAGTAAATATAATAAATATAGTAAAGGTAAATTAAGTAAATATAGTAAAGGTAAATTAAGTAAATATAGTAAAGGTAAATTAAGTGAATATAGTAAAGGTAAATTAAGTAAATATAGTAAAGATAAATTAAGTGAATATAGTAAAGGTAAATTAAGTAAATATAGTAAAGGTAAATTAAGTAAATATAGTAAAGATAAATTAAGTAAATATAGTAAAGGTAAATTAAGTAAATATAGTAAAGGTAAATTAAGTAAATATAGTAAAGGTAAATTAAGTAAATATAGTAAAGATAAATTAGGTAAATATAGTAAAGATAAATTAAGTAAATATAGTAAAGGTAAATTAAGTAAATATAGTAAAGGTAAATTAAGTAAATATAGTAAAGGTAAATTAAGTAAATATAGTAAAGGTAAATTAAGTAAATATAGTAAATGTAAATTAAGTAAATATAGTAAAGATAAATTAGGTAAATATAGTAAAGATAAATTAAGTAAATATAGTAAAGGTAAATTAAGTAAATATAGTAAAGGTAAATTAAGTAAATATAGTAAATGTAAATTAAGTAAATATAGTAAAGATAAATTAGGTAAATATAGTAAAGATAAATTAAGTAAATATAGTAAAGGTAAATTAAGTAAATATAGTAAAGGTAAATTAAGTAAATATAGTAAAGGTAAATTAAGTAAATATAGTAAAGGTAAATTAAGTAAATATAGTAAAGATAAATTAAGTAAATATAGTAAAGGTAAATTAAGTAAATATAGTAAAGGTAAATTAAGTAAATATAGTAAAGGTAAATTAAGTAAATATAGTAAAGGTAAATTAAGTGAATATAGTAAAAGTAAATATAGTAAAGGTAAATTAAGTAAATATAGTAAAGGTAAATTAAGTAAATATAGTAAAGATAAATTAAGTAAATATAGTAAAGGTAAATTAAGTGAATATAGTAAAGGTAAATTAAGTAAATATAGCAAAGGTAAATTAAGTGAATATAGTAAAGGTAAATTAAGTAAATATAGTAAAGGTAAATTAAGTAAATATTATAAAGGTAAAGGTAAAAGAATAAAGTATTAGGTAAGAAGAATATTGTTCGCAAAATGGTGATCGCTATTCAATAGTTCTAACGCTTTAACACTAGATTGCCGGAGCGAGTCAATTTGACTCATTTCAGATTTCATACCTAATATTATAGAGACCATAAATATTATTTTTCAGTACTTTATGTTAACTTTAATTAATACAATGGTATGTGTATGTATTCTACGTGATTCTCTTCATCCTCACGCTTCTAATTTCGAAGATTTATATGGAGAATACGTATTTTTCCGGAAGCCTGCCAAATGATTCAATTAACGTCCGGCAATCTAGTGTTAAAACACCAATTGTCTATTTGTTACTCGTTACGTTAATTATCCAACAGGTCGATATTAGCTTAAAATAATAATCATTTAGTAACCCTTTCGCTACTAAATACGTACATCATTAATTCTTCATTTCATACCTTTCACACCTTCATTTCATACCAAGAAAGACTTGAGTCGAATTTTTATCCTGGACTTTTCACACGACCTTAATTAACCTAAAATTTCCATCGCTATCCAACCAATCCGTAAACCGAACCATAAACTTGGCCTTAAAGTGTGAAATATAAAACGTGGTGTGTAACGCATAAACGTAACGATAATCGTTTATCCAGAGCACGAACAAAAATAGGACATAAACTTATCGTATAATAATCTGTAACTAGTTGTCGAAACGTTTAATTTGAGAACACGCGTGAAAGTATAGTTGAAAAGGCGAAAACGAAGCGCGCGAGAAATGACGCGTTCTAATCGTGATACGGTTAGAAATGGTGATGCATCGAATAAAGGGAATTGGCGTGATCTGGCGAAATGTCGTTCAGGAATCAAGAGGGAAGCTTCCGGTTGCCGTGCAACGTTATGGCGGAACATATTGGATCATCGTCTGGATGGATACAATCAGAATTCCGTAGCTGTCCTCGATGCCAGCGTCACGTGACGTTTCTCCGTTAAATTCCGCCTAATAGGAGCGACAAGATGTCGGCCAGAGACCCACGGAGACGCGATACTTGAATCCGACCGCACGCGGCTTTTCATAAAACGGACCGACTAATGAGCCATTTTAGCAGCGCCACGGGCCCTTTGACACCGTTAATCGCTATTTCTATGTTAATCCTTTCGTACGAGCGCAAACGCAACTGACACGGGAATAAGCGATCAAAGTTCGTACCGCAGACCGGAAGATTCACCGCAGACTTACAAATTTCGAACTGCTAATTACAATTTTATTCCGTAATCCCGTCGAGTTAGGCTCGCGTTGCGCGATTGCAAATTGGGATCACGGGCGGAGACGTAGAAATTCTACGAGAAAGGAACGCTTCGGTTAAGGAAGATCGTTGATTAACCCTTTCGCTGCTATTACACTAAAACGAGGAACATTTTCGATGCACGGATGAGGATTATTTCTGTTATTACAGAAGCGGTACGGTTATAAATATTCGTATATTTAGCGCGATTAATTATGCTAGAATAAGTATACATTATAGTAACACGAAAATAGTATCCAGATATCTTACAGCGACCAGAATTTTAACTAATTTAACGTTAACGCGACTCTCCGTAGCTGTTCGCAATCAGTTCATTTCCATTTACGTCGCGTTACTACGAACGGCGCTCTAAAATTGAAAAAAAAAGAAACATTCTCGATGCAGAAACTTTCAAAACGTCCTCGACGCGTGTTAAAAAGATTATATTAAAAATAGTATCGCGTACCGTCGTATCGTTACAAAGAAGCAACGAAGAACGAAGAAACACGAAAGTAAGTAAAAGCGGGGAAGCGAGATCGGAGGTTCCAGCGAAATAAATCAACACGGGGCGTTTAAAACTTCGCGTTGCTGGTGTGGTAAGAAGGAAAACGAGGACAACGGGTAGAAACAGGGGGAGGGAGGGGAAGAACAAAAGGAAAGAGAAGGGTAGAGGCAGATTTTCAGCCGGACCCTCCCCCTTCCTCCCCCCGTGCGATATTAAATATTTCAGACGTCCGTTGTCCCACGTTTTCCCACTCCTTCTCTCTCTCCACCTTTGCACAAAGCCTTCCTCTCCCCGAAGGCACTAAAAGGGAATTTTACAAGCCAAACATTTGGCCGGGACGTCGGACGGAAGTCGCGGAACAAAAACCGTAAGCCAGGGAGGGTTGGAAAAGCATTTGGAGGACGGTCCGAGAGAGGACACGTCTTCCTTCGCCCGTTGAGAATCCTTTTTATGGAGTTTCCCTCGAGCTGGATGAACGTCTTGGGGGCGTTCGTAAACAAAAATCAAGCCGCCCCGCGTGTAATCTGAAATTACGTCGCTGCCGCGAATCGCGGCTTTCCTACACTCTCTCTCTCTCTCTCCGGCTGTCGACTTAGATAAGAAGAGGAAGAGGTCGTAGAGGAAGAGGATAGTTGGATGCTGCCGGAGAGCAGGTCGACACTCGTGATTAGTGTTTCTCGAGCGAAATGGTGTGGCGGTACATCAACCGCGTCGAGAGAATAGGGTGCTGAATAAATGATAACGCTACGTAGCCGCCAGAAGAATTTCTTCTTACCAGGGGGTAGTAGAAGAATTTCCTTTCCCCCCTTCTTCGGGGTCCTTCCTCTTTTTCTTTCTTTCTTCCCCTGATACTCGCAGGACAGACTGGTAATTGCTAACTCCGACGTATGTCTCGTGCTTTTGTGTTACCAGTTAACCTTGCATTTGTGTTACGTTCATTTCTATTATTTTTTATTGTCTATTGTATTGTATTGTATTATATTACAGTATATTACAGTATATTATACTATATTGTACTACGTTATATTATATTATATTATATTGCACTATATTATACTATAATACAGTATATTACAATATATTGTACTATGTTATATTATATTATATTATATTGCACTATATTATACTATATTATATTATATTGCACTATATTATACTATAATACAGTATATTACAATATATTATACTATGTTATATTATATTATATTATATTGCACTATATTATACTATATTATATTATATTGCACTATATTATACTATATTATATTATATTGCACTATATTATACTATATTATATTATATTGCACTATATTATACTATAATACAGTATATTACAATATATTATACTATAATACAGTATATTACAATATATTACACTATGTTATATTATATTATATTATATTGCACTATATTATACTATATTATATTATATTGCACTATGTTATACTATAATACAGTATATTGCACTATATTATACTATAATACAGTATATTACAATCTATTATACTATGTTATATTATATTATATTATATTGCACTATATTATACTACAATACAGTATATTACAATATATTATACTATGTTATATTATATTATATTATATTGCACTATATTATACTATATTATATTATATTGCACTATATTATACTATATTATATTATATTGCACTATATTATACTATAATACAGTATATTACAATATATTATACTATAATACAGTATATTACAATCTATTATACTATGTTATATTATATTATATTATATTGCACTATATTATACTACAATACAGTATATTACAATATATTATACTATGTTACATTTATTTTAGTATATTATATTTATACCTAACGCCGAGAATTTTCCACCGTGCGAGTAATGAACATTTTTTGGGTTGAATTTGGATTAGAAGATATGTGAGAATTGAAGACAGTATACTGATTAATCGAGTACAATATAGACCCCACTGATTTATAGAAAATATCATAAATATCAAGCTGAAATTCTAATCGTGTAAAACAGCAAAGGTCTCGAATGATTCCAAAGAATTATATTCTTAAGAATTATATTCAACCCCACCCATGAAAAACATGATAATATTAATCCTCTACAACGTCATGAGACTTAAACATTTGCCGACTACTTACTGTTACACTATAACAAAAAAACAACCTGTTGTTAACTTAATCGTTTGGCTGCGTAAAATCGGCCAAGACGGTAAAATTAATGTTCCACCAACCCGAATCTAATACTTAATAGAAGAGGCAAAATTCCTCTGTTTGCTCATGCAACGAACTCCGAATTCTCGAACGTAACGCCGAACATCGAGCTGATCGTCGAGAGGAACGAACGTTAATTAAGAAAGCACAGGGCGGTAGAAGTCGGAGAGAATTGAAAGCAAAGGGACGAGTTGACCGACGAGACACGCGAAGAATTCGGCTCGTAAATTTCTGAAGCACCGCAGGGTGACTGGAGCTTGACAAAGGGTCAACAATAGCTTTGGACGAGTCGCATAGTAGCGGCGGATATATTCGAAAGGGTTTTGCGCGAAACGCGGACGGTGAATTTTATCGACGCACAGAATTGTGTGTTGCGGATATGCGCGAAAGGAAAAATCGCTGAAGCGGTTTTTCCTCGCGATGGATTTCCTTTCTGCGTGGCTGCACCCGAAACCTGTACAGTGCTTTTATTCCCTTCGAAAAGACTTCGATGGACCTTTACGCGAGCTTTTGCAAAGGGTTCAAGTGCTACCTTTCGGGTTACTGTTCGACTAACCTTCGCAATATTTTATCGCTGCGGAAAACGCGATGTACTTTTCGCGAAGCTTTCTTCTTTTCCACGGATTCTTGGGCGACGACGACGTTTCGCTTTATTCGATTCTTCGATGTCTTGTCCACCCGGTTTATCTAATTTCGTTCGGCTTCTTTCGAAGTTTCCGACTTCATTGACATTTCCGAAGGTTTAAAGGAAGGTTTAAAAGAAAAAGCTGAATATTTGTACCATTTATTAAAGCTTCGCGTGTCTAGAATGTTAGCTTAAAAGGATTTTGGAAAAATCTATAACCATAACCTTTTAACATATAAATATATTGCGATAGTCAATTGTTTTTAACGTGTACGATTCGATTTCTAATAACGATAAAGACACAATTATCTCGCAGAAGAAACCTAAACATCTACCCACTTTTGTAGGCCGTTTAAGTGGCGTAAGAATAGCAAAGTTCCGCTAGCGAATTAAAAAATCGTCAATCGCCCAATGGGAAGTTGATTTCGCGGTCAACCGGTTGAATTCACAGTCACCGACTCCTCCTTCGTTTACCCGAAAACCGGCTTCTGCTCCTGGCCACCGCGCCGCACTCCGGCCGCAAATGGAACGGCTGTTTCACTCGGAATTTATTACGAGCCCGTGAATTTCTCTGGAGCACCATTTCCCCTTATTTCGCCTTTATTATTGTTATTAGCATCCACCCCGTTTCTCTGCTCCCATATTTCAACCCCTCTTTCCCTAGCCTTCTTTCCTTTCCCCCTCTCAACAGTCCCATTCGATTTTCATCGTCTCGATGCTTTTCCCTTCAACCCGGACTCTCGACCTTTCAACCTGCTCTCCGGTATATACAAGGTGTTCATTAAGTTGCCGCGTAACGGGGCAAAAAAGAAAGGGGGGGGGGCGAAGAATGCAGACGACTAAGAGCGAGAGGTTTTGAAATAGGGGTGCGAGAAAGGGTGGAAAGGTGGGTCAGTGGGAGGGTGGCCGTTGGAGGGGTGCGTCTGAGTGGTGGCGCGGAGAAAGAAGCCGGGTAAACGCGGGCAGAGGCGGAAATGAGAGAGGGTTGACGCAGCGAAACTCACAGAACCTGCCTCGGCCTGTTAATTGGCGTGAATTACGTCTTTTGCACCGCAACGACACGGGCACAGCGGCGAGAAACGGCTGCAAAGGCGGGGCGCGAGGAACGGGCGGTGGACTCGAGAGAAACAGAGGGAATTAAGACACCCGGAACACATCTAAGTCACAGGCTTTTTCCTTTCCACGCGATTCCGGTAGAAGACTTTTCGTCGCCTTTGCTCGTTCGCGTTTCTTTGCTCTACGAGCTTTACCAGGGTAGATGTACCACGTACTTACTGCCACTTTAAGGCTTGCGCGTAACTTTATTTCATTATTTTTGGAACGTCGTTAACTTAAAAGATTGTTCCAGGTTGGAGGGTAATGTGTTGTTCAACGTCGAGTTTATTCATGAACATTTTTTATTTTATATGTTCGTTATAGTAAATTCATTACTGATTCATTGAAAATATACGACAAAGTCTAATGTCCCACGTACTGTCACTTGAAATGTTGTCATTTAAGTAGAAAGAATTTTTGCATATATTAAAATATGTTTTAGACTTAAACGTCTGCATAGTTTGTGTAACAGATGTAAGATGTATAGTAAACGTGTCGTTTTCACTGAATTATGACGCGTACCATACTTTATAATTACATCAACTAATGAGCAAAGTTAAGGGATGAGAAAATTCTGATAGAAAAATCGTCAATCTTTGAACTATTGTAACTTTGTAAAGAAACATCGTATGGCGATTAACTTGGGCTCATTTCAAAGCTTCAAGTCTCTACTTTCATACGTATGAACATAGATAATTATCCAAAATTTTCTTAATCATAGTAAACTTGAGAGACTCAAATCAACTAATGAGCAAAGTTAAGGGATGAAAAAATTCTGATGAAACAATTGTCAATCTTTGAACTACTGTAACTTTGTAAAGAAATATCGTATGATGATCAACTTGGGCTCATTTTAAAGCTTCAAGTCTCTACTTTTATACGTATGAGTATAGATAATTATCCGAAATTTTCTTAATCATAGTAAACTTGAGAGACTCAAATCAACTAATGAGCAAAGTTGAGGGACAAAAAAACTTCTGATGAAACAATTGTCAATCTTTGAACTACTGTAACTTTGTAAAGAAATATCGTATGATGATCAACTTGGGCTCATTTTAAAGCTTCAAGTCTCTACTTTCATACGTATGAACATAGATAATTATCCAAAATTTTCTTAATCATAGTAAACTTGAGAGACTCAAACCAACTAATGAGCAAAGTTAAAGGATGAAAAAATTCTGATGAACCAATTGTCAATATTTGAACTACTGTAACTTTGTAAAGAGATATCGTATGACGATTAACTTGGGCTCATTTCAAAGCTCCAAGTCTCTACTTTCGCATACACGAACGTAGATATATTCAAAAAATTTTCTTAACGATATTCAACAGCTATTAACGGTCGTGATCTTAATTTCGAGTTAACGAGAGAGCACGGGTCGCGACACTTTCGCATCCGACGCGCGATATAATCCGATTCGATCGTTTATCCGTTGACGGTAACTCGATCACTGCACACCGTGCGTAAAAACAATAACGACAACAATGCATATTTGGAATGGCGCTCGTTACTTAAAAGCGGCATAACTTGCGCGCCCCGTCGCTTAATATTTGCATACTCGCAAATGAATCGCGTTGCTCGCGTTTATGTGTGTGTGGGCGCGCACCGCTCGTTCGTTTCTCGATAATTCGAGAAACGCGACGCAGTTCGATTAGTGTTTCGCGGCGGCGGAGGAGGGGGGAAGGGGGCATCAAAATTATTGGAAATAACGGCGGCGGTTGTCAGTGTTTCTCCGTCGAGTTGAACGATGACAATAGAAATCGGGCGCGGCGCTGGCTCTCGAACAATACGTCGATTTATCTCGCTCGCCGATTCCCCTCCACCCCATCGACTATGCGTTTCGATAGTGCAACCCGATAAAAGCAATTATATTTAATTAATGAGGGGAACACGCGCCGCGGCGGTTGGAAAAGATTACCGTGCTTCGCTATCGCGTTTCATCGTTCCTATCGTTCCGCTACACGCCATTCTACTCTTGGCGATTTAATTTGCAAAGAACCTTCGTGCGTGAAACTGCCTCTCGTTACTGTTTTAGTTACCATTCGTATCCTTCTTCGGCCTGTTTCGAATAATTAATCAGTCCAAGGAGGCTGTGTTATAGATTTATTTGTCATCCTCCCATTTCCTTTCATTCACGACTGTCTTTTCCTACCCAATTGGGTTAATTCCGGTTTAATAAATAAATGAATAAATTAACGATTATCAACGCGTCGTCGGGGAAGCCGGGGAAAAGAATTCGCCGTGAAAATCCACTCCTGACACGCGGACGATCCTTCCGCCTTTTTCTCGCGCCGAAAGTAGAGTGTCTCTGGTCGCTCGTGAAAGGAAGTGGGATTTCTCGCGAGACTCGCACGTCCGCGGAAATGGGCCGCCTTTAGCGGCGCAAGCGGCGGTCTCGGAGGAAGGGAATCGAGTCAAAGCGCAGAGGCTTTCGGCGGAGAAGGTTGGCCGGAATATTTCCACGCTACGGCGAGACGGTCGACGACGACGACGACGACGACGACCCTAAATCTGGCGACGAAATCGAGTTAGGGCGCGGGCGGATGAAACGTCGAGATGAAGATAACCGGCGTGGGGTGGCTGCGGTGAATGGATAAGGAAGAAAAAATACCCCTCGGCCCTGAGACATCCTTCCGAGGGCCGATGTAATCTGTAGACACTTGCAACGAGAAGACAGAGGAACGGTGTATCGAAGGGGATGAATTCAGGGGGTCGTTCGCGCGTTCCGCGAAATTCCTGCTAGATTTAAGGCCGCGCCTATTTCAACCTTGCGTTCGTCGCGCGACCAACGCAGCCCGGATTATAACGAAAGGGAGAACGTATTTCTCGTCATTCTCGCGGAGAACGTGACCGCGATAGGAATTTGTTCGACTAGTTTAATAATTGTGTTTAACGCTTTTCGTATGGAGTTGAGAATTTTATTACTATTACCTCGGTGACTCGAAGTCGTATCGAGATTAATTAGCCATTAATTAACGCGAATTCATCGGGGAAGGAATGATCTATTAGAATAAATGGAGAATAGTTTGTTACGGATAATAAATGATTATTTTGCGAATGTAACACATTTGAGTCAATCGAATCTATGTAGATACGTATCTTATATGTAGTTAGAAAAGCTTGGGAATTCAAACGCTTGTCAATCGCTTGTCAAAGAAAACGTACCTTTAAGTGTGTGGCGGCTCTCCTGCACCCACCACTAGAGGGACATACGAAATAGGCTTTCTCGAAAGTACTCGCTCCAACTACCTCGTCCATATATATACCGCCTTTAACCTTCCTTCCAATATCCCAAGTCTAAGTCAGGGCCTGCTAGGTAGCCGCACTGATGAGTCCACTAGCAGAGACAGGCTCAGGATGAAACGCAACACCCTTCCTTTTTCCCATTCTATCCCCCTTCCACAGCTCCACATATCGTTGGCAATTTTTACTTAACTTTCCTTTCAAATTCCCAACGTCTAAGACAGGGCCTGCTATGTAGCATTACCGATGAGTCCACACTAGTAGGCCCAGGATGAAACGCAACATCCTTCCTTTTTTCCATTCTATCCCCCCTCCACAGCTCCACATATCTTTGGCAATTTTTACTTAACCTTCCTTCCAATATCCCAACGTCTAAGGCAGGGCCTGCTAGGTAGCCGCACTGATGAGTCCACTAGCAGAGACAGGCTCAGGATGAAACGCAACACCCTTCCTTTTTCCCATTCTATCCCCCTTCCACAGCTCCACATATCGTTGGCAATTTTTACTTAACTTTCCTTTCAAATTCCCAACGTCTAAGACAGGGCCTGCTATGTAGCATTACCGATGAGTCCACACTAGTAGGCTCAGGATAAAACGCAACACCCTTCCTTTTTCCCATTCTATCCCCCTTCCATAGCTCCACATATCGTTGGCAATTTTTACTTAACTTTCCTTCTAGATTCCCAACGTCTAAGACAGGGCCTGCTATGTAGCATTACCGATGAGTCCACACTAGTAGGCCCAGGATGAAACGCAACACCCTTCCTTTTTTCCATTCTATCCCCCCTCCACAGCTCCACATATCTTTGGCAATTTTTATTTAACTTTCCTTCTAGATTCCCAACGTCTAAGACAGGGCCTGCTATGTAGCATTACCGATGAGTCCACACTAGTAGGCCCAGGATGAAACGCAACACCCTTCCTTTTTTCCATTCTATCCCCCCTCCACAGCTCCACATATTTTTGGCAATTTTTACTTAACCTTCCTTCCAATATCCCAACGTCTAAGGCAGGGCCTGCTAGGTAGCCGCACTGATGAGTCCACTAGCAGGCCCAGGACGAAACGCAGACGAGTGTCTGCAAATAGCCGCCTGATCATTTTTTGGGTTTTGCGGACGCACGTCTATTATTAAAGCAAGAAATTTAAATTAAAATCGTTAATAAACGCTTCGAAGTTTTGGAAATTTGACGATCTGGAAATCGAAAGCTTGGAAATTTAGAGGCTTGGGATTCAAAACCAAAATACTCTTTTAAGTGATATTATTCATCGTCCGCAAAGGGCTAACCCTTTGCGGACGCGTGTCACGGCTAGCTGCCCAAGCTTTATTCATTTCTTGGACGCATGTCAATCTTTTAAAGTAAGATCTACACGTAATAACATTGGTATATCATACTGTTAACAATGGAACAAGATTTCGCTAAGTTCTGCCCTCGAAGGATTAATAATTATCAGAACATTAGTTACATATTATCTTGTTCCGTCCGCAAATGGTTAAAGCCTTTGAAATAAAATAAAATCACTCCGTTAAAATTAAAATCGGGTATTCTTACTCAACTCACAACCCCAATATTCCATCAAGATATGTTTACGTTAACGCAATCTCACTCTAATTATGTAGCAACTTCTAGATATCTGCGCTCTTCTTTCACAGGACGTGTACGCGTAGCGTTCGCAGGAAAACAGTTAACCGGAGGCGACGAGTTATGCAAATGGGAGGACAGGCTCGCGTTATGAAACAAAAATTACGCCGGCCAACTTCCTATCGACTAATGCAGTTCGCTTGTACACCGTGCGAGCATTCGACCGCTTCTGGCGCGTTTCCAACGTTTCCCTGAAACGTCGTCAATCGCCGTAACTCGCGTTTAAGAAGCGGCACACGTTCAAAATCGAGAGCCTCTTTTTCGGCTAAATGCTTCACGAAAAAAAAGGGAATCGTTACGATCAACGTGTCTTTTCTTTTTTTTTTTGTCCATTATTTTGTGTCGCATCAACCTCTTGGGTTATTAGCGACAACAGAGGGGGGGGAGATTTATAGGTCGTTGTAGAGCATGGATTGCTTTAGATACTGTAGGAGTCTTGATACTGTTCCACTGTCCTTTAGGTTGTCTTTTAGAGTAGGTTTGATGTTGAGTTGGTTTCTTAACGGAAGGAATATTTCACATTGCAGTACGAGGTGATCTACTGTTAGGGTCGTCTTGCATCGTTCGCAGAGTGGTTGGTCTTCTTTGTTGAGGATGTATTTATGGGTTATTTTCGTATGTCCAATTATGATTCTTGACAGTGTAACTTGGTAACGTGTCTTTTATTTATATCAATGGTGGCGTTAAGTAAGTTTGTTCTTTCGATCGTGTCAATTTATTAGTCACAAAATAGTGACTACAATACGGTAGAGTTTTATCTCGTTAACTCTTTCGATACGGGACTCAAATATTGAAACGTTCTCGATGTCCAAATATTTCTAAACTTTTTATTAGCATAGGAATAATCGTATACTTCGTATCATTAATTAAAGTGTAATATATACGCGAAGGATAACAAAAATGGTATTGCGGGGTAGGAAAAATATGTGTATACTTTTAATCAATTTTCGAGAACGTATATATATATATAAGTCCTCCGTAGTGAAAGGGTTAAAATATATACAATATTCAAATTGAAAACGATACTTAAGGGCTGAAGCCAACTGCTATTTAAATTATACACAATATCAAAATTAAAGAAGGCATTATATAATATTTAGGAGGTGAAATTACCTCTCACTTAAAAGTATACAAAATACCCAAATTAAAGGGGACATTGTATAATATTTAGGAGGTGAAATTACCTCTCACTTAAAAGTATACAAAATACCCAAATTAAAGAAGACATTGTATAATATTTAGGAGGTGAAATTACCTCTCACTTAAAAGTATACAAAATACCCGAATTAAAGAAGACATTGTATAATATTTAGGAGGTGAAATTACCTCTCACTTAAAAGTATACAAAATACCCAAATTAAAGAGGACATTGTATAATATTTAGGAGGTGAAATTACCTCTCACTTAAAAGTATACAAAATACCCAAATTAAAGAAGACATTGTATAATATTTAGGAGGTGAAATTACCTTTCACTTAAAAGTATACAAAATACCCAAATTAAAGAAGACATTGTATAATATTTAGGAGGTGAAATTACCTTTCACTTAAAAGTATACAAAATACCCAAATTAAAGAAGACATTGTATAATATTTAGGAGGTGAAATTACCTCTCACTTAAAAGTATACAAAATACCCAAATTAAAGAAGACATTGTATAATATTTAGGAGGTGAAATTACCTTTCACTTAAAAGTATACAAAATACCCAAATTAAAGAGGACATTGTATAATATTTAGGAGGTGAAATTACCTCTCACTTAAAAGTATACAAAATACCCAAATTAAAGAGGACATTGTATAATATTTAGGAGGTGAAATCACCTTCTACTTAAAAATCTATACAGTAGGTATCAAAATAGTAAGAGTAATCCCCTATTTGTGTTCCGTTTAAAACGAGACGACGAATTTGCGTAAAGATTCGCAATCCATCGACGATAATTCGTTCGCGTTTCGCGTCGATCGGAAAAGACACCTATGGACAAGTTTACAATTTCACCGAAGCGAGATCATCTATTGGTAATGGGTGAATAATAACACACAAGTCTTTTTATATTTTATATTGTGTGCCTTTATTACTTTACGGAGCGGAGGGATGTCTTGACTCTATCGATACTAAATAAGAAGTGAGGAGACGCTCAGACCCCAAAAGGAAAATTTGTTTCCACTTAAGAAAAGAGAGAGACAATGCCTGCACCGTGTTTATTACCCGGGCCTTCACGGACAAAACAGTCTCAGGCCCTTAGACCTGATGGCGCCGGTACAGTTTTCTTAGGCAGGCAATACACAGTGTTTCTCATTGTCGATTTAGTTTTGAAACAATTATTTGCTAATAATTCGACATCATCGAAATACGTTAGAGATGTGGCGAAGATAAGGGATGGCGAAAGGCTGGGCACGTGGCAGCGTTGTGTGGCGCGATTACACGCAGCCCCGAGCAAAAGAGGCCACGGCGAAATTAGAAGGTTCCGTTTGGTTGCGGTCGCTGCCGGGTTATTTCGTAACGATCGCCTGCTGCACGGCGAAGAAAGCACTTTGCCAGGGCCAAATTACCCTCCGGACATTTGCGGATTAACAGGATAGCCATTTTAACGATCACCACTGGGCGCCGCGCTGATATAAAGCCAGATCGTCTGCCCTACGCTCACGCGTTCGTTCGTTTTCACGCGTGACAAACGAACGCGAGCGTGGGTGACGTGGGGAACCTTGAAAAATAGTCCCTGTCGCGTCCTCGACCTCAAATTTCAGCCATTTAGACCAGGTATAACAGTAAGCCGACCATAATAAACGCACA
Organism: Eucera pruinosa; assembly: GCA_028830335.1. Lineage (NCBI taxonomy): Eukaryota > Metazoa > Arthropoda > Insecta > Hymenoptera > Apidae > Eucera > Eucera pruinosa. Next base: position 13,217,325 of record JAMYCR010000015.1, on the reverse strand, counting down.
TCTGTGCGCCGTGTGGACTTGTCCTTTTTGGAATCCACTACCTACTTGGGAGGGTGGACTGTTTGACCACCCCACCACCACGAAAGGGCAACCACGTCCCTGATTGGCTACCACAGCGACTTCGTAGCTCTCAAAATTAGTATATAAGCCACACGAACATGTAAGACAGGCAGAACGAAAAAAAGAAACAAACCAGTCCGCGTGACACTATTACTATCAAATTCAACCGAGTCACCGAATAGTAAATCAACCGATTCCTGTTGTCACAACCAAGTGAGAACTACCGTGCCTACTTCGAGGACAATCAAGAAGAGCACGACCCAACAGTCCCTTTTAACCCTTTATATATAATCCCAATTAACCCTTTTCCATCGTTCGATTGGAATTAAAAATGGACATTTCTTTTATAAGCTCCACGCGTTATATTTAAAGTTGGGCAACGCGTATACGCGTTCGTAGCGTTCGAAGGGTTGACTCTAATCGATTTCGGGGGGCGGCGAAGAAAAAAAATCACTTAAAGGGAGGGACGAGCGAAAAACACTTACGGGGACGAGTGTCCGCGTGTCCCGCGCGAGTCTCGAAGAGCAATTAATCACGCGGAAGGCAGCGTATCGATTGGCAAATAAACCGGGAGATCGGCGGCGGTCGTTCTGAGAAACGATCAATCAAAATCAGACGAAAAAAAAATGATCAGATTGGCGGTGGTGCGTGTCGCGGTCGCACGGCATGGAAAACAGCCTTTCGATTAGGATCAAGCCGTAATCAACCCCTTTTTGGACACGGCCATTTTCATGCCTCGTGGCGTCGAAAATAGAGGAACAGCGAAAAATAAAAAAAAAAGGAGGGCAACGACGAGAGAGAGAGAGAGAGAGAGAGTCGAGCTACAAATTGATAAAGTTATTAACGTCCGCCTGCCTCGTCACCCGACTCGTTAATTAAATCGCGTCTCTTCTCCCATCGCCCGACGCTGTTTCGAGCTTGCATTGTGTTTTATCGCGAGGCGGACTGCTGTCTATTTGGGAAACATTTATAGTAGGGGAAACGATAAGGAATACGAGACGCATTTTCATTTACAGAAATTTCAATTAACCCTTTAACGATGTGCATATATGTGTAGTATCGGAAATAGAAGGCCACCCTGTACATAGTTGTAAGCGCACCGTCAACCCTAGCTTTAAGTATGGTTTTAAGAGAAGGCTGCCCGCCACAGGAAGAGGGCCGTAAGGGGGAGGGCGGGGCCTGAAGCGACGAAAAGCAGACGCGTCGCGGAGAACTCTCGCTGACCCGTCTAGGGCCTGGCGACGCGGTCGCCCAAGTTTCGGCAGGCAAAACGTGAGAATGGTGGGAGTATAGGGGAACAAATGCCGGGGATGATTGAAAAAAGAACAGAACGGTGTCGAACGTGGAGATGCGAGGAGCATTGTGTCGTATTGCGAAGAGTGTTGCAGTTGTAGTTGTGTAGGCTGCCGCGTGCCACTATTAATCATACAAATTTTTATATATAATATAACCTTATTCAGCCATAATTTAATTAATAAACCATAGTTACTACATATGTATCGAACCGTAAAATGCAAACGTTATTCGATAACAAATTCACTCCCCCAAGTTTTGTCGCTATTCAGCTTATAACAAAGTTGTGAATCTCTTTATTCATCCTACAATAATTTAGGGGCATTCTTGAACCCTTTACTCATTTGTTAAAAATGTATTCGATAAGTGAATAAATGTAGATAAGCGCAGCTTCTGTCGGATGCTTGATAAAGCTGTGGAGCTGTAGAGAGGGGATAGAATAGGAAGAGGAAGGGTGTTGTGTTTCCGTCCTGGACCTGCTAGTGGACTCATCAGTGCGGCTACCTAGCAGGCCCTGCCTTAGACGTTGGGATATTGGAAGGAAAGTTAAAGGCGGTATATATATGGACGAGGTAGTTGGAGCGAGTACTTTCGAGAAAGCCTATTTCGTATGTCCGTCTAGTGGTAGGTGCAGGAGAGTCGCCACAAGTCCACTAGTAGGCCCAGAACGAAACGCAACCACCTTTCCTTTTTCCCATTCTTCTCCCTGTCCACAGCTCCACAGACTCATCATCAGTGCGGCTACCTAGCAGGCCCTGCCTTAGACGTTGGGATATTGGAAGGAAAGTTAAAGGCGGTATATATATGGACGAGGTAGTTGGAGCGAGTACTTTCGAGAAAGCCTATTTCGTATGTCCCTCTAGTGGTGGGTGCAGGAGAGCCGCCACAAAGCAATTGTGCAAAACCGAAAGGAAGTCGAAGAAATTTTTCCTTATTCTCCTTCCATTGCCTTTGCATTCGTTTTCGAACGATTTGCCGGCTCGTTTGCGCCGTTATCCGAAAAGGACGACTCTCGTTTCGGGGCGTCGGATCAGCGCGCAAGCATTGCCCATTCGACGTCGTAATTTAACGGGGCACTTGTTATTATCAATTTCAGGTTTAACAGAGTGATAAACGCCTGGCTGGCAAGCGAGGAGAGACGTTGCAGCGCGGCGGAAGAGCCGAGAAGGGACGTAACAAGATTTATCGTTAAGCGTGGAACGGACCCGGACGAACGGGGGGTTGGAAAAGGGTTGAAAGAGTGAAAGCAACCAAGTGACCGGCTAAATCGATGATGGCAGAGATTTTTTTGCAACATTTCAAACCTTCTTAAAATCGTGTTTATGTCCCCGTTGCGAGATAACCTTCGAAACGTTTGCATTTGTAGGGGTTGAAAATATTTCTATCCCCAATCTTTGCTTTCCCTTTTGCGATCTTTTAATCGAGCAACGCGTCGAGTGTAACAAGGATGAAGTGGACAAACGCTTGTTTAGAAATCGATACTTTTTTAGTAGCAGTGTAAACGCTTCGACTAAATTTGTTTCTTATATCAATTTAATATTTGTACGGAAAAGAGGGACGAAGTTTAAAAAAAAGATAATGTATGTACTTTAAATGTTATGAATCAATTTGATGGAGAAAGAAAAGATTTTTGAAGGTGTTGAGTTCATCTTGTTATACTTAACACTTTGAATCTGCTTTAGGGTTTTGTTGCAACATTTTGGAATCCTTCTTTCAAGCTTTCTAAGTTGAAGGCTGCAATTTTGATCTGCCATCAGTTTTACGCGACCAAACGATACTTTTGCGACGTTTCGACGATTTTAAAATCGTTATCTGTATCCCTATTGTGCAATAATATCGAAATGCTTGTAATTTTAGGGGTTGAAAGTAACATAACATATCTTCATTGATTTCCTTAGAGGATTACAATGGAGTTCCGTTTTTTACATCTTCCCCTTCTACAATCTTACAAATACAACTAAATACTAAATCTTAAATAACAATCAATAAACAAAAACAAAACAATAACAAAAACAAAAAACAAAACTGCACCACAATGACGTATCTAACCTACTAAACTCTATGGGTTGAAAGTATTTCTACCCCGAATCTTTGCTTTCCTATTAAATCGCGATTAAATCTGCTTTAGGCATTCGATGCAACCTTTTGGAAACTACCTAGTATAAATTTTCTTCTATCGAAGCTTTTGCGCGACCGAAATATATTTTTGCTAACTTTCAACAATCTCAAAATTCTTACCCACGTCATTATTTCGCAATAACGTCGATATGTTTACAACTGCAATGATTACAAATATTTCCACCCCTAATCTTTGCTCTCCTATGCATTCGCCACGATTGAAGCATTTGCTTCCAAGCTTTTTTTTTTCTTTCCAAGCTTTCTAATTAAATATCCTTCCCAATATTTGCGCGGCGAAACATTATTTCCCACGCGTCGCCGTTTCCAACGAACGTCAAAAGTTTAACGCGGCCGTTTCGCGAAATGCGATGCGCTTTTCGCTAGTAAACCCAAAATGGTTACTGCGCGGGGCATTTATTGGTTATAGTTATATAAAAAAAAAAAAACACACAAAAAAAAAGAAAGGAACGATAAATCGGTGGGGCATAAACAAGTGGAAGCGATTAGAAAGGATCCACCTACACATTTATAAACTTTTACACATCCACACACACACACACACACACACACACGTGTATAGCGAATTTACTGCTAGTGGCGTTGCGAAATAAACGTGAAAATTCACGTTCGAACATCGCCGTCGCAATTCTCCATAAAATACGCAAAAATTCGTCGTGATACACACGGTTGATCGGCAACGATGGATTAACTCGAGTGGCCATTTTAAATACTCTGCGGTGTATCGATATCGCTTCCATTCACATATCACACGGCCGATTCTTTTTACGCCACCGCGCGCAGTTATGTCTGTTTTATGGCGCAAGTATAAACGCGATTGTTTTGTCGCAGAAACAAAAGCGATAACAATACGCTGCTATCCGGCGGCGAGCAGTTGCTCGTCGATTAAAAACAACAAGCGGCCGCGATTCAATCGTCGAATAATATTCTTAACCTTTCGTATCGTTAACCACTTGTCCTGCAATGTTTTTCACCGCTGTGTTTGCGTGAGGTAATGTTTTTCATTGCTGTGTTTACGCGAGGTAGGGCAGACGTCCCGAATTATCGTCACTTTAAGCTTGTCGCGCGACTGTATTTAAATTACTTTAAGCATTATTTAGACCGATAATTATCGTTCCAATTTGAAGCACGTTAGTTAATATTTCTTTCGTTTATGAACATTTCTTTACGCGACGAATGTAATGAATTAATTGCATTGTTACGTGTAGATAATTAATAACGTAATGAACTAATTACATTCGTTAATTATATACAATTAATTGCATAATAAAAGATGTGTACAAATATAATATACTGTTGATAGTTCTTATTAAATAAGACTCTAATTTCTTCTGCTAACAGATTAATTCTGTTATCCACTTAATCACTTTTCCCAAATAGAGTAAACGAATTATTAGCACAGAAAAACGTCTGCTAAATTTCCAACTAATCTTCGATTAATTTCGTTAGCCACTTAATTACATTTCCCAAACAAAGTAAACGAATTACTCGCACAGAAAAATGTCTGCTAAATTTCCAGCTAAGTTTCGATTACTTCTGTTAGCCACTTAATTACATTTCCCAAATAGAGTAAACGAATTATTCGCACAGAAAAACGTCTGCTAAATTTCCAGCTAAGTTTCGATTACTTCTGTTAGCCACTTAATTACATTTTCAAAACAGAGTAAACGAATTATTCGCACAGAAAAACGTCTGTTAAGTTTCCAACTAAGTTTCGATTACTTCTGTTAGCCACTTAATTACATTTTCAAAACAGAGTAAACGAATTATTCGCACAGAAAAACATCTGTTAAATTTCCATCTAAGCTTCGATTAATTCTGTTAGCCACTTAATCACATTTCCCAAATAGAGTAAAGGTATTATTCGCACAGAAAAACGTCTGCTAAGTTTCCAGCTAAGTTTCGATTACTTCTGTTAGCCACTTAATTACATTTTCAAAACAGAGTAAACGAATTATTCGCACAAAAAAACATCTGTTAAATTTCCATCTAAGCTTCGATTAATTCTGTTAGCCACTTAATCACATTTCCCAAATAGAGTAAAGGTATTATTCGCACAGAAAAACGTCTGCTAAATTTCCAACTAAGCTTCGATTAATTCCTTTAGCCACTTAATCACATTTCCAAAACAGAGTAAACGAATTATTCACACAGAAAAACGTCTGCTAAGTTTCCAGCTAATCTTCGATTAATTCTGTTATCCACTTAATCACATTTCCCAAATAGAGTAAACGAATTACTCGCACAGAAAAACGTCTGCTAAATTTCCAACTGAGCTTCGATTAATTTCGTTAGCCACTTAATCACATTTCTCAAATAGAGTAAACGAATTACTCGCACAGAAAAACGTCTGCTAAATTTCCAACTAAGCTTCGATTAATTCCGTTAGCCATTTAATCACATTTCCCGCGATCCCTTCGCAGCGAGAGCTTTACGATGGCTCGTAAGTCGCCTAATTCATTGCAGCCAATCCACCGGAAAGTATGTTTATCCTTTAAACCACTGCCAAGAACCGAAACGCATAGTAGAATCGATCCTTTCGCGAGAGCGGCGAAATCGTGTCGTATCTGCCGGATCAAAGTGCAATATTTCGAACAACGGCGACGGCGATCGTACACCACGGTTTGCTGAGAAAATAAAGCGCGGCAGAAAAGGTGACGAACTTTTCGAGGCGCCGCGACGCGACGAGGAAATTAGAAGCGTTGGGCAAACTGCAAAAGGGAATCGTTGGAAATCAAATTAAACGACTGCGAATATATATATATATAGGGGCCAACAAAACGCATCCGCTCCGGCTGTTTGCGCTACGGTTAATTATAAATACACCGGCGATAATTGCTGTTTAACGAACGCGCCCGTTCGCGCCATAAATAATCGAGTAAAGTCGAAAGACAGCAACTCTCTGTGTATGCGTGTGCGCGCGTGCTGCGCAATTTACGTTCAATAAACTACAGGATTCAATGGAATACAAGTAATTACAGTAAGAGTTTCTCTTTATCGATCGAAAAGACTTTCAATGTCTCTATTTTAATCGTGGGGACTTGACGGTTATTAGTTAGTTAGTTATTTAGTTATTTAGTTATTTAGTGATTTAGTTATTTAGTTATTTAGTTATTTAGTGATTTAGTTATTTAGTGATTTAGTGATTTAGTTATTTAGTTATTTAGTTATTTAGTTATTTAGTTAGTCTCATTAATTTCCACGCTTCGACTCGTTTGTTAACCCTTTGACTACTGTACGATGCTCGACTCGCGACACGATTGCAACGAATCCCACCGCGAAGAGTATCGTGTGCGCTCACGACAAACTAATGCCGTAAGGGCGAAGTTCTGATTGATGAATAAAGGTGAATAAATTTGCTCGTTGCGAGTTACGCGGTAGAGTATGTTGTATTTGAAAAAACTTGTCGGATTGTGTTACTTGTCGTTTTTCAAAGTGGTGGTTTCGATGGTGTTTTGCGTACTACCCTTGAATCGGTTTGTGAGCCAATATATAATGTGGGGGCGTTATGCGATTGGTCGAATATTGAAGGAGGGGGTAAGAAGGAGTGAAAAATATGAAGTGTAGTGGGACATGAGACGAGTTGGTGGAAGGAGAAAATTAAGGAGAAGATTAAGGTGGAAGCGGCTTGAAACTGGAGGGGTGTGGGAAAAAAACAGAAAGTAGAGGAGGGTGGTGGAAATGACCAGGATGCGTCCTTAACCATTTTATGGTCGGCGAGGAATTAGTTTGAGGGCTTGATATTTAGGATGGAAAGGAACGAATTGGTTTATGACTGTACGGTACTGGTTGGTCGGCTGCAAGACCGAACAACTACGGCAGACTTTCATACGCTCCGCGCGTAATCCGCGGTGACCGACGCTACGAATAACGAAACATTTCGTTAACATGCATCTTTTTGAAAAGCGTATGGAAGTCGTTGACACATCTTGAGTCATAAATGGCTTACGTCTGATAGAAGCAAGGAGTTTTGCAATAATTTCCATGACTTTTGACGAGTGTGCATTGGCGCTAAATATTGCTATCTAAAAATTTGAGATTAGCACCTGTAGACGCCACGCGTTTGTAGCGAGCAACGTGAGCGAAGCGCCTATTGGCGCCAATAGTATTCGAAGGGCTAAGATTGCTAGCTCTTTTTTGGCCACATTTTTAAACGTCAATAATTACGCTACCTTTCTACGCGTTAATAATATTTAACATTGTTCCGTAGAATTATCGTTCTGTCAAACGTAGGAACATTGATAAACTCGATTCGTACTCGACGAACGCTGAGAAACCTTCGAAACTAAGATTAGAAGACTGTAAGTAGAAACTATAGACACGTTCATTAACCCTTTGCGGACGAGGAATAATAACACTTAATATTTATGTTGCAAGCTTTCAAATTCCAAGTCATCAAAGTTACCAAAACTTCCAAGCGTTTATCAATGATATTAATATAAATTTCTTGCTATAAAAATCGATGTGCGTCTAGAAAACTAAAAAGAAAAAAGATGATAAGGCGGTTATTTGCAGACACTCGTCCGCAAAGGGTTAATCAAACACAATGAGTAATTATGTATTTACTGCTAAACGTATGGTGTACATAAAAGCGTCCGGATTCGTAAAGTTGAGCTTTGTAAATCACAAGAGACGAATAGACAACGTATCTAGGCTATTAATGAACTCGATTAAACAAATGCGACCAGATAAATTGCGTTACTTAACAACGAGTAGCGCGAGAGAGAAGCTATCGAAATAAATCTCTACTCCGTTAAATTTCAGCGTTCGTACGCAACGGTAAGGTACAAAACGTATGTGTATTCGTCACTCGAAAACCTATCGAGTGCGGGGAAAAAATGTTAATTAGAGACACGAACGAACGCCTTTTGGTAACACCAGCGCAAAGACAGGGAAAACGGGCAAGCGAACGGTGACAGGTGCAAGGGAGTGTAAAAGGGGTGAAAGAGAAGGGTAAAAAAAAAAGGGGGGACGCGGAGGTCGTAACGCCCATCGTGGATCAGTTAAAAGCGTGTAATCCGGCCGCGCTCGATACCTTCGCCTCTTATCGGCTAAATACCATGCAAACATGCCCCAATCTGGCCAGGAAAGTCCGACCCTGATATCGGACGCCCCATCTGCGTCCTTCCACGCGCCTCTATGCCTCGTTTAAATTAACTCCACCGTACGTGCGATCGTTTTCTTTCCACGATAAGCGAGCGGATACCAACCCCTTCGTAATTCTCGTCCCCGTCTATGCTCGAGAATTGTACCGCGTTGCGGAATATTCATCCACCGACAATTATGTTATTTTTCGGGGAATATCAATGTTACGGTGTTGTTGGGTGTATATCGTGCGTTGATGCACAGCTGTGCAAATTAGGATATCGTTGAGAATTCTAAGCTACGGGAGTTTAAAATATTGGGAACTTTGAAGTTTGCAGATTCACAGCTTTGGGAATTCGTAAAATTGAGTATCGAAAGCTTTGGGAATTCGGCGCTTTAAGAGCTTCGAACGTTAGGAGTTTGAAAGATTAGGAATTTGGCGCTTTGAGAGCTTGAAACGTTAGGAATTCGGCGCTTTGAGAGCTTGAAACGTTAGGAGTTCGAAAGATTAGGAATTCGCCGCTTTGAGAGCTTGAAACGTTAGGAGTTCGAAAGATTAGGAATTCGGTGCTTTGAAAGCTTGAAACGTTAGGAGTTCGAAAGATTAGGAATTCGGCGCTTTGAGAGCTCGAAAAGTTAAGAGTTTGAAAGATTAGGAATTCAGCGCTTTGAGAGCTTGAAACGTTAGGAGTTCGAAAGATTAGGAACTGAAGGCTTTAGAAAATTCTAATGTTGGGAATTGAAAACATTAGGAATTCGGCGCTTTGAGAGCTTGAAACGTTAGGAGTTCGAAAGATTAGGAATTCGCCGCTTTGAGAGCTTGAAACGTTAGGAGTTCGAAAGATTAGGAATTGAAGGCTTTAGAAACTTCTAATGTTAGTAGTTTGAAAGATTAGGAATTCGGGGCTTTGAGAGCTTGAAACGATAGGAGTTCGAAAGATTAGGAATTCGCCGCTTTGAGAGCTTGAAACGTTAGGAGTTCGAAAGATTAGGAATTCGCCGCTTTGAGAGCTTGAAACGTTAGGAGTTCGAAAGATTAGGAATTCGCTGCTTTGAGAGCTTGAAACGTTAGGAGTTCGAAAGATTAGGAATTCGCCGCTTTGAGAGCTTGAAACGTTAGGAGTTCGAAAGATTAGGAATTCGCCGCTTTGAGAGCTTGAAACGTTAGGAGTTCGAAAGATTAGGAATTCGGCGCTTTGAGAGCTTGAAACGTTAGAAGTTCGAAAGATTAGGAATTGAAGGCTTTAGAAACTTCTAATGTTAGTAGTTTGAAAGATTAGGAATTCGGGGCTTTGAGAGCTTGAAACGATAGGAGTTCGAAAGATTAGGAATTCGCCGCTTTGAGAGCTTGAAACGTTAGGAGTTCGAAAGATTAGGAATTCGCCGCTTTGAGAGCTTGAAACGTTAGGAGTTCGAAAGATTAGGAATTCGCTGCTTTGAGAGCTTGAAACGTTAGGAGTTCGAAAGATTAGGAATTCGCCGCTTTGAGAGCTTGAAACGTTAGGAGTTCGAAAGATTAGGAATTCGCCGCTTTGAGAGCTTGAAACGTTAGGAGTTCGAAGGATTAGGAATTCGGTGCTTTGAAAGCTTGAAACGTTAGGAGTTCGAAAGATTAGGAATTCGCCGCTTTGAGAGCTTGAAACGTTAGGAGTTCGAAAGATTAGGAATTCGGTGCTTTGAGAGCTTGAAACGTTAGGAGTTCGAAAGATTAGGAATTCGGCGCTTTGAGAGCTTGAAACGTTAGGAGTTCGAAAGATTAGGAATTCAGCGCTTTGAGAGCTTAAAACGTTAGGAATTCGATGCTTTGAGAGCTTGAAACGTTAGGAGTTCGAAAGATTAGGAATTGGAGAATTTAGAAAATCCTAATTTTGAGAATTTAAAGCATTAGGAATTCAGCGCTTTGAGAGCTTGAAACGTTAGGAATTCGAAAGATTAGGAATTCGCCGCTTTGAGAGCTTGAAACGTTAGGAGTTCGAAAGATTAGGAATTGAAGGCTTTACAAAATTCTAATGTTGGGAATTTAAAGCATTAGGAATTCGGCGCTGTAAGAGCTTGAAACGTTAGAAGTTCGAAAGATTAAAAATTGAAGGCTGTAGAAAATTCTAATGTTGAAAATTTAAAGCATTGAGAATTTGACGCGTTGCGAATATGAAGCGTTACAAAATTCGAACGATTCTACATTTGAAGCTTCGGAAACGTGTAGTCTTAGAAATGCGCAATGGTTTAATTCTGAATCTTCAAAAATTGAAAAGCCATAGAAATCTAAATGAAAACGAGCTTCGTCCACGAAATAAAGTAATTTCTTCGCCACGTTAAATATTCCCTATATTTTCGCGTATTACGTGAATCGTGTACCGCATTGCGTATCTAAATCCCCCTTAAATGCATCAGAATCGTTAACAAACCGCTCTTATCAATAGAATTGCTCAAGTCTCGCCCGCGAGGGATTAACCCTTTGCGGACGAGGAATAATAACGCTTAATACTTATGTTGCAAGCCTTCAAATTTCCAAGCTTTCAAATTCCAAGTCATCATCAAAGTTACCAAAACTTCCAAGCGTTTATCAATGATATTAATATAAATTTCTTGCTATAAAAATCGATGTGCGCCTAGAAAACTGAAAAGAAAAAAAGATGATAAGGCGGTTATTTGCAGACACTCGTCCGCAAAGGGTTAATAATTGGGGAAAAACCAGAAAATATCTAATCTGTTACGTGCCGGGTTGTGGGTGGCTAACGATTAACTAACTTTAATATTTATTCTTTTACGTTTATAGGATCGTCCGACGAGCGGCAACCGGAAGATCCTGGGGATAGTCGTCGCAGGCTTTCGTCTGGGCTCCTTCCAAAACGGAGTGCGCCACCAATAAACGGGTACGCAGAAAATCGAATGTATGGGAATGTTTTATGTGATGTAATTTTGGAAATAAAATAAATAAAGAAGATTTGTGATATAAATTTATTCTTCCGATACGAAATATCTCCTGATTCCAATCGCAATATCATTTCATACTCCTCCTCTGTGATAGAGAAGCCCACGATTCGTCGAGTATCATTACATCCCGTTTCAAAAGCGATTAATCACCATTATTGGCGAAAAATCTTCGACTTTGCAACATGCACGAAACCGGTAGACGTTATTCGAAGATTTGTAGCCGACCGACAAAAGTACACGAGCACGTGAAATACAGCCTTTTGCGCCGAGGCTAAATAGAAACTACCCTGGATGATTGCACACGCGTGTTGTAGGGGGGAAAAAGGCCTCTTTAGTCGCGCGCGTCTTTCAGGCCGCGCAAGAACGTATCGTTTTATTACAGAGTGGCAGAGGAAGGGCTTTCGGGGGTACGGGTATGCAAAATAGTCGACGGTGGCCACGGCATGCGAAGCTAACGTTCGTTTTATGCATCCGGAATGCCTTGGAAGTGACCCGAGATATCGAACGAGTTCCATGCATAAGCACACGAGCCTAAATAGAAAGAAACGTCGAGCCGATTCGTTGGAACTATCTCTTAGTTCTTGGCGGATCGATCGAAGCAACGTTGCTTCTGATAAAACCGGAAACGGATAGTAAAGCGTAAATCTTTTCGCGAGCTTCGGAATACGGTGAATTCGTGCCGGTAAACGGAGGATTATTTCTTGGTATAAATCTGGATAAACCGCGTTAGACGAATTTAGGCAAAGTGCAACGAACACAAAGGCGAGTGCTCTTCGTTTAACCCTTTAAGTCTTGGCGAGGTTGCGTTGCAGCATTTAAATTGAACCGAGTGGGATTAAAGCTTGGGTAAAAGTTGCGTTCACCGATGCTTCGAAGTGTTGCGAAATGATGCTACGCGTTTAGAGATGCAACGTTTAATTGCGCGATATAGAAAGCTGTGATTTGATGCAGGTCGGAGTTTAACCCTTTGCGGACGAGCGTCGACAAATAGTCGCCTAATCATTTTTTGGCTTTCCGAACCCACGTCGACTTTTAAAGCACGGAACTTAATGCAATGAATACTTAACGTAATAATAAACATTTGAAATCGTTACAAATTAAATGGTTTGGAACTGAAAAGCGTGAAAACTCGAAGTCGTGGAATTGAAAACTAAAGTACTCTCACAAGTGTTATTACTTCTCGTCCGCAAAGGGTTAAAGGCGACAGGGAACAACTGCGCGCGCGTAATATGCAAATGTTGAATAAATAAAGCGTAGGTTGCTATATTAGTAGTCTATGTTAAATTTCCATTAAACTTCCTCGGAAATGTCTTTAAAAATATAAAAATAACACTCGTGGATTTGTGCATCGTAGGATTAATCGTGGTTATAAAAAGCAACACGAATTTGTACATAAATTAGCAGTCGAACAAATATATGCATTACTTCTTAACTCGTCCATTTGACGAATTTTAGGTATTACACTTAAAGTTCCAGAAACCATGAATAGTATTTTACAGCAATCTAAATTGACTTTAATTGACGTGATGTTTTAATTCAGCCCTATTCTAATTCAGCTGCTCAACTTTCTAATTTCTAATACTTACACGCATTGCACCTATTCTTTCTAAAACTTGGCAAATTATACAATCGGTACTCACAAATATCTTCAACATAAGAGATTATAATAATAAAGTAACATTAATGACTAAACATCTGACGTATTTCTTTAATTATTAAGGTTATCGCGTAACTTTATTTAACAATTTTAGAACGTCGTTAACATAAAGATCCTTCCACTTTCTTCAACATCGAGTTTATTTACGAATATTTCTTTTATATATGTTCAATATGTAATAAATTCATAGATACGTAATAAAAAATATACAACAAAGTCCACGGTTCATATTATTGTCACTAGAAAACTTTTCATTTAAATAGAAACACGTTCTTAAATATATTAGCAGGTTAGTTTTTGTAACAGATATAAAATGTACAGTAAATCACCTTTACTGAATTACGACACGTTCCATACTTTACGATTACATTGCTCGCGTTTCAATGTTCAATATTTCGTCATAAACATTAATTGCAAACGAATATACTGTGGCGGCAACGGCAAGGCCATTTCTTACATTTTTCCTATTCTCTCCGAAACTTTCACTTTCACTTCCTGTCTTCAGTTTTCCTCGCGGATTCGCGCGAGCCTGGACAATGTCCACCAACATTTGGCGGCCAGGCCCGCGCGATCCTTAACCGACTACCTCCGAAATTTTACCCGCGCTTCTTCACTTTCTCTTTTATTACCTCCTTCCGTCTTCCTTAGCTTTTCCCGCGTTTTTCCAGCTTTTCTTTCCTTGTTCAATTCTAACGCTGTCCTTCTTCTCACCAACCTTTTTTAAGGACTTGCAAGTCCAGCCGAGAGTCTTGTCTTGTTTCGGTATTCCGTACCGGATCAAGAAATCCTTTCCTCTCTGGACGCGCTCTCTTAACGCAGCCATCTCCAAGCATGAAACACAAAATCCCTGTCCCTCTGCATCTCGAACCCCCCGTTCTTCCTTCTAGGTCTTGCATGACCTCAACACCCTCATCCCTCTCGAGGATTGGGGGCACTGCTTTTGATGACTCTTTTGTCCTATACTTTCCCATCTTGCACTTGCAAATGCATCCTTTTTAGGGGGTTTTTTTGAAAATTTTTCCCCTCACCATTTTTCACATAAATATTTGTAACTTCATTTCGGTAACACCAGTTTCAATACATCATGTACCACCGGTAAGGGGGCCCGCTATCCTGCCCCCAGGAACGGTTTACCCCACTCACATGACAAAAAAAAAAAAAAAAAAAAAAGCCGAGAGTCTTGTCTTGTTTCGACTCCCATGCGTCATAGTTCTGTCAGTGCTTCTTGCCGTTGCCCCCACGTCGCATCAAGGAAAAAGTAAGAATGCTTCAACTTTACTACCACCGTGCACCCCTTCAATACAACGTCTTTGCGTTGTTACGCAAAGCCCCGTCCAAAATTGATATAAAAATGTGTTCACTTACGTTTCTTTATATATTATAAACGAATTCGAGTGACGGTAATCGGGGGGTGATTTATCCGAGTTGTTACCTTTATTTTCCGTAACGCGCGACACTCGCCACCCTTCGACACGGTCGTTCGCGCAGAGAGCAGCGAAGAGGGTCGTACGAGGATCCCTCGTACAATCATGAAAGGACAAATCGGGGGTCGGAAGTCGACGGAGGGAGCGGAATCACTTTTAGCGCGGCGGAGGCAAGCGGAAACGTGGAACAGAGCCGTTTCGTGGCCACGGGAAGCCGTGCAACGGGGAGAAGCTGGTTAGAAGACGTGATAAAGGGGGCGAAGGGAGGGCGGGTAGCTGGCAGAGGGCAGGGTTTCGATGCCCTGGCAAAGGTAAGGCACCCTGAGGGGGTGTTCGCAGCGGAGTTATGCAGATCTGACCCCAGTAACTGCTGTTTCACACGCGATATCATGCATTTGAATGTACAACCGCTTGCAGCTAACTCCGCGTTCGCGCTCGAGCACGTAACGATCTTCAACGTACACACAGACACATACACGTTCTGAGCTTACACCGCGGAGAGGAGAAAACGTGGATTCTCTAGCCGAAAGGAAGGATGAAGAAGAAAAGGAAAAAAGTATAGGAGGCAGGAAAAACACGGTGAATCTTCGCACGCGGCTGAGGCTCGCAAAGAACGGTATATTTAATTTTCGTGGTAATTACGGGCGTTCGCGTGAATTACACGCTCGGACGGGCCGGGGAACACGCCACCGTGTTGGGTAGAAAGCACACGCCTCTACGTGAGCGTAATTCGTGAAGCTTGCAGCCGTTTGATAAGTTTTATCTCGCGCACCTCCGGCTGCAGTTTCCTCCGGGGTGTCTTCTTCTTCTTCGGCGATTTCTCGAAATCTCAATACCTCTGGCTGCTCTAGCAACCGTGGGCAACGATAACAAAGGGATCTGACGTTTCGGAGATCGATCCGTGGAATTGGTACTCGAAAAAGGAAATGGGCTCGGGTTCGATGGTCGAGTAACGAGTTTCGTTAACGCTGAAACTACTACCAAAGCAGTCAAAATTTATCGCATTAATGATACGGATTTACAACGGCGCGTTTTTATTTTTTTTTGGAATGGCTCGTGTTTTGCCGTACGGAATATAAATGAAGATTTATTACGCTTCAGTTATGCACGTTTTGCAACTGTCTTCTATTTTTATTCGTTTCATATAAGAAAGTATACTATAGTCATACTATAGTTCGAGTGTTAGGAGAAATATCGAAGACCGATTCGTAATTCATTATAAAAATTATAGATATAAATTTACACGAATATATTCTTCTAATCTGTTTTCATTTCCTACGAGAAGATTAAATGCAGATCTATTTCTAATGTACTGTATATTTCTATAAGCATTCGTCGTTTCGATTTCTACGGTGCAAAGAAGTACACATTAATAGTCGGTAGTTCAAGCGTTAACGTATTATTAGATTTCAATTATTTATTATATTTATTATACTTTAGAATACTCAATTACATTCACGTACGTAGTGGCAAGTATTATTTCTAAGTTACGGATATTTACGCGTTTAGAGGAAATTCAGCAATGCTAAAAAATACAGGATTAAAACAATGTGCAAAATAAATCGCACATTATTTTGTGGAATACTTTAAGAATATTAAAAGGTACCTTGGAGAAAATCTTCAATCGAAATCAGCTCGAACGAAACGTGAGTTCCGTCGTGTAATCGACCAGAACAATCCCTAAAAACCTAAATTCACCCTTTAGCTTGCCGAAGCTTTGCCCCTTTCGCGTTCGCCAGCGAAGTTTTTCATAATAGTTCCGTTTCCCATTTCCTATCGCAGTCCGCTTCCCGCGGAACACGCGTGTTCATCCATTATTCATCGCCGGTTGGACTCCATAAATCGACTAATTAAGAACGAAACTTTATGCACCCCGTTCTACGAGGACCGTGAAACCGTCCACGGTTGCAACTATTAAAAAACCCGCGCACCTTCTTTCAACCCTGTACGGAGTCGATTTAGCCACGAGTTGACACGCACTCCGAACACACACACCGATATAAAAAGAAGCCACTGACACGCGACGCAACCCCTTACGACCCTTCGCCGTAAAGCTGAAGAGCAATAGGGCGTCTGCGACGCGGATCGAGGAGAGAAAGAGAGAAAGAGAGAAAAGAGTGAAACGTGGACTCGTCCTTGCCAACGCAAAGGGTGTGTTTTACGAGGCGACTCGCGTAACAAGTCCGCCAAGCCCTCTCTGTGCTCGCTAAAGGAGACATCGTACTAAAAATACAGAGGACGCAAAGGGGAGGGGAATTCGCGATAGGGGAGGGAGGAGAGTCCATCGTTCGCGGCAAAGAGTCAATATTAATTAAGGTAATGGCAGCCCGGACGGAGCAACGTTTTCACAATGACGACTAATTATCGTCCCCCTTCGTTCTTCACCCCGCTCTCCGTTCGGATTCCACCGTTTGCACCCCGTACGTACGGCGTGGTTGCCCGTGGCACCCCTACGTGTCGTCGCGGGTTACGTTTTACGCGGCCGTAACGCGTTTACGAGGAAACACGCCGGCATCGCGAGTTTACGGCCGTGTACACATCGGCGATTATTTCGCGCTGATACCGGGGGCCGGTGTTAATTAGAGACACGGGAATGGACCATTCCGCTAATGCTTCGCGATAGAATGTTTAGGGGGAGGGCTGGGAAAAAATGACGGCGAAGAGGGTAATTGGAGAATCTACGGTCGGACGTGAGTTGAGAATCTCTCGACGAGTTTCCGTTTAATTATCAACGGCCTCGGTATTATTCGAGTTCATTATTTGGAGCTTTCGGTAGGAACGACGCAGCTCTGTTTTTTTAATACAATTTTTGTTGCATAACGTGGCAGGTACCATTGACGGTTCACAAGTTTGGCGAGATAAAAACGTTTTGAAGCTTGCAAAAGAGACGTTGGAGAAATAGTAGTTAATGTTGTTTTATAGTAAATAGAAACCTAAATATATAGACTATTATATATGTATTATTATATCTATTCTATTATGTACAAGAATTGTGTAATAAGAAATGTATAGGTTTGATGTTCAATGTAGAACGATATTAACAGATTAAAATAATATCGACGAATATTAGTTGGCGTTTGAAACTGTGCTGTATTACTAATCACTATTCCACGATTCATTCAAATTACTCCAAATTGGACTTACATATTTCATTATTACTACAGGCCACTTGAAATACGCTACGTTATCTTTTGTTTGGCAAAGTATCATTCGAAACAATTACGTACTAGTTTATTTAATTTATTTATTATCCGATTAATTTATTTAGAAGAGTTTGCAAGTATTTTTTTTTGTTAAACGTGTTCGACGTTAATATTAAAATAACCACAGTTTATCGATGGAACGTCTTTTAGTGGCTGTGCTCGATCTGTCGCGGTGTTTGTTTTATCATCTGCTTGTTGCTTTCGTTGGAAACTTCCACTTGGAGAAGTAAATTCAGGGAACGGTGATGTACAGCCCGAAGGCTCACGCGATACATTAGCGTTATGAGATCGAACCGATGCGCATGTCGGGCGTAATGTAATGTAAAGGAATTTTATCGATGCCATCCACCGTCGCGGGTCAACTGCTTCCATCCCCTTTCCCAATGCTTATACATTTTCCAGAGCTACTTTTAATGCGTAATACCGTGAGAAATATCAGCGCGTCGAAGGAAATTCGTCTCCCTTGCTTTTCGTTCGCGATCGTTACGATTATTTCCTTACAATTAGTAAACCTGAATCTAGATCACCGCACGTTCTTTTAGGTACAGTGGGGCACAAAAGAAAGGGTGAAATTAGGATTTAAACCCTGTTTAAATTCTATTCATCATTGTCCGACAATACTCAACGCTATTTAATACGATTCAATAGCATGTAACGCTATTAGACAGTATTCAACACTATTCAACATTGTTCAACATTCTTCAACAATACTCATCACTATTCACTATCATTCAACACAATCTAAAGATATTTAACACTATTCAACGTTGTTCAACAATACTCAAAGCTATTTAATACGATTCAATAGTATGTAACGCTATTAGACAGTATTCAACACTATTCAACATTGTTCAACATTCTTCAACAATACTCATCACTATTCAGTATCATTCAACACAATCTAAAGATATTTAACACTATTCAACGTTGTTCAACAATACTCAAAGCTATTTAATACGATTCAATAGTATGTAACGCTATTAGACAGTATTCAACACTGTTCAACATTATTCAACAATACTCAGCACTCTTTAGTATCATTCAATACTATCTAAAGATATTTAACACTATTCAACGTTGTTCAACAATACTCAAAGCTATTTAATACGATTCAATAGTATGTAACGATATTAGACAGTATTCAACACTGTTCAACATTGTTCAACATTATTCAACAATACTCAGCACTATTTAGTATCATTCAATACTATCTAAAGATATTTAACACTATTCAACGTTGTTCAATAATACTCAAAGCTATTTAATACGATTCAATAGTATGTAACGCTATTAGACAGTATTCAACACTGTTCAACATTATTCAACATTATTCAACAATACTCAGCACTATTTAGTATCATTCAATACTATCTAAAGATATTTAACACTATTCAACGTTGATCAACAATACTCAAAGCTATTTAATACGATTCAATAGTATGTAACGCTATTAAACAGTATTCAACACGGTTCAACATTTTTCAACATTATTCAATATTATTCAACATTGTTCAACATTATTCAACAATACTCAGCACTATTTAGTATCATTCAATACTATCTAAAGATATTTAACACTATTCAACGTTGTTCAACAATACTCAAAGCTATTTAATACGCTTCAATAGTATGTAACGCTATTAGACAGTATTCAACACTATTCCACATTGTTCAACATTATTCAATATTATTCAACATTGTCCAACAATATTCACTATTAATCAACATCGTTCAACATTATTCAACAATACTCAGCACTATTCAGTATCATTCAATACTATCCAAAGATATTTAACACTATTCAACATTGTTCAACAATACCGAACGCTATTTCAACATTTCAACAACTGAGAATCGCCATACGATTAACTAAAACTCTGCACGAGTTCATTTTCGAATTGCCCCCTTTAACAATCAACGTGGGCCCCGCGTTGGGAAACACTGCTATAGACTAAACATACTGCTAACTATCGTTTAACCTGCTAACTACAATCCTGAAACGAGTACGAAGACTTTTCACGGTTTCGATTCTCGCCGTGCCGAATCTCTGCACTCTGATAACTATCGAACCTTTACTTTACTCCACTGGCGCGCGGCATCTTCGCGGGCCATTTTTCTCTCGCGTTAGAGAGCGTCGTCGAAAGGCGGATCTCGCGTAGGTTAGCATCCCTCCGCGGGAGGGAAAAGGAGAAGAGACGCGACAGCGGAAGGATGGCTTTAGGAAAATTACATTTTGGTTCCACTCAATCTGTTGGCGGGACAGGGGAGGAGGGTGGGAAATAATTCCAATTCGATCGCGCGCCTAGCAGCCGCGAGCAATCGTTCCGAGATCATTCGAACGGCATTACGTTATCTCTGGCATACGTTCGACTGCGAGAGACTCGCGGTTAAAATTTCGCCGAAGATATGACGACGACGCTTTTGCGACGGCGACGAGGACGAGGACGAGAACGACGACGTCTCGATTAATCGGTTCACGAGCTAACGCCTAGTAGAATCGATTGCTTACCCATTGTTCTCTTTCTCCGCGAGGCAAGAGGGACGAGAAGACCTGGGGAGGGGTTCGAGGAGGTTTTGTAAAGGGAAGATTGCGAAGTGTAGTCGTTTAGCGTTGAAAGAAGACGATTCGGAGGCCGTGAGAGTAAGCTTGGGGCTGAGGAACGCTAACGTTTGGTATCTTTTCACTAGTCTTCCTGCTTCTATTGTTTAATAAAGCTACCAGAGGTTGCTTTAGAAATCCCTTCCCTTCTTAAGATGGACAATTAAGTGCGCAGAATTTGACGTACGATATAATTTGTTAATAGACGTGGATGTTATATTCTGGTCTTCAAATATTATAATGATATTACACTGTAATTGTGGCGTACCGCTACCGCAATTCCTTGTTTGAATTTTTACGGAGTCGTAAATTCCGCTAGCGCTCGATCACGACGGTAAAACATAGGATGCCGACTTAGTTGAAATTAATTTCCAAAGCCTGGTTGATATGCAATGAATGAAGACCGAGAATTGTAACAACTAGTATATTTAACAGGTTCGTGTGATGTGAGTTACAAGTTGTATGCGTTCGCGTTTTCGCATCCTTTTGGTTTCCTGTTGTCTAGTCTCGTCAAATCTTTAATCGAATCTCTCTGTGGAGTGGTGTGTTGGTCTTCGTAAACGTTCGGGATTCTCGTGATTGGTGGAATTTGATTTTTGGGGGTAGTTAACGCGGACTTGGATTCGTTGAACTATTGCGAGGGTGTGACGGTAAAAAGGAATGGAAGTGGCAGTGTTGGTGGTAGGAGATTGTTGCTAAAAATCGTATAGCTATTGTTCCGAAAGGGACCGAACAATTCTATTGTTGCGTCTCTGCAAACGCTCGGGACTGGCAATGTGGTGTCCAGACGTTCGGACCTGGAGTCCCCGTGGTTCTTGGGGCAAAATTGCCCGGCTGTAACGAAGACGGTTGGCATCGCAATAAACTAATTCGGTCTTAGGGACCGAACAGTAATAATACTATTATACATTCAATTGAGCGACAGATCCCATAGTTTTAATTGGTAATTCAATTGTCTGAATCTTGCGTATATTCGTCGACGAAACGAATTTATTAGCGATCGACTTTGCGATCTATTAACCCTTTGAGGACGAGAAGTAATAACAGTTGTGTGAGTACTTTAATTTTGAATTCCACGACTTTGAGTTTTCACGCTTTTTAGTTCGAAACCATTTCATTTCCAACGATTTCAAATGTTTATTATTACGTTAAGTATTCATTGCATTAAGTTTTGTGCTTTAAAAGTCGACGTGGGTTCGGAAAGCCAAAAAATGATTAGGCGACTATTCGTCAACGCTCGTCCGCAAAGGGTTAAATTTCGAACCTTTAAATTTCTAATGCCTAATTGGGAGTGAGGAGCTGTAGAAAGGGGATAGAATAGGAAAAGGAAGGGTGTTGCGTTTCGTCCTGGGCCTGCTAGTGGACTCATCAGTGCGGCTACCTAGCAGGCCCTGTCTTAGACGTTGGGATATTGGAAAGAAGGTTAAGTAAAAATTGCCAAAGATATGTGGAGCTGTGGAGGGGGGATAGAATGGAAAAAAGGAACGGTGTTGCGTTTCATCCTGGGCCTACTAGTGTGGACTCATCGGTAATGCTACATAGCAGGCCCTGTCTTAGACGTTGGGAATCTAGAAGGAAAGTTAAGTAAAAATTGGCAACGATATGTGGAGCTATGGAGGGGGGATAGAATGGGAAAAGGAAGGGTGTTGCGTTTCATCCTGGGCCTACTAGTGTGGACTCATCAGTGCGGCTACCTAGCAGACCCTGCCTTAGACGTTGGGATATTGGAAGGAAGGTTAAGTAAAAATTGCCAACGATATGTGGAGCTATGGAGGGGGGATAGAATGGGAAAAAGGAAGGTTGTTGCGTTTCGTCCTGGGCCTGCTAGTGGACTCATCAGCAAGGCTAACTAGCAGGCCCTGCCTTAGACGTTGGGAATCTAGAAGGAAAGTTAAGTAAAAATTGGCAACGATATGTGGAGCTATGGAGGGGGGATAGAATGGGAAAAGGAAGGGTGTTGCGTTTCATCCTGGGCCTACTAGTGTGGACTCATCAGTGCGGCTACCTAGCAGGCCCTGTCTTAGACGTTGGGATATTGGAAAGAAGGTTAAGTAAAAATTGCCAAAGATATGTGGAGCTGTGGAGGGGGGATAGAATGGGAAAAAGGAAGGGTGTTGCGTTTCGTCCTGGGCCTGCTAGTGGACTCATCAGCAAGGCTAACTAGCAGGCCCTGCCTTAGACGTTGGGATATTGGAAAGAAGGTTAAGTAAAAATTGCCAAAGATATGTGGAACTGTGGAGGGGGATAGAATGGGAAAAAGGAAGGGTGTTGCGTTTCATCCTGGGCCTACTAGTGTGGACTCATCGGTAATGCTACATAGCAGGCCCTGTCTTAGACGTTGGGAATCTAGAAGGAAAGTTAAGTAAAAATTGCCAACGATATGTGGAGCTATGGAGGGGGGATAGAATGGGAAAAAGGAAGGTTGTTGCGTTTCATCCTGAGCCTGTCTCTGCTAGTGGACTTATCAGTGCGGCTACCTAGCAGGCCCTGCCTTAGACGTTGAGATATTGGAAGGAAGGTTAAAGGCGGTATATATATGGACGAGGTAGTTGGAGCGAGTACTTTCAAGAAAGCCTATTTCGTATGTCCTTCTAGTGGTGGGTGCAGGAGAGCCGCCACAGGGAGTACAAAATTTATACTACGAAGGTTATGAATTCAATGTTCCGAAGCTTGTTTTTTTTCTATTGGAAATATTATTAAAGGTTGTACACAAAAATTGGACAACTAAAGATTGGTTTGTTCGCTGAAATCTAGTGAAATTCCGCTCGGTTCGATTTATCGTCAGTTTCCCTGAGAAAAAAAAAAGAATTCCACGAATCTCCGATCCGAATAACGTTTAAACTGTGCTGCGTGTGTTCGCGATAATCGGCGATTTTCACGTGGCCGTCTGTTATTGTCACCCGAAGTCGATCGTTCGCGAGTCGCGACAGCGAAAAAGCGAAGAAAGCGAGGCATTCGAATCGACGTTTAATCGTTCCGGATCGGCGTAACGTCTCGAATCGTAAAAAAAGAAAAAAGGAGAAAAAGTATCAAGAGGACTTTGGATTAGGTCCCGAGGACCTAACCCAAACCTAACCCAAAGTCGATCGTTCGCGAGTCGCGAATCGCGACAGCGAAAAAGCGAAGAAAGCGAGGCATTCGAATCGACGTTTAATCGTTTCGGATCGGCGTAACGTCTCGAATCGTAAAAAAAAGAAAGAGGAAAAAGTATCGAGAGGACGAGTAAAGGGTAGAAGTCTGGTGGTAATGAAACAACGACGACCGTCTGGCCGTTGGCCAGCTAAATGAATCACGAATGAACTCAACGTGTGTACACGTAAGCTGTAACTCGCACCCGATCGTCCATTCGCTGCCGTCGTTGCCACGGAAACGCGAAACGTACAAACGAGAGACGAATCAGAGGGTTGTATCCTGCTCGCAAGATTTCGGCCACTCGGTAATTTCATTTCTGGATTAATTAACTCTATCACGCCTCTTTTAAAGACCGTCTTTAAAGTCGTAAATAAATATTACGATACGTAGCGAAATTTGTTTATCCCAATTGAATCGTTTGAACGCGTATTACTACATTTAGATATCCGAACATTTAGCGTCATTTAGATATATAAGTAGACGTTTAACGTGATTACTATTGTATTAGTACGCTCTGCAACACGGCGAAATGCTTAGCAAGAAAATTCTGCTTTTCATTCGCCACGTAAACGCACAATTTACTTTAATTACACGAATACAGTGTTATTATACATTAATTAATTGTAATTAATTACAATATACAGTAATTACAATCGTGGACAAATTTGTACAAACTTATTAAAATGTCCAAAAAACATTTAATAGAAGCAAATTTTTGTTTGGAATATTTTTCGATACATAAAATTGTGCATACAGCGATTGAGGAAAGTATTTATACAACATTAATCTTTGATTTTTTGTTAATGTTTTAATTAGCCACAAATTAAAACCTTGATACGCTTTGAATATACTTTGATCGAAGTCTACTTGTTACTTTGAATACTAGTTAGTTACTCGAGAATAAATTAATCCAACGGATAAACCGATAGAATGGTAAATATATCGTCGTTAAAATAAGCTTGCAAATATTTGTACGCATCGATTATGAGATTAATTATGAGACAATTATGAGATTAACGTTTATTATATTACACAAAAAACTTACGTCGTCTGCTCTCGCAGATATTGATAAACGAAGTTACGCAGATAAACGAAGAAAGGGTGAAGAATTCTTCGAAGCGAAGTTAGAACAATATCGAAAGTGTTCTCAATTATTTCGTAGGGATGCGAAAAGATTTCCCGCGAGCAACGGTAAAGAAGTAAGGAAGCAAAAGGATATTTGCCCCGGCGAAACTTCTAATTTAAGCGCACAACGCAGCCCCCTTTTCTGGCTTCCATTTCGGAAGATTTCAATTTCACAGCGACGCGCGTCAGGTATTTATTATATACGCGAAATGAAAAATCACCGGCACGCTTCCTGTTGCTTTTGCGCGCGCCAAACATTCATAGCCTGTTCGCAAAGAAGTCATATTTATTCATATTTCTCGTTACACGTTCTGCACCGCGTTCATGTATATTCATAGCGCGGCGAGTCGAACCGCGCCGCGAGTTCCCGCTTCGCGATAAACCACAGGCGGAGTGACACTTTTCCTAACCCTGCCACCGTCAAGTACGTACGTCGTACGCGAGTGTCGAGAGAACATCGTCGGATCTAAAACGAGAACAACACACTTGGGCGACGAAAAGCTGTTCGGATCTCGAGAAACGGATCTACGAAATTCTTTACGCTATACTAATTTGTAACGTGGAATAATTGTATCTCGAAGACTGCTTGGTTTTAAAGTAGAAGGTGAAAGATGCTAGATTTACGAGTTACTTTACAATTTAATCGGCGACGATGATCATTGTTAAAAGTGAAATAGAAAAGTTTCAATCGTTCGCTGTATTGTTCAAGGAGGTAGATTTTAAGAAAGCATGTGCTGTAATAAATTAATTATATAATTGATCATTTTCGATTCAGTTTCCTGGACATCTTAAGTCTATTCGAATAATTAATAATCTTATCGATGTTCCAATTATACCCGATCATATTGCTAATATTATAACATATACAATATACCAATATATTTGTTATTAGTTGATATTAATCATTTATTCGTAGATATTAAAATTTAAATAAAATATTGAAGGATAGTAGTTTGTTTGACTTAAAATGTAATAAATTATTGATACAATTTATATATTTTGGGATAATGTGAGGTATAATAATTGATAATAAAATTTACCAGATAACATGTGGGCAAGGTTAATTGACACAACGCGGTATGCTTTTTTGTGGTGCTTTATTGGTTGTTCGCCAGTGGACTCGTATCGTATCGTCCTGTCGAACTTTCACAAGTGAGGGCCGTCTCTTTTTTTTTTTTTTTTTTTCCTCGAGATACTATTGATGGTGGGGGGTGTACCGTGCCTGGTAGCTAATGCCACCTTACCGGAGGGACGTGATGGGTTGGGTTGGTATTACCTGCGTGGGGTATGAACCGCTTGGCGGTAGTGGAGTTAATCTAGGATAAAATTTGCAAAAAACCTATTTCACAAGTGAGGGCCGCCTCGGGTTTGCGGCCTCTATTTAAGGGTCGCTCGTTTCCTGGCAACGCGATGGCTGTTTACCCATCGCCTGATCACAGTTCCGCGAATTGCGCGGGAATCGCTCCTTAGCAACGGATAAATACTTTCGCGTATCCATCGCCTGACTGTGATCAGGCGAATCGCGGGCGACCTACTCCCTAGCAACGCGTAGGCCGCTCAACGGTCGCCAGTAAACAAACTCCGTTGCGATGCAAGACGCTACAAACAAGTATATATTTATATGAAATAATAACGATGACTAATAACAAATAACAACTACTGCTAACTTAACTCTAACGCAAAAGAAAATCAGACTAAATGAACGGGGTGTATATCTTGTTCGGCTGCTAACTAAGAACTGACTGTTTTTTACCAACTTTCTCTGACCGTGGGGAAAAAGGCACGTGTCAAAGAAAGCCACCCAAGCAGGGAATTCAAGGGCCTACCCCAAAATGCTTGAACAATACTGGCGCCTAAAGGTCCTTAAACCTTCCGAAATATTTATTTCTTTAGCCGCTACAATATAATTTTAAATTTGCAATTGAATGTTAAAAAAGACGTAAAAATTAAAATTTCTATATTTTAGACGTTACATTTCTCTTTGTATTCGCGTTAAATAAATCATCGTTGATGCAACGCGAGCAGAACATAATGCAGAACATGATATAATAATATTGGCCCGACTAACTCGTAGACCCGATAAAAAGCCACGAAGAAAGAATCAGTTACAGTGCATTGATCATTTCTGTTAACCCTTTGATCTACGATAACGAGTCTCACTAGTTCGATGATCTATAACGCAGATTCGACGAAAGTTAAATATTACCGATGGTAAAATTTCAATTAAACTTTGATCTTAGCTTCGTTTTACAACGCTTCGAGGCTGTAAAATAAAACGTGCCTAGAATGTTGCTACGATCTGTACTTCACGCGATATAAAAGTAATAATAAACGTACTTACGTTGGCACGTGTAGGTAATAAAATAATTGTAGGGCAACGCGGGTCACCCTGTAGACTGGGAATAGAATAGGTCCACAGTAGTCTACCGCTTGTCGTACGAGGCGACTAAAGGGGAGCCGCTGAAAGATTCGCAGGTAGCCAAGGCTGGGGCAGGAGGCTACCATTGCACAGCGAGCCTAGGGAAGGGACGCCGCCGATCGCAACGTGACCGTGCGACGTCGTACTCACGCGTAGGGATTCGGGGGCGAAGATCTTCAATCCACGCCCCTGGGAAAGAAGCTTCGACAGTCCTCAACTGTCTTTGAGGCTACGAAAAGGGGGCACCGGAGCCATCTTAGAGTTCCCGGGGCTCCCAATAATTTTCGAGGGAGGGCGATCACCGTTGGGGTTTTAGTCGGTAAGAATCCGACACCCTCCTGGGTCAGGGCCCCACTGGCCCTGGATGTCTTTTGAAGATTTCCCCAACGTCACAAAAAAAAAAAAAAAAGGGCAACGCGGGTAAATTATTCGGGTTGAAACTACGTATTAAACTGGATATACACACTGCTTCGAATCGGTTCGAATCAGAGCGAATTTCGCCTACGCGCGACGATTATTCTACGTTAAAAGTCGCACACCTTTCGACGGCTAATCTCTCGCGGAAAAATTGGGAACGAATGACCGTAGCGAGCACAATGGAAACTTGTTTCGCGGCAGCGTCTTTTGTGACGTTGAACAGTTCGCGGAAAAATTGTCGCCGCGACGCGTTCCAATATTTTTCTACGTACACAGAGCGCGCGAAAACTTTTCAATCGAGGAACGAAAGACGTAATACCGAAAACAGTTACTTGCTATTAATAGCATTTTTCGTTTCACGGGCACGTGAAGAGCAAATGATGTTTTACGAGAGAAAATTAAGGGAGGAGTGCAAGATTTTTGTATGCAAATGATGTTGTTTCTGTTAATAAAAATTACTTTAACGTACAGTGTGAGTTAAAAGCACTTTGCGCAAATGAAATTTGTTCTCTGCGAATTGTATCGTAATTGTGTCATTTTTTTGTACCACTTTTTTGTATTATACGCGTTATCAATGAATTTCTTGTAAATAACATTATGATTACTTTCAATCTTACGCGCAGCACACGTCAATTATTCATGAAACTAGTATAACAGCGATGATTTTGTATCTTTCAAGTATCATTTTCTTCTTACCATTGTGTTTCTCCTATTGTCATTTTTTTCGTAGCGAATCGTATTTGTTATTATTTATCTCTTTCCTATTACCGTCTCTCTGTTCGACAGTTACTATTATTTTTGTCTCTGTTACACGAAATTACACTATTGTTATACGATACTTAACAAAGAAGTTGTAGCGTCTTGCATCGCAACGGAGTTTGTTTGCTGGCGACCGTTGAGCGGCCTACGCGTTGCTAGGGAATAGGTCGCCCGCGATTCGCCTGATCACAGTCAGGCGATGGATACGCGAAAGTATTTATCCGTTGCTAAGGAGCGATTCCCGCGCAATTCGCGGAACTGTGATCAGGCGATGGGTAAACAGCCATCGCGTTGCCAGGAAACGAGCGACCCTTAAATAGAGGCCGCAAACCCGAGACGGCCCTCACTTGTGAAATAGGTTTTTTGCAAATTTTATCCTAGATTAACTCCACTACCGCCAAGCGGTTCATACCCCACGCAGGTAATACCAACCCAACCCATCACGTCCCTCCGGTAAGGTGGCATTAGCTACCAGGCACGGTACACCCCCCACCATCAATAGTATCTCGATGAAAAAAAAA
This sequence comes from Eucera pruinosa, assembly GCA_028830335.1. Lineage (NCBI taxonomy): Eukaryota > Metazoa > Arthropoda > Insecta > Hymenoptera > Apidae > Eucera > Eucera pruinosa. Next base: position 13,188,561 of record JAMYCR010000015.1, on the reverse strand, counting down.
AAAAAAAAAAAGAGACGGCCCTCGCTTGTGAAAGTTCGACAGGACGATACGATACGAGTCCACTGGCGAACAACCAATAGAACACCACAAAAAGTATACCGCGTTGTGTCAATTAACCTTGCCCACAAAGTATTCGTTATAGCGAGACTCTAAATTACGCCACGATTTCATTCGATCTAATTATTATCGCAAAGTGCCTTGTTTCTTACTTTTGTTTATTTTTAACTCTCACTATTGCGCGCATCGAGAAGCCTGTTTAATTTTACAACATCGAACCACGGCGAAAGGGTAAAAAGAAGCTATACCTTAAAATGGTTTATTAATAGGAACGTCGAATTCTTGACGACACTCGCGGATATTTTACTCGTAATCGCGGCTCGATGCGCCGACGAATTGCGCAGCTGGGGCGCATTATAAATGAATAATAAAGGTACGATTTTCACGCGCCGGATGATTCCGCTGCGGCAAAGTCGCAGGGCTCTCGTCCGGCGAATTAACGCGGAATTTAACTATACTCGCCGCTCGAAGAAGCCCGAACCATTCGAAGAGAGAATATTCCAGCGGAGTCTGGCGAATCTCGTTAAAAGTTAGCCCCGTTAGCCCGTCGCTAGACAGAAGCTTTTCAATGCCACGAAATCTTTGCCCGCAACTTATGGGATCCAACGGATTATCCCCGTGGAACAGACATTATTACGCAATCCGGAAGGCCGTAATATTCGCTATTACCTTTTCTCTTTGTGCGTCGCGGATCCGCTTTACATTTTGGATCATCCTCAAACTATCCGGAAGTCGACACACACACACGCGCGAAGACAGATAGAAAGGAGAATTTAATAATAACGATAACTTTGTTAATCGTTTGCGCTACGATAGAGACACGCGTAAAGTTTCTTGGAAACCGAAAGGTAAAATTGTATCGATTTTGATTTATTTTATGACTTTTTTCGGGCGAAATAAATTAACCACAATTTTGATTGGTTACGAAATAAGCGATACTTTCTGTGCTCGCGAGAACCATGAAAATTTGGTAGAATTATCGCTACATTGTACCGTTAAAAAAGTTTCGCAGCGCTAGGAGTTATTGACTACTTCTGCCGATTAATTTTGGTAATTAAGAACTTTGTCGAATTCGTGAGAAACCCTTGCAATTTTTGTTACCCGAAGGACAGAAAAGAGTCGGAAGAAAACTATAAATTCAACGCGATGCAATTTAGTATATCGCCGACTTCTGCGTATTCTTCAATTTAACCTTTGTACTGTATACACGTCTTCGAAAATTGTGCAATTTGTATTTTCTCTATAGAACAATACTGCTGATCGATTTATGCAACAATACTAAACCATAATTAATCGTACACAGCCTCCAAACGTTTATATTAATATTATTCTCACGCTAATAAAAGCTATCCTTATTTACGCTTTGCGTTCCCAATTTCAAGATACCGTAGCGAAAGGGTTAAATCCGTTACGCTTAACCCTTTGGGACTCTGTTGGCGCCTCTACGGCGACATACATAAATTTTCTCGTAATTCAAGATTTACGATTTTACTTCATTTCTAATAACTCAATTTCTATTTCTTTCGAAACAAAGCAAATTCAAGATTACTATTCCTATTTCCGAAGTACGGAAAATAATACTAAATTCTCATATGAGCCTGGAAAAAGAGTATTCGAGTTACCGGTAGATTATATTATTAACCATTTGCGGACGGCAAATAATAAAACTTAAAAGAGTATTTTGACTTTGAATTCCAAGCCTTACGAATTTCTAAGCTTACAAATTCCAGGTGAACAAATTCCCAAAACTTTGAAGCGTTTATCAACGATATTAATGTAGAATAGTGAAAACAGTGGTATGCATGGTTGTGTGTGTGTGTGTAGTTAGGATGAGGTGCTTTAGGGTAGGGTCACGGCGATGCGTCAAGGGCCTGCAGGCCTAGCGAAGCGAAAGTTGTAACGCGCTTCCCCTCTCGGGCCCAGCGACGAAAAGTCCTCTTGAGAAAAGCCCGGAAAAGAGGAGAAGGCGACGAAGGCGAGGAAGGCGAGAGGGGTGAGGGAGACTCGAGCGAAGGGCAGTCGTTGTACGTCGTCGATCGGAGAAAGTTGTCGTTGTTGTTTTGTCGTAGCCTCGTCGTTGTAGCTTAAGTATCCATTATATTAAATATAGTTTTTACTGCAACATTCACTAATTCAATCGAACCCCGAATCGTTTCCCTTCACCATCTAAAGTAAAATCCCACATTAATTTAAACTTTCTGCTTTAACAGTGAACGTGCGTCAACAAAAACCAGGTAAGTGGCGATTATTTGCAGACACTCGTCCGCAAAGGGTTAAAATAGTTTTGCAGTGCAAATGGTTAACTTTCAACCGTTACTATCTTTCGATTTCTTTCGTTTCCGTTGTTCCACGCTTCTCACAATCGTTTCACTATCTCGTCGTCTACTATCTGCCTTCAACGCATACGTTCTACGCGAGACTCGTTGTCGGTGTGCCTTTCTGAGAGGAGGGAATTTTAACCACGCCGAAAAGCATCGATCGGAGTCGAGTCGAGTCGTTGAGACAAATTAATGGAACGCCGATAATTCGAGGCACTTCCTATCCGCGGATAACGTTGTTAATTTTCCAGCGATCGCATTATGCCCAGCCTTTGTGCCCGTTGGTTAATTAGTTTGTATGGTGGTTATACTCTTTGAAGGCTGCGCGCGTCTATGTTGCGTGAAATCGACTGGCAATTATCGGGATCAAGTTTTCCGGCGATGGCCACCAGAGAATTTCCCCCCCAAAGCTTCGCTCGTTTAAATGGCCGAGAAAATTGACGAAAGCTTATAAAGATACGTTACCGGGTTTTCAAACTACAAATTCAACTATTTGCAACCTTTTACACGATTCGCGCTTCAGGCACAATCTTTCTGTATACCAAATTCTACTTTTACTTAATTTCGTATCAGTCGAGATACATTTATTCTAGCAAATAGTAGTACATATATACATATGTATTAAATTAATTCACTATTTTAACCCTTTGCGGACGAGTGTCTGCAAATAATCGCCTTATCATCTTTTTTCTTTTTAGTTTTCTAGGCGCACATCGATTTTTATAGCAAGAAATTTATATTAATATCAGTGATAAACGCTTGGAAGTTTTGGTAACTTTGATGACTTGGAATTTGAAAGCTTGGAAATTTGAAGGCTTGCAACATAAATATTAAGCGTTATTATTCTTCGTCCGCAAAGGGTTAATATTCTGTATTCGCCGTAGGATTAAAATAGCACACGGCTAGTATCCCAATTAATAGGCATAAATAATTCCTATACTACTTTGCTATATCAATTTATTATCCTCAATTCTGTCACTGTACCCAATATTCCTCCTACGTTTCTCAAACTTAGGATCGCCTTATTTTTGTATCATACGCGTCTCAAATTAACCTACTAACAATATTTTAATGTTCTGCATTACACACGTGCTTTAAGTCAACTTAATAATCATATTTTAATGTTCTAAACTCCCCACAGTATTAAAACAGAAAGCAACTACTATCCCAACAAAGAATCGTTGAGGAGTTGAGAAAGAAAGAAAGCGTTGAATACCCCAAAACATTATTTATTGCTGTATCAAATATTCCCTCTAAATTCCCCAAACAAAAGATCGTCTTATTCTTGTACTACACGTATCTTAAATTAATCTACCAATAATATTATACACGTTCCAAATGAATCTACTAATAATGTTTTAACGTTCCAAATTCCTCGCAGTGTTAGAATAGCAAATAGTTAATATTACAATTAATAGAATTCCAAAAATTCCCAAAGCAAACTGTTGGAAACCACGGAATTCTCCTAACCTAACTCAAAGTTCAAAATTCCATCACCGTACCTAATATTCTTAAATTCCCAAACCTAACCCAAACCTAACCTAAACCACGGAATTCTCCTAACCTAACCCAAACTTCAAAATTCCATCACCGTACCAAATATCCTTAAATTCTCAAATCCTCCAAATTCCCAAACCTAACCCAAACTTAACCTAAACCACGGAATTCTCCTAACCTAACCCAAACTTCAAAATTCCATCACCGTACCAAATATCCTTAAATTCTCAAATCCTCCAAATTCCCAAACCTAACCCAAACCTAACCTAAACCACGGAATTCTCCTAACCTAACCCAAACTTCAAAATTCCATCACCGTACCAAATATCCTTAAATTCTCAAATCCTCCAAATTCCCAAAGCTAACCCAAACCTAACCTAAACCACGGAATTCTCCTAACCTAACCCAAACTTCAAAATTCCATCACCGTACCCAATATCCTTCAATTCCCAAATCCTCCAAATTCCCAAACCTAACCCAAACCTAACTTAAACCACGGAATTCTCCTAACCTAACCCAAACTTCAAAATTCCATCACCGTACCCAATATCCTTCAATTCCCAAATCCTCCAAATTCCCAAACCTAACCCAAACCTAACCTAAACCACGGAATTCTCCTAACCTAACCCAAACTTCAAAATTTCATCACCGTACCAAATATCCTTAAATTCTCAAATCCTCCAAATTCCCAAAGCTAACCCAAACCTAACCTAAACCACGGAATTCTCCTAACCTAACCCAAACTTCAAAATTCCATCACCGTACCAAATATCCTTAAATTCTCAAATCCTCCAAATTCCCAAAGCTAACCCAAACCTAACCTAAACCACGGAATTCTCCTAACCTAACCCAAACTTCAAAATTCCATCACCGTACCCAATATCCTTAAATTCCCAAATCCTACAACATCGTCTTACCTTCGTATCACACACGTGTAAAATACACGCTACCAATAATACTTCAACGCTTTGCATTTGACGCAAAGATAAAATAGTCGGCATCCCGATTAATAGTCTTCCAAAGATTTCCGAAGCGAAACTGTTGAACAGCCCCAAATTCCACGTCACAGTGTACGAAACGTCCCACCCAAATACCCAAAGCCCCCCAAGATCTTATTTTTCTATTACTCGGTGTGTTGTACATCTGTAAACGGTAAATATTCCACGGCGAAGCAAGCGTAAGTAATTAGCGCGGAACTCGAAGCAACGAGTTGACAATGCGGAATCCCTGAAAGCATCCCCGTTCTCCGCGGAGCACAGAAAGTCTATTGTCGCAACGTAATCCCGAATTCACGCTGTCCTAACCACCGACGCGAGTTGCAACAGAAGCTAATTGTTCGGTTTCCTGTAGGATTTGCAACCCACGTGCTGCACACGCCTGCTTTACACCCTCGCCTCTTTTTTTTTATCTCCTCTCTCTTTCTCTCTCTTAGTGCGCGTTATCTTGGCGCGTTTCTCCTTTTTGCCGAGACTACTACGCGTAGTAGGCAAGACAATGCGAGCGGGCGTAAAGGGGAAGCGGTTAAAGACGCGGAGAGGGTTGAAGTTCACGCGAAAACAGTTATAATTCCCATGGAAGAGTTGCTATGCGGAAAGGAAGTACGTCAAGAAGTTGCTGGTTCCACGCTCGCCCGACCCCGACTTAATGAATTAAGTTCGCATTGTTAATTACTGCCTCGCTCTGTGTTTCGCCAGTTTCAAACGTTTCTCTTTCGTGTCCGACCGCCGAGCTTCATCTTTCTTTGTCGACCCGCCGCGCCGCGGCAAAACTCCTTCGTTAGGCGTTTCTCTTTTTCTCTTTCTCCGTGCGTCGCGTGCGTCCGTATGCTTTACATCTTTTATCCTATTTTTCTTCTTCTTTTCCGTTGTTTCGCGTTCTTCTTTCCATTTCCAGGTCGGCAACTTTCTTCTCTCTGTCGAATTCTTCTCGATTGCTTAAACTTTGGGATGCTACGTGGGCGGGATATATTAACCCTCTGCACTCGAGAGGCGACTCTCTAAGTCCCAAAAATGAACTAGGTTTCAAAACTCCACGGTGATATTGAATTTTTAAACGATGCTTCTGTTTTCGTTGCAATTCGGAGGTTAATTATTTCAGTAAAAATTCATGGTTAACATTATCTATTTGCACTCCGTGTCGCGAAAGTAAACCAGTTTTGAAAGCTCTCCAGTGCATAGGGTTAATTACTCCGATAAACGATAACGACAACGATATTTATTGTTCTTAACAACTAGCTATATTCTATATAGCTAGCTATATTCTATATTATACAGTGTATTCTAACGCGCGAAGTGAACGTGGCGACTGCTCGGAACGTTCTGTCTTTTCCATGCTCCTCCGAACTGTCTTTTCCTTCGAATCGAGGATCTGACATATTTCGCGTTTATTTCCCGCACTTGAGTTTGGTCGCGCGCAACATGCGATCCTTCGGAAAACCAAAATTGTACGCTCGCGCCTGTCTCGGATTATTCTTAACTTGGACGCGAACGAGTGCATTGAATGTACACTATTCAACCACTAATCTGACTGTTTTTCGAATTGAAGATTCGAATGTGTATGTTTCACGATCACTACTAGACTCGTGAAGCTAACGATCCGTATGTCTGTTTTGTATGAACGCTTAAATTCTCTTGCTTGTTTTATTGTTACTTGTTTGCAGTATTGACAATGTCTCATTTCGCTTGCGCTCGGACTATCCGAGGTGGCTTCGGTTTTCTCAGGGTGCACGCTAATTGGTCGTTGTCACCAAATTTCAATTTCAAATCAACGACACCCTGAGTGCCGCGACCACCCTTCCTTGTGCCCTTATCACGCCTTCTGGTAAGGGTGGGGAGATACCTGATTTCACGCGAGGTTTCGGTTTTTCCGGTAACGGTATTTCTCCAGGTTAGAAACTTCGACCACTTGCGCGTCGCACATTTCTCTAAATTACCCTTCACAAATCCGAGTTTATAGCACGTCCTTGGCTATTTAGTATGGAAGAAACTAAAAATTCTAAAGAGTAAGCTGTTTACAACCCCCCAATCTCTTAATTCCAACTCCAAAAAATAGCCTTCGTTTGCGCTCGTGCTGTAAGCTTTACCGACGAAGACCTCACGCGCCCTATTGTGTGTTCCGGATGGAACAAAAATCTTGCGACTTTCCTTTAGGACGCTCGACAATCCGCCGCAAACACTTCGCGCAACAATCATACGTTTCGTTATATCGTGGCGTACGTTCGATAGAGTTTTACTAATTTTCTATAAAATTAATTATGCGTTCTTTTGCCCCGATTTTACCAAACAAGAGAAGCAGTACCGAGTAGCAAAGGGTTGAAACAGTTAACAACCAAGTGTGTCCCGATACGCGTCGGATTCTGGTTTAGAACAAAGGGTATCGAGAGCGGAGCCGCGAAAACGGGTCGCCGAAGCTTTGAATATTCACCGAAATTCCCGCTTTACATGCCTCGCCACGAGAGAGTTCGCGGACCCCTTTAATTAGCGGGCTTTACCGGAAGATCGAGAATAACGATTCAACGATCGCGCGGACCTCTCCGAGGCACTCGGGGAATGATTATAACTCGCGCGCCGACGTTCGTTCAACTTCTCGCATATTCATGCGAGAGAAAGCGTAGCGACGCGATTTACGGCCGCGTAATGCATTTCACTCGTTGCTTCCGCCGTTGGTAAAGAAGGATAACCGGAAGCGACCGCCGTTCCCAACCGGTTATTTAAATATCCGCGCGTGTGTGCGCGCGCGTGTGTGTGTCCACTGCGAGCTCGCGCTAATTTCCAATTGGCCCAACGATTTTCCAGCGCTAGTTAACTCTTTCGGGTTCGCGGTGTACTCGCAACACGGTTCGTAGCTTGGAAATGAATTAATTATTTATAAAAGCTACCGATCTATTTGGTGGCTATCGTTAACCCTTTGCCGTACAATAACGAGTTACACTCGTTCTGCGAATCATGATACGGATTCAACAGAAATGCCTACTATTAACGATGAAGTTTAATTGGGACTGTAATTTTAACGTTATGTTATAAGATTAGAATGGTGTTCAGTCTCACTGAACAAAGAAGGGCAATTTGCACTGTAATGCGAAAGTAAACTCATAGAACCCACGGATATACCAGCAGTCCAGTCCTACTTTTTCTTTCCAATAATTCTAACAACCCATCAATAAAACAATAATATTCTAAAATCTGTCCTAAACGTTTTTACAACCATGTTTACTAGATCCGTATGATCGATGAGTTTATTAGTCGTAATATCCCCAGGCCATGTAATGAGATTGGGGATTCCAGTACCTTCAACGATGGTCAATCACGTGCCGACCGTGCCGTCGCCCGAATCATAAAAATACATACAATAGCCCTAAGCCTGTCATCGGCTGTATCCATAAGGCGTGAGTTCACTTGCGACTCTGTCCAAGGCATGCCCGGTCGATGCAGGTAATTTTTCTACACTACCCCACCATTAACAAACTCTCCTTAAATACCACGCACCTCTCCATCAGTGGACAGTCAAACCAAGATAATCAACCAACCACCATCCAACGCGAGTTTTGTATCTAAAGCATTGTGAACAAATTAACTATATTTTGTTAATAGAATAATTATTAAAATTGCACATCACAGCTACATATATCCCTTAAAACCGCTGTAGACCATTAGTTTGGCTACAGTAGTGCCGTCAAAGTGTTACTGAATAAAAAGGGTAAGATTTGGGTCGGTACAAATGGTATTATATAAAACCTGAAACGTTATTATAAAAAGTGCCTGAAACGTTCGAACTATTTATTCGTGTCGTGATGGAAAAATAGTTTATCGACTAACTTTAGCTTAGGTACCTAATAAAATAGTATTATATAAATATATATTAGGTTTCTGTTGATTAACGCACTCGCTACGGATAACACTATTCGACGATTTTGTTCATTTAGTGCTTCGTTATTAATATTAGTTCTGCGCGTCAAACGAAGGAAGAAACGACAAAGGTGAAAATACAAAAAGGATATTAAGAATATTTAGAGCCAAAGTAATAGTCACTTTTGCAATTGCTCGACCTCAAATAGAGTAACGTGAACGCGGCAATATTGCATTCTCATTTGTTTCAACCTGTTAACCGCGAGTGACGAGTTAACTCGTCAATGTTTCGAACGTAATATTTCCTTTTGTCAGAGATTCTTTACCATCCGAAGAAAGAAATAAAGTGAAATATTGTCCCCCTCCTTCTTCTTCTGATTTCATTTCGAAATCTTCTCCATTTGTAAAACTACGATTCGTTCATTTTTTTAGAACGGATGGCTGAGTTTAATAGCTGGAGCACGTTGAAACGTAACACCATTTCGTTAGCGATCCCTTTTCGTCGAGTTTCGTACACACGGGGTAACGCAGCCGCGATTAAAACAAGTCGAACGCTTTTAAAGAAGCCGGAATACAGTTTTCTTTCGCACTCGCCGCGGGAATTAATTCCAACCCGTTTGCCGCTTCGTTTAATATGCTAACGATTATTAAACAAGCGTTTCAGCGGCCGCGTTAACGCGATATGAAATTCGTTACACGCAGTCAGCGACGTCGGGGATGTGACTTTAAAAACACGCCGAGTGCCGCGGCGATATTAAATTAGCATAATATTAATAAGAAGCGGGACCGCGAGCCGCGTGTTCCCGCTATTACGTTTCCAGTGTACGAAACGTGTCTTGGAACGTGCCACCTCCGAAACCAAGGCTATTTAGCATTTTAATGTTCCCTCGTCTCCTTAAGTTCATCCTTTTCTTTCTTTCTTTTTTTAACCCTTTCTCGTTGCTACGCGTCAACATTGGGCAATTATGGCTCCTTTAAATCCGTGTCGTATCATTTTTCTAATTATTATCGCCAGGTAAATTACTCATCAGCTTTATTCAATATCACGTGCAAAGCATTCGAATGTTAGACATACATACGTACGTAATTTGTAATTAGCGATTCTCAATCTTATAAACAGAAGCTAAAGCGTATGTTAAAATTTAACTTTGTTCCAAGTGGAATTCCTATTTATCGAGCCACCAAAGTAACTAGTATCATCAGTGTGACTCGTCACTGTATTAATCCATGATTCGACTCACTGTGCGATAAACAATTGCACTATTTTTGGCGAAAAACTCGTTTAACCGTGCGACGATCTTTATAATGTTATTCAATTCAATTATATCCTGTTTGTTTCTAGTGTTTCATAATTTTGAGTAGAAGAAGCTTCGATATAAATAGTGGAACCTACAATTGTAACTATTAATTAGTATTCCTTTACGTGCTTTTCAAAATTAGAAAATTCTTTACGAAAATAGAAGCACGTTCGAATCGATAATAATCTAAAGATTGTTAAAGGGTTAAAACGATTGCCATAAGCTTCCAGATATTCCAATTAAATAACCCAATTAACAGCGTGAAACGATAACGCGGATAAAAATCATCCGCGTCATTAATTATCTTAATCCACAGCGAATTTTTAAATTAACAAAATTAGCAGTCGAAAACATTTCGATCGGAAAAATTCTCAATCTTCGAGCTGCCGTAACTTCGCAAAGAAACGACTTACCAGAATCGACTTGGGCTCATTTTAAAGCCAGAAGTGTCTACTATCGCTCGGATGAACGAACATTTCCCAAACGTTTCCTTACGTCAAAGGATAAATTGAATAATTGTCAGATACTCCCAAAACACTTAACGTTCTCTACCATATTTAATCCTCTAGTCCTTTGCCAAATCTTTCCTCTCCGAAACATTGAACAGACCAACTCTTGGGCCTCATGGTCCTACAAACCATAAATCACCCCCATCCTAGGTCCCAAACTTTCCCTTAGCCACTTCCGCCATCCTCCCAGCCACCAACAAAACCATAACACCCCCTCTCTCTCTACAGTTTTCTCCACCCAAACCTTTTTTCCACAGTTTTCCCTGATCCTCGAAAACACAGCAGATTCAGTCCGACATTCGACAACTCAACTTCGAAAAGGCTGCTGACTAATAAAGAGTTTGTTCAACCAAGTTCGGTTTTCGTGTATAATTGCCACGTTTCGGGTTCGCGACAGAATAGCGGCTAGTATTTTCCTCAACAAGTTCCTCGAATTCGAACGACTCTACGGACTGTTGCATTAATTCACTTTCTGCTTCGTTTCGCCACGTATTCGACTTTTAACAGGTTGTTCTAAAGCAGAAGACTTTCCTCTTCGTCGTCGTATCGAAAGGTTTAACCAGTTCTCTCGCTGGCCGTGAAAATTTCGGTGGGACGTCGCGTCCCGTGCGCCGATTAAACTCCGCTTGCTTCGCGGCTGAAGGAGAGTTTTATTAAGCCGGCTCTGATAATTATCGGACGAAGTAGGTCGAGGATCCGTTTGCAACGCGACAGGAACAAAAGTGGTAACGATCGATCGATCCACGAGCCACGGCCATCACCTGGCTTGCTGTTCGTTAGCCGAGTACCGATTAACTTCTTAATTGGTGAACTTTTTTTTTCCATTCGTTCCCTTTTCCTCCCCTCCCTTCCTCCACTCGTAAACGTCTCTTCTTTCATTCTTCCTTTCTCGTATTTCCTCCCTCTCGATCCTCGTATTTTCAAAGATTTCTTCCGGCGCGAGCTGTGAAATTATTCAGGCTCACGTCGAAGCTAATAAACCGCGTCAAGGCTTCGAAAGAAGGTTCGACTCGAAGCATCGATGATCGTCAGTCGTTTATCCGTTGCTGTTCGACGAGATTGCGAGCTTCTTTAGATTATACCGGAGGATTATCGATCGGATAATTTCATCTATTATCAACGCATAAACTTCTTCTTCGCTGGTAATGTCCGTATATTAATCGTCGTGTATTTATCTTATCCTTTGTGTTTATTTTTACGTAAGTTTGCTCGCTGTTTCTGTTCTTTCTTTTGTTTGAACGGTGGCTTTTTATCCGTGATACGATTAAACGTATAAATATGTATTTATCACCAGTGGAAGAACTAGTTTGATTGAATTTCCCTCGCTGCATCTTGACAATTATGATCGCCTTTCTTTGTCACTAATTAAAGAATTATTATTGTTAACTATACAGTAAAACAAGTATAGTAAACATAGTATAGTTTACATAGTAAAACATGTATAGTAAACATAGTATAGTTTACATAGTAAAACATGTATAGTAAACGTAACGTGGAAATAATGACACAGAAAGATGTTCGCACATATCGTTACACTTGTATCGAACGATTGAAAAATAAGATTGACTAATTCGCGCACACGTTTGCTCGTCGATAACATTCGCGATACTGATTTTGATCTTTCTTCGTCGTTTCCTAATACTCGAGACATACACATTTGTACAATACACACGCGTATTTAATACCAACTTCGTCAGCGTTATTAAAGTATGTATCGGCTAATAATTATTAATATTATATATAACTGTACAGTGATTGGCCCCTTAAATTAATCGTCTTGTATTAACGAATTATACATCTAATATAACCTAATAGTTTGCAATTATTAACACGATAATTACCTAATAGTTTGCACTTATTAACACGGTAATAACCTAACATTTCGCAATCCTTATATTGTAACGAAATAAATACGTAAATTTCGTAATCTGTCTTCCGATTTTTTCCTGGTATTTATTATACACTTTCGCCATTATTTTAGCAGAACGATGATAAATCTAGTATAATCTAATAGTCTGCACTTATTAACACGATAATGACCTAACACTTCGCAATTCTTACAAAGTAATTAAGTAAATACGTAAATTTCGTAAATTTTCCGTCTTCTGAATTTTCCTGGTATTTATTATACACTTTCGCCATTATTTTAGCAGAACAATGATAAATCTAGTATAATCTAATAGTCTGCACTTATTAACACGATAATGACCTAACACTTCGCAATTCTTACAAAGTAACTAAGTAAATAAGTAAATTTCGTAATCTGTTTTCTGAATTTTCCAGATATTTATTACACACGCTCGGCATTATTTTAGCAGAACGATGAGAGAGAAAAATAGTGGCACAATTTTCGCGGCCGCGAAGCTATGCAAAAATTGCCCCGGGATTTGCGTCGTAAATAAATATTAAAGCAACCACAGCGAGGTTACGTTATATTTCTATACGTAATGACGTGCTTGTCTTATCGAGGCGAGGCTTTCGCGGTTTTATACACGGTCAATTTATTTCTATTTAACGAGGCTCGCGTACAGCAGCACAGAGAGAAGAATCGTTTCATTCTTCGAGAGCTTCAATCGTAGTGGCTGAAGGCAGGTAGAATTATACTCGCGTAACGTAATCGCGTATGGAATTGTAAATTTCGATTCATTGCTAATTCGTGTCACGTGGAAGCAGGAATATTCTTTCGAAGGGCTTGTTAGCTTTTCCTCGAGCGCGGTTTCATAATTTATGAGTTTATTTGTTGCGTCGAAGTACCGCGTGCTTCTAGAATCGACGCACTAGAACCACGTTTCTTTCCTTCCCCTTTTTTCTTAATCATATCTACGCGAACTCGATCGCTTTCCACTCGAATTCCATTATTATATAACAATATTTACCATTATATTGTACTTCTATGTTGGATAGGAATTGCATCGAGAGATCGCGAATTTTTATGCGTCTATGGAAATTTTACAAATGAGGAAAATACAGGATGAAACGCACATTATCAACGCGGGGCAAATTTTCATACATTCGTGGGAAAAAGAAATAGGCAAAGGAGCATAAAATAAACGCAGCGTATAGAAATATATGAAATAGCAGAATTCGAGAGGATATTTAAATACTTGGAGGATAAAACTCATCCCAATCACTTATACGGTACAATTATATTAATTCCTGATTTCCAGGTTGAAATGAAACGTTTCGCACAATTGTACGTTTGTTCGTATCGTAAAAGCAAATGAAATTAGTATTATAGAAGATTCAACGTACGAAGATACACGTTACTATATATTTATGCTAATACTTAACAATTAATTAATCATCGTAGTATTTATTTATAATTCCCATCGTTTCGAAAACGCCGCGTTCTTTTATTCTACTTTAAACTAGTGACAATAAAATAATAATTTAAGGATGACTGTATATAAGAACATTTATGTGTAACGCTTTAAAATAGCGTACAAGTTTATAAGTAAGAACAAGCTGTACTTATTTTGCGAATGAAAATAGGAAAATCGTTGTAGAGGGAAAAGTTGAATGAGTGTAAAATGTATCTTTCTTTAAAGAGCCATTTGATCTAATAGCTATTAATATAAATGTAGTGTACACTTCGAAAGTTCACAAGATATACGATATATCCTGTTGTATCTTCACCGTGTTATGTTAAACTGTTCACTATTAAATTTGAAATAATTTCTCATTACAGATTTATTTATAAGCATGTTTCACTTGTACTATAATCGCGACAATGGAATAAATTAATTCTGTCCATACGAAATGCATAATCCCCTTGAAAAGAAAATGTAACTACGTATCGCATTTATTTATGTTACCATAACGTAACAATTTACATCGCCTCGTTAAACCCTTCGAATTTTTCCGCGCGACTTTTATCAAGATTTGCATGTGAGAAATAACAGTTTGCGTTACTTGCATAAGAACGTCTACTTATCCGTCGCTCTAATCGCGACGTCGTACAGCGTTGCCACTCGCGCGACGCAAGTAGAACAACCCTGTATCCAGTCAGACAGAAGCGTCACGGGAATCTGCTGTTCCGATACAACAAAGCTTTTCTAAATTCTCAATGGATAGAGAGATTACAATGCAGTTGATTTCTGAGCTCGACGATTTCAATGCAGGTTCAACGAGGGTTTGAGAGAGAGAGAGAGAGAGATTGGGTTGGGAATGAGGAGGAGGAAATGCTGTCAGAGACGACAAGGAATTTCCCAGTGCCGGTTGAAAGGTCTCGCGAGAGATTCCCCCAGCTGCGTTTACGGCGACACCGTTAAATTCGCTAGTAACGATGCATTAGAGACACTTGCTGGCTCCCTTTTACGAGCAGACATATCCAGATATCTAGCGAGCAACGGAAGCTGCCAGAGCACAATGCCAGGAATTAACGCCTCTCTTCTCCTTTCGCCCGATCTTATTCCCAACCCCTATTCTCCTCCGCCTTTAATCACGTTAACTTTACGATAAATATCCGAGTAGCTCATCTGCTTTCCGCTATATTTCGTTTTATCGCCTTTTTACGCTACACTTCCATCCATCGGGCGCACGATGGATAAATGGAAGCGAGCGAGAAACTTCCTCTTCGCTTTTCATCAAGTCGAGGATCGATGACGAGAGGATATCGTTGTTAAAGTTATCGGGCAAGAAATTTGTTGCTCGCTTGGTAAATTGAACAAAGCCGTACAAAATAACGGAACTTGTTCCGCGAGTATTCAAATTCTAGTCGATTGTTTATCGACGTTTATCGAGGCACGTTGAATGTTGTACTGAGAAACGGAATTAAGTAGTGTAGTTAATATTTTGTACGAGTATAAAGCAAGAAGTTGTTCGAGTCGAACTCAATTAATAAGATAAAATTAAGATGAAATGGCTGATGGTGAAACAAAACGAGCAATGGATATAAATCAACTTTGGACACGATTTTCTTGAACGGATTTAAATTGCATTGTAATCCAGTGGAAGCTTCTTGTATGTATTAAGTTGCTCGGAAAGTTTGTACACATATTTTAGGGACACTTCGTAAAAAAATAATCCGTTTTCAGTTCACCAATTGCACGACAGAAATGAAAGCTATTAAAGGTGCTACAAACTTTACAAACAATCCAACAACGCTAATGTAACTATATTTACATATATATATAATAACAATACTAATATAATTATATATGTAACATAATATTAATACAATTGTATACAACAATAATACTGATACAATTATATACATAATATAATACTGATATAATTATATATATATAATATTATACATACTATAATATTAATATAATTGTGTATACAATACTGTACACAATATAATACTAATATAATTGTATCTATAATATTATACAACAGTAATACTAATATAATTACATATATAACATAATATTAATACAATTGTATACAACAATAATACTGATACAATTATATACATAATATAATATTAATATAATTATATATACAATACTGTAAACAATATAATACTAATATAATTGTATATATAATATTATACAACAGTAATACTAATATAATTACATATATAACATAATATTAATACAATTGTATACAACAATAATACTGATACAATTATATACATAATATAATATTAATATAATTATATATACAATACTGTAAACAATATAATACTAATATAATTGTATATATAATATTATACAACAGTAATACTAATATAATTACATATATAACATAATATTAATACAATTGTATACAACAATAATACTGATACAATTATATACATAATATAATACTGATTTAATATTATATATATATAATAATATATATATATATAATATTGTACATAATATAATATTAATATAATTATATATACAATACTGTACGCAATATGATACTAATATAATTGTATCTATAATATTATACAACAGTAATACTAATATAATTACATATATAACATAATATTAATACAATTGTATACAACAATAATACTGATACAATTATATACATAATATAATACTGATTTAATATTATATATATATAATAATATATATATATAATATTGTACATAATATAATATTAATATAATTATATATACAATACTGTACGCAATATGATACTAATATAATTGTATCTATAATATTATACAACAGTAATACTAATATAATTACATATATAACATAATATTAATACAATTGGATACAACAATAATACTGATACAATTATATACATAATATAATATTAATATAATTATATATACAATACTGTAAACAATATAATACTAATATAATTGTATATATAATATTATACAACAGTAATACTAATATAATTACATATATAACATAATATTAATACAATTGTATACAACAATAATACTGATACAATTATATACATAATATAATATTAATATAATTATATATACAATACTGTAAACAATATAATACTAATATAATTGTATATATAATATTATACAACAGTAATACTAATATAATTACATATATAACATAATATTAATACAATTGTATACAACAATAATACTGATACAATTATATACATAATATAATACTGATTTAATATTATATATATATAATAATATATATATATATAATATTGTACATAATATAATATTAATATAATTATATATACAATACTGTACGCAATATGATACTAATATAATTGTATCTATAATATTATACAACAGTAATACTAATATAATTACATATATAACATAATATTAATACAATTGTATACAACAATAATACTGATACAATTATATACATAATATAATACTGATTTAATATTATATATATATAATAATATATATATATAATATTGTACATAATATAATATTAATATAATTATATATACAATACTGTACGCAATATGATACTAATATAATTGTATCTATAATATTATACAACAGTAATACTAATATAATTACATATATAACATAATATTAATACAATTGGATACAACAATAATACTGATACAATTATATACATAATATAATACTGATATAATTATATATATATAATATTATACATAATATAATATTGATATAATTATATATACAATACTGTACACGATATAATACTAATATAATTGTATCTATAATATTATACAACAGTAATACTAATATAATTACATATATAACATAATATAATACTGATATAATTATATATATAATATTATACATAATATAATATTAATATAATTATATATACAATACTGTACACGATATAATACTAACATAATTGTATATATAATATTATACAACAGTAATGCTAATATAATTACATATACAATATTACACACAATGTAATACTAATATAATTCATCAACGAACAATTTAATATTCGTTCGAAAGACTCGGTGCCTACTAAAATTCTGGAGATACATTCAACTAACAAACGCCTCTTATAATTACTCTAAAATAAGCTACTGACAATGACCAGCTATTAATAACTGCTCACTACTATTCTACTACTGTATTTACCACTATTCCATTCGAGGCAACAAAACACCGTCGACCAAAAAACCGAAACTTTATCAACAGCCTAATAATTCGAACGTCCACTGTATCGTGCGGAGGAACGCGGTGGAAGCATCGGCAAGCGACCTGTTCCAATTCCCGATAATATCCGTTTCTAAAGAGTCGCAGCATCCGAGAGGGCTGACGAAGCAGCAAAAGGAGAACGAGAAGGATCGCGGTAAAAGAAGACAAGAGAGAAGAAGAGGAGTAGAACAGGCAGACACTCCTCTATATATGGATAATCTAGGAAATATGGAATCGTTGGAAAATTGTCAGATCGTATGCAATAACGCGGCATTAGCGACAAGCCTGCCGCGTTCGACAATAATTCCACGTTCCTGTTCGACGGTAGCCGTATCCAGGCGCACGCTTTTCGCTATTATGCCTGGCTGGAGAAGTTTCGTCCACAGGGGCGAACTGCAAATATTGCGACAGCAGGAATCGGCAGTCGGCTGTTTATTTTGGCTTGTTACTTTTACTGCGCGTCTCTCTTCTCTCTGTCTGCCGCACGCCACTTTGCCTGTTGGAGCCGGGGAAACTGCTATTCCATTGGAGAAAAGGCAGACACCCGGACACACACGCGAGCTCTCTCTCTCTGTTGCGAAGCTCAGCGCACAGAGGAAACGATTTTTATCTCCGCGTCGAGTCGAGTCGAGTCGCGTCGCGTTTCTTCCTTTTACCGAACGAGATCCGACTAGCGTTGTCTCGTGAACGTCGAAACTGTCTTCCGCGCTCTCTGTGCCCCTCCTCGACTTGCCTTTTTCCTGCCTCTCCGGCAGAGCGTTCGTAACTTTGCCGACACGGGTCTCTCGCGAGGAGTAGCATCGTTTATCGTTTATTTTAACGCAACGCGTATCTCGTTCGTTTCAACCTGTTGACCGGAATTCTCTTCTTTACGCGCGGAATTCGAAATTAATGAAAAGGAAATTGATAATTTATTAGCGGGATATTTTTGCTTCCTGCGAATGGTAAGCAAGTATATAGAATAACGCATCTTTTTTTATGCGAATTAGATGACGCTTTGGAACGAAGAATAATGCTTAACTTTCTTTGCAAAGCTTCGTATAAATTTTCTGGGGAATTAATTTGATACATTGATCATTCCATAATGATGATTTTTCGAATTATAGTTATATATATATACTGAATATTCTCGATAATAAATATAGTAAAATGAATATTCGATAGTAAAATGAATATTCTCGATAAAAAGAATAGTAAAATTCGCTAAATTAATATATTTACGATTTAAAGTAAACGTTTCACAGTGAAAGGGTTAAAAGACGCCCCCGTTCGCGAAATACAGAAGCAAGCAAGCAACGCAAGGGACGATTCTAACGTATTCTAGCGTAGCGGACGAAAATCCACGTACGGTTAACATCGAAATCAACCAAGCCGGAATCTCTCTCCGTACAAGACGTCCGAATAATAGCGGACATCGAAGCAGCTAATACGCGGAATTAAGCCGGGCCGGCGTTCAACCGAGAATTAAGCCAGTAGCCGGCGTTGTAAACCAGCCCGGGCCGTGCTCTCTTTGTCACGGATCGGCCCAGGGGAAACTTCGCCTGGCGTAAGCCGTACGAATTATCCGCAATTTTCTCCGCCACCGTGGGAAAGGCAGACCGAAACGGCTTTGATAGTTGTAACACTGACCGTACGTAACCCGTGTGCGGCTTACAAGGGAACCCTAATCGTCGTGTCGAACCACTGAGAACGACTTCCGTTCGGTTGTTTTGCTAGCAAGTATTATTCAGTCGATTAAAAATTATCACCGTCGTGTTTTTCGGTATTTCAGCTGAGATATGATAATTTTTCCGTCCCAAAATGCAGAGAATCTGACGCTGCGACGGTACTAGACCTTATATCTAGTAGGTTTTTTTGGGTGAGGTGGGGATGTCTCTGACCCTTTGTACTGGATGACTAACCTAGTCCTGGGCGACGGTTGCCCACTTTCTCTAGGAAAGGGCGAAAACAAGACTGACTAAGTTGTTTTGGTTCTGATACGCTTATCCACGCTGAATCATTAGGCCAGTCATCCAACTCAGCGTTGATTAGTTGGAAAGCGGATGTTTATGCAAACTGTTGGTTCTTGTTGGTTTTATATGTATATATATATGGAAATCACTGGTAATATTGGAAATCAGTGGTATAATATACTGATATAAAGTCAGCGATCAGTTAACATTGGCATACGTAAATGGTGAAATAATTGTAAGGCAAGGGATTAACCCTTTGCGGACGAGACAAAAATAACGCTTAACAAATTTCCATTCAGTTGTGAATTAATCAGAGAAAGAACTTAATAATACTTAACCACTTTTTTCGCCGAATTATTATCAAAAGTGATTATTATCATCACTAGTTTCTTATATTTATTACGTCGTTTCTGTTAGTGTCTTTATATTAGTGGTCACAAATTTCTTGTTTTGAAAATCGACATTTACCCAGAAAATTCAGAGTTTCGGCGGCTATTTGCCGACACTCGTCCGCAAAGGGTTAATAATTGTAAATCACTTACGCGTGATTGCGATATATTTAAAAAAAGATCACAACGTTATAGTATTTGAAGGATACACAATTGGAAGAGTATTTGCAGAATACTTTTAATAACTATATATAAATTAATAACTTAATAACTATATATAAATATATAGTATATATATATATATATATTTTAACTAATTATTATACGTAATCAATTACTAATATATTCAACTAACAATTATATACTCTTTATAAGCAAGTTAATAAGTGAACGAATGAAAGAGAAACGAAAAGTCTGAATAAATCACGTTGCCATAAATTCGTCTACGGATTAACCCTTTGCGGACGAGACGTAATAACACCTATGGGAGTACTTTAGTTTTGAATTCTACGTCTTCGAATTTTCAGGCTTTCAAGTTCCAAATCATATAATTCCTAACGATTTCAAATGTTTATTATTGTCTTAAGTATTCATTACGTTAAGTTTTCTGCTTTAAAAGTCGACATGGGTTCAGAAAGCCAAAAAATGATTAGGCGACTATTCGTCGACACTCGTCCGCAAAGGGTTAATCCCTTGCGCTACGATTATTTTATTACTTTCGTATGCTAACGTTAGCTAATCGTTACTTTCATGTCGCGTTACGTGGAAACTATTTGAACAGTATGGGCAATGCTTATTTAGTAATTCGAATACTATTAATACAAAGCTAAAATAGGGGTTGAAATGAAATTTTAGCGTCGGTGGTGTATCCATTTTTGTCCAATTTACACCATAATTCATGGAACGAGTGTGACTCGTTATCGTGGCGCGAGATGGTTAATAATTTATGTTTCCATAGCTGCACGCGAAAAGGGTTAAGGTTATAGTTTGCACGTAAGTTTCGCGGATATTCGATTTCTGTTTACACAGCTTGTGCGTTTCGCGTTGATTTTCCCCGATGATTGACTGGAATCATGAACAATGTAACCTGTTTTACAATCTCTCGGCAGCGATTTTATTGCCTCGGAACACATTCGAGACCCCGGAGCGTGTACCCGAGCGTGTTTGCCCTCGCTGTTTTTAAAACAAACAGAATGGACAGAGAGGCAAACGTACAACGGAAACAGGCGAAAGATAAAAGAATGAAACACGCACTCGGAAACCTGATAGCGGAAGCTTGTTTCCACGTATTTTCCGACCAACTAATCGATCTTAGAAGCGTCACGTGAATTTTGTACAAATGATTCGATGATTTAATTAATTGCGGAACATATTGCAATCTTTATTATATATATTTATATATTTAAGGGAATTGACAAGAGATAGAAGGCAATAAGAAAATATATACCAAAGAGGAAGGTACAAAAGCAAATAAGGATAAACTAAAACTAAAGTAAATAGATAAGAAAATATTTAAAATGTTTACGATACACAGTGTAGCTCCAAAGTTAAGTTTTCTTTAATAATTTATATAGTTGTCTAATTTTAGTAGTTTATATAGTCAAAGTTGTATAGTTTTTAATAGTTTTGGAACGAGCGAGTGAGAGAAGAGGATAATTTCTATACCAAGTCCACATTTCATGGCTCTGATGCCGAAATAAAGTTTATTACTACTATTTCTATATTTGTAAAATTTATTATAAATTGCCTAGCCTGACTCGATTCGTAAAAAAGATAGAAAACGTAACAACGAGTCGTTTAATGACGCATATTAATTACAAAACACAGTAGAATAAACTAAACAAATTTTCAACGTAAAAGTAATATTTTACCACGCTATTAAACACAAGAGAATAATCTTAAGTAAAATAATCTAGCTTGAAACGATCACATTCCAAATATAAATATAAATATATGAACATAATTATGAGATAAAAGGATCAATTTAACTTTTAACCTACTAGTAACTCACACTAAAAAATTACTCAACTAGATTTCGACGTACTACTAAATAATACGTATTTATTTTCCCAAATTTATTTTTAAACGGCCCAGGTTAAATTTGTCGTACCAGAATTAACTTCTCCCAAAAGTTCCTTTCGTTTTCTTGCTAAAGAAAATTTGTTGCACGCAATGCAATTTATCAAAGAGCGCGAAATCATCGTGCTTTTATCTTCTTCTACTTTTCAGAATGTCCTCGATGTCACTTCGTCCGCAGCTAACGCGTTTCGCCACCTAAACACAGGCGAAGACCACGGAAAGAAACCATTTCGGACTAAACAGGTTAAATCCGCCTTGCATTAGTCGCGGGGGGAAAAAAAAGCCTATCCCGAGTCTAGATTAATACGCCGAGATAAATCCGAAATTGCGACGACGTTAAACCTCCGTTTCATTTTCCTCCCCTAGGCGAATTCGAGTCGCCTGAAAGAAGCAGCCTTAAAATTCCCGCGTACACTTCACGTATGACTCGTATCACGGCCCGATCTTAATTCAACCCTTTCTCCCCATCCCTCTTCTTCCCTTTTCTTGCAACCCGCCCTCCTTAACCCCTTCCCTAGTCTCATCTGAGCAATGAACGCCGTGACAAATAGCTTTTAATTTCTCGCCACTGTTTACCCAAGCTACTCCCGAATTAATTGCCCGTTACCCGGCTTCCGGACGTTATCTTATCGTCGGCCACTTAAACAGCCCCTACTAGGCAGCCTGGCTTCTCCACGGGAGAATCAACACGCACGGGGGGAACACATAGCGGAAGCTCGTCGTGTGCCCACTAGAGAGAGAGAGCAGGAGGAGGAATCCCTTCAACGGGGATGCACCAGCGACGCGTCAGATCTAAACCGATGATTATGAATGCAGACCGCTGTGTAAGCCTCTCCGGAGAGGGAGGGGGGGGGATGGAGAACACGGAAGGAAGGAAGGGTACGGTGTTTGCTGAAACTCCTGACGAGCCGGGATTGGGTCGAGGATATCGCGCAGGCGGTATCTAAACCCCCTGGGCTCTTGCGTCCATCCCTGGGCAAACCCATCCAGTTTGCTACGTATCGGCAATCTAGAGTCAACAAAATGCATTTGGATCGTGTGGGCTCGGCCACCACCGAACACCGTCTTTGCGAAAGCGAGGATTAAGGCGCGCGCAATTTTCCAGGCGCTTACTTTGCGACCGAAATTTAGTTCCCCTTTTTTAAAGATTGAAAATATATTTGGGGATGCATGGCGGAGGATATACAGAGGGAAAATTCGAGAGTAACGATGGAATTACGTTACAATGCGATAAAGCGCGAGTGGGGAGACGCGTTACTCGCGGTGCTCATTAACCCTTTGCACTCGGTTGGCTCCGCTATGGAGACATTCGTAAATCGTATGAAAAGTCAAGGTTCGTGTTTCTTTAATTCTATGTTAACCAATTCGATCGCCATTTCTTCTGAAATCAAGGCAAATTTCTCAATTCCAAAATGCATAACTTGTCAAGTTCTCACAATAATCAGAGAAACGTAATGGAGCTGTTGTCGTGTCATATTATTAAAGCTAGTTTCGAGTGCAAAGGGTTGATGAACTTGCCATTGAGTATTGTGTACGTACCATGTCTGTACCAATGATGTATCTGTACCAAATACGTGTGATGTCTGTAAAGTTTTGGTCCGAGCAATAAGCGTGTGTATCGTGGGGTTCAAATACAATTGTAACGTTACAATTAAGAGCATTTAGGTTTAAGTAATTCAAGACCGGACAATGTGGGACGCGGATGATGTTTTGCAGGCGAGCGACGATGACCTGTGGAACCGCGTCCCAAGCATTCGAGGATAGTATTAGTTAGGCTGAGTTTATTGTTTAGGTTTGGGGTGCGAATGAGGGAGTGAGAGAGAGAAAAAGAGGAATGGTTGGCGACAAGGGCAGCCGTCGAAGGAAAAGCGAAGAATGCATTTTGAGAAGTCGAAGAGAGTAGAGACCTGAGCGCAAGTATATAGCGTAGGATAGCGTGGCATCGAGTAGACGTATTTAATATACTTAGCGTAACTTAGTTTAGTGCGATTTCGTTTTAGTTAAATATATACATTATAAGCGACTTTGATTTTGCAAACCTTTCAATCCCACAGTATTTATTTTCAATATTGCTGGCTCTTGCTTCTAGCGAAGATTGTACATTTTTTCTCCACCCGTTCATAAAGTTCGGAGCTTTCGAGAGTTACGGGGTTATTATATATACACTTATCGACAAAAGTTAAAAAACATTGCACGCATTTGCGAAGCTCTATATCGTCGCTATCTTTCGAGCGACGTGGATTTGAAATAAAAGTAGAAGAACTTGTTGTTCATCGATGCACGTATGTAATACTATATGTCTATGCTACTGTGAATTGTAAGCTGCGAATATTAGAAGCGAAAGGATACGCAGAAATTCGTAAGTGACTAATTTTTAAACTTTCAACCTGACCCGAACCTTTTTGTTATTAGGTGAGCGAAAACGAGTTACGAGGAAATTTGTAGTGACGTTTACCTACTAATTACACAGCGCAGATGGCGACCAGCTGGATAGCGGCATGAAAAGGTTTCTCTGCAACGTTTCGCGGGACAGTCGTCAGTTTGACGGTCGTTAAGTAATTTCGATAAAACGGACCACGCGAATCTTCCCTTAGCTCCGATACATTTCTCCTTTGTGTCGTTTTAACCTTACCTGCGAACAGAAAGAAAAAATAGCAATCAGTATCGTAATATTATCTATTCATCGCAGTTATTAATAGTACATTTAACCCTTTACGAAAAATAGTCGAGCTTCGAGGGATATTTCAGTGTTAAGTTCCAAGACTTTAAATTTGCAAGTTTCAAGTTTTGAAGCTCTCGAAGTGGCGATATTTAACGATATTAATTCAATGCCATTGCTTTGAAAGTCGACATGAATTGCAGACTAGCATTAAAGGATAAAACTAGTAGGCAATTCTCCATTTTTAACCCCTTCGTTACTGTCCACGTCTAAATGACTCCTGTCGATTAATTTAGACAAAAGCATTGCGTTGTGTTTTCCAAAAGTGATCCAATTCTTCGTGTATCTTATATTCTAACTAGCATTCTATTCTATCTTTATCCTATTCTATTATTCTATTCTATTCCCGTCTATTTCATATTCTGTTCTATTCTATATCTGTTCTACATTATTTTCTATTCTAATTCTATTCTACCCTATTTTATCTTCTATTCTATTTTATTCTATATCTATTATATTTTAACTACTATTATGTATCATTAATACTGTCTTATATTATTCCAATAGAATGTATCTTATATTCTACTCTATTTTACTTTCTATCCTGTTCTATTCTACATCTATTATGTTTTAACTACCATTACATATCATTAATACTGTCCTGAATTATTCCAATATCATATATCTTCTAGTGTACCCTATTTTATCTTCTATTCTATTTTATTTTGTATCTATTATATTTTAACTATTATTACGTATCATTAATACTGTCTTATATTATTCCAATAGAATGTGTCTTATATTCTACTCTATTTTACTTTCTATCCTGTTCTATTCTACATCTATTATGTTTCAACTACCATTACATATCATTAATACTGTCCTGAATTATTCCAATATCATATATCTTCTAGTGTACCCCATTTTATCTTCTATTCTATTTTATTCTATATCTATTATATTTTAACTATTATTACATACCATTAATACTGTCTTACATTATTCCAATATAATATATCTTCTATTCTACCCTATTTTATTCTATATCTATTATATTTTAACTATTATTAGATACCATTAATACTGTCTTACATTATTCCAATAGAATGTAGTTTATATTCTACTCTATTTTATTTTCTATCCTGTTCTATACTACATCTATTATGTTTTAACTATTATTGCATATCATTGATACTCTGTTCTGTATTATTCCAATATATCTTATATTCTACTCTATTTTACTTTCTATCCTGTTCTATACTACATCTATTATGTTTTAACTTTCATTGCATATCATTAATACTGTCCTGAATTATTCCAATATAATACATCTTCTATTCTACCCTATTTATCTTCTATTCTATTATATTCTATATCTATTATATTTTAACTATTATTACATACCATTAATACTGTCTTACATTATTCCAATAGAATGTAGTTTATATTCTACTCTATTTTACTTTCTATCCTGTTCTATACTACATCTATTATGTTTTAACTATTATTGCATATCATTAATACTCTGTTCTGTATTATTCCAATATATCTTATATTCTACTCTATTTTACTTTCTATCCTGTTCTATACTACATCTATTATGTTTTAACTTTCATTGCATATCATTAATACTGTCCTGAATTATTTCAATATAATACATCTTCTATTCTACCCTATTTATCTTCTATTCTATTATATTCTATATCTATTATATTTTAACTATTATTACATACCATTAATACTGTCTTACATTATTCCAATAGAATGTAGTTTATATTCTACTCTATTTTACTTTCTATCCTGTTCTATACTACATCTATTATGTTTTAACTATTATTGCATATCATTAATACTCTGTTCTGTATTATTCCAATATATCTTATATTCTACTCTATTTTACTTTCTATCCTGTTCTATACTACATCTATTATGTTTTAACTTTCATTGCATATCATTAATACTGTCCTGAATTATTTCAATATAATACATCTTCTATTCTACCCTATTTATCTTCTATTCTATTATATTCTATATCTATTATATTTTAACTATTATTACATACCATTAATACTGTCTTACATTATTCCAATAGAATACATCTTATATTCTACTCTATTTTACTTTCTATCCTGTTCTATACTACATCTATTATGTTTTAACTATTATTGCATATCATTAATACTCTGTTCTGTATTATTCCAATATATCTTATATTCTACTCTATTTTACTTTCTATCCTGTTCTATACTACATCTATTATGTTTTAACTTTCATTGCATATCATTAATACTGTCCTGAATTATTTCAATATAATACATCTTCTATTCTACCCTATTTATCTTCTATTCTATTATATTCTATATCTATTATATTTTAACTATTATTACATACCATTAATACTGTCTTACATTATTCCAATAGAATACATCTTATATTCTACTCTATTTTACTTTCTATCCTGTTCTATACTACATCTATTATGTTTTAACTATTATTGCATATCATTAATACTCTGTTCTGTATTATTCCAATATATCTTCTATTCTACCCTACTTTATTCTAGATCTATTATATTTTAACTATTATTACATACCATTAATACTGTCTTACATTACTCCAATAGAATACATCTTATATTTTACTCTATTTTACTTTATATCCTGTTCTATACTACATCTATTATGTTTCAACTATCATTGCATATCATTAATACCGTCTTATATTATTCCACTATAGTACATCCTATTTAAAGGTTTAAAACCATGGAACTCCCGTACAAGTTAACAATTCGCGCAAAATTCCGCAAAGCTATCGAAATTGTTATAACGGTGATGCGGAAAAATCGCCGCGAACGCGAAATCGTTTGAGAGGAAAGCTGCGGGTGGAGGACGATTTAAAACGGCCAAGCGGCGGTGATCGATGGAAAACAATAAAGCGCGATGCGGTTAATAATCGTGGCTGCGGCCCGCTGGATAATGGTCCGGGAAAATTCCGTTAGCGTGCCGCTCCACCGTCAAGAATAATAAAATTCGAATAACGCGGCACGCGGGGCAAAGTCTCTCCGCGAAACCGTCCCCCCCCCTTTTTTTTTTCGCTTACAGCGGTTCATTCCTCGCGCATTTTCATACGATAATTATACCGGCCGGCGTGAATTTAGCTGTAAATTACCGTGAAAATACTAAAATACCCGCTTGAAAAACACGCGCCACGGAAATGGAAGCTTGTCGCGCGACCAACGTTCTTCTCTGTCGCGTTCCATTCGAAGCAGGGGGGTAGTTTAAGAATTATATTGCCGGCAAATTTTCATCCACGATTAATACGTTTATTCCGGGTGAAAACAAATAGTTAGATTTGCTACGACGATTGCAAAAGTTGCGATGGATTTTACTATTATATAAATCAGTATCGGCCGCGTTAATTTGTTGGAGGATTGAAAGTTAGTGACGTATTTTACGTTGAAAAGGTGTGTAAGAGTATCCATTGATGAAATTCGACTCGTGGCGTGTTAACGAATAGGATATTGACGGGGTGCGCGGTGGTAGTAATGGTTGAAGCGTTCTAACATTTTATAAGTTTTTATTTTTTACTTGACGCTACGTGGGGGCAACGGCAAAACGCACTGACTGAACTACGAAGCATGGAAGTCGAGACAAGACTCTCTCTCGGCTGGACTTGCAAGTCCTTAAAAAAGGTTGGTGAAAAGAAGGACAGCGTTAGAATTGAACAAGGAAAGAAAAGCTGGAAAAACGCGGGAAAAGCTAAGGAAGACGGAAGGAGGTAATAAAAGGGAAAGTGAAGAAACGCGGGTAAAATTTCGGTGGTAGTCGGTTAAGGATCGCGCGGGCCTGGCCGCCAAATGTTGGTGGACATTGTCCAGGCTCGCGCGACCATTAGGAAAACTGAAGACAGGAAGTGAAAGTGAAAGTTTCGGAGAGAATAGGAAAAATGTAAACAATGGCCTTGACGTTGCCGCCACAATATATAAGATTACGTGTAGCAAATAAATCCTATTTAGGTAAATTTCGATCTCTCGTTCCTATTATCATCCCCACATTTACACGAAAAATTCTCCAAAGAAAAAAGGGGAAGGTGAAACTTGTCCGGCATCCGAAAACGAAACAGGGTCGAAAGATTCCATATTTTCCATCACCCTACGAATCGATTGGGCAGAGTTGCCCTCGAGAACGTCCATATTTGTGTTTCACCCTTTATTAAGCACCCGCTGCGTCCTGCACTCGTCGAACATGGAAAAAGCGGCGAAAATTCTCATGCAAAAAAAAAAGAAAAACGAGGGGTAATAAAAAAAAAAAGATAGAGCTAGCTGCAGCGTGACTATCGCCTCAATATTTCGACCACAGACGTCATCGTCGTCGTCGCCATAGAATTCCGCTGGATAGCCTTTGAAGCGTTCGCTTTTTAAATTGCCGAAGCGAAACGCTTTAATTAGAGGGACTCGGATGTCGGGGGCGTGGATGCAAACTGCGAGCAGTCTTGTTCAGCCCTTCTCGTGGGAACCGGCAATTTTTGCAATTCGAGAACGCGACGAGTCGCGGGTGTCCCTTTACAAGGAAACGTCGATGCGGTTCAAGCTGCTGTTAGTAGACGCGGGGATTTAGAAAGAAAAATTGCCGGCCTTGTGATCGCATCGTTTTTGTCCCCCCTTTCACGTTTCGATAGCAGTTTCCTCGCCTGTGATTACATCTCGTTACTCGATTCGCCGTGTGCTTCGTAGTTTTTCGCGTATCGCGTCCCACTGTTTTCGTTCGGCGTGATTAAAGATCGCAAAGCTTTGCGATTTTGGGGATTTCACTCGGGAAGCGAAGCGAGGGAAAACAGCGGAGAATTTCGCGAGATCGTTTTTCAAATCTAATACTTATTATTATATGCAACTTGCGTATGCCTTGTTACGTTAAATGAATCGTCATAAATAAAAGAGATGTTGACTAATGTTGTTCTCCGAACTGCATCGATTTTTAAGTTAAAGACGTTTTAAAATAGTTAAACGAAAGTTACTTAAAACGCGAACCATAAAGTGGCAGTAAGTACGTGGTACATTTTTATACCCTACCCTATTTATCGCGTGTTTCTTACGCGAAAGGTATCACAGGAGGGAGAGGGGGAGGGCTCGATTAGAAAGTAGGCCCTAACCGCAAGCGCCGTCGGTTCATAATTTATGGAAGAGGCCGCGAAACTGGAGCGACGTGAATTCTTCATGGGGCAAGCTTCAGCCCTCGACTGTCATCCTTCTTCCCCGAAGAGGATAACCGCAGCCTACGAGACCTCTCGCGCAGCCAATTTCCAAGCCTAGCGCCACTTACGTTCCACTGAATCATGCATCGGTCAATCAATTAGCTATCCTTTCCTCCCCCTTTCCGCCATATTTCGGTTATTGCTTTTCTCCCATACGTTCAATTCCCCCTATGGGAATACACCCGTATTTTCGGGCTGGTTTTTACTCGCGACTCGTGGGGCTTTCCGTGCTTTTTACGCAAAGATTTGAAGGGGAATGGAAATGTTTGTTTCGGGGTGGATTCGTGGATTCGATGCGCGGAAAGAGATTTGCAATCGGGACCGAATTACGGCGAGGAAGGGAGGAAGTAATCGTGTAGGGGGATTCGGAGACGCGTTAAGTAATACGGAATATATTTTGTAACGTCACGGTGAGCTTTTGCTGTTTTACGCGCGGTGTGCAACTGAACGTTGAGGTTTATTTTTAGTTAGTCCTCGGTGATAATATTATACTTGATACAGGTACACTGATATAAATATATTATTGTATTAGACTGTTTTTAATAAAACGTCACTTGAAACAAATGATTTAATTGTAGCAATATTATTTATTTCGCTTATTAATTGGCTACTGATTTTATTGCTATTTTTATGTTAGTTATTAACTGTCTGATGATTTTTATGCATTCGTAGGAAATTTCGAACGCAATCGATATAATACGTAAGAATGTGCAAAATGCATTTTAAAATATTTAGGAGGCGAAACAAATCTTTGCTTAGGTTCTATTCTTTGAGCTGTGTTTATAAGATCACGAATTTGCATAAAAATCCGCAATCTACTTATTAATAATTCTTAAGAACTATTTTCAATAATCGCCTACAAATCTCACGATTTAGACTAGGCACAGAAAAGTTTGCGTATTAAGAATAAAACAATAACTGTAGAATATTAAATACATATATCTCCGTACGAGAAAGTTATTTTTATTAATTAAATACCTCGATATTAACGAAATTGAAGTCAACATCAAATGAAGCGTTCATTCAAATCCCCGTCGATTAAACAAATACACAAATACACCAATAATAACAGCTCTACGTTTAATTCCAATTGCTCTAATTCGAAAACGCGTTGCTTTATGGATGGAAACCCCCATTCGACGAAGCTGCCAAAATAATATCCTTAATAGTTATTAATATGAAACGTGCAATGGTCGGCTGTAAACGTGGCGATTGTACATAGATCTGAGACGGAGAAAACACGGGTGACGTGGAACAGGTAATGATTACGCGCACGAGCTTAAGTAGGTTCGTGTCAGGAAATTAGACGAACTGTTTGAGGGAATGTGCGACAATGTTGCGGCTATCACGCTGAAGTATAATGAACGCCTGCTAATAGCAGCTCTACCAGCGACGCGTATAATTAACGCGTCGTCCATCGCACGGGTTTTCGTGGCGCGTTTCAACGACCCGCCGCCGTAGCCGTCGCGTGCTTCCCAAACACTGCAACATCCTTCTTCCACCCACGAAATTTATATCGGGCAGAGGGTGCAAGATACTCGTGGGCCAACGGGTTAATCGACAGTGAAAGGGTTAAACGCTGTCGTGCTCCAGAGATGCATTGCAGTAGCCAACGGTAAGCAGTCTTGGTGATTATAAAATAGGTAAAGTGGTAAAAATGGTAAAAATAAAAGGGAAACACAGTTCGATTAGGACTAGTCCTAATAGCAAGAATCTTGACCGCGAAAGACTGAAATCCAGGTAAAATGGGGGGAATAAATTTTCGAAAAATTAACAATTTTCTCTGTGGCAGCTTTCCTGCACACATCACTGGAGAAACATACGAAATAGGACTTTCTCGAGAGCACACGCTCCAACTACCTCGTCCATATATAGAGTTATCCAAAATAGACTACGGGAACATCTACCTTCGCTTTTTTTTCTTCCCCCTTCTGCTTTACCCTTTTCTAATCTGTTTATTTTATTTCTATTATCTTCGTTCGTTCTCGTTTCCAATTCTTATTCTTTTCACCTCTATTTTGCTAACAAACATAGTTATTAACAAACATAGTTTGCCTACAACGTTACAGTTTACACGACGTTTATTATTTAATTTCAACATGCTAAAGGTACTTTTGGATAAACCTTTATATACCACTTTTAACCTTCCTTCAAATATCCCAGTGTTTAAGGCAAGGCATGATAAGTAGTCTTACTGATGAGTCCACTAGCAGGCTCAGGACGAAACGTGTTGGATTATCATTTGAATTAAAAGCAAAGATAAATTTTGTGTTGAGAGACACTGGGTCTGTAATAAAGGAAAGCCTTAACTCTGTTACCAGAGTCATGGGCCTCTGGCCGTATAAGTGTCTAAAGGCCCGTATGACAAACATGTTGCAGACCCAGGCCGTTGATTTTCTTTCTAAAGATGGGCGCCAGATTTTCTATGCGCTTTAGAAAAGCCCTCATTTTTAGTTCGATACTTGTAACGTTAACCCTTTGCGGACGAGAAGTAATAACACTTGTGAGAGAACATTAGTTTTGAATTCCACGACTTTGAGTTTTCACGCTTTTGAGTTCGAAACCATTTCATTTCCAACGATTTCAGATGTTTATTATTACGTTAATTATCCATTGCATTAAGTTCCGTGCTTTAAAAGTCGGCATGGGTTCGGAAAGTCAAAAAATGATTGGGCGACTATTTGTCGAAGCAAAGGGTTAACACGTCCTTCCTCGTTGAGAAAATAAAATCATAGATCAAAGAATATATCGAGTTCTAATTTAAATTAACCCCATATCCGAAAAAAACGCAACAAAACCTTCCTTTTTCCCATTCTATCCCCTCTCCACAGCCCCACATCTCTTTTCAAATTTTACCTATAATTCGCCCACTGTTTTTTCTTAACGATAATTAAATAAAGTAAACGTGACGATAGAGTGCCTGTTTTTCTTCGCAGTTCTTCGATTTTCGTAGCTAAGATGCGAAACGTTCACGCCGTTCGTTTAATTCCTACGTTTCGCGTGAAGTAAAAACGCACAGTTTGCGAACAACGTTGTATCGGTGGATCTTTTCGCCCGTCGTTTCTCATCCTCCCCTTTCGGCTTACGTAAAAGCAGACTTTTCCTTGCCGGGACGAAATATCGCCGATCGGAGAGCAGAGAGCAGGGAAAGGACAGTCGTTTGAGGGAACGTAGAGGCGAGGGGTGGAATCGGGTGAAAAAAAAAAAAAAACGGTGGGATGGAAAGGAGGAATACGCTTGCAAAGGGAGCAGAGAGGCAGGAGATGGGTATGGGAAGGGAAAAAGGAGAAAGGGAGAGTCTCCGAGTAGAGTTTCCTCTGCTCTTTGATCTACCAACCCGTGCCTTTTGTTTTCCAACCGCGGACGTCGCTCGGAAAATAAAAGAGACCTTAAACACACTCCACGCGCAACCTGTCAGAGATGGGACGGCGGAGAGGGTTTCAGGGAGCATCGTTTCTTCTTTCCGTCGCGGTGTTTTTTTTCTCTTCTCCCCCCTTTTTTATCGTGATCGTCCAAATCGTCCGTGAAAAACCGAGGATCTCGTCTTTGTTTGCCCTTGTTCGGAGAGTTGTTCCGCAAACGGCGTGGAATTGGTCGAGTAACGCGAGAATCCCCGTTGCTATCCAATAACAGGAAACATAAAGTTATTGTAATATTTAAACCGACGCTTGAACCCTTTGCGGACGAGAAGTAGTAACACTTGTGAGAGTACTTTAGTTTTTAACCCTTTGCGGACGAGTGTTTGCAAATAATCGCCACTTTCCTCATTTTTGTGGACGCACGTTTACTGTTAAAGCAGAAAGTTTAAATTAATATCGTTGATAAACGCTTCAATGTTTTGGGTATTTGTTGACCTGGAATTCGTAAGCTTAGAAATTCGTAAGGTTTGAAATTCAAAGTCAAAATACTCTTTTAAAGTTTTATTATTCGTCGTCCGCAAAGGGTTAATTCCACGACTTTGAGTTTTCACGCTTTTCAGTTCCAAACCATTTCATTTCCAACGATTTCAAATGTTTTGTGGCGGCTCTCCTGCACCCACCACTAGAGGGACATATGAAATAGGACTTTCTCGAAAGTACTCGCTCCAACTACCTCGTCCATATATACACCGCCTTTAACCTTCTTTCGAATATCCCAACGTCTAAGGCAGGGCCTGCTAGGTAGCCTTACTGATGAGTCCACTAGCAGACCGGCCCAGGATGAAACGCAACACCCTTCCTTTTCCCATTCTATCCCCCCTCCACAGCTCCACATATCTTTGGCAATTTTTACTTAACCTTCCTTCCAATGTCCCAACGTCGAAGACAGGGCCTGCTAAGTAGCCTTACTGATGAGTCCACTAGCAGACAAGCTCAGGATGAAACGCAACACCCTTCCCTTTTCCCATTCTATCCCCTGTCCACAACTCCACATATCTTTGGCAATTTTTACTTAACCTTCCTTCCAATATCCCAACGTCGAAGACAGGGCCTGCTAAGTAGCCTTACTGATGAGTCCACTAGCAGACAAGCTCAGGATGAAACGCAACACCCTTCCTTTTTCCCATTCTATCCCCCCTCCACAGCTCCACATATCTTTGGCAATTTTTACTTAACCTTTCTTCCAATATCCTAACGTCTAAGACAGGGTCTGCTAGGTAGCCTTACTGATGAGTCCACTAGCAGAGACAGGCTCAGGATGAAACATAACACCACCCTTCCTTTTTCCCATTCTATGCCCCCTTCACAGCTCCACATATCGTTGGCAATTTTTACTTAACTTTCCTTTCAAATTCCCAACGTCTAAGACAGGGCCTGCTATGTAGCATTACCGATGAGTCCACTAGCAGGCAGGCTCAGGATGAAACATAACATCCTTCCTTTTTCCCATTCTATCCCCCCTCCACAGCTCCACATATCTTTGGCAATTTTTACTTAACCTTCCTTCCAATATCCCAACGTCGAAGACAGGGCCTGCTAGGTAGCCTTACTGATGAGTCCACACTAGTAGGCCCAGGATGAAATGCAACAACCTTCCTTTTCCCATTCTATTCCCCCTCCACAGCTCCACATATCTTTGGCAATTTTTACTTAACCTTCCTTCCAATATCCCAAGTCTAAGGCAGGGCCTGCTAGGTAGCCGCACTGATGAGTCCACTAGCAGGCCCAGGACGAAACGCAACACCCTTCCTTTTTCCTATCCTATCCCCTCTCCACAGCTCCACAGTTTATTATTACGTTAAGTATTCATTGCATTAAGTTTTGTGCTTTAATAGTCGACATGGGTTCGGAAAACCACAAAGTCATTGGGCGATTATTTGTCGACGCTCGTCGGCAAAGGGTTAAACTTATTACCATCCGGATTCCAACGCAATTAACCTGTCCGTAAACCTGGCTTCGTAACGTTCGTACACGCGGCCGGTAACAATTAACGGGAAACCATCGAACGTATCGGATTAATGTTAATAACGCGAGGCATGAAATAGGGGTGAGAAAGAGACGCGGAGAGAGAGAGAGAGGTTCGCCTTGCGTTCTCGAATTTATTTAGCAACGGTGGACCGCTGCTGACACATATATTGCCTCCGACGACAATGTAGGCTGATTGATATTGCGCGTCTGCGGGCTTTAATACTTAATCTTTAATCAATAGCGGCGACAAGCGACCGAGCCGGCCGCGTTATTGGATTTCCCCGGATCTGAATTCACGATCGCTTTCAATAGAGACAATCCTTTCCCCAGCCCCGTTTGTCCGCCGCTACAAATCTATTCGTTTAGACCGGTTCTATTTTTTCTCCTTTTATTCATTTGTCGCGACCGCGAGACAACGAGAATTCGTCGAATCATGATCCCTTGCTGCGAGACGCGGAACAGAAATACGTTTAAGCGTAGCGCGTAACTGTATAAGCAAACGAATAAGGTTAATCGAATCGCGAGGAGGTAAAATCGTAGGGAGACACGTAGTTAGCGATAAATTTGTTCGAGAGCAACGACAGCCGTGGCGTTGCGTATCGCAATTGTTAAAATTCAACCCGGGAATCCGGATAGTCGGGGCTACACGTGGATGAATAAACGAATAAAATTATTTATAGACAGCTGGCGAGCGCTAAACAATGGCCGGGCGCGGCGTATTAAAAATCGTTCGCTCGCGAGAATAATAGCGCGTTCCTACGCTCGTAAAGCGCGCCTTTATAGCTTGCTTATACGCTTTGAAATTATTATCACCATTTTTGTAGAGACCGGCAACGGCAGTGGCTGGAATATCTCCCATCGAACTCGATCGTAAACCGTGTATCGAATCATACCCCCCCTCCGCCAAATATTTCACGTTTGTCTCGCCAACTTTTCTACGCCCTCAATAAAACTTTAACTTTTCCATCTCATTCCGGCGCGGCGCGGGGAAATTTCGGAATTTTACTGGCAAATATAGTCAGTGCAACGGATAGCACTCTGCGCTAATCAAAAACGTGTTCCGATTCTTGGAAGACGAAACCGAAAGACGTTGGAATATTGAAATTAACTTTGCACCGACGAATCATCGAATTATTTGTCGTGTATCGTTACATTATATTGTATTATATTCTTTGGAAAAGAGGCAACAAAACAAGAAGAGTTTTTAGCTTTACTTTTAATCCGATTGATGAATGGTCGATCGCTCCTCTCCTTTTAAGCGAATCAATTTTCAATTTATCTTAAACGAAAGTGACCCATTCGTGTCACATGAATTAACTACTTGCGCTACGATTATTTTGTTACCTGCGTATGCTAGTGTCAGATAATCACTGCTTTCGTATCATGTTACGTACAAATTATTTAAGTATTATGGATAATTTTTATTACGTACATAACACCCAATTCTATAATGCAAAGATAAAATTAATCCCGTTATTTTATTAACTGTTAACCCCTTGGCTTACGAATTATTCAAAGCTTATTCACTGGAATTTTGACTACTATTTATTACAACACTATATCGAATGCAAAGAACTAAAATATTATACGCAATTCGTACCTAGTGATCTTCGATCTCTCAATCCTGCAAATTGAAACGAAATGAATTAATATTTATTAGAAAATACAGCATGCTTTCATTGTACGTGGTCCATAAATTAAATTACGAGTGTAGCTCGTTGTTGTAAGCCAAAGGGTTAATAGTATCTATTTTTGTGAAATGTGCAATATAATTCATGGAAAGTGTGTAACTCGTTATTGTACTGCAAGGAGTTAATTAAAATAAAGATATTTGATCTTGAATTGATTAAAGTAACTGTGGCGGCTCTCCTGCGCCTACCACTAGAGGGACATACAAAATAGAACTTTCTCGAAAGTACTCGCTCCAACTACCTCGTCCATATATATACCGCCTTTAACCTTCCTTCCAATATCCCAACGTCTAAGGCAGAGCCTGCTAGGTAGCCTTACTGATGAGTCCACTAGCAGACAGGCTCAGGATGATACGCAACACCCTTCCTCTTTCCCATTCTATCCCCCCTCCACAGCTCCACATATCTTTGGCAATTTTTACTTAACCTTCCTTCCAATATCCCAACGTCTAAGGCAGGGCCTGCTAGGTAGCCTTACTGATGAGTCCACTAGCAGGCAGGCTCAGGATGAAACGCAACACCCTTCCTCTTTCCCATTCTATCCCCCCTCCACAGCTCCACATATCTTTGGCAATTTTTACTTAACCTTCCTTCCAATTTCCCAACGTCTAAGGCAGGGCCTGCTAGGTAGCCGCACTGATGAGTCCACACTAGCAGGCCCAGGACGAAACGCAACACCCTTCCTTTTTCCTATCCTATCCCCCCTCCACAGCTCCACATATCTTTGGCAATTTTTACTTAACCTTCCTTCCAATATCCCAACGTCTAAGACAGGGCCTGCTAGGTAGCCTTACTGATGAGTCCACTAGCAGGCAGGCCCAGGACGAAACGCAACACCCTTCCTTTTTCCTATCCTATCCCCCCTCCACAGCTCCACATATCGTTGGCAATTTTTACTTAACCTTCCTTCCAATATCCCAACGTCTAAGACAGGGCCTGCTATGTAGCATTACCGATGAGTCCACACTAGCAGGCCCAGGACGAAACGCAACACCCTTCCTTTTTTCCATTCTATCCCCCCTCCACAGCTCCACATATCGTTGGCAATTTTTACTTAACCTTCCTTCCAATATCTCAACGTCTAAGGCAGGGCCTGCTAGGTAGCCGCACTGATGAGTCCACTAGCAGGCCCAGGACGAAACGCAACACAGAAAATGGCGACGCAGGCGCATTAAAAATTGATTTACGACTTAAAATGCTAGACTGCCTCGGTCCGCATAAATCTACTCTCTCGCGTGCCGCGGCGTTAAACTTTATTTCGTTATTCGCGAATCGTTGTTGCGAATCGATGGAAGCGATTTGCGTCGGAAAAAGTCGCGTTCGCAGCGATCGAATTGAAACGGCGAGTTATCGAGAAGACGATTCCTTTCGCAACCTTGTCAGCAACGTTGCAACGGGAACAAGATTATTTTACCGGATTACCACGTTACTAATATTGCATTAATAGATTAAGTTACATTAGTAATCACGAATAATATTAAACACCCTCCCGAAAATGAATAAAGACAGTTTCTTTCTCTTTCTTTAGATCGTTAAATTTAAAGGCTTAAAAATGAGGAGCCTTACAAATTCCACGTGTTAGAATTCCAATCTCTGCAACTTTGTATGCTCGACAATTTTTATATTAAAAGCTTCAATACATTAAAAGATACGTATTGCAAATAGCATTGATAAGCATAAAGATTATTGTCAGTAAAGAACAAGACAGCGTTTAATTTAAAGTAGCGTCATTTTATGCGTTTAAAGTTTCCATGAACGCGGAAAAATCAGCAGTCTAAAATGAAATCAAATTTCCTTGATATACTTTCTCGAAGGATCTTTTCGGTCAAGACCAATATAATTTCCGCACTTTCGTCGACGTATCTACAAATCGTTTCGGGGAAAGAGGAGAGGGGGAAAACGACGAGCGAAAAAAAAGAAGAAACAGATGAAATAGAAGAGAAAAGGGCGAAGACAGAGAGGAGAGGTCTGGTAACGAGCGTGAAATCTGGAAATGAAGCAATTTCCATCGGACGAACTCTCTCTTACCGTGGAACTCTCGCAATCGAACGCAGAAAATTTGCACGATTCCCAGGCCGCGAGAATCTCCGTCGCGATTCTCGTCGACCAAACGACAACCCAATTAGCGGAGTATTATTTTTTTGCACGCGTTGAAAACTCGGTCACGGGACCTCGACTCGGTCGTCGATCCTCGATTTCCACATCCAGTTCGCTACTAAAGCTCTCGACATTTGCAAACTTTCCATTTCCGTCGTCGCTCGTTCTGCGTGGAACACTCGAACCGAGCAGTTTTAGCGATCGAAATCAAATTAAGCTATCTGTTAACCGGCTCCTATTGAAAAATATAGGAGTTCTTTTTCGCTGGCTATAATAGTTTTACCTGGGTCGAGTGGAGAGTTTGTTGGAACAATACTTGGAATAAATTGAATCGTTTTCAGGCGGATTATTTTCAATTGTTCGCGGGTAGACACGGAAACGGGAAATGGGTTGAAAAATTGGAGGGGGAATAAAATTTGGAGAGTTGGAAGCGTTGGGGATTCAAAGATTTCGCGGTTGAAGATTGGAGAATTCTAAGCGTGGAGTATTTTAAGGTTTGAGAGTTTGAAGCATTTGAGAGTTCCAAGCTTTAACAGTTCTAAGCATTGATAGTTGCAAGCTTCAAGAGTTCTAAGCTTTAATATGCCAAGCCTTGAGAGTTCTAAGCTTTGAAAATTCCAAGCTATCAGAGTTCTAGGCTTTGAGAGTTCCAAGCATAGAGAGGATTTAAGCTTCAATAATTCCAAGCTTTGACAGTTCTCAGCTTCGAAAGTTCTAGGCTTTGAGAGTTCCAAGCATAGAGAGATTTAAGCTTTACTAATTCCAAGCTTTGAGAGTTTTAAGCTTTGAAAATTCCAAGCTATCAGAGTTCTAGGCTTTGAGAGTTTCAAGCATAGAGAGGATTTAAGCTTCAATAATTCCAAGCTTTGACAGTTCTCAACTTCGAAAGTTCTAGGCTTTGAGAGTTCCAAGCATAG
Source organism: Eucera pruinosa (assembly GCA_028830335.1). Taxonomy (NCBI): domain Eukaryota; kingdom Metazoa; phylum Arthropoda; class Insecta; order Hymenoptera; family Apidae; genus Eucera; species Eucera pruinosa. The sequence goes on along the minus strand of JAMYCR010000015.1, from coordinate 13,148,101 downwards.
AGAGATTTAAGCTTTAATATTCCAAGCCTTGAGAGTTCTAAGCTTTGAAAATTCCAAGCTATCAGAGTTCTAGGCTTTGAGAGTTTCAAGCATAGAGAGGATTTAAGCTTCAATAATTCCAAGCTTTGACAGTTCTCAGCTTCGAAAGTTCTAGGCTTTGAGAGTTCCAAGCATAGAGAGATCTAAGCTTTAATAATTCCAAGCTTTGAGAGTTTTAAGCTTTGAAAATTCCAAGCTATCAGAGTTCTAGGCTTTGAGAGTTCCAAGCATAGAGAGGATTTAAGCTTCAATAATTCCAAGCTTTGACAGTTCTCAGCTTCGAAAGTTCTAGGCTTTGAGAGTTCCAAGCATAGAGAGATTTAAGCTTTAATATTCCAAGCCTTGAGAGTTCTAAGCTTTGAAAATTCCAAGCTATCAGAGTTCTAGGCTTTGAGAATTTCAAGCATAGAGAGAATTTAAGCTTCAATAATTCGAAGCTTTGACAGTTCTCAGCTTCGAAAGTTCTAGGCTTTGAGAGTTCCAAGCATAGAGGGATTTAAGCTTTAATAATTCCAAGCTTTGAGAGTTTTAAGCTTTAACAATTCCAAGCTTTAAAAGTTCTAGGCTTTGAGAGTTCCAAGCATTGAGAGCTTTAAGCTTTTAATAATTCTAAGCTTTGACAGTTCTCAGCTTCGAAAGTTCTAAGCTTTGAGAGTTCCAAGCATTTACAGTTTTTAACTTTGACTATTCACAGCTTTAAGAGTTCTAGGCTTTGAGAGTTCCAAGCATTGAGAGCTTTTAGCTTTTAATAATTCTAAGCTTTGACAGTTCTCAGCTTTGAAAGTGCTAAGCTTTGAGAGTTCCAAGCATTTAGAGTTTTTAGCTTTGACTATTCACAGCTTTAAGATTTCTAAGCTTCGAGAATTCCAAGCACTAAGAGTTCGAATCCTAGGAAATTCCAAGCTTGCAGCAATTAAAACCTCCACAATTGCAAAACCTAAGAATTCGAAGCTTTAAGAGTTCCAAGCATTGAGAGCTTTAAGCTTTGAATAGTTCTAAGCTTTGATAGTTCCAAGCTTCAAGAGTTCTAAGCTTTAATATTCCAAGCCTTGAGAGTTTTTAGCTTTGACTATTCCAAGCTTTAAAAATTCTAGGCTTTGAGAGTTCCAAGCATTGAGAGCTTTTAGCTTTTAATAATTCTAAGCTTTGACAGTTCTCAGCTTTGAAAGTTCTAAGCTTTGAGAGTTCCAAGCATTGAGAGTTTTTAGCTTTGACTATTCACAGCTTTAAGATTTCTAAGCTTCGAGAATTCCAAGCACTAAGAGTTCGAATCCTAGGAAATTCCAAACTTGGAACACTTAAAACCTTCACAATTGCAAAACCTAGAAACTCAAAGTTTTAAGAGTTCCCAGCATTAAAAATTCGACGCAGCGAAGATTCCAATCCTACAAAATTCCACGCTTGAATCATTCGAAGCCTACGACTCACGATTCGAAAAGATAAGAACTCAAAGCTTCGAGAACTCATCGTTACGATGGTTCAAAGCCACCGAAAACCCGTCGAACGATTTATGAACGTTCGAAAAAGCAACCGTCGCACGATCGCGCCACGGTTTCCCACAAAAGCTGCTAAACAATATTTTAACGGCAACGCTGGTCTAGTTATCGAAGCCATTGAACAGGCGAAATAGATAGCTGTATGATACGTACACGCATCGACTACTAAACTCGCGACAATCGATCGCGGGTATTCGGTAACGGGGTGGAAAAAAAAAAAAAGAACACGGGAGGTTGGGAGGGGTGAAATCCGAAAGAACCGTCTAGATATACGTCGTCAAGTGGCGTTATATCGTGGACGAAATGGCTGGGAAGTGAATTATTGCCGGTCGCGTTGGAAAAACGGGGTCGAAGCGACGGAATACACGGAAGAAAGGGGCGAGCGAAGCAAGAGGGGGTTGAAAACGCGAGGATTTTTGCGCGGCCACGTCGCGCGTCGCTCCTGGGGCCTTTTATTTTGCCGAAAGAATCACGGTGGAACGTTTACGCGAGCCGCGCGGCCTCTATAACTCTCGATCGGCCGACAGGCGAATTTTTCAACCGTGAATCCCCGGCGAGGAAAATTGTTGCTGTTTGGACCGGCGGAGTTGGCCGGGGTCGTTTTGCCGCCGGATAACATCATCGAATATCGAATGAATCCTGCGGTCTTCTTCCGTTCTTTCGATTAAACGAATTCGAAGCATTGCTGGTCAAACGATAGGGTTAAATGACCCACGTACCGCCAACGTTCCTTTAACTGCCGCTTCAATTCGTTTATTTAACGGCAAAGTAACGTGCGAAAAATCGTAAGCAAATATTGGTTAGCGAGTAAATACTTGGCTTAAATTGAAGGTCTTACCACAAATTATACGCCTCGTTTTCTTAATTCAGTTCCAATATCTAGGATTACGTTCGTGGTGAATAATTGATTGTTAACTGCAGTGGAATATGTAGAAATTGTTATATTTAATATTGCGATTGTTAATTGTGGAAGCTTGGGAAATTGATGTGGAACTACTAGTAAGTAATTTGGTAATATTTACCTTCAACCCCATTAAATTTTGAATTAAAAAGCTTTGTTAAAGTATTGTTAACTAATTGGCTTGATTATAATGGAACAATTGCTATTTTGTTCTAGGTAATATCGCGATTTTTAATTACGGAAGCTTGAAAAGATTATAAAATGTGCTTCGGTAATTTGTAACGATTGCGTTTAGATTTTTAATTAAGAGGCCTAGTTAAAGTTTTGTTAACTAATTGATTGTTAACTGCAGTGGAATAAGTAGCAATTGTTATATTTAATATTGCGATTGTTAATTATGGTAGCTTGGGAAATTGATGGAACTACGAGTAAATAATTTGGTAATAATTACATTCAACCCCTTTAAATTTTGGAATGAAAACCTTTGTTGAAGTATTGTTAACTAATTGGCTTGATTATAATGGAACAATTGCTATTTTGTTCTAGGTAATATCGCGATTTTTAATTACGGAAGCTTGAAAAGATTATAAAATGTGCTTCGGTAATTTGTAACGATTGCGTTTAGATTTTTAATTAAGAGGCCTAGTTAAAGTTTTGTTAACTAATTGATTGTTAACTGCAGTGGAATAGGTAGCAATTGTTATATTTAATATTGCGATTGTTAATTATGGTAGCTTGGGAAATTGATGGAACTACGAGTAAATAATTTTGTAATAATTACATTCAACCCCTTTAAATTTTGGAATGAAAACCTTTGTTGAAGTATTGTTAACTAATTGGCTTGATTATAATGGAACAATTGCTACTTTGTTCTAGCTAATATCGCGATTTTTAATTGGGGAAGCTTGGAAAGTTTATAAAATGTGCTTCGGTAATTTGTAACGACACTTGGCTTAAATTGAAGGTCTTCGCACAAATTATACGCCTCGTTTTCTTAATTCAGTTCCAATATCCAGGATTACGTTCGTGGTGAATAATCATTGTACAACTATTGATCTTTCTGAAACTCTGGAAGTGTTTACTCTATTGTGGAGCTGTGGAGACGGAGAAGAATGAGAAAAAGTAAAGGTGTTACTCTTATGTAAATGTTGGGAATATGCTTCCGAATACAGTTTTTATTGAAACGAAATAAAATAAACGTTTAATAAGAGTAAAACTAAATACAAAGCTGGTTGATGTTTCCTTGCTGAGGGAACGCAGTGAAGTGAGGAAAATCGCCTGCATGAACGTGCGGCTCGTGTACAACAATGGCCCATGCCATAAAACGACGGTCAGGGAGGGAAAGCAAGAACCAAAGATGCACGTGTGCTAATGTAGAAATTCAGCCTTCGCACGAAATGTGCAAAGGTCAGAAAGCATGCTGTCCCTCGGACACCCAGCTCCAGGTATGCCTATGCCTGCTAGTCTAAGAACGATCAAAATACCCAAACACAATTCAAAGTAAAATCAACAGTAAACTAATGGGTAATCCTGTTTATTGATTAAACTAAATTCAATTAAATTAAAGGCTTACACTTTCCAGCAGTCAAGTGGCGCGTACAAACTTAATAACGAAAGGGTTAAGACGCGAAGCGGGCCCGAAATTCTCGTCCAATAACGTACAGTTTCTTGCGGAAATGGTTAAACACAACGAAGGAAGAAAAGCTGCAAGCATTCTCTGTTATTTGCAGGCTTTGAAGGCGGCCGAGGCGAGCGTGTAAGCCGATTTCCTGGCCGTTTAATTATCAGAAAACCTAGAATGACACGGCAACCTGGATGCTCCGTGGACGGAACAACGCGGGGTACGACAAAGACAGAGAAGCTAGCTAACTAGGGGATGAACGAGGTCGGAACAATAAACGGGGCAAATCCCTGGAGAGTAGCGAGTGCAGAAGCGTAGCTGCTATTAACCCGCGCCAACGACGGACGTATCATCGTTGTCGTCGAATTCGAACGAATTAACTCGTCTAACTTTACGCTCGTCGTTCTCCGTCGTCGACCAGCGGCGTCTAATCTAATCGGAACCTATCCCTGCTAACGTTCGAGAGACTGATACGAGGCACCCTGTTGGAAAATTGAGTAACACTGCACAGCCGGCTGTGCACGCAGTTCGGCAAGCGCAAGCTTCCGAAGGAAACTTTTCCCACGCCTCGGGGGAATTGATATCTATTCCGAGAGCCGGCGGATAATTATCGACGATGGAATTTCGATTATTTAGAGTTTTTCTTTATTTGTTCATTTACAGTACTGTGGGTGGTTGCTTTTATTGAACGTGTGTGAGTGAGAGTACAAATGTTTGTATAGATGGATGGAAGGATGAAAGAGGTTAACTATTTAGGTTGGTAATGTTGCGTGGGGTTTGGAAGGTTGGTTGGTTGGTATGACGGACAAGAGTAGCGTGTAGAAGGAGAGTGTGTGTATTTAAGCGAGTTATTATAATCCTATATTCTCAGTATTTTATGAAATAAATAGATTATGTAAAGAGTGAGCATATTCATATATCGTCCTACACTTCCCCCACCACAAGTACTTCCTTGGATATTGGCCGAGGTTTTGCCTTGGATATTGGCCGAGGTTTTGCTTTGGATATTGGCCGGTTTGTATCCCCACCAATTCTTGGAACTGGCTTCCTCAGATCGCTAAGGATTCGACCCCCTCATAAACCTGGTTCGGTTCGACCGTTACACATGCAGGCTGTTATAAATCCCCGTCAAGTTTATTTCCTCTTCCTAATTTTTGCCTACACAATAATTATCCGTAATACCGTTTGAAATTTGGCGAGCAAATAAAAGGTGGAGCGTAAGCGTGAGATTTTCGAGCATCGTGCAATGATATGAAGGCGAGATAAAAGCGGATGTTAGCTGCGATCGAGACTGATATCGCGCGTTCACGTGTGCGCGAGCGTTGATCACGGTTAATCTGCGCTGAGCAGAGGAGCAGAGAAAGCTGTCAAATGTAAGCCAGTAGAGAGAAACTATAGCGGCAGTAGTAACGGTCCGTGAATGGTCAGACGTCTAGCCGTATTCATGCCGCGTACGTTCCGCCAACGATACTTGAATGCGTTTGGAGGATCGAAAGAACTCTTCGTACAGCCGACTATTCGTCGATTCGCTATCTTAGATCTTAGCTTGATTAAACTTCCGTCTGGCTGGGCGATCCGCTTTGAAATTGACTCGATGCAAGTGCAAACTGTATTCACGAATCGAAGTTACGCGGCGAGATCTGCTAGTCGGTGATACGCTAATCGTAAAAGCTTCGAACACGGCTAAAAGAATGGTACAGTGGTCGTAAATAAATGATCAAGATCGGCGTTGAATTATTACTAATGCTAAGCTAGCGAAAGCAACAATGCCCAACACGTTCGTATATCTCTGGTCTAAACAAAGGCGATAGAAAGGCAACCAGATGATGTGTCTCTGGATTTTGTCACGAATTCAAAAGACTTCGTCGCCAGGCAAAGCCATAAACACAGCAGTCTTGTTAAGAAAAACGGACACCAACCTTCTTTTGGGTGTTCGACCCATTCGCATTCGAGAACTAGAAAGAGTTAGACGTGTTTCTTTTAAAGCCGTAGTAGTAAAGTCAGACTGATAGATATAAACTGCTTCATTATTTAATAACCCATTTCCAACAATTGACAAGACGAATTAATACCAAATAATTCGTTTGTATAATTATAATTAAACTAATAGTTTAATGCGAATTAATATGAACATTTCAATGCTAAAACTACCGAGCCAAGATCGAAATGATTGCTCAGAAATACACTGGAAAAATGCAATTCCATATATTAATCATTACGAAAGGCTGACAAATCGATTGTAACCGGATTCGAATGCGACTTTTGACGCTTGCGAGAAGAAATTCGGCCCCGTTGGCCCCGAATTTTTTCCGCCTCCTCGACGGGTTGTTTAATCCCGGTGTCGGAGTTTAATATCCATCCCTCCGAGGGGAGTAATAAATTCCGTAGCCGCGCGGGGGTGCAAATAAACTCCGGCTATTTACCTTGCCGAGGATGCAATAAATCGTGGCGGGGCTAAGTAGCGAAGAATCGCGCGAGATAACGTCCGACTTTTCGCGTAAGACGCGAGTCGTTCCACCGCGAAACTCGCAATCCATCAACGCGCAGAGAGAGAGAGAGAGCAGAGATTCGGAATAGCCCGGCGCGGTTGGTTGGTAGTTTATGAAAAATACAGCGACGTTTTCGTAAGAGGAAGTTGAAGTGGAAGAGGAAGGATAGGTTGATACGCGAGGCTCGCGTGATCTATCCGACGTAACCTACGGGCGCGTACGTAGAGCTTAGGCACCCGCTGCTAGACGATTAATGTCGCTACGAGCGATGAAGCCCCGTCAAAGTTACGTTTTATCGGCGTAATCCGGGATTTGTTGCCGCCCGACGACGTTGCAACATTGCCTGCGATAAGGCAATCCCCGCTGGACTAACGAAACTCCACTAACTTTCAATTAAATGGCTTGGGTAACGTTTCGTTAAATAATCGAGTTGATTATAGCGGAACAATTGCTATTTTGTTCTAGGTAATATCGCGATTTTTCATTAGGGAAGCTTGAAAAGATTATAAAAAGTGCTTCGGTAATTTGTAACGATTGCGTTTAGATTTTTAGTTAGGAAGCTTGGTTAAAGTTTTGTTAACTAATTGATTATTAACTGCAGTGGAATAAGTAGCAATTGTTATATTTAATATTGCGACTGTTAATTGAGGAAGCTTGGGAAATTGATGTGGAACTACTAGTAAATAATTTGGTAATATTTACCTTCAAACCCTTTAAATTTTCAATTGAAAAGCTTTGTTAAAGTATTGTTAACTAATTAGGTTGATTATAGCGAAACAATTGCTATTTTGTTCTAGGTAATATCGCGATTTTTAATTACGGAAGCTTGAAAAGATTATGAAAAGTGCTTCGGTAATTTGTAACGATTGCGTTTAACCTGTTTAGATTTTTAATTAGGAATCTTAGTTAAAGTTTTATTAACTAATTGATTGTTAACTGCAGTGGAATAGGTAACAATTGTTATATTTAAAATTACGATTGTTAATTGTGGAAGCTTGGGAAATTGATGTGGAACTACTAGTAAATAATTTGGTAATAATTACATTCAACCCTTTTAAATTTTGAATTAAAAAGCTTTGTTAAAGTATTGTTAACTAATTGGCTTGATTATAATGAAACAATTGCTACTTTGTTCTAGCTAATATCGCGATTTTTAATTACGGAAGCTTGGAAAGTTTATAAAATGTGCTTCGGTAATTTGTAACGATTGCGTTTAGATTTTTAATTAAGAGGCCTAGTTATAGTTTGGTTAACTAATTGATTATTAACTGCAGTGGAATAGGTAACAATTGTTATATTTAAAATTACGATTGTTAATTGTGGAAGCTTGGGAAATTGATGTGGAACTACTAGTAAATAATTTGGTAATAATTACATTCAACCCTTTTAAATTTTGAATTAAAAAGCTTTGTTAAAGTATTGTTAACTAATTGGCTTGATTATAATGGAACAATTGCTATTTTGTTCTAGGTAATATCGCGATTTTTCATTAGGGAAGCTTGGAAAGTTTATAAAATGTGCTTCGGTAATTTGTAACGATTGCGTTTAGATTTTTAATTAAGAGGCCTAGTTATAGTTTGGTTAACTAATTGATTATTAACTGCAGTGGAATAGGTAACAATTGTTATATTTAAAATTACGATTGTTAATTGTGGAAGCTTGGGAAATTGATGTGGAACTACTAGTAAATAATTTGGTAATAATTACATTCAACCCTTTTAAATTTTGAATTAAAAAGCTTTGTTAAAGTATTGTTAACTAATTGGCTTAACTATAATGCAACAATTGCTACTTTGTTCTAGGTAATATCGCGATTTTTCATTAGGGAAGCTTGGAAAGTTTATGAAACGTACTTTGGTTATTTGTAATGTTTCAGATTTTTAGTTAGGAGGCTTAGTTAACGTTTCGGTACTTAGTTGGTTTAATTGCAGTGGAATAGATAGCAATTGTTATATTTAATATTGCGATTGTTAATTGTGGAAGCTTGGGAAATTGATGGAATTACTAGTAAATAATTTGGTAATATTTACCTTCAAACCCTTTAAATTTTCAATTGAAAAGCTTTGTTAAAGTATTGTTAACTAATTAGGTTGATTATAGCGAAACAATTGCTATTTTGTTCTAGGTAATATCGCGATTTTTAATTACGGAAGCTTGGAAAGTTTATAAAATGTGCTTCGGTAATTTGTAACGATTGCGTTTAGATTTTTAATTAGGAGGCTTAGTTAACGTTTTATTAACTAATTGATTGTTAACTGCAGTGGAATAGGTAATAATTGTTATATTTAAAATTACGATTGTTAATTGTGGAAGCTTGGGAAATTGATGTGGAACTACTAGTAAATAATTTGGTAATATTTACCTTAAACCCCATTAAATTTTGAATTAAAGGGCTTGGTTTACGTTTTGTTAATGAATTGGGTTCAATTATATTGAAAGAGCTAGTTAATACCTTGTTATAATTTTTAATTGTGAAAGCTTGGGATGTTGATGAACGAAGCTCCAATAATTAGTATTCAACCCTTTCACATCTAATTTTACCGAACAAAGCGTCGATCACTTGGATTCAACTTATTCAAATCCACGTTTTTCTTTCTAAAGCAACGTAAACAATTTTTTGGAATATTTCCTTCTTTTCCATATTAATCCAATCTTCATTTAGCGATACGATAGGTAATTTACCTGAGAATTATTCAAAAGGCAATGAATCATATTCTATTTTAAACTACTTTAAAAAATTCGAGTAAAACATCGACTAACAATGAGGTACTTTAAAGTTAGACACCTTAAATTATTGCACCATTAGACGGTGGATTTTCATGCATTTACACGAAATTTAAATACCAAAGAATGCAACGAATTAAAGAACACGTATAATATGCAAAAATATACGCGATATCCAAAGTAGAACAGGTCACGTTACTTTAATTGGACGGGGAACAAATTCCCCGTTTATTATTAGATTTCATTTATTTGATCCAGTTAATAATAGTATGAATTTGCATAAAAAAATCTGTGGTCTATTACAAGTAACGCTGGTATCGAGTGCATTTGTCAGCCGCAAACATGAAATTTAGTAATTAGTAGAACGACGTAAGGAGAATTTCCTGCCCCACAGCATAAAATATAATAATTGGGGGAACGACACAAGGAGAATTTCCTCCCCGTAATACAGAATTTAGTAATTAGTGGAAGGAAGAACGCGAGGAAAATTTCCTTCCCCACAATATAAAATGTAGTAATTAGTAGAACGACGCGACGAGAATTTTCTCCTCCGCGTAATATAAAATTCAGTAATTAGTAGAACGACGCAACGATGCTATAAAATCTAGTAATCAGTGGAACGACACACGCAGAATTTCCTCCTCGTAATATCAGAATTTAGTAATCAGCGTGACAACAAAAGCAGAATTTCCCGCCTCTTAATATAAAATTTGGCAATTAGCGGACGAACGAAACAAGAATTTTCTCCTCGCGATATAAAGTTAGCAGCTCGTAAAGGAACGTAATAATTTCCTTCCCTCAACGCAGAATTTGATAATTAATAATGCAACGAAAGAAGAAGTTCCTTTCCCACGCTATACGATTTTGTAGTTAGTAGAAGTACGCGATAATTTTCTGCCCGCGATACGAAGTTTAGTAACCCGTAAAACGATCCAACAATTTTCTCCGCGTAATATAATATTTAGTAATTAGTAGAACAACACAAGAATTTCCTCTACGTAACATAGACGATTAGCGTGAACAGTGGAACAATACAATAATTTGCTTCCCCATAATATAAAGTTTAGCGCTTCGTAAAACAACACAATAATTTCTTCTCCGTGGTACGAAATTCAGTAATTAGTGGATTAAGAGAATTTCCTCCTTCCGCTTGTAAAATTTAAAGCCTAACCACTGGAACCCCGTAAGAAATATTTCTTAACCGTTAAAATATTTCTTAACTTAAATTAAAATATTTCTCAACTGTTAAAATGTCACAAGAAGGAATTTTCTCCCCGCAATACAAAATTAACTAATCACTGCGACAACACGAAGAGAATTTCCGCCCCAAAAATTTAATAATTAATGGAACAGAACAAAAATATCCTCCATGCGTTTATAAACTTTGTTAAACGCTAAAATCCCATAAGAATAATCTATTGACTACTAAAACGTAACGAGAAAAATGTCCTCATCGGAATATAAAAGTTACTAATTATCGTACCAACGCAAAAAGTGTATCCGCCCGAAAATTCAATAATTAATAGAGCGCAACAAAAATTTCCTCCTTGTAACATAAAATTTTCTAACCGCTAAAACTCCATAAGAAGAATTCCCTCCTCGTAATATAAAATTTCCTAATTTCTGTACCAACACACACAAAAAAAAAAGAGAATTTCCTCCCACAAATTGAATAATTCTCGGATCACGTTAAAAATCTGGTCCTTGCATTTATAAACATTACTAAACGATAAAACTCCGTACGAAAAATCTACCAACAACTAGAACAACATCGCAAGAAATAATTTCCTCCCTTCGTAACGCAAAATCTCTCTGTACTTCACCCTAATGACTAAACTACCCTTAAAAGGAAATCCGTAAAAAGATACGTTTCATCTTTTAACCGTATCTGCATAATTACCTGCAACTTTCGTCGGTACCGAAAAACCATCGACGCACCGGGTGACGTGATTCCGCTGTTTCTCATCGGTAATCCGTGGCGCAAACGAGCCAGCAAAGCGGAAGATGTAAAGACAAGGGCAAAGCCGGCCATCCATCGATCTCTAACGCTGCTATCAAAGATCGGTAGGAAGATATCGTTCCAGTCGGACGCGTTGCCAAAGCGTGTCACTCAAAGGCGACCCTCTACCCTGTTCAACGATTGAGAAACGATCCCCGTGGCACGGCGAAAATAAGTTGAAACACTCGCGTTCGTGTTAGGGATCCCCTATGAGACGGCGACGAGTTACGAGAAAGCGAGACTGTAGCGAGAGTTTCACAAATAAGAGTTGGAAATAAATGAGAAATCATTGGTACACGGTGACTTTATTAGTCGTGAAACGACGAATTTACGTTGCAAATGAACAGTGACACTAATATACATTTAATGAAACGTTACGCGTTAATAATGTACAGTTAATAATATTACATTATTAATATGTAATGTTTAATTGAATGTATTAGTGTCACTGTTCATTTTTAATGCAATTAGATTATTTCATACGTTATAAAGTCACTTTATATCAATGATTACTAACGCAATTCTTAAAATTTAATGATATTACATTATTAACATGTCATTATTAACATGTAATGTTCAATTAAATGTATTAGTGTCACTGTATATCAATGATTATTAACATACTATTAACAGTTAATAATATTACATCATTAACATGTCATTATTAACATGTATCATTATTAGCATGTAATGTTTAATTAAATGCATTAATGTCACTATTCATTTTTAATGAAATTAGGTCATTTCATACGTTATAAAGTCACTGTGTATCATTCATTATTAACATATTATTAACAGTTAATAATATTACATCATTAACATGTCATTAGTAACATGTATCATTATTAATATGTAATGTTTAATTAAATGTATTAGTGTCACTGTTCATTTTTAATGCAATTAGATTATTTCATACGTTATAAAGTCACTTTATATCAATGATTACTAGCACATTCTTAAAATTTAATGATATTACATTATTAACATGTAATGTTCAATTAAATGTATTAGTGTCACTGTATATCAATGATTATTAACATACTATTAACAGTTAATAATATTACATCATTAACATGTCATTATTAACATGTATCATGATTAGCATGTAATGTTTAATTAAATGCATTAGTGTCACTGTTCATTTTTAATGCAATTAGATTATTTCATAAGTTATAAACTCACTGTGTATCATTCAGTATTAACATATTATTAACAGTTAATAGTATTACATCATTAACATGTCATTATTAACATGTATCATTATTAATATGCAATGTTTAATTAAATGCATTAGTGTCACTGTTCATTTGCAATGCAATTATCTCATTTCATACGTTATAAAGTCACTGTATATCATTCATTATTAACATACTAACAGTTAATCATATTACATCATTAACATGTCATTATTAACATGTATGATGATTAGCATGTAATGTTTAATTAAATGTATTAGTGTCACTGTTCACTTGCAATGAAATTTGATCATTTCATAAGTCACAGAGTCACTGTATATCATTGATTATCAACATATTAACAGTTAATCATATTACATCATTAACATGTCATTATTAACATGTATCATGATTAGCATGTAATGTTTAATTAAATGTATTAGTGTCACTGTTCACTTGCAATGAAATTTGATCATTTCATAAGTCACAGAGTCACTGTATATCATTGATTATCAACATATTAACAGTTAATCATATTACATCATTAACATGTCATTATTAACATGTATCATGATTAGCATGTAATGTTTAATTAAATGCATTAGTGTCACTGTTCATTTTTAATGCAATTAGGTCATTTCATACGTTATAAAGTCACTGTATATCATTCATTATTAACATATTATTAACAGTTAATAATATTACATTGCTAACATGGCATTACTATGTTATGTAGGACATTTTCCATACCACTGTGCTTCAAAGGGTTAAGGAGTTAGCCTCGTACAAAATGCGACAATTTATTTATTTGTTTACTATTTCCCCCCTTATACTTTACAATTAGTACTACGAAATTGTTACACTAAAATAGCAGATTTAAACTATGAGACCGTGTAAAATAGCCTGCAAATTAAAGACGAGGAAGATCATATAAACGAAACTCAAATAAAATACTATTAGTATAGATATTCGATACATTCATTCGCTATTGAATAAAATAATTCAAGTGACGATTAAATATATATAAAGACGTCTACCGTAACTTGTTCAAAAGTATAAACTTTCGGTTTCGCGATTTTATTTTGATTTCGTCGCAAGTGAATTCGACGGTACATTTTATTATTATTATTATTATTATTACGGACAAAAAAGTCCAATAAGTATAAGAGAAAAATGATATACATTAGCATTGTCACAAAGTGAAATACGTAGAACATGTATAATAAAGGGTAAAATGTTCTTATACCCGTCGATTCAAAATCAAATGAAATGAAATGAAATAAACAAATAAATACATTTCTCGCGTTTCACATCCGTTGCTGCGTTTCCCTTTTTATTTCACGTTTTATCCTGCAATTTTTATCCACGATCACGGAGACTGCAGGCGGCCCGAGGCTCGGCAGGGTTAATTGGATAAAATACCACGCGAAGGCAGGGACCGCCTAGCTCCGGAGATAACAGAACGTCCCTCATAATTTTGCTGTCCTTTGCCAGCCAATTCTCCGGAGAACGCGGACCTGGGGAACCCTAAAGAATTCCAGACTACTATTTTAGAAACTAAACTTTCTATCCCACAAATCTTCGACACCTTCTGCGGGGACTCGGGAAATCGCGACACTTTACCGAACCGGCCGGCCGGGGGATCTCACGAATTTTTGTGCTCGCGACAGCTTAATAGGCTGGCGGCAGATAAATTTTCCAAATTTACAATTACGGAAGAACGGGCAATTGGAAGAGGCACGGGAATTCAACGATTTAGAGAGATTTCGGGGGCTTCGGAATATTCGCGAGAGGAGAGATTCAACCGAATAGCGATTCGAAGACTTGAAAATTCAAATGTTTAGAGATTCGAAGAGTTGACGATTTAAAGGATTGGAATTAAAAAATTTAGAGATTTCGGGGCTTGGGAATATTCGCGGGAGGAGAGATTTAGGCGAATAGCGATTTGAAGACTTGAAAATTCAAATGTTTAGAGATTCGGAGGGTCGACGATTTAAATGTTTGAAATTGGAAGGGTTGGAAATTAAAAAAATTAGAGATTTCGAGGCTTCGGAATATTCGCGAGAGGAGAGATTTAGGCGAATAGCGATTCGAAGACTTGAAAATTCAAATGTTTAGAGATTCGGAGGGTTGACGATTTAAAGGTTTGAAATTGGAAGGGTTGGAAATTAAAAAATGTAGAGATCTCGAGGCTTGGGAATATTCGCGAGAGGAGAGATTTAGGCGAATAGCGATTCGAAGACTTGAAAATTCAAATGTTTAGAAATTCGGAGGGTTGACGATTTAAAGGTTTGAAATTAGAAGGGTTGGAAATTAAAAAAATTAGAGATTTCGAGGCTTGGAAATTCAGAAATCTACAAATTCAGGGGAATAGTAATTCAAGGGTTTGATAATTCGAAGATTTGGATATTTAAGGGGTTAATAATTTGAAGGTTTCTTTTTTAGATTGAACGGCTTGGAAATTAAAAAATTCGACGATTCAATGGGTTAATAATTCAATGGTTTAAAATTGAATAGCTTGGTGATTCAATGATCTGAAACTTCAAAGGTCTACGAGTTCAGAAATTTAAATATTCGAAGGCTTGGAAATTGAAGGGTTCGAAAATTCAAAGATTTCAAGTTTTAAAGGGTTGATTATTCGAAAGCTAGGAATTAGACGACTTGAAAACTTAAAGGATTCGAAATTTAAAGGCTCGGAAATTGGGAAGCTTGAAAATTCGGAGGATAGGTAATTGAAAGACTTGAAAATTCGGAGGATTGGTAATTTAAAGACTTGAAAATTCAAAGATTTGGCGATTTATAATAGCAAAATTGATCCTGTATTCGTAATTTAATCCTGACTATTTCACCAAGCTATGAGATTGAAGATTATCCAATACAAATTACGTGTAATATTTGAATATTTCATACTTAACAAGTATCAACATCAAAGCGATATAAACAGTTACCTCAAACTTTCCAGCAACGATAAAATTGAACAAATGCAAAGGGTTTAATGGTTACGTGGCGCGATATAAAAATAACGATGAACTAATATGCTAGCCCAAAATAGCTGATAAAACAATTGCAGGCCAAGGGGTTGAGCAACGATTAAGCGGCAAACATAGATGTTGAATTTCAAACGAACGCAGCGAAAGTATCGAAAAATTGTCGCACTTTCTCCTCCCATTCTTTTGGTCGATTGTTGGAGGAATTTTTTCCCTTTTTTTCGACCGTTGCTGCAACGGATTGCAACCCTCGCCCCGAAGTCGATCAAATTTGTACACGCGCGATTGCCAAAAGCAAGACAAACACGCGCGACGCGTGGGCCGAGATTGAATTAAAATCGAATGGCCGACGAATCAATGAGTCAACAAATCGTTGCATACGAAACGCGATTACGGAATATAAAACGCGAGCGAATGCTTTCTCCCCCCCCTCCCCGCATAAATTCTTTCCTCCCTCGAATATTCGTTACTACCTCTCCCCCCTTTGCAACCTAAAAAAAGAAAAAAAAATATAGAAGTATTCGGTGAGAATGGAATAATGCAAAATAATTTGTTTCGTCGTCTCGATCCACGAAGACTCGGCATTTAGAATACGACGGAGGTTCGGAGAAATTGTTGCTTGACTCCGGAGAACACGTTATTTTTTTGGGGTTTCGTGGTGTGGCGGCTCTCCTGCACCTACCACTAGAGGGACATACAAAAATAGGACTTTCTCGAAAGTACTCGCTCCAACTACCTCGTCCATATATATACCGCCTTTAACCTTCCTTCCAATATCCCAACGTCTAAGGCAGGGCCTGCTAGGTAGCCGCACTGATGAGTCCACTAGCAGGCCCAGGACGAAACGCAACACCCTTCCTTTTTTCCATTCTATCCCCCCTCCACAGCTCCACATATCTTTGGCAATTTTTACTTAACCTTTCTTCCAATATCCTAACGTCTAAGACAGGGCCTGCTAGGTAGCCTTACTGATGAGTCCACTAGCAGGCCCAGGACGAAACGCAACACCCTTCCTTTTCCTATCCTATCCCCTCTCTACAGCGCCACAGTGGTGACACTGTTTCCGGCGACAGACTCGGCTGTTCTTGGTTTATTGATAACTCCGGAAAAATGTTCACGGCTCTGGTTCTTCCGGGAAGAAACCTTCTCTTAAATTAGCTCGGCGAAGGAGTAGCGAGGGGGGTGAAAAACGCGGATTGGCTGGTTGGAAATTTGAAAATTGCGAAGGGAAGGCGGTCGGTTTATTTCATTTGTCGGTGTTTAACGCGAGTCTTGCAAGGTAACCGCCTCCATTCTAACGGTTGTCCTTAAGTAGAGCGACTACCGATGATCGACCTATGCGTGAAATACCCAAGGCTTCGACCCTAGCAGGTAATACGTTTATGATACTTCTTGAAGTTACCAGAACGTGACAAATTGAGGAAACTAAAATGAAATTACTAATCCCAGTGTGGCGGCTCTCCTGCACCCACCACTAGAGGGACATACGAAATAAGCTTTCTCGAAAGAACTCGCTCTAACTACCTCGTCCATATATATACCGCCTTTAACATTCCTTCCAATATCCCAACGTCTAAGGCAGAGCTTGCTAGGTAGCCTTACTGATGAGTCCACTAGCAGGCCCAGGACGAAACGCAACACCCTTCCTTTTTTCCATTCTATCCCCCCTCCACAGCTCCACATATCTTTGGCAATTTTTACTTAACCTTTCTTCCAATATCCTAACGTCTAAGGCAGGGCCTGCTAGGTAGCCATACTCATGAGTCCACTAGCAGGCCCAGGACGAAACGCAACACCCTTCCTTTTCCTATTCTATCCCCCCTCCACAGCTCCACATATCTTTGGCAATTTTTACTTAACCTTTCTTCCAATATCCTAACGTCTAAGGCAGGGCCTGCTAGGTAGCCATACTCATGAGTCCACTAGCAGGCCCAGGACGAAACGCAACACCCTTCCTTTTCCTATTCTATCCCCCCTCCACAGCTCCACATATCTTTGGCAATTTTTACTTAACCTTTCTTCCAATATCCTAACGTCTAAGACAGGGCCTGCTAGGTAGCCTTACTGATGGGTCCACTATCAGGCAGGCTCAGGATGAAACGCAACACCCATCCTTTTTCCCATTCTATCCCCCCTCCACAGCTCCACATATCTTTGGCAATTTTTACTTAACCTTTCTTCCAATATCCTAACGTCTAAGGCAGGGCCTGCTGGGTAGCCTTACTGATGAGTCCACTAGCAGGCCCAGGACGAAACGCAACACCCTTCCTTTTCCTATCCTATCCCCTCTCTACAGCTCCACACCAGTATAAAGTAAAAAAGGGCAATTGCCTCTAGACAGCTTGTAAAGAAGAAAAAAAAAAGAAAAATGTTTTCAATAGTTTCATAAGGTTATTTCTGCTATGGGTCAGCTTCGCTAAAGAGTGGTTTTATGAGGACTAATTTAAATATTGAAAGAATAGTGAAACCCGGATCTTCTAGACGCAACATAATTATTGAATGCATCGGCAAGCGATAGATTGTGATTTCATTTAATCCGTTGAATCGGTGACGAGAATTACTTCGAATCAATTCTTTGGATAAAATCTTATTCGAATAAATTCCTGGAATAGAAGCTCGTCCTTCGAATAACATTTTACTCGAATAATCGTCGAAGAAGAAGAATCAATAAAATATACTCGAAGCAAGGAAATAAATCTACGAGACACGTAACAATATTTTATTGGTAGAATTTATTCGAAACGTTGTTCGTATAAAATTCGATTCAATTAATTTGATCGAAATATTATTCGAATGAAATACGTCCAACTCTAATCGTTTTACGAATTATTATCGATTCATTTGAGATGCAATACTTCGTTTGCATTTAATCTGAACGCCATCGTTAATTCATTGAAATATCTAACACTTACGCGAAAGCAATTGATAAATTTCATCTCGCTATCTGCAATCGAAAACAAGGACGAATGTTTCTCTAAATAATGCCGAATGAAACGTGTAAAATGAACGAAGGAAGGATTTGCAAAGCTACGAAGGAGAATGGCGAATATATAGTTGTCGTAATTAGGAAATATTGCTTATTTATGAACGTTATGCAAATAGACGGGTACCTAGATTTTCCTCTGTAATTCGATTTATACGAAGGCCGGTGAATAATCGACTTAGAGAAGCTGCAAATTCCGAAGCGGGCTTGCACGATAATATTTCTTTCCGCCAATGAACGCAGCGACAGGGACTAATTTATTCCTCGTTAACGAATACCCACCCCGATGAAATCGCGTCCGCGTCTTTCTATGCACGCTTCGCAATGCCGGTTAAACCTTCGTAATACCACATAGTTTCGCATATTTTCAATCCCTTAAAAGTATCCCTTTTCATCTGCATGACGGACAAATCGAGAATTATTTCGTAAAGCGTAAGAAGAGTTGCTTACCAAACAAATTTAAGAAACTTTATTCGACGTTCATTTGTAATTGTTAATAATTTAAGCTACTTAACTCGTTTCACTATTTAACGTCCATTTTCGTTCGTTTACGCGTTTATTCACCGGGGTGCATCTATATTTTCCGCTTGATTCGTCGCGAGGCTCGCGCAGGAATGGGGAAAAAGTAAAGTATTTTTCTGTTTCTTAATGGCGAAGGCGAAGAGGAGGAAGGAAGGGATGCGTTGGTTGGATTCAGCGACGAGATTTCTCAAAGACCGATTCTACGTCTTTCAACGGGAATGAATTTACCAAGGCGGAATTCAAGGTTTTCAGAGGCGAGTTGGAACGGTTTCCAACGTCTTGATAAAAATTTCAACGGCAAGGGAAGAAGGTCCCGCGGGAGGTCCCTTGAAAACGCTATGAGCTCTCATTACGGCCCGGCTCCGCGCCAGTCGCGCAACCTAGTCAAATCAGAGCTCTCAGAAATAGACTTTAAAGCTCGTCGAGCAATTCTACTACAGGCAGTTCTCCTTCTCCTACGTGACACGACCAAGGGACCTCATTTATTTACTATTATCGGGGCCGGGGAGAAATGATTACCCTCGGAGATAAATTGTGACGCGAGTGCGGCGAAATTTAACCGTTTGCCTTGCGAAAACGCGTTTCACGAATCGCGGCAGCGCAGACTCGACAAAAATCGCGCGCTAATAGTGACGAAATTCAACTTTAGTTTCGTAGCCGTTTTGTAACTTAGCTTTGTATTCGAATACATTTTGCCGATTATTGAATAACAATTGTCTACTACATTTAAACGATTTGTTCCCGATACGATATAAAAATACCGATCGACTAATGCTAGCCTAAGTGGGTAATAAAATAATCGTAGAACAAGGAGTTATTAAGGAATCCTATTGTGGCGGCTCTCCTGCACCCACCACTAGAGGGACATACGAAATAGGCTTTCTCGAAAGTACTCGCTCCAACTACCTCGTCCATATATATACCGCCTTTAACTTTCCTTCCAATATCCCAACGTCTAAGGCAGGGTCTGCTAGGGAGCCTTACTGATGAGTCCACTA
This sequence comes from Eucera pruinosa, assembly GCA_028830335.1. Classification (NCBI taxonomy): domain Eukaryota; kingdom Metazoa; phylum Arthropoda; class Insecta; order Hymenoptera; family Apidae; genus Eucera; species Eucera pruinosa. The sequence continues at coordinate 13,128,167 of JAMYCR010000015.1, read as the reverse complement.
GCAGGTCCAGGACGAAACGCAACACCCTTCCTTTTTCCCATTCTATCCCCTCTCCACAGTTCCACATATCTTTGGCAATTTTTACTTAACCTTCCTTCCAATATCCCAACGTCTAAGGCAGGGCCTACTATGTAGCATTACCGATGAGTCCACACTACTAGTAGGCCCAGGACGAAACGCAACACCCTTCCTTTTTTCCATTCTATCCCCCCTCCACAGCTCCACATATCTTTGGCAATTTTTACTTAACCTTCCTTCCAATATCCCAACGTCTAAGACAGGGCCTGCTATGTAGCATTACCGATGAGTCCACACTACTAGTAGGCCCAGGATGAAACGCAATACCCTTCCTTTTTTCCATTCTATCCCCCCTCCACAGCTCCACATATCTTTGGCAATTTTTACTTAACCTTCCTTCCAATATCCCAACGTCTACGACAGGGCCTGCTATGTAGCATTACCGATGAGTCCACACTACTAGTAGGCCCAGGATGAAACGCAACACCCTTCCTTTTTCCCATTCTATCCCCCCTCCACAGCTCCACATATCGTTGGCAATTTTTACTTAACTTTCCTTTCAAATTCCCAACGTCTAAGGCAGGGCCTGCTAGGTAGCCGCACTGATGAGTCCACTAGTAGGCCCAGGATGAAACGCAACACCTTTCCTTTTTTCCATTCTATCCCCCCTCCACAGTTCCACATATCTTTGGCAATTTTTACTTAACCTTCCTTCCAATATCCCAACGTCTAAGGCAGGGCCTGCTATGTAGCATTACCGATGAGTCCACACTACTAGTAGGCCCAGGATGAAACGCAACACCCTTCCTTTTTTCCATTCTATCCCCCCTCCACAGTTCCACATATCTTTGGCAATTTTTACTTAACCTTCCTTCCAATATCCCAACGTCTAAGGCAGGGCCTGCTATGTAGCATTACCGATGAGTCCACACTACTAGTAGGCCCAGGATGAAACGCAACACCCTTCCTTTTTTCCATTCTATCCCCCCTCCACAGTTCCACATATCTTTGGCAATTTTTACTTAACCTTCCTTCCAATATCCCAAGTCTAAGGCAGGGCCTGCTAGGTAGCCTTACTGATGAGTCCACTAGCAGGCCCAGGACGAAACGCAACACCCTTCCTTTTCCTATCCTATCCCGTCTCTACAGCTCCACACTATTTCGATCATCAGAACATTAATCGCAATTCCATTAATTCCTGCAATTCAACGTAAAGAATTATAAGTAACGATTTCCTCGACCCTCTGTTTTAAAATAACGAGTCACGCTCGTTTTACTAATTACAGAACAGATTCAAACAAAACTGCTTGCCGATAACGATGAAACATAATTTGCAAGATTGTCTGTTATTAAATGAAAATCGCCAACGATGTTCAACCGATCTGTTCCCGATACGACATACCAAATGCTATGCTAAAGCGCGTAACGAAATAACCGTAAGACAGGCGGAGTTAAAGGATCCGATTTTAATCATCAGAACGTAAACTAATCGTTGAAATTCACCCTAGAGGGTGAACCGGTTTCCTTCGTCCATTCATCGTCGCTCGTCCGCCGTAAACACTCGTTTCTACGAGCTTCCACGATCGTACAATTCAATTGCGGAATAAAAGGCGCCACTTAATCCCTTTGCTTGGCAACAGGAACACCTTGTCAACCGTCTGTTCGCGATAAGAAGCGGCAACCCTCGTGGATCAAGCCCGGTATATAAACGGTTCGTTGTCGCGCGGTATCGCCGCCACGGGATCTCGTGCCGCGTTCTTCATTTCGCAGACGCGTTTTTCTTCCCGGGACACGCGGCTCGTAAAGCCGCGGTATTCATGAACCTCGTTAACCCTTGCCGCGAGTTTTCCGCGTCGTTTGCATCGCGCCGCTTGCGTTAACTTCTCTCTTCTATTGGCCTTCCTGCTCCGATATCACGTGCAATTTATTTCTCGATAAAAAAAAGAGGGGGAGCTTTATTTGCTTCCCTTATCCTGATCGCGTTAACATAGGAGAAGGAGGTGGTTAACGTTCGAAGCGTCAACTGCGTACGTAGACTCTTTTTGAGAGTCTGCGATCGGAACGGGATCGATGTTCAGCGTTACTTCTCGGCGATCGGGAACGCGAGTAACGACCGTAATCGGTAGCTGTGACCGTAGCCGAAGCAATTGCCAATGGTTAGAGCAACACCGTAAAGCTTGGCACCCAACCAGCACCCAATCCATAACATCAAAGGGGATCGATAGTGTTGTAGAATTTCAGTTTGCTAGGCGGCTGCCGCTAAGCAGGAATCCTAGCCGCCTTGCGTAACCCGTTTCAACGTGTAACGGCGGCGGCGGCGGCGGCGGCAATTTCTAGGGACGAAAATACACGGTCCAGAGGAAGCTGTAAAGCCATAAGGCCGGCAATCGAGAGCGTTACGCTCATTGATAGCGTTTAATTAGTGGTGGTGCGAACGCGCAACTTGCTACGGGCGTCCACTGGCCAACGCTCGCCCGACCGACAAATTCCAACTAATTTTCACAGTCGGCTTCCTTTAATTAGAATCCGGGGCCTGGAGATTTGAAACCCCGGCTCTGCTTCTCCTAGCTTTGAACACCGATGACCGACCGCCCACCCATCCCGGTGTCGATGGTTATGTAGCCTTCGTTTTCAACGTTTATGGGATCGCGATCAGCCACGGAGAAAATAGATCTGCTTACGTCACTTTAGCCGCGCACCGGAAACTCCAATTGTTTCGGTCGCTTGCGGCAAGTTTTGCTCGAGTTTTGATTTGGTTCCCGTTTGCGAAGCATCCGTTAACTTGTTTACTGTTATTAACCCTTTTGCTACGGTCTCGAAATTTAGAGAACAATTTGATAAAAATATACGTGCTGTTTCTTTACGATATATTGTTGTATCTGATTTCGTTTGTGTTGTAATTTTCTTTTCTGTTTAATTTTATATATATATATATAAAGTGAAGCCTGATTAATAAAGCAAAATTATGCCAAATATAAAAGCAACTTTCCGAGCCTCTGTTTTATCCGAGAAAATGTAAACGCTCGTCGAAAGGGGAATGTTGTTGGGGGGAAAAGTAATTTAAAGGGTAAGCAGAGTAAAAAAAGCAGTGGCATAGAGGGAATTTCAGCAACTGCGCGGGCATTCAGAGGGTCAGAAAAATGCAAGGTTTAAAGCGACGCGGCGACACGCGCGTGTGTTCCTTTTGATGGCACGGAGAGGCTGCCGGTGTTGGACTCTCTAAGTAGCTTGAAACGTGGTAACTCGTGTTGTGTAATCGAATAGCCGTCGCTGGAAGCGCAGAAACGGGGGCCGCAAGTTCAGAAACTGTTCCGGGTAAGCTTATTACAACGAGAACTGTATTCAACAAACCGATCGAACTTATCCGATTAAGCGTTCGATAATGGACGCCGCCTGCATACGCTGCTCGTCCTCGTCGGGCTTTGGAAAACCCAACGACAAGCAAAGTACCCACTCTCTCTCTCTCTTGACTTCGCTTTATCCCCCAGAGAAAGAGTCGCTGAAGTTTGCCAGCGAACCGGCGGTTCCGCGTTTAAACGCAACTTTCGTCAAAGGGTTTATTTATGGGGGTGAGCGGCAAGTTGTTATGATAGTCAGACGATAAGTGCTTACCCCTCTATAAGATTCCACGAGTTAATTAACTCGTCGCGGATTTTCCTCGCTCCAGCGAAATATCTACTTCACGGTTTTTTTCGTGCAACCATGAGCTTTCATAGAGAGGATGCTTTCTCGTAAGCAGCTACGACAAGCACTTTTATTTGGTTCCGTAGGGTTTTAAGGAAGATGAGGGAAAATGCAATAGGTGCAATTGACAGAGTAGTAGTTGAAGTATTTTTCGTGCAACCATGAGCTTTCATAGAGAGGATGCTTTTTCTTAAGCAGCTACGACAAGCACTTTTATTTGGTTCCGTAGGGTTTTAAGGAAGATAAGGAAAATTGCAATAGGTGCAATTGACAGAGTAGTAGTTGAAGTATTTTTCATGCAACTTTGTGTTTTATAGAAAGGATACTCTGTTAAGTAGCGAAGTATTTGTATTTGCTAGGTTTTTCACCCATTCGCTACTATAGTTGTATATTTTATTCATCATTATTTATTAATTCCTTATTTCATACCTTTCGGTTTTGAAACACTTCCGGTTACATCGAATTTTTGTCCTAACTTTTTCCCCAACCTGAATAAACGTACTTCACTATGGACGTATATATACGTCACCAACAATTGCACTGGCATTCGTTAAAAGTACACGTACACTCTTTTCCATAACGCAATAGAATTTCTTGAATCATTCGTTATATTGTGCTAATATTGTGGTAGAATTACTTATGTAGAGTATCCAAAAACATTTATACTTATATGTATACAAGTACACGTATTACGTATATTATTATATTATACTTATACGTATGTAAGTGTACATATTATGTATATTATTATATTATACTTATACGTATGTAAGTATACATATTATAGTATACCTATATTTATATAAGTGTACGTATTATGTATATTATTATATTATACTTATACGTATGTAAGTATACATATTATATATATTATACTTATATGTGTATAAGTATACATATTATAGTATACCTATATCTATAAAAGTGTACGTATTATGTATATTATTATATTATACTTATACGTATGTAAGTATACATATTATATATATTATTATATTATACTTATACGTATATAAGTATACATATTATAGTATACCTATATCTATATAAGTGTACGTATTATGTATATTATTATATTATACTTATACGTATGTAAGTATACATATTGTATATATTACTATATTATACTTATACGTATGTAAGTATACATATTGTATATATTACTTTATTATACTTATACGTATGTAAGTATACATATTGTATATATTACTATATTATACTTATACGTATGTAAGTATACATATTGTATATATTACTATATTATACTTATACGTATGTAAGTATACATATTGTATATATTACTTTATTATACTTATACGTATGTAAGTATACATATTGTATATATTACTATATTATACTTATACGTATGTAAGTATACATATTGTATATATTACTATATTATACTTATACGTATGTAAGTATACATATTGTATATATTACTATATTATACTTATACGTATGTAAGTATACATAGTATCATATTATACTCATACGTATAACATATATGTAAACAACCCAAGTGTAACAATATGCAAGAGTTCCAAATTTCAACTCCCCGAAACCCGCAAACAAAAAAGAAAGAAACGAAACGAAAATTTAAAATCATCGAAGTCCCACTGATCCAAATTTAAAAGCGTGAAAGTCCACACCGTAACCCAAATTTCATCGCGTCGAAAGGGTCGATCGACATTCGCGGTATAATCGTTCCTCGGCCTAGAAATATCAACGATCGACGCGCACATGCACGACGAATCTTCCGTGGATTAAATCCCGACGAAGCGGTTTAAAATCGATAATCTGGCCCGGCAATGGCACCGAAGGAGTGGAAGAAGCATCGACTACGACGACGGTCGCACAGGGATAAGGTGGATCCAGGATATTCTCTATTCTAGACGCTAATGGATGATCGGTCACGAAAGCATCGCCGAAACGGCGCGTCTGCGGCTCGGGGAAGGAAAAGGGATTGTATAGAAAGGGCTCGAATTTCAGCGTGGCCAGAAGCGTGGTCAGCTTTCCCCCTTTGAATAGAGAGAAGCCGGGTTCCGTGAATATTTGCGCGAATCAATCTCGGCTCGCCGCAGCATTTGTTCGCCGTGTGGCTTCTCCTTCGAACCGCCGCCGCTACCGTCCCTATCGCAACGGTCCTCCCGAATTAGTTTTGATTCGTCGACCATAAACATTCGCTTTCACGGGAAAGATGGGAAGAGGGAGAGGTATGGAACTCTGGCTCGTTGATTACATTTGCCTTTCCTACGAGCGGAAGACGGTTACTTCCATGGCCTCCTCTCGCGAGTTTCTTGCAAAGTTTCGCGTTTCAGAGGAACGAACCAAGTTCTTAGCTGGCGGTGTGTTCTCGGGTTCGAGGGAAGAAGTGTCTACGCGACGCGGAATAAGAGACTGGATGGCGGTGGTTCTTGTCAACGCTTTCAAAAACGCTAACGCCAGGCGAACATCCGGATGAACAGATTCGGTGTTTCTTTTGAGTAATTAGACGAAAGGGGCGAACACGAAGGGAGATACGAATGCTTTGAGAATGAAATATTGATGCGTAGAGTTAGGTTTAGGAGTTAGGTGAGAAGTTGGATAGGAGGAATTTATAGAAACCCGATTATGGATTGAATCGAGAAATTTAATCGTGGATTCCATCAAGAATTTTACGATCATATGAACGAATACTTGTAGGTCCATTTAGGGTTGGTTTATCCATTCGGTTAATAAAATGCAACGATAAAGGAAATATTTAAGCAATCAATTATAGATTGGATAAAGAGATTTAATCGTGAGTTTCAATTTTACGAAGAATCTAACAAATATACGAAGAAATAGTTGTGAATCTAACTATGAATGTTCTTTCTACTCAGTTAATAAAATGCAACAATAAAAGGAATATTTAAGTGCTCGATCATAGATTCAATTAATAAATCCAACTATGAACTCTACAAAGAATTCAACGATCCTTTGAACAATTGCCTGTAGGTGCAACTATGATTGCACATCTTACTCGGTTAATAGAATGCAATAATAAAAGGAATATTTAATAACTGAATTATAGATTCAATCAAGAAAAACAACAATGAAATCCAACTCTATTGCACAAAGAATTCAACGATCCTTTGAACAAAGGCCTGTTATGTGCAACTATGATTGCACTTTTTGCTCGGTTAATAGAATGCAATAATAAAAGGAATATTTAATAACTGAATTATAGATTCAATCAAGAAAAACAACAATGAAATCCAACTCTATTGCACAAAGAATTCAACGATCCTTTGAACAAAGGCCTGTTGGTGCAACTATGATTGCTTTATCCATTCGGTTAATAAAACGCAACAATAAAGGGAATATTAAAGATCTCAATCATAGATTCAATTAAGAAATCCAACAATGAAAATCAACTATAGTATAGAATGTATTCGACAATCCTACCTGAACAAATGTCTGTAGATCTAAATATGATTGCTCTTCCTACTCAGTTAATAAAATGCAACAATAAAAGGAATATTTAAGGACTCAATCATAGATTCAATTAAGAGATCCAACCATGAAAATCAACTCTAGTATGGAATGTATTCGACGATCCTCTGAACAAATGTCTGTGGATGCAACTATGATTGCACTTTTTGCTCGGTTAATAGAATGCAACAATAAAAGGAATATTCAAGGGCTCAATCATAGATTCAATTAAGAGATCCAACTTAGAAAATCAACTCTAGTATGGAATGTATTCGACGATCCTCTGAACAAATGTCTGTGGATGCAACTATGATTGCACTTTTTGCTCGGTTAATAGAATGCAACAATAAAAGGAATATTTAGAAGCTCGATCATAGATTCAATTAAGAGATCCAATCATGAAAATCAACTATAGTGTACTATGTATTCGACGATCATCTGAACAAATGCCTGTAAGTCCAATTATGATTGCTTTATCCATTCGCCTAATAAAATGTAACAATAAAAGGAATATTTAAGGACTCAATCATAGATTCAATTAAGAGATCCAACCATGAAAATCAACTCTAGTATGGAATGTATTCGACGATCCTCTGAACAAATGTCTGTAGATCTAAATATGATTGCTCTTCCTACTCAGTTAATAAAATGCAACAATAAAAGGAATATTTAAGGACTCAATCATAGTTTCAATTAACAGATCCAACAATGAAAATCAACTCTAGTATAGAATGTAATCGACGATCCTCTGAATAAATGTCTGTGGATGCAACTATGATTGCACTTTTTGCTCGGTTAATAGAATGCAACAATAAAAGGAATATTCAAGGGCTCAATCATAGATTGAATTAAGAGATTGAATTAATGTATTCCACAGAAAATTTTACAATCCTTTGAACAGATGCCTGTAGGTGCAACTATGATTGCTTTATCCATTCGGTTAATAAAATGCAACAATAAAGGGAATATTAAAGATCTCAATCATAGATTCAATTAAGAAATGCAACAATGAAAATCAACTCTAGTATAGAGTGTATTCGACGATCCTCTGAACAAACGTCTGTAGATCTAAATATGATTGCTCTTCCTACTCAGTTAATAAAATGCAACGATAAAAGGAATATTAAAGATCTCGATCATAGATTCAATTAAGAGATCCAACCTAGAAAATCAACTCTAGTGTACAATGTATTCGACGATCATCTGAACAAATGCCAGTAAGTCCAATTATGATTGCTCTTCCTACTGAGCTAATAAAATGCAACGATAAAAGGAATATTTAAGGACTCAATTATAGATTGAATCAAGATCTCCAATTTTGCAAAGAATCCAAAACAATACGAATATCATACGAACAAATAGCTGCGAGTCTAACTATATACGAAAAAAAGGATCGTCTAAAATAATCCTTAACAATAAAATCCACACCCTAATTGTCAAAGTTAGGCGAAAAAGTTATTCCACTTTGAAGAGCAGCAGAATTGCACGCTTTGAGAAACGCTGTCGCGTTCGATCTTGGTCCGGTTTCTTTTGCATAAAACTGCGAGAAAACGTCGCCTCGTCTCGCGTTGCCTCACCGGGGAAGTTTGGCAAATCAAACAGACCGTGTAGCCAGGGACGAGAGCAAGGGGGAAAGGATAAAGTCCATCTTGTAAGAGCGGAGAGTTCATCGAAACAGAAAGAGCGCGGTATCGAGTCGTCGTCGTAGTAGTCGGGACGATATCCTTTTAGAAGTTTCACCGGCGAGACTTCCTTCGATATCCCAGCACAGCTTCTGCTTTCTCACTTTCCCATCTTCCGTCTTATCCATATAGCTTCAGTCAGTCCACCTTGAGGAAGATTTAAATGGCCCCGCGTTGTTTCTCGCCGCTGCTTCAATTTTCCTTCCCTTTCTCGCGTCACAGGTTATGTAACCGACTTCTGTTTATTATTCGATCGAATGCGAAGAAATATTCCACGCGAAACGTGCTTTATATCGCGCATATAATATACTCGACTAAAGTAACCGAGAAACTCCGACACGTGTTAACCCTTTGCGGACGAGGAATGATAACACTTAAGAAAGTATATTGGCCTTCAGTTCCAAACCTTCGAATTCCTAGCTATCAAATTCAAAGCCATCAGATTCCCAAAACTTCGAAGCGTTCGTCAACAATATTAAATTTATATATTTCGCTTTAAAAATGGACTTGCGCCCAGAAAACCGAGAAACGATTAGGCAGCTATTTGCAGACATTCGTCAGCAAAGGGTTAGGTTAATGTATTATTCCGTTTCGTACGGGAATCGTACACGATAAATAAAAGCAGACGTGAAAGAAAGATGTAAATGATAAAAGAAGTCGTGGTAATATCCTTACTGTATTGTAAGATTTCTATAAAATAATTTATATTATATAAAAGATTGGTAACACCATCGACGAAGCATCGACTGTCTATTCTGTAGGAGTGAGAACGGACGAAAGGACGTAGTTTTAGTTTAGACTTTCGTTCCTTACGATTTATGACAGGAGCCCTTGAGACGACGCTGTGCAGGCGCGTCCCGATGTGAGCGTGCAGGACAGTTTTCCCTTACCCCCTAGGTTTAAGTTTAGTTTTAAGGATTGCCATACCGAAGTCGAAGGGCTTGGAGATTCACAGAGCATCGCGAGACGCCGAGAAGGCAGATCGTAAAGTGTAGCGTAGAAAATAGCGTGGAAACTTCAATTTAGTGTAGTAGCGATATCACGATCTCCTTTATAATAGTTTTTGTTATTCAATAATTATATTATTTAATCCATACGCCGTCTCGTACATCGCCCGTGAATATCCCATCCTACAATTCTAACGTAGAATCGTCCGCTAATTATTACTATCCTAAGTTGCAACAGTCGAATACTTTATTCGCGTTGATTTGCCACGGTTAACGAAGCTTCGAGGCAACGATTAACGAAGCTTCGAGGCAACGATTAACGAAGATTCGAGGCAACGATTAACGAAGCTTCGAGGCAACGATTAACGAAGCTTCGAGGCAACGATTAACGAAGCTTCGAGGCAACGACTGAGAAGTTTCCCCGAAACACGGATATTTGCGAAGGGAACGCGGCGTTATAAATAAACGATTCCAACTGCGACGGACGAAGCGCGCGTCAGAATCCGTGGACCGGCTCGCAGAAACCGCTAAGATCCGCACAAAGGGATGAAAGCCTGTATGTGTGTGTTGCGAGTGCAATTTCACTCGAGATGCAGCAGCAGCAAGCCACCGAATCGCAATACGGGATCCGCGAATATCGTTATTAAAGTTACGGGCCATCGTGGCGAAAATACTCCGCAACGATGTGCTTGAGATATTCGATCAAACTCTGCCTTCCCCGGGCAATATTTGCATGCGTATAGGAATCGCGCGGCGAGTTTTAAGGTACCCCTTATAAGAAGGTATCTCGCTCGCCGCGGAATTATTTATGGATGAAAGAAACTGATGCAAGCAAGAAGAAGATCTTTTTCGGTTAATCGGAGGGAAATGAGCAATTTTCGACTTACTACTTTGTAGTCGAATGCTGCTCGAGATAATGGAAAATTCAAAGGGGGAATAGCTGGTATTTATTAGCTATTATTTATCGTGAAAGTGGAAGAACTTCAATTTCCTTGGTTCACGCTTCGATTATTTTATTCGATAGGTTGTTTGACCGGTTTTGGTAAAAACGAAGTATTTACATATTGTAAATGCGGGTAAAAGTAGCGCTAAATCGTTTGTATTGTATGTTTCTAATTATTACTATTATATGATCGTGTTTCTAATTCTTTTTATTTCGTCCGACAATTTCAAATCAATTTAATTATTACCATATTCAGATTGATCAGTTAGATTCAAGCATATCGTTCGACGCTTTCAATTCGACTCACATTTATTTCGTTCAACGGTTTCAACCGTGTACACGGTATTTTTATTCGCTACAGAAGCCACAAAAATTCTCGCGCAAATTAAATAGAAGAAACTCAATATCTTCCAACAAAAGTATTGCAAGTATCAGTTCCACTTCTACCGATATAAAAGTAATTTACGCCGCGAGTATGGCTCGTAACTTTTAAACCGAGACCAACGGTTTAATTAAAATAGATTCAAAGTTCAGCCAATATTTACCAAATTCTACGCAACATTCTCATCTCACGGAGCATGTTGCAGAAGAAGATTCTACCGAGATAAAAATTCTCTCCAGCTGCAAACAAACCTCGCCTTCTTTTCCTTCGAAGGGAAGCGAGACAAAAAAAAGCGCAAGCTAGACTGGCGCTGGCGCTGTTAGAAGAGCAACGTTTGAAGGAAAATCTGACCGCGATGTTGCAGTAGCAGCAGCGCAACCGCTTTTCTACAGAGATTCCTAAGAAGGCCAATGGAGAGAGAGAAAAAAAGGGTAGAAGATATAATTACTGTGTCGGTGGAAGCGGGTACGAGCAGCTAAAACTTGCCGGGGGCCAGCTTCTCTTATCTCTTAACTTTTCTGTACCCTCGAAAGTTAATTACTCGAGGCTACTGATAAGGATCGCCGCGTCCTTTCCTACCTCGGATGGAGAAGTGTCGAAGCCAGAGAATGCGTAGTTGCAGCGCCGGAGAGATGCTTCTTCAACCTCTTAAACTTTGCCTGTGCCAACAGTTGGGGAACACAAAAAGAAATAAACACGACGACGACGACGACGACGACGACGTCAGCGGTATATAAAAAGTTTCGATTCTATGTAGCCGGACAGAAATCTTTTTTATTCATCTTCCACGCGTTGTTCATTTTGTTGGGTAACTTTATAAATGGCTACAGATGAGAATTGAAGACCGAAGTGATTTATTTGGTAACTGGTAGCAGCTGATGAATATTGATTATATTATAAAAATCTTATAAAAGCTGTTGGATGACCAACACGACCACTCACACTGTAAACACCATAGACGCATCCTAAACCAAATTCATCCGACAAACACCCTAATCGCAGTTCCTAGTCATCCTGTACTCCGTACCTTTCCTTAGTCACCCTCTCCCTTGACCGCTGTCCTTACCATTACTCATCCTTCAAAACACAACATAAAAGCTCGGAAATACTTCCGAACGCGACAGAATTGAGTATTCACTGCCAGAGTGCAGACCATAGTTGCACGAATAAAAACCTTCAAGAGTTTCTCTAAAAACGGTGTTGTCAATTCCCTTCGCTCGGAATCCAACAAAGCGACGTAGATTAAATGTAAACAATAGGTGTGTCTATATATATACATTAAATATTAAATATTAAGAATAAGATTATAAATACATGTACAATATATGTATTTAATATTGTATAATATAGTGAAGCTAGTTAACGAATAATGATTATCCTATAAAAATCATATAAAATTAATAAGTGTACGTACATACGTATATTAAATATTAAAGATTCAAAATAATATTATAAATACATATATATGGTAATATATGTATTTAATATTATTCTTAATATTAAATATTTAATATATATACGTATACACTTATTGTCAGTATTTAATCAACGTTATTTTCATAAGATTTTTATAAGATAATCAATATTCATTAGCTGTTAACAGTAAACAGTATATTAACAGTACAACTGTTAACAATATATATACACACAAATTATCTATATTTAATCTACGTTATTGATGTAAGATTTTTCTAAGATAATCAATATTCATTAATTGTTAACAGTAAACAGTATATGAACATATTATACGATTACATTATAACATGCATTTAATATATATCAATTAAGCTACAACAATTTTGCCATGTCCAGCCACGATCAACAATTTTGCCATGTCCAGCCACGATCAACAATTTTTACCACAGTGCAGCTTGAATCCTTCTCCTCTTCCAGCAAATTGGAGGAAGAGCTTTTCCTTGGGGATGAAAGGAAGGAAAGAAAAGCTTCCGGAATTCGATGCTTGGAAGAGAAGGGAGAAAGAGAGAGGGGGGGAAGACAAAAAGCCGAGGTAACCTTCTTACATCCATTACCGGGGGTTAGGGGATATAATGTCGTTAATTCGACGTTTTCGCGAGCCAGCTTCCGGCCGTAAGCAGCTGCGAAGCCTGCCTTCGCCATGTCCCCTTAACTCGTCTCCTGGCAAACAAAGTTGCTGCAATCCAATTGACCCAACGGGCCACATCCGACCCGTCACCTTCCCTTCGCTCGTTCCGCACCCTCACGTCATTCAACCGGCTTTTTACTCTTCTTAAATATTCCCCCACCCTTTCCTTGTCCTTTTGCGAATCTACTGGCAAATTTAAGCAGCTTTTTCCTCATCTTCGAATCGGTTGTGATTTATTACACGGCGATGGAAGATTTGCGAGCGATTAAATTTAGCCTTCTTCGCGATCCTCGAAGAAATCTTGTTCGCCGTTGCGTTCCCAAAATTGCGAATTTTGTAATCTTCGAAGAGGTAGACTTGTTACGAGGTAACGAAGATTTGCAAGTCCTCGAATTGCGTTTCTTGAAGCATCTCTTAAACTTGGAACAGGTGGATTTGTTATACAGTAATGGAAATTTGCAAGTGTTCAAATCGAGTTTCTTTGCGACACGATATTAGAAATGTCCATTTGTATATTTTTGCGGGAGGATTTTTTAGTTTAACTTGGAACAGGTGGATTTGTTATAAAATAATGGAAATTTGCAAGTGTTCAAATCGAGTTTCTTTGCGACACGATATTAGAAATGTCCATTTGCATATTTTTGCCGGAGGATTTTTTAGTTTAACTTGGAACAGGTGGATTTGTTATACAGTAATGGAAACTTGCAAGTGTTCAAATCGAGTTTCTTTGCGACACGATATTAAAAATGTCCATTTGCATATTTTTGCCGGAGGATTTTTTAGTTTAACTTGGAACAGGTGGATTTGTTATAAAGTAATGGAAATTTGCAAGTGTTCAAATCGAGTTTCTTTGCGACACGAAATTAGAAATGTCCATTTGCATATTTTTGCGAGAGGATTTTTTTTAACTTTGGACTGGTGGATTTATTATACAGTAATGGAAATTTGCAAGCGTTCCAGTTGAACTTCTTTGCGACACGATATTAGAAATGTCCATTTGCATATTTTTGCCGGAGGATTTTTTAGTTTAACTTGGAACAGGTGGATTTGTTATACAGTAATGGAAACTTGCAAGTGTTCAAATCGAGTTTCTTTGCGACACGATATTAAAAATGTCCATTTGCATATTTTTGCCGGAGGATTTTTTAGTTTAACTTGGAACAGGTGGATTTGTTATACAGTAATGGAAATTTGCAAGTGTTCCAATTGAACTTCTTTGCGACACGATATTAGAAATGTCCATTTGCATATTTTTGCCGGAGGATTTTTTAGTTTAACTTGGAACAGGTGGATTTGTTATACAGTAATGGAAACTTGCAAGTGTTCAAATCGAGTTTCTTTGCGACACGATATTAGAAATGTCCATTTGCATATTTTTGCAGGAGGATTTTTTTTAACTTTGGACTGGTGGATTTATTATACAGTAATGGAAATTTGCAAGTGTTCAAATTGAGTTTCTTTGCGACACGATATTAGAAATGTCCATTTGCATATTTTTGCGGGACGATTTTTTAGTTTAACTTGGAACAGGTGTATTTGTTATAAAATAATGGAAATTTGCAAGTGTTCTTGAATTTGATGTATTCTTGATTTTGTTCCTTTGGAAATTTCACGGGAGAAATATTCAACCATGAAACAAGTAGGTTTATTGCGCAATAAGGGAAATTTACGAGTCTTCAAATTGCATTTCTGTAAATCGCAATATTAAAAATCTCGTTTTTCATTGTTTTCCCGTTTGCAAATCTTGCGTTTGTGGGAATTTCTTACAAACTTGAAACCACGTAGATTTGTTACACAATAATAGAAATCTACAAAACGTGTGTGTTCTTCAAAATCACCTTTCTCAATCTTTAAAACAATAGGAAACGCGTTTCAATTGTCTCAAATTTCTGCTACAATTTAAAACGCCTTAACCATAATTAATAGTAGTCGAAAACACGTAACCAAAACACGTTCAATGGGTTGTAACTTGAAATCGAAGCCACCGTTTGACAATTAGTAGCTAAAACAATTCGAACCAAAATTCCTTTATTCCTTTAAACATCTCCATTAGGAAACTAACCGAAAAAGCACGATGCATTCGCCGTGTACCCGAAAGCAACAACGAAGGTGGAAAAAAAGAAGGAAACGCGGAGTCGGAGTTCGCCCGTTGATTCGGAGGAACGGGAAACGGCAAAGTTCGCGCACATCTAGCAAGTTAGGTTACTTCTTATTAGCCGGAAGTCCCGAGACAATCCGTGACTAAGGGAACACCCTTGGCAGAAGTCGTTCAACTTCTCCGTTCCTTCGAACTATCGAAAAACTCGTCACCGAGGAGAAGATCCTTTGGTCAATTAGCGAGCTGATTCGTTGTCGTCAATTAGCCCGCTTCGCCGTCGAATTTGCGAACATCGAATCAGCTTTCTATCTTACGTTCCGCTCGACGACGAACAAAAAATAATAGATTATTCGCGTAGTGGAGATCTGCAAATTTGCAACCATGGAAGAAGCTTCTAATCACCGGGAATTCGCAATTCGGAATTGAGACTTTGGGTAGAATTTCCAAGAGGATATCCTGTGTTCTCTGCTTTAACGTTCGCGCAGGAATTCTTCTACGGTGGGGAAGAGAAATATTTACTATAATCGCAAATAAGCGCTGCTTCGAAAGGAAATTTGCAAATGTTTATTTATGAATATATTTGATATATTGATACAGTGTCACGTTCGAATAAGCAACGAAGTCGACATCGACTTTTACGAGAAATTCGGCTTCGAGATAGTAGAAAGGAAAGAACACTATTACAAACGGATGGAAACTGCGGACTACAATGATACAGTGTCACGTTTGAATAAGCAACGAAGGCGCCATCGTATATTTGATATATTGATATTTGACAATTTTTATATCGTATCAATGATACGACTGATTTTGTATCATCAATTCGAAGCTAATATTGCAGATTTTAATAGTAATCTTTCTTATTTTCCCAATCAATTTTGATTGATGAATATTTTGAGGTAACTCGGAGTAACCAAAAATGAACAGGATTAATTCAATTCCCTGAAATTGAAATTAAAGTATGTACCGTAGGAGGGTGTATTTATAGCTAGCGTGGTTTTTATCAAACGTCATACAAAACAATATAATCGATCGAATATAATCAATCAAGAGAATATAAAAATAATCGTTGCTATTTTTATGTTTCCTTAACCCACAAACGGCTCGATTATTTCATCGCTTCGAAATTAATATTGCTAAACGTTGTAGATATTAATAGCAACGTTCCTTATTTTTCCATCCATATTTGACTAATCAAAATATCAGAAAACACAGAAAAATTGCAATCCCCTATTTAAATCCTGCTTCCCCAGTTTAATTAATAAAAATATGAAAAAATATGAACACCACTGGCAATATTATTGATACTAATACCACCTAACTGTTTTCCCGATCTGAAATGAATATTTCAATCATTAACACGGTAATTATCCTCACTTTCCCGCCTATTTTTCGCCGAATTATATTCCAAGATAACTCATCGGATTATCATCGAATTATACTCCAAGATAACTACGGATGAACCGACAAATAAATTCCAAATTCAATTTTTAACTCGCGTATCACTTTTATCCCTTCCATAATCGACGAACGCGTATCGTCGGGTTAAAAAGGGTTAAAGCTAGAAAAAGCTGCGTAGGCCCGTTTCATCCCCACGAATTCGGGAGAATCGACGCGTGGGGGGCTGGAATTTTATAGAGCGGCAATAGAGAGAATCCTTGTAAATCTATCGGAACGCGTTCAATTTGTCAATCCCGGTGATCTCTCGTTTCCCTCGAATTACCCCGAGCTTTTTTTCCCCAGCTACTACTACATACTACTACTACTCGTTTAACCGTGCCGCGCCGCCACGCAATTGCACGCGAATTTTTCCTCCGCCCGATTTAACCCCTTAAAAAAACACGCAACCTTCTTTCTTTCTATCCACCGCACGATCCTGTGTTTTTTTTTTTAGGGATGTTTTCAACGAAAACACAAAAAGAGGAGCTTTTATGAGGCGGAAACATTGGTGGCTAGCGAAAAACCGCGGCCAACAGTTCGAACACATTCGTGTATATAAACCGCGGGCGAATCTTTGAAGGGAATCGGCCATTGAAAGCGAGGGGCGCTTTGAACCGTTGGCTGCTTTCTATTCTTCCTTTTCTACCTTTTGTTTTCGTCTTGCTTTTGGTACGCGTTCCACGCGCCGCTCCGCGACCGGTTCAAAAACAGATTCGCACTTCGAGACTCGCTACGATGACTATTCAATCTTTTTTTTCTTTTTTTTGGCGGCCACCGACGGCGGTTCCCTTTTTTTTCTTTTTTTCTGTTTTTGCTTTCGTCGGAGAGCCACTTGTTCCGGGGAGAAAAGAGCGGTTCGAATCGCGATTCGATGCCCGCCATCGATGGAATCGAGTAGCCGTGCTACGGAATGGTTTATTTTTATTTTTATTTTTGGCTTTCCCTTTGACTGCGAAATAAATAATATTCGACAGTTATCATTCGCTTGGATTAAACAATTCTTATAGGAAAAGAGGATTAGTGGGATTCGACGCGTGTTCGAGAAATTCGAAGCAGTTTAGAATAGAAAGTATTTTTCGTGGAATAAATAAAGTAATAAGTTAGTGTTTCGTTGTACTGAATAATTTTAAAGAGGGTCAAGGTTTTCTGTTTCTTGTTGTGGCGGCTCTCCTGCACCCACCACTAAAGGGACATACGAAATAGGCTTTCTCGAAAGTACTCGCTCCAACTACCTCGTCCATATATATACCGCCTTTAACCTTCCTTCCAATATCCCAACGTCTAAGGCAGGGCCTGCTAGGTAGCCGCACTGATGAGTCCACTAGCAGGTCCAGGACGAAACGCAACACCTTTCCTTTTTCCTATCCTATCCCCCCTCCACAGCTCCACATATCTTTGGCAATTTTTACTTAACCTTCCTTCCAATATCCCAAAGTCTAAGACAGGGCCTGCTAGGTAGCCTTACTGATGAGTCCACTATCAGGTCCAGGACGAAACGCAACACCCTTCCTTTTTCCCATTCTATCCCCCCTCCACAGCTCCACATATCTTTGGCAATTTTTACTTAACCTTCCTTCCAATATCCCAACGTCTAAGACAGGGCCTGCTATGTAGCATTACCGATGAGACCACTCTAGTAGGCCCAGGACGAAACGCAACACCCTTCCTTTTTCCTATCCTATCCCCCCTCCACAGCTCCACATATCTTTGGCAATTTTTACTTAACCTTCCTTCCAATATCCCAAAGTCTAAGACAGGGCCTGCTAGGTAGCCTTACTGATGAGTCTACTAGCAGGCCCAGGACGAAACGCAACACCCTTCCTTTTTTCCATTCTATCCCCGCTCCACAGCTCCACATATCTTTGGCAATTTTTACTTAACTTTCCTTTCAAATTCCCAACGTCTAGGACAGGGCCTGCTATGTAGCATTACCGATGAGTCCACACTAGCAGGCCCAGGACGAAACGCAACACCCTTCCTTTTTCCTATCCTATCCCCTCTTTATTAAGTTATCCTTACTAATAAAATAACCAAAATAGTCCAGAGGTAGTCATTTGGCTAATTAAATGATTGTAAATGAAACTAAAGCCAAGTTGAAGAGGTTTAATATTAAAGAACAGAATATTCTCCCTTTTAAACATTGAAAACTTCGCCAGAATTGATTAAAAAATTCGCTGTATTAATTCCTTATTAATAAAATAACCAAAAATAGTGCAGAGCTAACCATTTGTGTAATTAAATGATTGTAAATGAAACTAAAGCCAATTTAAAGAGTTTTAAAATAACAAAACAGAATGTTCTCCCTTTTAAACATTAAAAACTTCACCAAAATTGTTTACAAAATTGCCTATATTAATTCCTTACTAATAAAATAACCAAAATAGTCCATAGCTAATCATTTGGATAACTAAATGACTTTAAATGAAACTAAAGCCAATTTGAAGAGGTTTAAAATAACAAAACAGAATGTTCTCCCTGTTAAACATTAAAAGCCTCGCCAACAATTGTTTAAAAAATTCCCCATACTAATTCTGTAACCGAACTGAACAAAAAAACCACTCCACTTATCAAATACTTTCTAAACCCTTCTAAAAATCGCTGGACTAGTTACCTCGCCGGTTCTCCGTCAGAAAAAGAGTCTTCAACATTCTCCCAGAGTATTACGTACCTGTAACAAAAAGAAAACCGAATAATCACGATTAGCAGAATGGCGTAAGGTATCGTAGAAAGCGCGTGGGCGGCGAATGGGAAGAAGGAGTGTAGGAGAAGTAAAAATACAACGGGAACGATATCTGGCCGTTTCCGGGCGAGCATAAATCGTGGAAAGCGTGTAATAGGCACTCGGGAGGAGCGCGATATCGTGACTTACGTTTCGACCGCGAAACAAACCCGCCAGATAATTAATTATAGCGCGGTCGGATAGATACGAGGCTGAAAAATCGTCCCGCGGACGACCAAGGGCCACGATTTACGTTTGCCAGCTCGTTATTTTATCTCTCGCGCGTTCCTTTATGGAACTTGCATGAGCTTCTCAGGAAACCGCGGAGCTTTCGCGGAACGCAACGTTTAAAACCTCGGCCTTTCCACGGGCAACGAATGCTATATACTCGTATACTATCAAACATTCGAGTTCGGAATATTTCATGGGATTTTATTCTTAATTCAAAGCCCTTCGGGGCAAGGGCGAAGAGAACGCGGATGCAGGAAGGGATGAACGCGGCGCATCCCGACGTTTTTGTTTTATTCGCAAATTGCATTAAGAATTTATTAGCCGAGAGATGTTTTTACGCGAGATTCAGAGATATTTTGCGTGGCGGCTTAAAGAATTGCGCGATCCAATGTATTTCTATTACGCAAATAATTGGCAACATTTTGTAACGCATATGAGAAATAGTGTGATTTAATGTATCTCTTGGGTGAAAATTATTTGTACCATTCTGTAACACCTATGAAAAATAGGATACTTTAATGTATTTCTCTGATGCAAGTAATTTCTAACACTTTGCAATACTATGCTACTTTGTGGCATATTAAAAAAATAGTTAATTTATGGTATTTCTTTAGTGCAAATAATTTCTAACATTTTGGAATACGTTGCCACTTTGTAACGTCTTAAAAAATAGTGTAATTTATGGTATTTCTCTGGTGCAAGTATTTTCTAACATTTTGCAATACTTTGCCACTTTGCAACATCTTAAAAAAATAGTGTAATTTATGGTATTTCTCTGGTGCAAGTATTTTCTAACATTTTGCAATACGTCGCTATTTTGTAACATCTTAAAAAACTAGTGTAATTTATGGTATTTTTCTAGTGCAAGTAATTTTTGTAGCATTTTGCAATACGTTGCTACTTTGTAACATCTTAAAAATAGTGTAATTTATGATATTTCTCTAGTGCAAGTAATTTTTGTAGCATTTTGCAATACGTTGCTACTTTGTAACATCTTAAAAATAGTGTAATTTATGATATTTCTCTGGTGCAAGTATTTTCTAACATTTTGCAATACGTTGCTACTTTGTAGCATCTTTAAAAAATAGTGTATTTTATAGTATTTCTCTGGTGCAGATAATTTCTAACATTTTGCAATACATTGCCACTTTGTAGCATCTTAAAAAAATAGTGTAATTTATGGTATTTCTCTGGTGCAAGTAATTTGTAACATTTTGCAATACGTCGCTATTTTGTAGCATCTTCAAAAATACCGTATAATTTAATGTATTTCTCTGATGCAAATAATTTCAAACATTTTGCAATACGTTGCTACTTTGTAACATCTTAAAAATAGTGTAATTTATGGTATTTCTCTAGTGCAAATAATTTCTAACATTTTGGAATACGTTGCCACTTTGTAACATCTTAAAAAAACAATGTAAGTTATGGTATTTCTCTAGTGCAAATAATTTCTAACATTTTGCAATACGTCGCTATTTTGTAGCATCTTAAAAAAATAGTGTAATTTATGGTATTTCTTTAGTGCATATAATTTCTAACATTTTGCAATACGTCGCTATTTTGTAGCATCTTGAAAAATACCGTATAATTTAATGTATTTCACTGGTGCAAATAATTTCTAACATTTTGCAATACATTGCCACTTTGTAGCATCTTAAAAAAA
Organism: Eucera pruinosa; assembly: GCA_028830335.1. NCBI lineage: Eukaryota > Metazoa > Arthropoda > Insecta > Hymenoptera > Apidae > Eucera > Eucera pruinosa. The sequence continues at coordinate 13,106,800 of JAMYCR010000015.1, read as the reverse complement.
TAGTGTAATTTATGGTATTTCTCTGGTGCAAGTAATTTGAAACATTTTGCAATACGTCGCTATTTTGTAGCATCTTAAAAATACCGTATAATTTAATGTATTTCTCTGATGCAAATAATTTCTAACATTTTGCAATACGTTGCCACTTTGTAGCATCTTAAAAATAGTGTAATTTAATCTATTTCTTTGATGCAAATAATTTCTAACATTTTGCAATACGTCGCTATTTTGTAGCATCTTAAAAAAATAGTGTAATTTATGGTATTTCTTTAATGCATATAATTTCTAACATTTTGCAATACGTTGCCACTTTGTAACATCTTAAAAAAACAATGTAATTTATGGTATTTCTCTGGTGCAAATAATTTCTAACATTTTGCAATACGTTGCTATTTTGTAACATCTTGAAAAATAGTATTATCGTTATTACGTTTATTCCATACTTTATCCATACTTTACAATTTTTGGATATAAACACATTCATCTCGTAACTCGCTTATGAAAATATGTAAATAATATTAACATTAAATTCTAATATATCCTTACAAGTATTTAAACAGCGAAGCTTATCTCTATTTAAACTTCGTTCAGCTACGCGTGTCTATAAAAAAAATACAAATTCGCATGAAAGTTCCCGGTTCTACCGATTTAAACTCGCGATCGTATAAACGTTACGAAACATCCAATAGAAGAATATTCCTTCCATCTTCCATTTCGCGATTTATATCTGCCGCGGCACGATTATAACCAAACGCACAGTAGCAGAATCTTTCAAAGGTTGGCGAAATAATTCCAAAGATATCGAGAGAACTCGGCAAAAGCGGCAACGGTTCAGCTTCAATATTTAATTTTCAATATCGCCGAGTCTTCGACTTGCCGTAGGTAGTAGTCTTTGTATTCTCTCCAACGTCGATAACGAAGAATTAAAGCCGCGCGGTATTAAAAATCGCCCTTTCGCCACATTCGCGGTTCGATATTAACCTTAACCGTTATCTCCGGATTCATTGGCGTTCGAACGGGGGGAAAAGCAAAGCTTTCCCAAAGGTGGGAGGCAAAAGGTAGAGAAAGAAGGATCCGACTTGATTTCGCGAGTACGGTCGTTTCGCTCGATTAACCGTCGAATTATCTCGACGAATTCGACCGGCGTTTCCGGACGTTCGAGAAAAAGGGGAAGAAAGAGGAAAGGTACGAAACCCCGGTGAGAAACGATCCCCCTCGATTTCAGGAACGTTAATGCACGACGATTGGGCGAGAGCCAACCCAGTGTCTCTCCGAGACCCTATTTATCTATTTATCAGAGAGACCTAGACGGCCATTTCTTTTCTACCTTTCTCCGTTTACCCCCCCACGGCTTTCCCTCTGGCTTTGTTTTCCCTGAGAATGTTCACCAAGCTTTCGCTCACGGGAAGAAACGAAGAGGATCGCAGTCGGGAACGGACAGAGAGAAACACGCGAGGCTGGTCAAAGCGAGATTCGATTTCATTAACGAACGTAGAGAAGGAAAATCGTATCCGTAATCTGACGAGTCGATCTTCATTAGTTCGTAAAGCTTCGTGTACCGCTGGACGAGCAGAATAGGAATGGTTCTAAGCAGAGGTTTGAAAGCGGTTCGAGAAAAGGGGTTACGCTGCTGGGTATTCTAGGATTAAACGGGTAGAAACGATATACGTACGTAGTGATTTTGTACGTTTTAACTCTTTGCGGACGGATGTCTGCAAATAACTGCCTAATCTTTTTTTTTTTTTTTTGGTTTTCTGCACGCACGTCGATTTTTAAAGCGAAAAATTTAAATCAATATTCGTTAATAAACGCTCCTACATTTTGGGAATATGATGGCTTGGAATTTTAAAAGCGTGGAATTTTAACAGCTTGGAATTTTAAAAGCTTGGAATGTTAAAAGCTTGGAATTTCAAAAGTTTGGAATTTTAAGAGCTTGGAATTTTAAAAGCTTGGAATTTTAAGAGCTTGGAATTTTAAAAGCTTGGAATTTTAAGAGCTTGGAATTTTAAAAGCTTGGAATTATAAAAGCTTGGAATTTTAAAGGCTTGGAATTTTAAGAGCTTGGAATTTGAAGAGCTTGGAATTTTAAAAACTTGGAATTATAAAAACTTGGAATTATAAAAGCTTGGAATTTTGAAAGCTTGGAATTTCAAAAGCTTGGAATTTTAAAAGCTTGGAATTTTAGAAGCTTGGAATATTAAATGCTTGGAATTATAAAAGCTTGGAATTTCAAAAGCTTGGAATATTAAAAGCTTGGAATATTAAAAGCTTGGAATTTTACAAGCTTGGAATATTAAAAGCTTGGAATTTTAAAAGCTTGGAATTTTAAAAGCTTGGAATTTTAAGAGCTTGGAATTTCAAAAGCTTGGAATTTTAAAAGCTTGGAATATTAAAAGCTTGGAATATTAAAAGCATGGAATTTTAAAAGCTTGGAATATTAAAAGCTTGGAATTATAAAAGCTTGGAATTTTAAAAGCTTGGAATTTTAAAAGCTTGGAATACTAAACCAAATTGTTTCTTTAAATATTGTTAGTCCTCGTCCTCAAAGGGTTAAGAAGCAATCCGGTGACATTTCCCCGTTTCGAAATACGTAGCAATTTAATCTTGTAAACGTGTTACAATTACCATTAAATCGCACCGTTAAAATAGTTTCGAACCGCAGAAGGTTAAATATATACTCATATATATATATTAAATATTTGTATTATTATTAAATATACATATTATATATATTAAATATATATTTAACCTTTTGCAGTTCAAAACTTTTTTAATACATAGTATGATTTAGTGGTAATTGTATTACACGTGTAACACGCGTATGTGTATCGTATACGTTTAACACAATACGTGTCTTACAATTTATACAAAATATATTATATATTATTTATAATTTATACATATTTATATAATTTTTATAATTCATACATATTTATATAATTAGTATAATTCATACATATTTACATAATTTGTATAATTCATATATATTTATATAATTTGTATAATTCATATATATTTATATAATTTTTATAATTCATACATATTTATATAATTTGTATAATTCATACATATTTATATAATTTGTATAATTCATATATATTTATATATATTGGTCACGTTTTAACGTTCAACTTCCAATTAATACCTTCCAAATAATAACTTCTAACTACTTCCAAATAATAACGTTCAACTAACGTTCACCTTCCAATATTCGCTTACAAATATTACTCCTAAACGAATCTACAATGTCTACGCGTTGTTACGTAAACCGAAGTCCAAATTTGGTATGAAACACGTTCTTTACTCGTCATTACGATTCATTATACGTCACTTAGCTATTAAGTAAACGAACTCGAATGACAGTTACAGAGAACAGTGACAAGCCGTGGATCATTAACCCTAATTAATCATCGATTCAATTACCAACATTTTAAACCACCCTACGATTATCTCCCTCTTTCGTTTATAAAAATCCCAAGTCTTTCGCGTTAATATTAAAGCCCGTTTAAAGAGAAAAATCTTCGTTATAACAGGGGTTTGCAAGGCTTGATAATCTTCATTAGAAAGATTCATCCATCACCATCAAAAATTGCCTCGCCGCGCAGGTAATTAAGCATCCATCCAATTGCCAAAATTTAAGCCCTTCACGGTAGAATAATCGCGGCGTGTGCAGGTCTGGGGCGTCGTCTCTTGTTCATCGCGCGGAGTGCGGTTGGCGATGGTCAAAAGCGGCTTGTATCGCGACGTCGACGCTCCTTCATTGTACACTTGTCCTCGCCGAGGCCATTGTCTTATTGTTTCCTCAACCGGGAGCCGCTGCTCCGCTCTTGCACCCTTTCCGGTTCACCGTTGGAACTTCCACCAACCGGAAGAGGCTCGTCTCGCGAAGTTTCGAGCCGCGGCCCCCCCGAAGTTGCCGCGTTTACTTGCCTCTACTCGCGTCTACCACCCTTTCCTCGCTAATTTCCCGCCCTCTATTATCCTCCACGTCTTGCTTCTTCCCTTATAATATTCTGTGCATGGCTGCTTGATTGATCGCCGCCGGAGAATCTTCCATTCTTATTCTTTCCACGCGAACGGAAATTGACGAGGCTACGTAGCCACGTTTAACGTTTAAGGGAAGTTTGAATCCCGTTCGAATCGCCTACGACGGCGATTATGTTATTTTACCCGATTCAAGGCTGAGTTGTTGTGGTAAATATAAAAGAGAAAATGGAATATTAAGGAACGCGAAGGATTAACTATCGGATCTTACTTAGACCATCTTATAAACATTGACTTTAACTTTAACTGTTTTTAATCGATTAACAGGTGCGCGATTCCTTGGTACGAGAAAGAAATGCGTAAGACTAAACTTCGAAGAGTGGTTCCATCCCCTAAAGACAAAAACACATCAATATGAAGAAAAACACGTTTTCTAATAATCCATATAATTGTTAAAAAAAATTAAAACTTTGTGTTTACCCCAAAATTAGAGAATTATTCAGAAAAACAAGAGCATAACCGAGTTTACTAGTAATTCGAAGACCACAGGAGGTTCAAATTAAGGATCAGATCCGTCTTACCTCATCTAATAAACATTGACTTTAACTTTAACTGTTTTTAATCGATTAACAGGTGCGCGATTCCCTGGTACGAGAAAGAAATACGTAAGACTAAACTTCGAAGAGTGGTTCCATCCCCTAAAGACAAAAACACATCAATATGAAGAAAGACGCGTTTTCTAATAATCCATATAATAGTTAAAAAAATCGAAACTATGTGCTTGCCTCAAAATTAGAGAATTATTCAGAGAAACAAGAGCATAACCGAGTTACTAATAATTCGAAGATCACAGAAGGTTCAAATTAACCCTTTGTCCTACGATTATCTTATTATCTACGTAAGCTAGCATTACTTATTTATTGAATTCACATCATGTGACGTACAAATCATTTGAAAATTATAAACAATATTCGTTTAACAACCTCCAATCTTATAACATAAAGCCAAAATTATTGTTCAAGTTAAATTTTATCCTCAACACTTTACGTTTATGTCGAACGTGTGCCATAATTCATAGCACGAGTGTGACTCGTAATTGTAGGGCAAGGGGTTAACTATCAGAACCGTCTTACCTCATCTAATAAACATTGACTTTAACTTTAACTGTTTTTAATCGATTAACAAGTGTGCGATTCCCTGGTACGAGAAAGAAATGCGTAAGACTAAACTTCGAAGGGTGGTTCCATCCCCTAAATACGAAAACAAATCAACGTAAACAAAAACACGTTCTTTATAATCCGCATAATGGATCAAAAAATCAAAATAATCAAAAGCGGACACCTAAAGCTTCTTCATATTGAAGAAAGCATTATACATACATAAATAGATTTCGTTTACTCGTTTTCCGTATAAGAATACAAAGAAAATTAATTTCCCCCATACATGAACAATATAAACGATATACGATATACCATATAACAATAACAATAATAATACACGACACGCGCACTCTTCTTTCCATACCAACGCTCCTCCTAACCCATTTTCAGTACTCTCTTCCTATTCCTCTTTATCCAGATTTATTTCATTATTATTTACAATTACAGTGGCGTAAAGTAGTTAAAAGATTAATAAAAATCGCCGTGGGTGGAGGTGATGGTATCCACAAAAATCCCAGCGCAACGGCGAGAGAAGGATAAAACAAAAGGGTGAAAAGGCTGGCTTTGTCAGAGGCAATCGTTTCGTTCGAGTGTATACACATTCGGAGGGATAGTGGAGCTCGTCTATCGTTCGCAGTTGATTAAACTCGACGCGTGGCGAAAATTACGCCGCGCTAATTGACGGATGGGCCGCTGAAGCCAATCAGCCTCGCGGCCAATTATCGTAAGTGGCCGAGCAGCTTTGTTCGAGGGCCATTCGCGTCTTCCCCGATACCGCGAATCGTTTCACTCTCGTTCATCGTTTACAGCTTTTCCGTTCGTCCACACGCGAATTCTTAACGCGTCGACGATCGCGAACTATCGAAACTACGCGGCTTTCGGTCCCGCGCAAATTGTGCGAAATAATGGATAAACCTTGGAAACAAACGTTAGCATAACACACCGATCACGAAACACGCTTACGCGATCGATATACTACTTACGCTTAATCGTCAATGCGTTTCGATAAAATAAAACAATGCGTTTCGAAATCTCCACCGTCTGTATCACGATTAAAGTTCGCTATTTAATCATCGTCACCTCGCGAAGTTGCATATTTTGTAACTATAAATATTAAGCGTAAACGAATGTACAAAGTTTACGCGTTGTTACGTAAACCGAAGGGGAAATTTGGTATGAAAATTTGATCCTTTACTTACGATTCTTTGTACGTTACTTTACTGTTAAATGAACGAATTCGAGTTGCAGTTATAGGAACAGTGATCGTTTACCGTATTCACTTATTCCCAAACGCAAGGGACCATGGTTTTACTCTTGGACGAGTTATTTGTAACAGCGTGGAACGACAAGAGTGCGGTTCGACTGGGAGAAGCTGCTGACTGCGAAATACGGCCGCGTCCAGTGTTTCTCTCTGTTAATTTCCTTTCGCGCTATTTGTCCGGCGCATACACATTCGAACGGTTCGCTTCAATTGCAACCAGCTTCGCTTCTAACTGCCCCTGGCTTTTTACCCCCCTCTCTCCATTCGTCACTCCGCGCCTCTTTATTTCTATCCTCGGCTATGGCCACAACCTTCGACGATCCGTCCTTCTATTACCATTTTAACGTCGCGTCAACAAAATAGAGGCTTTACAATCGATCATACCACGCGCAGTGGTAAACGCAACGTGGTACAATAAGAAACGGGGACTTAAGGGAAGAAGTAATTGCACGACACGCGCTGAAACCTACGAATCGAGACTCACTAATCATTGTAACCCCTTGTGCTACAAATTTCTTATTATTGCACTTATGTAAAGCTATCATTATCAGGGTACAGTTCTCACATTTGTTCAAGCTATTAAAATATTCTGCATAATTTCTATTTAGCGATTCTTAATCTTCTGAATGAGAAAGTAAGGCTAAAATAAATGGAACATCGTATCGCAAGTAGAACTCGTCTTGAATAAGTCTATCTATAATTCGTGCCACGAGTGTGACTCGTTATTGTAAGCCAAGGGGTTAATACACTGACCGAAAGCCTTTATGTTCAACATATATTGAGAAGATTAATTGAAAAGCATCTCATAGATCTAACGCGCTGATAAATGGATCACTGGGAAAATACCGACGCGTTATGAACGATAATAAAACCTGCCGAATGTTGAAAAAAACGAATTTTCAAGTTGCAATGAGGAAGAAAAGAATGTCACATCATGCAACATCAATAATATAAACCGGAGTAAGATATACTTTCATATACAGTAACTTATCGAGTTACGACAATTCGCACTTACGACAAAACAAATTCATAAAAGAAATTAAAAGAATGTATCAATTTTGTTATAGTTTTCATCAAATATGTATCGTATACATATATAATTGTTTACTTGTTCGTAGTTAACAATTAAAAATCGGAACGAAAAGCTATTAATTTTAATGTATTGTACATATGTCTATTATAATTGTATTATTTATTTTTGTATGAAATTCGACTTACGTCTGAAGTTGCGGAACCGAAGCTCGTCATAAGTCGACAAGTAACTGTACGTTATTGTAACTCTAGCTATCGTGGATCGATTATATTGTAAACGATTAATTCGCGCGGTATTTATTTACACATATTGTTTCTTCACTTTCAATAGTCGTTTTATTTAAGCAAGGGAGCGAATGATGCTTTTACGTAAGAATGGATAGTCTATTCTACGCCTCGTCGATGCTTCTGTACATTCTCTCATCCTGCTTCCCCTTCCCGTCCTCTCTTTTATTTATCCCCATTCGCCGGCCCGTATTTACTCGCCCGTTCGTTCCTCCGCTCGCTCATTCATAATTCTTCCTCTTATTCGCCCACTCGGTTAGTCAGACGTACACTCGATCACCGGCTTACTCATTCAACCCTTTTCCCTCCACTTCTACGCGCTGCTTTACCGCGTTGCTGTACTCTTTGCTCTTCCGCGGAAACCTCTTTCTCTCGCTGCTCGCTCATTTGCCCGGCCTGTAATGCTGCGGTAACCTCTTGCAGATTCAAGCCGACGCGCGGATACCTAGTTTCGAAATGGATCGAGAGTGTACCACGGTTACCCGGTAAACACAGACACCCGTGCATTATTCCACGAGGCAGTCGTCACGCACGTAGCTATAAGCACGGAGGCAGGTTCGAGAGAATTCACGTCAAACGTGGGCTATTTGTATTTACTAGGAAAGGGGGAGAAGGGAGAGGCTCTACTGGGTTTCGATCTTTGTGTACCTGTGCACGCGCGCGTGTCAATCCAATGACCAAACTGGATATAAATTCGGCGGCCTCGAGGTTCGCATGTCCTCGAAAGGTTGAGAGTTTGGAAGGGGGAGTCGAGGGTTTGCTAGTGGAATGCGGGGAAATTAAAAGGCTTCGAATATGGAAGCTAGGAAATATAAAGGGTTGACGAGTTGAAGCTAGGAAATATGAAGGCTTGACGAGTTGAAGCTGTAGAAATTCGAAGGATCAGAATTCCAAGAGCTTGCAAATTTAAAGTTTTTGAATATCGCAAGGCTTTAGAAATTCGATGGCTTAGAATTTGATGGCTTGGAATTTGATGGCTTGGCAATTGAAAGGCTTAGAATATAAAAGCTGAGACATCTAAAAACTTGACAATTCAATTGTATAGAAATTCGAAGCCTTTAAAATTCGAAAGCTTAGAATTGGAAAGGTTGCAAGTTTGGAAACTTGTAACTTAACAGTTTACAAGTCTTGACATTTGCAACTTAGAGGTTTGCAAATTTGGAAGCTTGTAACTTAGAGATTTGCAGGTTTGGAAGCTTGCAACATAAAAGTCTGTAATTCGTGAGCGTGAAAATTCGAAGGCTTAGAATTCCAAAAGCTTGCAAATTTAAACTTTTTAAATATCGTAAGGCTTAGAAATTCGATGGCTTGGCAATTGAAAGGCTTAGAATATAAAAGCTAAGACATCTAAAAGCTTGACAAATCAAATGCCTAAGAATTCGAAGCCTTTAAAATTCGAAAGCTTAGAATTCGAAAGGTTGCAAAAGTTTAGAAGCCTGTAACTTAACGATTTGCAAGTCTGGACATTTGCAACTTAGAGGTTTACAAGTTTGGAAGCTTGCAACATAAAGGTTTGTAATTCGTGAGCGTGGAAATTCGAAGGCTTAGAATACCAAAAGCTTGCAAATTTAAACTTTTTGAATATCGCAAGGCTTGGAAATTTGAAAGCTTGGGAATTGAAAGCTTGGAATTGGAAAGGTTGCAAGTTTCGAAGCTTGCAATTAAAAAGTTTGCAATTCGAAAGCGTGTTAATTGAAATCCTTGAACGTTCAAAAGTTCTAGGAAATCCAAAATGCTTGAAAATCTAGAAAGTAAGAATAATGAAAGCTTTTGGGACTCTAAAAGTTTCGTAATTCGAAGATATGGAAATCCAAAGCCTTTCAAAATTACTCTTATTACCCTATTGTATATTATTTATTTTCTTTTCTTTTTTCATTTTACTTTTCTATTTCTTCTCTTTCCCTTATTTTGTCTTTCTATTTATATTATATCGTACTGTTACTCTGTGTATATTTTCATCGTATACTAAACGGTTCTTACGCATGTTGAATTTATACTAAATTCATAATTTAATTTATAATTTCCCGTTGCAAATGATTCGCGCGGCGAAATTAATAAATTAATATTGGAAGAAACTCGCACGCGGTTCGAATCGAATTGTATTCTATTCGCGAGCACTTCCGTCAAATTTCCGAGGATTTTTCGGCACTCGCCGAGGAGTCGATCCCGTGCAACAGTTTCCGGGGACGCGATGGCCGATTTTCAATTAATCCCGACGGGAACGAGGCTGAACGCGACGAAAAATAACGCGGGCCGTTTCGCGACCCATTAAAGCGTTAATTTATTCTCCTGCCGGATCGAGTTAATCGATCGTCCAACCGGCAGTTTGCTTTTTATAACTTCCCTCTCTCAACCGTTTCAAATTCGAACCGATTAAATTTTTGATCCTCCGGGTGGGGAAAAATTCATCGGCACACGATGCGACGTCTTTAAAGGAGCAATCGACCAATCGATGCTTGCAAATTAAGAAGGGAGACTCGAGTAATGGTGTTGAGAATAAGCATTGCATGCATGTATTTTTAATGAAAATTTGTATCCATTGATGCTGTCCCCTCCCTTGCAAAGGTCAGTACTACCCGAGGAGGACACTCTTTTATTGCACCCCCTGAGCGTCTCGGCCTTTTTCCGAGTCTTAGTCAGTTAGCAGAAAACCGTCAAACTAAGAACAGCATTTTCGTTTTGTACAACTACATTAATTAAATACATACTTAGGTTAAAACTCTGTTGTATTTATTTAGCAAATAAATATTCAACAAATGGGTTGAAAAATTCGATTAATTTTTATCGCACGAGCGGAAGGCAAATTATATATCAACAACGAAAAATCGCGGATCAGTTTTCAAATAAAAGTAAATTTCCAAACGTATCGTCTTTTGTACGATGAAAAACTTAAACCCGTATTTTTTAAATTGGCCTGCAACATATATATATGATCCAAACCATATATATTTATACATAACTACGCTCTTCATCGTATGAATTTACAAGATTCGTAATATTAAATATTCAAACCATATTTCGTGTATAATTAGAATAAAAATTGTACGCAGAAATTCTTCCTTATATTATTATCCTCAGATCCGTTTATTATTATCAATTTTGCACCTTTTTAGAACAAACTTTCGGTTCATCGTTGCACGTTGCAATGTTAAAGAATATATACGTACATATATTTGGAAAATGGCGAAAGGTTTTATCAAGACTGTGTTACAAAATGATTCAAGAAAATCAGTTTAATTTTAACGTTTCACTCGAGTCTCCCCTACTTAAAGAGTGCCTCCGATCAAAGACTATCTCCAAGAGCGATCTTTATTCCATGACGTGGCAGCTAGACCAACCTCCGCCATATTGATCGATTGGAACTCTTAAAAGGGGTTGGAAACAGGTACGATACCGTGTTTCGATCCTTTTAAACACCACCAAACGAATAACGTAACTAAGCTACTGTTCGGGCCTATTTTGTAGGAGGTTTATGGCAAGGTTTAGAAGTACCGCTATTTTTGAGGATTCGTTAATTTAGTTTTTCTGCCATCTGGACGACACTCGCCAGATGGTACTGTGGGATTTTACTTTAGATGGTGGAGGGAAACGATTCGGGGTTCGATTGAATTAGTGAATGTTGCAGTAAAAACTATATTTAATATAATGGATACTTAAGCTACAACGACGAGGCTACGACAAAACAACAACGACAACTTTCTCCGATCGACGACGTACAACGACTGCCCTTCGCTCGGGTCTCCCTCACCCCTCTCGCCATCCTCGCCTTCGTCTCCTTCTCCTCTTTTCCGGGCTTTTCTCAAGAGGACTTTTCGTCGCTGGGCCCGAGAGGGGAAGCGCGTTACAACTTTCGCTTCGCTAGGCCTGCAGGCCCTTGGCGCATCGCCGTGACCCTACCCTAAAGCACCTCATCCTAACTACACACACACACACACACACAACCATGCATACCACTGTTTTCACTATTCTACAGTACGATTCCCGGATTTTTACTCTTTTGTTATAGCATTTGTATAGCCTTTAGTTTCATTCGCATATTTTTCGTTAGCCTCAATAGCTATTACCCTGTCGTAAACCTTCACGGCCTGAGCAGTCTTCGAGAACCATCGGTTACCCAACGGTTTCCGCGGCCTATGCAAGGGGCAAGGAAACCGTCTCAGGTGTCGACCAGATGTGTCGCCCACCCCCGTCAAATTCTAACGTTTCGCCCCCCTTGGAGAAATCCGCGACCCCTTCCTCAGGGAAACACGCCGCGAGCGTAAGGGAAGGTGTGTCGTTCCAAACTAGGCCCGCTGATTGGAACTGCCCAAAAATTGGAAGGAACTGTGGCGGCTCTCCTGCACCTACCACTAGAGGGACATACGAAATAGGCTTTCTCGAAAGTACTCGCTCCAACTACCTCGTCCATATATATACCGCCTTTAACCTTCCTTCCAATATCCCAAGTCTAAGGCAGGACCTGCTAGGTAGCCTTACTGATGAGTCCACTAGCAGGCCCAGGACGAAACGCAACACCCTTCCTTTTCCTATTCTATCCCCTCTCTACAGCTCCACAGAACCAATCAGTGGGAAATTGCAAACTCCAAGAGTGGGGCTGAGACAGTCTCGTTAGATACACAAAGAGTCGTCTACAAGAGTTACACAGAAACAGTCGCCTAGAATAGTCACACGAAAGAAGTCACACAACATAAAACACAGAAACAGTCGCCTAGAATAGTCATACGAAAGAAGTCACACGACATAGACCACAGAAACACATACATTATTAGTTAATTGTAACCACTGCTCGTACTTTGAACACACATTAAAATACAGTCCACTTTTCTATCTAAGTCGCGAGCTCCGAACCGATTGAGAAACGGAACGCGACCCAACAGCTACGGATTTCTATGCAAATTTACGTACTCGCGAATTCGAATAAAAGAATTGGACCCTTTGCGAGTGTATCGTGATTAAATCCACGCTATAAATATAATACAAATCGATACAAACGTAGTCAAACGATGCGCCAAATTTACCAAATTTACCAATAAAACGATTACCAAATTAGTTGACTACTTCATTACCAAACTGATAAAAAAACGATTGTTGAATAGCTGAAACGGGTTAGTTTCGCAAAAATAATCCCATCGCCGCTGTCATCGCTTTCGTTCGCCGCGTCATCGAAAACTAGCAAACTTGGGAAAGGGTTAGCAGCGTATAATTGGAGTTTTAAGCGTCGCTGGGTTCCGGAATAGAGGGGGCACGTAATTATCGCATCCGTTTCAGGCGGCGCGGGCGTTCGAAATTTCTGAACCACGATCCCTCGAACTTGGACGGTTCCGGTTCGCTGCCGGCCATCTCCATCCCGACCGTTTCCCTCCCTTCCCATTTCAGCTGGCCGCTATTCGGTGGCAGAGGTCCCACGATAATTGCGAGCGTCACGCGAAACGCGGCCTACGGGAAAATGACGGCCCGCCGCGGAAAACCGGAAATCCAATCCCCCTGAACAGAGGGGAGGCGAACGCTGTCAGAGGAAAACCGTAATTGGCACGGTCAGGCTTCGGCGAATACGCATCGAATCTGATCGCGCGAGATTTTACCGCGAAACGTGCACCGTTGCGCGCGAGAAGAACGGATTTTCTATTGACCTGGAAAATAGAGGCCCTCGGAGTTGCGTCAAACTTTCATGGTTTTCTTTTTGTAAAGGCTTTCGTTCTGTGGGTGATTAAGTTCGGTAATTATTGGGATATGGGGTTAATTTAAATTAGACCTCGATATATACTTGCTTGATCTATGATTTTATTTTCGCAACGAGGAAGGACGTCTTAACGTTACAAGCATCGAACTAAAAGTGAGGGCTTTTCTGAAACAGATAGAAAATCTGGCGCCCACTCCAGAAAGAAAACCAACGGCCTGGGGTCTGCAATATGTTTGTCACACGGGCCCTTTAGACACTTATACGGTCAGAGGCCCATGACTCTGGTAACAGAGTCAAGGCTTTCCTTTATTATAGACCCAGTGTCTCTCAACACAAAATTTATTTTTGCTTTTAATTCAAATGATAATCCAACAGTAGTTTATCGAACCGGTTAGTTTTAAAAATTGTTTTAAGGCGTATTTAACTTTAATCAATTATTTTAGAACGTCGTTAACATGAAAATTGTTCCAGTTTGAAGCATAATATTGTTCAACCGCTCTTCTATTTATGTATATAATGTTTTTACATGGTGTATATAATGAATTAATTACTGCGTACGTGAAAATGTACACGAGAAATTTGTAACTGAGTAACGACTAAGGTGAGCCTGCCTTGATATACTTCGTGTTTTACGTACTCGTAGGATCTGAGAGACGGCGACACTCTGTTAATCGTAGTATTACAGTATTAACCCTTTGCGGACGAGTGTCGGCAGATAGCCGCCGAAATTCTCAATTTTCTGGGTAAATGTCGATTTTCAAAAGAAGAAATTTGTGACGCTAATATAAAGACACTAATAGAAATGACATAATAAATATAAGAAACTAGTGATACTAATAAGCACGTTTGATAATAATTCGGCGAAAATTGGTTAGGTATTATTAAGTTCTGTCTGTGATTAATTCATAACTGAATGGAAATTTGTTAACGGTTAAGTTGCAAAGGGTTAAACAATTAATATACCTCGGTGTAACAAATTTATTAAGAACGTAGCGAACGTTTAACAATGGCATTCGTGCCTTAACCCTTTGCACTCGAAAAAAATCAATTTTAATAATATAATCTACTGGTAACTTGAATACTATTTTTTGGCGGTTTTGACGATTTCAAGTGTTATTCTGTACTTCAGAAATAGGAAAGGTGGCCTTTAACCCTTTGCGGACGAGAAGTAGTAACAAACAGATGATTGACATTTCTATTTACCAATTCTGCTACTTTACGTCTCATTTCGAAGGCAATGGTTTAACCCGTGAACTCTGTACAATTAACCCTTTGCGGACGAGAAGTAATGACACTTGTGAGAGTACTTCAGTTTTGAATTCCACGACTTTGAGTTTTCACGCATTTGAGTTCCAAACCATTTAATTTCCAACGACTTCAAATGTTTATTATTACGTTAAGTATTCATTGCATTAAGTTTTGTGCTTTAATAGTCGACACGGGTTCGGAAAGCCAAAAAATGATCGGGCGATTATTTGTCGACGCTCGTCCGCAAAGGATTAATTTGCTCTCTTTTGGAAGATATAGAAATTGAATTATTGGAAATAAATAAAAACCTTAAATCTTGAATTACGAAGAAAATTACGTACGTCGCCGTAAAGGCGCCAACGGAGTGCAAAGGGTTAATTTGCCTCCCCCGTTGAAATGCGAAGAGTTAACTCGTATCCTGGATTGCCGAGAAACGTAAGTAGAACAGTCCATCTATGGTCAGACACTCGACGAGATCGCTCGGCGCAGAATCAACCTCCAATTCTACAATTCACCGGCATTGTTCCGAACTTTCTCTGCCCGGTTTCTCGATCGGATTCTTTTTTCCCCGCCCGCGATTTCGATCGACACTTAACAGTAATTGCGATCCGGGGCTTCGACGCGAGGAATCGACACGTGTCACAGATTTGCAAGCGATCGCGGAGGCATTAAAAGCATTCGCAGCGGATGAAAAAGTCGGCCCGTCTCGCACACGCATACGCGCAAACACAGAGAGATAGGATTGCCAATATTCGAAGGAACGCTGATGGAATTGGCAGAATCGTTTCTTTCGATCGAGCCGGTATTTCGCCTATGGTCTTCTACCTCGTGTCTCGATTTCCTCTCTCTCTCTCTCGCTCTATTCTCGCTTGGGAGCGGAGCCGCGGAAACCTTAATTCCTGATGCAATTTCGTTAAGATCGAGGGGAGAAATTTCCCTCCCCGAGTTTAGAAATTAATGAGCACGGAGAGAACGAAACCGAGAGCGCAGACAGAGCTGCGGGACAGATACCGGCAACCTCGTTTCTACGTGTTCCACGTTCCAATGATTCCTAGTCATTCCTCTGGCTCGGTTTTTCTTCCAACGTTTAACGTGCTACGATGCGCCGCCGGGGAAACTCGAAACTTTTGCCCGCCCGTTAAATATGATGAATTGTTACGATATTACAATGGAGCATCTTCTCATATTAATTGTACAGTGCAGAGATGACTTGTTGGCGAGGCAAACCGATTGGCTGTCGCATATTAGCGACACCTTCGGTCACACGTATTATAGTCATTCGCTGAATCGGTCGCGACTACAAGTCTACAGCGTGACAAAGGACGCGAAACATAATACGTCGAGGTAGAGTGAGATGGGACGACTTGGAACTACAACTAAATCACATTGGTGTAAACCTAATTTTTTTTTCTCGCGAGAATGTGGGGAAATCTTCAAGAAGATACATGGCAGGGTCCGCTCTCGCGAATCCTTAGCGAATATGAAGGACCTACTACTATGCATGTAGCACCCAAGAATTCGGAAGAAAGATTTTCTACTGGCTAATGGACGGAGCGAGCGACCAGCTCCCCTTGTCCCTGTGCCGTTCAGCTTGTAGGACGCTCGCCAACAAGTCATCTCTGCACTGTACGTATTAATGCATCTGAGAAGTTC
Organism: Eucera pruinosa; assembly: GCA_028830335.1. Classification (NCBI taxonomy): domain Eukaryota; kingdom Metazoa; phylum Arthropoda; class Insecta; order Hymenoptera; family Apidae; genus Eucera; species Eucera pruinosa. Next base: position 13,090,497 of record JAMYCR010000015.1, on the reverse strand, counting down.
AACTGCATTTATTTCTTGTACCGTACAGCGTCTTTAAACGCACTAATCGATGCGTTCGGTGAACTTACGCCTTGAAGCTACTAGTTTAATAGCTGTTACAATTCGAAGTTTCTTAAACTTAACAAAGATTATATTTCAGTCTCTGCGAATAGATACTGAATTTTTCGATAAAGGCTTTGAATTCATCTGCACATCTAATAACGAAGATAATTAGTAAACCGTGGATCTTTATATACGAATTTCTATTTTTACAAGCATAGTTAAAGAAACGATGCATTAACAAACATCTCATTCAAACTTTTATACTTTCATTTGGACATTTGGTATAATTTTTCTTATCACCTGCGTTCTGCACTCGTGCACTCGTTGTCTATTTAAACTCACATCTGTAAACGTATAAAAATCCGCAGCCATTAATTATACAAACGTAGATTCGATCGCGTATCGTCTACCAAGTTAAATCTTATCAAATTCGATCGCGTTGCAGCAGCTAAATTAAATCTTATCGAGTAGCCAAAATTGTAATTCGATTTATCGTTCGTTCCTGCCGAATAAGTTCGAACGCAATGTAGCACCTGTACAGCGTTATTTACAGAAACGCGGTCGACAGGAAAAACGAACAGACCCGAGCATGCTGGACTTTAAATCTGGACGCGCGACGCGCGCACAGCTCAACCCTTTCGTTCCTCTCCCCTGGCTTCAGTCCACATAATTCATCTCCATTTATAATGCAACTCCGGCTTTTCATTCAGTCGCGGCGCTAATGCGAGAGCGACTCGTTCGCGCGAGTACGAGCTTACACCGACGCTATTACAGCTCCTGGGAACTTGCCTCGCGCGTTAACTTCTCCGCCACGACTTTGATCGTAAATTCAGCTCGCCCTGTCGCGACAGCTTCGCTCGGGAATGCTTCTTTTTCTTTTCCTTTTTTCGGGAAACGCGCGGGGAAATTTTTAACCGTGGCCTTGAAAATATGGGACGGTATGTCTCTACTGTTATTAACCCTTTGCCCTACAGTAAGGAGTGTGGTTAGGGGAAGTGGAGGGCGATATATTACGAATATGCTTGTTTTCTAGTGAATCAATTTTAAGATAAGATATTGTAGGATGGCGGACCCTTCTAGACCTAATAGACAGGAAGAGAAAGGACAGTATATGCCGAAGAAGAACGTTAACACACAATATAAGGCCCAGTGGGATTGTGGCGTAGTGGTTAACGCGATCGATTAGTGACCAGTCAAACACACAGTCAGCTATAATGCTACTAATAAACCAACATCTTGGAAGCACAAACTTCCATACGAAAATCTTCCAATATTTGAAGACTGATTAAATAATGCATTATTGCAACCGTGATACTAGATATAAGGTAGATTTATACATTGTATTTCAAACGCCGAACAAAATAGTGCAATTACAAACATTAAGAATACTCATAGTAATAAGTAAATCTAGACAAAAGCAGGTTTTTTCTTTACCACTACCACAAGTTGTTTTTCCTGCAGCAAATGAAAAGTAATTATTATAAATAAACAAAACAGAAGCGAATTATCAAACTATTATTATTTATAAGAATTATCTAAATACAAAACATAATTATAAATGAAGGTTAGGCTTAAGACAAGCAGGAACTTCTGCGCAAATATGTAATCAGACTCTTACAACATGTACATCAATGTAAGATATATATATTTTTGTATCATGTTACTTTTCGATATCTTTAATAAACGTTATTTAATTGTAAAAAAAAATAATTGATTAGTGACCCGTAGATCTGGGTTTCGATCCCCGCCGGTGGCGCAGTTTCCTTTTTCGGCTATACAAGGGCGATACGGCCCGCAGGATCCTACAATATTATAAGATATTGGATGCTACTAAAGAAAACGTGTGTACGATATTCGAACGATTTGCACGCGACGCGATGCAAAAATAGTAGTCAACTAATGGTAGGTGATAAAATAACAGTAGGGCAAAAAAGGGGTTAAGCTGCTACAAAAGTTCTGTCGCTTGTCCGATTTAAATTACGCTCTTCAATCTTGTTAAATGGTTAACGCGTTAACCGATAGCCGTATAAGTAAAATTAGCAGAAATATTTCGTTGAAAGTGTGTCGGTTGTCGTCAATGCGTGCACCAAAAACGGAATTCTTGCGCGTTACGCCGCGCTAACCATGCCTGTAATATTACAGTAAATATACGCATGTAATCCATAACGTGAGTGAAATCACTACTTATATTATTTCCATCAGATTACCCGAGTCAGGTATAGTCATAACATATTTCAATGAAAAGTAGCAGAACGACTCGATCCGTCTCGATGCGTAATAATATTTCTCAAACTCGACTTTTATCATCCTCTTCCGGTTATTCTTTTCGAATCACGTTTCAACGATCGCGCGATATTAGGAGAGCGCACTGCGTCGTCTGTTCTTTTTTTCCATCGCCCCCGTCTGCGGATGGCAATTCGTCGACTCGCGGTAATAGGACGATGAAGAACGCGATCGATGGGGTTAATGAGACGAAAGTTTCGCCGGAGCTGGATTACCGCGTCTTCTGACCGATCGACCGAAGAGTTTCACGACTTGCCCGATGAATCGGAGCCAGTCGAATGGAAAAGCGACGGGAATATCACAGATATAGAGATTGCGGTTATCCACCATTGGCATCTCGGCGAATACTCGATAGTTATTCGTTGATCCGGCGAGAATTTCTGCTCGCTTCGTGCCCTATTCAAACCAAATAATAATCCACCCCGTGGAATCGTTTCTGTTTCTCTCTTTTCCATTTCTCTAACGATTCTATAATGCAACGATCCGTGAATCGTGAATTTAAAGGCAATCCGTATAATAATGATAGTAGTTTAATCCATTCGCTACGACGGATGTGTATTGTACGGTCTTAGAACTCGCGTTTCGCGGAAAGGAAATAACGAATCTTTGACCGGTGTGCTCGACGGCAAATTAATGTCGTGAGGACGCGTTTAGTAGGTGATGTGATGGATGTACACAATTTGTAACTCAACACTTATTTATTTAAAGTTAACTGTTCGACAGATGATGCTTAAACGGTGTGTGTGTGTGTGTGTGTGTGTTGTATGGTGTCTTTCTTAAATCTGTCGTCCTAGAGTTCTGCACCAAAAAAAGTAAACTTCACTCAGGAGGAGTCTATGGTGGATCGGTGGGGATGTAGGAGGAACTATGCAAAAAGAGGGAAACTTTGAGTGATGATTGGATTAGGAATTCTGGAAATTGGCAAGGGTGGAGGAAAGAGGTGGTGGAGGGAAACTGGCAGTAGGGATGGCGAGGTAAGCGGTAAATTCTCGGGTTTTTCCACAAAATTTTAAGGGGGGCCCGCAACGTGCCGCGGAATGGAGTTTTAAGGGATGGTTTGAGTGGAGGTTTACGATGGATTAAAAGACTGACTGTCGTGGCTGATTGCCTTTTTGATTTTGAGGGTTTACGAGCCCATCGGTACCGTGACACTAAGTTGTACGGTGCATTGTGCATCGTACATGTATATACGCTCGCGAAAATTCAGAGCACGCGTCTGTCAAACGTGTATCTACGTGTGTATATTTTTCTCTATAACGCAGTACAATTTCTGTTACTATTATTCCAAGCTGATTAAAGTAGGGTAATATATAAATGAATAATAAATTAGTAGGTATGTGACAGAGTTTAAGTTGCAGGGAATTAAATAAAACATCTTTATCTTATGAATACTAAATTAAATATATATATATATCGAACGAAAAGAGGTAATAATATACGCGCACGTGTTTGTCTTGCGAGGACATTTTACGAACAGAACAAAACACAGTCGCAACGCTAATGGAAGAAACAAAAAGAAAGTGCGCACTCTCGCGACCGATTTGGGAACACATATTAGATTCCCTTCTTACAGTATGATTAGCAGTAAGCAATATATTAATATATTATATTATATATTAGAATATAATAATTAATAATAAATAAGTAGAGCTGTTTTCGTTAACGTATTGAATTTATAAACAAAAATAGGGATTTTAAGAGTCTTATTATTCTTTGTTTTACAGTAGAGATTCCGAATCGTAATAGACGAGAACAACAACACGTGATTTCGATAACGAAATGATAACAATAATACAATGAAGTCATAGTTGATCATTCGAGTGGCAATACGTGGGTCATTAACCCTGTAGCGACCATAGGATATGTCCCTACAGTGCACAAAGGCGTGTGCGAGCCTGGCTACGGCCAGTTCACGCATCTGGCAGCCAGATTCGCACAGGCCAGGATTTTTCCTACCCGCCACGCGGAAAACTTTCACCGATTTCACCAGTTCTGGCGCCCTTTTCTACGCGCGTTTTTTCGCCCGCGCTTTTTCGCCAGCGTGGCTTGCTCACTGTCCTTGTCACAGGACCCAAAGCATATAACCCCATGAGACGAGCGCACAGAGAGAGTCTGGTACGAAACCTCGAGCGGTGAAGTTCATGAGGGCGTATACCGGACATTAGGCATTCCCGTGTTATAAGAATAAATATCTATACTTCCGCAGTTAAAACTGAGTGTGTGGAGTTCAATCATTCGTATACCTACACCACAACCCTATAACAATACAAAGCATTCAAATATTTGGGCTCGTATTAATAAGAAACTAACTTCGTTCAAGAATGAAGAATCTTTTAATATCACAGTATTGTTAATTTCCCAATGTTTACAATGTACCGCTATGTAGCAATCATATTAAAGATTCCCATACTAATTAATAAGGAATTCTATCTATTAGATCTTATTCTACCCTTGTACCCTTACAATTACTAATTAAATACCTGTATTCTAGCCATTATATCTATCCTACCATACACACTTATAATACTATCCTTTCGATTCGATTATCCGAGCAAAACCAAGAGTCTCCGATTCCTCTAAAGTTGCCCGCGCGTATTCGGAGGTACGACGCAAAATAGGTTAACCGAAAATTTTGCTGGCTTCCTTAGAATTTCCGGGAGACCCGATTTGATCCGGAACCTCCATAATTGAGCAGCGTTTTCGGGTTCGTCGGACAACGGACGCGAACACCAATCGAGTTAAACGTGCAGCAGAGAATTTCGTTTGCCCCGAATTAGACGATAACGTTTCGCGATGCGCGGCCAATTATTACCGTTGCTTGCTTAACGTTTCGCATAATTTACGGCCACTCTGTCTCTCTCTTTGCCCGGTTCGAAGTTTAAGCGAATCAAGGATGACTTGTTCATCGCGTTTTGTTTCCGCTTCACCATCAAATGCCCGCAAGCCAACGTTTTTCCCTTCCCCCAATTCTATGCAACCCCCATCCGAAAATGATAACGCAATATTCAGAGTTGGCGCGATGCGGCCGAGCGCAAGCTTGATTCGCTCGATGAGTTTACGCTTAATCCGGTTTATTTTAATTGCGCGAATCCGAGGAATCTCCCCTTGCCCACGTCTGGCGTAACGCTTCGCCGAGATACCGGAAACATTTGATGCGGCTTGACGATTTCGTTTGCATTCGCAACGATAAACGAATTCATCACTGCGAGCGGACGTTTACGAATTGATTAAGGTAACGGGCTACTTTGGCCTGTCTATTAATATTCGCGAGGAACTCCCGAAATTTTTCTTTGTTCGACGAAACTTGTTTAGATTCTTTCTGTAGGATTCGGTTATATGCGTGGTTATAAGGCGGATGTCCCAAATTGCGAATGCGATAGAAGCGAAGCGCTTAAAACACGAATTTTTGACATTTACAAGAACGCTATAATAAAATACCGTTTTGCAGTGGCGCTTTTAAGTGAATAAATCAAAGGCAACAAAGCTAACCACTTAATTAATATCCACTCCGATTATTATTCGCCCCGCGCTAAATTTGATACACCTTCGTTAAGAATACGAATCACTTTCATCCGCGTATTTAAAATCCCAGTTTCGCAAAGATCCGCGAATGGTTGAGAGCTGGGAATCACCGTGGGCCAAATGTCGTCCGATTTTAAGCGACACAAAAGGGGCACGGAAGGAGAGGGGGGAGGGAATATTCCGGGACAATGATAGAGGAAGAAAAAAAAAAAAAAAAAAAAAGGGAAAGAAGGGAAAAAGGGTCGCGGCGTAATCGGGACTGAACGAGGAAGAAAAGGAAGGGCCGTTGTGTGTCTGAGATTCGTAAACCCACGGTGAAATAATTCCGGAAGCGAGAGGAGTGCGAACGTGTTAAACCATCCTTAACAAAGCCAGCGATTTTCCCTCTTCTTCCGAGTCGCGAGGAATTTCTTCTTTTTCGTTTTTTTCTATTTTTTTTCACGGTAGAGAAATTTCCCCGGGCCATTCGCCTAGCAACTTTTCTGGGGTCGAATCGATCGGAATTTTCTTGGAAACGGATACGCGCGGGGGCAAGTTCGCCCCGCAAGTGGGGAAAAGAGAGAGAGAGAGAGAGAGAGCAGAGAGCATATATACAAGGGGGTTGGGGAAATATTGAATTCCGTTAAAAGCGCGCACGTTACGCGTGTAACGTTGCAACAATTTTCGACGTTACGCAGCCTAGTCGTAAATATAAATGGAAAGGAAATGGGAATATACGCGGCGAGTTCCCTCCAGAGTGTGCTCCCATTTCTCCGCCGGTCGAGAGAAAGACGTGAAGCTTGGAAACTCGAGGCACCGGGAATTCGAAAGCTCGCGCGTTCGAAAGCTTGGATATATTCGAAGTCGCGCGAGTCGAGGGATTGGAAATTAAAGTGTTCGGAAATTCGAAAGCTTGAGAATTTCAACGGCTCCAAATCGAAAGCTTGAGAATTTCAACAGTTCCAAATCGAAAGCTTGAGAATTTCAACGGCTCCGAATTGAAAGCTTGAGAATTTCAATGGCTCCAAATCGAAAGCTTTGAAAATTGGAAAGCTTGAGAATTTCAACGGCTCCAAATCGCAAGCTTGAGAATTTCAACGGCTCCAAATCGAAAGCTTGAAAATTTCAACGGCTCCAAATCGAAAGCTTGAGAATTTCAATGGCTCCAAATCGCAAGCTTGAGAATTTCAACAGCTCCAAATCGAAAGCTTTGAAAATTCGAAAGCTTGAGAATTTCAACGGCTCCAAATCGCAAGCTTGAGAATTTCAACGGCTCCAAATCGCAAGCTTGAGAATTTCAACGGCTCCAAATCGCAAGCTTGAGAATTTCAACGGCTCCAAATCGCAAGCTTGAGAATTTCAACAGCTCCAAATCGAAAGCTTTGAAAATTCGAAAGCTTGAGAATTTCAACGGCTCCAAATCGCAAGCTTGAGAATTTCAACGGCTCCAAATCGCAAGCTTGAGAATTTCAACGGCTCCAAATCGCAAGCTTGAGAATTTCAACAGCTCCAAATCGAAAGCTTTGAAAATTCGAAAGCTTGAGAATTTCAACGGCTCCAAATCGCAAGCTTGAGAATTTCAACGGCTCCAAATCGCAAGCTTGAGAATTTCAATGGCTCCAAATCGCAAGCTTGAGAATTTCAACAGCTCCAAATCGAAAGCTTTGAAAATTCGAAAGCTTGAGAATTTCAACGGCTCCAAATCGCAAGCTTGAGAATTTCAACGGCTCCAAATCGCAAGCTTGAGAATTTCAACGGCTCCAAATCGCAAGCTTGAGAATTTCAACAGCTCCAAATCGAAAGCTTTGAAAATTCGAAAGCTTGAGAATTTCAACGGCTTCAAATCGCAAGCTTGAGAATTTCAACGGCTCCAAATCGCAAGCTTGAGAATTTCAACAGCTCCAAATCGAAAGCTTTGAAAATTCGAAAGCTTGAGAATTTCAACGGCTCCAAATCGCAAGCTTGAGAATTTCAACGGCTCCAAATCGCAAGCTTGAGAATTTCAACGGCTCCAAATCGCAAGCTTGAGAATTTCAACAGCTCCAAATCGAAAGCTTTGAAAATTCGAAAGCTTGAGAATTTCAACGGCTTCAAATCGCAAGCTTGAGAATTTCAACGGCTCCAAATCGCAAGCTTGAGAATTTCAACGGCTCCAAATCGCAAGCTTGAGAATTTCAATGGCTCCAAATCGCAAGCTTGAGAATTTCAACAGCTCCAAATCGAAAGCTTTGAAAATTCGAAAGCTTGAGAATTTCAACGGCTCCAAATCGCAAGCTTGAGAATTTCAACGGCTCCAAATCGCAAGCTTGAGAATTTCAACGGCTCCAAATCGCAAGCTTGAGAATTTCAACAGCTCCAAATCGAAAGCTTTGAAAATTCGAAAGCTTGAGAATTTCAACGGCTTCAAATCGCAAGCTTGAGAATTTCAACGGCTCCAAATCGCAAGCTTGAGAATTTCAACAGCTCCAAATCGAAAGCTTTGAAAATTCGAAAGCTTGAGAATTTCAACGGCTCCAAATCGCAAGCTTGAGAATTTCAACGGCTCCAAATCGCAAGCTTGAGAATTTCAACGGCTCCAAATCGCAAGCTTGAGAATTTCAACAGCTCCAAATCGAAAGCTTTGAAAATTCGAAAGCTTGAGAATTTCAACGGCTTCAAATCGCAAGCTTGAGAATTTCAACGGCTCCAAATCGCAAGCTTGAGAATTTCAACGGCTCCAAATCGCAAGCTTGAGAATTTCAATGGCTCCAAATCGCAAGCTTGAGAATTTCAACAGCTCCAAATCGAAAGCTTTGAAAATTCGAAAGCTTGAGAATTTCAACGGCTCCAAATCGCAAGCTTGAGAATTTCAACGGCTCCAAATCGCAAGCTTGAGAATTTCAACGGCTCCAAATCGCAAGCTTGAGAATTTCAACAGCTCCAAATCGAAAGCTTTGAAAATTCGAAAGCTTGAGAATTTCAACGGCTTCAAATCGCAAGCTTGAGAATTTCAACGGCTCCAAATCGCAAGCTTGAGAATTTCAACGGCTCCAAATCGCAAGCTTGAGAATTTCAACGGCTCCAAATCGCAAGCTTGAGAATTTCAACGGCTCCAAATCGCAAGCTTGAGAATTTCAACAGCTCCAAATCGAAAGCTTTGAAAATTCGAAAGCTTGAGAATTTCAACGGCTTCAAATCGCAAGCTTGAGAATTTCAACGGCTCCAAATCGCAAGCTTGAGAATTTCAACGGCTCCAAATCGCAAGCTTGAGAATTTCAACGGCTCCAAATCGCAAGCTTGAGAATTTCAACAGCTCCAAATCGAAAACTTTGAAAATTCGAAAACCTGAGAATTTCAACGGCTCCAAATCGCAAGCTTGAGAATTTCAACGGCTCCAAATCGAAAGCTTTGAAAATTCGAAGACACTGACTTTAGTATTTGCATATCGTTTCGAAGAATCTACTCACGCGTACAATTTTAGTTTACTCTTCTATCCGTAATTCGTGCCACGAGTGAGACTAGTCGTTGCAAGCCAAGAGGTTAACACATCGACGCGTAGAAATGCGGTGAAAAATATAACAATCTTATAAGTAGACGTTAGGAACGACTCCATAACGCGACGTTAAAGGTTTACCTTTCTTTCGCGAAGCAGCGAACGAGCATTGCGAAATATGCCGGTGGCTGCGCAATCAGAAGCACGCACACGTTGCAAAGTGAGCGTGTAATGAAAGACAAACATTGGAAGAGCGGTAAAGAGGAACGAAAGTGCAGCCGCTTGGTAATCCTTCGTAGAATTAGTTGAAAGGCTGCTGTGTTCTAGGAAAAGAATCAGTCTGATTGCCGGCAAACTTAACCGCGCAGGGAAGAAGACTGCTAGGCGAGAGTTATTCTCTTAAGCAGATTGCAGAAGGGGTGAAAGTAGTTTTAGGGAAAAACAGAGCGAGCCGAGTAAGTGGACTGTTTCGAAGAATGTAAACTGGAACGAAGGTAAACCGGACGATTCTAACGAAACGGGTTTTTGGCGAAAGCTTTTCCAATCTTCCGAATCATCGAATTTCGCCTCGTATCAACGAAATCAAGCTTTTCGAAGTCCCGGGACTTTCTAATCTATCTAATCTAATCGAATCGTGGCATTTTTCAAAGCTACGGCGAAAATCCACGTAACGTGTATATATTTCACATCTACAGTTTTGTTTTCGCACGCGAAACAGCGGCGAAGCGTAAATAGAAAGATGCCGCGAGAAGTATCGTCGAATTCAGCCAACGAATGGAAAAACCCTTTGGCGGGATCCGGAATTCGACTAAAAATCGATTCTCCGTTTAGCGGAAATCGATGAAAATTGCATAGAACAGAAAGGTTATCTAATAGCGCGGCGGGGCGGTGTTTTGAAATACTACAATTTCCGCGTTCAAGCGGAGGGCTCTCTATCTGGTTTTGCCAAAATTCGAAAACGCGCCGCCGATCGAAGCGAGAGGAAACTCTACGTTGCAACAGTTCCGAGCGGTAATCTTCTAAAAAAAGAAAAAAAAAACAAGGAGGAAAACGGGAAGGGAAAAAGAATGAATCGATATTCAATTACCGGAGACGTTCGCGGGTTCCAGTTCATAACGAGGCTTCCGACGATCGCGATTCGCCAAGTCGACGGAGCTATTTCCACTTCTCGACCCCAACAACTTCCCACCTCTACGACGCGTTGCATAAATTCTAACTACACCTTTTATATCCGCTGGAACGCCGCAATATACGGAAATAACTTCTTTCTTCCCCGCCTTTTCTGTTCGTAAAAAAAAAAGAGGAACGGGCGAAAGGCACACACTTGGGTGAATTAAAAAACTCCGACGGTTCGCGCGAGGGGTTAAAAACCGTTCCAGTATTCGCGATATACGTGCTCCGAACGTTAACCCTTTCGCTGGGACACTCACTGAAGTTGAAAGTGTTTCGCGCGCGTGGAAAGAAGCAATTTTTTTATTTACCCTTCGCTTTATAATGGCGAGGGTTGGTACGAAATTGCGAGTTCCATTATTGTTAGACGAGGCGTTTCTGATAAAAATATGAATACTGTAATTGTATGATATGGTTGTAGGATTGAAGTATATAATAATTTATAATTGTATTCGATATTGAATCTGATATCTCATATCTATTATGCGCATTATAATGTGTATATATACATATATAATGTATGTATATATATATATATATATATATGTACACTATAATATGGATTATAGTATATATATACATACGCTATAATATCGATTGTAGCATATATACATACATACACTATAATATGCATTATAGTATATAAATATGTTATAGGATTGAATTGAATGAACGATAATTAATATTGGTACGTGATATTTGACGCCTTGTATTCGACATTCAATCTGATATCTGTAATGCATATTATAATGTGTAATATACATATATATATACATACACTATAATATGGATTATAGTATATACATATGTTATAGGATGGAAGTATATAATAACTAGTATTGATAGGTTATATTTGACGCTTTGTGTTCGATATCGAATCAGACATCTGATATCTCTAATGCATATTATAGTGTATATGTGTATGTATATATATATATACTATAATATGGATTATAGTATATACATATGTTATAGGATGGAAGTATATAATAACTAGTATTGATAGGTTATATTTGACGCTTTGTGTTCGATATCGAATCAGACATCTGATATCTGTAATGCATATTATAGTGTATATGTGTATGTATATATATACTATAATATGGACCATAGTATATATATATCTATACATATATACACTGTAATATAGGTTATAGTATATATAAATATATATACTATATACACTGTAATATAGGTTATAATATATGTAAATATGTATACACGATAATATGAATTATAGTATGTATATATATACACCATAATATGAATTATAGTATGTATATATATACACCATAATATGAATTATAGTATGTATATATATACACCATAATATGAATTATAGTATGTATATATATACACCATAATATGAATTATAGTATGTATATATATACACCATAATATGAATTATAGTATGTATATATATACACCATAATATGGATTATAATATACATATTCAAACATATACTTCGCTGAGCTCTTCGCGCACCCAGTTACACCTTAATTCGACCCTGAAGCCCCAATAAAATCCCTGTGCTAAAGGGTTAAATCTCTCGTCAAGACTTTGAACGTCGCGAAACGTTCAAACACATTACAAAGGTCCATCTAAAACAATTATTCGCGTGTTTCGCGGTGCGCTCGGCCCGTTAAACGCGGGTTATTTTCTCCCCCTTGCCCAGGGCCGTATTAATTCTGGAACAATACTTCCAGCCTGTTTCACCACCGACAGATATTCCCCTTCCCCTCTACTCCTTCCTTTTTTCCTCTCTCTCTCTCTCTCTTCTTTTTCCACCGCGATTCGGCACATACCGCGTGCATCACACTACACGCGAATGCTTGCCAAAAAGCCCACGGCATCCTTTTCTTTTTTTTTCCATTCTTTCTTTCTCGTTATCTGGCCGGCTAGATCCGCCAGAGTGTTCCACGAAAATGGCATCCCGGCCACTCGACCGTGTCCCCTTCAACCCTTGCAGCGCTTGAACCCCTTTTTCACCCCCCTCCCGTGAAGCTACTATCTCGCGCAGCGACGGTCGTTCTCCCCCGGCGAGCGCATTAATTTTTATTACGAGCTTTTTTTTCATTTGCCGTCGACGTCGCCGCCGCCCCTTCCGAGGCCAGCCTGCGAGCAACCGTGCAGCGGACAACAATAATTACTCCCCACGCGCAATTATAATGATATCTAATGAAACGGCCCCGGCGTACTTTGGCGTCGCGCGTGGCGCGAATGCCAGACGTCGTGCCCTTTTTAGCGGGCCACACATCGTTCGAGGCTTTTTAGAAAGGTTGCGCTCGTCCGTTCCTAGGACCGAGGACACAGAATTTAACCGGGGAAATCAAGAATTAGATCGTAATATGCGTTTCTTCTTTTTTTTTTTTAATATTGTAGGTTAAAATCAGGAAAGGGAGATAAACATTACGGGGGTTTAAAACAGCCGGCATGGGTAACGGTCGAGACGACCGGAACGGTGACCAGGTTTATGAGGGGGTCGAATCCTTAGCGATTTGAGCAAGGAAATTTTGGCTACCTCATAGATCCTGGCACCTACGGAAAATTACGGGGGAACGGCTCCTAGGGGAGGGTGCCCCACCATAGTTCGAGGGTTAAAAAAATCCACTGATTGGTGGAGAGGAAGAACGTCCGCCTTGCGAAGGACGCTTTAAAAAGCCGGATACGCGAAAAATAAGTTAGTGGTAAGACAGATGTAAGATCTTCTTACGCGTAAGAAGTCTTAGCGCATAAGAAGCAGGACAGCTGTAAACCAGACGAATAGCGTTAAATAGATATAATTCTTTTATTTAGAGACTGTGTAGATCTGGCTTGTGTAAAACCCACGATCATCTCCGAATCCTACACACCCATCCGCATCCTTTGGCCATTATCTCCCTACAATATTGAAAATATTTTCGGGAAATTATGGCGGCGGATATATAGTAGTATATCGTAGACCCGTAGGCTTAATTATATGGTCGCGTAGCGAATGTAAGAGGGTGAGAGCCTGCCGTAGCAACAATAAAGCCCGAGGAACCAATACTTGTTAATTTTGCGGCTGGTCAGCACGTGAACCCAAGATTTGGGATAGTTGTAATTTCGCTATTTCCGCGTGTGATTTCAAAGTCGAGGCGATCCTTGGTTTTTATTGCTGGCTGCCGAGTTCCAAGTAGGTAACGGGAAAGACCGAATGACCGTTGACGGGGAAGTGGGAAATTCTAAGGGGTAACATACCCCTTAGCTCTCTCCATCGGGACTCTTCCCCACCATTCGTATATGGAAAATATAAAATGGTACGCCGGTGAACGAAAGGTCTGTCTGTGTCTATCGCCCGTCGAACGAATAAAGCAACGTTAAACGAATTGATTATATTTTCCTCGCCTCCCCGAGTTTCGGTCTACAATATATAACATATTATAGGATATATAAACTCGACTCTCTGGAAGAAGTTTTGAGAGGGACAGGAGACGGGCTGGAGGCGATGAAGAAGATCCAGCGGGAAAGGAAAAGGAAAATCGAAGAAGAGGAAAACGTGCGTGTTGAAAGGAAGCGGCCAGAGAGGGGGAGAGGGGAAGGGAAGGAAAAAAAAAACAAGGAAAATAAAGAAGAAGCAGAAACACAAAACAATACCAAAGGAAAAGCAATATAGAGTACAGAATTACAAGAGCATATAAAGTACATAAAGTAGTTAATAAGATGTAAATATTAATAACTAAGGATAAAGTAGGAATAAGTTATAGAAATAGAAATAGAAACAAGAAAACGTATGTAAGCATTGTAAACAAGAAGTCATCCTAAGCCGTATAGGCAGGGATTCAATGAAATAATAATAATAACAATATAAACTGGACTCTCGGTAAATTCTCTTCTCGTCGAATCTAAGCCATAATTCATGAAACGAACGTGACTGGTCATTCTAGGGCAAAGGGTTAAAATGATAAAGGTGCGAGGTGGCCCTCTGATGATTCTATATATAGGAATGGATACTCTCTTCCATACTTCGTCAACGATGAAACAATATTCGACCCGCACGATCTGACATTTTATCGGAACGTCAGCCCGCTTGGAGAGGCAAATAAATTCGTTCTATTTCAATATACGATACCGACCCTCCCTCCTCGTCTAGAATCAAATATCCTCGGCTGGAGAAAACGGGCGATATAAATACCTCGACAGAAAAACTTCCACTTATTCTCCCATCACGGTTGCGCGTCTATCTATGAGGAGAACTTCAAACGAGCCCGAGCACTCGAGAGTGGCGGAAGGAAAAACTTTTCCGCCGCGTCTCTATAATTCATGCCACCGCAGTGGCTGCAGCCGTCGATCCCGGATCTCGACCCTCTTTGCTTCGAGGGAAACGATCAAAGATCATCGAATTCCACTGCAACGGTTCGCGCACACGTAGAGAGAGAGAGAGAGAGAGAGAAACTCTCGAGGAAAAGATGAAGACGATTGGGAGCAGCGCGATTGCGAGACTCTGGCAAACAGCGAAATCCGCGAATCGAAAGGTTGCGCGAGTTGGAACGCGTCGCGACGTGCCACGTGACAAACGACGAACGCCCAGAGCTTGCATCGGAACCCTTTCGCCCTGTCACGCGTCTAGCTGTGTCTTGAGCCGAGCTTGGGAAACGCCAGGCTTTAGGCGAATGCAAGGAAAGTGGAAGCAATCGATCAAATCCCACGCGCCAAGTTTTGTTTCTTTCTTTTTTTTTGGCCGCGGGTTTTTCGGGGAGCGGGATATGGTGATTGGTTTGCGGGAGAAGAGGTTCGAAAGGCGATAGGTTTCGAAGACTGCAACCTTTTTCTTATTCGTTTAACCGTTTGCAGTCGGGAGATAATAAAAATGGTAAGTTTGGTTTATTTATCGCGCGGTAAGAAAATTATCGAATTTCGTAGAAATTTAGTGAACGCCAATAGTGAAAGTAAAGTGACGAAATTTAGAAATAGTGTAGACCGCTACTCGGGGAGGCGAGGAAGATACAATTCATTCGTTTAACGTTACTTTATTCTTTCGAGGAGCGATAAACGCAGACAGACCTTTCGTTGACCGGCGTACCATTTTATATTTTCCATATCCGACTGGTGGGGAAGAGTCCCGATGGAGAGAGCTAAGGGGTATGTTACCCCTTAGAATTTCCTACTTCCCCGTCAACGGTCATTTGGTCTTTCCCGTTACCTACCCGGAACTCGACAGCCAGCAATAAAAACCAAGGATCGCCTCGACTTTGAAATCACACGCGGAAATAGCGAAATTACAACTATCCCAAATCTTGGGTTCACGTGCTGACCAGCTGAAAAATTAACAAGTACTGGTTCCTTGGGCTTTATTGTTGCTACGCCAGGCTCTCACCTTCTAACACTCGCTACGCGACTATATAATTAAGCCTACGGGTTTACAATAGATTACTTATGTACAGAATTGCTTACTAGTAGAATTGATTTGCGCTCAACAATACCATATTATATCTTGGATATTGAAATAGAAATTGCTATTGAAACTAAATTCCACTGTGTTTTCATCCTACGTATGTAAATTGTAACATTCGTCACGAGTGTAGCTCGCCATTATACGGGGCAAGGGGTTGAATAAACGAATTCTGAATTCAAGCGTCGGTACTAGGGAGACAGCGACAGTAATTGGCACATCTACCCTACAGCTTTAAGAAGACGTGCGTTTAGAGAGGCGGGCGATAAAAGAAGCCGTGATCCAGTGGAAAATATCGCTGAGCAACGGACTAGATAAGAGATTCGCGGCACGCAGAGGATGAGATTGCGTCCCGGGGACAATTAAGATCGCAGATAGACGCAAGGAAATCGAGAATCCACCCGACCACCCCCACGAAACAATCCCGTTAAAGTCTGTTATCTGTTAACACATGGTCAACCATACGAAGAATTCCCCTCGTCCATTACGAGTCCCACGATCCGACCGATTCACTGTTTGCCCAACGATAAGAAACGTTTCGGTGCTACTGGTTGATCCACTTCGATTCTCGATAAGCGAGTCTCCTCCCTTTCCTCTACGTCGATAGCTACAACAAAACTTTCCTCCCTCTTTCTGGCTTTTATTTGTCTTTGGAATTATTTCGAAAATTCGAGGGAGTATCGACGAAGATTCCTTGAAAAGGCAACACGATTCGTACGAAAGGATTCTCACTCCGTTAAACCTTTCGCTGCGGTAGCTTGAAGTTCGAAAATGCTTCTAATTCACGGCTGAAGATAATTTCTATTTATTTGTGAATAGCGTGCGGATAAATATTTATATGATTGGTGTTGTGAATCTGTTGGCGAGTCGAATGCTTGGTGCAATGAATACTCGATCGAATACGAAAGTAACATGAGTAACAGTTTGAATATTATCGCAATGCAAAGTAAAGTATAGTCGTGTTTTAACGAACGATTAGCGAGAGGGTTAAACTGCTATTTTCTTATATTTTACATACGTTTTTTGCCTGATATCGTTCTCTCTCGCATTTAATATACCTATTTCTTATATTAACCATCTATTGATATATCTACTATCTCTACCATTAAATATATCTTTGGAAACCTATATACTTATTTCCTTGTACAACTTTTAATATCCCTCCTGTTCCTATCTCTAAATATATTCCTATAAAAGCAAACCATATCTACCCGCTTAATTCGCGTAACTTTTAATATAACTCACTGTCCCTGCCTTCTTCTAAACGTAAATCCTTATCGTTATAATATCCCTACTTCTTCTTCCTTTTCTTATCGATCTACTGTGTATTCTTTACCGCAAGAGAATGAGAATATTATTAGCGGATAGTTGATGACTCTGAAAGATTCGAATTAAACGTAAAATAGTCGCGCGCGCTCGAGTGCAAAGGGTTCTCGTTTAACCGTGGCCTTAGACACGTGTAATTTCACTTTGCTCGTGCGCTCTGGAAGACATTATTAAGACAACATTCTCGCCGAATATTGCGTTCGAGGGCGAAACAGACTTTCCGGCGCGGCTTCATATTGCCTGGACGACGAAATTCGTCTCGCGTTTCACGTCTAAATGCGAGAACCCACGCACGGAAGAGGGACGACGCGACGGAAGGAAGCGGTAAGAAGCCGAGTTTCCCTCCGAGGGCAACTTACAACATCCACAGCTAAACTGCCCTGACTCACTTCATCATCCCCCTTTTCTGCTTCCCTTTTATATATCTCGACGGTGTAGCCAGGAATTTGCGTTCTAAATTAAAACGGTTTATTCGGATGCAAATGAACGAAAAACCGTGACACGACCGATCATCAAATCACGGGTTACAAAGAATTTTGACCCGCGATAAGGAGTCACGCTCGTTCCTGTGATTTACGGCGCAGATTCGACGAAAATTAATATAGCTGGGAGCAAAATTTAATCCTTACAAGATTAGGAGCTGTAAAATAAACATTGCCCACGCAACATTCGTACGATTTGTAGTTAGTACGATCAACTTACGTTAAGCGTACGTAGGTAATAGAATAATCGTAGTGCAATGTGTAGCGTTCGTTATAGCGGAAACGAAATTGCAGTATAATTTTAGCGTTATTCATAATGTAGCACACGAACAGCGCTAATTTGTTTCGAAACTCCGTATACAAACTCCTATAAACATGCGTCTCACGAAATGCTTTTTATACAACGTTTCTATGTTATCTTTTTTACACGTTCTATTGTTGATTTTGTTTCATACGCTTCTATAAGGTAAATGACCCAAGTATCGTCACCGTTTCTATAACTGCCACTTGAACTCGTTTTATTTAATAGCAAAGTATACAGAATCGTAAGTAAACAAATTTTCATACTAAATTTCGACTTCGGTTTACGTAACAACGCATAGACATCGTATATTCGTTTACACTTAATATTTATAACGAAATATTAGGTGGTCAATGTGATGTTGAATATTAGAACGCGACCAATGTAATTATGAAGTATGGCACGTGTCATAATTCAATAATAATTCTAATATCTGTTACACAAACCGACGTGTTAATATACTTAAAACGTGGTTCTATTTAAATGAAAAGTTTTCAAGCGACAGTACGAAGGACAGTGGACTTTGTTGTGCATTCTCAATTACGTGGTAATGAATTTATCGTATCGAACATATGAACAAAATGTTCATAAATAAACTCGATGTTAAACAATCGTATGCTCCAAACTGGAACGATCTTTACGTTAACGACGTTCTAAAATAGTTAAACAAAGTTATCGGCAAAAGGAAGGGGAAAAGGCGCGAATTGGGGAATTGTCGGTGCAATGGTTGACTTGTTCTACTGATCTTAAAGTGAATCTTAGAAGCGAATCTTAAAGTGTCCAGTACGTGATATTATATTTACCAAATATCTTATATTTCTATTCTCTCTTTTACACTAATCGAGATTCGCTCTATTTGATAAATAAATTCACCGGTGCTGAGAATATTTCATTCGTAAGCTACGATTTCACTAGGATTCATAAATTCGATAGCGAATCGTAGACAGTAGTTTAATGTTTTAAAAGGAGAATATCCGTATAGAAAGCCGGCGAGTGCCACCGAACATTACAACGGGATTCGCCAGCAAAACGGGGCGGCCAGGAAATCCCATAATTCTGCTCTGAGAATGCAATGTCAGACCAGGAACAGCGTCCAGAATTCCCGGACACGACACGTCTTTCGACACGAGCCGGCTAGCTCTCATTAAGCCCTGTCCACGTGGACGATCCTGCCCGGAGCACGGGATTCCCGTCACCAACTTAACTCCGTTAATGGGCAACGGCGATGAGCCTCTAAATTCTCCACGAATTCCCTTCTTCGCTATCCAAAACATCTCCGTTTCCCTTTTATACCGTCTGCGAAAATACTCGCCGTTGCTTCGCTGCCATTCTAGCGATTCCATAATAAAAATTGCACGTTTCAAATCGAAAATATTAGTATTCGATTGGTAAATAGTTGATGCTTATACGAAACCGTCGATTTTACGTAGCTCAACGTTTTCTAGCCTTGGTACAAGCATTGATCTTTATTATTAAACCTTTGTTGGAAATTTTTGGAGGAGGTGTCGACTGTTTTACGGTTCTGGGATAAGTGCCACGCTGTTCCTCGCTGTCCTTTTACCAGAGGATGTAAAGATGATTATGATATGATGAAGATGATTACCACCTTCCCCAACTTGTGACTAGATCCTTCGAGGACATTTTTATCGTTTTTCACACGTCGTACAGTACTGATAATTCACGCAGCAGCACCATAAAATCTGCGACTCAGAACTCGTCGCGTTGCTATCTATTGATTAACCCTTTGCCTTACGATAACGAGTTACACTCGTTCTATAAATTCCAGCGTAGATTCAACAAAAATGGATACCATCGAGGGTGAAATTTAATTTGAACTCTAATTTTGGCATTATCTCATATGGTTAGGGGTTATTAAATACAAATTTCCTGTAATATTCAAATGATTTGATCGTGGCATGATATGAAAGCAATGATCAACTAATGGTAGCACACGTAGGTAATAACATAATCGTAGGGCAAGGGGTTAACAACACCGATCCTTCGCCCGGCAGAGAGATCTGCGTAATCTGCATCTTCCAATCCTTGAAAAACAGATCAAAGGTCTAGGGCACGATGACGCTGTGATACGTGTGTCACCGTTGCACACGGGTCTATTTTTATTTGTCGAAGTAAAACAGCTCTACTTTAGAAAAACTCTGTGGAGCTGTAGAAAGGGGGTAGGATAGGGAAAGGGAAGGATGTTGCGTTTCGTCCTGGGCCTGCTAGTGGACTCATCAGTGCGGCTACCTAGCAGGCCCTGCCTTAGACGTTGGGATATTGGAAGGAAGGTTAAAGACGGTATATATATGGACGAGGTAATTGGAGCGAGTACTTTCGAGAAAGCCTATTTCGTATGTCCCTCTAGTGGTGGGTGCAGGAGAACCGCCACAACTCCCTATTCAAAAATATTAGAGTGTCGCTTTTACAGGCGTAATAAAGTAATCGGAAAAAACCCAAGACTTCGGAGTCGCAGCGTCTCGTCTTGTCGAAGGTGAAGCGTACCTGAAAAGGTTCACCATTGTTTGTAAAACTATAAGTGTCGAAGGCTGTAGTTTTCTCGACAGTTTGACGTAAAGAGTCGGTGCGGACAGGACATAGAAAGTCCTGGTATATTAAACTCGTGTCTTTTTATTTAAAAACCAAATGAAGAAGAAGCTGCTTCCATCAAAGCATAACACATAACATTATTCAACCTTCGTTATTAAAAATAACGAAACGAAAGGATGCCCGTGCAGTTCGAGTCGAATTCGAATGATTCCCCAAGCTTAAAATTTAGTTACGATGCAATCAAAGTCCGCTTACTATTAATATTATTGTTAAGGGGTTATGCATTGATGGAAGCAGGTTCTTCTTATTTCGCTTTTTAAATAAAAAGACACGGGTTTAGGAAAAAAGGTAACTGATATATATTTGATTATATGTGAAAATGTAATGTACCAGGACTTTCTATGTCCTGTCCGCACGGACTCTTCACGTCGAACTGTCGAGAAAACGACAGCCTTCGACACTTGCAGTTTTACAAAACAATGGTCAACCTTTTCAAGTACGCTTCACCTTCGACAAGACGAGACGCTGCGACTCCGGAGTCTTGGGTTTTTTCCTATTACTTTATTACGCCTGTAGAAGCGACGCTCTAATATTTTTGTATAGGGAGTTTTTCTACCGAAGAGCTGTTTTACTTCAACAATTATTTACACGCGAAGAGATATCGTTTTCAAGTTAATAATTTGCATTTCTTTTCTCGCCCAACTCGCTGGACATTTTACCCTTGCAATGAAACGCGAGAAAGAAAGAAAGAAAGAAAGGAATATCGGGAGGAATGGCCTAACGGTAGGAATAAGTAAATTCCATTAGGGTGAACTGTTGAGGGTAACGAGGCGTCTCGTGGACAAATGAGAATTTACTACCCCTAGCGAGGTGTCAGTTTTTCCCAGCCAAGCCACAAGTAGCAACCGCGTTAGCCGGTTTCCGCCATTTTGTCGTGCCAACGCCGATCCTTCGCCTCTTTTCTAACCATAGCAGAGACGAGAGAAGAGAGGCAGGCGAAATTCCGCCCTTTTTTTTCCCCCGCCTCGGTCTAATGGCTGCCTGTAGTTCCAAAAAACGCGCAGAATTAATAACCATAAAGCATTCCGTGACGTGTTTCCTCTGTGGCATGATGGCGTAACGTGTCGCCGCGGCCGGGCCGAATTCCTGCACGCAGTACTCTCTTTCGCTTATGAATCATCTAGACCTGGCATCGTTGGTATCTTTAATAACGCGTTGCCTTGGCCTCCGCGATGTTTTGCCGAGGAAACGAGCGACGATACAAACGCGACGCCGGTGTATAGGAGAAAAGGGATACTGGGAGCGCCTGATGGAGCTTTTTTTCCGCCCGTTTTCCTCCTTTTCGCCACTGGGGACACGCACGCCAACGATGTCCCTTTTCCAACCTCCGCGGGCTCTTTTTTGCTCCCCTCGCGGTAATAGCTTTCGATCCCCCGCGTACACGGTTAAAGTTAAACCATCGGCGAAGCATTGGATGGACTGTTTATTCTTGTACAGAATCATCAGGGAGCTACCTAACCTACTTATCATTCAACACTAGGTTTACGGAACTCGTCGCACGTTCACGCATTTCAGATTTCATACTTAAAATTGTAGAGACCATAAACATTATTTTTCAGTACTTTATGGTTAACTTTGATTAATACAATGGTATTAACCCTTTGCGGACGAGTGTCAGCGAATAACCGCCCAAGCTATTTCGATTTTCTGGATGAATGTCGATTTTCGAAGCAAGAAATTTGCATTAGTATACTTGGATCATCGACGTTGACGAGGAGCTTTTCCTAACGGCAATTCCACTTTTTTTGAGGATTAATTTGGGGAGAGGATGATTCGGCGATTGTTCAGCTTCTTGCCTGATTTCCTTTTTTTTAGGAGTCACTTTTTTTCGAACGCCATTAAAGTTACACGAAACTAGCTAAGCTTGTTTTATTCCGTAAGTTTAGCGAAGTTCTTTTATCTATGACGATGCAACGTTTCTTGTTTCTTTCGGTGCGCTTCATTCTACGTATGCTTTATTATGTTTCGTTGCCGATATTAATATAACAGTCTTGAAACTTTAATAAATCTTCGGTTGCATAGGAATGTACGAAACGAATTTTTGCCATAATTTCGATCACGCGGAATGAGATTACTGCATATTGTACAATATTATATTATACAGTGAGATCATACAACAAGCTATTGCTACATGAGACATTAGAAGCTATTGCTACATGAGACATTAGAAGCTATTGCTACATGAGACATTAGAAGCTATTGCTACATGAGACATTACACGCTATTCTTCTATAATAAAATTGAAATACAATAATCTACCACTGCTAATAAACGAGAAACAAGCGTCAAAATATTAATACAAATCTGAAGTCGTATTTGCGTTGCATTGCCAAGCGATCGATGATCTTAACTCTATTTTGTACCAATCTTTCGTTTCCCGTAACCCGGATTTCCATAAAACGCGCTACTTTTCGAAACCTGTCCACTGCATTTATCCGTATTACACCGTATTTGTAGGAAATAATTGGGTTAGAATAAACTAAATGGTTTTATTTACGTCGCTGCTCACAATATCTCTCACTATACTCTACGTTCGTCAACCTCTCACTAAGACTCGCTACAACTCTCTGCCCTGCGGCTGGAAAAACCTATTGCCTATGGCCACCCTCTCTCTTGCACCCCGTACCCCGCTACGCCCGTCTCGATACTTTTCGTTGCGACACTCGAACCTTAGCCTAAACAGTCACTCGTCATTCACACTGTTCACTCGTCCCACTCATGCGACCACTTCGCTCACGCACACACCCCACATATTCATCTATATTATATTTGTCTTCTTGTAAAGTCGTCAGATTTTCAAGCGAACGCAACGAAAATCAAGGGACAAGTTAACGCAGCCTAAGATCACGATCTCTATCCGTCTCCCTATGCAAATCTCGCTTGCTATCACTATCTTTCGTCCATTATCCGTCATCTTTCATCCGCGACGAATAAAGCTGCGTTTTTTTTCGTACCCGTTGGAAAGAGGGGAAAAAGAGAACGGACGAAGGAAGGCTGGGAGCCGCGAGTTGCACGCGAAGAGGAAGTTGAACGAGCCGCGCCGGGAAACTTTCGAGATGCGGAAGATCGCGGAAACGCGCGCGCGGCGCCGTTTAAAACCGGGCACAATGGCCGCTACCGATATTTCGTAGTCGGACTTTTAGCAAAGCTAAAACTGCTGCGCCAACGAGAGGAGAGTGGAAGGAAGTTTTGCAAGCGCGGATCGTAATCCGAGCGTAACGCGCAATCGAATAATAATTGCTTAATCGACCGTGTCTCGGAACAAACTTCCCTAATAGCCGAAACTATGGAATCGCGGGCGGCTCGAAAAATTTCCCCCACTTCGCCTCGTTATTAGCGAAGCTTTTCGTTGTTCCTACGTTCGCTAAACGAATGGGTCAATTACGCGGCTCGTTCGTCGAAAATCAGCGCAACTTTGATTCCTTCGCGGCATTCGCGGATACGCAAATTAATCGGGTGGATGGATTTTCCTTTGTTTTCACGAGCATGTTTATGCTAATGGGGAAATTACGGTGCAGGGCGTCGTAATTAGCGGGTTCGCGATTTCGAACGATTTTAACCCGGTAATCTGCTCTCTAAACGGAGGAAATCGAACGAATTTAATAGATTTGTATTGATAATAGTGTTGCGCCCGACGCACCGCAGTTCTTTAGGTTGACTTCGCGGGGTTGTAAGGCCCGCTACGCGATTCGCGACGATGTCCTCGAGCGCTGGCTGTTGTGAACTTAATTACTCCAGCCTCGTTGAAATTGGTGGTAAGAATGCGACGTGCACGTTAGTGCAGAGGTAGGTGGCACGTGGTGTGTTGGTCGCTGTTGTGTGGTGCCTTAGAGTGCTTTCACTAGAATCTCCCTCTGTGGTGTGTGTTTGTGCTTTTATGCGTTTCGGTGTTTTCTGATTGGTGAATCTATGGTGAGAGTGGTGGTTCACGATTTTTGTGATTGGTGGTTGTTTTAGCGGAAGGTGTTGGTGAGTGTGTTTTCGGGGGTAGTGGCGAGTAGGAGTGGGAGGTTTTAGAATTTTTCGGTGACCGTACCCGACCATCGCCTAACGGTAACTTTATGGTCGTCTTTCCGCGACTGACACATCTGGCGTCCGGGTTGGTCGCGGCACGTGGCCTTTGCGATAAACTAATTTCTATAATTTTGGTTTTAGGCTCGGTATCCGGATTATGTCTGTAAACCTTTCTGTTGCCTTCGCCCGTGAGGCAACAAATAGATCGGTATTATTATTGATACGATAATTGGGTATTTGGTTACTTTACGCGTAAAAGGAAAATAGTTTCTTTTTATATGTATAGTAAACCGTATAGAGCAATACAAAGGCCACACGAAAAACTAAAAAGGGCGCAATGATAGACAGAAGAGTTTAATTCGATGAATTTTGCAGCCTGAGACGAATTATGAACAACATTTAAAATAACTTAAGGTTAGTAGTTTACTTTATTTAAAAATAAGATGTTCACTACGTTCCCTTTATCTTCCAAATTAAACCGGTTAGAATAAATAATTACGAGTTCCTAATTGTGACAATATTTATAAGAGTATGATTCGACAAAATTGTTAAAAGAATCGAAAGCGAAGAGAAACCAGGATTAAAATAACAAAGGGGAACAAAGATGGGAAAGAATTAAAATAACAACGGGGAACCAAGGCTAAATTATAATTATTTCGAACGCGAACGAAAACTTTATCGCGCTGGGGAAAAAAAATCGAATAGACTATGGCGAATCGTTGCTTTTCCCCTTACGAAAGTTTGACCAAATTTCACGATACCACCGCCCAGAGTACTAACAACGCGATCCAGAAACGGAGGCCATAAATAAAAAGCGCAATAGAGGATGGGCCGCGGGCGCGCGTTCAATATCAGGTCCGCGGCGTAACGCGCGTAGAACCGGAAGTGCTCATTTTCCCGGATGATGACACGTAGAGCACGGGACAGCCGTAAATAATTAAGGGGAGACATTATCGTGAGCTACTGGAAAGCGAGATTGTCGTTCCGCCGTACGAATTTATCACTCGCCCTCGGCGTGCCATGCCTTCCCATCCCCCTTTTCTACAACCTCGCGCACTCGCTCTAACACACGTACACACACACACGTACACATAGTGTAACCTTGGAACCCGCCATATTTTACCTCGCTGCTAGAGGAATCTTTTGTCTTCATAATATTTATCCCACCGCGGACGCCAAGAGTAATGGACCGTGGGGTCCCCGGAGGAGCAGCCAAACGAACCAACGAGATCGGGAACTAAAGCGAACCTCTTTTCATCCCTCCCGTTCCGAAACCGGTGCAGGGGGTTGAAGCTTAAGGCGTATGGACGACTTCGGGGGTAGGCGAGGCAATAAATTCGCGGGTAACGCGGAGCTAGGAATTGTCCGGCCTGCGAAGAGGAAGGGGACACGAATACGAATATAGGTGGATGGATCGGAAAGGAAGAAGGGAGGACGGCGTATGGAAGATTGCCTTAATATCGACAAACGACCCGACGTCGTTTCTCTGTTTCTTTGAGATTCGATTTATCCCGCGGCGCTCTTGCGAAACGAAACTACGACCCGACGCCGCGATGCGATTTTACGCTGCCAGGAAATTCGGTTTCAACGAGAATCCTGCTGATTTAGGAGCGATACAACCGGGTTGGGCATGTTTCGGCGGTGAAATTTTGAGGGGATAATTTGGGAAGTGGAATAGAGAAAGGTGTGGGTACAGGGATTGAATTGTGCATTTTTTTAGGATAATCGAGTGTAATTAGAAGCAGAGATGGGTGGAATTTTGTTAGGGGATCGAGTGGTGGATACGTATTTAGATTAGTATTAATTTAGATTAGTATTTAGATTAGTAGTAATTTAAATTAGTAAATAGGAAATTATTCGAATACGATATTACTCGAAGAGGATATTATTCGGATATGAAATTATTCGAAGAGGAAATTATTCGAATACAATATTACTCAAAGGGAAAATGAATCGAACACAATATTATTCGAATACAAAATTATTGGAAGAGAAAATAATTCGAATAGAATATTACTCAAAGGGCAAATGATTCAAATACAATATTATTCGAATACAAAATTATTCAAAGAGGAAATTATTCGAATACAAAATTATTGCAAGAGGAAATTAATCGAAGAGGAAATTAATCCCAGAGGAAATTATTGCGATAAAATATTATTCGAAGACGAAATTATTGAAAGGGGAAATTATTTGAATACAAAATTACTCAAAGAGGAAACTATTCGAATACAAAATTATTGCAAGAGGAAATTAATCGAAGAGGAAATTACTCGGATAAAATATTACTCGAAGACGAAATTATTGAAAGAGGAAATTATTTGAATACAAAATTATTCGAAGAGGAAATTATTCGAATACAAAATTATTGCAAGAGGAAATTAATCGAAGAGGAAATTAATCCCAGAGGAAATTATTGCGATAAAATATTATTCGAAGACGAAATTACTGAAAGGGGAAATTATTTGAATACAAAATTATTCAAAGAGGAAACTATTCGAATACAAAATTATTGCAAGAGGAAATTAATCGAAGAGGAAATTACTCGGATAAAATATTACTCGAAGACGAAATTATTGAAAGAGGAAATTATTTGAATACCAAATTATTCGAAGAGGAAATTATTCGAATACAAAATTATTGCAAGAGGAAATTATTCGAAGAGGAAATTATTCGAATACAAAATTATTCGAACAGAAAGTTATTTGAATGTGAAATTATTCGAGGAGGAAATTATTAGAATAAATCATCGTTATTTATTCGAACAGCCCATAATTTAACGCGTTGTTGAATCAAGTTCTATATACATACTGATTTGAACACGACAAAATTTATACTAGATAGCTACGTAAAAGCATTATTAGATGGTATTGATGTTAACCCTTTGCCTCCATAGACGATGCTACAGCGATACACGTAAATTTTCTTAGTATTTAATGCTTAAAATATGTATCTCTATATATTTCCGCCAATGTTCATTTCTTCCAAACCAAACCAAATTAAAAATCAAATCGCCACTCTTAAAATTTTAAAATCTCCTACGATGCAGAAAAAAGCGTGTTGCAATTATCAATAAATAAATCTACTAAACCCACTAAAAAGTCTCGGAACGCGAAAGATAAATTAAATAAAGCTAAATTAATTCCACGTCACTTAAACGTCCAAATAACTACAATATTCCACAAATACCGTACTTTATCTCTTATCCTTTTCCGCGTATCGTTGCTCTACGCGAATCTAGACCAAGATTCAAGAGCCGTGCGTCGAAACGCTCGCAAAGGGAAGGAAAAGCGAGGCGCAAAGGTTGGAAAACAAAATAGGCTTTCTTTTTTCCTCGCAGTCGACGACGAAACGAAAAACGAAATGGACGGAATAAATGAGAGCCGGCTTAACAGCGGGAAGAAAAGTGCAGAGCTGTCTTCCCCCGGCGGCGATTTAAAGCGCGGGGAATGGGAACGAAGTCTCGTCGCGCACGTATGGAAAAATGTAAAAGTGCCACGTCGTTTCCGGCCATTTAGACTTTCATCGATTGCGGCCGCGATAGAAAAGGGGGACCCTCGACCAGAGATACCATCCATTTCAAAAATCATTTTAAAGCCCTCCTACACACCCTTTTCCATCCCCCTATTCTCGGCGATGTACGTGATCCACGTGCGAAAGGAGGTTGCAACACGGTCTTCCTAGAAGCTAGCAGATAACGATTCGACGAAGTCGCGATGAAATATCGCGATTTTTGGTCGCCGGCCAATCGTAACGCGATGCAACGGCGATAATTTATAAACAGGCTGACGATCTTTATGCATTCGCGAAGAATTTAATCCATTCACTACTGACACATTCGAATTAGAGACTAATAAAGGAGTAGGTGATGACAACGTTTATTAACCCTTTGCAGACGAGTGTCGGCAGATAGCCGCCGAATCATTTTTTGGCTTTCCGAAACCACGTCGACTTGTAAAGCGCAGAACTTAATGCGATGAATACTTAACGTAATAATGAATGTTTGAAATCGTTGGAAATGAAATGGTTTCGAACTGAAAAGCGTGAAACCTCAAAGTCGTGGAATTCAAAACTTAAAGTACTCTTCGCAAGTGTGATTAATTCTCGTCCGCAAAGGGTTAACACTTAACCGACGTGTCACGTAAATTTACGTTTTTCCATTCTGACTTAGGATAATATATTATGATACAAAAAAGTTAAGAAACGCACTGATTTTACGATACACACGCGCGGAAATAAATAGCACACGCGTTATTTTAACCATTTACGGACGACGACGAATAAAACTTAAAAAGAGTCGTTCGACGTTTCGAATTCCGAGCCTTTAAATTTCTAAGCTTTCGAATTGCAGGTCGACAAAAATTCCCAAAACTTTGAAGCGTTTATCAACGATATTGATTGAAATTTGTTCTGCGTCAACGGTGAACGTGCCGTTTACAAAGCCAAAAAAGTGGCGCGTATTTTTCTAGCCACTCGTCCGCCAATGGTTAATAATAAAACACTCGAAAGTCTTTCCTTTTGTAACAGGAAATTTAACGTCGCGTCGACGCGTGGGTTATCAGCGATCGTATTGTTAAACGAAACTATTTAAGTTACTTTGTCCGATTAACTAAACGATTATTCGAAGACTAGAAGCAGCTAGACGCGAAGCGAACAGCACGAGGCGCGTTTCGAAACTGATACGCAGATCTGGAAACGAGTCACTCGGAAGTAATGCGGCTTTAGTTACAGTCTCGGCTTCGTCGCGATTATAAACATAGGTCGGAAGGGGAAAGAGACACCGCGAGATAAACACTAGCACGCGTCGTTGCTTCCAACGAAGCGATTATTATCGAACCTCTTCCTTATTTACTTTCTCTTCGTCGAATTTGAGAACGTCGATGGTGGGGATTAGAGATGGCGTGAACTGCTATTTTTGAATCATTCGTGAATCGATCACGTTCGTTCTGAATCACGGTGATTTTCACAGTGATTCGTGATTTCTCGTGATCACTTCTGATTGGTGAAGAACATAACTTACGCATACGCATTACATTCTTAGTGATTCTTAGGATTATTAGGAAAACGGAAAAAAATAATGAAATATAATGAATAAATTGCAAGCGTGTCTATAATTTAAAATTTCTTTGGCTTTCATTCGACTAAAAATAAATATAATTCTAGTATAAAATTATGTATAGGTATTACATAAAGAAATTATAGTTTTTAATTATAATATTGATATTAAATAGCGTAGCTCTATGTTGTATGCATGCATTTGTCCCGAGCTATGTTTTCATAAAAAAAAAATAATTCAATTAAGGCCAAAAATTACGATCGCAGTATCACAGTGAGCAACTTCACGATACATGCGAAATCACGGTCGTGATTGAACTTTAATCGCGTGATTTTGCGATCACTGTGATAAATCACTGTTAGTGATTTTTACACGCCATCTCTAGTGGGGATAGAAGCAAACGAAGAATCGTATTTGCCTTTGCTTTGTCCTGTATACGAAACCGAGCTCCGAAGAAATAGTAACAATAAGCGAGTCATCGTTGTTTTTCTACGCGCGGCTGTTTTTTTCTTTTTCTAGCAACGTATACTTCGAATCCTTGGCTTTAGATGTTTCTTTGCTCTTTTTTTAATCTGTTTCGAGGATAAACGATTTATGTATGTATTACGAAGGTTTAAACACGCGTGAGAAGAAATATAGTTTTACGTTAAAAGTATGTAACAAATATGTGTGACGCGAACAAAAATATATAACAAATATGTGACGCGAATAGAAATATATAACGAATATAGAACACGAATAGAAATATATAACGAATATATAACACGAACAGAAATATATAACGAATATATAACACGAATAGAAATATATAACGAATATAGAACACGAATAGAAATATATAACAAATATATAACACGAACAGAAATATATAACGAATATAGAACACAAATGGTGTTGGTTTTTCTCTTTCAAGAAGAGAAAGTTTTTCATTTACAAAAACCATCTCTGCGCGTGTTGCGTTTCTTTACGAGACACAGTTCAAGAGGGTGCAGCTGTGTCCCGTCTTTAATTGTTCAGACGAAGTTTGGGACCGATATGGTCTGTGGGTACGTGACGAATCCTTCTTCATTGACTCACTCACCTCTCGTCATTCCAACAGTTTCTTTCGTGCTGTAAAGACGTGCCCTTCCACGTGTTTAAATAAAGACAAAGTTTAGATCAAAAGTATCTGAATTTTTCTATTTTATAAAATTCCACCACCTATATTTCCAATAAATGGAAATATATAACAGATATGTAACGCAAAGAAAAATATGTAACACGCATAATCTTGCGATACATCGTGGAAAAACGTGGAAACAATTACAAGGTACTCATAATTAATCTGTTTTTTTAATTTCGTTCCTTTTAATATACTAGGAAGCATTGGTTAAACTTTACCGCATAAAAAATGATTAAGATTGTTTTGCATAATCCGATAGAATTTAACGTGCAGGAGAATGCACGGGATCAAAAGTTACGCGTTACTTTACGAGTTCTATTGACCGCTATGTTAACTCCTGGTATTTCCGATGAACAAGTAAAATAACGCACCCTTAAACACGCGTTATTTAACAACTGTATTTATATTAATTAATATTTATAACAAGTAATATATAAACATTTAACAATTCTTTTTAAACGCGTAACAACAATCTTCGAAAGTTTTTAACGAAACACGAACAACTGTGTTTCAACGCTTCTGAGATTTTCCAAATAAATTTTGGCATCGTTTAACGATTAACTAAGCTTGCGTTGCAAATACGAATGCGGAAAAACAGAAAAAGGGAAATCGATACGTGTTTTCCCTGACCGCGTAGGCTTTCGAGGAAAAGTGCGTTTCGATCAGCGCGGAATTATTTAACAACTGTATTTATATTAATTAATATTTATAACTATTGGAAATGGGTGTTTGAAATAAATATTAAGCGCAGTGGATTCACTTTTACTTTTCTTTATTCTGTTCTATACGAGGAAGATACTATCGCTTTGAAGACCAACAAGGAACTGTGTGTAAAGAAAATCGGGTCTCAAGGACCAGACCCGAAATTAGTCACGAGGCGCTAAAGGACAGAGAAAAAGGTCTCTGTCCTTTAGCTTGTTTAGAAACTGTTTATCTGAACGCGCTCTCTCGCATCCTGCCTATCGAATGTCGATTGGTTTTGTTGAACCTATATTCCAACAATAACAAGTAAAGTATATACTAAATTAAGTATATAAACATTTAACAACTCTTTTTAAACGCGTAACAATCTTCGAAAGTTTTTATCGAAACACGAACAACTGTGTTTCAACGCTTCTGCGATTTACCAAATAAATTTTGCCATCGTTTAACGATTAACTAAGCTTGCGTTGCAAATAACAATGCGGAAAAACAGAAAAAGGGAAATCGATACGTGTTTTCCCTAACTGCGTAGGCTTTCGAGGAAAAGTATGTTTCGATCAGCGTGGAATTATTTAACATCTGTATTTATATTAATTAATATTTATAACAAATAAAGTATATACTAAACTATGCATATAAACATTTAACAACTCTTTTTAAACGCGTAACAATCTTCGAAAGTTTTTAACGAAACACGAACAACTGTGTTTCAACGCTTCTGCGATTTTCCAAATAACTTTTGGCATCGTTTAAGGATTAACTAACCTTGCGTTGCAAATAAGAATGCGGAAAAACGGAAAAAGGGAAATCGATACGTGTTTTCCGTGGCCGCGTAGGCTTTCGAGGAGAAGAAGTACGTTTCGATCAGCGTGGATTTCTGACGAACGGAAGAGAGCAAAGGAGTGGATTTCTAGAAATTCTTTGCATGCTGGGGGGGTAAGTGGCGCCGTGTGTTCGGAACTGTCGCATCCACGTCGAGATTGCGACGCGTGCATCCACAACCGGAAATGCGAATTTCCCTTCCAACCATCCAGAAATATCGCGATAGGACACACGCTCCTTTCTAAGAAGCTTCCGAAAGCAGACGGATAGGAAAAGCTCGAGAAAAGAAGTTCGACATCGATACATAGAAATCCTGCATTACTTTACGTGTCTATTTATTTTTATTAATCGCCCTCGATAACTGTTTCGGGGAATTAGGAATGTTATCAATACAGTGGAATTGGCTTGCTACGATCACTTTGGGACTTACAATTTTTAATATAATAATTAGGCTGATAATTATATATATTGAACTGATTTTAGGGGGAACTTCGTATTTTAGTAGAACCAGTTTTAATGGAAACTTCGAATTGTAATAGAAATCATTCTAGTGGAAACTTTCTGGGTCGAAAATTCGATTGCTTAGGATTTCGAAATTTTGGAAATTCGATCGCTTGAGAGTTCGAAATTTTGGAAATTCCATCGCTTGAGAGTCCGAAATTTTGGAAATTCGATCGCTTGAGAGTCCGAAATTTTGGAGATTCGATCGCTTGAGAGTCCGAAATTTTGGAAATTTGATCGCTTGAGAGTTCGAAATTTTGGAAATTCCATCGCTTGAGAGTCCGAAATTTTGGAAATTCGATCGCTTGAGAGTTCGAAATTTTGGAAATTCGATCGCTTGAGAGTCCGAAATTTTGGAAATTCGATCGCTTGAGAGTCCGAAATTTTGGAAATTCCATCGCTTGAGAGTCCGAAATTTTGGAAATTCGATCGCTTGAGAGTCCGAAATTTTGGAAATTCGATCGCTTGAGAGTCCGAAATTTTGGAAATTCCATCGCTTGAGAGTCCGAAATTTTGGAAATTCGATCGCTTGAGAGTTCGAAATTTTGGAAATTCGATCGCTTGAGAGTTCGAAATTTTGGAAATTCGATCGCTTGACAGTCCGAAAGGTTAGAAATTCTACCACTACGGAATCCCATTGTAAAACCTTTCATTAAAATATACAAAAGTTTATTTCAGAAAAACACCAATTATATTTCCTACAAAAACCTAATAAAGTTAGACGATGCGTTAAAGTGACAGAAAAACCAAACAGTGTAAAGTTAACTGCAACATACGTACATTACACGTAAGTAGTCGTTAAGTAGATTAAGTTCAAAGATTCATATCATATAAAGTTTCTATATATCGGAAGTCATCCAACACCGAAAGGTGCGGATAACAATACATAAAGAAATAAATAAATAATATAAGTGTTTCTAATAATATCGCCACGATCTCTCCGACCGAAAAACCCGATAAACACCGCGACGAAGAAAAATCGAATGGAACTTGAAAGGTAAAAAAAAGAAAACAAAAAGCCGTGCGTGTACGTAAGTTGGAAAAGTGACGCGACATTGCGGAGGGTTAAAAATAGGCGAGCCTTCGACGGTGGCTTAGTTGGGTCGTTGAAACAAATTGGCGTAAGGTCGGTAAGTAAAACAAGGCTGGAAACTCGGATAATGCAGCCGTAGTAGTAGCGAGCCACAGTATAAATTCCCTCGAGGCAGCGGGAGTATCGGAGTGCGCATTAACGGCGCCAGAGAAAAGACGTACCAACGATCGACGAGGAGGGGGAGGGTTGCTGCGGCACAACGAAGGGGTGAGTTAACCGCTGCTGCTGGACCTGGACACGTGATTCCAGGAAAGGGAAAAAAAGAGCGAAGCCAGCTCTCCGGCCGCTGGAACTTAATCAAGGATACAAGGAGAACGTACGCGGAGCGGCGGAAATGTCGCGGAACGTTAAAGCGAATCGTAAATCTCCTATCGAGAGGGATGCGATCGGTTTTGTTTTTCAATGCTTGGAAATTCTTCGCTTTGTTCGCAACCCCTTCACGTACAAATAAGTTCTCGAAAGACTATTTCTTTCGGAGGGACATTCGCTATTTTCCATTTATAATGCTGCGTCGAGTGCAAACCAGTGAAACATTGCGCGTGACTTTTATTTAATAGTCTTGAATCTTATAAATCGAAGTTGTAACTAGAATTAAACTTAATGTTTATTTTAGAAAGGAATAGAGCGTGTTTTTTTATCGTAATTAAATCATACTTCGTCGTTGTACGAGAAAGGGTTAAGAGAATTTTTTTAACTCCGTTTTTTTAAGCTACGGTTTATTGGAATTTTTGAGTTAAACCATTTTTAACCTTTGTACCATTATTATACTTTTTCTCCTTTCATGCCTAATCGTCCTTTACAGATAGTCTATACTTTAATAGTTCGTCGATGTTAAATAAGAGTACCGCGTTACAGGAGGGTTTACTTGAAGAAAAAAAGAAAGCAACATCGAAGAGGTTAACAGAACACTATAAGGGCGCTTCGAGGCCATCGATTTAGTGTCCCAAGGGGGGGTTGAAAAATCCCGCGCATTGTTTCTATTTCGAAAGCTAAGGGAGGGCTTTGCACGGCCGCGAAATAGAGAACTGAAATTTTTATAACCGTTGCGCTTGCGAAGGGCTGCACAGGGATGGAATAAAGCAGAGGGTTTAAGGTGATGTAAGGATCGCGACAAAAACACGATGCGAACCGCGCACGTCGAATTATAAACGAAGACTGCTAGAGATATAATAGTGATGCTAAGAATTGAGAATCGTTGGCTTCGTTATGAATCACGATTAGTTTAATCGTGCAAAATTGCTTCAATTTGTTTCGCTATCTACTGTTTTATTTTAAAAGGACCGACGATCCATCTGTAGTGTAAAATTCAGCGAACTTCAAGACTTGTATTTATATATTCATAGTTATATGAATATGTTATGCAATTATATAGTTATATAGCTATATGGTTATACAGTTATATAGCTATATAGTTATATGGTTACATAGCTATATAGTTACACAGTTATACAGTTATATGGTTATATGGTTATATAGCTATATAGTTATACAGTTATACAGTTATATGGTTATATAGTTATACAGTTATACAGTTATATGGTTATATAGTTATATAGCTAAATAGTTATATGG
This sequence comes from Eucera pruinosa, assembly GCA_028830335.1. NCBI lineage: Eukaryota > Metazoa > Arthropoda > Insecta > Hymenoptera > Apidae > Eucera > Eucera pruinosa. The sequence continues at coordinate 13,054,980 of JAMYCR010000015.1, read as the reverse complement.
TTACATAGCTATATAGTTACACAGTTATATAGTTATACAGCTATATGGTTACACAGTTATATAGCTATATAGTTATATAGTTATATAGCTATATAGTTACATGGTAATATAGCTATATAGTCATACAGTTATACAGTTATCTGGCTATATGGTTATACAGTTATGTAGCTAAATAGTTATATGGTTACATAGCTATATAGTCATACAGTTATACAGTTATATGGCTATATGGTTATACAGTTATATAGCTATATAGTTATATGGTTACATAGCTATAGAGTTACACAGTTATACAGTTATATGATTATATAGTTATATAGCTATATAGTTACACAGTTATATGGTTATATAGTTATATAGTTATACAGTTATACAGTTATATAGCTATCTAAGTATCTAGTTATATAGTTACATAGTTATGTAATTATGCAATTATATAGTTATACAGTTATATAGCTATATAATTGTATAGTTATATAGTTGAATAGTTACATAGCTATATAGTTATACAGTTATATGGTTATATAGTTATATAGTTATACAGTTATATAGCTATCTAAGTATCTAGTTATATAGTTACATAGTTATGTAGTTATGTAATTATGTAATTATATAATTATACAGTTATATAGCTATATAATTATATAGTTATACACTTATATAGCTATATAACTATATAGTTATATAGTTAAATAGTTCCATAGCTGTACAGTTGCATAATTATATAGTTACACAGTTACATAGCTACATCAAACAAGTGCCATTTAGCGTTATCTTAATCGAAAAATATTTAGCTGTACAAACTCAGTTACATCTCGCTCAACGACATAAAATCCACTCAAAAGAATTCCCCATTATACTCTACACGATCGCTACTTCGATACCGACCCCAAAATTTGCCCCTAGCAGCAAATTTCCCACGAAAATAGCCCAAACGAAAGTGGCTCTCCTATAAAATTCACGAATCTCACAAACGGTGAACCGCACAATCATCGACTATCATCGTACAAAAGGTTGGCGGTGTCTAGTTCCACGAAAGAGATCGCCAAGGGGATGAAAGGGGTGAATTTCCCGCGACACGTCACGTCCGGATGACAAATCCCCCTCAAGGTTCCAGTCTGAATTTCCTGCTGCAAGTCCAAGGAGCTTCCTTCGCTCTCTCTCTCTCTCTCTTATTCGACTTTTTCCCACCCTTACTTTCTTCGTTTTTTTCACCCCCATACGGGTAACGAGCAGTCGACCCGCTCGAATTGGAATGCGATTATGATTAATGGATCCTCTATGTAGCGAAGAGTGGAAAACGGGCGTGGCCGTTACTTAGCCGGCAGAAAAGCCGAGTAAACAATATTAGGAGGGATCGCGACGATCGTTTTCCGCCGTCGTCGTCTTTCCCCCTCCTCCCTTCAAGCTTCTCCTTTCTTTGCTCAATTACCAGCTAGCAGCTCTTTTTGCTTCCACCCTGGGTGCTCTCGAGGATGAACACAACTCGGTGATGAATTAGTTCGCGCGTCCACCGGATGGAACGTCATTATCTTCGCCCGTTTCCTGTCCTTCCACTGTATCACCCTCGTTTTCTCTATTAGACCTCCTCGTTTTTGGGGGATGAAATTCTGCTTTTTTTTCTTTCTTTCTTTCTTTTTACGAGGCTTTCGGGAGTTTGGCATTGGACAGTGGTTTGGGAATTAGGTAGGAGAGATATTTAGGGTAATTATTGGCAAGAAACAATTGCGATTAATTGGTTTGGAAAGGGTGTTCTTTGGGGAATTAGATTTCAACGATATTTAGGACGATTATTAATTAGAAAACAATTGCAATGAATTGATTACTAAAAGGAGTTTGAAATAGGAGTTACTTAGGAATTAGGTTCCAGTGATATTTAGGGTAATTTTTAATAAGATTCGTGGATAATATTGCAATGGATTGATGAGGAAAAGGAATATGAAAATAGACTTCTTTGGGAAATTAGATTTGAACAATATTTTGGACGATTATTAATTAGAAAACAATTGCAATGAATTGATTACTAAGAGGAGTTTGAAATAGGAGTTACTTAGGAATTAGGTTCGAGTGATATTTAGGGCAATCTTTAATAAGATTCTTGGATAATATTGCAATGGATTGATAAGGAAAGGAATATGAACATAGACTTCTTTGGGAAATTAGATTTGAACGATATTTAGGACGATTATTAATTAGAAAAAAATTGCATTGAATTCATTAAGAAGAGGAGTTTGAAATGGGAGTTACTTAGCAATTAGGTTCCAGTAATATTTAGGGCAATCTTTAATAAGATTCTTGGATAATATTGCAATGGATTGATAAGGAAAAGGAATATGAAAAAGGAGATTTTTGAGAAATTAGATTTGAACGATATTTAGGGTAATTTTCAACACTAATCGTACCACATTTAATTAAATGACCAGTTTCAAAATATTTGGATAGGATTATACACATTCATTATTACTTCTTTCGTTTCTATTTTCACTTATAAATGTTTATTGAATAGTTTTATATGCAAAATGCCAACGCATTAGTTAACATTAACACAGCGAAAACAGAGTTAATAAGGTTGAATAAACAATTCGCCAATTATTTACAACAGAAAGACACGTTAGCAAAATTCTAATAGTTGCACCGAGTATTTTATTAAACTAATTTACTAACTGTCCAATGCTATACGAACAAGAGGGTAATTCGAAGTATAATCGATCAACGAAGTGGGTGCAATTAACAATCTATAAATAATAACATAGATAACGTTTCCTTCATTTACTTGGAAAAATTTATTGAATAGTTTTATATGCAAAATGCCAACGCATTAGTTAACGTTAACACAGCGAAAACAGAGTTAACAAGGTTGAATAAACAATTCGCCAATTATTTACAACAGAAGGACACGTTAGCAAAATTCTAATAATTGCACCGAGTATTTTATTAAACTAATTTACTAAATGTGCAATGCTATACGAACAAGAGCGTAATTCGAAGTATAATCGATCAACGAAGTGGGTGCAATTAACGATCTATAAATAATAACATAGACAACGTTTCCTTCGAAAAAGGAGGAATCTCGAGGTGGAAAATCGAACTTGCGAGTATTCTCGACCACGTCCCGGAAACAGGGGGATGGAAATAAGTAAAAAGTCGAAGCTACGTCGCAACCGGTGTCAAGGGGGTAATACTGTCCGAGAGATATTTCCGAACTACGTAACTACGTTGCCGGTAAAATGAAAAGTTCCAGCTCCTTTGTCGCCCAGCAACTTTTCCAAAGAACCTAAACGCACCCATCGAATATTATCTGTTGTAAAATCAGTTTATTATATAATACATTAACGTATTAAATAACAGTGGATTCGCGTATACAGTCTATAATGAAATAAGAATAAGTAAAAGAGCTATAAGATACTTTAAACTTTCTGCCTTGCACGCAACGACAGTGGAAAGTGTGTCTTTCGACTCTCGACTATTAACTAACCCACAAGGGCGAAAAAAAACCAAAACCCTTGTCCGCACCACGGACACCCCCTCCACAAGGCACGACTTAAGATGCCTGAAAGATGTGAACCCATAGGCCGTCGATTCTTGACACATCTGGTATCATCGTTGCATTCCAACATTATCCTTTTTCTTTCCTTGTTTTTTTTTTCCCCCTCCTCAACCCGTCTGTATTTTCCATGGTAATTAGGAATCGTAGTATTTGTCGGACTAGAATTCGCGTAGTTCGCTATGGCAGCTTTTTCGCTAGGCTCGAACTACTAATGATCATTTTTACCGGCAGCTCGCAGGAAACGCTTCCTGCGGCTTTGCGCGCGCTGTTATCGTTCGCGTTACGTGCATGCTTCCCTGTCGTGATACGAGAATTTATGGTTTTCCTTAATTATACGAGAACAAACGTTTAAACGTGAAGAGGAGCGGCGGGGTCTCGTTTAAAACGATTCCGAGAATTTAACGATAGAACGGCGCCAATTATTATTTAGAGAAGGTTAAATTTTCTTATTTATTCGAGTCCAATTTGAGTTATTAATTAGGATGATTTCTTTGTTGCGAACATTGATTATGGATGCATTTCTACCGTGCATTTATTTCTTATTTAGTTATTAGTTATTAGTGTGGGATTGGAAGGTTTTGCAAAATCAAGCTCGCGTATAGCGTAACGCAATATATATATTTAACTAAATGAAACTAAATGAAAGCAACTAAAGTAAACTACGCTAAATATCCTATATACGGCCACTCGATACCACGCTGTTCTACGCTATGCCTTTCCGTTCTACTCTCTTTGACTTCTCAAAAGACACTCTCCACTTTTCCCTCGACGACCACCCTTGTCGCCAACCATTCCTCTGTTTCTCTCTCTCTCACACTCTCTCTCTCTCTCTCACACACACTCTCTCACTCACCCTCGCACTCTAAACCTAAACAATACACTTAGCCTAACTAAACTATTCCCGAATGCTTGGGACGCGGTTCCGCAGGTCATCGTCGCTCGCCTGCAAACCATCCGCGTCCCACACGGCCCGGTCTTGCATTGCTTAAACCTAAACACTCTTAACCATAATGCGTCATAATTCTATCCGGACCCCACATTAGTTATTAGTTAGTTATTAGTTATTACATAGTTATGTGCTTTGGAAGAAGAGTCGAATTCTAAAGGTGTTTAGATTCGAAGACTTTGAGTTTCGAATTCGTCGAATTTCAAAAGCTTACCAAGTTCTAAGTCTTGACTCGAATAGTTTGGGAATTGGTACAGTTGGAAGTGTCAAAGCTTTAAAGATCAAAGCTTTAGAGATTGGAAGGCATGAAAATGTAACGATTTAGAAACTCGAAGGCTTGGAAATTCGAAAGCTTAGAAACACGAAGCCTTTGAATTTTCAAGCTTTCCAATTGCTGAGCTTTTAAATTTCCAACCTTTCCAATTCCCAAATATCCTAATTTTCAAGCATTTGAATTCCCAAACCTATGAATTTTCAAACTTTTTAATTTCTAAACCTTTGAATTCCCAAACATATGATTTCCAAGGTTTTTAATTTTCAACTCTTGAAATATTCAAGGTTTCGAATTTCCAAACCTTCAAGTTCCCAAAGATTAACATTTTCAACCCTTTGAGTTTCCAAGCCTTGAAATTCCCATACCCATGAATTACCAAGCTTTTGAATTTTCAAGCCTCCTAATTTCCAGCCCTTGAAATTTTCAAGGTTTCGAATTTCCAAGCCTTGAAATTCTCAAACTTATGAATAGTCAAGTTTCTAAATTTCCAAGCCTTGTAATTTTCAACCCTTTGAATTTCCAAGCCTTGAAACTCCCAAACTCATGAATTTCCAAGCCTCGTAATTTCCAACCCTTAAAATCTTCAAGGATTCGAATTTCCAACCCTTGGAATTTTCAAGGTTTCGAATTTCTAAGCCTTGAAATTCCCAAACCCATGAATTTCCAAGCCTCCTAATTTCCAACCCCTGAAATTGTCAAGGTTTCGAATTTCCAAGCGTTGAAGTTCCCAAAGATTAACATTTTCAACCCCTTGAGTTTTCAAGCCTTGAAATCCCCAAGGTATAAAATTTACAATCCTTCGAATTTCCAAGTCTCCTAATTCCCAACCCTTCAAATTTCCAAGCCTTGAAATTCCCAAGCCTATGAATTTTCAAGTTTCTAAGTTTCCAAGCATCGTAATTTTCAACCCTTCGAATTTCCAAGTCTTGAAACTCCCACAAAAGCCATGAATTTCCAAGCCTCCTAATTTCCAGCCCTTGAAATTGTCAAGGTTTCGAATTTCCAAGCCTTGAAGTTCCGAAAGATTAACATTTTCAACCCCTTGAGTTTCGAAGCCTTGAAATTCCCAAGGTATACAATTTTCAATCCTTCGAATTTCCAAGCCTTGAAATTCCCAAAACTATGAATTTTCAAGTTTCTAAGTTTCCAAGCCTTGTAATTTCCAACCCTTCGAATTTCCAAGCCTTGAAACTTCCAAACCCATGAATTTCCAAGCCTCCTAATTTCCAAGCCTTGAAATTTTCAAGGATTAAAATTTCCAAGCGTTGAAGTTCCCAAAGATTAACATTTTTAACCCCTTGAATTTCCAAGCCTTGAAATTCCCAAGGTATCAAATTTACAATCCTTCGAATTTCCAAGCCTTGAAATTCCCAAGCATTAACATTTCCAAGCCTCCTAATTACCAACCCTTGAAATTGTCAAGGTTTCGAATTTCCAAGCCTTGAAGTTCCCAAAGTTCAACATTTTCAACCCCTTGAATTTCGAAGCCTTGAAATTCCCAAGGTATAAAATTTACAATCCTTCGAATTTCCAAGCCTTGAAATTCCCAAGGATTAACATTTCCAAGCCTCCTAATTTCCAACCCTTGAAATTGTCAAGGTTTCGAATTTCCAAGCCTTGAAGTTCCCAAAGTTTAACATTTTCAACCCCTTGAATTTCGAAGCCTTGAAATTCCCAAGGTATAAAATTTACAATCCTTCGAATTTCCAAGCCTTGAAATTCCCAAGGATTAACATTTCCAAGCCTCCTAATTTCCAACCCTCGAAATTTTCAATGTTTCGAATTTCCAAGCCTTAAAATTTTCAAGGTTTCGAATTTCCAAGCCTTGAAATTCCCAAACCTATGAATTTTCAAGTTTCTAAGTTTCCAAGCCTCGTACTTTTCAACCCTTCGAATTTCCAAGCCTTGAAACTCCCAAAAACCCATGAATTTCCAAGCCTCCTAATTTTCAAGGATTAACATTTCCAAGCCCTATCATTCTCTAATCTTTAACCGTCGCCTCAAACAAACTTACCACTCACCCTCCTTAATACATCCACAGCCCGTCTCACTTTTGCATCGCCCTGTACAAATTCTAATATCCTCGACCCTCCGCCCCTCCTCAATTACTACGCCCAACTTGCAACTTAGCCCCCACCCGAAGGAACGAAATAAAAGAAGGAGAAAAAAAAGAGGAAAGCTCATCCAGTGGAGAGCAGTAACGCGGACAAAAAGCCAGCAGCAGCTCGTCTCCTTTATAGGGGAAGCGATGGCGTCGTAGCGTAGGTGCGAGCAAAAAGGAAAGAGGCGAAAGAGAATAGAGGGGCGGGGGAATGGTCGTATGGTGACGACGGCAACAGTTCCCAAAGTTTCTCCACAAATTTTTCATGGGCCGCATCCGGAACCCCATAAAAGCCCGTTGAACGTTTAGTTTCGCTCTCCCTTCTTCCACCTCGGCTACTATTTTTTTTCTTCTTCTTCTACTTCTTCTACTTCTTCTTTTTACGATCGCACCCTTGGCTTGGCGCATAGGCAGTTGTTAGCCCGCGGCTTGTGGTCCAAGGGGGTGGCGGTTTGAAAGCATTACCGACGCACGCACCGCAGACAGGAGGAGGAGCCTGGTGAGGGTAATTTTGCAAAGAATAGAAAGACTCGGGAATATTGCAAAAGTTAGCGGGGAATAGGGCTGGGCGGTTCTTTTCCCCTTGCGACAACAGGATGCATACGGAATAGCTTGCGGATAACGCGGCCCTCTTTGCCTTTCTTCGCCCCCCTTTCATCATCCTCTATTTGCACCTCTCGAAACGCGATCGCGTTCGAATGTTTTGTCGAACGCGTTTCGTTAGTTTCGTCTATGTTTCAGACGTGCGCGTCTAATAGTAAGTACAGGATTACATTAACCATTTGAGGTGCGAGTTACTTTCGCCGATTCCTTCCAATTAAACCCATAATTAACTATTGAATAACACTGTAGAGCTGTAGTGAGGGGATAGGATAGGAGAAAGGAAGGGTGTTGCGTTTCGTCCTGGGCCTGCTAGTGGACTCATCAGTGCGGCTACCTAGCAGGCCCTGCCTTAGACGTTGGGATATTGGAAGGAAGGTTACGTAAAAATTGCCAACGATATGTGGAGCTGTGGAGGGGGGATAGAATGGGAAAAAGAAAGGGTGTTGCGTTTCATCCTGGGCCTACTAGTGTGGACTCATCGATAAGGCTACATAGCAGGTCCTGCCTCAGACGTTGGGATATTTGAAAGGAAGGTTAAATAAAAATTGCTAACGATATGTGGAGCTGTGGAGGGGGCATAGAATGGGAAAAAGGAAGGGTGTTATGTTTCATCTTAAGCCTACTAGTGTGGACTCATCAGTAAGGCTAGCTAGCAGACCCTGTCTTAGACGTTGGGAATTTAGAAGGAAAGTTAAGTAAAAATTGCCAACGATATGTGGAGCTGTGGAGGGGGGATAGAATGGAAAAAAGGAAGGGTGTTGCGTTTCGTCCTGGGCCTGCTAGTGGACTCATCAGTGCGGCTACCTAGCAGGCCCTGCCTTAGACGTTGGGATATTGGAAGGAAAGTTAAAGGCGGTATATATATGGACGAGGTAGTTGGAGCGAGTACTTTCGAGAAGGTCCTATTTTGTATGTCCCTCTAGTGGTAGGTGCAGGAGAGCCGCCACAACACTACTGAAGTGTTAAATAGTCACTATTGAATAACATCGTATAATTTTCCTTTATTTCAATATTAACAGGTCTAATACAATTTCCAACATAAATAAACAATCTAATCCCGCGCGAACGCAATCTTCCCCCGCAATTACGTAAGAATTCCACCGAAACGAATCTTTCTCGTCCCCCGAAAACTCGACACGCTTTCACCCGTTGCTTTCCAATTTGCAACCCCTTAAAATTCGTAGTCGCGACCGCAAGTTCCCCCCTCCCAAACGAAGACGCGTACATCTCGTCTGCCCCGCACTAATTTAAAGCGCCGCCATTGTCGCGAACCCTTCGCGTTGCCGCGAGAACCAAAAGAGAAGAGCTTCGACTTTCTCGCTTGGTCGCCGCGTTGAAAATGCGAGGGCGAGAAAGCGAAAGAGACGAGGAAAGAAGGAACGGTTGTGCAGAAGGTGTAGCCGGCCGGTCTTTTCAACAAAGTTGCGCGCAGGTTGAAAGTTTTTAAAGACCGTCACCCTGGGACCATCCAACCCCTTTCTCTTACCACCCGTCGCCCTTAGCGGAGAGCACGACCGTGAAGCTGAAGGGTGAAGAGAGCGGCAACGCTTTATACGAAAGTACCAACTGCACCTGCCCACCCCTTCTCTCTTTGCAGAGTAAAAAAGAAAAGAGAGGAGGGGGGGGGGGGGGTAGAAGCAAAGGGAAAGGAAAAGACGCTTTTGAAAGAGAGTAACGCGCGGCAGCAGCAGCAGCAGCAATAGGAAGATCGAAGGTGGAACGAGTGAGCCGATCAAGAAGGAATACCGGAGAAACGCTTGCGGACCAACGGAAGCCGATTTGATACGCGCGGAAAAGAGGCAGGGGTTTCGAAGAGACACAAGATACCGGTGGATATTTTCTACCTCGCGACTGATACCCTCGGAAATAGATTCGACGGCGGGGAGGGGGGAAAAAAAAGAAAGAAGCTCGAGGGGTGGGGAGAATGATCAAAGGGAAACGCGTCCGGGAATACTGCGAACGACACCGGGTTTCGACAATTTTTTTCTTTTTAGAGGATCGAGATTCTACGGGACGCGACGCGGGCTAAAGGTGGAATTTTCTGCTAGAGACTGGACGCGTAAAATCATCGACGAAATATTGGATAGATTATCTGTTCTTACGCACGATGTATCGGTGTACGAAATGGAAACGCGCGAGATACTATTTTAGCGTTACAATGCGATATTACGGGTTTAGATTGTGAGTTTCATTTGTCTCGTCGTTGATATGTCTCTTGGAATAAGACAGTGGCGCATTTAAAACTAAAAATAGGGGTTGTAACTAAATATTGCGATAATCAATTGCTTTCGAAATAATTCGGATCTGTAATAGCGTGCATAGGAGTTCTATAGTTCTATAATTCTATAATAGTATGTGGCGGCTCTCCTGCACCCACCACTAAAGGGACATACGAAATAGGACATTCTCGAAAGTACTCGCTCCAACTACCTCGTCCATATATATATATCGCCTTTAACCTTCCTTCGAATATCCCAACGTCTAAGGCAAGGCCTGCTAGGTAGCCGTACTGATGAGTCCACTAGCAGGCCCAGGACGAAACGCAACACCCTTCCTTTTTCCCATTCTATCCCCCCTCCACAGCTCCACATATCTTTGGCAATTTTTACTTAACCTTCCTTCCAATATCCCAAGTCTAAGGCAGGGCCTGCTAGGTAGCCTTACTGATGAGTCCACTAGCAGGCCCAGGACGAAACGCAACACCCTTCCTTTTCCTATTCTATCCCCTCTCTACAGCTCCACAAGTATATATATATATTCATATGCAATGGAATTCTATAATATTTAACCCTTTGCGGACGAGAAGTAACGACACCTATGGGAGTACTTTAGTTTTGAATTATATGTTTTTGAATTTTCAAATTCTTCAGTTCCCAACTATTTAATGCCCAACGATTTCAAATGTTTATTAATGTATTAAGTATTCGTTACGTTAAGTTTTTTGCTTTAAACGTCAACACGGGTTCAGAAGACCAAAAATGATTAGGCGACTATTTGTCGACGCTCGTCCGCAAAGGGTTAATCCTGTGTACTCATACTCATATCATATTTCGTACTTTCACGGTGAATAAAATTGTTACGAATTTGTGACACATTTTAGGTATTTCATTGTATTTAAAATAAACGCTGAATCCGATAAAAGAAGCGGATTATTCATTGGTACAAATTAATTCGGTTCTTTTCTCGTTAAAGTCTTGAAGAATTCGTCACCTAAATTCGTCTACTTGCATTGGTATATAATTGTAGAATTTTTTGCAAGAAGCTACGATTAAGTCCGATTCTTTCAACGTTAAGTAAATATTCAAATAGTCGTAGATATCGAATTCGATTAAAGCGCGTCGAATTGAAATTACAACGAGAACCTTTGCAACCCGCCGTGATTTGAAAACAAAGGGTTAACCTATTTTTGTCCTACTGCAACTCTCTCCGCTTATGCAAAGTAGAAGAAGAATTTAATTTCGCTGTCGTTCTTCTCGGCAACTTTTGCTCCGACGAGGGGACGGAAAAAAGAAAAATCGCGAAACAAAAGGGGGAAAAGATTTAGGTTAACAATCGTGAATAGAAGAAAAAGGAAGCCAACGTTTCTCATTCTACCGTTGCGTTACTTTGTTCGCAAACAATTGTACGTTCCTCATACGCTTTATGTTAATTAGCGCAACGCGGAACATGCAATTATTCGTACAATGCGCAACACGCTAACATAAGCGAGTACCGCGTGCCTTTATTAATAATACCAACACCGGTATGACGAATATAATATCGCGATACTGCCTCTCTACGCGATATGAAAACCCGTATATAATTTACCTTGATTTCATTCTTTAACCTAATTTAATCAAATATCGTACTCTCCTCTCCTCGCTTAATTTACACAGCGAGAATGAACTCGCCGTGGAATATTTGCAACGATACGAAACGTATTTCAACCCTTCCTCGTCAAAGATATTATCCTCCTGTCGCGTCTTGGGAAATTTGATCATACTTAAGTCGACGAGAGAAGAAGCTTTCAATATTGAAATAGCTACGCCGATGAATTAATACACGTGGGCAAAAATCACTGCATTATTTCAACCCTTTCGTCGCGACGACTTTTCGTTATTTTGGCAGAAAAGGCAGAAAGAAAAGTGTTGCATGACTAGCCCACCGATACCATAGATATTGTATCGCCCCGCGACAACCACGACAAATCATCCTGCGAAAAACATCTTCACTCATAGATTCCAAATTCCTAACCAGCTAGCTTCCCGCACCCGATTACTCATCTTGCCCCTTTTGCACTCTGCCCTTATGCCGACCATTTCCAATAGTATATATATCACCGTTTTTAACCAGCGCGGGTCAATTCTCTGTAGTTCGTACTTGCGTGCGGAACTTACCGCTTACGAATAAAAACCTTCGAGCCTCTCTAAGAAGTTGCGTTTAATTCCCCAATCCGGAATCCAACAAAAGACAAGGTTAGAACTAGATTTATTCTACTGGATCCGTCGATTCTTTTTTTAAAAATTTATCCAGGTAGGTTTAATTTACTGTAATATTGCACGATACATTGTTCTAATATTTGCTATTTGTTCTTAATTAATATTTGAAGTCATCTATACGTATTATCTTTGGTTTAGAACTTATCTACTTAAGAATTGTACGCTAATGGGTTAATCCCGTAAATTTATTAACAAATAAATTATTCTAAATTCATTAAATGTCCCTCGTGGTAAAAGGAAATTAATTCCGCAATTGTGGTGCAAAATTTACGTAAGTAAATTAGGGAAAATTTTGGGGATTCGTAAGTCTGCGATCGAACGCAACGTTTGCTTCGTTAACTGCTATATTAATTCTTCGATTGCTGAGAAGTTTAAGACGGATATTTGCCGCTTCAACACGGCACCAAAATATAAAACATAATTTGCAGTCCGCAAACGTTAATCTTACACCTTCGCGGAACGTTTATAAATAAAATAATAATTCGTTAAAAATGCACCGCGCATTTGTTTCACGCGTAAAGTATTAACCCTTTGCGGACGAGTGTCTGCAAATAATCGCCACTTTCCTGGTTCTTGTGGACGCACGTTTTACTGTTAAAGTAGAAAATTTCAATTAACATCGTTGATAAACGCTTCAAAAGTTTTGGGAATTTGTTCACCTGGAATTCGTAAGCTTAGAAATTCGTAAGGCTTGGAATTGAAAGTGAAAATACTCTTTTTAAGTTTTATTATTCGTCGTCCGCAAAGGGTTGATCGTCGCTTCCCTTTCTCGTCGTCGACCGCGATAGAAATCGCGGCTGTTCGAGTTATTCGCGATGAAAATCAGCGCGGTTTAAGCGGCGAACGATCATAAAGAAGCACTTTGGCGGCGCGAAGCGCAGGATAATTCAAAAGCCGTCCGAATTAACTCGCAAACGGAATCGTCGTTGCATCGACGATTAATCGCCGCGATTAATTACGCGAGTACGCGAACGGAGGCGCCGCGTTATATTTCGACGACACTCGTTTCGATTGCACTTACGCCCGCGAGAGTTATTATTATGCAAATGCCGCCGCGCGATACATAACAAGCCGAAACGGTGACGTTTCGCGGATAATTAGCGCCGCGAAGCGTACGCGTAAAAAGTCGCGCTGGATCCGTTTCCGTTTCCGTTTCCATTGCGATGAATTCAGAGACCCGTGCGTTTCCGGATCACGCCGTCGCAGTATCTTTATTTTCACCGACTTCGCATCGTTTCTTCTTTTATCTATTCACTTAGATATTATGTTGAAAGTGATTCGATTTTCGTCATAATTCATTCATCATAATTTTGGAGAAAACGTTCATACTCATTTAACATTATTCGTGCACATACATATAAAACCAACGCTTACAAATTCTACGTCTAGTTTTTGTCTCCTAGCCTCCGTCGCGGAAAGGGTTAATCTCTGAAAGCTTGATTTCCTCGATATCCCCGAAACTAATTCGAAAGAAGGGATCTAATACGCGCGGAGTCTCTCGCTTCTTCGCGGAGAATACTCAATTAAATCCGCCTCGCGATGGAGATAGAGGGATTGTAGAATCCCTTCGGATCCGTCGCTTTTTTCCCCTCCAATTTAGACGATTCCTCACTCGGTCAGAGAACTTCCGAGTCCACGTACGACGGCGCCACAATGAAAATCCGACCGCAACGAAGTCAGCAGAATTTCTTTCGCCTTCTATCCCCTAACCATTGTCCCCCGTGTTCTCTCGCCGCACTTTTTCCCCCCCTAGTTTGAATCCAGACTCATCCGTTCCCTCTCTAATTATTGTCGATCAACCTTCCGGAGGATCGCTGATTTTACCATCGAGGAGTAAATTGAATCGTCGACGCGCGCTGGATTAAGAATTAATCGAGATATCGGCGCAATTGCTTGCTATCACATAGAATTGTTTTCTATTTTATCGTCACGTTTTTAACGACGTTTTAAAATAGTTAAATAAAATTACGCGCGAACCTTAATTAGCCACCTTTTCAATAGAAAATTCGCCGCGTACTTTTCGGACAACCCAATACATTTCTATTGAGATTGTATTTTGAATTTGTAATTTTCTGCTGCGATTTTCACCGCTTGGCGTAGGCTCAGGTCAGGCTATAAAAGCCATGGGTCCGCTGACCGTTCGGCGACACTATACAGTCCCTTGGCCATCGAATTAGGACCACGTACGAAAATTTCACTTTTATGCCTATAACGGTATGTTATATATGGAAAATTGCCTTAGGTCATTCAAATTATTACAAACGACGTTGATAATAATGTATATATAACAATTGATTTGTTACTATCGTGGTAATAATGAAATTGTGTGGGTGATGAGCGATTGAGGGCCGCACCAGTGTTTACGTTAGGCTCGAGTGTCGATAGCGCGTGAGGTGAGATTTGGAGAATGCAAGATTTCTTTGTACATACATGATGAGAATGTGTTGCACATATGCAGGAGAGATCTTTAGAAGTTCAAACGATGAAGAAGGGAATCAGTTGTGACTGTATCGTTGAAGCGTTCATAAGAAGTCTGCGTTCAAAGTTTGGAAGTGCATTTTATGAAATATGGGAAAACGACAAGACATAACTTGTGAGAAAAGGGCCTATATATGTGGTGTTCTGAAAAGTGGCAACCTTTCGCAGCGACAAATCGCGAAAAATACGTATGTTTCGCGTCAAACAGTGATGAGAATCGCGAAATGTATGAAGGAGAATGTGCCGCAGATTTGTAGTGGTCCCAATTCGATGGCCAGGGACTGTATATACTGTGGAGCTGTGGAGAGGGGATAGAATAGGAAAAGGAAGGGTGTTGCGTTTCGTCCTGGGCCTGCTAGTGGACTTATCAGTGCGGCTACCTAGCAGGCCCTGCCTTAGACGTTGGGATATTGGAAGAAAGGTTAAGTAAAAATTGCCAAAGATACGTGGAGCTGTGGAGGGGGATAGAATGGGAAAAAGGAAGGGTGTTGCGTTTCGTCCTGGGCCTGCTAGTGGACTCATCAGTGCGGCTACCTAGCAGGCCCTGCCTTAGACGTTGGGATATTGGAAGAAAGGTTAAGTAAAAATTGCCAAAGATACGTGGAGCTGTGGAGGGGGATAGAATGGGAAAAAGGAAGGGTGTTGCGTTTCGTTCTGGGCCTGCTAGTGGACTCATCAGTGCGGCTACCTAGCAGGCCCTGCCTTAGACGTTGGGATATTGGAAGAAAGGTTAAGTAAAAATTGCCAAAGATACGTGGAGCTGTGGAGGGGGATAGAATGGGAAAAAGGAAGGGTGTTGCGTTTCGTCCTGGGCCTGCTAGTGGACTCATCAGTGCGGCTACCTAGCAGGCCCTGCCTTAGACGTTGGGATATTGGAAGAAAGGTTAAGTAAAAATTGCCAAAGATACGTGGAGCTGTGGAGGGGGATAGAATGGGAAAAAGGAAGGGTGTTGCGTTTCGTTCTGGGCCTGCTAGTGGACTCATCAGTGCGGCTACCTAGCAGGCCCTGCCTTAGACGTTGGGATATTGGAAGAAAGGTTAAGTAAAAATTGCCAAAGATACGTGGAGCTGTGGAGGGGGATAGAATGGGAAAAAGGAAGGGTGTTGCGTTTCGTCCTGGGCCTGCTAGTGGACTCATCAGTGCGGCTACCTAGCAAGCCCTGCCTTAGACACTGGGATAGTGGAAGGAATGTTAAAGGCGGAATATATATGGACGAGGTAGTTGGAGCGAGTACTTTCGAGAAAGCCTATTTCGTATGTCCCTCTAGTGGTAGGTGCAGGAGAGCCGCCACAATACCAACTGTTTTTCGCCTTTTCAAGACAGTCTTGCGACAACCCTGTGTGTGTAACGGTTCTCACCGAAGGGTTTCACCTCCGTATTTTGTAACTAACTTTGTTTATTAATAAACGTTTCTTTTCTGCAAACGATTGAGTCGATAATAATTTCTCCTTCTATTTCTTTTCTTGTCCTTTTATGGGAGGATGAGGCGAAGAACTGAGGGTAGGTGGGAAAGATGCACGTGCAGATATTCGCGTCTAGGGAAGGAGAAAGTGGGAGATGCATTTTCTCGCGAGGAAAGCACGGGAACTGGCGCGCGCTTTTAAATAATAGATTCGAAAGGCCGCGTTTAAACATCCGCTTTGTTTCCCACGCGGCGCCTTGTATTTGTTGCGGAATTAGTCGGCAACTGATAGCGTTTTAAGTCTTTACCGCGATCCTTCTTGTCACGCGAGTCCTCCTTATCCCGCAGGTTCTCCTCTTCGCCACGTTAAATTGCACCGACTAAAATTCCATTGGGGATTTCGTAAAATTGCCATCTTGCGGTACTATGAGTTACCGGGTTCATTTAGAGATACACGGGAACGTTCATTCTAATCGCAATAAATTCGATTCTAGTACATTGTTGCGTACAATTTTATCTTGATGTTCGTTCATTAGCGTGGGATAAATGTACCACACGTACTGTCGCGTTAACGTTCACGCGAAACTTTAGTCAACTGTTTTAGAAATTCTTAAATAGCGTCAACTTGGAACACACAATTAGTTAGTAAACGTCTCTTTCATTCATGATGATTCTTTTACACGTTAACACTTTGCTGACCGGTCACGAGCAAACTCGTGTTTGCACTTGCATTACATTAGCAGTTTTTAACTCTGAAAGCAATATGGAAATTTACAAGAGCAACGGATTGTATTGTTACTTATCGTATTCTATAAAAACTATTAACTAAAGGAAATAAAGGTGCGTTAATAAACAAATTATATTGGTGTTCATTATTCGATTGTTTCGATTTTATATACATATCAGTTGGCTTTAAATTGCCAGAAAGGTAAATCAGGATTGGAATGACGTTCGGTGAATAAATGATGATAAGTGGGCATTTTGAAATAACGAAAATCTGTATATTCTACTCGTTACAATGCGTCACGTCGACTGCGAAAGCAAGAGTGTCGCCCAAAAACTCTAGTCGCGAGGACGTCAATGCCAGTGTGGCCTTTTCATAACCCGCTACTCGGACAGAACTTACTTCCCTTACGAAGAGGGGAGCGCGACTTTATTTTGAGAGCGCTATTTATTTCAACTGTTCTCACAAGCCGATCAACAAAGTTGTACGATGCACAATACACCGTACAACTTAGTGTCACGGTACCGATGGGCTCGTAAACCCTCAAAATCAAAAAGGCAATCAGCCACGACAGTCAGTCTTTTAATCCATCGTAAACCTCCACTCAAACCATCCCTTAAAACTCCAGTCCGCGGCACGTTGCGGGCCCCCCATAAAATTTTGGGGAAAAACCCGAGAATTTACCGCTTACCTCGCCATCCCTACTGTCAGTTTCCCTCCACCACCTCTTTCCTCCACCCTTGCCAATTTCCAGAATTCCTAATCCAATCATCACTCAAAATTTCCCTCTTTTTGCATAGTTCCTCCTACATCCCCACCGATCCACCATAGACTCCTCCTGAGTGAAGTTTACTTTTTTTGGTGCAGAACTCTAGGACGACAGATTTAAGAAAGACACCATACAACACACACACACCGTTTAAGCATCACCTGTCGAATAGTTAACTTTAAATAAATAAGTGTTGAGTTATAAAATTGTATCCATCCATCACATCACCTACTAAACGCGTCCTCACGACATTAATCTGCCGTCGAGCACACCGGTCAAAGATTCGTTAACTTCCTTCCGCGAAACGCGAGTTCTAAGACCGTACAAAAGTGTTAAATACAACGTATTAATTACCACTTCATTGAAGATATACTAACAAATTTCAATGTCATTTAAGAACGTTGTCGCGTTTAAATAGACGCGTGTGCGAATGAAAGAACATCCCTAAAACCGACGCGTCGCATGAGAATACAATTTTCGTGGAACTGAAATGAAGTCGAACTCGGGGAGTTAACCGGTCCCGTCTGTTTAAGAGTTTAACGACTCCGTTGGCCGTAGGAGATTTCCAACCTTGGAAGAGGAAACGAGCGGCCATGTCGGCCATGAGTCAATTGAAATTCGAAGAACGTAGCCAGAAGGAGGGCGGGAGGTAGGGCGCGAAAGTAGATTCGCTGTGAGGTGAATCCAATGTGATGGAGAAGTTTTTCAATGGGGGAGGGGATAGGATAGAGTTGGTGGAGAGGTCGATCGCGAATAGAACACGTGCGATTGATTCGGTGGCTTGATATCGGGAATCGATAATTCAATTTTGGGCCCCCGCGTAATTAGCCTCGCGGCACGACGAAACTGTGCCGCTGCCCTAATTGCTCCACGACGTTTCTCCCCCGTTCCTACCGCCAATCGTTCCTTCCTGTTGTTTGCGTTCGATTATTCTATCCACCCAGAAATGTTTTTTCACGCGCGAAGGCGTACGACATTTTGCGCGCGAAAGGAAACATAAAACGGTAGCTTCTTCTAATTGATAATTAATGAAACATTTTTTATTTCTCTTTCGCAGCTATTCGAACGAAAGATTCTACTAACAAGTTTCTAGCCGATGATTGGCGAAACATTTTTTTATTCGTATTTCTACATACATTCCATATTATATTATATAACATAATATAATAATATATATATATAACATAATATAATAATAGATATATATAACATAATATAATAATATATATATAACATAATATAATAATATATATATAACATAATATAATATATATATAACATAATACAATAATACATATATTATTATTATTATTATTATTATATATAGAAATATGAATGAAGTGTTTCACGAATTATTAATTAGAAATTTGGAAGGGATATTTTGTTGCAATGCGTGGAAAGATATCAGTCTTCATTAACAGTTAAATGTCATTGTTTATGAGTGAAACACGTGGTAAAAGTTTTCGAATTGTAACACAAGAGGGACATACGAAATAGGCTTTCTCGAAAGTACTCGCTCCAACTACCTCGTCCATATATATACCGCCTTTAACCTTCCTTCCAATATCCCAACGTCTAAGGCAGGGCCTGCTAGGTAGCCTTACTCATGAGTCCACTAGCAGGCCCAGGACGAAACGCAACACCCTTCCTTTTTTTCATTCTATCCCCCCTCCACAGCTCCACATATCGTTGGCAATTTTTACTTAACCTTCCTTCCAATATCCCAACGTCTAAGACAGGGCCTGCTAGGTAGCCTTACTCATGAGTCCACTAGCAGGCCCAGGACGAAACGCAACACCCTTCCTTTTTTCCATTCTATCCCCCCTCCATAGCTCCACATATCTTTGGCAATTTTTACTTAACCTTCCTTCCAATATCCCAACGTCAAAGACAGGGCCTGCTAGGTAGCCTTACTGATGAGTCCACTAGCAGGCCCAGGACGAAACGCAACACCCTTCCTTTTCCTATTCTATCCCCTCTCCACAGCTCCACAGTAATATCTACTTATATAAGTATTTCCATTCATTGAACATTTTGTACATACGTGAAATATACTCTCGTCGAAACGTATCATAATAATACAATCTGAGAGTTAAGAAATACAAATAAAATATTCCACTCATACATTATTGGTTTGCTATTAGGATTACAATGATTCCCGTTGCGTTGGCAAAATAAATTCTATGTTGCTTCGCGTCACGCATTTCATTACCTACTATTTATCTATTATTTAATCTTCGGGTTTATTATTAATCCGTTGCGGACGGGACAATATAATATGAATCTAATTTTCGTGGAATTATTAACCCTTTGCACTCCGTTGGCGCCTTTACGGCGACGTACGTAATTTTCTTCGTAATTCAAGATTTAAGGTTTTCATTTATTTACACTGATTCAATTTCTATATCTTCCAAAGCAAAGCAAATTAAAGGCCACCTTTCCTATTTCTGAAGTACAGAATAACACTTGAAATCGTTAAAACCGCCAAAAAATAGTATTCAAGTTACCAGTAGATTATATTATTAAAATTGTTTTCGAGTGCAAAGGGTGAACCTTTTGAGAACGGGATTTAATAAATTCTTGTCTAATTATTAGCAGCAGCGTCTTCGAATAACGTTAAGTTAAATTTGCTGCTCTAAAAATTGATATTATGTCGAAGGAACCAAAAACTTGGGCGTCTATTTGCGACACTCGTCCGCAAAGGGTTAATTTATCTATTAATTTGGCTTCGACTAAATCTTTGGCTTCGAGGTCCGCGTGGGATGTAACGGTAAACGATGAAAAACAATCGATCCCCGGGACAATTTTGCTGCAATCGCGATGGAAAAATACAAGGCGCCGTGTTCTCCGTGCAACTAATCCGAGGTCTTCGCAGGTTTTTCCTGGGTCGCTGACAGGTGGAGATAAATCGCGTCCTGACACGGAACGCTGCAAATGCATCTCCAATTACACGCGCAGGTGAAACTTGCTTCGGCTAGCTTCTGCCGCGGTAAAACCAACTTCCCCTGTGCAACGACTTCGCTAAATAAGCTTCGAAGCAGGAGTATTGTACGAGCAAGGGGCGAACCTCTTGCGACGAAAACACGTGAGCCTTGCATGCGGTAATTTAATAACGGCCCCGGTTCTTAATTTACAGTCTACTCCGTGTTTTTATTTAAATTTTCAAATCTATAGAACAGACGTACCGCGGTACTGTAACATTTTCACTTTAAGAGGTCATAGAGAGTCACTTTAACATGTTTGCTTTGCAAAGAAAATTGATACTATTTAAATGGTAAAATTGAATTCGAACCTCAATTTTAGCATTGTATTACAAGATCAAGGGGCTATTAAATACAAATTTCTTACGATATTAGAAGGATTTGGTCAAGGCACGATATGAAAGTAGTGACGAATTAATGCTAGCATACGTGTTAGGACGGCAAGGGGACAACTTTATGATACGGTGAAATATTCGTAGAGTCATTTATAAACCGTTAGTTTTTTCTTCCGTTAGTTTAGCAGGCCGGCCTGCAGCCAATATGCGGGGCATAAGGGTCACTTTAGAAATCAGCTTATTGTCTATTCTTTCGCTTCAGTCCGGATATTATAAAGTCGTATTCCAGAGGGTCCCTTAGAATTTCAGACATAAGTGTCCGCAAGTATCTTGACCTGACGGAATTTCCCCGATGTTGCCAAACGTAAGTCAACCATAGCGACAAACCCCGTCACCCCCGCTCCAGGGATGAACAGCGCTATGGGCGCACTGGAAGGGGGTAATACCATAGTTATTATTACCATAGGTAATATCACCATAGTTTTAAGAATTTTCGGAAACACCTTTTTTACGCCCCACCTTCTCCGTACATGACGGAGGGGGGTTTGGAGCAAGGTGTCAAGAAACTTAGGTTTGTAAGAAGAGTTCAGTTTTGTAAGAATACTTGTCAGAGCAACAACATTGGAATCAGTACATTAGTTAGAAAATTCAGCAGTGTTCCTTTAATCCCAAGTCATTGGGTGGTCCTTCGAATCAGACGGCACGAAGTGCAATATTTCAAGAACCCAATCAATCAGAGATCGAGTTCTAAACAATACGCGAGTAATAAAATAATTGTATGGCAAGGGATTAATACGTGATCAATGTAATTATAAAATAAGGGACGTGAGATAATTCAATAAAAGCCATACGTTTACTAATACGTATTATATACGTTACACACAAACTAACGCGCTAATAGACGTGAAAAATGTTTCTATTTAAACGAGAACTTTTCAAGTGTCAATACGATGGATATTGGACTTTGCTATGTACTGTTATACCGTGAAAGAGGAAAGGATGGGGTTCCCTCGAGAAATGATCCTTCTTCTTCTTGATAATCAGAAGTTTTTATTGAATAGGTCACGAACAGAATGTTCGCAAGAAACTGCACATCGACGCACGTCTAAACGCTACTGACGCGAATATCGAAGTCCCCCCGAGTTTTGCCGGATTGTCCCTTAAATAGTCCTAGTTCTATCGTTTTGTCACTGGCCCACGCTGTCATAGGGCCTGCAGCGGCCAAAACATCTGACTCACGCTATGACCAAGAGCGCAAAGTCATAGTTGAGTCAGTGTTGAGAGTGATGCAGCATAACAGTACGCTTTCTATTAATTACTAATTAATTCGTCATATTCAACGTACAAAAAAGAATGTTCACGAGTGAAAGAGATGTTGAACAATATTACGCTCGAACCTGGAACGATTTGTAGGTTAAATAGTTAAATAAAGTAACTCGCGAACCTTAAAAAGTGACGGTGCGCGTGGTACATCATCTACCCTAGCTTCGAAACGCGATTACGCGTGGCGGATTTAGATGTGAAAGCGTCAGCGAAAGCCACGAGGCCTGACGATGGCCGAATTCGTATCGATCTCGACGGCTTTATCCGTGTGGCAAATTACGCGCGGCGTTACGCGCCGACAACCGGCATTATTGCAAGCCAAGCAATATTTTTATCGCCGCGCCGCGCCGCGGAGAAACGAATCCCCGCGACACGTTCATTCCACGTGTTGTTCGATGCTTTATTGCCCTGTTCCAAGCTTTCCTATCGAACGATGCTTCAGTCGAGTCGCGTTCGCGACGGAAATTTCCAAGGCGGATGATCTACGCATCGAAATCCGCCGGATTACAGCAGACGTCCTGTTACGTGTTAGCAGAAACCTGTGTGTCATCGATCTCTCTAATAATCGCCACGTCTTTATTACGATTAGGCAAATTGTAGTACTAAACGCACGGTGTACGAGTCATCGTGTGTCACGTGTGAAGAAAGTTTAATTATTGGAGTCCCCTAAGTTTACCACGTCTTTCAAATCAACTCGACATTAAACTCTTACGTTAGAGGAAGCTCATCGAACGCTATGCGGTACTAACAACGGTCTCAACTCGATTCCAAAGAATGTTAACGCGTATCAACGTAAATCCATCCACTTCTTTTCCACTCCCGCTATTACCCTTTAAATCTCAACTGTTACGATTAATCCGTACTTTTCTTTCCACTCTAAAGAGTTTATTCAATTTCATAGCGTCGTCTGGAACGGAAACACTCTTATTCCGTCCGCATAATCAACGAATCCCCTTATCAAAATTCCCGTAACTACCGCTCGGCATTTCGCGCGGCTAAGATGGGTCGCAAAATCGCGCCGGCAACCGTATCCCTTATCGGGTGTGGGAAACGCGAGTTTACGCGTTGCGCTGCCGCAGAGCGGGTTTTATTGCCGGGCCAGCCGCCGTAAGATACGACCCTCGAAACGAGTAAACAACGGGCCAGGAATCGTGTACGCCACCCGCGAGGCTCGCCAACGTCTCAATATTCCGCAGTACTTACGCGTTAAAATTGTACCGCGCGGTAAAATTCTCGCGACGGGCCCTTTCTCTTTCGACTTTACGCTTGCCTCTCCGCCTTTTGTCCGTCGCGTGGCCCCAACCCCGTTTCCTTCCCCTTGTCATATCCGCTTCGAGATAAGGCGCTGAGCTTTCATCCCTCTTTACAGCTTCCATCTCTCCACGGTCGAGTTACGTTCTCTCTACGCGTAAACTCGGCGTTCCTTTATTCCGCCTGCTTTACGGTGCGCGTCCTCGTACACGCTGGCAGGGGGAGGAACAAATTTTTTCGGTAATCCGCTTGCGCCTCGTCGTGGCGACATCCGCGTGGAAAGTATAGTTCTCTAAGGTGTACACGTCACGCATTCGGTTCGATCTTCCCTTTATATATAGGAGTCCTACTTGCGCCGAGGATTTAGAGGGTGGACGTGTAAGAGGAAGTTGTATCGAGTGTTACAAGGGGTGGTTATTGCTGACGTGGAAATAATGGTGTTCCAGGGAAGATTATTTTGGAGATGATTGAATTTTATGGGCATTCTTAACCACCTCTTCTTCCGCGACCGACGTATTTCTTTCTTAGAACCTTTCCGGAAAAGCGTCCAGCGGGCTAGTGTTTCTTTTTACGAGTAATTCGAATACCGATCTCAGCTTGCTCTTGTAAGATTCGAAATTGATGAATAAAAATTGCCATACTATATTTGCGAATGATTTGCACGTTGAAGGATGTGAAAGCAACAATCGGCTAACATTAGCGTACGCGTGTAATGAAATAATCGTAGTATAAGAGGTTAAAATAGAAAACTATTTATTGACGATTATGGGACGCGTGGTTAATCCCCGTGTTTTATAAATAGCGAACTAAACGTTTCGATCCATTTACAATTCGAAGCATATAATTTTAGCGTGAAGAATTGATAGAAATTGACTGCAAATAATTAAACAGAACACATTTTATCCCAATAGTATACGCGAAAGAAGCGAAGCACTTATCCGCGGCCGTAGAATCAGTAGAACTAGTCAACCATTGCACCGACAGTGGGTCATTTACTTATTTCGTAGCAAGATTCAGGCTGAAAGATATATTAACCCTTTGCGGACGAGAACTAGTAACACTTTTGAAAGTATCTTTAGTTTTGAATTCCACGACTTTGAGTTTTCACGCTTTTCAGTTCGAAACCATTTCATTTCCAACGATTTCAATATGTTTATTATTACGTTGAGTATTCATCGCATTAAGTTTCGTGCTTTAATAGTCGACATGGGTTCGGAAAGCCAAAAAATGATTAGGCGACTATTTGTCGACGCTCGTCCGCAAAAGGTTAATAAATATATATACTAAAAAATATATACGCCAAAAGAAAGAGGCACGGTAAAACGCAAAGCACAATGTGTGTTTAATTACCAGTCTATGGATTTTTATGCAAATTCGTGCTCTTCCAGAGATAATAACAAAAGCGTCTGAACGCAAGAATAGATCCGTTTCGTCGTCGAAATATTTCTAACGCGCTCTTTGCCATAGATATTGTTTTACATTTCAACGAATCGCGCGCGTTTCGTGCCAATTTCCTTGCACCAAAATTCCCCAACGAGAACGTATAGAAATCCGCGGCAGCGCGGCGATAAATGAATAAATTATTACGCGGCCGCGTGCAAGAAAGCGCGTCGGAAATTCCGCAAAAATCCAACAAAACCAGCCCCTTCCCACCATCTTTACGGCTGTCTTGAATGTCTCGACGCGACCTTAATGGACCTTGAACACGAGGTTCTTACAGGTGGTTCGTTAACGTTTCCACCCTCGTCACGGTTACCCTTGAGAAACCTCATCAGAGTCACCCTCGAGGAACTCGGCTACGTCCAGAGATCGTACAAAAATAACGTCTTCCGTTCCCCTTGCCTCGCCCGCCTGATAAATGGTCGAATCTTTCACTGTGCGCAGCCCGAGCGGACCTCTTAATTAAGAGGAGCCCCTAATAATCGGAGCCGACTGATTCGCGATATACCAGCGGTCCGGATAAGAATCGTGCTTAATGGTAGGGTCAAAACTGCTCGCATTAGCTCTTCCCGAATGAGCTCGTCCCGGCAACTGGAGAGCCAGAAATTACGTCGTTCCGCGACTAGTCGATCGCAATTGCCACGGTGATCCCGTCCTCGATTCGTCCTCTGTCTCAACGGGACGGAAAGGAGGAATCTTCGTTGGAATGGAGTCGCGTTCTTTCCGTCGAGTTACGACGTTTCGAAGGTAATCGATCATATTAATATTAAAAAATTTCTAATTTCAACGCGGTTCTCAAATTCTACGCCTTTGGAATTCCGAGCCTTTGGATCTCCAAGCTTTCAGGTATCCGAGCCTTTGGATTTCCAAGCTTTCAGGTATCCAAGCCTTCGAATCGCAAGTCTTGAAGTCTGCGAGCCTTGAAATTATTCCCTAGTACTCAAATTTCAACGCTTTGGAATTTACGAGCCATCGAATTGCAAGCTTTGGAATTTACGAGCCATCGAATCGCAAGCTTTGGAATTTCCAAGCCATCGAATCGCAAGCTTTGGAATTTCCAAGCTTTCAAAAATTTCTAAAGCTTAAAATTTCTCATCTCCGCAATAATAACAATTAATTCCCACCCCGAATCTCATAATCCCATTAACTGAAACCACCTTGCGAAGAGTCTGCTAACAAATCCTATCTTTCAGCTCGAAATTGTCCGCATAAAGCACAGGGGTCGTCGAAACTTCTATAATTCAAAAGGAGGAAGGGGGCAAATACGCAGATTCCTGTAAGAGCTTTCGTCGAACGCGGAAGAAGCTGCAGCAAAATTCCCTGCATACGTATGTACATATGTATATACATATATAGGAAAATGCGGCAGCGACGCTGTGACTAATATGTAATCCGGATCCAATATCCGGTCGAAGGCGAACCGGGGATACGTCTTCGTATCTCTTAGGAGTTCGATGCACTTTTGGATCCTCTCCCGATGAAATCAGTCTTCGGGCAACTTTTGCCGGTAAGCACGGCCAGAGATATTTCATTGGGCAGAGTTTTTGCGCGCGAAAGAGAGCGTGTAGGTGTGTGCATGAGCATGATTGACCGCTATTTTAGCGACCAGCTCGGAAATTGGATCCGCGGTCTGCATTTCGAAACTGCGTCGCCTGTCTCGCAACCGAATATTGCCAACTCTATCGCGCGGCCAGGATGTCCCGCTAAACTGTCAGCTAAATATAGCTCTGCAATTTAATATACGCTAATCAGATATAGACGTAAGTTAACGAATTTATTTAACCCTTCGAGAACGGCAAGGCTTTCCTGTCTTCCTTACGCAAACAAAAAGGTTTTTTGGGTGTCTCAACGAATTCTTATATATTTCTCGTATATTCTTATATTATGTTCATTGTTTTACTATTTTAGTTCGTTACTTTAGTTCGTTATTTACAAAATATGAAGAGTAGTAACTACGCGCACAAGTAGTTCCCTTTATTTGAAATGAATATTAATCGTTTGATGAAAAGAAGCAGCTTGAACAGAGGCAAAGGCTACCACACGTAAACGAAGTATGGCACGGCATTCTTTCAATTTTTAACCCTTTGCGGACGAGCGTCGACAAATAGTCGCCTAATCATTTTTTCGCTTTCCGAAGCCATGTCGACTTTTAAAGCACGGTACTTAATGCAATGAATACTTAACGTAATAATAAACATTTGAAATCGTTGGAAATGAAATGGTTTCGAACTGAAGAGCATGAAAACTCAAAGTCGTGGAATTCAAAACTAATGTACTCTCACAAGTGTTATTACTTCTCGTCCGCAAAGGGTTAATTGACAACTTCCCTTATTGGACGACAGATGTTCCTCATCATCGACCAAGAGTACATAAGGATCCACTGATAACGAAGAAGCACAGTATCGGAGCATTTAGCCCTGAAGATGCAAACCGGAAACGTCGATACAACTCTGATAAAAGACGCTGTAACCATCTTGAAGCCAAACGACCTGGTTCCAACAGGAATAGTCCGAATAGCAAATATCAATCGTCTTCTACTAATTCTATGTAAAAACAAACTAGGATCCATACATCGTATGCAATCTCCGAAGGCTTAACAATGCACCGTTTATTTCTTTTCTATAAAAATGCACCACTACAGATTCCTATAATTTGCATAGGAAATTTTAACTACTCGGGTATTCCGAATCGCCAGCAACAGCAGTGTTCGAGATACAATACGCTGCGTTTCTCCTATCGTGTTCGTACAGCGATAAATATCGCCGCGAAACGAGCGAGCGAATGAACGGGAACGAAGAACGACGAAAGGGGCGAAAAGTATCGGTGTAAAGGGTGGAAAAGGAATGGAAGAGAAGGCGTGCTTCGTCGCGTCGCGACAACACAGAGCATAGTAATTCAGCGTGCTATCACGGCCGTAATGCGATGTACGCGAAAATAGAAGGCCGGAGTGGCCACATTTTTCCCCGGCCAAGCATACCCGGCTCTTCGGGTGTAATTTACACCCGGCTGAGTACGGATAAGCCCCGTTTATTTTATTTTTCTTGCCACGCGCTTCGTATTCTCGGGCCGACTTCCGCGCGGCAACCACCACCACAGGGTACTTTAGTTGATCTTGCAAACTTAGTAGTTGCTTCTCTCTCCCTCTCTCTCTCTCTCTGTCTCTCTGTGTCTGCGTTTCCGCGCACAGCTTGTCGTGCTCACGTGCTTCGAAGCAGCAGCAGCAGTAGTAGCAGTCTGGGCGAGGAGGCAACTTTTTGCAACACGCTGAATTTCCACTCGAAAACGCAGTAACTTTAAACGGCGTGCTCGCTCGCGGGAATACGATTTTCCCTTGTTTGCGCTACTTTCGCTTCTCCATTAAACCCGCCCGGGGAACGATCAATCACGCGAACGGAACGCGCAACGCATCGTTTCGCGAGGCAACGTAGAAATTCGCGCTTGTCCCTCTCGTGCCTTTTCGACGATCGACGGGGAAACGAAATCT
Organism: Eucera pruinosa; assembly: GCA_028830335.1. NCBI lineage: Eukaryota > Metazoa > Arthropoda > Insecta > Hymenoptera > Apidae > Eucera > Eucera pruinosa. The sequence continues at coordinate 13,026,843 of JAMYCR010000015.1, read as the reverse complement.
TTTCGATCGTTTTCAACGAGGATTATATTCTAGGACTTGTTACGGTAATTCTTGTGGTCGAAAGGCTTGACGAGACTCCGAAGGCAACTGTTACGAGCCGCTGTGTAAAGATTGGTGCGTTTGAAACAGCTGTGAAGAGTTTTTAATGCGAATGGCTGTTGCAAAGAACCGAAATTGGTAGGTACATATGTAAGTACGTATATTGGTTTCGGAGAGATGGAAAAGTCGTCGATCTTTGAACTGGTGTAACTTTGGAAAGAAGAGTCGTAGCAAGATAAACTTTGGCTCGTTTTAAAGCTCGAAGTTTCTACTTTCGTATAGGTTAACTGGGGTTTTAAGAAAAGCACATGTACGAGTTCAATTATGCAACCTATTCGTAGAGTAGTATCAATCTATAGTCATACGAACGATGGTGCCTTTTCGTTCAAAGTGCCATAACTCGGCAACAAAAAGTCGTACATCGACTTTTAGCATCTCATTACAAAGGGAAGACTTTCCTCTACAAATTCCGATACAAAACGAACCTCATCAAAGAAGTAGTTACTAAGATACGCGGAGCTGTCTGAACTCATCAAACTTTAAAGAAAAACGATACCTTCGGTATTTCACTCTCCTCATCGGAGTAACAAATTGTCGAAAAATATCCATGCCCGCTTCCGTAAAAGTAGAAAGTTGAAGCTTTAAAACGAGCCCAAGTTGATCGCCCTACGACGTTTCTTTACATAGTTACAGCAGCTCAAAGACTGACCACCTTTCGACCTCCATTTTTCATCCCTCAATTTTAACCACGAGCTTAAAAGCGGCAAATAAAAAATTACAAAATTTAACCCACCCATACAATCGAGTACAAACATTCGCCTACAAAAATACCCCATAGCAACGAACCGCTTCTTCTCGCCGGGCGATTATAAAGCCCGCGAGCGCAGTGGTACGAATCAATTACAAGGGAGACCATCGCGACGAACGTTAGAGGCTAGCGCGGGAGTTAATTAAATTAGGTTCGCGCCAAGAGTTGTCCTGTGTCGTCGATTCAACGACGGCGGGGCCCCCCTTTGTTTTCGTTATGCTTAGCATCGAATTAGGCCAGCCGGTAATAATTAATGCACTTGCAGTCGGCACCGGGAGGCCGAACACAGAGAGAACAGAGAATGGAACGGAAGCGAAACGAGCCTCGCTATGGGCCATGGAACATTTCCGTCTCTCTGACGCGCGTGGAATAGCGTGCACACACACAGAGAGAGAGAGAGAGAGAGAATAAGACAAAGCCCGAAGATGCTTTGCGATCCCGAAGCCCTGGATAAATAAGAGCCCGAGCAGTGGAATTTGCTGATGGAAAGCGATCCCGTGGAAGGGATCGTCGTAGATACTAGGCGGCTACACTGGGTCGCAGCACCGTTGGCTTCGTAATACCAGCTGGATAAAGTGGATAAGCTGTCGGTCGGTTCGGCAATTTCGAGACCCTCCCTCTATCCTCTGCCCTCCGTTTCCATCCGCTATCTTCGTTCTCTCTACACACGCACGCACACACATAGCCGTCGATCCAACTTGATCTAACCTAATCATTTGCTAGCACGCGATTCAACGTCTACGTGCTCTGCTCCCCGGACGATTGATTCCTTCGATGGGATTATTGGCGATGGTCTTCGGGGGATAGTAACACACCTTTGACTTTTCAATACCGTTATAGGGGGGGAGGGAACTGTTTGCGGTGCGAAGACATTTTTTTGGAATACGGTGGCCACTTATTTAATATAGTGTCGAACGGTGGCCCCACTTGTTTAATATCGAGTCGAACGGTGGCCACTTGTTTAATATCATGTCGAACGGTGGCCCCACTTGTTTAATATCGTGTCGAATGGTGGCCACTTGTTTAATATCATGTCGAACGGTGGCCCCACTTGTTTAATATCGTGTCGAACGGTGGCCACTTGTTTAATATAGTGTCGACCGGTGGCCACTTGTTTAATATAGTGTCGAACGGTGGCCACTTGTTTAATATCGTGTCGAACGGTGGCCACTTGTTTAATATAGTGTCGAACGGTGGCCACTTGTTTAATATAGTGTCGAACGGTGGCCACTTGTTTAATATCGTGTCGAACGGTGGCCACTTGTATAATATAGTGTCGATCGGTGGCCACTTGTTTAATATCGTATCGAACGGTGGCCACTTGTTTAATATCGTGTCGAACGGTGGCTACTTGTTTAATATCATGTCGAATGGTGGCCCCATTTGTTTAATATCGTGTCGAACGGTGGCCACTTGTTTAATATCGTATCGAACGGTGGCCACTTGTTTAATATAGTGTCGAACGGGTGCCACTTGTTTAATATCGTGTCGAACGGTGGCCACTTGTTTAATATAGTGTCGAACGGTGGCCACTTGTTTAATATCGTATCGAACGGTGGTCACTTGTTTAATATAGTGTCGAACGGTGGCCACTATTCTTACGCGAAAAGAAGTTTTTACATTCCATGTTACATTCTATGTAAACACTTTTACAGTGAATTAGAGACATTTATTTGTGTCGCATTCAGTTGCTCTATACGAGTTAGTCTTGAATTATGGTAACTACAATAAGTATTGTTTACATTCCCACTCTTGTTGCAGTCCACTGACTCGCATACTATTCGTCTGCGACGAGAAGGCACGCAAGTATTTATATTCCGTTTTTACGTGCAATCTACTAGCCTCCATATACGCACATGCTGCGTTCACTATTAACCGAGGACGTTAAAGATGGACAGTGGTTTAATAACGAAGACGGCGTGTGGTGATAGGGAAGACAGTAGTCCATATCAACAGTGAGGATTGAAAGACTCGTTTGCCTTTTTACGAGAACAGACAGTACGAACGCGGGCAGTGATCGCTGTTGATCTTCGTCACCTTCTTCAACCAGTAGCGATCACTGCCTGTATTCGTGGGCGAGTCAATGAACTGGAACAAAAGTGGGAATGTAAACAATACTTATTGTAGTTACCATAATTCAAGACTAATTCGTATAGAGCAAGTGAATGCGACACAAATGTCTCTAATTCACTGTCGCAAAGAAGGGGGCTAAAAGGTAAACAATTAAAGAAGATTGTCTCAAAAAATATAGAACTTGGATATAGTCACCGTAACAAAGAGAATCTTAAATCCTTTCTTATTAACCCCTTAACAACCAGATAAGCGTGTTAAAGCAGTCCTATTTTACAAAAGACTGACTATATTTGTACAATTTCATAAACCACATGCGAAACCTGTAGTTCTAAACGTGAACGACACGTGGCAATAAACAAAGTGTGATCACATCTGTCTCGCGCTCTCCAATCTTATTATCTCTCGCGAGGAGGGAAAAAGTTCAGCGATTCGTTTACCGATCGTCGGAAAATAATTCGCTCCTTAGAGGGTGAACGTAATACCGTGATACGTTGAAGCAGCTATCCATGCCTTTAGTGAGTGGAGCAGGACTAGTAGCAGACACTCGGTGAACGTAATTGTGTAACACGCTTAAAGCTGAATCCGCGGCGAATGGTTCGCTGGGTACGATAATCTCCCCTCAATGGTCAAATCCTATCGTTACGAGAGGGTTGGCTAATCTTCTCTTAAGCTGTGAAACGCGTTCACGGCGCACCGCATCCACGCCCGCGCTACCGACCACCACTTTCCCTTCCAACGGGCGACGACGATGCCGCCACCGACAGACGGAAATCCGCTCTGTATCATCTGCATGCGAACTGCACCTTCGCTCCAGATTACCGGTATCCTTATCGTCGCGATCTTTCGACATTCCGCACACGCTTATCGGCGTCTTTCAACGCTTTTCGTCTATATCACTATCGCGCTGCTAAACTCTTACGGGTACACTCGGTGGAACTCGGGAGTTTCCGACGATCGCGGAGTTTCCCGAGACGTGCTTGTAAATAAAGTCAAAATTGTAGGTGAGCCAATTCGTTGGAACAGAACTGACGATTATTGTCCCCTACGAAAGTAATGTTTTGCTTAACCAGCGAGCAACGACAACAAAGGGGACAGTGACCGAGAACGCGAGTGCGATGGAGTGAGAGAGAAAGAATGTAAGGTGCGATAACCGCCGGAATACCTAATAACTGCGCGAGTATGCATGCGATCGGCGGCTCTATATAAACAGAGGATCGAATAAGGATAACAGGCAAAAGTATAAAGAGCAAAAGCGTGAACAGTAAAAGTGTAAAGAACAAAAGTATAAAGAACAAAAGTGTAAAGAGCAAAAGCGTGAATAGTAAAAGTGTAAAGAACAAAAGTATAAAGAGTGAAAGGTACGAAAGTATTTTAAACCAATTGTTAAAACCCAATAAAGCAACTAACCGAACCACCGTCGCTTAAATTAATCTTCATATTGAAGAAGTATTTCGTGATCAGCAACTCGGGAAACGTGGCGATTCCTTACCTGCAACACACAAAAGAATCACGACGTTAGTTTCAAGTATAGTTAGAACTACTTGCAAACAATAGCACGGGAAATAAGACAAGTACAGCTTAACTAAAAAATTGTAGGACTTATTTAACCTAAAAATCGTTCCAATTTGGGAGAATAATATATTGCTTAACATCTCTTCTATTTATGAACATTTTTTTATACATTCAATATAATGAACTAATTACAATGTAATTGAAAATATACAACAAAGTCTAATGTCTTTGACGAGAACGTGACAAGAACGTTGCTATTTAAATAGACATAATTTCTCCTAATACATTAGCACGTCAGTTTGTGTAACAGATACAAGATGTACAGTAAACGTCGCGTCTTTACCGAATTATAACACGTTCCATACTTTCTAATTACAATAATCACGTTCTTATGTTCAACAGCACATTTACCTCCCAATATTTCGTTCTCGATATTAAGTGTAAACGAATACAGGACGTCTATATATTGTTACGTGAACCGAACTCCAAATTTACTACGAAAAATCTCTTTATTCTCGATTACTCCAAAGTGAATTACTTTGCCACTGAATAAAACAATTAAACAGTCGATTATAGGGACTGATATATATAGTGTTCGGTCTTGCAGCCGACCGACCAGTACCGTACAGTCATAAACCAATTCGTTCCTTTCCATCCTAAATATCAAGCCCTGAAACTAATTCCTCTCCGACCATAAAATGGTTAAGGACGCATCCTGGTCATTTCCACCACCCTCCTCTACTTTCTGTTTTTTCCCACACCCCTCCAGTTTCAAGCCGCTTCCACCTTAATCTTCTCCTTAATTTTCTCCTTCCACCAACTTGTCTCATGTCCCACTACACTTCATATTTTTCACTCCTTCTTATCCCCTCCTTCAATATTCGGCCAATCGCATAACGCACCCACATTATATATTGGCTCACAAACCGATTCAAGAGTAGTACGCAAAACACCATCGAAACCAACACTTTGAAAAACGACAAGTAACACAATCCGACAAGTTTTTTCAAATACAACATACTCTATCGCGTAACTCACAACGAGCAAAGTTATTCACCCTTATTCATCAATCAGAACTTCGCCCTTACGGCATTAGTTTGTCGTGAGCGCACACGATACTCTTCGCGGTGTGAATCGTTGCAATCGTGTCGCGAGTCGAGCATCGTACATATAGGGTAGATGTCCCAATCACTGTTCGCGTCCCTATAATCGACTGTTTAATTGTTTTATTCAATAGCAAAGTAATTTGCTTTGGAGTCATCGAAAATAAAAGAGATTTTTCGTATATATATATATATATATATATATACAAAAATATCGCGAACGGAGAAAGAGAAATGGAAAAGGACATGAACGTCGATAACAATTGGCTACTTAATCTCGTATACTACGACAACGAGTCGCACTCGTTGTGCAAATTGCACAAAAATAGATACTACTAACGGTGAAGTTTAATATGAACTCAAATTCTAGATTAGCATCACAATGTCAAGAGTCGCGAACTAAAAATCGCCTGAATAATTTGTATGCAATGCGATATGAGAGCAGGGCGTATCTAACGCTAGCGTGCGCAGGTGATAAAGTAATCGTAGCGCAAGGGATTATTCCGTGGCGGGTCCGTAGCCACGTAGCGTCGTCGCTCGATCAAACGGATGAAGCTGTTCGATCGTTTTTAAATTATCGACGACGACCTCTAGCCGTTTGCCGGTTGAAAATTTATCGACTAATATCCCCGGAGGAAGGATGCACGCCGGGTAGGAAGTCGAATGTAGATCGGCTGGAGTGTCTTCGAAAACGTTGTTCCGCCCTCGTCTCCTCCAATATCCTCTCCTGCCACCGATTTCAACCCTTCAACGCTGCGTACCACGGGGAAGAAGAAGAAGAAGAAGAAGGAAAGAAGTAGAAGGAGAGGGGATGACTAGTCGCATTAAGGAATCGAGCGAATTCAGAGGGCGACGCCCATTGCAGGAGGACGACGATGCCTTTTTGAGTGGCAATATGGTAGGAAGCTCTGGCAAACGAAAAAGTAAGAGCCACCCTTGTGTCGTTAGGATGCCAGTCGAATTCCCACCCCTACCACGCAGACGGCAGCCTCTCCCGGGACTCTTTCCCGACTACTTTTATGCCGCGTTTCGGCGAACCGAACCGATCCACCAACGACACTCCGACCGGCGCATAAAATCAACCGGAGATGGAACGAGAAAACCTTAACGCGTCTCTTAACGGCTCCGCCATTAATTGCGATTGGAATCATTATTAGGGCATTGGGAGCATTCCGTCAACGTTGGATTAAGTTTCGAATCGATAGAAGGTTGCACTTGGCTGTTGTGCTGTGCTTCGATCGTTTGCAGATTGTAAATAGGTTGTAAATATGTTGTAAATATGATAGGTTGTAATAGGAAGCTGCTGAGATAAATTTCGATGTGAACTTTGGTGTGAAACGTCGAACGTTAACGTTGTAATTAGTATAGTACGGATTGGAGTACAAAGGGTTACTTTTCTACGAAGTTGTTGATTCTACATTAAAATAAAGGAATAGAATTAAGCAAATGAAATGAAAAGTAAATAAAATTAAGCAAAGGTCCCGAAAATTGTACAATTCTAAAGATTGTATCTTTGAAACCAGTTGAAAGCCAATAGGATGATGGGTCAACACTAGAATTATCAGAAAATAAAGTTAGGCAATTCTCCTTTGCACCAAAGCAAGCGAAGCTCGCGAAAATTGTAAATTTCTAAAGCTAGTATCTTTGAAATTAGTTGAAAGTCAATAAGATGATGGCTCAACACTAGAATTACCAGAAAGTAAAATGAAGCAATTCTCGTTTGCGCCAAAGCAAGCAAAGATTGCGAAAATTGTAAATTTCTAAAGCTAGTATCTTTGAAAACAGTTGAAAGCCAATAAGGTGATGGCTCAACACTAGAATTACCAGAAAGTAAAATTAAGCAATTCTCCTTTGCGCCAAAGCAAGCAAAGCTCGTGAAAAGTGTAAAATTCTAAAGCTAGTATCTTTGAAACTAGTTGAAAGCCAATAAGATGATAACTCAACACACTGGAACTACCAGCAATTAAAGTCTACTTATTTGCTAGAGAATGATTGAAATGACAGAGTATATAGAAACATACATAATGCAAGGGAAGTAAATGTTCAGAAAATCGGCGAAGATCTTTAAAAATGCCTTGCAGTAAGTTCATACAGTTTTTCCAAGAAAACTACAAATTTTAGTAGAAACACAGGTTTTATAATCAAAATACATTTTGATCATCTTAGTAGTCTAGAGTCAAACTCCTTCAAAATAAGCATAATCCACGTTCCCCTGTATTTCGAAGAAAACGCGAGGCCCATTTGAAAGGGAATAGCAACAAATTCGAGGCATAGAAGCGTAATAATTCGAGCTCCGCTCTAATCATCCCTAAATGCGCGCGACTGGAAGCAGGACGTAACGCGAGTTCAACTGCTAATCGCTTTCGAATTGCAGCAACAGCGCGACGCGCTTAAAGTAATCAAGAAGCGGAGCGTAGAAATTTCGAATCTTTGCACGGGTGGGGGAGAACGCGATTTATTTAATCTTACGAATATAATGAAACGCCGCGTCGCGCGAGGCAACTACGGAGAAGAGTGTCTTTGTTGGGACGAGTTGATTCCAGTTACCCCGGGCGAAAGATCACATTCGCGCCACGCTCGAGTTTGTGCACAATCTACTACGAAACCCTCCCCCCTTCGGTTCTTCGACAGAAGAATATTCCGTTGAAAGCCGTTTCACGCAATTACTTAACAGCGCTGGCGCCGAGTACACGTTTTCGAAGGAACCATGGGAACTGCGTTAAGTACAGGAACTATGTTGCCGGGGGAAAATGAAGCTTGCTCGTGACGGCGGCCCAAAAGATTAATTGTCGACTGGAATATCCGAAATGTCGCCGCTGAACGTTCAACCAACCCTCGTCTCGAACGTTTCCCAACGTGTGTCGGATCGTTGTAACAGAGGATCGTCGAGGAAACTGAAAAACTCTTCCTTAGGGATATTTGTTCACGCGTGCAAGAGATTCTTAACAATATTCGCTCTACGATAAACGAGACACACATGCTCGTTCTACGATTTGTCGCGTCGATTCGACAACGGCGGATATTAATGAGGGTAAAGATTCATTCGAAGAACTCTGAATGGAATGTTACCTTTGTCTTACGAAATTGCGAGCTGTTAAAGAAAAAGTTGGCTACAATATTCGTATGATTCACACTTGACGTAATACAAAAACAGCGATAAGCTAATGTCTCTTAGGATTTAACCCTTTACGGACGACGAATAATAAAACTTAAAAGAGTATTTTCACTTTGAATTCCAATCCTTACGAATTCCAGGTGAACAAATTCCCAAAACTTTGAAGCGTTTATCAACAATATTAATTGAAACTTTCTGCTTTAACAGTAAACGTGTGTCCACAAAAACCAGGAAAGTGGCGATCATTTGCAGACACTCGTCCGCAAAGGGTTAATTTTCATATGACAAGTTTTCGAGTGATAGTAACAGGGACATTCTACTTTGTTGTACCTTTTCGATTGCCTAGTAATTCGTTCGTTGTATTCAACGTGCGACAAAAGATGTTGATAAATAAACACGGATGTCTAAAGAATATATATTATACTCCAAAGTGGGACTGGATTTTTAGGTTAAATAATTCAATCTAAAATAGTTCGAGAAAGTTACTTTTGAAGATAACCTACGATATATATGAATAATAAAATATATATGGATATAAGCTATGGTATGAATACATGTAATGTAGGAACGAAAGTATATTTCGTTGCATCAGGTGTACCAATAAGTGATCCATTAGAATTCAAATGCGTCGATGGATCCATTTTCTCGAAGATCGAGGTACATGGTATCAAATGTTACGCGACAACTGTGAATTTGCTTTTATAGATGATGGTATGATGTGAATGTGCGAAAGTAGGCTCTTATATTTTGTGTTCTACGATAGTTATGGACAGGTGCGAATGAGTAATGTGACGCAACAGTATGAAACAAATATTGTAAGAGAGCGGATCCAACACATAAACATAGAGAAAAGTGTGAGAGAAAGAGGAGATAGCCGGCGTAAGAAAGAGTGAAAAATAGAGAAAAGTAACTTATTAGATACGTCTAAACCTTTCTCTTATTTTACATTATACAATCAGTGTAATATACTAACAACAACAACAACGATTAAACGTAAGACAAGGCAGGTGTTTGATTGTGGAGCTGTAGAGAGGGGATATGATAGGAAAAAGGAAGGGTGTTGCGTTTCATCCTGGGCCTACTAGTGTGAACTCATCGGTAATGCTACATAGCAGGCCCTGTCTTAGACGTTGGGATATTGGAAGAAAGGTTAAGTAAAAATTGCCAAAGATATGTGGAGCTGTGGAGGGGGGATAGAATGGGAAAAAGGAAGGGTGTTGCGTTTCATCCTGAGCCTGTCTGCTAGTGGACTCTCATCAGTAAGGCTACCTAGCAAGCCCTGCCTTAGACGTTAGGATATTGGAAGAAAGGTTAAGTAAAAATTGCCAACGATATGTGGAGCTGTGGAGGGGGGATAGAATGGGAAAAAGGAAGGGTGTTGCATTTCGTCCTGGGCCTGCTAGTGGACTTATCAGTAAGGCTACCTATCAGGCCCTGTCTTAGACGTTAGGATATTGGAAGAAAGGTTAAGTAAAAATTGCCAAAGATATGTGGAGCTGTGGAGGGGGGATAGGATAAGAAAAAGGAAGGGTGTTGCGTTTCATCCTGAGCTTACTAGTGTGGACTCATCAGTAAGGTTACCTAGCAGGCCCTGTCTTAGACGTTAGGATATTGGAAGAAAGGTTAAGTAAAAATTGCCAAAGATATGTGGAGCTGTGGAGGGGGGATAGAATGGGAAAAAGGAAGGGTGTTGCGTTTCATCCTGGGCCTACTAGTGTGGAGTCATCAGTAAGGTTACCTAGCAGGCCCTGTCTTAGACGTTAGGATATTGGAAGAAAGGTTAAGTAAAAATTGCCAAAGATATGTGGAGCTGTGGAGGGGGGGATAGGATAGGAAAAAGGAAGGGTGTTGCGTTTCATCCTGAGCCTGTCTGCTAGTGGACTCATCAGTAAGGCTACCTAGCAAGCCCTGCCTTAGACGTTGGGATATTGGAAGGAAGGTTAAAGGCGGTATATATATGGACGAGGTAGTTGGAGCGAGTACTTTCGAGAAAGCCTATTATTTCGTATGTCCCTCTAGTGGTGGGTGCAGGAGAGCCGCCACATGATTTTGACGAACGCACCTGTCGAGTTTAACCGGAACGATGAATTATTTATCGGTGCGCTTTAAAACGGTTGTATAAAGTTGCTCGAAGTTGTCGCGTATGATAATTAGTACGTCTACCGCTAATCGAAGAATTCTTTCGCCGCCGTTTCGCTTATCCGGTATTCGGCGTCGTTAGGGATTTAGAGTCTCGCGGGTGGATTATCGTGTCGTCTAGGAAACGGCGAGCTAGCCGGGCGAATTCTGTAAGAAGTTAATCCACCATCTTCGTTTAATAATAAGCGCACTTCCGGGGCCACTGAATTCGTAAAGCGGCGGAGAGTTTTCCATGCCCGCGGATAGGTCGAGGAGGTTGCGGAGCCAGGGGAAAGGGGAAAAGAACAAAGGGCGGCGAGTCGAAGAAGAGAAAGAGGGGGGGATGGAAGCTCGTATAAATTGTAGCTACCTCGAGCCACCGTCCCGCCGCCGCCGCTTCGCCCAACGGCGTTATCGAATCTGCAATTAAAAAGTTCCGCAACTAATTTCAATTTAATCGTACGCCATTGCACTTCTCTCCGCTTCCGGCTCCACCCATTTTGCGTTTAGCCTCTTTCTCTCTCTATCTCTCTCTCTCCAGGATGGAAAAAGGTATCAGCCTAGTTTAGGAATTTGTCCTGTGCGCGTTTAGTTTTAGAACAAACCTTTTTTTGCTCGCCTCGGCTTCTCTTTTTTGCTTCGACGCTTTGTTGCGCTTGCAACACTCGTTTGATTGCGTTCGCCGGGTTTCCTTTTAGCCGTGTGTTTTTCGTTCAACGACTGCCGGGCAAATTGTTCGCGTTGCGTAAGGCGCGAGAATGATCGAGTTATAAAGAGAGCGGAGGATAATTAGGAACGATTGAGAAATGGATTTCGTTGCGAAAGGTTTCATGCGTGGGATGCGTTTAACGAGACGCCCGCCGTTTTCCTTTCACCGAGGCGATCGTTTCAACAGCGAGCTACTATTGCTATGTTTTAGTATTGTTATAGCAATTGTAGTTCATTTATTAGGATACTCCAAGAGTTTGTTTCTTAGGATACTCTAGGATATTTTCAAACGTTTTAATTCGTGAATTTCATTAAGTATACTTTTACTAGATCCACGCAAGCATCCCTAAACATTGTTATAACAATTGCAGTCCCTGTCTTAGGATACTCCAAGAATTTGTTTCTTAGAATACTTTGAGATACTTTCAGACGCTTTAGTTCGCGAATTTCATTAAGTATACTTCTACTAGATCCACGCAAGCATCCCTAAACATTGTTATAGTAATTACAGTCCCTGTCTTAGGATACTCCAAGAGTTTGTGTCTTAGGCTACTTTGATTTAGTTCACGAATTTCATTAAGTATACTTCTACTAGATCCACGCAAGCATCCCTAAATATTGTTATAATAATTACAGTCCCTGTTTTAGGATACTCCAAGAGTTTGTGTCTTAAGCTACTTTGATTTAGTTCACGAATTTCATTAAGTATACTTTTACTAGATCCACGCAAGCATCCCTAAACATTGTAATAACAATTGCAGTCCCTGTCTTAGGATACTCCAACAGTTTATGTCTTAGGATACTTTGGGATACTTTCAAACGCTTTAGTTCGCGAATTTCATTAAGTATACTTTTGCCAGACGCACGCAAGCATCCCTAAACACGGCCGAGAATTGTGTGGGGGGGAAGGGTGTGCGAGTAAAACAGCAGCGAAGGATGAAAAGTGCGGAAAGTAAAACAGCGAGAGATGCTGTGTAAAAACGCTCGGTTCAAAGCCCTTTCTGTCATCCACGTTGACTGGAGTAACTACAAAATTCGTCGTCCCGGGGAACGGAAAACTTTGATCTCTTCTGTGCGCGCGCTGGCATAAAAACGGTCGCGATAAAAACGGAGAAAAGGGGGGAGAGAAGATACTGGAGGGGGGAAAAAAGGGGGGAAAGGGAGGCACACGGGCATAAAGCAAACATCGTAAAAGTTTCAACGAAAGATAGATGCACGCATGACACTGCGTGTGCCAGGGATGGATATTCGCCCCCTAAAAATGCAACGACGCTCCTTAATTCTCATTCCGGGCGATTTTTAGTAACAATATCCCCCCCCCCCCCACGATAAACATTTTCCTCTTTTTACTCGACGTATAGCGGCGATGCTTTCAAAGCGAGTCTATAAACAACGTCGAGAGCAAAAGAAGTTAGGGAGGAGACGCGTGTAAGCGTCCCTTTGGAAAATAAGAAACCGTGCAATGGTATTTGTTTAGGGCGTGAGTGTATATTTGGCGAGGCCGAAAATGGACAACCACGAAACGGGGAAAGAGGATTAACCCTCCGACGACTCGCGTAAATATCGCTGCCTTTCGATCGAACAGTTGCAACTGGATTATCCGTAAACGTGTTAACAAGAAACTTTAACCTGACGAAGATTCGTATTATTTTAAGAGGGTATTAATGTTTAACCCTTTTGCTACGGCGGATTGTGATCGAAGGATACGCAGAAGTCGTCGAAATAATGAATTGCATTGCGTTAAATTCATACTCTTCTTCCAATTATTTTCTATTCTTCGGATAACAAGGAAGCAGCCCGTTTATTTGAGATATCCCAGTACAGAAACGAAATAGAACGCCTTTTCCATTTCTAGATGTTCGGTGGTTAAACTAGTACGTCGCACGCCGAATTAACTTTGTGCGAATTTTTAGTTGAATTAAGTGGACTGTATTAAATTGTGGAAGTCAATGTAGTGACTCGATGTATGCTATGTACTGTTTATTTGCTTGTCTGTTCGAAGTTCTTGTTAGCTCTCTCGTTTTCTCGTGAGCGTCGTTACTTATACATTTTTTGTTCGGCGCGTACAATTACGAGGAAACGTTGATTCGTTGGTAAAAATTGTGAGGTGGGAAAGGCCAGCCCCTACAAGAAGGGGTAGTACGGGGACGTACCAAAATTACAGAAATTGGGAAAACGCGCTGGTCACCCGAATGTAGCGCTATGCGCCTTCGATTGACCGTGGCGCGTAATAACCCTGGTACGCCGGGGTATGGAAAAAACAGTCATAAACCGGGTCGACGAGTAACTCCTAAAACATCTGGCACAGGGGGATAGGAAAGACAAACTTCGTTGTATGATGGTTCCTGTTGTTAAAGGCAATTATGAACATTCGGCGTTTCGTTTTGGAGGCCATAAAATAAGGCTCGCAACGCGACAGAAATAATAATAATAATTGGCAAAACGAGTGTGACAGGTTATCGTAGCTCAAAGGTGTTAAAGACGAGAATGCGAGCGGAGAAAGTAGGATGCGTGTAAGTAGATTGATTCCATCGAGATCGGACGCGTAACGCTGGAAACCTTACGCGTCGCGTTGTATCTGGAGAAAATAACGAGCCGGCAAATCTGCTTAGCGCTCTGGAAACCCTTCAAACAACTACGGACGATAAATGATGAGAGCCGGCCACTTAATTAAAGTTCAGCCCTAGGAAAGCGGTAAATACGCCGGTCGCGATTTCAACTTATCCGCGCGGCGCGGCCGAGAACGAGGAAACTTTCTACTGCCGCCCTTCGAAAGAGGGAACGAAACAAGAAAAGAGGTTGCCCCGCTGGAAGTGTATAATGTGCGATGATAAAATATTTACCGCGGCCGGGATACTTCGATGCGATCGGAAAGTCGCGGAAAAAATTGCCGACTATCTTTATTTCTGTTGAAGGGTTATATATTAAGTAAATGACTCGCGTGGAACAAAGTGAGTAAATAATTATATTTAATACGGTGGAAGAAGTATCGGTGATGTTCACAAGACGGGCGCCACGGTTAGAACTGCCTAAGAAACGTGGCGACAGTTTGTACATTCGTACCTGGGGTGTTCGCAGGCATCCCCAAACTCTAATTAGCCGACGTTCCATGATGAAACTCTAAAAGAACTCGTTTCTACCAATATTTTAAGGATGCGGAGTTTTCTACGTATTACAACGAAATGTTTGACTTCAACATTTTCATTAGCGAACATCTCCGTGAATTTTGTTACGCGCCTGTACAACCAATTCAATTGTATACACTTTCCTCGCTTCACTTTACGTACGCGTGCTTCGAATAAACGTGAACAGTTTGGGTTAGGTAGAGACTCGTCTGCTTTCTTTTCGTGGACGGACAGTACCTACTGTGGAGCTGTGGAGAGGAGATAGAATGGGAAAAAGGAAGGGTGTTACGTTTCATCCTGAGCCTACTAGTGTGGACTCATCGATAAGGCTACATAGCAAGCCCTGCCTTAGACGTTGGAAATTTGGAAGGAAAGTTAAGTAAAAATTGCCAACGATATGTGAAGTTGTGCAGAGGGGATAGAATGGGGAAAAGGAAGGGTGTTGCATTTCATACTGAGCCTACTAGTGTGGACTCATCAGTAAGGCTACCTAGCAGGCTCTGTCTTAGACGTTGGGAATTTAGAAGGAAAGTTAAGTAAAAATTGCCAACGATATGTAGAGCTGTGGAGGGGGAATAGAATGGGAAAAAGAAAGGGTGTTATGTTTCATTTTGAGCCTACTAGTGTGGATTCATCGGTAAGGCTACTTAGCAGGCCCTGTCTTAGACGTTGGGAATTTAGAAGGAAAGTTAAGTAATAATTGCCAACGACATGTGGAGCTGTGGAGGGGGGATAGAATGGGAAAAAGGAAGGGTGTTATGTTTCATCTTGAACCTACTAGTGTGGACTCATCAGTAAGGCTACTTAGCAGGCCCTGTCTTTGACGTTGGGAATTTGGAAGGAAGGTTAAATGAAAATTGCCAACGACATGTGAAGCTGTGGAGGGGGAATAGAATGGGAAGAAGGAAGGTTGTTACGTTTCGTCCTGAGCCTGCCTGCTAGTAGACTCATCAGTAAGGCTAACTAACAAGCCCTGCCTTAGACGTTAGGATACTGGAAGGAAGGTTAAGTAAAAATTGCCAACGATATGTAGAGCTGTGAAGGGGGCATAGAGTGGGGAAAAAGAAGGGTGTTGCGTTTCATCCTGAGCCTACTAGTGTGGACTCATCAGTAAGGCTACCTAGCAGGCCCTGCCTTAGACGTTGGGATATTGGAAGAAAGGTTAAAGGCGGTATATACATATATGGACAAGGTAGTTAGAGCGAGTGCTTTCGAGAAAGTCCTATTTCGTATGTTCCTTTAATGGTGGGCGCAGGAGAGCCGCCACACTACTAAGAACATAAACCTTAACGAACACACGTTTGCCCTACAAATTTGGATGTGTCTGCCCTATTAAAAGCATCTATCCTATCAAAGAGGCGCGGAAAATCCAAACGAAGCTGAAACATTTCCACTTTCGCGGGGCGGCTCTAAATGAAACGCATCCGTGGAATCGTAAAGAAGGATATTTGCGCAATGAAAAACTGAGTAATACGGAAAAGGCCAATATTCGCCGAAGGGGCGAGGGGAATTCCAAAAAATGGTTAATCAGCCGCCTTTAATAAAAGCTGCCAGAGGACGAGGAGAAAGAGGGTGGGGGGTTAATTCCGCCCGCGAAGGGTTAATCCGAGCTCCGCAAACGTTTACTTATTCCGCAAAATGGTTGCAGCCGGTTGCCCTCTCGTCGGCGACCGGGTTAATACGAGTCGCAATATGTCAGCCGGCAATAAGGGCGGCACCTGTTTTCTATAAGTGTCGTATTTTCCAAGAGAATCGGCCCGTTTCCTCGTGGCCCTCGTAGGGCCCCCTAAAACGACCGAGTTTTCGTCGAAGGGTTCGTTAACCCCTTAGCTTGCGATAACGTGTCCCACTCTTGCCACCAATTACGGCACAGTTTTAATAAAAACAAACAGCATTCGGGATGAATACTAAATTTTGAGGTACAGGATTCCAAGTTATTAAACATTTGTTGCGTAAGATATTCAAATGATTTGCACGTGACGCGATGTAAAATTGGTAATCGGATACGGCTAGCATGCGTTGGTAGTCAAATAATCACAGGGCAAAGGATTGAGCGAGGAAAATTGTGATTTCGATAAAATGGCAGGAAGAAACGTGGACAAACGAGGAAAGGTAGATTTCGGAAGAAATGCTGAAGTTCGAGGGTTCGTTACGCGAGCAGAAAATCCGTGATTCCCGTAAAAAAAGGAGGAAGATACGTGGATGAACGGTGGAAAGGTAGATTTCAAGCAGAATTCAGAAGGATGCAAATAAAAGAGGTTGAAATTCAGATTGGATGTAGAAATACTTAACGAAAGTTTCTTTATATAATAGTTGCAAAAACGGGTAAATACAGTATCACGTGACACGTTGACGGTCAGAAGATAATCGCATATGTAAATCGTATAACGTAATCAAGTAATACGATGTAAATAGACCGTGCAATAGTATGATCCATAAAAAGAATTTTCGAGGTGTACTAAAATTCAGGTGTGGCACTCAACGTGTTAACCCTTTACGGACGAGCGTCGACAAATAGCCGCCTAATCATTTTTTGGCTTTCCGAAACCACGTCGACTTGTAAAGCGTAGAACTTAATGCAATGAATACTTAACGTAATAATAAACGTTTGAAATCGTTGGAAATGAAATGGTTTCGAACTGAAAAGCGTGAAAACTCAAAGTCGTGGAATTGAAAACTTAAAGTAGTCTCGCAAGTGTCATTAATTCTCGTCCGCAAAGGGTTAATACTTAATGGAAAAAGGTGACGAGGTTAGAAACATGTTGGCTTATTTAAACAACGATGAGCATCGTCAATTCCTTATCAATATTCCACATAAATCTGTCTAAATTATTAATCGTGACTGAGAGAGTCTCCAATGCTATTATTCGGCCTTTTTCATTAAATTAAATAAGCAAGCAAACACGATACTTTCGTATCATTATTTTACACATTTCCATAAAACAATCAAAACAAACCAATATTACCAAAGAATCTAAGCTTCAATTATCCGCTAAATGATACGTTAAAATCTAAAAGTCAATTTTGGGTTATTAATTAATCAATGAAACAAAAATATTCTTCGGTCACGTGAAACAATACGAGTTCTATTATACTTCGTCGATAAACCACATTTCGTTAAACGGAAAATATCGTTTCCTTCGAAACTTGAATTTTGCCAGTTGCAGACTTTTTCTTATTTCGCCACGCTTCGATTAGGAAGAAAGTTGGCAGGGTTTAGTCGTACATTTGGGGAGAGTTAATACTAGGGAGTTGCCGTGAATTTCGTTGTTGCTGTTCGATTTACCTTTTCCCCTTTGGGAAGGGTGGCGAAAGGGCGAGGGGAGGAGGATTACGACGCCACGAAAAAGGTCAGCAACCACGCGATTACAGCAGGCTGCTGACCGAGTGCTACTCCGAGGTCCTAATTAAGTTTCCACGGGGAAAACCACGGCAACCGAAGGAACACGGGGCAAGAAAGTGGGGCGGCTCTCTCTTTTGTGATTAAAATCCTACGGCAACGGTTTTACAGGGAAGATGAAAATTGTACCGGAGATTTCTGTCGAATTAAGTTTCCCATACTTTGCCGGCGCTCGAAAATCTTACGACAATTTTGTTACTACTAAATTGCGAACCTTTATGTAAATTCATCACTTTATCGACGCGGTTAAAGGAACAGAATATAGACAGAAATTTGTTTCGTCCTCGAAGTATTTTAATTCCTATATTATTTTGTATACTTTGTATACTTATTCGTATTACGTGTGGATCTTGGTATTTTTTGGCGTATCGAAATTTCCCATAAATGTATAGGAATCCGCAGACTAGTCATTAAAGTACGGATATATATATTTTGCATTTATTGAGAAGCTACATATACGCAAAAAAGTACGAGTTACATATTATATTTGTAAATATATGCGTGAAATATATCAATGTATTTGTTATCAATATATTAGTATATTAGTACAGCAATACATTAATATATCAATATATTAGTATATTAATACAGCAATACATTAATATATCACTATATTAGTATATCAATATATTAGTATATCAACATATTAGTATATCAATACATTAGTATATCAATATATTAGTATATCGATATGTTGGTATATTAATGCAGCAATACATTAATATATCAATATATTAGTATATTAATACAGAAATACATTAATATATCAATATATTAGTATATTAATACAGCAATACATTAATATATCAATATATTAGTATATTAATACAGCAATATATTAATATATCAATATATTAGTATATTAATACAGCAATATATTAATATATCAATATATTAGTATATTAATACAGAAATACATTAATATATCAATATATTAGTATATTAATACAGCAATTCATTAATATATCAATATATTAGTATATTAATACAGCAATACATTAATATATCAATATATTAGTATATTAAAACAGCAATACATTAATATATCAATATATTAGTATATTAATGCAGCAATACATTAATATATCAATATATTAGTATATTAATACAGCAATACATTAATATATCAATATATTAGTATATTAATACAGCAATTCATTAATATATCAATATATTAGTATATTAATACAGCAATACATTAATATATCAATATATTAGTATATTAATACAGCAATTCATTAATATATCAATATATTAGTATATTAATACAGCAATACATTAATATATCAATATATTAGTATATTAATACAACAATACATTAATATATCACTATATTAGTATATCAATATATTAGTATATCAATATATTAGTATATCAATACATTAGTATATCAATATATTAGTATATCAATATATTAGTATATCAATATATTAGTATATCAATACATTAGTATATCAATATATTAGTATATCAATATATTAGTATATTAATGCAGCAATACATTAATATATCAATATATTAGTATATTAATACAGCAATACATTAATATATCAATATATTAGTATATTAATACAGCAATACATTAATATATCAATATATTAGTATATCAACATATTAGTATATCAACATATTAGTATATCAATACATTAGTATATCAACATATTAGTATATCAATATATTAGTATATCAATATATCGATGTTACAATAAATATATCCACACCTGTTTTTCAACACGATCGAAAAGTTCTTAGCGATTTTCGAAGAACATTTAAAAGCAACGTATATGTTTTACATTATCGTATACCATTGTACACAGCATTGAATAGTACCATAAACCATCTTCCCCACAAATGAATTGGCAATACTTCATTTCTCCGCGTTCCTTTGATACGTTACATTTTCGATCGTTAAATTACCTCCCTTAACGTACAATAACGAGTCGCACTAGTGACACGATTCACGTGGCTATGGTTCACAAAAAAATCGACTCTACTCGCAACAAAGTTAGAAGTTCAACTTGATTTTCAGTTTCACTTCGTAAGATTGGAAATCACCGATTAACAAAATTACGCGTATAACGCAACGAATACTTTGAATACAATATTGTATAAAGCTAACTGAATAACTCAAGTTCTATGCATTGATAAAGAAAAGAGAAAAATGTAAAGAGAAAGAAATTAGAGAAAGAGTGGAAGGGAGAATTTCACGCAGGCGATAGAAGGGAGAATTCGCGGCGTTGCGGTGGTTCGAAAAGCTATCTGGCTAGGGAGGTAGGCTAATTTCGATGTGTACATATTTGTACTAGAGAGCGGGAACGTTTCGCGCAAGTGGTGTGCTCTCGACGCTTCGGCGCGCGCGCGTGCAGCTCTTGGAATATTCCTATCGAAGAGAGTGGCGTTGTTCGGGGATTTATACTTTTCAATGGGTCAGAGATTTGCAAGAAGGGGGCAGCAACTCGAGCTAAGCAACGTGTTTGCCTTGCTCACGTTTCTCCGTTGGAAAGCTGGAAATTCCTATTCCTTGTTAAGAGTCGGCCTCGTCGAGCAAATATGCCGGAATATTCATCCTTTCGTCTCTTAAATTTTCATCCCGCCTAAATCCAATTTTATTCCCACGTTCGAAAGTTCAAGCACCTATTATGCAGATCCTCTTCTCCCCGAGCCGCTTAAAGGTACGCAAATCTGAGTGCATCGGCTGCGTTTGCCGAAGGAAACATTTTAATTGCACGCGTTCAAACCGGTTACGGAAGAATTGGGTACGAACATCGGGCTAGGATTTCCAATGTGCTTTTATTCGAATATGGTTAACCATTTCGATGTGACTTCCTGGGGCAGAAGATCAAAATTATAGACGAGGAACAGTTTTTGAATTGATACGAAGACGGTATAAATGTAAATATTTACACGCTTTGTATCGTCAAACGTGGTTTGAATTATTATTCGGCGAATGAAAATAGAAACAATGCTGTGTTATATTATTTTACAAGGAGTAACCAGTTAGAAAATTGCAAGAAAATGATTGCAGTGATAATTATTAGAGAATGAATTTTTAGCCAATTTTAGGGGGCAAATCGATAAGTTCTTTGTAGCGAAAGGGTTAAATATAGACCCTTATTAAGCACAGCTCTGTATTGGAAACGGTACACGAAACTATGATTAAAGAACAAAGTTGTACAAAAGAAACAATAACCATCGTTTGTTGTATTATCGTGTTCTATTAAAAACCTCTAGCGTAATTGTTACGAATTTCGCGATCGTAGAAGTTTTCGTAGATATACTTGTCTCGTTTTATTAACAATGATCCGTTGAAGTAACAATTAATTAACTGAGTGCTTATTAGCTATATCAGTTTTGTTTTAATTTGGTTCATTTGTTGTATGCCAACGTAATCATTATGTTGTATTCCGCTGAGGTTGTCAGTTTATTATATATAACAAGTTACAACGTCGAGCGAAATAAAGACGAAGTTTAACGTATAACAGAGTGTATTCGCGTTTTATAAGTGTAGTTGCGCGTCCTAAGACGGTCCGGACTGTTCTGGTGTGCCAAGGGAAAAACTGTGATTTTGGAGACTCGGAAAATAGAGAGGTAGAGGTTATCTTGGGTTCGATGGTCAGTAAGGGATGAGGTAGCAGGATCGAGGTTCAGAGGTGACTAACTAGGATGAAATCATCAGCTATCGAAAGATTTTGGAATGTTTGCTGCTGGGGTTTGGTTTATCGTGTTTGAAGGAGGATGAGAAGGCCGCGGTGTCTTAACTAAAAATAATATAGTACTAATGATTACGTTGGCATACAACACCTTCCTCTATAAGATTGTTAACTGGGTGTTAACAATTAAATTAAAATTAAAAATTTTATGATATAAATCACGTTGGTATCCAACAATTAGCACTATATTATTTTCAGTTAACCCCTTGGCCTATTAATTTTTCAACTGCCGAGAAGTTTTGAGTTCGACAGTTATTGCTTTAATACCTTATCGGATATAAAACATTGATATATTGCACGTAATTTGCATTTCATAAACGTTAAACTTATAGTGTCATAATATACTTAGAGTTGAAATTATAATTTATTAAAAATGCCACGTGCATTTGTTGCATTTAGGCCATAATCTGTTTCACGAGCTACACTCGTCATTGTAAGGCAAGGGGTTAAGACAACGCCAGTTAAGACTTTTTCATCCTCCTTCGAACACGATGAACCAAACTCCAGCAGCAAACATTCCAAAATCCTTCGATAGATGACGATTTCATCCTAGTTAGTCATCTCCGAACCTCGATCCTACTACCTCTCATCCCTTCCTGAACATCGAAGCCAAACGAACCCCTACCTCTCTATTTTCCGAGTCTCAAAAAACTGTCAAGTTTTCCCTTGACACGACAGAACCATCTTAGGACGCGCAACAACGCTTGTAAAACGCGAATACACTCTGCTATACAGTGAACTTCGTCTTTATTTCGCTCGACGTTGCACTTATTACATATAATAAACCAACAACCTCAGCAGAATACAACATATTTAACGGGTCGACGCCCTTTAGTGTTCAATGTAGAAGAGTATTTCCAAGTACAGCGTAAACAGAGACAAAATGTATAACATAAATACAAGGCATTATACATTGCTAATATCAACAGCCTTCTTTTATCTACTTTCAGTAAAAAGGACAGTCTTCTGAAACAACAAACGAACTAAATCTGATACAAGTAGTCAAGTCTAGGAACGTTCTACCGCGAATTATTAAGAATTATTAAGAATGAAACTTGAATCAAGTCCGCGTTAGTCTCGCAATTTAATATCTAGCGTTTCCGATAAATTTCGAGCGCAACAAGGAGGACGATTTCTTCACCAGACGATTCCACGCTATCACGGGCCATAATATTCGCCGTGGGTTTCCACGCACCACGGGAAACCATACGCGACATAAATCACCGTGAACAGAGACTCGGTAACTGGATCAGCGATTTAAGACACTCGATGCTTCACAGGCGACACTCTTTGCGATAATCCGAGCCACCCGTCGCCCTTAGCCCTTCTTTAGCTTCTGCTTCTATCGAGATGGGACTTCCGCTCTTCGAGAGCCTCACTTCCTTACACCAGTGTTTCCCAATCTCTTTTGGGGTAGCGATACACTTTAACCATTGACGAAACATGGAATAGAAGATCATCCATTCTTATATGAAATCGTTAGGAGGCTACATTATTAACATAAAACGGCAGCGTTTTTAAAACGATGGATGAATTGTAAATGAATACTGAGCGAATTGCGTATTTCCGATATAATCGATCTATAATAACGTGCATAGGAGCATATCTTTTGTATGTATCGTAGTTCTCTCGTTTAATCTTCTATAACCCGAATTTCGTTTGCTTTTATAACGTATGAACGAACGTGTATAATCGACAAAGGGGTTAATTTAAAAATTCCTTTCGAATTACTAGAAATGCGAAGACGAGAAATAATTCAAATTCACGTGTTCGTAAATAAGTTTCACCAAACAGTATCTAAATTTGGTGTTGCTTCGCCGTTGAAGTATCATAATTTTTACAATACTAGCGGATATTTCGTATAACTTTACAGGTCATTAATTGCACGTTATTGAGGTTGTATTTAGTATTTGAAATTTTCTGCTGCGATTTTCACCGCTTGGCGTAGGCTCAAGTCAGGCCATAAAAGCCATGGATCCGCTGACCGTTCGGCGACACTATATGTACCAACTGTTTTTCACCTTTTTAAGACAGTCTTGCGACAACCCTATGTGTGTAATGGTTCTCATCGAAGGGTTTCACCTCCGTATTTTGTAACTCACTTATTTATTAATAAACGTTTCTTTTCTGCAAACGATTGAGTCGATCTAATTTAAAGATCCTCAATACACGTATAATATTTCCAATAAACGCGTAAAAATCCGCGGTCTAATACTTAACTATCCAACCTTATCGGCAACTAAAAATCCGTGTTCAGTTTCCTATCGACATCTATTCGGCAACCGATCGGTTTGCCCGGCCGAGAAGCGATCTTCGGACAGCAGAGGGTGCAAATGGAAGAAGGTTACGCACCTGAGAGAACCACGCCCGAGCAGTTAATTTAGATTTAAACGTGGCAACGTCGCGGTGTCGGGAGGGTAAAACCAGGGGGGTGGCACACAGCGAGCCCACAGGAGGATAGCAATTTAATAAACGCATGCTCGTAGGTCGCCGCACGAGCCTGGCCCCCGCGCGCCGCCTCAAATCCCTCCTGCACCGAGCAAATCCCTCCAGCAGCAGCTACTTTCTAATCTCGGATTCAAATTCGACCCGGAAACCCGAGCCTCCTCCTCAACCGTCTCTCCCACACCCTAACTACCTGTTTTGCCTAGACATCCGCCTAACGAACCTCGCGCTTTTTGTCGGCAACACGTTCGAATTTCCTTGCCGGAGGATCGTCTCTTCTCAACCGGCGCGCAATTAGAGATCCGATAATTAACCGGCTTGGGTTTTTCGGACGTCTTCTACCTGGCCATTGCTCAAGGATTGGATTCTTGTTCGATGATTCTACTTGAATCGGACGTTGTTAATTGGTATTCGTTAGGGGTGCGGATTTTAACGAATAACTACTGTGCGTCCACGAAAAGAAGGCAGACGAGTTTCTTTACATTCTCGATGTAGATACGGTTTACTATCTTCTCTATCAGCACACGCGCCGTCTTCGTTATTAAACCGCTGTCGATCTTCAACGTCACCCTTCATTAGGGTCGCGAACCGTTAGAAGCTGTACTATTAACAAATTAGGGAATTCCAAATTTCACGGAAAAACTCACAGAAAGCCTTCGAATCCCTCATTCCCACTCTGGCATACCTCCCACCATGTTAGCCCACCACTTCCTCGAGAATCAAACCTCCGACCCAATCACAGCCCAATTTTCTTTCCGTTTACACACCTCTTGCCTATATTTCCACCAATCAGCAATAGTCACACCCATACCGAAATTGTCCTTTTCGCGAACTCAGAAAAAGCGCATCAGAACGTCCTACATCTCGCGAAGCGACAACACATATACCAAAACCTTTTTTTTTTTTTTTTTTTTTTTGTGACGTTGGGGAAATCTTCAAAAGACATCCGGGGCCAGTGGGGCCCTGACCCAGGAGGGTGTCGGATTCTTACCGACTAAAACCCCAACGGTGATCGCCCTCCCTCGAAAATTATTGGGAGCCCCGGGAACTCTAAGATGGCTCCGGTGCCCCCTTTTCGTAGCCTCAAAGACAGTACATATACCAAAACCTACAGACACTCTAACATTGTATAAATTCTATTAAGTTAAATATAAGTCAGTTCATCGACGCACGCATTCTACTCCATTACTCATCTCAGGCCGAAGTATACAACACATTCGTTACGCTACACCAATGCGTCCGCGAAATCTATTTCATCGGTCTCCAAAATTCTACCCCGATCCTAAATTCGTTAATCAATTACGCGATCGGTAAAGAGTTTCAGTATCGTTGGTTCGAGTCCTTTCGAACTGCTTCCCCGTTTCCTCGGCTCGAGTATTTTATTACCCATCGCTAAATTTCATTTATGGATCGAGAAATCGACAAAGCGGGCCGGGGGTCTTTTTGCTCGGCTCAAAGATTCCGCCCGTCTGGCGTAGAAGACAAAAGGATGCCGCTTTCCAACTCTTTTATCCCGAAAGGAGAACAAAGTGTCTCCCTTTCGCAATCAACGAGTTTATCGAGGAGCAGAAGGGAGAGCTGGCGTAGTAGGCGAGGGTGGAATGCGCACGAATAAAGGGTGGAAGTTGCTGATCGACCATCCACTTTCACGGGGCAAAAAGGGGGCGGAGATGACCGACGATTACCCCAACGGAGGATGTCGTGGTCTTTATAAACGAGAAACGAGAAGAACGGAATCGTCGCTCCTCCGTTCGGCTGGAAAAGACGAGCGCGTTTATATATACGGGTCCGTTAAAACGATCCTAGCACGCGTCCTAGCGGACCAATAATCGTCTGCATCGCCTTTAAACACCCCAAGGTGCGCTTAATATACGTGTCGCAGCGACGCGAATTTCCGCCTTAAGATAATCGACCTGTCGATTGCCACCGAAACGATCTCAATTAGCCGATTCTGCTAAGCTACTGCGACTCTTCGTCGCGGACCACTGAAACCGAAGCTTTCGATGCGAAATTGCAAGCGAGAATTAACAGAAACTCTGGGGAATTCATGTATTTTTTAACTTTCTTAAGTCTTGAATTTTTGGGGGTAACTTCTACGTTTCGCTATACTGCTTTAACCCTTTCAGTATTAAGTTCACGAGTTTTACAAACTTTTATCGCAGGCGATTAAAAGTAAAGCTTACGATGCAAAATTGGAAATGAAGTTAAAGAGAAACTCTTTGGAATTTTATTAAGTCTGGAATTTTTAGGGGGTGAGTTAAGGAAACTCCTAGATTGTAATAGTCTGCTTTAACCACTCGTCTTACGAATCTTTCATGTATCGTACTTCGTATCGTCGCAGCTACTTATTATCGCAATATTGCGTCTCGTGCGAAAACATCGAAACGTTATACGAAATTTACACTTAACAATCTTCAACCTTGCGAACAAAAATCGTTGCTTCCACAAAAAAAAATCCCAGCCACGATGAAGAAGCTTCCTTTTCTCGTTAGAAGGTCCCAGGAGAATCAAACGCAACCCTAAAACTTGTTCCAAAGGATCGACTAAAACTAGGAAGAAGCAGGATGCTGCGAAAACGCAAATGCGAATGTTCAAGGGTGCATTTCTATGACGACGAGGCGTACAGAGTAAAGAGGGTGACTCGCAGGAACGTGGCTGCATTTAACAAGAAAGTCTCTGTATTGACAGAGAGAGGGTCGACGAAGAGGTGGTGCAACGTGGACAAAGGGACGGGAGGGAGAAGCAACACAATAACGCGTGCACGGATTCGTGAACGTGTATCACGTCGCGTCGATTGCAATAATGGAAATGAAGCACGCGCGCAAGGGTTGCTTCTCGTTCCTCCTCGCGTACAACGTGTTTATTACGCTTCGTCCTTCGCGTTACTCGCACCCTCGCGAATTATCCCCTCTCGCGTCGCTCTCATATTTTTAAGTACGGTTGGTACTTTATAACTTATACTTTATAATTTACTTAATAAGTATAGTTGGCCTTCGAACAGCGCACAGGTCCCATCGCGTTGTCTACAAATTCTCTATCAAATTGCATAGTTACGCGATACGATAAACAACGTTGCTTCGGAGAAGCTGCTGCGATTCGACGCCGATTTCACGATCGATACGCGCGAATGTTTAAAATTCGATCGCAACCAATGATAAGCTAAACATCTTCTTTCGTTGCACAGTGAAAAGTGGGTTGAAACGAAAAGAGATCGATGAAGGAGGCTCGAACAACAACGGAGACAAAGAGGATATCACGGGACGAAGAATCTATTAACTGTCGGGTTGCACTTAATTAGAGAGCAATATTCGTTTCAGAGATAAAGGGAAAATCGATAGAAAGAGAGAGAGAGAGAGAGAGAGAGAGAGAGAGAGGAAAAGAATAGCAAGGGCCATTCTCAGATAGAATAACGCGAAGTAACTTTAAAGCAGCATTCCTCTGTTCCCGAGCTCTCTTTCTCTCTCTCTTTTTCTGTGCGATGTTGCGGTATTTTTTTCCCCTGCAACTCTTTCGTTCCGTGCTGGTTTTCTGCGACGTGGCTTTCCCGCCGCTATCCATCTGAACAATACCGGGAACGCGAAACAACAATGGGAAGCCACTACAAACGGAGCGTGGCGTATCGCTTTACAATCGCCCCCGGCCATGACACACAAAATATTCTTTTCCCGAGCCGCCGCGTGGTGCTCGCGCGGACCACTGAATTCATAATCTTCAACCCTGCCTGCCTGCCTGCCTGCCTGCCTGCCTATTGTCTCGCGAAATTAAACGTATATCTGGACGACGGGGCGTTCGGTGGTGTCCCTCGTTTCGCGTCGTATTCACCTTTGCAATATCCTTTTTTTAACGATCCTCGCGAGCACTTTCCGCGCCCGACGCGTTTACGAGATCGCGATGGGCAGATTTAAGGTAGCCGCGCGATTTTAAGCGCGGCGATTCGATAGTAGAATACTAGGACGCTTGTGTATACCGAGAAATGAGCTGAAAGCTTATGTTTAACAGTAATTAGTTGGGTGTGGATCGTTACACGCTAATAATAGAGATTCAATACACGTACGAAGATATATGTATGTTAGCGTCAACCCGTGTGCAAGGGTGATGCGCGTGTCAGGGTCATTGTACCCTCGGGCTTCGACTTATGCTTTAAGGGTCTTAAGCGGCCGATGTCGAAAATCTATGTCTGTCATCCGGTAAAGGATCGGTGGCTAACCGATAGCTAGGACCGCGACGAATTCTAAGAGTCGCGGATGTTATGGTTAGAGTTCGATGCCCTTCTTTTGAGGATCGTCGAAGAAACCGTGCCTCGTGGCCGATGACCTGACGTGATGGTGCTGCGTGGCGCGTGCAGGGCGATAAGGGTGTTCTCGAAGGATCTGGCCACGGAGTGGTGAAGGTGACGTACAGTGCAGTGATGACTTGTTGGCGAGCGTCCTTCAAGCTGAACGGCACAGGGGCAAGGGGAGCTGGTCGCTCGCTCCGCCCATTAGCCAGTAGAAAATCTTTCTTCCGAATTCTTGGATGCTACATGCATAGTAGTAGGTCATTCATATTCGCTAAGGATTCGCGAGAGCGGCCCTGCCATGTATCTTCTTGAAGATTTCCCCACATTCTCGCGAGAAAAAAAAATTAGGTTTACACCAATGTGATTCAGTTGTAGTTCCAAGTCGTCCTATCTCACTTTACCTCGACGCGTTTTGTTTCGCATCCTTTGTCACGCAGTAGACTTGTACTCGTGACCGATTCAGCCAATGAATATAATACGTGTGACTGAAGGTGTCGCTAATATGCGACAGCCAATCGGCTTGCCTCGCCATCAAGTGATCACTGCACTGTACCTTTTGGTAAGAGGAGCGTGATGAACCCCACGGCACTTACCCCAGAACCTCTGAACGAGAGTGTTTACCATCTTTGATTCTAACATGTACGTACAGTGATTACAAAATGTATTAGCTTTTTGCTAATAGTATTGGTAAATTTTTGCTAAGGCACTGTAGCTTTGTAGCTTTCCATTTAATTACTGCTGAAGCAGATTTAATTGCGGCGAATTTATTATTATTCAATTGTACCATTGGCTAAGCACAGGATAGAATCGTTAATAGGAAACACCGTAACTGAAATTCGACATGTGTGTAAAAAGGCAAATGTTTTTTACGCCCCTTGCTATTTAAAATTATATTCAATCCGATCATCATCAAAGTTGATAAAGTTAACCCTCTGTCCATATGAAATGTTTGTTTATAACCGTAAAGATAAATGAAACTCGGGTTATAGAAGATTACACGGTAGAAGTCCAATAAGTATAAAAATATACTTCTGTACGCGTTATTATAAATCTAACTGTTGTAGATTGACTACGGAAACAATTAATTCGCGCAGTATTTATTTACAATTCCCACTGTCTCAAAAACGCTGTTGTTTTATTTTAGTAAGAGGATCACGTAGACTCCTAACGATTTCATGCAAGAATAAGGTAGTCTTTGTCAACGATATAAATAGAAATTAAGCCCTGATCGGAGATATTTTCAAGACGTCTCGTTTCCAATATGTTTTGGTTGCGTGCACAAAACATTTTCGCCTGCTATCAATAACCAACAGCAGCACGTGCGAAAGCTATAGAATTGAGCACCCCATTTTGTCAAACTACCCTGTTCGTCCAACTTTCCCCTATACAAGAACCGCTTAGTGTTGTAACGATAGTTACCCTCGGTATCGAAAGGGTTAAAGGCAGAATATTCGAGTAGAATTAATTCGCAAAACCTCGATATCCCAGTTGAAATTCCACCGACTTCTAATCGTTGCTACAACGTGAAAAATTGCCGAAACTACTCCATTTTATCGAACTTTTCCCTACATTAACGTTAATCGGTTAACGGCAGAATATTCGACTAGAATTAATTCGTAAATCCCTATATACGTGTTTAATTTCGCTGCTCGCCATTCTACCAACTAAAATATTGGTAGAAATATTGCCAAAGCTACCCTAATTTGTCTAACTTTCCTCCATACGAGAAGTGGTGAGTATTTCTAGCATTGAAAGGGTGAAACGCAGCATATTGAATTAATTTACAAAACCTCGATATCCGAGTTAAAATTTTACAAAAGTGTTTAATTATGCTGCTTACTATTTCGCCAACTATAGGTTAATCATTGTTGCGCGAAATATTGCCAAAGCTACCCTAATTTGTCTAACTTTCCTCCATACGAGAAGTGGTGAGTATTTCTAGCATTGAAAGGGTGAAACGCAGCATATTGAATTAATTTACAAAACCTCGATATCCGAGTTAAAATTTTACAAAAGTGTTTAATTATGCTGCTTACTATTTCGCCAACTATAGGTTAATCATTGTTGCGCGAAATATTGCCAAAGCTACCCTAATTTGTCTAACTTTCCTCCATACGAAAAGTGCTGAGTATTTCTAGCATTGAAAGGGTGAAACGCAGAATATCGAATTAATTTACAAAACCTCGATATCCGAGTTAAAATTTTACAAAAGTGTTTAATTATGCTGCTTACTATTTTGCCAACTATAGGTTAATCATTGTTGCGCGAAATATTGCCAAAGCTACCCTAATTTGTCTAACTTTCCTCCATACGAAAAGTGCTGAGTATTTCTAGCATTGGAAGGGTGAAACGCAGAATATCGAATTAATTTGCGAAACCTCGATATCCGAGTTAAAATTCCATATCCGTGTCCAATCTCGCTGCTTGCTATTCCCGCCGACTATACTTCAATTATTGCTGCGCGAAAAATCGCTGAACGTACAGAGAGCGAGAGGGATCCGTCGCATTGTGGAGAATCGTTTAATATGAATCCGCCACAATATACAGAGGACTGCGCAGGAATTTCATTATAAATTTTCCCCGTTCGCATTACGAGCAGAATAATCCAGAGCCCGGATAATAACATGGAAATATCCTAGTATCTGTGTTCTTTGCCTCTCGTCTTGCCGATACATCAATGCCAGTGTTTCAAATATTGACGGAACCCATCGAACCGCACCGCAACGGGGGTGAAATTTAAATCGACGCGGAATATGAACGGTGCGACGCGACGCGGCTGCGCACGATGCAATTCGGGGGTGGAAAATCTTGGGAAGCTTTGGAAATTCGGCGGGCTTCTATGAGTTGCAACGTTGGCAATTCGAACCTGCGAAAGTTTGAAGCATTCGAAATTCTAAAACATTCGAAGTTCAAAGCTTTGGGAATCGTGAACTTTGGATACTCAATGTGTTGGGAATTCTAAGCTATGCGAGTTCGAAACATTGCGAATTCGAAGCAATGGGAAGCCTAAGGTTTGGCAATTAATAGTATTGAGAATTCGGCGCTTTGAGAATTGGGAGGCTTGAAAATTCAAAGCATCGGAATTCGGCGCTTCGAGAGTTACAAGTATTGCGAATTCTAAACTTGAGGAATTCAAAGCAATAGAAATCCTAAGATTTGGTAATTAAAAGTATTCAGAATTCGGCGCTTTGAGAATTCGAAGCATTGGGAATTCAAAGCATTGGGAATTCAAAGCATTGGGAATTCAAAGCATTGGGAATTCAAAGCATTGGGAATTCAAAGCATTGGGAATTCAAAGCATTGGGAATTCAAAGCATTGGGAATTCAAAGCATTGGGAATTCAAAGCATTGAGAATTCAAAGCAATGGGAATTCAAAGCATTGAGAATTGGGAGGATTGACAATTCAAAGCATCGGAATTCGGCGCTTCGAGAGTTATAAGTATTGTGAATTCTAAGCTTGAGGAATTCAAAGCAATGGGAATCCTAAAATTTGGTAATTAAATATATTGCGAATTCGGCGCGTTGAGAAGTCGAAGCATTGAGAATTCGTAGCATTGGGAATTCAAAGCATTGAGAATTAGGAGGCTTGAAAATTCAAAGCATCGAAATTCGGCGCTTCGAGAGTTAAAACTATTGCGAATTCTAAATTTGAGGAATTCAAAGCAATAGGAATCCTAAGATTTGGTAATTAAATATATTGCGAATTCGGCGCGTTGAGAAGTCGAAGCATTGGGAAATCAAAGCATTGAGAATTAGGAGGCTTGAAAATTCAAAGCATCGAAATTCGGCACTTCGAGAGTTAAAACTATTGCGAATTCTAAACTTGAGGAATTCAAAGCCATGGGAATCCTAATATTTGGCAATTAAATATATTGAGAATTCGGCGCTTTGAGAATTCGAAGCATTGGGAATTCAAAGCAATGAGAATTGGGAGGCTTGAAAATTCAAAGCATCGAAATTCGGCGCTTCGAGAGTTAAAACTATTGCGAATTCTAAGCTTGAGGAATTCAAAGCAATGGGAATCCTAAGGTTTGGTAATTAAATATATTGCGAATTCGGCGCGTTGAGAAGTCGAAGCATTGGGAAATCAAAGCATTGAGAATTAGGAGGCTTGAAAATTCAAAGCATCGAAATTCGGCGCTTCGAGAGTTAAAACTATTGCGAATTCTATGCTTGAGGAATTCAAAGCAATGGGAATCCTAATATTTGGCAATTAAATATATTGAGAATTCGGCGCTTTGAGAATTCGAAGCATTGGGAATTCAAAGCAATGAGAATTGGGAGGCTTGAAAATTCAAAGCATCGAAATTCGGCGCTTCGAGAGTTAAAACTATTGCGAATTCTAAGCTTGAGGAATTCAAAGCAATGGGAATCCTAAGGTTTGGTAATTAAATATATTGCGAATTCGGCGCGTTGAGAAGTCGAAGCATTGGGAAATCAAAGCATTGAGAATTAGGAGGCTTGAAAATTCAAAGCATCGAAATTCGGCGCTTCGAGAGTTAAAACTATTGCGAATTCTATGCTTGAGGAATTCAAAGCAATGGGAATCCTAATATTTGGCAATTAAATATATTGAGAATTCGGCGCTTTGAGAATTCGAAGCATTGGGAATTCAAAGCAATGAGAATTGGGAGGCTTGAAAATTCAAAGCATCGAAATTCGGCGCTTCGAGAGTTAAAACTATTGCGAATTCTAAGCTTGAGGAATTCAAAGCAATGGGAATCCTAAGGTTTGGTAATTAAATATATTGCGAATTCGGCGCGTTGAGAAGTCGAAGCATTGGGAAATCAAAGCATTGAGAATTAGGAGGCTTGAAAATTCAAAGCATCGAAATTCGGCGCTTCGAGAGTTAAAACTATTGCGAATTCTATGCTTGAGGAATTCAAAGCAATGGGAATCCTAATATTTGGCAATTAAATATATTGAGAATTCGGCGCTTTGAGAATTCGAAGCATTGGGAATTCAAAGCAATGAGAATTGGAAAGGCTTGAAAATTCAAAGCATCAGAAATTCGACGCTTCGAGAATTAAAAGCAATGGGAATTTAAAGTACCGCGAATTCTATGCTTGAGGAATTCAAAGCAATGGGAATCCTAAGATTTGGCAATTAAATATATTGAGAATTCGACGCTTTGAGAAGTCGAAGCATTGTGAATTCAAAGCATTGAGAATTGGAAAGGCTTGAAAATTCAAAGCATCAGAAATTCGACGCTTCGAGAATTAAAAGCAATGAGAATTTAAAAAAACCGCGAATTCTAAGCTTGGAGAATTCGAGGACGTACATGTACGGCTTCAAAACTGAAACAATCATTCATAGAAAGCATACGTATAAAATACTATTTCTTTGTTAATTCATGCGACAACGACACGCTATAATAGATCTCGCAGAACAATCGAAAGCTTAACAATCATACTATATTCAATTAATTAGAGTGGCGTTGCATCTCGTGCTATGGATCCCAAGTTTCAAAGCGCCGTAGCGAAAGAGTTCGACAAACGTGCAAACTGGTACTGAGGTCCGGAATTCAATAATCACTTTAAATAGGAATAATATGGTTAAGAGAAAATTTGCAGCTGGAAGAAGGGAGAGAAAAAACGTTCTCGATAAATAAGAACGTGGATCAGGCAAAGAAACGCGGCGAACGGCTGTTAATTTTGCGGAAAAGAGAGCGAGCGCGGTTCTAAGGGGAAAATTGGAAATGGAACGCGATAAATTGTTCACTCGGCTGGCCGCGGTACGCGGCTTTATCCGAAAGAGAGGGGAAACACGAGAATGAAGCGATGAAATTTTTCCATAGGTAAAAATAAAGGGAGACGAATGGCGGGCCAACCGCACGCATCAGCGTTACGGAATGAATTTTTTATTTTACGACTTCCGTGACTGGGAGATGCCAGGTAGACGAGATTCCACTCCGGCGAGTAACCGGAATCGAAACGATACCCAACGTACGCGTCGTCGTGTTTCTTCATCGTCTGCCGCGTAAAACCGCGTAATACTTTGCGCATCCTTGGCTGACAAATTTTAGGACATCGGTTTTAATAGAATTTGAGTATTGGTGTTGATATCGGGTTAGGTTTGACGTTGAAACTTTGATTGAATTTGGACTGATATCGGGTTACAATTGGATTGCGAATCTTTGTTGCAAGTTCAACATTTTGTAAATCTACGTAAGGAAATGGAATTGAAATAGTTCAACGTTGAATTGAAATACAGAGTGAATTCATCTTTTCTCGTTTGAATTTCGTGAGATATATTCTACAATATATTAAAGGAAAGTAAAGGAATTTTGTGCAAGTTCAACTTTTTGTAAATCGACGTAAGGAAGTGGAATTGAAATACAGACTGATTTCATATTTTCTCGCTTGAATATCGTGAGATATATCTTATAATATATTAAAGGAAAGTAGAGGAATTTTGTGCAAGATCAAGTTTTTGTAAATCGACGTAAGAAAGTAGAATTAAACTACAGACTAATTTCATCTTTTCTCGCTTGAATATCGTGAGATATATTATACAGTATATTAAAGGAAAGTAAAGGAATTTTGTGCAAGATCAAGTTTTTGTAAATCGACGTAAGAAAGTAGAATTGAACTACAGACTGATTTCATCTTTTCTCGCTTGAATATCGTGAAATATATTATACAGTATATTAAAGGAAAGTAAAGGAATTTTATGCAAGTTCAACTTTTTGTAAATCGACGTAAGGAAGTGGAATTGAAATACAGATTAATTTCATATTTTCTCGCTTGAATATCGTGAGATATATCTTATAATATATTAAAGGAAAGTAGAGGAATTTTGTGCAAGTTCAACTTTTTGTAAATCGACGTAAGAAAGTGGAATTGAACTACAGATTAATTTCATCTTTTCTCGCTTGAATATCGTGAGATATATTATACAGTATATTAAAGGAAAGTAGTGAAATTTTAAACAAGATCAACTTTTTGTAAATCGACGTAAGAAAGTAGAATTGAAATACAGAGTGAATTCATCTTTTCTCGCTTGAATACCGTGAGATATATTCTACAATATATTAAAGGAAAGTAAAGAAATTTTGTGCAAGTTCAACTGTTTGTAAATCGACGTAAGGAAGTGACACATATATTTTACAATGTATTAAAGGAAAATAAAGTAATGAAATTTAGAGAGAAGGTACATGTAGTTGCATCTTCAAAATATTGCAATGCTTCCTGAGATTTTAATATTTTATACATTTTCGCACATCACGCATCATTGGGTAACAATTTATTATTTAGAGTATAAGCTTGGTATTCGAAACACAAATTGGTTTTAACCCTCAACCCTTTGCCTTACAATAACGAGTGTGACTCGTGATAAAGATTATGGTTAAATGCGAGTATTTGTAACAAATCGTAATTTAATCTCGAACTGTATTATCAAGCTGTAAGATTTGCGACTATTGAATAACTAGTAGCTGCGATATTGGAATATTTTGAATGCCACACGGTGCGCAAGCAGTGAATATCTAGATGAAATTTATTAACACGTACAAAATTAGTACAAGGAGTTAAAAATTAGGCAAATGATTAAATATTATCCACATATAAGATGCGTAATATTCTACTCCGCACGTTTTCCATACTTTTTCCCTTCGTATTACGTATCCCTTTCCGCGCGTTTAAACAAAGGGAACAAAATTTCCACCACGCTTAAAAGTATACGAAACAATGGAATAAAAGGAAAGCATTACAATGGCGATGGTTACATTTCACATTCATATTTATCGTATCATCGTATTTCCCCGCAAACCTACGGCAACACGTACATCAAGAATTCGAAAAAAAGAAACGAAAGAAACGTCTGTCGAAGAAATGTCTGAGGAAAGTTCGGACAAGAATGTCGAGACCGGAGTTACCCCTAAAGAATTGGATGCCGAGGAAAGAGAGAGAGGATAACGGAGGCGCGACCGGTCTTTCCGCTTTTCTAAACTCCCCTTCGAGCTTTACCGCCCTATCACGTAATGGTGTAACTTTTGCCACGATGCTTCGACTCGGAGGCCCGATGGAGGTTCGCAGGGGTTGCAAGAGAAAGGAGAGGCTCTCAAGTGTGCGGAGGGGGTGGCCGCCCCGAGGGAGTTTTAACGTACGGTCAGCTCTACTCTCGCTCTTCCTTCGGCTTAGCCCCGTTTTCCTCTCCTCTACCACTCTTATTCGCGCGGCTCTCGTTGTCTCCCGCACCGACTACCAAGAGTCGATCAACTTCCTTGCGAACTTTTATCTTCGCGGCTTTCTCTCCGCCCATCCGACGAGTCACCCATATCGAACCCTTTTTCGACGGGAAAAGGGATATCTCCGGCGATAACTCCCGTGGGAGACACTTGACTACTAGAGCAACATATTGCTGCACGTACGTTCATACGTGTACACGTGTACGGTAGATGCCCCGATTATTGTCAGGGTCCCTGTAAACCACGCTTCAATCGTTTCATTTAACACACTGTTTGCAGGCGGTTTTTATATTTATTTTTATAGTTATTATTATATATATATATATTGTGGTGCTGTAGAGAGGGGATAGGATAGGAAAAAGGAAGGGTGTTGCGTTTCGTCCTGGGCCTGCTAGTGGACTCATCGGTAAGGCTAACTAGCAAGCCCTGTCTTAGAAGTTGGGATATTGGAAGGAAGGTTAAATAAAAATTGCCAAAGATATGTGGAGCTGTGGAGGGGGGATAGAATAGGAAAAAGGAAGGGTGTTGCGTTTCATCCTGAGCCTGTCTCTGCTAGTGGACTCATCAGTAAGGCTACCTAGCAGGCCCTGTCTTAGACGTTAGGAATCTAGAAGGAAAGTTAAGTAAAAATTGCCAACGATATGTGGAGCTGTGGAGGGGGGATAGGATAGGAAAAAGGAAGGGTGTTGCGTTTCATCCTGAGCCTACTAGTGTGGACTCATCGGTAATGCTACATAGCAGGCCCTGTCTTTGACGTTGGGATATTGATAGGAAGGTTAAGTAAAAATTGCCAAAGATATGTGGAGCTGTGAAGGGGGCATAGAATGGGAAAAAGGAAGGGTGTTGCGTTTCGTCCGAGGCCTGCTAGTGGACTCATCAGTAAGGCTAACTAGCAAGCCCTGTCTTTGACGTTGGGATATTGATAGGAAGGTTAAGTAAAAATTGCCAAAGATATGTGGAGCTGTGAAGGGGGCATAGAATGGGAAAAAGGAAGGGTGTTGCGTTTCGTCCGAGGCCTGCTAGTGGACTCATCAGTAAGGCTAACTAGCAAGCCCTGTTTTTGACGTTGGGATATTGATAGGAAGGTTAAGTAAAAATTGCCAACGATATGTGGAGCTGTGGAGGGGGGATAGGATAGGAAAAAGGAAGGGTGTTGCGTTTCATCCTGAGCCTACTAGTGTGGACTCATCGGTAATGCTACATAGCAGGCCCTGTCTTAGACGTTGGGATATTGGAAGAAAGGTTAAATAAAAATTGCCAAAGATATGTGGAGCTGTGGAGGGGGGATAGAATGGGAAAAAGGAAGGGTGTTGCGTTTCATCCTGAGCCTGTCTCTGCTAGTGGACTCATCAGTAAGGCTACCTAGCAAGCCCTGTCT
Organism: Eucera pruinosa; assembly: GCA_028830335.1. NCBI lineage: Eukaryota > Metazoa > Arthropoda > Insecta > Hymenoptera > Apidae > Eucera > Eucera pruinosa. The sequence goes on along the minus strand of JAMYCR010000015.1, from coordinate 12,988,841 downwards.
TAGACGTTAGGAATCTAGAAGGAAAGTTAAGTAAAAATTGCCAACGATATGTGGAGCTGTGGAGGGGGCATAGAATGGGGGAAAAGGAAGGGTGTTACGTTTTGTCCTGGGCCTGTCTGCTAGTGGACTCATCAGTAAGGCTAACTAGCAAGCCCTGTCTTTGACGTTGGGATATTGAAAGGAAGGTTAAGTAAAAATTGCCAACGATATGTGGAGCTGTGAAGGGGGCATAGAATGGGAAAAAGGAAGGGTGTTGCGTTTCATCCTGAGCCTACTAGTGTGGACTCATCGGTAAGGCTACCTAGCAGGCCTTGCCTTAGACGTTGGGATATTGGAAGGAAGGTTAAAGGCGGTATATACATATATGGACGAGATAGTTAGAGCGAGTGTTTTCGAGAAAGTCCTATTTCGTATGTTCCTTTAATGGTGGGTGCAGGAGAGCCGCCACAATATTATAGTTATTATTATATATATATTATAGTTATTATTATATACACATTATAGTTATTATTATATATATATTATAGTTATTATATATATATTATAGTTATTATATATATATTATAGTTATTTTCATAGTTATTATAATTATTATATAATTATATATACAATTTATATATAAGGTCTTTGAGGCTTCCGCTGTAAGATTCTTTATAAGACTTGGCTTCCGGCTCCATCCCGGAAGCCAAGTCTTATAAATTTATATATAATTTGTAATAGCAGATTGTCTGAAGTAGACAAATATCTCGCAACGTCTGGCACCTAAGTTTTACTGTACAACGCGTTTTAAGCGTTTCCCGCTCTCTACCAACGGTACGCAAAAGACGCGTTTAAGCGTCTCCCGCAAACAACGTGTTAACAGCAAAGTATCGGGATTGTCGCGTACGAAATGGGCCACTTTGCGTAGCTGAAAGGTACGGTAAACGTACTATTCATCCTTATTAACTTTGAAACGGGAACAGGTTAATCTACATGCAATCTTTGTACGATTAAGAGCATTAGAAGTATATAGATCATACTTTCAGTACATCGTAATTATTCGTCCACGACAAGAAAGCACGCAAGTATTTGCAGACCCGTTCTACGTACAATCTGTTAACCTCCCTGCTGCACGTACATGCCTCGTTCATTATTAACGGAAGACGTTAAAGATCGACAGTGGTTTAATGAGGAAGACGGCGTGTGGTGATAAGGAAAACAGTAGACCATATCTACATAGCGAGGATGCAAAGACTAGTCAGTCTTCTTTTCGTGGACGAACAGTACTACGCACTGGTTAGCATTAACATACATTATTATAAAACATACATAATTAATTAATATATATATATATACAGCAGCATTAACAACGTAATTAAGGTCAGTGTTTTAAGTAACTTTATTTAACTGTTTTAGAGCGTCGTTAACATAAAGATAAAAGACAGTCTATAAAGGTGTCCAAATACTTATGAACCCAAGTACTACGCTTCTAACCGCGAGAATAACCTCGAGCAAAGTGGGTTGAAAAGCGTAAGAAGCTGCCAAAACGAGCAGCTAATAAGCAGCTAATTAAGGAATCTCGCCCGGAGGATGCTCTCAAGGGGTTAAAATCGTTGCGTTCACCGTAGACAATGCATCCTACCCCGAAACTTCCCCCGAAATTCCAAAGACTATCTATACACGGCGTTCACCTCAACCAAATTTATCGTCTCCCCCTTAAATCCTTCCAAAGGAAAATCGTTCCACGCTCTATATATATATATATATTTCTTCCGAATTACCCAGCCATGAGAATCCCTTCCATTGTGATCCACATACACACACACGCGCAAGTAAATGAAAGGACTACTCAACCGCTATTCTGCAGCCAAGATCCTTTCGCAACGGTGTTCGACACGCGTGTTTTAAATTTCGCCGAAGCAGTTCCCTCCTTTCATCGCGCGGGCCATTAGCCCGGCTAGCAGACAGCCGAAATCAAGGGTTGAGGGTTGAATGGGTCCGCTAATTGCCGACGGGTCGCGGGCACAATGCCGATTCCTCGCCACCAAATGCATTCTTCTCCCTTCTCGCTACTTCAGCCGGTTCCTACGGCTCTGCTTCCTTGGCACCCGACTTCCTCTTCTTCTATTGCCTCAAAAGGTACCCGGAGATCCTCTGAGCTCCGCGCCAGGGGTTGGCAAACTTCACCAAAGTCTTTTAGATACATTTTTAGGCTTTGCAGTCCGCCAGACGAAATAGAGATTGTTTTTTTTTCTATTTTCTTTGGGTTTAATGTCGCATCGAGTGCAAGGTCATTGGCGACGGGTTCGAGGTGCAATTGTGTGCTAAATTTTGCTGTTGTATTTTTTTTAATACAGTTCGGTTTTCCTTGGATAGTTTAAAGTGTCTGTAACGTGGTCTTTGGAGATTAGAGACGTTTTTTGGGTTGATTCCATGTTTCCGTGTCTCAAATAGAGATCGTTCTGTAGCTGGGTTTTCGTAAAATAAAGGAATCCTCACCCACGATTCCTCTAGCGAAGAGATTAGATACAATTATAAGTGGAACTACTTGCTGTACTTTTATCGATTCAATCTTCTACGAGTAATAACCCATTAATATCCATTAAACTATGAAAAATGCAGCACGCTAGGTAGAAAAAGTATCGTTGAAAATACTTCGTTACGTTACGCTTGAATGAGACACGTGAGGGCGAGAAAAAAACCTAAAGTGGCGCGAGGAGAGTTTGCATCGCAACATATGCGATTTATTGGATCTATTAAAATTACCCATTCTGGTTTATCTCGCCTCCGGTAAAAGTTTATTAAATTCATGAGATCAGGGCACGTGATCATTCCATTTATTATTTCAGGAGCACTGTATAACAGTAATTTACCATTAGGGATTACACAATAATTTACTATTCAGTATTACTATATCGGTAAAATACCATTTGAGAATGATCTCGCGGATTCGAGAGAAAGCAGTTTTATTCCGGCTAAGATCGGATCGTAGTTATTGTCGTGTACGCGTTTTCCACCGACGATGTTCGGTGATTAAATTAGTACGTCGGACGCCGAATTAACTTTGTGCGAATTTTTAGTTTAATTGAGTGGACTGTATTAATTTGTGGAAATCAATGTAGCGACTCGAAATATGATATATACTCTTTATTTGCTTGTCTGTTCGAAGTTCTTGTTAGCTCTCCCGCTTTCTCGTGAGCGTCGTTATTTATACATTTTTTTGTTGGGCGTGTACAATTACGAGGAAACGTTGATTCGCTAGGAAAAATTGTGAGGTGGGAAAGGCCAGCCCCTACAAGAAGGGGTAGTACGGGGACGTAGCAAAATTACAGAATTTCGGAAATCCCGCTGGTCACCCGAAGGTAGCGCTATGCGCCTTCGATTGACCGTGGCGCGTAATAAACCTGGTAAGCCGGGGTTTGGAAAAAACAGTCATAAACCGGGTCGACGAGTAACTCCTAAAACATCTGCCACAGGGAGATAGGAAAGACAAATTTCGTTATATGATGGTTCTTGAATGGTTACTGTTGTTAAAGGCAATTATTAAGATTCGGGCGTTTCGTTTTGGAGGCCATAAAATAAGGCTCGCAACGCGACAGTTATGATGAAAGAACTTTTGCGGTATCGAGACCTCTGCTCTAGACTGTAGGGGAACACGGGGTAATCCGCAACCCCTTTTCCTTCTCTTTCGCGAGGTCTGGACGAAGAGGGGCTTGGCGCGAGATTACCACGATTCTGCATTAAAGTCGATTCAAATCCTTCGGAAATATTTTCTTTATCGGGGAAGGCGCGTCTGCCTTTGGCAACTTTAGCTCAGTGCTTTTTTTTCGGGGGGATCCGCTGAAAACTCGTATGTGACTTACGACCGAGTATCGTTCGAAGCGGCGAGGATTTTCTTAGACCTTAGGTGAAAATTTCACGCGACTCCGTTCGCTAGATGGAAGGTTTTATATTGGATTCCGCGGCTGGCTTCTTCTTGGCCGGAAGTGGACATTTCGCCCCGCGCGTAACTCGAAAGAAGTAAAATTGGCAGCGTGCGAGTTTGAAGATATTTACGCGGTTTCGAGGAATTTGTTTAAGGTTGTTGAATATTTTAAAAGGTAGAGATTAAATTGAGGATTTTCATAAATGACGATACGCTGCTGTTTCTGTTCCAAACGTTATTATTGACAAACGTGGTAGGTGTCTGTTAACAGCTTCTAAATAGTTGTCAAAAACTTTAATTATTCTTTCTATTATAATATAATATGAATACAGCACTCTTGTACGCGTGTTTCACTCTTATTCTCATCGATCTATTTGCCCGAAGTTCACCAAGCACCATTCGATATACAATCGATAACAATATGAAAGATGGCACCACAAGAACACAAATTATTAACACTTTAAGTAGGATGGAATTAGAAAGAATTACGTACGACGAATTTTACCGTGCGGAATATAATTGCTCGATTCATAATAACGCGTATAGAAGTATATCTTCGTGTGTATTGGACTTCTATCGTTTAATCTTCTGTAACTCGAATTTCATTTACTTCTATGATACGAATAAACGTATAATTATATACAACGATACATGGATAGATGGTTAATTTTGTCAACCTTGATGGTCGGGTTGAGTATAATTCTTAAACGAATCATTCTAAATCGTAAGGGGTGTAAAAGACATCTGCCTTTTTGCACACGTGGAAATTTACTATTTATCCTGTAAACGAGTGATCTATCCTGTTCTTAGTCAATGCTAATACTCCGCAGCAACGATCGAGCGAATATTGCGCCTCGGTGAAAGGGTTAAAAGGTTGCTAACTTTACTAAAAAGAAAACTGGTGCGCACGAATCGTACAGGAACTCGTCGTTAAAGGGTTAACCCTTTGCACTCGAAAGGCGACTCTCAGTCACCAAAATTGTTCTTCGTCTCCATGCTTTACACACCTACTAATCAAATAATTTCATCTTCTATTGCTATTTATAAACTTCGTCTCTTTACTTATTCTGTTCTCATTCAATAGCTTCGTATAGAATCGGGTATTCTTCTCCCACCCAATAAATAAATAAATAAATAAATAAATAATGCGAACCACGTTTAATAACTCCCGAGTGCAAAGGGTTAAAAACCCTTTAATCTTCCAGCTCGCTTATCTTTCCCAATAAAATGAACCCACTGCGAAAGAGTATCACTTTCGCGCTACACGGAAACCGAAATTCCGCGCGTGGCAGCAAATATTCTCGAATCGATCACTCCTCTATATACCAATATCTCTGCACCCTTCGCACCTAGCCACTATTTTATCCTTCTAACTCGAGTCACCCTCTCTCTCTCTTATACACTCTGTTTTTGCTCTCCACTCGAAGCCATGTGTACGCGTGTACATGTGTACAGCTCTTTGTTACGTTCAGAGCGAATCGTTCGGAAAACAGAAGCTAGAGTGGAACACGTGTTCCGCAAGCATGGAAGAATGATAGACCGCGCGCGCGTGTCGAAAGGGCTCCAAGTTATTCTCCGCCGCCGTCGAAGCGCTTACTATCGATGGAACAGGCGCGCGAACCCCGTAACCTTCTCTCGCGCCGAACACACAGAGGAAACAACAACACAACAACGAAGCGCCAAAGGGAAAAACGAAATTCCACCGGTCCGCGTGTCTGTGCGTCGACCAAGTACTACAATTAGTCAGTGTTGACGTGGCTCGTAATGGCTACCGATGTCGAGGTTGTTCATACTCGTATTTCATAGCCCTGCCCTCCCCACCTTCAGCCCTACTCCGAAAGCTTCTCTCGTTTTAGACGTTGTCGGTGTGCGTGTATGTGTATGTGTGTGTGTGTCCTCGTTGGCCTGTCGGGCTTGCTGATGCTTCGAGGGTGGTTGAGTTCGTTTCATGGCTGAGCACAGCGTGTCTCGTTAGGAACTTGAGCTCCCCACCCTTCTTCTGTACAACCTACTCTCCAGCGAGGCCCTCGTGGCTCGTCTAAGGGTCTGCGAGCAGGAGTTTACCGAGGATTGGGGTAACTTTCGGCTATGACAGCTCCCTCCTCAGGATCCTTCTCCGTTCGCCCTTTCCGTCTCCGTCCCGCCTACGTCTTTTCTCGTCTTTGCTCCAGACGTCACCCCCCCCCCCCTTCTTCGTTCCTCAATTTACTACCCCTGTACTACCTCTCCTGTATCTTTGCTATCCCTGGCATCGCTAACCAAGCGCCACTATCACGGAGACTGACCTCGGAACTGTCAGAAACTTCATCAACTTTGCCCCCCTCTCTCTCTCTCTCTGTCTGTCTATGTCGGGTGTCTTCCTTTGCAATGGGCTGGGTACTCCGAGGCTCTATCGCGTGTCATCGTTAGCTCTGCTTTTTTGCTACGTTCCTATGGATTTGCATACGAAACGATGGATTTTCGCTTGGAACTTGGGATATTAGCTAGGCGTCCTGTTAACGTTTTAGCGCGCGATAAGTTGGATGAAATGCGCCGAATACGCTGCGTTCGCGTGGTATTCGTTTCGGTGTTTTGGCGGAACGTATTAGACGTACGCAAGATTTGGTTTGAACTTTGGAATTGATTGTATTTGTAGAGAATATACGTAAGTAGGTACCGTAAATTAATCTTGGAAGTATTTTCTAAACGTTTCTATCAGGTTTCGGATTCCATTGCGATGGAATTAAATTAGCTTGAAAGCAACGAAGACGTTAAGCCAAGATTACAGATTTTGAACGCGTTTAATAGTTGATTTCAACACTTGGATTCCATTAGAAGCCAAATTTTCCATCGTTTAATCATCCGTCGTACGATACTTTGAATTCAAATGCGTTTAAATTCTAGCACATTTAAACTATTACAATTCTGTATTAAACTATTTAAACTATTACAATTCTGTATTAAACTACTTAAACTATTACAAATTCTATACTATTACATTTGCTTTATCCAATTACTGCTAAAAAAAGGGGGAGAGGCGAATCGTAGATAAAATTTCGATTCTACTCTTCGAAATTCACCAGCATTATTACGTGTACCAATTAATTTTCAACCTTCAGGATATCACAAGATCTAGTATGTACCCACGTCAAATCAAACGCAATTTAACCCTTTGCGGACGAGAAATAATAACACCTATGGGAGTACTTTAGTTTTGAATTCTACGTCTTTGAATTTTCAGGCTTTCGAGTTCCAAACCATATAATTCCTAACAATTTCAAATGTTTATTATTGAGTTAAGTATTCATTACGTGAAGTTTTCTGCTTTAAAAGTCGACATAGGTTCGGAAAGCCAAAAAATGATTAGACGACTATTTGTCGACACTCGTCCGCAAAAGGTTAACCCTTTGCACTCGAGAGATTGCGAAGTTAGTTCATTTTGGGGACTTAGCGTCGCACCTCGAGTGCAAAGGGTTAAATATTCAACATTGAAAGTGCTAAAACTATTGAATATTAAATATATCAGAGAAATAGCGAACTAGCTAGATTTCGAATCGACAAATACACCAAGAGCTTCGAAGTAAAGGCTTCGAATGAATTTACTACATCAAATACGATCACTAGCCAAAGCAACTATTCGTTCGTCTCTCCGGTATCCAAGTTTTAAGCCAAATTACACCGATATCACTGCTAACCCTCTTAAGACAGAAAAATAGTAAGACCGTGTCAAGACGCTGTCGGAATTCTGAATAATTCGGTGGCTGTCTGGCGATTCGGCCCATTGCGGATACGCGACACGGTCGACCCTGTTTTCGAAATTCCCGATAGACCGGTAGTCGAGGAGGCGGTTGGAAAATCGGACGGACAGCCGTTGCGGAGGCAGAGAGGCGTGCAGAGTGTGCAGCGTGCAGGCTGACACACGCGGAAACCCCCTGAAACAGCGAGTATCTGACCTCGATGTAGAGGCGACTAGCTACCCCTAGGCTGACGCGGATGCTGGAATACTTGCTGTAATTGATGATACTTGACGGCAACTGTTGCAGCCGACCCATGTCTCGAGAGATCACAATAAAGCCACTGAAGCTTACCTTCAAAGCACCATCTCTGACTTTGCTCGATGTCTCCGGAATCAAACTTGCCGCCGCCGCCGCCGTGTCGCGTCGTTTCTCTCCGTTGCCTTAGAAATCTCGGACCGCGTCTCGAAGACGCGTCAGCTTCTCTTTACTCGTCTGCTGCCGCTATCCAGATCTAGTTTATTTGCATATTTGCTCCCTGAGCTGTTTGCGTTGCACAGCTAACTTTGTTTGTCTCCCGCATTCCGAATCAGTCGCGACTCACTTCGATCTTTGCTCTTTCTCTCTCTCTATCTCCGTTTGATACTCCTAATGGCCGAAACTTTGCGATCGCTTTCTCGTTTCGAACCCGTATCGCTGTTGCCAATATTCGTGGAGCATTCGTCGGAATATGTAGCAAGAATTAAGCGCGATTTCTTTTAGAAATGGATTCCAATATAGAAATATTCCGATTAATATTGCGAACGCAGCCAAGACGATGGACGAGGAGAAGATTTTCAGTTAACGGCGAAAACGGCGAGAGGGGATGGAAACATGGGAGGATAGCGAAGCGCAAAGAGCGGAAATAAGGCGGTGGTAAGTGGCGCGAACGCTTTGGACGCGGGCCAATAAAAGGATGAACCGGCTGTGGAAGCACGTGAAGGATTCTCTCCATTAATGAAGAACAGAAACGGATTAGTTGTTCCCGTTTTCCACGGGGAAATATTGGCCCGGCGAGATACACGGCGAGGGAACGCGACGGGGCGCGTAGAATGGGGGAAAAGTGACTGGAATGCTGCCAGAAGGAACTTCCTTTCGAGACTCGTTACTTCATCGAACTGCTCTGCTCGCCTTTTTTTTTCCTCCCCCTCGCGAAACGTCCTCCCGCTTGTTTTAACTCTTCCCACTCTCTTTACCCTTGCCTTTTTCGATGGCCGGAGGAAGCTACCAACTGCGAGAGGCTCGATTTGTTAATGAGAAACTTGGATTAACGACTTGGGAGTTGGTACGAATTTGTTCAAGAGAGAGATCCCTCTTCGTAAGTAATCCTGCGTGCCAAAATCAGATACACCGGAGGCTTGGCCAACTTCCAGACAAATTAGATTCTCCCCGAGTTACCAGTTCCGAACACGCTGTGTAGGACCTTGCTATTAATTGCTATCGCTTCCTTTGGATCTTTTATCGATGGCAGCAGAAACAGGCTGAACGTACCGTCGCACGCTCCGATCACTGTACAATATTGTTATTGTAAATAATGTAGGGGGGAACGACATTGTAGGGAATGACCTTGTTTCTCGCGAGCGATGAGACGCTTGGTGACGCTTTAGCCTTGGTAGGTGACAAGAAATGTATGAATACAGTCTTCGCTAGAAGCAAGAGCCAGCAATATTGAAAATATAATGCACGAATGAGCATCGCGAGTAACAATTCACTCCAATCGCGCCTTATCGCATTGTGACGTCATTGCAAAATTCCACTGTCACTATTCGGATTTTCTCCTTATATATCCGCCGCCATACTTCCCCAAAAATATTTTCAATATTAAAAAACGAGCGTCGTACCACGGGCGTAGAGAACAAGGAGGCAGTCTCGAAAGAAACGCGTGAACAGCACGGTACTATTGCGTAAGATCGAGAGCTTAACATACGAATTATATTGTGGGGCTGTAGAGAGGGGATAGAATAGGAAAAAGGAAGGGTGTTGCGTTTCGTCCTGGGCTTACTAGTGTGGACTCATCGGTAATGCTACATAGCAGGCCCTGTCTTAGACGTTGGGATATTGGAAGGAAGGTTAAGTAAAAATTGCCAAAGATATGTGGAGCTGTGAAGGGGGGATAGAATGGGAAAAAGGAAGGGTGTTGCGTTTCATCCTGAGCCTGTCTGCTAGTGGACTCATCAGTAAGGCTACCTAGCAGGCCCTGCCTTAGACGTTGGGATATTGGAAGGAAGGTTAAGTAAAAATTGCCAAAAATAAGTGGAGCTGTGGAGGGGGGATAGAATGGGGAAAAGGAAGGGTGTTGCGTTTCATCCTGAGCCTGTCTGCTAGTGGACTCATCAGTAAGGCTACCTAGCAGGCCCTGCCTTAGACGTTGGGATATTGGAAGGAAGGTTAAGTAAAGATTGCCAAAGATATGTGGAGCTGTGGAGAGGGGATAGGATAGGAAAAAGGAAAGGTGTTGCGTTTCGTCCTGGGCCTGCTAGTGGACTCATCAGTGCGGCTAACTAGCAGGTCCTGCCTTAGACGTTGGGATATTGGAAGGAAGGTTAAGTAAAAATTGCCAAAGATATGTGGAGCTGTGGAGGGGGGATAGAATGGGAAAAAGAAAGGGGGTTGCGTTACGTTTCGTCCTGGGCCTGTCTGCTAGTGGACTCATCAGTAAGGCTACTTAGCAGGCCCTGCCTTAGACGTTGGGATATTGGAAGGAAGGTTAAAGGCGGTATATATATGGACGAGGTAGTTGGAGCGAGTGCTTTCGAGAAAGTCCTAATTCATATGTCCCTCTAGTGGTAGGTGCAGGAAAGCCGCCACAGTACTATTGCGTAAGATCGAGAGCTTAGCATACGAATTATATCATTGTTGTAGTTTATTAATGTTGAAGGGTTATATTAAATAACTGACTCGCGTGGAATGAAGTGGGTAAATAATTATATTTAATACGGTGGAAGAAGTATCGGTGATGTTTACAAGACGGGCGCACGGTTAGAACTGACTACAAAACGTGGCGACAGTTTGTACATTCATAGCTGGGATGTTCGCAGGCATCCCCAACCCTAATTAGCCGACGTTCCATGGTCAAGCTCTACTAGAACTCGCTTCTACCAATATTCTAACATGTGGAGTTTTCTACGTATTACCACGAAATGTTTGACTTCAACAATTAATATTGAAAATATTTTTGGGGAAGTAGAACGGCGGATATATACGAGGAAAATCCTAGAATGACGGTGGAATGACGTCACAATGCGATAATACGAGAGTGGGGAGACGCGTTGATTGCTATGTGCTCATTCGTGCATTATAATAAATTGGGATAACTACATTTTTGGTTTGAGCAATAACCATGTGTATTTATTAATATTTTCAATATTGCTGGCTCTTGCTTCTAGCGAAGACTATAAATTTCCGAATAAACTTATATTTTCCAACCTAATGACCCTACAATAATATTGCTCGCGAAAAATCGATGTAAAAATACTCGTAGCTAAATATTTCTCCTACTAACGCTAATCGGAATAACAGCGGAATTGAAAGTTCGCAATTCGCGCGTCTCTTTGGCGTCCCATTGAAAGCCTCGGCGACACGCATCGTTATCGATTACACGCGGATGCTGTAATTTGCTCATTAATGGGTTCGGTTTTGCATGCGGGGGAAGGTGGAAAGGATCGAGGCGCCTAGTTTCCAAAGACAAGACTCCGCAATTATGCTTACGGTTTCGAGGGATCGCCGCGCGCGTTCTAATCGTTGCTTCGCGAGAACGAAGAGGGGAACTAGTGAATGCCAGCGATAGAACAGCCATTCGGAAAGCAGGATTTCGCGATACCTAAGAGAAAGGGAGAGAAACGAGGAGAGTAAAAGAAATTGTCATTATTAACAAAGAAATTGATAATAATTCTCCAACTATTCTAAAGCCGAAATCTAGTTCGACGATTCGCAAGGATCGAGTTGGCTTAATCGAGCTAATAAAACGATCAACGATCTATACTCTATAACTCCGAACAGAAACGATTTTCGAGCGCGTTCGACACCAAACGCGACTCGTATTTTATCGCTCGCGATAGAAATCGCTGGCGTATTTCACCGCGCGCGGCTGCGAGGCACAATGGCGTGTCGCCGATCGAGCAAATCAAATTCGCATTATTATCAGCGACTTAATACTACACGCGATTTCGCTCGCCTGATTTATTCACTTGTCGCGTTACTCGCCGCCGGCGAACCGGTTCCGCCTTCGTTTACGCTTCGATCCCAACAACGTTCGCGCTCTATGGACTTCTTTAAGATGCACGCGAAACATTTACAACCGTGTTCGATACTCACTCGACTATTTTACCGTAAATACGTACAGTTGATAACTCTAGATATCATTTAGCGCGATGTCCTGTTAGAAACACGGAAAAGGGGTATAGCGTAATTGAACTGTGGAGCTGTAGAGAGGGGATATGATAGGAAAAAGGAAGGGTGTTGCGTTTCGTCCTGGACCTGCTAGTGGACTCATCAGTAAGGCTCCCTAGCAGGCCCTGTCTTAGACGTTGGGATATTGGAAGAAAGGTTAAGTAAAAATTGCCAACGATATGTGGAGCTGTGGAGGGGGGATAGAATGGGAAAAAGGAAGGGTGTTGCGTTTCGTCCTGGACCTGCTAGTGGACTCATCAGTAAGGCTACATAGCAGGCCCTGTCTTAAACGTTGGGATATTGGAAGGAAGGTTAAGTAAAAATTGCCAACGATATGTGGAGCTGTGAAGGGGGGATAGAATGGGAAAAAGGAAGGGTGTTGCATTTCATCCTGAGCCTGTCTGCTAGTGGACTCATCAGTAAGGCTACCTAGCAGGCCCTGCCTTAGACGTTAAGATATTGGAAGAAAGGTTAAGTAAAAATTGCCAACGATATGTGGAGCTGTGAAGGGGGGATAGAATGGGAAAAAGGAAGGGTGTTGCGTTTCATCCTGAGCCTGTCTGCTAGTGGACTCATCGGTAAGGCTACCTAGCAGGTCCTGCCTTAGACGTTGGGATATTGGAAGGAAAGTTAAAGGCGGTATATATATGGACGAGGTAGTTGGAGCGAGTACTTTCGAGAAAGTCCTATTTCATATGTCTCTCTAGTGGTGGGTGCAGGAGAGCCGCCACAGAACTTTTCTGGTATTCTATTCCTTAGAGATTTATTTCTCGAAGTGCGTTTCCATGCGTCGGAAAAACGACTGAGCCCTTGCAGCGCGGGCCTGTTCCCTCCCTTCGTCGCAGCATTCGCAATCTGCAAGGGGTGCTGACAGACGAAGGCCAGACGCGATCCCTTGCGGACGCCTTGACCTGGGCCTCGTTTTCCCTCGACGCCTTACAGTCCCCCTTCGCGAGTAATCTCAGTCATTCTATGCATCGTGCATAACTTCGTCCAGTTTGATAAAAGTTCGCCGAGGTAAGAGAAGTGGATAATATTCGTCAAGCGGAAAGAAAAACGTTTCGCGACGTAAGACAAACCGTTGCTCGAAACAGAGCGGAAACGTTCTTCCGAGCAATCTCACGTTGCATCTTTAGTATCGAAGCGCGTTACGACGTCGCTCCGCCACTATTCTACTCTATTGTTATGCGGGGGAATAAAATTTAAGTGGCCACTAGGAATTCGATGTCCCCCGTGCAGCTTTATACGAATGCGCAATCTTTGCCTCGGCGAATAAAGCAGAGGTTTCCCGTTACGCGGAAAAGTTTTAGAATAGTTTAACTCAACCGCCGAGACGTTTTGATCGGCCGAAACGTTTTTAAACAAACGAGGAAGAATTTAAAGAACCAGTTGCTTCAAACGACACACGTGTTACGCATTGGCTTTTTTAACTGTTACTTCGACTTCGATATCGCGTTATTTGTTTCTTATGCGACCGTTTTTCCTTTCGCGTTTCCTTTATCTTACTTTTTACCGGCTTTTCTTTCCCATGTAAATAAATGATTTGATCTGCAGACTTCGAAGACACCGTAGCAAAATTCGATACCGTTTAAAGTCGCGACAGTGTTGAATATTATTCGATAGAATTATTTTACTTTTTATTCGGTTGTCTGGTTCAAATGGTTCAAATATGAGCTATCACTTTTATTTTAGCATTTATTGGCTAACTCGTTGAACATACCTAATCGTTTTTTGTATCAATGCATATGTAGATACATGTTAGCTATGTATTAATATCAATACATAATAATATGCTAATATTAGTAATACATCAGTATACAATAATATATTAATATTAATAATACATCAGTATACAATAATATATTAATATTAATAATACATCAATATACAGTAATATACAATATATATTAATGTATTAATAAACATGTTAGCTTTCCAACGTAAATTTGAAGCACGTGGGACAAAAGTAAAGTCAGCTACAAGTTACAAATTTAAACCAGCACTGAAAATGTTCATTTCCCAAAGGACGATTCAAATATGGCCACACGTGAAGTAATCCAAAATAAAGAGGAAACCTATTTCTACTGAAAGTGATTCTAATTCCTTATTAAAGCTTAACTATTACAGTTTCGATATTAACTATTACAGTTTTGATATTAACTATTACAGTTCCGATATTGACTATTACAGTTCCGATATTAACTATTACAGTTTCGATATTAACTATTACAGTTTCGATATTAACTATTACAGTTCCGATATTGACTATTACAGTTCCGATATTAACTATTACAGTTTCGATATTAACTATTACAGTTTCGATATTAACTATTACAGTTTCGATATTAACTATTACAGTTCCGATATTGACTATTACAGTTCCGATATTAACTATTACAGTTTCGATATTAACTATTACAGTTTCGATATTAACTATTACAGTTTCGATATTAACTATTACAGTTCCGATATTGACTATTACAGTTCCGATATTAACTATTACAGTTTCGATATTAACTATTACAGTTTCGATATTAACTATTACAGTTTCGATATTAACTATTACAGTTTCGATACTAACTATTACAGTTTCGATATTAACTATTACAGTTTCGATATTAACTATTACAGTTCCGATATTAACTATTACAGTTCCGATATTAACTATTACAGTTCCGATATTAACTATTACAGTTTCGATATTAACTATCACAGTTCCGATATTAACTATTACAGTTCCGATATTAACTATTACAGTTTCAAAGTGCATATCTTTACCGCAAAAAGTTTAACGTCAATCCTATCATCATTTTACGCGTGTACGTTTATTCGATAAATCCTTCCTAGTGGAAAAAAGACGCACAGAGAAATCGAGACTGTGGGAAACTTACTAGTCGAACGATACAAGGATCATCGTTGAGATTAAACAAACGAAAGAGTTAACAATGAATGTGAAACCATAAAGGCCAGTCGTGGTACGGTTAGCAGCGTTAGCAGACACTAATCGCGACTAATTACGAACCTGCATCGTTTTGTGAAGCATACTACACAACACCTTTGACGTCTTCCTCGCATCTCTAACTCAACCAATAAACTTCACCAAAGTATTGATCCTATACAAATACCATGGACCTACCACAACAACAATAAAGCAGTCTTCATTATGAAAACAAAGCTAAACGTGTTACGATTTTCTCAAGACCCGTTACTATTCCTCCGAGTATCCTACGCATAATTTAGAAAAGTGACCTTGTCGTGTGGCGCATTCGAATTTTGTTATGTTTTAACCACCGCCTCGTCACACTTTCGTCGATTAAAAATAGAAAGCTCGAGAAGTGGAGATATCTAAGTGACTAATAGAGAAGAGTTTACAAGAGTTGACGAGCATCTCGTCGGGCAAGGATTGCACGAGACGTTTCATTTGTAGCGGAAGCGGACGTAGAATGGAGGCCGGAACCTGGAAGCGGATAATTCAGGACGTGACGTCACCGTAGCTCGTCTTAACAGGAGTTCCTGCAGCGCTTTTCTCGGCTAATCAGATTTAACTGCTCCTCCTAGCAGGACGATGCGAGCGAGGGTGCGAGAGCAAAACTACTGTTGCTACAGGCGAGAGACTATCGCCTCTACACCCGCTATTATTACCGTGGATGCTGCCGGGTTATATACACCGTCGCGTCGGCTAGAAGCGACTCAATGCCCCGCGAATCTCGCTTAATCGTTTTAAACCGCCGACGAATTGCTCCGGAAGAATTCTTCGGACGCGTTTGCGAAAACTTTCTCTTCCGGCGGATTAACCCAGTTAACCGTTTGCGTCCCGAAACGTGTAATACAACGAGACGAGGGTGAAAAGTATCAGCGAGACGCGGAAGAAGATATTGCTAAATGTTTCGATTAGAATTAATTATCGTTTTATATCGGATTGCAATTCAGCGAAGGAAATTGCTTGGACGAAAGGAATTGATCTGCACGAAGCATAAAGTTGGAGAGAGTAAATTGGCTAACTGGCGAGGGGCATATTTATGTAAATAGGCATATTTTTCGCGCGATACGTCGTCGAGGCAAACGTGACATTTAAACATACCTTTATTAACTTGCAAATGACGCCCCGGTCGACCCCGTTTATCGACCGTTTCGACCGTGGAGGAAACCGCTCGTGGCGATAAGTCGCCTCGATAAACGTTCCGTTCGGTAAGTAACTGCAAAGGAGCTGCGTTCTATTTCAACCGACCGAAATAATTCTACCATCCAATCATAGATAAATCCTAATAAAACTTGCTACTCCCTCCTTCTCTTTCTCTACACTCGTATGTAATTTCATGTATCGATTACACGCTTCGCTCGATTTATGAAAAAAGGTGAACATCGATTCCGGAAAATCGCAAAAGTTTAATTATTAGTATTGTAAGGATAGGGGGCCGGGATTACTTAGACAATTTCGGAAGAAATACGTGCTTTATTTCGCGCTTCGCTGTCACCGCACTTCTCCGTACAAAAAGGGAATCCTGTCTCGCTCCGTTTCCCCGTCCTTAAAAACAGGGTGTCCGTCCCCTCTCTTCCTCAGAGAAACCCCGCGCGGTCCCAAGCTTGGGACTGGCTTGCGTCACCCTTGCGAGGGAGTGGAAGTGGCCAGGTTTCGCACGGCGCCGGCGACAGCCCTCGCTCTGTCCCGCGGGCTACGAATGTTGGGACTCTTCTCCTTTTTTTTTTACGCTGTGGAAATCGTCGAGAGACACCGCCCACCATTCGGGGGAACAGCGAGCGGTAGTACGGGACTTTAACCCGCTAAAACCACAGCGGCGCCTTAAGGACGCTCTGCCGCATCAGGCAGTACTGGGTAGCCGCGGGGCCTCTCAAAGAACTCGGCCGCGACTACCTCTTACCGTGCCGGCCCACATTTAAGGGCCAGCGCGTCCAGGGGAAGGTTGGGCATGAAGAAAAGCCCCCATCCTGTTATGAATGCAAGTGCAGGGAGGTCGCGCCCTGCACTGCTCCGCCGCGTGATCGCTAATGTGGAGCGCAAAAGCACTCCACCCCTTTTGATCGCCTCTTACGACGGGCAGGGATTGGGACTCTTCTCCTTGATTAATGGCAGGGTTGCGAAGGCGGCCCTGGCCAACGTCATCGCTACTCTTCGACAACCCATTATCCCAGCATTCGTGCCTCTAGCTCTTACAGTATTGGTACGAATTAACCCTTTGCGGACGAGGAATGATAACACTTTAAGAAAGTATTTTGGCCTTCAGTTCGAAACCCTCAAAATTCCTAGCTATCAAATTCAACGCCATTAGATTCCCAAAACTTTGAAGCGTTCATTAACAATATTAATTTAAATATTTTGCTTTAAAAATGGACTCGCGCCGAGAAAACCAAGAAACGATTAAGCAGCTATTTGCAGACACTCGTCCGCAAAGGGTTAAAAACAGTTCTTCTATATTTAGTTAATGAACGTTAATAAATAATTAATCTAAAGCAAACGCCGCGCAGCTTCGAAGAAAGAAACGCGAAAAAGTGGCGCAAAGTTGCAAAGTAGGAAAAGAGGAAACGATAGAGGAGTTACGTGACTCGATGTTGCGATTATTAGCCGAGACACGAGGCGGCGTAATTATCCCGCAACTACTTTGCAGGAAATTGCCGGGTTCCTAGCTGGCGAGCGTATAACGCATTCTACTACCGTATCGGTTAATAAGGATTAATGCCAGAGGCGTGGCTGATACATTGGCGAGAAGTCACTCGTACGAGAAGTCGCTGCGATATCGTTTATCATGGCAACTCTCTCTCCGCCGTTAGCTTTTCGACCGGCCATGTGCATCGCGAGCGAGGATCCGAGCCGAGCACAGGTTAACTTTCTCACAGCCCAAGTTTCCGCGATGCCGCGCATAAATAATCGCCATTCCGCCCCCGATTTTAGCCTGCAAATTTTCCACTCGCCGTTACATAAAACCTCCCCGAGTACGAGGCGATTCCGATTGATTTCGATTAAGTATATCGACTTACAATTGTCCGATAAACGCCAAACGTAACGTTGAACTTTTGACTTAGACCAGCGGCTGTTTTGCAATAAAATTTAACGTTAACGTTGTCACGTTTTTTACGGAGTAACTTACGCGCTTCGAACAAGTTTTTACGAATGTAATTTTTACGATCTCCATAGAGACCCATAGAGACTCCATAGAGAGAGATTGTCACATAGACAATAGGTACAGCTATTGTTTTGAGATTAAATATTTAATTGAACAATATGAAATATAGGGTTATACAAAAAAGTACCTTTAGGATGTTGAACGAGAATATCGCCATGTTAAACGCCATGTTTGTTAGCAAAATAGAGGTGAAAAAAATACAAATTGAAAACGAGAACGAACGAAGATAATAGAAATAAAATAAACAGATTAGAAAAGGGTAAAGCAGAAAGGGAAAGAAATAAAAGTGAAGGTATCTGTTCCTATAGTCTATTTTCGATAACCCTTTATTATAATTGTCAGATTAATAACTTTCCAGTCGGAATCTTTTGATCGTTCAAACTTTGCACGATTAAATCTGCAATCTCTAATCTTTTGGAAATTTGAATCAGCATCGCGATTTAAGTTTGGAGAGCGACTTAACGCGCGTGGCAAGGAGCTAAAGTGCGAGTGGAAAAATTCTAGAAAGCCGAAGGAAATTGGTGGCGTCGAACTCGAAAGCCGTTTAACCCTTCCGCAAAGCGGAGTTCGATTCTCGTGCAACGAGAACGTTTCGACGGCGGGGAATTGATCGTGGCGCCTGGTAAAATCTAAATACAGGCCAACCACGCCGACTTGTTATTTTATCACCTGAAATATTCGCCCTGCTTTCAGAATTACACGGAAACGTTGCTTCCACGAAACCCGCAGCACGCTCGATGAAGTTATTTTCATTCCAGAACGATGCTACGCGTTCAATTGACTACCCGAAAATTTCATTTTTCATTAACTTCCAGTTAAGACCTGTCGATGCAAGATTTACTTAACTTCCCCCAAAATTTAATTACTATTTAATTCCAAGTCAAGAATCGTCGATGCAACACTTCCGTCGTTCCCCAAAATTTTGTTTTTATTAATTTCGAGTCAAGAATCGTCGATGCTATATTTATTTGACTACTCCAAAATTTAATTCTTATTTAATTCGAAGTCAAGAATTCGTAATGCAACATATTTACTTGACTCCCCCTAAATTTAATTCTTATTTAATTCGAAGCCAAGAATTCGTAATGCAACATATTTACTTGACTCCCCCAAATTTAATTCTTACTTAATTCGAAGTCAAGAATTCGTAATGCAACATATTTACTTGTCTCCCCCCAAATTTAATTCCTATTTAATTCGAAGTCAAGAATCATCGATGCAACACTTCCGTCGTTCCCCAAAATTTAGTTTTTATTAATTTCGAGTCAAGAATCGTCGATGCTATATTTATTTGACTACTCCAAAATTTAATTCCTATTTAATTCAAAGCCAAGAATTCGTAATGCAACATATTTATTTGACTCCCCCAAGATCGAATTTTTATGCAATTTCAAGCCAAGAATCGTCGATGCTATATTTATTTGACACCCCCCAAATTTAATTTCTATTTAATTCGAAGCCAAGAATTCGTAATGCAACATATTTACTTGACTCCCCCAAGATTGAATTTTTATGCAATTTCAAGCTAATAATTATCGATGCTATATTTACTTGACTCCCCCAAAATTCAATTCTTATTTAATTCGAAGTCAAGAATTCGCAATGCAACATATTTATTTGACTCCCCCAAAATTTAATTCTTGTTTAATTCGAAGCCAAGAATTCGTAATGCAACATATTTACTTGTCTCCCCTAAGATTGAATTTTTATGCAATTTCAAGCCAAGAATTATTGATGCTATATTTACTTGACTCCCCTAAAATTTAATTCCTATTTAATTCGAAGTCAGGAATTCGTAATGCACATATTTACTTGTCTCCCCCTCAATTTAATTCTTGTTTAATTCGAAGCCAAGAATTCGTAATGCAACATATTTACTTGACTCCCGCCAAATTTAATTCCTATTTAATTCTAAGCCAAGAATTCGTAATGCAACATATTTATTTGACTCCCCCAAGATTGAATTTTTATGCAATTTCAAGCCAAGACTTGTCGATGCAAGATTTACTTTATCCCCTCGAAAATGAATTACTATTTAACTTGAAGCTAATACTCGTCGATGCAACGTATAATTGACACCCTCAACAATTAATTTTCATTCAATTTCAAGTCAACACCGCCAAGATTCAACTTCTATTTAATATCAAGCCAAGAGTCCAAGAGTCGTCGATGAAACATTTACTCGAGTCCCCCAAAAAATGTACTTTTTATTTCACTTCAAGCCCAAACACCTAAGATTTAATATAGATCTCTCGCGTAATCGGCGAGGAAAATAGGAATAAAAGTTGCGACAAGAGACAAAGCGCTTTGCAAGCCTAGCGATTTATCTTCAACGAAGGAAGACGGAGGTAGTCGAGAGATGACAGCAGATCTAGTCTAATTCGCATCTCCTGGGGGTAAAATCGTTCCAATAGATCTAATTAAGTTGGAGTTCGTTCAGCGAGATTAATCCGGAATTCCGAAGATGAACGATCCAAGGAATTTTCTTGGTAATTCGAGTAAGAACCGGTCGAGTAAATTGGTCAAACTGATCTGCCATTCCAATCAAAAAGAGCCATTACACGAATCTCGCCCGCCAATCGAAACTTGTCGCTACGATTCGTTCGACTCTAGAATATCACTTATACCTTTTTAACCCTTTGGCACTTCGTTGCCTCTGCTGCGACGATACGTAGAAATTTCCTAAAAAGTTTTATACTCGTTTCGTTTTCGCTTCTTTCCAGGCAAACTTGTAACAATGGAAAACAAATTTTCTCCTCTTAATTCAAGATTATATTATTCGGAAAGTTTCGAACGCAAAGAGGTAAAGTATACTTATTCGTACGGAAGAAATGGAACGAGTAGACACTGGACAATAATATATACGGTACGGGTGAAATGTTTACGTACTTCTAAGTGAGAATAAAATTGATTTCGACCATTCTAAAAATTCCAAAGCAACATTGTCATCGTATGACTTATCGATACAATAATTCATTTCAGCCCACTTAAATTAATGCAAAAGATATTAAAGTATTAATAAGATATTGGTCCTTTAATTAACCCAATGATACTAACAGTAATCGAAGAAACTAATGGAGAATTAAAGACGCGAAACGATAAAGGAAATGTTGCGTTGTCTCACGAATGCACAACTACGATTCTGATGTTAAATACTTGGTTGTCGGTGTGAACGGTTCTTTAGGAAACTCCGGCGACCGCGCGGAAACCCGAGTGTCACAAATTGTATTACTAATTCAGCCGACATCACGAGGCTGACCGGATCAATTTATCATTCAACGCGCAAAGCGAAGAAGATACAAACATACAAACATCGGAAGGCACACGATACCAAAAGAAGGGAATAAAAATTTGGTAACTAAAGACGGCTGATTTTAACGCAAATTCACGTTTTATCCATTCCATAGCATGTTTGTTAAACCATCGTCGAGGTAAACACAGATATACATAATAGAAAGCACGAAACACAGATAGTAACATCTTTACAGTTTCGCGATTAATTTTGCCGTAGCTAAAAGATTAACAAGCTTTCCTCTGAGAAACTAATCGATGGAAAATCTTGAATAAATATATATTAAACCCTTCGTGGACGAGTGTCAGCGATTATTCGCCACTTTTCTGCTTTCGTGGACGCACGTTCGCAGTTAAAGCAGAAAATTTCAATTAACATCGCTGACAAACGCTTCGAAGTTTTGGGAACTCGTCGACCTGAAATTCGAAAGCTTAGAAATCGAAAGGCTTGGAATTCGAAAGCTTAGAAATTGAAAGGCTTGGAATTCGAAAGCTTAGAAATTGAAAGGCTTGGAATTCGAAAGCTTAGAAATCGAAAGGCTTGGAATTCGAAAGCTTAGAAATCGAAAGGCTTGGAATTCGAAAGCTTAGAAATCGAAAGGCTTGGAATTCGAAAGCTTAGAAATTGAAAGGCTTGGAATTCGAAAGCTTAGAAATTGAAAGGCTTGGAATTCGAAAGCTTAGAAATCGAAAGGCTTGGAATTCGAAAGCTTAGAAATTGAAAGGCTTGGAATTCGAAAGCTTAGAAATTGAAAGGCTTGGAATTCGAAAGCTTAGAAATTGAAAGGCTTGGAATTCGAATGCTTAGAAATTGAAAGGCTTGGAATTCGAAAGCTTAGAAATTGAAAGGCTTGGAATTCGAAAGCTTAGAAATTGAAAGGCTTGCAATTCAAAGTCAATACACTCTTTCGAGTTTCATTCGTCGTCGTCCGCAAACGATTAATATAATCCCGCTTCGAATAAGCCAGCGGTTAAAGGGTACTGTTATGCCGTGAAAAAGGAAAGGATGGGCTTCCCTCGAGAAATGATCCTTCTTCTTCTTGATAATCAGAAGTTTTTATTGAATAGGTCACGAACAGAATGTTCACAAGAAACTGCACATCGACGCACGTCTAAACACTACTGTCGCGAATATCGAAGTCCGCCCGAGTTTTGCCGGATTGTCCCTTAAATAGTCCTAGTTCTATTGTTTTGTCACTGGCCCACGCTGTCATAGGGCCTGCAGCGGCCAAAACATCTGATTCACACTATGGCCAAGAGGGCAAAGTCATAGTTGAGTCAGTGTGGAGAGTGATGCAGCATAACAGTACAATTGTATTTTTGTCACACGCGTGGTTAAGAAACGGGAAACTATTTTCCCACGATCTTAAAGGGGGCACGAAATAATTCAAGAGGCTGCCCGCCGCATCTTCGCGTCGGCGACGCGACTCGAATCTACTTGCGCAACTTTTCCGCGGAACCTAATGAATCGCAAATGCATTTGACTAAAAATTCCGGGAAATCTGCAGTGTGGACGCGTCTTAAAGAGACCCAGGCGACCACGTTACAACGTCTGGCGAACGGGAGTAAACTTGGTTTATCTACTCTCCGGGCCGCTGCTACGCCCCTTTCCGTACTACGCGTGGAAAGGTACTCCCGCCGCTGCGAATACCACCGCTGTGGTACACCCTGCAGTATCTCTTCCGCGATATCATAATTATTCCACGGAGCGAACGCACAGAGAGCCGAGCTGCAGAGCTGTAACTGAACAGCGAGAAGTAGCAACCGTTGCTCTCGCTCTTTTAAAACCTTTTCAGTTGCCGCTAGACGAACGCAACGCGTCGTGTACGCTCTGACAAAAATAGAAGCTCGATTTTGCCGCGTGGGCGCGTACGTGAGTAATAATCGGACGCGGGTAAGACGATGTGATTAGGGTTCAATTAATAGTTGGACCGAGATCAAGATGGCGACAACTGAACGCGTTATTTAATCGGTTCAGAATTGAGGTTTATAAAAATGGGTCAATTTTTATCGGGATTAAATTTTAGTTTAATTGTGCCCTCAAAATTAAATTGTAGCTTAATCTAGTTTTTAGTTCGATCAAGTTTCGTTCCTGAGATAAGTATTACGTGGAATAGCGAAATGTTTCTTGGCTAGTGTTAAGCAATATCCTTATTATTTTCGTGCAACGTTTGTTACTTTAACTTGATAAATGGGAGAGCTATGTAACGTCATGTATCGACGCGTTTAGTAAACGTAAAGTGAACTATATGTTTAAATAACGTGTTTGGTAAATGTAAAGTAATGTTTAATAAATGTTAAGTAAATGCAATTAATTTAACTCGAGAAATAAGGGAGCTACGTAACGTTATCTATCGATGCGTTTGATAAAATCTTGTCAGATGGCAACCAGCAGATCTCGAAAACTATTCGTTCGATTGAGTTGAAATTTGCATACATTGTTTCTTATAATAATATCTAAAATGTAATGAAATTTATGGTGATTCCTATAAACGAATCTACCTTATACTTAATCGATGGTATTACGTGTTCTCACTCATCGATAACGAAAGGGGAAATCGGAAGATTTAAAAGATCGAAACCACTAGACCTTTCTAATCGTTAAATACTGATTGTTAATCATTATACGCGCGTTACTGACGGAACAGCACTGGATGCCAAATTACATAAAATTTGCTAGCTGGCCTAAAAAGGCCACTTGTAGATGTACTAATAAATTAAAAAAAAAAGAGGGAAAATTATATGTTCATTCCTGAACTCAACGTGTATTAACCCCTTGTCCTACGATTATTTTATTACTTACGTATGCTAGCATATTAATTGATCTCCACTTTCATATCGTACCTTGGTTCGAATCATTTGAATATTGTAGGAAATTTATATTTAATAACCCTTGATCTTGTAAGGCAATGCTAAAATTGGAGTTCAAATTAAATTTTGCCCTAATATCAATTTTTGTTGAATTCACAACAGAACTTATCGACAACAGATTTCTTCACAACAGATATTAACGATTCTGACTCGTTATTAAAGGGCAAAGAGTTAACTGCGCATTCCCAAGATCATTAATTAACGCGCCGATAAAAATAATCCACTAATTGTAAGAAGTGGTTCCAAACTTTCAACCACTCACTCTATCTTAGTACACTTTTAAATCACAGAAAAGAAGCTGCGTTCATGCGTACTTTCAATCGTAAGTCGTTCGTCACCCGTGTTTTTAATCCCGAGAGTCGAGAAGGAAACAGCGAAAGGGTTAAAAGCGAGAAGCATCGACGAATAGGTGTTAAAACAATCGTGGAAATTTGCGTGTCCAATTTTTCACACCCTTCAACCGGCTGCTGCTCCTTTTTCGCTTTCCCCCCTTTTATTGCCGCGATACAGCCTCGCACCGAGCGAGGAATTACGCTTCGCCCTATCTCCGGCCGTGCGTTTTGTGCTCGCAGTAAAAACTTTTAACTCGCAAGCCTGCGAATGGGAGCGGAAAAGGTGGGAGAAACTCGCGTACGCGAAACGCCAAAAAGACTAAGCTAAGGGGTGGGGAATAAATAAAAGAAAAAAGGAAGATAGAGTGAAAGCAGAAAACAAACTAAAGGAATAAAACAAAAAAAAAGAAAAAGCAACGAGAAGAGGGAGAGGAGATAAAGGAGGAATTTAGAGGAACGCGAGAGATACACCTAGAGGGAAGTGCGCGTGAATCTAGAACGAATCCTCTTTTCGTTCCCTTTATCATTCCCTCTGCCGCCGCACGGCCAGCCGCAACCGGAAACGTGCAGGAATTCCCTGTTTCGCCGGTAAACGCGCTAACGGCTGAAGAAGCAGCCCGCGGCGAAACAGTTTCGTTCCCGCGACACGGAAAATAGACGTCATCTATCCGGTCGAGCCTGCTTCGTCGAGTTACAAGAGCTGGGAAACTCTTCGCGGCGGCGGCGGGATTCGTTTAACGTTGGAAGGAGAGACAAACGAAGAGTCGGGCGTCGTATCAATGGGCCCACGCGTAACTCTCGTAAAGCGAGAGGGAAAATAAAGCGAGGCGACGCGGCGCGGCGTTCCGCCGAATCCAATATCGGCGTGCATCGTGGCAGCTATTGCAAACAGCGTTGCAGCAGTTGCACATCGATGCTTCTATCGGCTTATGACGCGCACACGCGCGTGCACGTCGATAGTGCTCGAACGTATGCAAAGAGAGGACAACGACGGGACAGACGTAGACGTGTGTGTACGGGGGGAGTAAATTTAAAATACCGCTGCGAAAGTGTATCGCGCGTATCGTCGGGACTCGAAGCGAATAAAAGGGGCGAGCGAAAATCTGGCAACTTTTGCTTTCTAACGAAAGGTTGGCGACCCGTGTGATCGGATACCGTGACGAACACGTATATTGGCACGGAAAAAACGCGTTACTCGCCATGAGTTTTGCGCGAGAAGAATTTCGAACAATGATTCGGTCTTTTGTGTATCACCGTTCACTGATTACGGTAAAGAAATTAACAAAGATTATGGTAAATGTGATCCACGTAACGTCACTGTTCCTATAACTGCCACACTTGAATTCGCTTATGTCGCGACGCGACTTCAGGCGTAGCAGTCCAAAGGGTCTGCGAAGCCGTTTTATGATTTAACCTGCGACCAGGGAACAATACGCGGCCTACTGAACACGTGCGTTGGCAAAAATACTGTGTAGAAGACAGAATGTCGTGCGAATGTTTGGACCAGAGCGAACGGTGTTGTATTTGGATAAGATTGGCTGAGGCGTGAATGAGAAGTGTTTGGGATAGAGCGATTGAGTTGACGTGTGGTCGAAGAGTGCGTGGTCGCGCTAGGTTTCGAGTGAACGTGACTGCTGATTGGGTTCTACGAATGTCGGAGACGAGTGAGAGAAGCAGAGAGAAATAAGGAGAAAGAATGAATGCGTGCAAGGGTAGAGAATGCGTGGGGAAGAGAGTCGAGAAAAAGAGTCGAGTGCGAGAGGACCGTTGCGTGTGCAGAGCGAGAGTTTCTTTTCTGTGAGATTGCGCGTTGAGTTTATTATTAATAAACTAGCAATTATTGCAAAAGCTGAGTTTATTATTAATAAACTAGCAATTATTGCAAAAGCTGAGTTTATTATTAATAAACTAGCAATTATTGCAAAAGCTGAGTTTATTATTAATAAACTAGCAATTATTGCAAAAGCTGAGTTTTCTTTTTCTTTCCCTTCTCGCACCTTACAGCAATACACGAGGAATTTACTTTCAAATAATTCCTACATACTGTTTCTAGGAAAACGGTATCTGTCAGCAGGCCAAGACAGAGAGACTACGCTCTCCACGGTTCCACCACTGTCATCCCTTCTCCTAATAATTTTCACCAAAATATTTTCGACACCAACCCTCGCGACAGTCGGTTCGCCATCAACAGTCGCACAGAGCAG
The DNA here is from genome assembly GCA_028830335.1 of Eucera pruinosa. Classification (NCBI taxonomy): domain Eukaryota; kingdom Metazoa; phylum Arthropoda; class Insecta; order Hymenoptera; family Apidae; genus Eucera; species Eucera pruinosa. The sequence continues at coordinate 12,961,958 of JAMYCR010000015.1, read as the reverse complement.
TTCACACATAATGCAACACTGCAATCTGAACAGTCGTAAGATTAAATCAAGGCGGCTTAAACGTTTGCGAGTGTCATTTTTATTTTGTCAAACCCACCCGTTACCTCGTTAAGTTGAAGCAAGGGCAGCGTTGCCAACGTATCTAGCACGGCCGGTACGGTGACGGAACAGTTTACTTAACAGGAAAGTAACGTACAAAGAATCGTAAGCAAAGAACGTTTCATAGGAAATTTCGATTTTGGTTTACGTAACAACGCACAGCCATTGTATATTCGTTTACGTTTAACCCTTTGCGGACGAGTGTCGACAAATAGTCGCCTAATCATTTTTTGGCTTTCCGAAACCATGTCGACTTTTAAAGCACGGAACTTAATGCAATGAATACTTAACGTAATAATAAACATTTGAAATCGTTGGAAATGAAATGGTTTGGAGCTCAAAAGCGTGAAAACTCAAAGTCGTGGAATTCGAAACAAAAGTACTCTCACAAGTGTTATTATTTCTCGTCCGCAAAGGGTTAATATTTAGCTATCCTCCGCTTCCTTGTCTGCAACGCCTAATGTCCGTTATTAGTTTCTTTCGCGCCTAACTGAACTTAAAAAAGAAAGAGGGTGGCGCGTCGAAGAACCGTGCGTGTGTTATCTTACGATTACGAAAGATCGGCGAACGCCACAGAAAAGCATAGAAGCACACGATCTAGCAGGGAGGCGAGATGAGAGCTCGTCTTTATCACCGCTTCGAGGTCCAATCTTCATTCCACGGTTTGCTTGGCCGTTCAATTCGTCGGATCTCGAGGGGCTCGAATATTTTGTGTGTGTAGAAAGAGAGAGAGAGAGAGAGAGAGAGTAAAGTTGCTCGCGATCGATCGATACACGTTGAACGAGAATCGTGGCGAGGCGCGTAATATTTTCATGAAATTCTGCTAACCTCCCGGCCAAGTTTCTCTTCCCTGTTATAATAGTCGCCGGCTATTTGTTTTCCCAAACAAAACTTGCCGGCTGAACGGCTACCGGCTATCAAACCGGCCATTAATTCACCCTAATTGCTCTTTCGAATTTAATCTCGCGTTCGAGGCTCGAGAAACGATCTCCGTTTCCGGATTCTTCTTTTAGACGTTTCGTTCGGGAAAAATAAAAATCCGTATTGGGTAAATGTACCACCTGTACTGCCACTTTATGGTTCGCGTTTTAAGTAACTTTCGTTAACTATTTTAGAACGTCGTTAACGCGAAGATCCAGTTACAGTTTGGAGCATAACATTGTTCAACCGCTCTTTTAATTATGAACGTTATTTTTGTACGTTCAATATATAATAAATTCATTGCTACGTAATTGAACACGGTACAACAAAGTCCGATGTCTCTACTACTGTTATTTGAAAAGTTAACATTATTAATTTAAGCCGAGGGGCATTGAAATCGAATGTCTAGGAACCGAGAAATTAATATCTTTTTTCTCGGATACTTTCTGATTGTGAGTAACCTAGCACGACGCGATATATTTGTTTATAACAAATGAACTAAAGATTGTAATAGAATAGAAAATAAAAAAGACTGTAATAGAGTATTCTCGGGACTTTTCCCTTCAATTTAATCCAAGCTGCATCGAAATCGGCCCTCGGAATGACCCTGACACAATGATTAAAACATTTCATTCTTCCAGCAGCGAATGAAGTGTTAAAAACCTGCTCTCGTCTGGTTTCGCGTATTTTACGTGAACGTTTAAATATTTCCCCGATATCATCGCCATTACGCTTATTATATAACTGTTATCGCAAACGTTGCGGAGAAGCGGGGAAGCTTCGCAAGGTAAACGCAACATCCATTTAAGCGATGCATTAAGAGATGCAACCCCCGGGCGAGATTCAACGTATCGCGAAGGCCGCTTTCTCGCACCCTTGCGAAACTTTCGCCCGCACGTGCGTGGAAACGAGAAAATTCCCACACTAGAGAATTCCAACGCTCGGTGGCCACTCGCGGACGAATATTGGCTGCTGAAATTCGCTAGACGCGAATCAGAGGAACTGCAAAACCCTCGCGTCGCTCATTCTTTGTTTCTAGCTCAGTGTTTCCCAATTTGAAGCCCACGTCCCACAGGTGGGTTAGGTTTGGATTATTTGTTAACGTTAATTGTTAACGGGGGCAATTTGAAAATGGACTCGTCCAGAGTCAAAAGAAATCGGCTGGATATAACGCAACGGGGAGACTTGAGACCGAAGCTAACATAAAATTGGAAGCTAACATAAAATCACTTTGCGGCAAGCATCAAACGCGAGGATCTTCGCTAAATTTACGATGCGTAGTACACATCTACCCTAGCCCATTTTCCGCGCTTTTCGCCGCGTATCTTCTTCTAATCCGCGCCGGCACTCGCTCGCCGAAAGGAAGAATAATAAAGAGAAGTAGGCGAATAATAGTGCTTATCTTGAGGACTCATCGATCAAAGTATCCTCGGGAAATATTCCCTAAAAGGGACCGCTTATTTCCCAGGAGATTGACCCAGTGAAGAAGACACCTCTTAAAGCCGTCTACGATCCGCAAACGAGTTCTCCGAAGGAAGTTCCGGCTTCGATCGGTCAAGATCAACGTCACGCCGTCCTGACAAAGATGACGCCCTTTCTTGTCATCCCTATTCTACTTCGTCGCCTCTAACACCGTGACAAAGGTGGAAAAAAGGGAGGGGAGGGGAAGGGTTTGGATGGGGGAAAAAGGAGAAGACGAGATGGGGTGTTTGGGACAGGCTGAAAATGGGGTCTAACGGGAGGCGGAAAATGATTCGGTCGAAGTAAGCGTTAGGGTACATTGTACACCGCGTACTGCCACTTTAAGGTTCGCGCGTAACTTTGTTTATTTATTTATTTTGGAACGTCGTTAACATAAAAATTCAGTTCCGGTTTGGAGCATAATATTGTTCAACCGCACTGTGAGTGTTGGTTTTATATGTAGATGTATGAATGATGTTAAATGAGTATGAATGTTTTGTCCAGATCTGTATAGTCTATGGTGAAAATGAGATGAGTGAGGGTCCGATCTATTGTGTACGTTATTATGATGAATGTTTGAAAAAGAGTCAGTAGTTACCGAACCAGTAGAGAGAGTACACTGAGTGAGAGAGCGAGTCCAGAGTGAGAACGAGAGAACTAAAGAGCCAGATAGAGATATAGTCCTAATATATGTGTTATATCATTAAATTTAGTCTCTAATAATAAATATATCATATTGTCTAATCGTCTAAGAAAGGAAGCACTATTATTCTACCCACACGCACTTCTATTTATGAACACCTTTTTTTATGTGTTCAATGTAGCAAATGCATTACTAGGTAATTGAAAAGAAACAGCAAAGTCCACGATCCTTCTTTTCGTGTGTCACTTGAAAACTTTTCATTTAAGTAGAGCCACGTTTTAACATACCCTTTGAAGACGAGGACTAACAATATTTAAAGAAACATTTTGGTTTTTGAATTCCAAGCCATCGTATTCCCAAAATGTAGCAGCGTTTATTAACAATATTGATTTCAATTTTTCGCTTTAAAAATCGACGTGCGTCCAGGAAACCAGAAAAAAGATTAGGCAGTTATTTGCAGACATCCGTCCGCAAAGGGTTAACACGTCAGTTTTATGTAATAAATATAAGCTGTATAGTAATCGTCGCGTTTTACTGAATTATGACACGTTGCATACTTTATTAATTATATTGATCACATTTTAATGCTCAACAGCACATTTAACTCCCTATATTTATTTATAAATATTAAGTGCAAACGAATATACTGTGGAGCTGTAGAGAGGGGATAGAATAGGAAAAAGGAAGGGTGTTGCGTTTCGTCCTGGGCCTGCTAGTGGACTCATCAGTAAGGCTACCTAGCAGGCCCTGCCTTAGACTTGGGATATTGGAAAGAAGGTTAAAGGCGGTATATATATGGACGAGGTAGTTGGAGCGAGTACTTTCGAGAAAGCCTATTTCGTATGTCCCTCTAGTGGTAGGTGCAGGAGAGCCGCCACAATACAATGTCTACGCGTTGTTACGTAAATCCCCGTCCAAATTTCGTATGAAAATTTCTGTACTTACGATTCTTTGTACGTTACTTTGTTATTGAATAAACGAATTCGAGTGATAGTTACAGAGAAATGGTGACAGTACGTGGGTTTTCAATAGAAAAACGGTACAAACTTTCCAGGCAAACAAAGGATAATATCGATTTCCGCGATTGCAACGGCGGCATTCTTCCTGGTCGCCGTTTGTCGACTTTACAGGCGAAAAAGATTAGCGAGGTTAGATGAAGATACACACCGAGCCACGTCCGATAATGTCTTTAGGTCGTCCACCTTATGACATCCTCGCCTCCGTGTTCTCTTCATCGCCGTGCCACCATTTGAACTTTACGATTGCTCCTCGTACACTCGATGAATTTTAATGACCGGCGTCTACTCTAATTCCATCCGAGGCGCTGCCGAGCTGCTACTCCGACGGGTCACGGAGTTTGTCGAGCAGCTCAATAACAACTTGACCCTCGATCAAAATTAAAAAAAAAAAAAAAAAAAAAAAAAGAACGAGAATTGTGTACGCGTCGACGGTTCTGCCTTTCGACGAACAAACGACGATAGATCGAAGAGCAGCGTTTTTTTTTTTTTTATCGGCGAGAGGATTTAGACGTGGCCTGGATGTCATTGTCGAGATTAACTCTTTCGTAGGAAGTTGCGCAGTGGCCGAAAGAATATTTAAAATAGTAATAGTAATAATAGTAGGTTCTTAATTTCCATTGTTATTAATTGCAGCTGCGCAGAGTTTTGGCATGGATGGAAATTCAAAGCTTAGGAATTCGAACGGTTAGAGGTACAAAAGCTTGGAAATTCGAATGCTTAGAAATCGAAACGCTTAGAAATGTAAAAGCTTGGGGATTCGAATGCTTAGAAATACGAAAGCTTGGAAATTCGAATGCTTAGAGATCGAAACGCTTAGAAATATAAAAGTTTGGGGATTCGAATGCTTAGAAATACGAAAGCTTGGAAATTTGAATGCTTAGAGATCCAAACGCTTAGAAATATAAAAGCTTAGGAATCAAAGAGATTAAGAATACCGAAGCTTAGAAATGCAGAAGCTTGATAATCGAAACGCTTGGAAATCCAAAAACGTCGAAATTCAAACGTTTAAAAATACAAAAGCTTGGCAATTCAAACGCCACCAAATTCAAAAGCTTAGGAAGCCCAAAGCTTGGAAATTCAAACGTCTGTAAATTGAAACGCATAGAAATCCAAAAGCTTGGGAATTCAAACGCCTGTAAATTGAAACGCATAGAAATCCAAAAGCTTGGAAATTCAAACGCATAGAAATCCAAAAGCTTGGAAATTCAAACGCCACCAAATTCAAAAGCTTAGGAAGCCCAAAGCTCGGCAATTCAAAGGCCACCAAATTCAAAAGCTTAGAAAGCCCAAAGCTTGGAAATTCAAACGCCTGTAAATTGAAACGCATAGAAATCCAACAGCTTGGAAATTCGACCGCCTGTAAATTGCAACGCATAGAAATCCAAAAGCTTGGAAATTCAAACGCCACCAAATTCAAAAGCTTAGGAAGCCCAAAGCTTGGCAATTCAAACGCCACCAAATTCAAAAGCTTAGGAAGCCCAAATCTTGGCAATTCAAAGGTCACCAAATTCAAAAGCTTAGGAAGCCGAAAGCTTGGAAATTCAAACGCCTGTAAATTGAAACGCATAGAAATCCGAAAGCTTGGAAATTCAAACGCCAGCGCTAAAATTAACGGTTCAGGAAAATCGAAAAGCTTAAGGATTCCAAAAAGCTTGTAAATTCGAACGCTTGGGAATCGAAAAGCTTACGGTCGGTAAAGGGACGATGGAAATTTGCGAGCATATTCGTCGCTTTACGATTTGCGCTGAATTTGTGGCACGGCGAGGATGTTTACGAGTTCGTGTATCAGCGATGGCCAAAGCTTGTTACGATAGCAGGTCGTAGGACGTCGCAACGCGCGTTCAGATTCACCGTGTCTTACATTCGTATGAATACTTGTCAGACGCGTCTTCCGATTCGTATCACTGTTCGCGCTAAAGCCTGTTCAACTCGCCTGGCTACGAGCTTACGATTCGCGTGTATGCGTCACGGTTACAGCGCAGATTTTGATGCAAATATAACAATTTGCAAACGCGTTTAAGGGAATGGAACCTTGGCGTGAAATACGCGCCTATAATTATGAAAGTGGTCGTATATTTGACGTATGTATACGTCCATGTAAACAAATACGCTACTGAGAGTCTGTATTCGGTTAAAACACGGTCGTACACAAATATGCTACTTAGAGTCTATATTCGGTCAATCGCCTCCACCTGAGGCCAACTGCACTCTGTATGTAGGGTTTAGAAAAAGGAAAAATGTTCTATCGTTGCCTGATCCTCGACACGGAAGAGAATGAATCACTCCGCCGAAAATGCAAAGGCTTCGCTGGCACGTCGAACATGACTCGACTCCTCCGTCGTCCTTTGTCCTTCATCCCTCCACTTGATGCAGATTACGTCAACGCAGCGTATCGTTTTCAGTTGTCGTCAAGAGCATTGTCGTATGACCAACTCATAGCCAACATAGATACCGCAGTATAAACACGATAGAATCATCCTGACACAAACATCCTAGTCATAGCTTCCAAGTTCCAGCCTTTTGTTAGAAATGTCGAAATCGGTAAGCGGTCGAGGTGGGCCATATGCGTTTTGTCAATGCGCTTTTATTTAAATGGGTTAAACACTGGTACGACGAACGTGATTAATAGACTGCGAAGTTTAGCGCAGATTCGCGTTACTATCGACCAAAATTAAACAACCGGAACGTTAAATAGGAGGCCATTTCCCGGTGACATCTTGTTGACGCGAAAGGAAATCACGAATTTCCGCTGCGATAAATCGCAAAGGAAAATCCCACGAGCGCATCGCTGGCAAAGATAAAACGGGGGGAATTCTATCGGTTAGCTTCGATATCTTTATCTTTATCCCGGCAGCTTTTTGACCACGTATTGGTTGGAAATCTTGGGATTCAACGGTGCTCTCACGATTCGTTGTTATTGCGGTGCGAATGGAAGATCACGCTGCTCGTACGCCGCGCCGCGTTCTGCCCCCGTTTACGACCGATACGAAATTAACGAGGAGTCTACGTGCCTCCCTCGCAGCTTTTACGACTCGCCACGATACCAGCTAAACCTTGCATCCGGCGGAAGATTTGCCTATTTACACGGGCAAACCATTTCTCCACTGCCAACCTACCAATATTCTATAATTTATACAATAATATGTCTATATTAATAAATCTATAATTCATACAACACACAAGAACGTTGTATAATACTGTCGGATGATTTACGTTACGGTTCACGCGAATACGGAAGTTCCCGTATCTCAGAATTAGCGGGCAATGATACGGTTACGCGTTCATCGTTTAGTTAAGGTACAGTCTGCGCGGTACGGTTAAGAGCAAAATGAACTCGGCCATTTGTTTCAATTACGCGAACTCGACGCGCGGTGTCCGGGGACGAGGAAAGAAAAGAAAGAAAAAAAAAAAAACGGCAGAGTTTCCATAGATGGAACACAATCGAGCGTGTACGATTAACCAGGACGCGTTGGTCCGGGGGGCTTCGACACGGCCGTGTGCCGTGGCACGTTTACCGTGCGATCCACAGCGGCGACCAACGCGAAAACGCAGCGTCCCGGAGAATCGACAGGAAGCTCGCTAAACACGGGAAACGGCTGGAAAAGCCAGAACACTCTAAAACGTGCAATTGCCAGGCCGTGGCCCGATCAATCTCGCGAAATGTTTCGCGCGTGGCATAACCAGCCACGCATGTACAGAGAGAGAGAGAGAGAGCACATGGAATAACTCGATCGATCCGTGCGTTGCTGCTGGACGAAGAACGGAGGGAAATGCACGCGTGGAAACGGGCCACACGAGTTTGCAATCCGTGATTCGTTTCGGCGAAAATTACGCCGTTAAAGGAGGAAACCGGGTAAACTCTTAACTAAAGATTTATCCAAAGGAGTTACCTTTAGAACGTTGAATGAATATATCCGTGAAACGCCATGTTTGTTAATAAAATAGAGGTGAAAAGAATAGAAATTGAAACGAGAACGAACGAAGATAATAATAATAAAAAAAAACGGATTAGAAAAGGGTAAAGCAGAAAGGGAAAGAAAAAAAGTGAAGGTAGGTGTTCCTATAGTCTACTACTTTTGGATAACCATATATAATAAGACGCGAACTGCGTTAGTGCCGAGAAATGCGTGACAAAATTTAATCGCAATTGAAGAATTGCCCGTGTTGTTCAAGAGACAACTTTGTGTATTTCATTAAGCGAAACAGGGATTAGGAGAAGATCAAATATACAAGGAAGTCTTGCGTTTATACTGCTGGTAATTGCATGGGGCAAAATTAAAATCTCGCCATCGGAAGAGACTGGAACGCAACGTTGCAGAAGTGCATTCGATTATAAGGACGCCGGTGCGGGTGGCATCATTTTTCGGGGTGCAAAGCTCTCTCGAAACGGAAGACGTCGAACAATATTTGCGAAGCTCGTAGCAGAGCAAACTGGCGAAACGACGACGTCGATACTAACGTCCGATTTCGTCTGAGACGTCGTGGAGCGCGATGAGCTCGTCAAGCGTCTCGCTGATTGTTTGTTCTCCGGGATAAATCGGAAAGACGCCGAGCTACAAACCCGTAGCTGAGATCGTTGCAGAACAGTCTATGAATTAGAGCCTGTTCTATCGAAGAGACTCCTACGAACTGCCGGAAGCTATTTAGATTTTATCAAATTAATATAAATCAAAATAGTTTGATAAGAAATATTAGTAGATTTATCAGAGGAATTTAGAATTTGGAATTTAGAAGTCACAGTTTAGATTTAACATTTATTTACAGGGTAAGATTTAAGAGAGGATGATTCAGTTATGGCGAAGGTAAAAGCTGCAGGATTTATATATTTGGTTCGTGGTTGCACCTTTTAACCCTTTGCAGATAATAGTGCTGAAGGAATTTTTGTGGGATTATTAATGTTTTGTGGGATTATTAATGTTTTGTGGGATTATTAATGTTTCGTGGACAGGATTTAATAGGGCGAAAAGGGTAATTAATTTGCAGTAGCATGTATTAATAGGGTTAACTGCAATTTGTTGATTAAGATGTTAATACGTGTTGTTATAGATTCAATAAAAATGTTCTCTACGGCAGCTTAAAATTCGAAACTGTTTTTAATGCACAAATAAGGATACGTTTCATTAATTTAAGAATAGCGTAAGTAGCGAAAGAGTTAAGGGTAGAGTTGAACTCTAATATTTCAGCTCTGTCTTATAAAACACGGAATTATTAAATAAAACTTGCCTACGATATTACAAGCATACGACGGTAATAATGTATTATATTACAGGTATACAACGATATTTCCAAAAACTATTCGCACAGTTTGCCCTTAACACGGTGTAAAAGCTAACGTAAGCGCCAATAGGTAACGAAACAATCCTAGAGCAAAGGGTTAACGAAGCTAGTAGAGCGTACAGCAAACAATGTTCCGCGACAACATCAAGACTCCATTGAAATCGCAATATATTTTTAACCTCTCCAAACTTCGCCTCTCTACCCAAAGGACCGCGGGAAATTAATATAGCCGTTCCACTGTGAAAGGTATGCGAATTTCGCGTGGCGACTCTTTCAAGCCCTCGAAGAATAAGAAGAGGCCAGTATAGGAGTTGGCGAAGTTTCCTACGGGGAACGGAGAAAGGAAAGAAGAGAACCGTGCGGCTTGGAGAGGGACACACAAGTAGCCCAGCCAAGGCAAGGCAAGGCAAGGCAAGGCGAGTATAGATAAAAGGGATGTAATGAAACACTATCAGACACGGGCGAGGGTAAAAAGGTGAAGGCAGGCGCGTTGTACAGAGTGTTGAATTATGTCTGCGAAGGGGGCGGTCGTGAAGGGGCGAAGCACAGAGAGACTGGAGGGGTAATAACTCATAGTGGTCCGTACACAATGGTATTGTGTTCGTTGTACAGATTCTGCAGGGAACAGGGAGCCGAGGTAGCTACCGAGTACAGTAGTCCCTCGCTAATATTCGCGCTAGTGATGGGACTCAGGCATGTCTCGTACCATTCGCGCGTTTATATTTAGCATCGATATTTGCCTATCAAATTTCAGGGGCTCTTTCATCCCTTTTTATTCAACGTTTATAGTCGAAGCACAAAGGAACGCGTGAAACGTAGAGAAATACGAAAGAACGCATCTCGTATCTTTGCTGTAACTAGTGATCGAACTCAGGCATATCTCATACCTCTGACGCGTTTCTATTTAGAATTGATATTTCTATTAAATACTGGCTCTATACTTTTAAACCTACCTCCTTTTTATCCTCTACTGTGGATTACATCATTTCTATCATATTTATTTATACCGAAACTCGCCGATCTTTTCGCGAATTAATTCACGGATTCGCGTGTTCGAATTATCTTATTTTGGCTACTGAAATTAGTTGAACAATTTTACAGCGAGTTGATTAGTCGCATCTCCATGAATACAACGTACTTGTTTTGCATTCGACGCTACGTGTAACGTTATCAAACGTACGTTACCGATACCGCGTACAAATTATTGTTTATTTTGATAGAGGGTTTGAGATAGCATATCAGGGTATTCGGGAATTCATAGAGGTATCGGTATTCATAAGTATGTCCGTGAATTTGTGCCACCGCTGCTGGTGCGAATATTAGCGAGCAACTACTGTATAATAGATAGGCTCGTCTATAAGTATAACGGCGCCCCGTGTTCCCGTGCCGCGCAACTCGGATGTATGTATATCTATCACCTGCTATATCCGCGCTGGCTGCATAATATTGCAGAGACGGCAAAGTGAGAGACGTCTGTCGGTCTACCTGTCTATCGACACTGTTTACGCGCATTATTAATTGTGTACACAGAGCCAGGGTCCCTCCCTACCTATGACGAGTAATTTCTGCTAAACTACGCGCGCATCATAATAGACTCGTTGTCCCGCTTCGTACGCTATGCAAATCCGTTTTCCAATTAACCCTGCCTTCGAATCCCCGCGCTTTCCAGCCTGCACTCTTTCGTACGCGATATCTAAGTTTCAATCGCGAATCTTCGTTTCTTTTCCCACCTACCGGCAACTCGGATCTAAAGATTTGGACGTTTTAAATTACTACAAATCGAAAAGTGAATCATCGTAAGTTAGACGCAAGATTTAAACGTTTATGTTGGAATGCAACGATGATGCCAGATGTGTCAAGCATCGACGGCCTGTGGTTCTCATCTTTCAAGCATCTTAAGTCTTGTGGAGGGGTTGTCCGTGGTGCGGACAAGGGTTTTGATTTTTTCGCCCTTGCGTTCAGTTAATAGCCGAGAGTCAAAAGACACACTTGTCATTGTCGTTGCGTGCAAGGCAGAAAGTTCAAGATTCTTATAGTTTTTTACTTATTCTTATATCATTATAGACTGTATACGCGAATGCCTAGTTATTTAATACGTTAATGTATTATATAATAAATTGATTTCACAACAGTTTAGAAACGCAACTCTCGAGTGCGAAGATCGATAGAAGTGCGCAAATCGATTGCTCGATTCTATTCTAGATTAAGCAGAACCTAAATGTAAAGACACCAGTGATGTACGAATATACTTATCACGGCCGCTGTACGGTTCACGGGGAAGTTGCGATTAAACCGGTGCCTAGTTTTCCGAGGAACCGCGAACACTCGTATTCCGGGGAAAGCAAATATATATATCCATCGCTTGGGAAGAGTCTGATCGCTATTTTCACGTAATCCGCAGCAGCAGCAGCAGCGAGGAAGTATCTGCCGAGTCTTTGGAGCACTTTCGGGAGTCAATTGGACAGCGGGCGCACCAGTCGCAAGACCGCTCATTCATAAACATCACCGAGGCCCTTCCGTTTCACCTTTTCCGTGAACGTCACCGGCCGTAACTTGTGCAAAGAGGTACGCGGCGATGCCGGCCAGGGCAAAGTTGGCAAAACGTGGAGGACACAAACGGAGAAGGAGAGGAAACCGGGAGAGGACGAAACGGGTAGGTGGGACAAAGACATCAAAGGGCGAGTGGGAAAAAGGACAGCCGATCTGAGGACAGCAATTTTCACTCTCTGTGACAGCTGGTCGTGGAAACGCTGCCGCTGCTGCTACTTGCATTCGTTTGCACAAATCACAGGACCGTTTCACGATTTCTCTGACGAATAAACGAGGGTCAGGATCGCCCAAGGAAACTCCTACGCTCCGCTGGCATTCGTATGCACCGATGCAATCGTCTCTATCGTACCTCCATCGGCTAAGTGCAAACAGACCGCGTTGCATTCTTCCATCCAAATAAACCATCCACTCGTAAAGCTTTGCACTGCGAGCCTTCGGTTTTAGCTTTGAATAGGTCGCTCTTTTGGAGAGGCTCCCGATATTGAAAGGACCAAATTAGGTTCGAGTTCGAGTCGAATTAGACTCGAGTTAGATTTGGTTTAGGCTTGGGTTAGATTCGAATTAAATTCAGATTAGGTTCAGGTTAGATTCAAAGTAGATCCTGATTAGATTCTGATTTGTTTTGGGCTAGATCCAGATTAGATTTGGATAAGGTTTTAGTTTGGGTTAGGTTTGAATTAAGTGTGGTTTAGGCTTGGGTTAGATTCGAATTGAATTCGGATTAGGTTCAGGTTAAATTCAAAGTAGATACAGATTAGATTCGGATTTGTTTTGGGCTAGATTCGAGTTAGATACGGATAAGGTTTTGGTTTGGGTTAGGTTTGAATTAAGTGTGGATTAGGCTTGGGTTAGATTCGAATTGAATTCAGATTAGATTTAGGTTAGATTCAAAGTAGATACAGATTAGATCCAGATTTGTTTTGGGCTAGATTCAGATTGGATTCGGATAAGGTTTTGGTTTGGATTAGGTTTAGATTAGGTGTGGATTAGGCTTGGGTTAGATTCGAATTAAATTCGGATTAGGTTTAGGTTAAATTCAAAGTAGATACAGATTAGATTCGGATTTGTTTTGGGCTAGATTCGAGTTAGATACGGATAAGGTTTTGGTTTGGGTTAGGTTTGAATTAAGTGTGGATTAGGCTTGGGTTAGATTCGAATTGAATTCAGATTAGATTTAGGTTAGATTCAAAGTAGATACAGATTAGATCCAGATTTGTTTTGGGCTAGATTCAGATTGGATTCGGATAAGGTTTTGGTTTGGATTAGGTTTAGATTAGGTGTGGATTAGGCTTGGGTTAGATTCGAATTAAATTCGGATTAGGTTTAGGTTAAATTCAAAGTAGATACAGATTAGATTCGGATTTGTTTTGGGCTAGATTCGAGTTAGATACGGATAAGGTTTTGGTTTGGGTTAGGTTTGAATTAAGTGTGGATTAGGCTTGGGTTAGATTCGAATTGAATTCAGATTAGATTTAGGTTAGATTCAAAGTAGATACAGATTAGATCCAGATTTGTTTTGGGCTAGATTCAGATTGGATTCGGATAAGGTTTTGGTTTGGATTAGGTTTAGATTAGGTGTGGATTAGGCTTGGGTTAGATTCGAATTAAATTCGGATTAGGTTTAGGTTAAATTCAAAGTAGATACAGATTAGATTCGGATTTGTTTTGGGCTAGATTCGAGTTAGATACGGATAAGGTTTTGGTTTGGGTTAGGTTTGAATTAAGTGTGGATTAGGCTTGGGTTAGATTCGAATTGAATTCAGATTAGATTTAGGTTAGATTCAAAGTAGATACAGATTAGATCCAGATTTGTTTTGGGCTAGATTCAGATTGGATTCGGATAAGGTTTTGGTTTGGATTAGGTTTAGATTAGGTGTGGATTAGGCTTGGGTTAGATTCGAATTAAATTCGGATTAGGTTTAGGTTAAATTCAAAGTAGATACAGATTAGATTCGGATTTGTTTTGGGCTAGATTCGAGTTAGATACGGATAAGGTTTTGGTTTGGGTTAGGTTTGAATTAAGTGTGGATTAGGCTTGGGTTAGATTCGAATTGAATTCAGATTAGATTTAGGTTAGATTCAAAGTAGATACAGATTAGATCCAGATTTGTTTTGGGCTAGATTCAGATTGGATTCGGATAAGGTTTTGGTTTGGATTAGGTTTAGATTAGGTGTGGATTAGGCTTGGGTTAGATTCGAATTAAATTCGGATTAGGTTCAGGTTAAATTCAAAGTAGATACAGATTAGATTCGGATTTGTTTTGGGCTAGATCCAGATTAGATTTGGATAAGGTTTTAGTTTGGGTTAGGTTTGAATTAAGTGTGGATTAGGCTTGGGTTAGATTCGAATTAAATTCAGATTAGGTTCAGGTTAGATTCAAAGTAGATCCGGATTAGATTCGGATTAGTTTTGGGCTAGATTCAGATTAGATTTGGATAAGGTTTTGGTTTGAGTCAAGTTTGGATTAGGTGTGGATTAAGCTTGGGTTAGATTCGAATTGAATTCATATTAGGTTCAGGTTAAATTCAAAGTAGGTACAGATTAGATTCGGATTAGTTTTGGGCTAGATTCAGATTGGATGAGGATTTGGTTTGGATTAGGTGTGAATTAGGCTTGGGTTAGGTTTGGTTTAAGTGTGGATTAGGCTTGGGTTACGTTTGGATTAGGTGTGGATTAGGCTTGGGTTAAATTCGAATTGAATTCAGATTAGGTTCAGGTTAGATTCAAAGTAGATCCGGATTAGATTCGGATTAGTTTCGGGTTAGGTTCTACTTAGATTCGGATAAGCTTAAATTTGGGTTAGGTTTGGGCTAGGTTTGAGTTAGGTTCAGATTAGATTCGGATAAGAACTCTAAGCATTCGAATTTCCAAGCGTTCCGATTCCTAATCTTTTGCATTTCCACGCGTTCATGTTTCTAAACATTTGAATTTCCCACTCATTTATATTTCTAAGCATTTGAACATCCAAGCTTTCGATTTTCTAATCGTTTCGATTCCTAAGCTTTCAAATTCCCAAGCTATTAAATTCCCAAGCTTTTGAATACGCGAAACATTTAAATTTCCAATCTTTCACATTTCTAAGCTCACGAGTGCCAAAAGCCTTTACATTTCCAAGCTTCTGCGTATTAATAGAATTCTGTATTAATAGTCAATCAACGTTTCAAGTCCTTCGAATGATCATCATCGACGTTACAAGTATCCAATGTTAACTTTAAGCCGCCGTACGTGCGAAACGACGTGAGTATAAGTAGTGTCGCTATTAATCAGCCGATTGTACCGCGATTTTCGTGCGAGCCAGTAATTTAATAGCGATCGAGAGAAGGCGAAGAGAAGTTGGCGAGGTACACGAAAGAGGTGGGCCATCCGGAAGCGATGCGACAAAGAAGCTCTAGAATCCGAGGCTTGTACAGGAGGCTCTCTCGTGCATGTAAAAGGAAGCTTAATTCTCCGCGGTGTGGCTATGATTTGCTTTGAATAATAACTCAAAGGGGGGCCAAGAGAGAGAGAGAAATATATAGATGGCGGGGGAAGAAGGGGGTTTAAAGGGACAGGGACACGCATCGAGCACGTTTGGCCCGGCTAACATTACGCGCTTATGCTTTCATGCATATTTCAGCGAAGCCAACCTGAGAGAGCGAGAATCATACTTGGTAATTTTCGCTTGACATGTTTCGCTGGAAACGAGCCGCGAGATGATTCCCGCGTTCCAGTTGCTTGATTGTAAATTAATCAACAACGGAACAGAGAGGGCCGACGGTACGGGAAAACGGGAATAGGCGGCGCGGGGCGGGGTGGTTTTAACGGAGGGAAGAATGAAATGAACTCTGATCGAAAACCGCGCGATCGAAAAGCCGCGCGTCGATTAAATAGACCGTGGAAATTTTCTGCGGTTTCGAGTTTGCGAGGATCACGCGTTCCGCCAAGTGCATCGTAAATCGTGATTAATTATAACGGAGAATTCGGGTATAATTTGCTGGTCGGGAACAATATTGGACGGGTTGCGAAAGCGATACGATGGACGCGAGTTTTGCTTCGCTTATTCCATTTAACCAGATTCATTACGGGAACTAATGGAGCAATGTAATGGCGTGATAACGTTGAGCAATTTTTTGCGTTATTTTGTAGAATAATATGTTATATTGTCGTGTGGTTTAAGAAAAGAAAAGGAAATAAAAGGATGGCTAGAAAGAAGAGAAGGAATGGCATAACAACGTTGTAGAATTTTTGCGTTATCTTGTGGAATAATATGTTAAATTGTCGTGTGGTTTAAGACAAGAAAAGGGAATAAAAGGATGGCTAGAAAAAAGAGAAGGAATGGCATAATAACGTTGTAGAATTTCTGCGTTATCTTGTGGAATAATATGTTAAATTGTCGTGTGGTTTAAGAAAAGAAAAGGAAATAAAAGGATGGCAAGAAAAAAGAGAAGGAATGGCATAATAACGTTATAGAATTTCTGCGTTATTTAGTAGAATAATATATTAAATTGTTATGTGGTTTTTGGTAGGAAAGACGAGAAAGTAGAAAGATGGTTAGGAAAAAGAAACGGTGAGAAAAAAGAGGGAATTGCATAATAACGTTGTACAATTTCTGCGTTATTTTGTAAAATAATATTGTTCGGTCCCAAGTACCGATGCTAGTTTATGACCCAACCACGCCGATCCGATGACGCCACGTGGGCCAGCAAGGGATGGTCACGGTCCCCAGCCATACTACCAAGTTTCAATACTTCTCCACCCCCACTCTCGGTACAACCCATAATATAAATACGGTCGATTTTCACCCCAAGGGACTTCTAGAAAAAACACGGTAAAAGACAGTACGCTCGGCTAAGCTACGACACTCGGTCATCTCGGACGCACATACGCATTTTTATACAAATAAATAGTTAGTAAAAAAAGGGTAGTTAAAACGCATTAGAAGAATCACCTATACATCACATCCTATCAAATTACGACTCCCCTGCCGCGAGTCAACGTCACAAGCAACGGCACAATCGTGTAACTGGGCTTTACAACCCCGGAAAATTCGAAAGGACGAATTCCGGTGCTTTGGGACGTTACAAATATATTGCATTGTTAAGTACCTTGAGGAAAGATGAGAAAGTAGAAATATGATTAAAAAAAGGGGACAGTGAGAAAGGAGAGGGAATGGCATAACAACGTTGTAGAATTTCTTCGTTATCTAGTAGAATAATATATTAAATTGTTATGTGGTTTTTGGTAGGAAAGACGAGAAAGTAGAAAGATGGTTAGCAAAAAGAATCGGTGAGAAAAAAGAAGAAATGGCATAATAACGTTGTAGAATCTTTGCGTTATTTTACAGAATTATAAATATATTACATTGTTATGTGATTTAAGGGAAGAAAAGGAAATAGAAAGATAGCTAGAAAAAAAGAAACGGTGAGAAGAAAGAGGGAATTGCATAATAACGTTGTACAATTTCTGCGTTATTTTGTAAAATAATATATTGCATTGTTAAGTACCTTAAAGAAAGATGAGAAAGTAGAAAGATGATTAGAAAAAGGGGATGGTGAGAAAGGAGACGGAATAGCATAACAACGTTGTAGAATTTCTTCGTTATCTAGTAGAATAATATATTAAATTGTTATGTGGTTTTTGGTAGGAAAGACGAGAAAATAGAGAGATGGTTAGCAAAAAGAAACGGTGAGAAAAAAGAGGGAATGGCATAATAACGTTGTAGAATCTTTGCGTTATTTTACAGAATTATAAATATATTACATTGTTATGTGATTTAAGGGAAGAAAAGAAAATAGAAAGATGGCTAGAAGAAGGTAATAGTGAGAAAAAAGAAGGAACGGCATAATAACGTTGTACAATTTCTGCGTTATTTTGTAAAATAATATATTGGTTTCTTAAGTACCTTAAGAAAATATGAGAAAGTAGAAATATGGTTATAAAAAAGGGTCGGTGAAAAGGGAAAGGAAAAATGGCATAACAACGTCGTAGAATTTCCGCGTTATTTTGTAGAATAATACATTAAATTGTTACGCGGTTTATGGTAAGAAAAATGGCTAGAAAAAGAAGAAACCGTTGTAAGGGACAGCAATAAAAAGAAACCAAAAATGAAAGTGTAATAGTAGATTAAAGAAGTAGAAATCAAGTGGAAAAGAACTGGAAATGAAATAGTTAATAGGTTTTATAATACGCTGTTTAGATGCGAAGTTAACAGTTCGATAGTCTTCCAGTTGAACGGATGAAAATTAAATTAAGTGCGAATGATAATCTCGCTAGTGATCGAATACGCGAGTTATGGAGCCGGAGCATAACGCGTCAAAGATCACTTTGATCCCGGAGTAGCGACATCAATAACAATCGAGGGTATAACGTGCGATGCAGCGGAAGTCATAGAGTAACGGAAACGGAAATTAGCTGCGGCCCAGAAACAATGGTTTAGCCGGACCTCGGTCTCACCCTGTGCTTCTCCTTCTCGTCGCAGAGAACAGAGCGCGACCGTTGGTATCTGTCGCAGTATTGCCAACTTAGCCCATAGCTTTAGCTGCCCCAATTCTCCGAACCCGAAGCAGAACATCGAAACGCGCAACTCTTCTTCTAATCCGGGCGAATTTTCAAAAATTAATGTGCTGCCTCTGGGGTGCTACAACTGGGCAATAAAAAATTGTACGTGAAGTTTTAGGGGCGCGTTATAAAGCAGAAGCTTCGCTGTTTGAAACGAGCCGAGGTAGAACGTTGCACGATTTTTCTTGATAAAGTTACGGCATTCGAAAGACATTGGCAATTTTACGAACGAAGTTTCCTGATTCACTGATTTTGGGAGGGAGTTGTAATTGTTCGTCTTATTCAAGGTGCGATAACTGGGCGATAAAAAATCGTACGTGAACTTATAGGGCCTCGTTTTAAAGGAAAATCCTTGCACTTTAACTACGTTGTAGAACGAATTGGGGAAAAAATTTATTAAGGTCTGTGGAGGCGTTTGAATTTTGAAAACTTTTTAAGTAGAACACTATATATTCAGCCCAACCGATCCTTTTGCATTTCAGTATACAATCATTATTTTGAAAAATTTCGTTGACACGTGTAAAAGTAGAATCTTTGCTCTTTAAAACGAGCTAAGGTAGAATGTCGTACGATTTTTCCTAACGAAGTTACAGCGTTTCAAAGATTGACAACTTTACAGTCGAAATTTCTCGATCACTTAATTTTGTTTAGAAATGTAGGCGAATGAATTGCGAATAATTACTGCTTTCAAAAGTTTGTAACTATTAATACAGAGAATAAAGAGGGGAGGAAACAGAGAAAAATAATCTACAAAGATGAAAAAAGTGAAAAAGACGGTAGATCAAGTTCAGACTGCTAATATATAATTTGTATAAAAACATACAAGCTGATTAAATGGTCCAAGCTGAATAAGTTAAGGTTACACAATATAGGGAAATACAATTAACTAAAAAAAAAGAAAGAAAGAGCACAGAAATAGGAGTAATAATTAAGATAAAGCCGATAGTTAAATAAGAGAAGATACATAAATAAGTTAATTTAGAAACAAGAGTTAAGATTAACCGATGACGTAAATGTAAGTTTGCACCGAAAGCTGTGGACTACGAACAACTAATAAAACGAAACAAAAAAAAAATAGTATAGAGACTGAAAAGCGTAGCGATCGACTTGCGATAAGTGAACGCGTTCACGCGGAGGATCGCGTAATTTTTCAAGAACCGTAAAAGTAAAATATTATCATTATCGCGGGGTCGCCGCATTACCATTATTTCTGCTCTGCCCTTCGACTGGGGCGTAGAATTTTCCCTGATTCCTGATTTACACCGGCCAATAAACCACCTACGGGGAATACATCCCCCATGCATACGGTACACGGGGAAATGTGCAGGTTGCACTGAATAAAGACTATAAAGTGGAATACGAGTCTGCATGTATAATGCGCATACATTTGCTCCGCGGCAAGGCCATGAATATTTTTGAATCGAATCTTCCGGAGTTGCGGGAGATGTTTATGGCGGTGGAATTAGAAAACGACTGGCACGGGGGTTGTAACGTAACAATGCCGAGAGGCGTTGAACGGTACGTATCGAACGGTTATCCTCTTTCTTTCCCTTCGCTGGCTTTGCATACGTATCTCGGACCAACGCGCGAGCAGAGAAACTTTGAAGAATAAGAAAGTCGACTTTTCAACCAACCCCCCCCCCCTCCACGCGTTTCGGATCGAATAATTCTCGAGATTGTAAGACGCGGCTCTCGAAGGCGAGATTATCCTCCGCGGAATTAACACTTTGGCTGACTTAAGAGCTTCTTCGAAATGAATTCTGCACGTCGGGATGCACTAGGTGTTCTGATAATCGCGGTACAGTGGCGATGAAAATGATTCGATGGGAAAATCTTCAAGGCAAACTTTATTCTACGTTTTCAAGGTGATTTTCTACGTACAATGGGTTAGAAAATTATTGGCGCAAGTTAAGAAGCAATAAAGGTACATACGATAGAAAATAGTTACATAAATTTCAATATTGTTTTGCTATGAACTGTTAGCAGTCTTTTACTTGGATTCTGTTTCCTTAATTTTACTTTGTATCACTGAATATATCAATATGTCAATATATTTTGTTTCTTAGGTTACTTTGCATAAAAATTTGCAAAAAGTTAAAGTATGCAAAGATATGCATACATGATAGGAAAAGTAAAATACATACTATTTTATTACTTCTATTAATACAAATAGGAGTTTGTATAAAAATCCAGTCTATCGATTACGCATTTTATTTACTTATTTAATTTATAAAGTTAATTCCTAGATCAGCTTGATCGGGTCAAAAAATGGAAGACAACGGGCGTTTCAATATTATAATTATACTCCGGTTTCTTAAATTATTGGTCGACTCGTTTACCCAGCAATTTTAGGATAACTTAAATTTAACATTCTCAGAATGTCTCTCAGAACTTTGTATACCATTTCCAGCTGTAAATCCGCGTAACTTCGAATTCCGTATCCGTTGCCATCCACACGAATTCGCATTATTTTATTTTGTACACGTTCGGTTGTTACATTCCATTATTTTTATCCTTGTTTCAATGAAATCCGTGGCAAGCAGCTTTTAAATTTCTTCACTTCAATCAGCTTCTGGTATTAGAAGAATCGGAAAAAATTCATACGCCTCGTTTTCTTCCGATTCAACTTCGAACGTAAGCGAATCGTTATGATTTCTACAGTCTACGCTGTGTAACTGGTGTTTAACTGTTCCATTTTAAGTTCCGGCCAAGTTTCGTTAGCTCCATCGGAATGGAATTCGTGTTAAGGAAGTAGACCCAAGAGAAACACCGTAGAACAACGGTATGTACAATAGTTTTCCGAATAACATCTCGCTTCTGTGCAGCTTCGTAATTTTAATCCCCGAGTTGAACTTCCGCTTTGTCCGCCCTCAGCCAAACGGCTAAAGTTTTATCAAAATCGACGCTGGACACTCGCGTTTAGATTGTTGCCCATTAGCGCTGCTCTAATATCGTCCGGGGAGATTGAGATTGTGCTCTCCAACGGTCGAACTTTGTACACCTAGAATCTCGATAATTGCGATCTTCGTCAGATGTACGCAATCTTCATCGCGCATGCGAGAATTTCCTTTACCGCGTTGCATTCCATTGGTTGCGTATTTCTACAAAGCTGTGCGAAATGTACAGCATAAAATTGTATCGTATCAATTTTTTCGCGTGCTACTAAGTACGTAGGTTGAGTAATACATTCGTTCGTCACACAGAGATTTGTTCGTCTCTTCAGAGAATCTTATAAAGATGTGATGTTTGTCGGACTTTGATTGAAATCTATCACTATTAACCCCTTGCCTTACAATAACGAGTCTTACTCGCGATCACTTTATAGTCTAACTTAAATAAGAGCACATCGTATTTCCGGTTGAGTTCAATTTCAATTTTAACCGTTGCTTCGGTATGTAAGAGCGAAGATTATTAAATAGAAAGTGTTCGTAGAATTACGCTGCTGTTTCGTATTTCACGCAGTCTTAAAGGTGTAAATTGTTAATCCAACTACTTATAGTCAGCAAAAAAATCTTATAGCAATGGGTTAAATATCTATGAAATTAATAGAACATTAACCTTCAAAATTACCAACGACTAAGTCACGCTAATTTCTACCAAAGAGATAAAAACTGATAAAGAAGTAAATCTTTGTTTCTATTTAGCGCAGAAGATCATGAAATATTCTCAAGCTAACCCAAAATAAAAGAGACACGGAAGTCGATTTAAGCCCAGCTTCTTAACCCCTTGTCCTACAATAACGAGTTACGCTCGTTCTATGAATTATGACACAGGTTAAAGAAAAATGCCTATTAATAAGACTAAAATTTAATTTGAACACTAATTTTAATTTTCTATTATAAGATTCGATGTTATTAAAGAAAAATTGTGTACAATATCCAAACAATTTGTATGCGACATGATACAAAAATAATAATCAACTAATGGTAGCCTAAGTAGGTAATAAAATAATAGTAGGACAAGGGGTTAACTACCCAAACGTTAATCGATTCGATGAAACGTCGCCAAGATAAGAAGACAACGATTGCAAACGTGAAACTGTTAACACTCGAAAATGCCCGTAGTTACGTATGTACATTTCGATCAATCATCTCTCTCTCTCACGGGGAGTCAGTTGGCGAGATTCGGAATTTATATTATTCGAATAAAGCAGATCGAGTGTAAATTCACTACCCATTACACCCGATCATCATTCACCGGCGGCGGCGGCGGGTGAAAGGGTTGCGCGACAGCGGATAGGTTCGGGGTACGAGGGAGGACACAGCATTTGCGCCGACTTGAATCGATTAGATGATTATCGAAAGTTTGAACCGCGTCGAGGCACACGCGTTCAGGGGTAGTAGGTATATTCGCTATTAACAGGTTTCATTGTAGCATATTAATTCGTTACTTTATCGCCGGGTATATTTCATCGGGGCGCGCGGCCCTCGATTATTATCGAACGTTGAAATCGCCGATGATCGCTTCTCTCAACCCATATTTCTCTCTCTCTCTCACATTGCATCCCTGTCTCTATAATTCGAGCGAATATCGAATGGATGCACGGACGGATTTAATAGAGCGAAGAGCCTGGGGATAAAACTTATTTAGGCCCTCTATTAACCGTAGGAAATGTACTTGCAAAGTATTTCTTTGGTCTTGGATTAAACTTCGAATATTATTACCGTCATTCGTTTATTACAGAATGTCGTAAGTAGTAGAAACGTAAGCTTAGATTTAAGTTCGTAAAATGTGAATATAGAGAATAATTAATTTAAGTTTGTTGGATTTTTGCATAAATCGTTACGTTATATTTTCATACAATGTGCAACGTTTTGCTTCTTCGCGTGTTTCTTTCCTTGCACCACTGGGGCTAGGTCAGGGCGTAGTCGCGTCGTCTCGGCCGTTTTTCTTTTTTTTTGGTCAGTTCTGTACGAGCACTAAGCGTGAACGGTTGCTGAGTTGACAGCGTCGCTCACAACCGAAACCTTATATACTGGTTTTGTTATTTTGTATTACAATCATAAATATTCGTTTCTTTGGATGCAACCTCCGAAATTATTCAACAAAGTTGTACGGATTATATACGTAGGTCTAGTATTATTGAAAGGTTACAATGTAAGAGGCAATCGGGAAGCCTTTCAAAATCGGAAGGTACGAACGAAGTAAATGTAGTATTCGTTTATTAACAGGCGTATCGCTCTTTTTGTACCTTATCAATTGTAAAATAAGCAAAGAAATACATTAAACATTATGCTTAAGAACATTCCTATTTTGTAAATACGAATTGAAGCTAGAACAGTAAAATATATAAACTGTGTACCAATTACCGCCACTTGAACCAAGCTAAGTGTCATTATTATAGAGTTCTGTTGACTCAATCTCAGTGTAATTACTATAAAATTTCACTGACACAATCTATGCGTAATTCCTATAAAATTTCATTGAAACAATCTAAGTGTAATTACTATAAAATTTCACTGACACGATCTATGCATAATTCCTATAAAATTTCATTGAAACAATCTAAGTGTAATTCCTATAAAATTTCACTGACACAATCTAAGTGTAATTCCTATAAAATTTCACTGACACGATCTATGCATAATTCCTATAAAATTTCATTGAAACAATCTAAGTGTAATTCCTATCAAATTTCATTGAAACAATCTAAGTGTAATTCCTATAAAATTTCATTGAAACAATCTAAGTGTAATTTCTATAAAATTTCATTGAAACAATCTAAGTGTAATTCCTATAAAATTTCATTGAAACAATCTAAGTGTAATTCCTATAAAATTTCATCGAAACAATCTAAGTGTAATTCCTATAAAATTTCATTGAAACAATCTAAGTGTAATTTCTATAAAATTTCATTGAAACAATCTAAGTGTAATTCCTATAAAATTTCATTGAAACAATCTAAGTGTAATTCCTATAAAATTTCATTGAAACAATCTAAGTGTAATTTCTATAAAATTTCATTGAAACAATCTAAGTGTAATTACTATAAAATTTCATTGAAACAATCTAAGTGTAATTCCTATAAAATTTCATTGAAACAATCTAAGTGTAATTCCTATAAAATTTCATTGAAACAATCTAAGTGTAATCACTATAAAATTTCATTGAAACAATCTAAGTGTAATTATTATAAAATTTCATCGACACGATCTATGCGTCACTTCTACAGAGTTTTACAGAAACAACCAACGCGTGTCATTGCGCGTAAGTACATTTTAGACGTCGGTCGGTAGTTCTAACGTTCAAATCTGGGACTTATTCCGATTTCGGGGCCCCGGCTTGATGCGTGCCTGAACGAAGAAGATCTGGGCGCGCGTTCCCCCTTTCGTTGGAGCGGGGAGCATCCGCGCGGAAGAATCAACCGGGTGCGCGTTGATTTCTCCGGTGGCGGCCGATGTATTTTCGATATTTTATCCGAAGGCCCGAAGAGGACGGCAAAGGATGGCATTGTCGGCCTCCGGTCTGCCTCCGGGGAATAAATTGGAACCGTCTTCGGTGTCGCGTCATGCCATTTATTGTCATTTGTTCGATACCAACAACCCCTGTTTGCCTTGCCGCGTCGCTCCATGCCATCCATTGTCGATTGCTTTCGAATCTCCGTGCGCGGAATACGCCGATCGTTCGTTTAATGGTCCTCTCCCCCCTCCTCCCGCTGTTCCTTTCGCCCTACCTATTTTTTCCTCTCTCCTATCCTCGCTATCTCTTTCCATAGCGAACCATCGCGCATCGGACAACTGCATTTCTCTGCTCTTCCACGCGTTTTCCCCTCGTCTATATTTTTATTTTATTTCCTACGCCAGAGGACACGTATGCGCGTTCCTCCTTTTTCTTCTCTTTTTTTTTTTCGTACGTCGATTAAACGGTATCGAAGGCTGCGCTTCTTTGAGCCAACACGGCCGACGACTGCTTCGCTGACTGCGCGAAAGCACAAAGAAACAATGATAACGATCTAGCTTTTGTCGCGAACCTCTCTCTCTCTCTTTCCTTCTAGTCCGGAGCAAAAGAAACATGTGTCTCGCTCACGGTGCTGGTCTAATGAAAAAGGAGAATTCTTGCTCGAATTGACACCGCTGTGTCGCGGCGTCACGTCTTTCGCTGCCTCGGATAAAGGAGGAGGAACGGAAATATAAGAGGAGAAGGACGGAAAACGGGGAAAGTCGCACGGGCGCATTCTCGCGGACAATGAAAGGGAAGATCGCGCGAGTAAGAAACGTCTTTCAGCGTCGTTTAATGGACGCGAGACACCGTAGTCGCAAAAAAGGCATCCCTGAGGTAGGATGTGCCAATAACCAGCGACTAAATATAGTTCTGTGGCGGCTCTCCTGCACCCACCACTAGAGGGACATACGAAATAGGCTTTCTCGAAAGTACTCGCTCCAACTACCTCGTCCATATATATACCGCCTTTAACCTTCCTTCCAATATCCCAACGTCTAAGGCAGGGCCTGCTAGGTAGCCGCACTGATGAGTCCACTAGCAGGCCCAGGACGAAACGCAACACCCTTCCTTTTTTCCATTCTATCCCCCCTCCACAGCTCCACATATCGTTGGCAATTTTTACTTAACTTTCCTTTCAAATTCCCAACGTCTAAAGCACGGCCATGTAGCTATGTAGCATTACCGATGAGTCCACACTAGTAGTAGGCCCAGGATGAAACGCAACACCCTTCCTTTTTTCCATTCTATCCCCCCTCCACAGTTCCACATATCTTTGGCAATTTTTACTTAACCTTCCTTCCAATATCCCAAGTCTAAGGCAGGGCCTGCTAGGTAGCCTTACTCATGAGTCCACTAGCAGACAGGCTCAGGACGAAACGCAACACCCTTCCTTTTTTCCATTCTATCCCCCCTCCACAGTTCCACATATCTTTGGCAATTTTTACTTAACCTTCCTTCCAATATCCCAAGTCTAAGGCAGGGCTTGCTAGGTAGCCGCACTGATGAGTCCACTAGCAGGCCCAGGACGAAACGCAACACCCTTCCTTTTCCTATTCTATCCCCTCTCTACAGCTCCACAGTTCTAATTTAACCCTTTGCGGACGAGTGTCTGCGAATAGCCGCCTGATCATTTTTTAGATTCAGTGGACGCACGTTCATGTTAAAGCAGAAAATTTAAATTAATATCGTTAATAAACGTTTCACAGTTTTGGGAATGGAATTCAGAAGCTTGGAAAGTTTAAAGGCTTGCAATTGAAAATCAAAATACTCTCTTAAGTGTTACCATTCGTGGTCCGGAAAGGGTTAATATACGATACTTGTTCGTACCGTTCCCTTTGGAATTCAATTTTCCTTTAATTGATTCGTCCTCGGTAGGGGATTGGTACTATAGCTCACACCGGATTAGGGTGAAAGCTTGTTTGATAAGTAGTGACACGTTTATTATGTAACAATTCTAACCTTAATATATTATAGATTCTGGTGTTCTCGTATACATCTGTGTGATGACTGTCTTTTCACAATTCGAGCAGAGTTATTTATTCGACTGAATGGAGGGTGTGTGAGAAAGGCGTGTTTTTTAGTTTGAAGTTGATTGGCCGAATTGCAACTTGGAGGGAATGAAGGAGGTGTCAATGGAAGTGGTAGAAAGGGTAGATGTCTGCGGGTGAAGGTGGTGAGTTCATGGGTAGCGCAGGCAATAAAGTCATAAAGTCGATAGATTTATGGGTCATGCTGTCTCGAAAGGGAAAGTTAAAGATGTCTATTGAAATGTTTTTAACTGATGCTACATCTGTTGACTTCATGAGTTTACTGCTGCTACGTGACTGTGCTATGTGTTGTGGAGATTTTCACCAGGGAAACGGCTGGCTGCAAGATGTCTTAGGGATGTGATTTTCGGTACCGAACAATACTCGGATCGAAAAGTTAGGTAACGAATTTATTAGATCGTATAATAAAGCCTCTATTTTATCGAGACTAGCTTTAGTATACTGAAAATGAATGGTGAAATTTTTAACACAAGTAGTGGATTATCTATTGGTGCATCTAATGTGGATTCGGACTAGATTGAATCTAATTATGGGCTAGTTTAGATTAAACGACATGTTTTCACTACTTAGGGTAGATGTCTTTGACCGAAACTATTGTCAGATTAAATAACTGCTGAAATAATGAAACGAAGTTGCAGGAGAACCTTCGAGTGTCTCGACTAATATATATGTAAATTGAAATTAGTCGAGTGGAAGTAAAATTCGTAATTGGCATTACATAGTAGCGGAATAACGCTGGAATAAGGAATAAGCATAGTAATGCAAACCGGGAGCCGGACTTTTAAGGTTAAATAGTTTAATCTAACATAGTTAACCTGGTTAACCGGGGACAATTAGTTAACTCGTCCTTAGTGCTTCACTCTCTAAGAAATTCCCCTATTTTCTAAAGCATCTTTGCATTCGTATGAGAAACAGCTTACTTTACGTTTATAATAATCTACTCTGATCTCCGCGTATAAGAAAGATTCCGAATGAAGAATTTCGCAGCTAACGGATTAAATAAAGTTTAAAAAAAGCAAGAGAAGCTTAACACCTACGTGTCTTCTTGTAATATATGCAATGTTAAAAATGTTGTTTCGAGTCTGTACAAGGTTCACGCTATCGCATCAGAACTAAGAATGTATCGTTATCAGAAGCATCGAGGTGTTAAATATTGGTTAAAATCTATAAGGTAATTGTTGGATATCTTGAGGTATGCAGCAAGCGCAACGGGCAAAAATGAAGCGACACGTTGAGAGGGGATAGCCTAAACAAGATAAGAGTTTAGAAAGAAAAGAAAGATCCTTTTCTGTTTGGGACTGTTGGGCGCCGAGTGCCTTTTCGTTTTGCTTTTCATTCCCTTTCTGTGTCTCTACAAGTCAAGACGTATTTTTACTAAACTCTCTCTCTCTCTCTTTTAAATAAAGAGAATTTATGAAGATAAATGGGACATATTTTATTTAAACCCGCTACATAAACTAACAGTAATCTATATATCTCTAAAGTAATTTAAACGATCCGGTATTTTTGGCTAGGTTAATCGAATCCACCGGTTGCAGAGCGGTTAAATTATTGCAGATTATATTATTGCAGAACGCGTTAAAGTGGCGGCAATTATCTACTGTATTTCTTCTGCGACTCGGCTCAATTCCCCCTCGTCTCTTTAACCCTTTGCACTCCGAAACAATTTTAATAATATGATCTATAATAATTTGAATACTATCTTTTGGCGCTTGTGAGAATTTCAAGTGTTATTCTGTACTTCGGAAATAGGAAGGATGGTGTTCAATTTCCTTTGCTTTGGAATAAATAGAAATTGAATTAGTAGAAATAAATAGAAACCTTAAACGTTGAATCGCGGAACAATTCACGTATGTCGCCGTAAAGGCGCCAACTGAGTGCAAAGAGTTAATAGCGTCTAATCGCGACGATCGAAAAAACCGCGTTCCACGTCTTCCGTATCCAACAACCGCGATGGATATTTACGAATATCGAGGCGGCTTTTCGCGGCACGACGAATATCGATATAGACCCCGTTCCGCGCCGTCGCATAAACATCCGAAATGATCTCGGCCGCTTCGTCGAGCAAAAAGCATTTCCCACTCTTTTCCGCGTCTTCAATCCCCTGGATGCTCGCGATAGCGGTTTCTCCTCTAGCCCGTCAACTTTCTCTCGATACTTTTACCACTCAAATATCCCCCAATAATCGCGCGGAAACTCCCATCGCACTAGGCTAGGGAGACGCTGCTTCGCACGCCCTTTCGTAAGGGTAAAGTTTAATGGAGTCTGCTAGGATATTTGGCGGCGAATCTGGGAAACGAGGCGGTGGATCCAGGTGTAGGTGAACGCAGTTCCTTGGCAAGACATTTTGTACGTTATCAACTGTGGAAAGAAGGTAACAACTCCATCGGTTGATCGATATTAGAATTTGTTTGAATGCAACGGTGATGCCAGATGTGTCAAGCATCGACGACCTATGGTTCCCATCTTTCAGGCATCTTAAGCCGTGCCTTGTGGAGGGTTTATTCGTGGTGCGGACAAGGGTTTTGGTTTTTTTACCCTTATGTTCATTTAATAGCCGAGAGTCGAAAGACACACTTGTCACTGTCGTTACGTGCAAGGCAAAAAGATTAAAGTTTCTTATAGCTATTTTACTTATTCTTATTTCATTATAGACTGAATACGCGAATCCATTGTTATTTAATACGTTAATGTATTATATAATAAACTGATTTTACAACAGAACTCTTCGTGTATATAGAATATTACAAGGTTTGGAGAAATGATAGTAGATTGCGTGCTCGCCTGGTGACAACGCACATGATGTATAAACTAATAAAGTACGAAATAAACGCTGTACGAACAGTAAGGTATACTACACGATTTCTAGCCACCTTCCACGTCCATCGCTTCCAACATCAACCCTTTCGCGGGGCCCGGAATAGAGGAATGAGTGGTGTGGTATACAGATTACGCGAGTGGTAAATGGTAAGCAAGAAATTGACGCAAGAGCCCACCTTAAATTACAGTCGAAGTTATAAATATTCCTTTAGATTTGTGGAGCTGTAGAGAGGGGATAAGATAGGAAAAAGGAAGGGTGTTGCGTTTCGTCCTGGGCCTGCTAGTGGACTCCTCAGTAAGGCTACCTAGCAGGCCCTGCCTTAGACGTTAGGATACTGGAAGGAAGGTTAAATAAAAATTGCCAACGATATGTGGAGCTGTGGAGGGGGATAGAATGGGAAAAAGGAAGGGTGTTGCGTTTCATCCTGGGCCTACTAGTGTGGACTCATCGGAAATGCTACATAGCAGGCCCTGTCTTAGACGTGAGGATATTGGAAGGAAGATTAAGTAAAAATTGCCAAAGATATGTGGAGCTGTGGAGAGGGGATAGAATGGGAAAGAGGAAGGGTGTTGCGTTTCATCCTGAGCCTGTCTGCTAGTGAACTCATCAGTAAGGCTACCTAGCAGGCCCTGTCTTAGACGTTAGGATACTGGAAGTAAGGTTAAGTAAAAATTGCCAACGATATGTGGAGCTGTGGAGGGGGGATAGAATGGGAAAATGGAAGGGTGTTGCGTTTCATCCTGAGCCTGTCTGCTAGTGGACTCATCAGTAAGGCTACCTAGCAGGCCCTGTCTTAGACGTTAGGATACTGGAAGTAAGGTTAAGTAAAAATTGCCAACGATATGTGGAGCTGTGGAGAGGGGATAGAATGGGGAAAAGGAAGGGTGTTGCGTTTCGTCCTGGGCCTGCTAGTGGACTCATCGGTAAGGCTACCTAGCAGGCCCTACCTTAGACGTTGGGATATTGGAAGGAAGGTTAAAGGCGGTATATGTATGGACGAGGTAGCGGAGCGAGTGCTTTCGAGAAAGTCCTATTTCGTATGTCCCTCTAGTGGTAGGTGCAGGAGAGCCTAACTAAATAGCGTCAGCCCGTTGAATAAATAGTGGTGCTATGGAGAGGGGATAGGATAGGGAAAAGGAAGGGTGTTGCGTGTCGTCCTGGGGTTGCTAGTGGACTCATTAGTAAAGCTACCTAGCAGGCCCTGCCTTAGACACTGAGATGTTGGAAGATTTTTTTTCTTTATCGAGATACTATTGAGGGGGGAGGGGTGTACCGTGGCTAATAGCTAATGCCACCTTACTGGAGAAACGTGATGGGTTAGGCTGGTATTAACTGCGTGAAGTGTGAACCGCTTGACGGTGTTGGAGTTAATCTAGGATAAAATTTGCAAAGAACCTAGAACAAGACACTGAGTTATTGGAAGGAAAGTTGAAAGCAGTATATACATATACAGACGAGGTAATTGGAACGACTGCTTTCGAGATGAGAGACGCTATTTCGTATGTCCCTCTAGTGATGGATGCAAGAGAGCTACCATATATTATTATACTAAACGGCGTCAGCCCGTTGAATAAATAAATAAATTCTGTACGCTGTAAAATCACCCCTCCTATATAATCTATATTACAACGCGGTACAATCGTTTGGTACCCCGAATTTGTATCTAATATTATTATTCTTTTCTCTCCACTTCGCCGTGAAATAGCAACGTGGAAACTTTAATCTCGATTCATCGTTAATCGAAGTTTCGCTCGATGATTAGCGAATCTCCTCCGTCTTGGCCTTTCTTCTTTCGCTAGAAAATTCCGATTGCTCGGAGAGGAATGCCGCATCGGCGATTACACGAATCGGGGAAAAATTAAAGCATCCCCGAAAGAGAGGGAGAGAGCGGTGGAAATAGGTAGAGATTCGAGAGACTGGCGAAGGAAACTGTGAGGTGAAAATGAGGTGTGTCTGGTTCTCGTCGACGGACAAAGCGCGACTCATCCGCCGCGCGGATTACTATTCCCAAGCGCGATTGCTTGGCTCCGTTCGTGTATCCTCTTTCTCTCTCCTCTTCTCGCGTCCACGTTTTCAACCCTTCCTCTAACGAATCCTAGGCTCTCGTGGTTATTTTACACCGTCTTCCTGGCGATCCTGATTTCTTTTTTTTTCGCCGATAAAAATCGAGCTGGATCTCGCTGTGCTCCCCAATGGCCCAAAGCTTGCCCTTCAATTATTCTTTCAATCTTCCGGTGAGCAACTCTCTCGCAACCAACGAGTTAATTCCTCCGGTTGCAATCTTATTTTCATCTCTCCGCAGAGTATTATTCTTGTCGGTCGTTGGGCTTTTATTCGCATGCAGCGCGAATCTACGCAGATTTTCGTACGTTTCTTAACGTTTCTTCTTTAACTTCGTTTGTTCGTTATATCGATGTCAATGGAACTATTTAGGGTGTCGTAATAATCGCGGTGGAATCGAGGAGAAAATAATCTTACTTAAATAAGCAAGATTGGAAAATTGGGCAGAATACGGGGAAAAAGGAAAATTAGGCAAAATTGATAAAATAGGAAAATTAAGTAACATCGGTTAAATAGGCAAATTAGGTAAAATAGGGGAAAATTAGGCAAAATAGGGGGGAAAGGAAAATTAGGAAAAATAGGCAAAATAGGGGGAAAGGAAAATTAGGTAAGATAGGGGGAAAAGGAA
Source organism: Eucera pruinosa (assembly GCA_028830335.1). Lineage (NCBI taxonomy): Eukaryota > Metazoa > Arthropoda > Insecta > Hymenoptera > Apidae > Eucera > Eucera pruinosa. The sequence continues at coordinate 12,929,451 of JAMYCR010000015.1, read as the reverse complement.
AATTAAGCAAAATTGAAAAAATAGGCAAATTAGGTAAAATAGGAAAATTAGGCAAAATTGATAGGATAAGCAAATTAGGCAAACGTGATAAGATAGACAAAGTAGGCAAAATAGGGGAAAAAGGAAAATTAGGCAAGATAGGGGGAAAAGGAAAATTAAGCAAAATTGACAAAATAGGCAAATTAGGTAAAATAGGAAAATTAGGCAAAATTGATAGGATAAGAAAATTAGGCAAACGTGATAAGATAGGCAAAGTAGGCAAAATAGGGGGAAAAGGAAAAATAGGCAAAATAGGGGGAAAAGGAAAATTAAGCAAAATTGAGGAAATAGGCAAATTAGGTAAAATAGGAAAATTAGGCAAACTTGATAGGATAAGCAAATTAGGCAAACGTGATAAGATAGGGAAAAAGGAAAATTAAGCAAAATTGACAAAATAGGCAAATTAGACAAACGTGATAAGATAGGCAAAGTAGGCAAAATAGGGGGAAAAAGGAAAATTAAGCAAAATTGACAAAATAGGCAAATTGGGCAAACGTGATAAGATATGCAAATTAGGCAACCGTGAAAAGCTAGGCAAAATAGGATACATCCCTAATTCTCTACGAATATTCACGCAAATGAATCTTCGTACTAATAAAATTAAAGAAACAGAATCTACTTAAAGAGTTGCTTCGTCCCCAAAATAAAACAACATGCATTATACTTTAAAGGTATCTTGTATATATTTGCACCCTCTTCAATTTGTCTGATTCTTCGTTACCAATTTACCACTAAAACGCAAGTCAGCGAATTATAATAAATAAACGAAGAAAGAGTAAAGAACGAATAATAGTAACAGATTTCCCGGAAACGCATAAATGTCAGCAATCGATTTATCAATTAAGGAGAATTGCAGCAACAAGCAGTCGGCCCAAAAATTGCAAGCCCATTGCAAAGTATCGATCGCCGAGGGATTGTGTAATAGTAAAATCCTTAAGTGAAAATGGCGACGATAGGGCAGTTTCGCGTGTGTGTCCATTAAGAGAGGCACGCTCGAGAGCGTCGATTAGAGATGTCACGTGAAATAAAAAGGCGAATATTCCAGGGCGAAGTAATGGGTAGCTGCGGAATGTTCGCCTGCACGCGATCCCATTGCTTTTATTCGCGCGGCAACGGAAAGCCCTTTCCCCTCCTCTCTCTCCTCACCGATATGCAATAACTCCCGCGAAATTCCCGCTTTCTTTCTCGCGAGACCTATCGTGTTCCATCTTCTGCAATTCCAGCGGCGAAAACGTTCCGATATTATCCGATATACATATATATATATATAGTAAGCGTTTGGGAGGATAAGCTGCAAATTCGACGTTATAGAATCTTGCAAAAGGCAGAATTCGGTGGCGGCGAAATTGCACGGACGGAGGATTGGAAAAGAAAAGGGCTGGTTATGGTTGTACTAGCAATTTGCAAAGGAAAAGAGTCGAGAGGAATATCATCGACGTATGGAAAATATCGTAGATGTCTCGTAAATGTCCCTATAACCGACACTCGAATTATTCTATTTAATCCCATCGCTGCGAAACCTTAACCCTTTACACGGTTTATTTTCTTTTAGCTAGCGACAAGTGCTTAATCAATTTACAAGATAGATGAAAAAAGGGGGTCTAAGTAAAATGTTGCATCGCAACAGGGCAAAGCGTGTAACGAATATATTTTTCATTTATATCAAGTAGCAAGGTGGTGAATAAATAGAAACCAATTTATTTAACCGAATTGTAAGTGTAAAGTGTAAGAAACGTGTGAGAAATGAAGATTTACAGACGTTACGGGTACGCGAATTATTTTGTAGCTTTTATTCGTTTAGAAACAGTAGGTTGCAAATATTTCGATATTTGATGTTGTTAATTGGAGCTTATCATATACTAAGAATAATAGAAATACTGTTGTGATTAAAGAAAAAGGTATTCGCATATTTTAACAAATGATTATTAATGATCTCGCGACTGATTAGAAAGCTTCTAAAGGGAAAACGAACTTTTGATGCGCGGAGCGCGAGATTTCTTTTAATTATGCGCGCGTGCAATCGAAATTAGCCCTTTGCGGACGAATGTCTGCAAACAGTCGCCTAATAATTTCTTTGGGTTTTGCGGACACGCGTCTACTGTTAAAGCAAGAAATTTCAATTAATATCGTTAATAAACGCTTGAAAATATTGGAAATTTCACGGCCTGGAAATCGAAAGATTGCAAATTTAGAGGCTTGGAATTCAAAACCAAAATACTCTTTTAAGCGATATTATTCATCGCCCGCAAAGGGTTAGAATATTCTTGGCGCATTTCAAGGTGGATGAAATTTCGACAGCGAAAAGGAAACGGAATGTAGTTTGTGTAATTTTGTTCGGTTGAATTATTAACGTTTAAATTGGCAATTTATTGGCAACGGGAAGGTTTATGAATAATTTATTACAAATTAACGGCGGTACCCAAGACACGCGTGAAATTGCTCGTCGATGCGATCAATTACTTTGGGCGATACGCTCTGAAATAACAGAGGAACGCGGATCTAGACTCGAATTCATAAACGATATGGCATCATGGTCCATTAATCAGTATCATAAAGGGATATGATAATTATATTGGCAATCGAGACGCGGGCATCAACGTGATCATCCACATCGTTACGGACTATTGATCCGGTGATTAATGCACAGTGAAATGCACAGGAGTGCGTGATTAATCAGAATTTACAAAATAACTTCCACGTTACAGCGACGACTTGTTTCTACGATTCTTATTCCCTCGCGTTATCCTCAAACTTTACCCCGCACGTTCAATTAAAGCTGATCGCTGTAAAGTATCAGACTATTCGGGTACTCGATGAGATTCTCGAACAGGGTTCTAGTATAATTTATTCTAATAACATTCCATTCGAATGGAATTACAATACTTGCTTTACGGAGGACGAAAAAATTTGGTTACGCTTTTCGCAGCTTTGGTTATTTTCTTACTTCGAATATGTTTCATTATATATTAATCCCTTGGCTTACAGTGACGAGTCACACTCGTGGCATGACGTATAGATAAATTCATTAAACGTAAGTTTTGTTCGCAATGCAGAGTTTATATTTATTCTAGCTCTTTAGTTTCCCTTCGAAAGATTAAGAATAACTAAACACGCACAGATTACGCAGAATATATTAATATTTTCAATAAATATGAGAACTGTGATCAGTTGATAATAAGTTATGTAAATATAGTGGTTTACAAATTGTAAGGCAAGGGATTAAGTATATCGCGTAATGTTATTTAACTATTTTAGAACGTCGTTAACCTAAAAATCCAGTTGCAGTTTGGAGCATAACAACATGTCGTTCAACATCGAGTTTATTTATGAACATTTCTTTATACGTTGAATATAACGAACGAATCTACGTTCTTGACGAACGTAGATTCTCTACGAACTACGTTATTGAAAGTATAAAACAATCATTTGTAGACGGTTGGTCCTTTTGCTTGCACTTATACTTTATGATCTGAAAAGTAGTCCAGGCTTGCTGACAATTTTATAGATGCATGACTAAAGGACCACCCTGACCTGGGTGTCACGGATGTCCTCAAGCGAGGAGCTTTCCTTTTTGAAAAGCAATTGAGGAGTCAGTCAGTTGCCATTCTTCGTTAGAGTCACATCGCCTATATAATAAACATATTTAACCCGACTACTACGGACTTAGCTTTTATTTTAGTAGCCCTACACATTGTCACTCGAAAAGTTGTTGTGGGGCTGTAGAGAGGGGATAGGATAGGAAAAAGGAAGGGTGTTGCGTTTCGTCCTGGGCCTGCTAGTGGACTCATCAGTAAGGCTACCTAGCAGGCCCTGCCTTAGACTTGGGATATTGGAACGAAGGTTAAGTAAAAATTGCCAAAGATATGTGGAGCTGTGGAGGGGGGATAGAATGGAAAAAAGGAAGGGTGTTGCGTTTCATCCTGAGCCTGTCTGCTAGTGGACTCATCAGTAAGGCTACCTAGCAGGCCCTGTCTTAGACGTTAGGATATTGGAACGAAGGTTAAGTAAAAATTGCCAAAGATATGTGGAGCTGTGGAGGGGGGATAGAATGGAAAAAAGGAAGGGTGTTGCGTTTCGTTCTGAGCCTATCTGCTAGTGGACTCATGAGTAAGGCTACCTAGCAGGCCCTGCCTTAGACTTGGGATATTGGAAGGAAGGTTAAGTAAAAATTGCCAACGATATGTGGAGCTGTGGAGAGGGGATAGAATGGAAAAAAGGAAGGGTGTTGCGTTTCATCCTGAGCCTGTCTGCTAGTGGACTCATCAGTAAGGCTACCTAGCAGGCCCTGTCTTAGACGTTAGGATATTGGAAGGAAGGTTAAGTAAAAATTGCCAAAGATATGTGGAGCTGTGGAGGGGGGATAGAATGGAAAAAAGGAAGGGTGTTGCGTTTCGTCCTGAGCCTGTCTGCTAGTGGACTCATGAGTAAGGCTACCTAGCAGGCCCTGCCTTAGACTTGGGATATTGGAAGGAAGGTTAAGTAAAAATTGCCAACGATATGTGGAGCTGTGGAGGGGGGATAGAATGGGAAAAAGGAAGGGTGTTGCGTTTCATCCTGAGCCTGTCTGCTAGTGGACTCATCAGTAAGGCTACCTAGCAGTCCCTGTCTGAGACGTTAGGATATTGGAAGGAAGGTTAAGTAAAAATTGCCAAAGATATGTGGAGCTGTGGAGGGGGGATAGAATGGAAAAAAGGAAGGGTGTTGCGTTTCGTCCTGAGCCTGTCTGCTAGTGGACTCATGAGTAAGGCTACCTAGCAGGCCCTGCCTTAGACTTGGGATATTGGAAGGAAGGTTAAGTAAAAATTGCCAACGATATGTGGAGCTGTGGAGGGGGGATAGAATGGGAAAAAGGAAGGGTGTTGCGTTTCATCCTGAGCCTGTCTGCTAGTGGACTCATCAGTAAGGCTACCTAGCAGTCCCTGTCTGAGACGTTAGGATATTGGAAGGAAGGTTAAGTAAAAATTGCCAAAGATATGTGGAGCTGTGGAGGGGGGATAGAATGGAAAAAAGGAAGGGTGTTGCGTTTCGTCCTGAGCCTGTCTGCTAGTGGACTCATGAGTAAGGCTACCTAGCAGGCCCTGCCTTAGACTTGGGATATTGGAAGGAAGGTTAAGTAAAAATTGCCAACGATATGTGGAGCTGTGGAGAGGGGATAGAATGGAAAAAAGGAAGGGTGTTGCGTTTCATCCTGAGCCTGTCTGCTAGTGGACTCATCAGTAAGGCTACCTAGCAGGCCCTGTCTTAGACGTTAGGATATTGGAAGGAAGGTTAAGTAAAAATTGCCAAAGATATGTGGAGCTGTGGAGGGGGGATAGAATGGAAAAAAGGAAGGGTGTTGCGTTTCGTCCTGAGCCTGTCTGCTAGTGGACTCATGAGTAAGGCTACCTAGCAGGCCCTGCCTTAGACTTGGGATATTGGAAGGAAGGTTAAGTAAAAATTGCCAACGATATGTGGAGCTGTGGAGGGGGGATAGAATGGGAAAAAGGAAGGGTGTTGCGTTTCATCCTGAGCCTGTCTGCTAGTGGACTCATCAGTAAGGCTACCTAGCAGTCCCTGTCTGAGACGTTAGGATATTGGAAGGAAGGTTAAGTAAAAATTGCCAAAGATATGTGGAGCTGTGGAGGGGGGATAGAATGGAAAAAAGGAAGGGTGTTGCGTTTCGTCCTGAGCCTGTCTGCTAGTGGACTCATGAGTAAGGCTACCTAGCAGGCCCTGCCTTAGACTTGGGATATTGGAAGGAAGGTTAAGTAAAAATTGCCAACGATATGTGGAGCTGTGGAGGGGGGATAGAATGGGAAAAAGGAAGGGTGTTGCGTTTCATCCTGAGCCTGTCTGCTAGTGGACTCATCAGTAAGGCTACCTAGCAGTCCCTGTCTGAGACGTTAGGATATTGGAAGGAAGGTTAAGTAAAAATTGCCAAAGATATGTGGAGCTGTGGAGGGGGGATAGAATGGAAAAAAGGAAGGGTGTTGCGTTTCGTCCTGAGCCTGTCTGCTAGTGGACTCATGAGTAAGGCTACCTAGCAGGCCCTGCCTTAGACTTGGGATATTGGAAGGAAGGTTAAGTAAAAATTGCCAACGATATGTGGAGCTGTGGAGAGGGGATAGAATGGAAAAAAGGAAGGGTGTTGCGTTTCATCCTGAGCCTGTCTGCTAGTGGACTCATCAGTAAGGCTACCTAGCAGGCCCTGTCTTAGACGTTAGGATATTGGAAGGAAGGTTAAGTAAAAATTGCCAAAGATATGTGGAGCTGTGGAGGGGGGATAGAATGGAAAAAAGGAAGGGTGTTGCGTTTCGTCCTGAGCCTGTCTGCTAGTGGACTCATGAGTAAGGCTACCTAGCAGGCCCTGCCTTAGACTTGGGATATTGGAAGGAAGGTTAAGTAAAAATTGCCAACGATATGTGGAGCTGTGGAGAGGGGATAGAATGGAAAAAAGGAAGGGTGTTGCGTTTCATCCTGAGCCTGTCTGCTAGTGGACTCATCAGTAAGGCTACCTAGCAGGCCCTGCCTTAGACGTTGGGATATTCGAAGGAAGGTTAAAGGCGGTATATATATGGACGAGGTAGTTGGAGCGAGTACTTTCGAGAAAGCCTATTTCGTATGAGTATCTAGTGGTGGGTGCAGGAGAGCCGCCACATTGTCATTTAAACAGAAACACGTTTTTAGCAATGTCCTGTTATATAAATGTACCCTATTTTCAACGATTTGCTTATTTTTGCCTATTTTTAACGTCGCTGCTAGTAGCTATCGAAACATTTGCCGGAACGCGAGTACGCGATACATAGCGAAATTGAAATTCAATGCAAAACACAGTTGAGCGAGTAAAAACGAGGAAGATAATGATCCCCGGTCGAAGCTGCTCGGTTCTTCTCGTAAAAGAAAGAAAAGAAAAAAGGAGAGTGAGAAAGTGGTCTTCCGGGTTGCTAAGTATTATCACGCTCGCGTTATTATAGCTCGAGTGAATTTCGGAAGTTTCACGAGGGCCGCACGAGGCTTGGAAAGGGGTGGTTTCAGCCGGAAGAAGGCTGGAAGAGGCGCGGCGCGTGTATTACAATACGGAGATAGAAGATCTCCGGGGCTATATATCACGTATCGTGACAAGAGGCCACGAGAGGCTCAAGAGAGAGAATCGGGAAACGAGGCGAGCGGAGTTACCAGGCCAGCTCCCACGAATCAGCTACTTTTTTTCTATGGCCCCGTCACATCAAAGTAACTTATCCCGAAAACGAAACGAAGCGAAACGAAACAAAACGACAGAGACTTCCAGGCGACTATGTTAGCCCTTTTCGCGTGCTCGGAGCACAAAGCATAGATAAGGAAACGTTTTCATTAACGCCAAAATAGATGCTTTGTATTATCGAATTACAATGAAAACAGAAACGATGATATTGTCACGGGACGATTTAAAGGTAAATAAATTGACACGTTCCGATTCAGAGGCCTGACTGACTCCTTTATTCAATTTGGGGTTTTTATATGTTGCCATAAGCGGGTTGGAAAGGGCTTTCGGAGAAGGCTTAGTAATCTGTTTTTCCGTCGAGGAATGCAGACTTACTAATCTGTTTTCATCAGGGATGCAGTTCGGAAACGCAGTTTGATTATAACCTGGGAATGCAGTCTGGGCGATAAGGTCGCTTGACAATATACTCTACGTAAAGAAACAATATGTAGTTACTCACAAAATTGAGCGTACACCTATGTGTTGCCGATGAAAAATAATTAAAAAGTAAATATATACGCGCATGTTCAAAAGTAGAAACTCGATATATTTCGCATATTCTGACAGACAGTACGTAGAAAATTCTTGAGATAAAATTATACTATATGTACTTAATAAGAAACGTAAAAGTGTAACTTTTTTGCCGACACAAAATTGTTATTATACATATGATACATGTAGATTACTATTTTGTTAACCACCTTTAATATTCATGGCATAGAATTAATTAATTTTGTATAAAGAAGGTGAAACATTGTCCTATACTTCTTTTAATTTCATTTCGAAATCTTCTCTATCCGTAAAAGTATAATTTATCATTTTGGACTTCAATTTTTCCAAGATATGTTCAATCAGGTTAATAGTTTGAGTACACTGAAAATTAACCATTTTTTAGCCATCTTTTTCATCGAGTTTCAAGGTGTACTCTCAATTTTGTGAGTAACTTTACATATACGTATTCTTTTAACAAATATTTTATTTACGATTCCTCGTATATTACTTTGCTATTAAATAAACGTTAGACTTTGTTGGATTTATATAGAATAGATAGAGAAAAGTAACAAAAATTAAATCCAAAGCTTATTACTGAGAAGTACATATGCATCTGTTGCTTTTCGCACATTCGTAGAAATGCGCTTCACTCTCTTCCACATCTGGTTATTAGTTCCAGACTTGAATGTTTGCGATACGCAATAGAAAGACCCTCAGTCCTTCGTGATGTCGCAGGAAATTTCGTGCGTTGCGACATATAGTTTTGTCGCAGACAATTTCATGCGTGCGTCAGTCAGTCAAAGTTTAACCTCTTAGGCAGGGCTGAATTTTGCGCGGCGCTGTTTTCCTCTACGGCAGAGTTCGACGCGAATTACGCGTAAACGATACAGCACTGCAACAATTCATACCTGACACTAGCGTATCAAAAATAAAGGCTGTATATTCCGTCTGTATATTGTTAACACTGTTATAAAACGTTGTGAAGGCAAAAAAAAGTGTGAAACGAGACATATGGAAACGATCAGTTGATTCAAACGGTGAGCGAGTGAGTCACTACACTAAGCCACTATAGTGACGTGTCGTAATATAAGATGACATCCGCGAAAGCCACTATAGTGGTGCATCGTTCCTAAGAGGTTAAAATCCGTGCTAATAACACAGCGGAGTCAGCCTTCCTTATACTGAATAAATCATATAACTTAAATAAAGAAATATCTAATTATTTCTAATCCCTAAAACCTTCCACAGTCTACTAATAAACGAATTCAAGTATCGGTTATAGGGAAATTGACGGTACGTGGTACATCTGCACAGTATTTAAAGGAAAAAGGAAAAATTGCGTTTATATTGGATCGTTTAGTTAGCAATATCATCGGGGAAAGAGAACGCATCGATTTCCAGTGGAAATAATACAAGCGGAGAAATATAGTATCGATTTGTAATCGCGTACCCCGTTTCAAATAGCTCAGCGACAATAGAATTTTCTGCGCGCAGAGGGGGAATAAAAGGGGGGGGGGGGGGAGGAGTGGGCCGTTAATAGGTAAATAAAGTAGAGAAAATGTAGCCCGTTTATCCGGGCCAACGATGCAGCCTTTCGCTCGCTTTATTTACGCGCATCGTGCACGTGGCACTTTAAACTTCGCGGTATACGAGACAAATTGTCGCACCGCTAACCGGGCAAATTCCCCACCCACGGCAACCTTTTTTCCTGTTATTTTCATTCCTACTCTACGTGTCGTTTATTAAATCCCACGAGGTCCACTCTGGCCAACCACAATCGCAAATAGGAGCTTCGCGAGTCGAAAGAACACGGAGAGAAAGAGAGAGAGAGAGAGAAACGCGATTCTTCGTTGCGTAGAAGGCGGAACTCGCCTATTATTTGGTCACGGAAATTTTAACGATACGAGCGAAACTATGACCGCGAAAGTTGAACCGAATGGAAGTGGAAAAATGCAAAAAAAAAAAAAAGAAGGGGGCGGAAAGCGAAGAAAGAATTTTGCGGGACAGAAACGAGGAGCGTTAAATACACGTTGCAAGGGGTGAAAACATCGGGGGTGAGCGATTTAAGAGAACGCTAACGTGTCTCGTTGCCCTAACCCTAGAGAACTCGTTCGCGTTTTTATCTAAATAAACACAGAGGGCGAAAGGGAAGTGAAAAACAGGCGAACGGCTGTTAGGTAAGAAGTGTATCTCGATAAGGCAAATCGTTGGCGGTGCCCGCCGTTTCCTCCGACTGTTTTTAAGCACACTAACGAGTTTACCGGTATTTTTCTTAGCAAGAGAGAAGCAACGGGGAATCGCAAGGAAAATATAGCTGAGAACGTTAAACGGGATGGTATTTTAACCGTTTCATAAGCAATGGAACTCTTCGTGTCCCACTTAATTAATACTACAGAATTAACCCCCTTGGCTTGCAAGTAATAATAGTTAATTGTAGAAATCACTTAACACAGTTTCCAGTTATTACCAAGTTAATTATCTCAATTCTGGAATATAACTAATCGAATAAATGCTCACGAACACGTGGCCGTTCTTTCTCACCGAGTATCTTTTCCCTGCTACTCTCCGTTCTATATACAGTTACTCGAACACTAGGTTTACTCGTCACGTTGACGCATTTCACATTTTATACGTGAAATTATAGACCATAAATATTACTTTTCGGTATTATATGTTAACTTTAATTAACACGTTGTTATGAATATGTATTCTACGTGATTCTCTTCATTCTCACGCTTCTACGTTCGATTATTTATATGTGGTATGCGTATTTTTCTGGAAGCCTGTCAAATTATCCACGTAATGTCCGTAAACCTAATGTTAAACACGGAAGGCGTGATTTGAACCCTTTGCGGACGAGAAGTAATAACACTTGTGAGAGTACTTTAGTTTTTAATTCCACGACTTTGAGTTTTCACGCTTTTGAGTTCGAAACCATTTCATTTCCAACGATTTCAGATGTTTATTATTACGTTAAGTATTCATTGCATTAAGTTTTGTGCTTTAATAGTTGACGTGGGTTCGGAAAGGCAAAAAATGATTAGGCGACTATTTGTCGACGCTCGTCCGCAAAGGGTTAATGAATGTTCGCACAGTTGTAGAGCGCAATAGACTGTATATGGAACACGATTTTTTGTCCGTTGCAAATCCGTTTGAGGAGTCGAAATCAGATCCCTAAAATGTCAGTATGTTTTCATATTTTAAATGCTACTTTGCCTGGGACTCTTTTTACACGAAGGTGGTAACGCATTTAAATCATTTTCTTACGAAAAGTTTTGTTCTCTCTCCCTCGCACCGTTACGAAGTTATTTTTAAAAAGTCGAAGACCAAATGGCATTAGAAGGACTTAGGCGTTCCCCTGGTTTCCTAATTCAACGTGCCACACCGCGTCCTTCATTTTCTCCGTACCTTTGCAACTAACGATAGACAGCTTCATTAACGATTAGTTTCATTAGCATTGCAGTGTTATTATTATTCTACCTCCAGTTTCACTTCGGAAAACGAAGAATCGTTGAATACGAATTACTCGGGACATTTTAATATCGCTAATAAATACGAGAACTGCGATCCATTAATGATAATTTGCGTAATGGACAGTGGTTAAAAAATTGTAAGGCGAGTGGTTAATTTTATTCCCAGCGCGCGAAGATTAATCGACGAATTATAAGAGGACAGCGGAGGATTTCTATGCGTTCAAAAAGGCCATAATTTAACTTCTCGTTTCAGAATTTAGTAAAGCCTCGCTGACTCTCTGGTGTCTAGCCATCGATTCGACTAGTACTCGTGCGGCGGTAACACGAGGCTCAAAGGCCGCGAGTTGCCCAATTAATAGTTTCGCCGCGCATAATTTGCGGTCACCGGTTTTATCCGCGCAGGAGAGAATTCCCAGTCAACCGACTGGAGTTCGTTACCACCGGAGCTCGTATATAATAAGCGAGAAAAACGAAGCACGCGTGTCGCGCGTTAGGAGGGGAACCGGTAACGAGATTCCCTAGCGCAATAACGAGTCCCACTCGTGACGAAACTTATAGACCAGATGGGCGCAGAAAAACGCTCGCACTTCCAGTTGACTTTGATTTCGTCGTAATTAGAATCTCTCGCCTGGTCTAAAACGATCTAGGAGATAAGATCGTTCGCAGTGGTTCTAAAAAATATTGCAAGTGTTCGTTTGCTACACCGTTTTGTACTGTAGACCGGAACTCGGCGAGGCGAGGAAGATACAATTAATTCGTTTAACGTGGCTTTTTTCGTTCGACGAGCGATAGACGCAGACAGACCTGTGGAGCGGTAGAGAGGGGATAGAATAGGAAAAGGAAGGGTGTTGCGTTTCATCCTGGGCCTACTAGAGTGGACTCATCGGTAATGCTACTTAGCAGGCCCTGTCTTAGACGTTAGGATACTGGAAGAAAGGTTAAGTAAAAATTGCCAAAGATATGTGGAACTGTGGAGAGGGGATAGAATGGAAAAAAGGAAGGGTGTTGCGTTTCATCCTGGGCCTACTAGAGTGGACTCATCGGTAATGCTACCTAGCAGGCCCTGTCTTAGACGTTAGGATATTGGAAGAAAGGTTAAGTAAAAATTGCCAAAGATATGTGGAGCTGTGGAGAGGGGATAGAATGGAAAAAAGGAAGGGTGTTGCGTTTCATCCTGGGCCTACTAGAGTGGACTCATCGGTAATGCTACTTAGCAGGCCCTGTCTTAGACGTTAGGATATTGGAAGAAAGGTTAAGTAAAAATTGCCAAAGATATGTGGAGCTGTGGAGGGGGGATAGAATGGAAAAAAGGAAGGGTGTTGCGTTTCATCCTGGGCCTACTAGAGTGGACTCATCAGTAAGGCTACCTAGCAGGCCCTGCCTTAGACGTTGGGATATTGGAAGAAAGGTTAAGTAAAAATTGCCAACGATATGTGGAGCTGTGGAGAGGGGATAGAATAGGAAAAGGAAAGGTGTTGCGTTTCGTCCTGGGCCTGCTAGTGGACTCATCAGTAAGGCTACCTAGCAGGCCCTGTCTTAGACGTTAGGATACTGGAAGAAAGGTTAAGTAAAAATTGCCAAAGATATGTGGAGCTGTGGAGGGGGGATAGAATGGGAAAAAGGAAGGGTGTTGCGTTTCGTCCTGGGCCTACTAGAGTGGACTCATCGGTAATGCTACTTAGCAGGCCCTGTCTTAGACGTTAGGATATTGGAAGGAAAGTTAAAGGCGGTATATATATGGACGAGGTAGTTGGAGCGAGTACTTTCGAGAAAGTCCTATTTTTGTATGTCCCTCTAGTGGTAGGTGCAGGAGAGCCGCCACAGACCTTTCGTTGACCGGCGTACCATTTTATATTTTCTATATTCGAATGGTGGGGAAGAGTCCTGATAGAGAGAGCTAAGGGGCTATGTTACCCCTTAGAATTTCCCACTTCCCCGTCAACGGTCATTCGGTCTTTTCCGTTACCTACCCGGAACTCGGCAGCCAGCAATAAAAACCAAGGATCGCCTCGACTTTGAAATCACACGCGGAAATAGCGAAATTACAACTATCCCAAATCTTGGGTTCACGTGCTGACCAGCTGCAAAATTAACAAGTACTGGTTCCTTGGGCTTTATTGTTGCTACGGCAGGCTCTCACCTTCTAACACTCGCTACGCGATCATATAATTAAGCCTACTGGTCTACGGTACACGTGCTAATATCGTTTTCCGTAACTTTCTTTCCTAATTCTAGCTATATATTCTAACAATAAGTACAATAATTCTAACTATAGCTTCACTATACAAAAGATTCAAGTCTAATGCGTTTCATAGTCCACTGCTTAATTATAGCATTACGGTGTCTCATATTTAACACGATTAAAGCAGCGTATAGCTTAACCGAATTATTCGTGGGCACGAAAAAATCGTACGGCAAAGGGGTTAATTGTAACATCGAGTATACGGGTTTGCACCTGTGCGACAGCTAGCAAATCATAAGCGACGCGTTTCTGTGAACGGGACATACGCGAGGTTAGGGGAGGGAAAAGCTTTGATCTGAGATTGAAGAGAGAGAGAGAGAGAGAAAAGAGCGAAACGAGGAAGAAGTCATCAGTCGCCGTAAGCTGGTTTCGCCAGCAGTAATTTCGAGGTGGACTAAACTTATTTCTGGCTTCAGTTGATCCTCTCTCCTACCCGCGAAATTACAGTCTCTGGCGTGAATAAAAAGTGGCCGAGATTAAAGGCAACGAACGCGTTTGAATCGCGCGTTTATTTTCACGGTCGAGTATCACGCGTGTCTGCTTTGATAGAAATGGCAAAAATTACGCGTCTATTATATATATATTCGTTTTTAAGATAAGCCGAACCGAAAACAAATTTCCCAACTTTTCGAAATACTCGACGTTTACTTTCTCATGAATGTTGGGCAAAGCTCGTTGGAATTAATAGTTATTGAACAAATTTTAAAGTGGAAAGGGTTTAATTTCAGTGTTTCGACCGTGAAGAATATTTGTTTAAATTATGAATATTATTAGGTATTAAAGGCTGGTTAAGATAATTCGGTAATATTTCCCATCCCATTAAATAAACAACGGAACGTAATATCTACTTACAGTGGTTACAAAATTATTCGCACACCGCTGTATTTATTTTGGTATATAAATATTAATTACTCAGGGATGAATATATTAACTTTTCCGTTATTTAATGGTAGTATTAAGCATCTATAAGAATTCACTGCTACAGAAATATGAAATATAGAAGCATTGACGAAGCATAGAATAGACTATCCATTCTTATCTAAAATCATCAGATCGCTACCCTTACTAAAATAAAACAACATCGTTTGTTACACTATAATATAAATATACCAAAATAAAACAACGTGTACTTATGTATGGTACTTCTATCATTTAATCTATTGCAACTCGAATTTCATTTACTTTTACGATATGAACAAACGTACGATTATATTTGATACATGTATAGAAAGTTAACCTTCGCAACTTGAGTATAATTCTTAAATTGAATTAATTCTTGAAAAACCTCTGCTTGTTTACGCCCGCCGAATTTTATTTTGAAATTTACAATGTTTCTTATAAATGGATAGTCTATCCTGTACGTAGTCAATGATAGAACCTAATCAAACGACGACTGATTAAAAAATTACAACATGTTCGACTACTTTTTGAAGCCGCTGTATTAATATCATCACAATACTATCTGAATTTTTCCTATTGTAAACCGAAACTCGGGGAGGCGAGGAAGATACTGTGGCGGCTCTCTTGCACCCACAACTAGAGGGACATACAAAATAGGACATTCTCGAAAGTACTCGCTCCAACTACCTCGTCCATATATATACCGCCTTTAACCTTCCTTCCAATATCCCAACGTCTAAGGCAGGGCCTGCTAGGTAGCCGCACTGATGAGTCCACTAGCAGGCCCAGGACGAAACGCAACACCCTTCCTTTTTCCTATCCTATCCCCTCTCCACAGCTCCACATATCGTTGGCAATTTTTACTTAACTTTCCTTTCAAATTCCCAACGTCTAAGACAGGGCCTGCTATGTAGCATTACCGATGAGTCCACTCTAGCAGGTCCAGGACGAAACGTAACACGCTTCCTCTTTCCCATACTATCCCCCCTCCACAGATCCACATATCTTTGGCAATTTTTACTTAACCTTCCTTCCAATATCCCAACGTCTAAGACAGGGCCTGCTATGTAGCATTACCGATGAGTCCACTCTAGTAGGCCCAGGATGAAACGCAACACCCTTCCTTTTTCCCATTCTATCCCCTCTCCACAGCTCCACATATCTTTGGCAATTTTTACTTAACCTTCCTTCCAATATCCCAAGTCTAAGGCAGGGCCTGCTAGGTAGCCGCCACTGATGAGTCCACTAACAGGCCCAGGATGAAACGCAACACCCTTCCTTTTTCCTATCCTATCCCCTCTCCACAGCTCCACAATACAATTCAATTCGTTTAACGTTACTTTATTCTTTCGACGAGCGATAAACGCAGACAGACCTTTCGTTGACCGGCGTACCATTTTATATTTTCCATATTCAAATGGTGGGGAAGAGTCCTGATAGAGAGAGTTAAGGGGTATGTTGCCCCTTAGAATTTCCTACTTCCCCGTCAACGGTCACTCGGTCTTTCCCGTTACCTATCCGGAACTCGGCAGCCAGCGATAAAAACCAAGGATCGCCTCGACTTTGAAATCACACGCGGAAATAGCGAAATTACAACTATCCCAAATCTTGGGTTCACGTGGTGACCAGCTGCAAAATTAACAAGTACTGGTTCCTTGGGCTTTATTGTTGCTATGGCAGGCTCTCACCTTCTAACACTCGTTACGCGATCATATAATGAAGTCTACGAGTCTACACTATCAACCTAATCCAATAATTTGTATTCAACTTTTTCGTTGTCAACGACTGCTTTCCAATTTACGCGACATCCTGCGTGTATTGCGCGCGGTTCTTCGAAACGCGTTGCCTAGCTACTTTTTAATAAGGAGCAGCAATCTAGATAGGTGCAATATTTCAAGAAAGAAGCCCGGGGAAAGAGAGACAGAGAGAGAGAGAAAGAAGCGAAGGCGTGACACGTCCCTATATTCTTCAACGAAAGTTTCGAAACTAAACGGCGCCGCTCGCAAATTGCTCCGGCAATCTTGATCCCTCCCTTAAAACATAAATAATCCCCATGCAGATTACGGTTATATATCCGTCTTTGCCGGCCGTTCAAAGGGTTAAAAGGAAGCGCCGGGGCTATAAAATAATCCACGGCTGCGTTGCCGTTCCGACCCCGAAAACGAGAAGCAAAGTGCTACGCGGCGCGGCGCTCGGTCGGGCATGATTAGCCGCAACACACGAAGAGTTAGGCGTCTAAAATACTCGAAAAGGAGGGCAAGAATATCGCCTAACATCGCCGTTGGCAACGGTCGGGCAAAATGCATTTACATGGACGCGGCTTCGCGCAGTTAAGTGGAATATAAGGCGAGAGTCGACGGCGGCGCGCTTCTCGCGAGGAGTTATATATCTTCTAGCCGCTACTGTGTTTCGCGTGCCTTTCATTTCGTCCTTTACGGTACTTCGTCATGATTTACGGGCCATCCGCATGAGGAGCGACGCATTGCGCCCTCGTGCTTCCTTCGGCAACCCTTTCCGCGCGTCTCCTGTTCGCCGTGGCTTCTCGTCACCCGCCACGTTCGCCTCACCCTTTCGCGTCCCCCTTGTAATTTTCTTCGGGAGTTACTTGGCAGACTCCGCGGTTAAACAGAAAGAAACGACTACACGGCAAGATTCGAAGGGGGAAACGGCTGCATTTTACTTCGCGACCACACTTTTCTCACGCGCATCGCAACAGTTCCAAGGCTTTTCTGGCGAGATTCCATTAGGTTGATTTTAAGCGCTTCAACGTTTTTTCAGTCGTCAATCGATTAACCCATTTGCAGCCGCAAGTTGAATAATCCGCGTACGATAACTGATATTTGTTCGGTACCGAAAATCGTATTCCTAAGACATCTTGCAGATAGCTGCTTCCTTAGTGACAATCCGTGCAACGCGTAGCATAGTCGCGTAGCAACGGTGAACTCGTGAAGTCAACAAATGTACCATCGGTTAAAAACATTTCAATAGACATTTTTAACTTTCGCTTTCGAAACAGCATGACAAATAAATTTATCGACTTTATGAGTTTATTGCACGCGCTAACCAGGACCAAGCACCCTCGCTCGTAGATTTTTATCCCTTCTACAATCTTCGTTGACACCTTCAAGCTACAACTCGACCAATCAATTTCAAACCAAAAAAAAACACGCCTCCATTCATTCGAATAAACAGACTCATCTCGAACTATGTAAGACAGTTATCAGACAGATGTACACACGAACGCTGGAACTATAATTATTGTACTATTTGTACGGTGCATTGTGCATCGCTAGTGTCACGGTACCAATTGGCTCGTAAATCCTCAAGATGAAAAAGGCAATCAGCCACGACAGTTAGTCTTCTAATCGACCGTAAACCTCCACTTAAAAAAGGAAGTCTTTGAATCACAAAGATGATCGCGTACTTATTGCTACGATGCAAATGGGTTAAACGTAACAGAAATGGGATAGTAAATAGGGATGTTCAATTGTTGCGAGAAAACATCGATTCACCCAAAAAGTCAATTTCTTGAAGCGGTAATACGTGGTACATCTAACTTATTGTTAATGAACGACGCATCTTGCGCTAGTTACTGCGTATCGGAGAATAGCAAAGGAAAATCGTCAAACGCTTGCAAAAGCATTAATTCGCGCGGTCTTAGCCGCGGAAAGTTTGAGGAAGAGGAAAGATTTCGAGACGTACGCAGAGAGGTAGGAAGAAAAGTATCGCCTTTTCGTTCCGGCTGGAAGTTAACGCAGTTTCGAAACTACATCGGTGTACTCTGCCGGTGATCGTCCCCTGTTTGTACTCGCAGAAATTGTTAATTAACCCCGCTTGATCGTGCGTCTCTTTTCCGAGTACAGAAGCCGACGCGGCGCGGCGCGGCGCGTTTAATTTGACTTGGAGGCCTTAAGCGGTTTACGCGAAGCCAAAGGCAGCTGGTCTCTTTAATGGCAGACTTAACTTTTACCTTTCGCTGTGTCCGAAGTGGATGAAGTTTCTCGCAAAGTTAAACGTGTAACTTCGTCAAGAGCACTCGCTGCTAGATTGTGCGAGCGAAATTTTTTATACCAGAAAAGCACACACTTGCCTCCGAAACTTCCCTCCCTTTTCCAAGTATAATTTCTTCGAATTTTCTTCCACGTTTCGCTATCCGAATTACTTGACACTGGCAACCATTTTGCTGCTTATTGGATAAACAATTCGTGAAGATTGAACGCAATTGAGACACGTTTCGTTCTCAAATTACAAGTGGACCATCGAAATTCGAATCGCTCGAAGTGGAGTCAGTTTACGTGAAAACTTGCACAAGTTAAGAAAGGTGTAATTTACAAGAATTCGTCGAAACTAATAAAAGACCTACTCTTTTTTATTCAAGATCATTAATAACGAAACTAGGTGTCCGCATCTTCTTCCCTTAATTAATTTCTATGCTCCTTCGAGAATTCAAATTATAGTTTCGATTCGAATTAAAACGTCTACGAAAGAAACGTTGCGTAGCGATAATCGTTGCTTTGCAAGACAGGCTTCGATCGCAAAAGCGCGATGCTCACTCGACCAAGTTCATCATGGCTACTAAAATAGTATAAGTAGTGTGGGGGTCGACGTCCAGACCTGGGTCCTGGCCCCCTGGGGTTCACGTATGAATAAGGTACGACTGCTAGGTACAAATGTCGAGGGTCTGTGTGTTAGAGAGTTTTGGAATGATTGGAAAGTCTTGAGTGCCTGTCGCCGAATGTTTTCCTTACGATGCATGAAGAGTGTTAGTGGAGTGACAAAGAGAGCCTCAGCAAGACAGTAACCGCGTGAGAATGAGGGTTGAACGGATGGAAAGCGACAGTCAGAGGACAGAGTTCGAGCGAGTTGCAAGCGAAGAGACAGAGTATTAAGAGTAAATATATATCTATCCATATTAGAGAGATTGATTGTAACTATCAGCCGACTATTGCCGAGGCTATTGCCCATAAGCCGCAGGTGTTGAAGCGAGAAACTACTGCGAAGGGTCACGTATGTAGGTCTTTAATACGGCGGTGCTTGGAAAAACCCCTTCTTCACCACTTAAGGATCATCAGAAGGGACCATATTAGAGAGAGTTAATGTGGGCGCCCTTGTCGCCTGAGCGATGCGCCGCGCCTCGGGGTTTTCCCCATAGCGGCTTAGCCTGCCAGGTGTTAAATGGCTTCTACTTCTATCGGAACCCCTGCGAAGGGAGCGGCCGATGTAGGTGTTATATCGACCTCGAACTTGGAAAAACCCTGCCCTCAACCGTGAGGTATCACGGGCCAAGTTGGATCTACCCTTGCGGGAAGCGGCTCGTTTAGTCAACTCTGGAAGTCGCTAGGCGATGCCCAGTGTTGTCCAGCGGGGACCACGAGGAGGTAGAGCCGCCGGCTTTCGCCCGATCCCGTGCAGGTTGGCTCCGAGTTTAGTCCGTCGCCGTTAGGCCCCACGATCGCAACGTGTACGCGCCGCCTGCGTCGATCGTCGGGGCCACCATATTAGAGAGAGCTGATTAGAGAGAGTTATTGTCTTGTCAGCCTTCTGTGCCTATGTGGCAGGCTTGCGATTCCGAAGCTTACGCTTATTCGCTCGCAGATGTTGGGGGCGGTAAGCCACTGCAAAGGGGGTAACGCGTGTTGGTGTTGTACGCGGTAGGCTTGGAAAAACCCCTTCTTCACCACTTAAGGATCATCAGAGCTGATTAGAGAGAGCTGATTTATGTAACACAACCTTCGCAGAAATCCCACATCGTAGGTTCATATTCTACAGTAGCGATACCGTGAAACAATAGTCGCGCCGTTTTCACTGACACTCGTGGCAACATACCGATGGATACAAAATCGTGAGATTATTCTGCCGGACCCTGTAGAAGCGCGGATGTAGCGTGCGGTAATAAGCCAAAAAGAGAACGAGAAATAGAGAGAGACGAGAATGAAGTTCGTGTTTATTTGTGCGTACGCGCCGTCGTGGCGCTGATTAGTGAAATTGGAATAATTGCGCGATGCTAGAGGCCAATTAACAGGTGACGGAAATTAGCCAGCTTCATTTTATAGCTCATCACGATAATTAGTTTCCACTCTTTGCCGGTTTCCATGCATAACCGTCGCGTTGCACGCCGGTTAACGTAGCGTTGTTCTCCGCGTGTTTCGCGTTTCACGGGTCTATAAAAGAAACCAGTTATGATGCCTCTTGGCGTAAAGTTCAACCCGCCACGCGCCGTCATTACCGCCCCGCTAATGGTATGCAAATTTAGTAGGCTGCGTCGTCGAATATTCGAGTACCCGGAACACGGAACCGCGGCAAACATCGAAAAACGTTCGGCGTTGTTTTAAATCGTTTCGCGATCGCGTTAACGCCAATTGGCTTACGAATTTTTCAACGATTATCCACCGAAACATTGACTATTTATTACAGTTGCAACGCTACATCCAATGCAAAGAAAAACACTGAAATATTGCTACGCAATTCTTACCTATTAATCCTCGATCTCGCAATCTTACAAATTGATATAAAATAAATTCAAATTTATTCGTAAATACAGCGTGTTTCTATTTAACCACGAGCGTAGCTCGTTGCTATAAACCAAAGGATTAAAGGAAGATTTCGCGATATACGTATCGCTGTGGGTGAATAGCTTTAGGAGAACATCGTCTGGATTTTAATCGATTAATCTCTCATTTGAACGAAACGATTGAAATCCGATAAAACGTGATACAGTATTCCAAAATTATCCGTCTTTAAGAAGAGAGGCAGGAGCGAGGTCCATATATTTGGTCGATTAAGATAATGGAAAAGGAAGAGAGATGAGAATGATAGAAGAAGACGAAGGAGAAAGGTAGAAGTAAGGAACGGAGTCGTCGTCTGTGACGTTCGCAGCGAAAGGAATTCCAACGTGCAGGATTTAAGACGCAATTTCCCTAACGATGTCGCGTGTCATCCGTCATGCCACGGTGGAACAATAGCCGACTGAAATTACGCATTCCAATTACAAATAGATACGCGCTGGAGAACCGCAGACGTTTCATTCACTTCACCAGTTCGCGTAACATTATGTCTTGCCACATCCGGAACACCGGCAGTCTAATTCCGGATCTGCTTAAAATTCGAGTAAAACTAGTCTACCGAAACACGTGAACGCGGAGAGATATATAGTACACGCGGTATCTCTTCCGAAACGAAGAGACCGTGCAATTCTCCGCGTCGCAAAAATGTACCTGATTTATTTCTATTTCACGACTTTGTTAAATGTGACAATCGCTAATCCGCGGATCTTTGCGCGTTTGGAATGATAATCGAATCAAATTTGGTTTCCTAAAGTAGAACGGATTATTGCGTAATATGCAAGATTATACAAAATATTGAAGGTAAAATATAAGTTACAATATTTAGAATTTAGAGGATCAGACGGGTGTGTATTTAAACTCCACTCTTTTCGTTTAATTTGAAGAGATACGTTTCGCGTAAGCATCTACAGTTTGGTAATTACAATTCGAATTAAATGTGATACTTTCATTAGGATGGTTCTGATCGAACCTTTCTAATATGATACGATAGTTTAAATGAAGATACTTCTACTCAATTCTCAAACGATACTTTCAAATGTCTATTATTGGCATAATAATTTATCGTACTAATATCACGCTGGAAAAAAGACTATTTGACCAATCTAATAATTACACTGCAGACGTTTACGTGAATTCACATATTCGTTTAACAAGTATAATTAAAAGAACGGTCATTAAGTAGAGATCCATTTGATCCTCTGGATGTTGCGTAATTTATAGTTACAAATTACTAATACTTTGTACAATCTTGAACATTGTATATAGTTCCCCTATTTGGCAAATTTAAATTGGTCATAAATACATAAAGATCCGCAAGTGCACTAATAATGCAACCGTATGCTAAATATTCCAAGTATTCTGGGACAACCGAATCTCCTTTATACTAACAATAAAACGCGCCACACCTTTTATAGTACGCGCAATTGCATCGATAGAATTTGCACCGTTGCCAATTCGTATCACGATCCAATTGTTCCTTTGATTCCCTAAATAAATTCCGCACTGCATTGTTGCATTCATTGCGCGAGTAATAATTTGTTATCTCTCACTACCACTTCTTCTTTTCCTTTCGTTTACCAACGTCTATTCTATTTTGCTTTCTTTTATTTACTATTTGCAACCAATTAATTATCATCCATTCTACGTATTGTGTAACGCGTTATATCTCACTTCTCTCCTTTCTTTTCTCTTACTGTCTTTTACCTATTATTTGCAACCAATTAATTATCATCCATTTTATGTATTGTGTATCGCGTTATCTCTCACTTCTTCTCCTTTCTTTTATTTTATCATCTTCTATTCTATTTTGCTTTCTTTTGTCTACTATTTGCAACCAATTAATTATCATCAATTCTATGTGTTATCTCTCAGTTCTCCTTTCGTTTCTTTTACTGTCTTTTACCTATTATTTGCAACCAATTAATTATCATCTAGTCTACGTATTGTGTAACGCGTTATCTCTCACTCTTCTCCTTTCTTTTCTCTTACTGTCTTTTACCTATTATTTGCAACCAATTAATTATCATCCATTCTGTGTATTGTGTAACGCGTTATCTCTCACTTCTTCTCCTTTCCTTTATTTTACCATCTTCTATTCTATTTTGCTTTCCATTATCTACTATTTGCAACCAATTAATTATCATCAATTCTATGTGTTATCTCTCAGTTCTCCTTTTGTTTCTCTTACTGTCTTTTACCTATTATTTGCAACCAATTAATTATCATCCATTCTATGTGTTATCTCTCAGTTCTCCTTTCGTTTCTCTTACTGTCTTTTACCTATTATTTGCAACCAATTAATTATCATCCATTTTATGTATTGTGTATCGCGTTATCTCTCACTTCTTCTCCTTTCTTTTATTTTATCATCTTCTATTCTATTTTGCTTTCCTTTATCTACTATTTGCAACCAATTAATTATCATCAATTCTATGTGTTATCTCTCAGTTCTCCTTTCGTTTCTTTTACTGTCTTTTACCTATTATTTGCAAGCAATTAATTATCATCTAGTCTACGTATTGTGTAATGCGTTATCTCTCACTCCTATCCTTTCTTTTCTCTTACTGTCTTTTACCTATTATTTGCAAGCAATTAATTATCATCTAGTCTACGTATTGTGTAATGCGTTATCTCTCACTCCTCTCCTTTCTTTTCTCTTACTGTCTTTTACCTATTATTTGCAAGCAATTAATTATCATCTAGTCTACGTATTGTGTAATGCGTTATCTCTCACTCCTCTCCTTTCTTTTCTCTTACTGTCTTTTACCTATTATTTGCAACCAATTAATTATCATCCATTCTATGTATTGTGTAATGCGTTATCTTTCACTTCTTCTCCTTTCCTTTATTTTACCGTCTTCTATTCTATTTTGCTTTTCTTTATCTACTATTTGCAATCAATTAATTATCATCAATTCTATGTCTTGTGTAACGCGTTATCTCTCACTTCTTCTCCTTTCCTTTATTTAACCATCTTCTATTCTATTTTGCTTTCCTTTATCTACTATTTGCAAACAATTAATTATCATCCATTCTATGGATTGTGTAACGCGTAATCTCTCACTTCTCTCCTTTATTTTCTCTATCTTTTACTTACTGTTTGCAATCTCCCCTATCACTATTGATTTGTCATTATTGTACCTAATCATTCTCTAACCTCTCAACAATAACACCACCACCAACAACAATAATAATAGTAACAATTTCAAAGCAATAGTTTGCAAAATCGAGTCTCTGCTTACACAACAAAATTGGTAATAGCTCGCAAGATCCTCCTCGTCTCCTTGAAACGCAATACTCATCCTTCAACCAACAATGAACACCACACAACGATTACACAATGCGTGTCGGTGTTGTTCGAAGGCTAGCAAATAATCGGCAAAGGCCGTCATCTCGTCGAATGGTGCAATAGCGAGTAGTATCATCTGCTGGATCCGCATTAACAGGTACTATTACGTGAACCGTGGGCGTGGAATCGTCGGGCAACCTAATCTCTCCTAATATAAGTCCGGAATTCAACGATTGCCAAATTCTTCGGAACTTTCTGTCGTTCGTATAACGTCAATTTTATAACACTTTACGCAACGCGCGTGTTTTACAATAAACGAACTTCTTCCACGCGAGAACACGTATTCGATTATTGGCGAATATCCACGATTAATCATTGATCGCGAATAAATAAGGTTGATGCGTGTGCAAACACGCGAAACGAATGTAGGAATGCGAAAGGGTACAAGGAAATCTGTTGTGTACCCCCGGGCTCGGGCGATCCATAATCAAGGGGGCACGCGATATTTCACGGACGGAATTCTGTAGATCCGACGTTCAGATTGCCGGTGAATAGATAACCGTGAAGAAAAGTCACGCGAAGCGAGGAAATTCTAACTGCGAGCGCGATAGCAAACAGGGAGGAAGCTCTTCGCGCCGCGAATTTTTCAAACCCCTTCTTCCTTAATGAATATCGTTCGTTCCCGTGTTTGAATCCATCGAAAAGGATCTACCACGCGCCGCGAATTGAATTACGGATCATCAACGCGATATTTAACCCCCTGTGTCTTATGGTGGCCAGTTATGCGCGTGACGAAGATGGAAACATTTCTATTGCGTTTCATTTTAAAAGAATATAACGAGTCCGAAACCGAATTATGGATCACCGACGTGGTATTTAATCTCCATGATGAGACGATTAGAAGAAACTTTCTCTCATCCCAGTACACAATAAGTGGATGGAAAAGTTTGTACGAAAATCAGGGGGATGGAATCAATCTTCGCGGGAACGATCGTTCTTGCTGGTTGACTCGCTTCGAACACCCGTTCATACACATCGAAAGAGGTAGCGAAAGAAAGAAAGAAAGAAGAAGAAGAAAGTAAAAGTAGAAGGAGTAGAAAAAGGAGATTTAGGAGAAAAAGAACGATACAATAAATCAGGGTAAATCTCGAAAGCGGCAGAGCGATAAATTCGGCTTCGTTTATCAGGTAAGAGCAACTTCTATTCGATTCCTCGGCAAGACCTTTCGAAAACTTTGTCAGCTTGATGGGGACGAGGAGTTCTATGCAATTTTATCCCTTCGAAATCGGCACGCAACGATTCTCAATGAAAGTCCTGCGGTGATGTTATCGTAAAATCCGTTTGAATACTTTAATCAATCTTTGGGATGGTCAATCTATCGTGCGTCGCGTACAAATCATTCGAATATTCGTACTGGAAATTTCGATTCAACAAACCTCGTATTATAATACGAAGCTAACATTAGAGTTTAAATGAAATGTCGTCCTTAATAGTACGTGATTTCGTTGACGCTTTGGCATTGTTCGGGTTTGTAAGATCCTCGCAGGTCAGCGGCGACCGCGATGGCCCTCGCGTCGGTGCGCTCATTTAGCGAAGAACATTTTATTACCCTACACCGGCATTGCCGAATCGTTTTATTGGCTGCCAGATGTCAGGGAACCGAAGGTACTAGAAAACAAATCAATCGCTAACGGTACTCTCTGACTCTGGCCGTCCTCAAACCATACAACCAGATAATACACACACACACACACAGTCAAGCCCATCCACCCTCAGCGGACCCAAAGCCCTCATCAGTCCCACTCCTCGGCATCCACCTCCACTACCTTCCATCCCTTCCTGATTTTCCTAGCACCCTCTCAGTCATCCAATCAAACGACAATTTTACTCTCCACGAATTTTCCACCAACCAATAGAAAACAATACATAGTTTACATCGACGATCACAGCACCGAAGACAGTCACTTTGCAACAAGACAACACACAAGAAACAACACATCATCTATTGGAACACGCTCCGCCGACCGTAACTTGTCGAACGAGCACCGGTACAGCGAGACTAAAAGTAGTTCGAATCAACCATCGAAATTCTTTAAAAAGTGTCCTGAGCCGTAACAGGCATAATATAGGGTTATCCAAAATCTATCCAATCTAATCAGTCAACTGGTAATCTATTTTATCTTCCAACTATTCTATGGAGAGATAAATCGAATCTTGACCATGGTAATTCAGTACTTCAAGCTTCGCACCGTAACTTTGGTTACACTCTTAGATTTAACTGTGGTTCAAGGCACCGTACGGAACTTCAGCCATGAATATCTCGAAGAATATCGAGTATAAATTCTCTTTACTATTCAACGGATAGTTTTGGTAAAACTTAAACATCGATCGAAGTCTTGATTACTATTGCATCTAGCAGCTAAGTTTCGAGCTGCAGTGTTAATAAATAGTTCGAAGCTTTGGAATTTCATGGCTTGGGGATTTGAGTTGCAAAGCTTCGTATTGCCGAGCTTTCGAGTTCCAAGCCTTCGTATTTCTATGCTTTCGAGACGTGGAACTGAAATAGTTGGAAAATCAAAGACTCAGAACTTGGAAAATGAGAAATTCAAGAGCTCGGAAATTTGAAGGCTTGGAACTCGAAAGCTTGGGAATTTAAAGACTTGGAACTCGAATACTTTGGATTCAAAGCCTTGGAACTCGAGAGCTTGGGAATTTAAAGGGCTGGAACTCGAAACAAAGGCTTGGAACTCGAAAGCTTGAAAATGTAAAGACTTGGATCTCGAAGGCTTGGAACTCGAAAGCTTGGGAATTTAAAGGCCTGGAACTCGAATACTGGGGATTCAAAGGCTTGGCACTCGAATACTTGGGAATTTAAAGGCCTGGAACTCGAATACTTGGAAATTGAAAGACTTGTAACTCGAATACTTGGGATTCAAAGGCTTGGAACTCAATAGCTTGTAAAAGTAAAGACTTGGATCTCCAAGGCTTGGAAATTTGAAAGTTTGGAACTCAGAAGCTTGGAAATTTAGAGGCCTGGAACTTGAAAGCATTGGAATTTAAAGGCCTGGAACTCGAAAGCTTGGGAAATTAGAGAGTTGGAACTCGAATACTTGGGATTCAAAGGCTTGGAACTCGATAGCTTGAAAATGTAAAGACTTGAAACTCGAAGGCTTGGAAATTTGAAGGCTTGGAACTCGGAAACTTGAGAATTTAAAGGCCTGGAACTCGAATACTGGGGATTCAAAGGCTTGGAACTCGAAGGCTTGGGAATTTGAAGACTTGGAACTCGAAAGCTTGGGAATTTAAAGGAGTGGAACTCGAATACTGGGGATTCAAAGGCTTGGAACTCGAATACTTCGGAGTTTAAAGGCCTGGAACTCGAAAACTTGGGAATTTAAAGCCTTGGAACTCGAATACTTGGGATTCAAAGGCTTGAAACACGAAAGCTTGAAAATGTAAAGACTTGTATCTCGAAGGCTTGAAAAAGTAAAGACTTGGATCTCGAAGGCTTGAAAATTTGAAAGTTTGGAACTCGGTAGCTTGGAAATTTAAAGGCCTGGAACTAAAAAGCTTGAAAATTCAAAGACTTGGACCTCGAAAACTTGCAAATTGAAAGCCTTGGAACTCAGTAACTTTAATAATATTACTGTTTAACTTAAGTATTACTTTCTATTTGAGTACTAATTAAGCATCAGAACTCAAATCGCAGATGCGTTTTATTTAACCTCCCGAATGGAATAACGCTGAAACTACAATATTAAGTATCCCGATCAGCTTATGACGATGGACATTTACATAAACTCGTACATCGCATAAATTCAGAAGAACGGTGACCCGAAGGTCTTGAATACTTTCGTTCGAAGTTCTCTCGTGCCCACGCGAAGAAGCGAGTTCTCCGCGCGTTTTGCATCTCACGTCCACGAGAATGTAAAGTGCAGAGTATCGCATTCCACGCATCAGCCACGTGAAACTGGCAGTCGACCAGAGAAGAAAGGAGAAACAGGGAAGCGAAGAAGAACCGGAGGGATGCGGCACGTGCGAGACGACGCGTCGCGACGCGGCGTGCGATACGTGCCACCAGAAATCGTACGGTAAGCGTCTGAATAAAAGAAAAGCTGTCGGGGGAACAGGGAGACGTTGGTAGAGAGGCAAAACCTAGGCAAAGCAACGCGACACGCCACGCGTCTCCTTCTAAACGATCCGCCATCTTGTTGCATTACCATTAGAGATCTCTGTTTCGCGTGTATTTCAATCCACGGTTAACCCCTTGGCCTACAATAACGAGTCGCACTCGTTCTATCCAAAGGGTTATCCAAAAGTAGAATATAGGAACACCTACCTACCTTCACTTTTCTTTCTTTCCCTTTTCTAATCTGTTTTCTTTTTTATTTCTATTATCTTCGATCGTTCTCGTTTCAATTTTTATTCTTTTTCACCTCTATTTTATTAACAAACATGTTCTCATTCAACGTCCTAAAGGTACTTTTGGATAACCTTATATTATGCCAAAGCATCGACGAAAACACATACTATTAAGGATGGTATTTCATTTAAAGTCTAACGTTAGCTTTGTATTATGATACGAGGTTGTTGAATCGAAATTTGCAGTACGAATATTCGAATGATTTGTGCGTGACACACGATGTAGTAGACACACTAACGCTAGCTTAAGTAGCTAATAAAATAATTGTAGGACAAGGGGTTAACACTAGAACTATTAAATCTAGTTACAAGTTTCGCATAAAAATTGTATAAAATTGCAGCGCTGCATTTTCGAAACGCAACACCCTTCCTTTTTCCTATCCTATCCCCTCTCCACAGCTCCACAATCCCAATGAATGCTATTCGAAAAATCTGTAAGACCAAGAGATTACGTGTATTTCCATTTCCATTCCCCAGCAAAGTTACCAACAACAAGTAGCACTGTAGAAGTGTTTATAATAATTTTATCGCCCCGTATAAATTTCCACATACGTATCTCCGAATCACGGAAGATCGAACGCAGATGGATCGATAGAACGGTGCGCGAGAGAAGGGTCAGAAAACGAAAAGCCAGGTATTCGCGCGTGAGAACGGATGGGAGGAGAATTTTGCGTGAAAACCGCACGCGATTATCCGAAGCGCAACGAGCTGTCGAGGCTGGTCATTCACGGGCGGCGAGTTTCATCGGTCCGGGAAGGGATTTCGGTAAACGGACGGGACCGAAAATGGCTCAATAACGAGCCCCCGGTTCTCTGGCCGAATTTTTGGTTCCACCGGCTTTTCAGGCACAACCGGAGAAAATAACGGTGCAGGTGAGTTCGCGTGCATACACGCGGCGAACGCCCGCGCGCACAGTAAAACTGTACACCAGTATTCGTGTCTATGCACGGCTACGCCCGAGTATCGCTTCGCGTACAGACAGAGAGAGTCGCGTACACGTGTCGCGCATCGGTTGGAGAACACGTTAAATGCAAAGTGCAGGCGGACGCGAGCATGTGCAACGAGAGAGCGCGCGCGTTGCGCTTCACCGGGCAGCAGGCTTGTGTCGCTCATAGGAGATTCGTACGAGAAACAAACGATAGCCAGTCACAAAGGGAGTAAAATAAAAGCGTGGAAAAGAAAAAAGCTCCGAAGAGGGAAAACGGAGGGAGGGAGGGGATAAAAAAAAAGAGGAAGAGAAAAGGGTAGGAAAGAAATGCGGGAAAAGCTAGAAAGTAAGAGAGGTGGTAAAGGAAGGGACAGAAAAGAGAGAAAGATGGGAAACGAGGCGCCATTTAACGCTCCAGGCGGCACGGTACACGTTTTCTCGCCGACCTTTCACCCCGCGTTCCCTTCTTTCAGCCTCGCACTTTTTGATAATAGTACGTCTGCAGGCCGTGTGTGTGTGTGTGTGTGTGTATGTACGATGCCGCGGGAATTCGCGCGGAAACTGCAACGTCACACTCTGATTTCCTCCGACGCGATGCGACGCGAGAAAGGAAAAGCTGCTACCGAGAGGCGGGCGAAAAAATGCTACGGAATTCGTAGGGATTGACCTATTCGCGATCGATGAAGTAATCGGTACGCGAATATATCAACGCGGGCCGTTTTTTCCAAAGAATTGGAAAAACTTCGAAAGGCTCCCAAATGTTCAAGACAAATGTTACGCAACTAAAACTACCGAGAATTGGAAGATTGAAGCCTCCTCTTTAAAACCACCCCCTTAAAAGTTAACCCTTTGCGGACGAGAAAAAAATAACACTTAACAAATTTCCATTCAGTTATGAATTAATCACAGACAGAACTTAATAATACTTAACCAATTTTCGCCGAATTATTATGAAAAGTGCTCTTGTTAGTATCACTAGTTTCTTATATTTATTATGTCATTTCTATTAGTGTCACAAATTTCTTCTTTTGAAAACAAGACATTTACCCAGAAAATTGAGAGTTTCGTCGGCTATCTGCCGACACTCGTCCGCAAAGGGTTAATATACGACTATTCTCGCCGTGTTATTCTACTTTGAGTGACAAATTTTAAGACACGGATACGTAACTATTAAATCGCATGGCATTATAAATTATAAAGGATTGACTTCGTTAACTTTGACGGTTAGATTGGAAATAATCCCTAAAATCACCACTCCAAATCGTAAGGGGCGTAAAAATTCTCTGCTCCTTTACCCAATTAGTAATTTAACCAGAAGTTTATGACGTTTCCTATAAACGAATGATCTATCCTGTATTTGATCAACGTTTCCAACCTTTAAAGTAACTCCACAATGATTACCGTATATAACCAATTTTTACAAAGTTACAACAGTTCCAAGATTGATACGCGTTTCGATGAAATATCGTCGATACTTATTACTACACATTCGATCCGCAAAGATCCGGAGTATCTCTGTGCGTCGAAAAATGAAAGGCGAATTATACCGCGCAATGTACCGTAATTACGGATATTTAGCATTGAAAATTGGCGCGAAGAAACGACACTGGTCGCGAGGCTAGGCAGACAGCAGTCTATTTAAGTCGAATTGTACTGCGAGAGGGTGGACGAATGGCGCGAGTCGCAAACTCGAAAGGCAGGCAATTGGATATTAAAAGGACCTGCGGAGATTGCAGCTCCGGCAGGGATCTGCACGTTGAAATTTAATGCCCCGTGTACTCGGGGCTAATTGGAGCGAAAACCTCGTTAATGTCCCCTAACTCCGGTTCCTAAAGCTACTTCCCCACTTTCGGTCGAACCTCGAAGGTTTCAACGTTTCACAAGCGTCGCGAGACTCCGGCCCGCCGTCTAAACGAATCCGCGTTCGCGTTTCCAACGGATCGGGATAGAATCCCGCGCCAGCCTAAAGCTCCGAGGGGGGGGGCACCCTGATTTCGCTAACGCGTCCTGGCTATTAATTATCCGCGAATTAGCCGTCAAAGGGAACGCGGCAACTAGCGATGTTAACGGATTAATTCGTTTGTCGAATTCGATTAAGAGACCTGGTCCCTTATTTACGCGAATCAAGGTAGCTACGTTAAATACACTCGCGAATAGTACGAAACTTGCACGCGATGGGAGCATTTTTTCTCTATTTTTCATTCGGTTATCGAGCATTTTGCAGCTATCGAACTTTTGCTCATTGCTGCCTTGCAATTCCCATTAACCCCTTGCTCTACGAATTTTTCAGAGACTATATCTTATAGCATTAGCTACTTGTTATTTTAATACTGTGTCGAATACACGACATTGAAATATTGTAACTAATTTGGAGTCGATAATCCCCCAGCTTGCATATTGGAACAAAAATTCCTATTGAAGCTAAACTTAATTATAAACACGGTGTGTTTTCATTTCACTTGAATTATAATATTCACCACGAGTGTAGCTCGTCGTTATATGGCAAGGGGTTAAGGGAGAAACGTGGTTAATGAATTTGGACTCGTTGAAGTATACGAAACAGGGACGCGCGATGTTTATGATTGTTTTTGTAAATTCTAGTGGTTCTGGCTCGAATTTTTCGTATTTATTCGGGAGACTAAATACCGAAAGACGGAGGCAGTTGCTAGAATCGTTTTGCTGATAGATTGCGTAGAATTCCCAGGAGAAACCGTTACCGTGACATTTAGAAATATCTAGCATCTAACATCGCCAAGATAGTCATCGCGAGACCAATCGTTTTAACGCTGAAACTGGCAAACTACTCGGAGTGACCTATTATATATACACGCGTATATACGTATGTATATACTGTACAGAAATATGCAATAATTAATTTTATCATTTTCAGTGAGGTCTCTTTATTATGGGACCACGTAAAATGCAAAAATATCAGCTACAGTGGAATCCGCTTACTATAATCACTTCGGGATTTACGATTTTTGATAAGAATAATTGACCGATAAAAATATTTAAAGTAAAATACAAATGGCGACGTTTAGAAGATCAAACGAATCTCTGTTAAAATCCAAATAAATCTTTCAATTTTATCTAAGAATATACAAAGTTGCATAAATATCCGCGTGTAAATATAATAGGTATGCTATATTTCTTAACCCTTTGCACTCGGTTGGCTCCGCTATGGAGACATTCGTAAATCGTATGAAAAGTCAAGGTTCGTGTTTCTTTAATTCTATATTAACCAATTCAATTGCCAATCAAGGCAAATTTCTCAATTCCAAAATACATAACTTATCAAGTTCTTACAATAATCAGAGAAACGTAATGGAGCTGCTGTAGTGTCATATTATTAAAACTAGTTTCGAGTGCAAAGGGTTAATGATATTCAAGTTGTCACGAACTTGTCTCTCTAACTTCTTCTTGATTTTGTTTACCTATTTCTTAATCATTCTTGCAATGCACTTATATATATAAAAGATAAGAGGTACGATTAAAAGTGTTCTTCAATGAAAAGATTCATTTAGTCCAAATTTCCTAATGATCCTTATCGTTCGTCTCCAAAATGTAATTATCAAACGCGATACGAATAACCAAAGTTTGATTACAATAGACAGTTTATCTTTAATGAATCTTGTATACCTAGCGTTTTAGGGCCCATTGATTATAATAATAGCCGCGTGACAACGTTATCGGTGATTGTAATAACCGAATTCCACCGTACGTGTATTTCCTTGAAAGTAACATGCAAACGAATAAGATACGTTCGTGAATCGACTCACCTTCCAGCTCGACGACCTTGCCAGCCCTCTTCAACGCCTTCACCGCCTCTTCGTGAGTAGCCTCGCGAAGATCCTCCCCGTTTACAGCCAGTATCGCATCGCCCACGTACAATTGCTCCGTGGCGTCCGCCGCCATCCCTTTAAATATCTTCGAGATCAAGATCGGCATCTTGTTCTCCTTGCCGCCCTTAATCGAGATTCCGAGGCCGTTGTTGTCGCTTTTCACCACGCGCACGATTCGCTTCTGATTGGCCACCGAGTCCGGCACATCGGGATCGTTCAAGCTGTCAACGTTGTTGTTGATGTTGCCGTTGTTGAGAGCGTTGTTGCCAGCCTCGCAGCTCTCGTCCAACGAGATGCTAAGATAATCCTCTTCGAGCGAGACGAACACGCGATACCACTGGCCGCGTACTTGCGTTTCCAAGACCCCGGCGCGTTCCGATGCGGAGGACGAGGCCGCTGTGGTGGTCGTCGACGAAGACGAGGACGACGTAGCCGCGGACACCACGGAACCGAGCCCCATCACTTCCATCGCTGAAGTCGGTTGCCCGCTTCCGCAAAGCTCCACCATTTCGATTTCCTCGCAAACTGCACGCTGCGAACAGAGCAACGTTAACC
Source organism: Eucera pruinosa (assembly GCA_028830335.1). Taxonomy (NCBI): domain Eukaryota; kingdom Metazoa; phylum Arthropoda; class Insecta; order Hymenoptera; family Apidae; genus Eucera; species Eucera pruinosa. The sequence continues at coordinate 12,895,487 of JAMYCR010000015.1, read as the reverse complement.
GTTACAACACTTCGGGATGAGAAGTGTATGGAAACGTGAGATATCCATTTTAGTACTTCATTCACGATGTCACGGAATAGTTGCGAACTGAGTGTCATCGCGAGTAACTTTAGGGAATTTCACGTGAAACGTGCTGTGTAAAATATCGATATTATTGTCATTCATAATTAATAATTAATCATGTAATTGTGCACGTTAGAGAGAATTTTTGAATTTCTTACTTCTTCCTGATCAACCTTTTAACCCTTTGCGGACGAGAAGTAACGACACTCGTGAGAGTACTTTAGTTTTGAATTCCACGACTTTGAATGAGAAGTGTTTGGGACAGAGCGAGAGTCGAGAGCGAGAGAACGTAGTGAGTAGAGAGAGAATTTTATGTGATTGTGGCGGCTCTCCTGCACCTACCACTAGAGGGACATACAAAAATAGGACTTTCTCGAAAGTACTCGCTCCAACTACCTCGTCCATATATATACCGCCTTTAACCTTCCTTCCAATATCACAACGTCTAAGGCAGGGCCTGCTAGGTAACCTTACTGATGAGTCCACACTAGTAAGCTCAGGATGAAACGCAACATCCTTCCTTTTTCCCATTCTATCCCCCTTCCACAGCTTCACATATCGTTGGCAATTTTTATTTAACCTTCCTTCCAATATCCCAACGTCTAAGGCAGGGCCTGCTAGGTAACCTTACCGATGAGTCCACACTAGTAGGCTCAGGATGAAACGCAACACCCTTCCTGTTCCCCATTCTATGCCCCCTTCACAGCTCCACATATCGTTGGCAATTTTTACTTAACCTTCCTTCCAATATCCCAACGTCTAAGACAGGGCCTGCTAGATAGCCTTAACGATGAGTCCACACTAGTAGGCTCAGGATAAAATGCAACACCCTTCCTTTTTCCCATTCTATGCCCCCTTCACAGCTCCACATATCGTTGGCAATTTTTATTTAACCTTCCTTCCAATATCCCAACGTCTAAGGCAGGGCCTGATAGGTAGCCTTACCGATGAGTCCACTAGCAGGCCCAGGACGAAACGCAACACCCTTCCTTTTTCCTATCCTATCCCCTCTCTGCAGCTCCACAGTGATATTTCGCGTTTCTTCGATTATTAATAAACCACCACTTACTTATTCACAAACTGAGTTTTCTTGCACCTTTAAACCATCCACCTTAAAATAATCTCTACAATACTCATAGCGTTTCCATATTAATAACAAGTACTCTCACTTGTGCCTTAAAAATGCACGCAACTTTTAAGTGCCGCAACAAAAGGATTAACCCTTTGCGGACGAGAAGTAATGACACTTATGGGAGTACTTTACTTTTGAATTCCACGACTTTGAGTTTTTATGCTTACGAGTTCCAAACCATTTAATTTCCAACGATTTCAAATGTTTATTATTAAGTTAAGTATTCATTGCATTAAATTTCGTGCTTTAAAAGTCGACATGGGTTTGGAAAGCCAAAAAATGATCACGCGACTATTTGTCGACGCTCGTCCGCAAAGGGTTGAGGGATACTCTGGTTACTATGTGTGCACGTTGTATTTTAAGTTCGACGTAGTAATGTTAATGCTCAATGGCCACGCATACAGTGTTGCCTTGGATATTGGCCGAGGTTTGGAAGCGAATATGGCCAAAGTTGAAGGGAGATAAATCTTTCAGGAAATCCTGAGTGTCTCCTTGTTAATAGAGAGCGAGTGAGCGAGAGATACACAGCAGGGATCATCGACAATTCACGGTAGGTGTTGAATAGGAAAAAGGAAAGGTTTTGCGTTTCGTCCTGGGGCTGCTAGTGGACTCATCAGTAAGGCTACCTATCAGGCCCTGTCTTAGACGTTAGGATATTGGAAGAAAGGTTAAGTAAAAATTGCCAAAGATATGTGGAGCTGTGGAGGGGGGATAGAATGGAAAAAAGGAAGGGTGTTGCGTTTCATCCTGGGCCTACTAGAGTGGACTCATCGGTAATGCTACATAGCAGGCCCTGCCTTAGACGTTAGGATATTGGAAGGAAGGTTAAGTAAAAATTGCCAAAGATATGTGGAGCTGTGGAAGGGGGATAGAATGGAAAAAAGGGAAGGGTGTTGCGTTTCATCCTGGGCCTACTAGAGTGGACTCATCGGTAATGCTACATAGCAGGCCCTGTCTTAGACGTTGGGAATTTGAAAGGAAAGTTAAGTAAAAATTGCCAACGATATGTGGAGCTGTGGAGAGGGGATAGGATAGGAAAAAGGAAGGGTGTTGCGTTTCGTCCTGGGCCTGCTAGTGGACTCATCAGTGCGGCTACCTAGCAGGCCCTGCCTTAGACGTTGGGATATTGGAAGGAAGGTTAAAGACGGTATATATATATGGACGAGGTAGTTGGAGCGAGTACTGTCGAGAATGTCCTATTTAGTATGTCCCTCTAGTGGTGGGTGCAGGAGAGCCGCCACAGTGTAAAAACATATGTAGTTGACCACCGGGACAGTTTCGAAGCCAGTTCCAAGAACTGGTGGGGATAGAAACCGGCCAATATCCAAGGCAAAACCTCGACAAATATCCAAGACAGTACTGTACGCGTAACTTGTATTTCTCGAACATTTTATGAATACCATTTGTAACATTTCTTTCGATATATATATATTAAATAAATACATGGGAAGCTTTTATCTGGTGTTCGCAATATTCGTCCCTGAAAAGGTAGCAATATGGGAGAGTATTACTATCGAGAAGAATAAGTCACGAAGCTACGTTGAAATATCAATAGAAAAAAGTTTAATGATGTACCATCGAATAATAATTTATTCGATTCAAGGGGTTGATTAACCATTTGACGGCAGAAGGAATGTAAATTTGATCGTCAATGGTGACTGTATTCTTAAATACAATTTAATATTAATATTGGGTTGTTGCGTAAGTTCCGTTCGATGAACTCTTACATTTAATATCACAAACGGAATACGTTTTATGCAGTAGCTTCTTAGAAACCGGCAGTGTATAGTCAGACGTAGAAATCCATAAGAAGCTTATAAATTGCAGGGTTGCAAAAGAATATTAGCCATATAAAGAATACCTATTTTCCTACATTCTTATTAATCTAACCTAAACTTATCTTTAAGTACAAATCCAAAGATGGCTTAACAATGAAAACAACTCGATTAACAAATTCAATTTTATATTTATATTAGGAACTGAAAATCATAAACACAACGTTCGACTCGAAACCATAAACTTAACTTCGGAGCAACTTTACGATAAGCTACAAATATAATGCATAAGCTGTGTAATAATAAGATAAATTCGAAACGATGATAATAATTCAACCCTTTGCGCAACGTTTATTTGATTAATTACGTATGCTAGCGTTAGCCAATAGCTGCTTTCGAATTACGTTCCGTACAAAATTACTCGGATATTACGGGCAATTTTTATTCGATAACCACTAATATTATAATACGATGCTAAAATTAGAGTTGAAATTAAATTTCATCGTAGATAGTATCCGTTTTAACGGAGTTTGCGGCATAATTCGTAGAACGAGTTCAAAGGGATTAATATTCAACGGATAAGGTAGAAGTAACACAACCGTGGGAAGATATTATAGATCGGATCAAACCGACGACGAGGCTATTGATACAAAGCTGGTTCCAGGTCTCGCGTAACGCGGCTACTTTTCCATAGAGCGTTTTCTCAGTTGGATCGAGGTCGCGAGACTCTACTACGTCCGTCTATTTCATTACGTATGTTAACATTACATCCGTCTAAAATATTCCGCCTGTACACGTGTGTATGTGTGTGTGTGTAACGTTTCCGTTCATTGACTGCCTCATAGATTCAATCTCGCCGCATACACGAGTTTCTGCAAATGGAAGCGACACATTTTCCACGGCAGATATTTGAATACGCGGAGTGCAGAGCGCGGAGAAGGAAGGAATCGCGGCTGTCTCTCTTTTCCCCCCCATCGCATTTTAACGATAACGGATCCTAAAACTACCAAACCTTACCTATCCTCCGCGTTGAATGAGAATTTTTATCATTTCCCCTTTATACAGACTCGGCGAGCGAACGCGGTGCAATCAGTTAGAGAGCGATTCTTTACGAAAATACACGCTAGTCTAGATGTACCAATAACTGTCACTGTCCTTATGAACGACACCTTAATCATTTTATTCACCGGCAAAGTGATCGTAACGAAGCATCGTAAGTGTTGAAGTAAAACAGCTCTACTGTAGAAAAAAAACTCCCTATTAAAAAATATTAGAGTGTAGCTTCTACAGGCGTAATAAAGTAATAGGAAAAAAACCCAAGACTTCGGAGTCGCAGCGTCTGGTCTTGTCGAAGGTCAAGCGTATCTGAAAAGGTTGACCATTGTTTTGTAAAACTGTAAGTGTCGAAGGCTGTCGTTTTCTCGACAGTTCGACGTGAAGAGTCGGTGCGGACAGGACGTAGAAAGTCCTGGTACATTACATTCTCACATATAATGAAATATATATATCAGCTACCTTTTTCCTAAAACCGTGTCTTTTTATTTAAAAACCGAAATAAGAAGAACCTGCTGCCATCAAAGCATAACCCCTTAACAGTAAGTAAAGTGAAATTTTTATACTACATTTCGACCTCGGTTCGCGTATCGATACGTAGCGCATTGTATTATTCGTTTACGTTTAATATTTAAAGATAAACATTGGGCGGTGAACACGCTGTTGAACGTTAAAACGTGACCAATGTAATTATAAAGTACGGGACGCGTCGTAATTCAGTAAAGGCGACGCGTTTATTATATATACCGAATACCTGTTACGCAAACTGACGTGCTGATATATGTAAAAACGTGTTCCTGTTTAAATGACAACGTTTCGAGTGACAGTAACAAGGACCGCGGATTTTGTTGTACAGTTTCAATTACGCAGTAATTAATTCGTTGCGTTAACGTATAAAAGAATGTTGGTAAAATAAAGCGATTGACTTGACGATTACGAGAACATCGATAGAAATTGGGACATCTAAACAAATCGGCAAATAGTCGCCTAATCATTTTTTGGCTTTCCGAACCCATGTCGACTATTAAAGCACAAAAAACTCAATGCAATGAATACTTAACGTAATAATAAACATTTGAAATCGTTGGAAATGAAATGGTTTCGAACTGAAAAGCGTGAAAACTCAAAGTCGTGGAATTAAAAAATAAAGTACTCTCACAAGTAGTTACTACTTCTCGCCCGCAAAGGGTTAAGTGAATCGCACTTTATTTGTCGATTCTACTAAACAGGGCTCGGATCTGAGGGAAAGGAACCGAGGTTCAATTTCGCGATCGTGGAAAGCCAACGAAAACGCGAGTTCTTCAAACAATGTGGATTTGCTGTTATAAATGATGGTATGATGTGAATGTGCAAGAAAACGCTCTTATATTTTGAGTTCCATGTTATTTATGGACAGGTGCGAAGAAGAGTGGTGTGAACGCAGTTCTATGAAACAGATATTGTAATAGACCGGACCCAACGAAAGAGAGAGTGAACGAAAGAGAAATATAAATTATAAGATAATTATAAACCTTTCTGTTATTTTATATTACACAAACCGAGTAATTTACTAACGATCTATTCTATGGTAACGCCGAGAGAGAAAAAAAAGAGGGGAAAAAGTAGAAAAATGACGCGACGCGACGCGAAACGGATCACGTGCGTCGTCTGTACTCGACGACGCGGATAAATCAATTGTACTATGCTAGGGTGATATTCGTAATTTGAAAATAATTGATACTGGTCGACAGTGACGTGTCCGAGCTCCTCTTTACCCGTATCCTCCGCCCGCCTATACCTCTCCGTCACGCCTATTATTTCCATCAATCCATTTTCCCTGGCCAACAATAGCGTTTACCCGTTAGTCACGGAAAATGTGCTACAAAACTGCGGACAACGGGTATAATTGCGTGAAAATTGGGAGCGGCCTCTCGACCGCTTACGGCATGCCAGCTGCTGCTGCTACTGCTCACTTTTAATTAATTAAAAGTCCTATCGCGTCGTCCACTACGTTCTTTTTTTTTTTTCAAATATCTCTATTTCGTACCCTTCTTTTTTTTTCAATTAACTTGTTTAATATCTTTGCCTACGAAACGCGAATATAAACATCGACACGTTTAAAAGTTGACTTCGTAGGTTCTTCTACTGAGCTTCGATTCGACAGTTTTTATTTTGGTCTACTTCGATGACGTTACTGTTGTTATTATTACTATTATTGGTAACGTTCTTTTTGTAAATTGTAGCTTATCGATACGCTTGATTTCGTACATTTATTATCAATCGAATTTCGCCGTCGTAACAAGCGACAAACCAATTTAAAGGGGATGAACTAATTAAAAAAAAAGAGACGTACACGTAACGCTGCATCGAGAACCAATTAAAACTTTTGCGCTCCGATAGCGTGTAAGTGAAAAGAATGCCGCGAAAGCGCATGGAAATGGGCGAAATTTGCACTCGTAATATAAGGTTTGCCCCGAAAAAGAGTGAACCCCTCCCCCCTACCCTTCCCCATCGAGGTATATACTTTCATATTCGCGTTATCGCGTACACGCGAATCCCTGGAGGTCGAAAAGGGAGACCCGGCGCCATATTTAACCAGCGTATCGCCCCCGCGAAATTTTTTTTTCGTCAGCTTCGCGCCGCATAAATAATTTTTGAACCGCGTAAATTGGATAATTTATCAACGCCCGTGGGCCGCACTCGCGATATTAAGGTGGACGAATCAACCTAAAAGCACCGAACACGCCAGCAACGTGAAGTGCGTCGAGTTAAGGGTGACAAAAATCTAGGGAAGCTTTAGAAGTTCGAAACATCGGCAACTTGAAAGAATTGAAAATTGAACGCGTTGGAATTTCTAAGCTTTGGGAAAAGTTGAAGAGTTAGAAATTCGACGTGTTGGGAAGTTGAAGAGTTAGAAATTCGAAACATTGGCAACTCGAAAGCATCGAAAATTGAACGCGTTGGGAATTCTAAGCTTTGGGAAGTTGAAGAGTTAGAAATTCGACCTGTTGGCAACTCGAAAGCATAGAAAATTGAACGCGTTGGGAATTCTAAGCTTTGGGAAGTCGAAGAGTTAGAAATTCGAAACATTGGCAACTCGAAAGCATCGAAAATTGAACGCGTTGGGAATTCTAAGCTTTGGGAAGTCGAAGAGCTAGAAATTCGAAACATTAGCAACTCGAAAGCATTGAAAATTGAACGCGTTGGGAATTCTAAGCTTCGGGAAGTTGAAGAGTTAGAAATTCGAAACATTGGCAACTCGAAAGCATCGAAAATTGAACGCGTTGGGAATTCTAAGCTTTGGGAAGTCGAAGAGCTAGAAATTCGAAACATTAGCAACTCGAAAGCATTGAAAATTGAACGCGTTGGGAATTCTAAGCTTCGGGAAGTCGAAGAGCTAGAAATTCGAAACATTAGCAACTCGAAAGCATCGAAAATTGAACGCGTTGGGAATTCTAAGCTTTGGGAAAAGTTGAAGAGTTAGAAATTCGACGTGTTGGGAAGTTGAAGAGTTGGAAATTCGAACTATTGGCAACTCGAAAGCATTGAAAATTGAACGCGTTGGGAATTCTAAGCTTCGGGAAGTTGAAGAGTTAGAAATTCGAAACATTGGCAACTCGAAAGCATCGAAAATTGAACGCGTTGGGAATTCTAAGCTTTGGGAAGTTGAAGAGTTAGAAATTCGACCTGTTGGCAACTCGAAAGCATAGAAAATTGAACGCGTTGGGAATTCTAAGCTTTGGGAAGTCGAAGAGCTAGAAATTCGAAACATTAGCAACTCGAAAGCATTGGAAATTGAACGCGTTGGGAATTCTAAGCTTTGTGAAGTCAAAGAGCTAGAAATTCGAAACATTAGCAACTCGAAAGCATTGGAAATTGAACGCGTTGGGAATTCTAAGCTTTGGGAAGTCGAACAGTTAGAAATTCGACGTGTTGGGGAGTTGAAGAGTTAGAGATTCGAAACATCAGCAACTCGAAAGCATTGAAAATTGAACGCGTTGGGAATTCTAAGCTTTGGGAAGTTGAAGAGTTAGAAATTCGAAACATTGGCAACTCGAAAGCATCGAAAATTGAACGCGTTGGGAATTCTAAGCTTTGGGAAGTTGAAGAGTTAGAAATTCGACGTTTTGAGAAGTCAGAGCTAGAAATTCGAAACATTGCCAACTCGAAAGCATCAAAAATTGAACGCGTTGGGAATTCTAAGCTTTGGGAAGTCGAACAGTTAGAAATTCGACGTGTTGGGAAGTCAGAGCTAGAAATTCGAAACATTGGCAACTCGAAAGCATCAAAAATTGAACGCGTTGCGAATTCTAAGCCTTGGGAAGTTAAAGATTTAGAAATTAGACTCGTTGGGAAATTGAAGAGTTAGAAATTCGTCGTCTCGGAAAGTAGAAAAGCTAGAAATTCGTAATGTTGAGAAATTGAACGTTTACTATAAGAATTAAAAATGTTCACAAATAAACTCGATCTGTTGAACAATATTATGCTCCAAACTGGAACGATCTTTATGTTAACCCTTTGCCATACGAATTTTTCAAAGAATATACACAGTAACTTTCGCTATTTGTTACTTTAATAGTGCGAAGAATGGTAGAACACTAAAACTTTGTAAACCTTGTACATTATGCTTGCGATACTCAACCACCTCATCGATTGAAATTACACATAGAATAAGAATTGAAATTTATTAAAAAAATACAATATATCTGTATCGCGACCAAAGCATAATTTCTACAACGAGTATAACTCGTTATTGTAGGATAAAGAGTTAACAACGTTCTAAAATAGTTAAATAAAGTTACGCGCGAATCTTGAAGTGGCAATGCGTGGTACATTTACCCTTGCATCGTCGAACGACAGATCGCGTTTCCTAGATCATAAAATCGTGCGAAAAACCGTAGAAAAACGCGATAGAAGGGGGAGGGGAGGGTTGGTTTGTTGGCGATGCGCGACGCGAAGCGACGTTAATTAGAACGTTCAGCCATACGGCTGCATAATTAATGTAAAATTATTAATTACCTCTGACGCGCTTTACGCAACGTTACCTGCTACAATTACATCAGGCAAGGGATATCGCGGCCGTTGCAACTAAATCTCATTACGACACGTCCACGGGACACCGAATCGAGTAAACCGCTGCCCGCGAGGATAACGAGACGATCAAACTCGTCGATTGAACACCGATTCTTCCGTTATATTTTCGTTTCAACGGTAAGACGATTAAGGCTACATCGGAATCGAATTATATTATCTAAGATTGTGCATGACTCGAAGATATTATTACGGTTGCCTCGTTTTGCCTCGATTTATCGGACAAAATTAATAAGTCGAGACTAATTTATACGATACTTAAGACTAGTGAAGAGTAAAGCTAGTAGATAATTTCGGTCTTGACAATATTTTATGTAATACAATAATTTGATTAATTTTTTAGTATTTACGCTTACAGTGTTTATTTATACGAACGAAAAAAAGTATTCGAATGTTAAGTGAACTTACTATAGCAGTAAAGAATCTGGCTACGATCTGCATTATACGTATATTATAATTTATCAAGCGATACGAAATTATATTACTATAATACACTCCTCCACAAGATTAAAACTTCCATCAGGAAACTTCGACTGAAAAATTGCCAATATTTAACCTGCTACAACTTTATTAGGGGAAGTCGTACAAAAAAAATCCATGGAAGTGTATTAAAGTAGAAGCTTTGCCCTTTAAAATGAGCCCACGTAGAATGTTGTACGATTTTTTTTAACGAAGTTACAATAATTCAAAGATTCGCACTTTTGCGCTCGAAATTTCCTAAACCTTTAATTTTGTACGGCAGTATATTTATCACATAATATTATGTATCGCAACGTATCGAGATCGTATCTAATTGCAAACATTATACTTCGTTGGTGAAAAATAACCGAACATATATTTAATCTAGAATCAAGACAATACTAACAAAGACAATACAAAATAGTTTATAAATCAAGATCTATTTGCGCTCGAAATTTTGTGACCCTTTTATTTAATACAGCAGTATATTTATCACATAAAATTATGTATCGCGATCGTATCTAATTGCAAACATTATATTTCGTTGGCCAAAAATAATCGAACATGTATTTAATCTAGAATCAAGACAATACAGTAGTTTATAAATGAAGATTTGGAATTTTTAATACGTTTCAAGATCAACGCAACATTATCTTGTCTAAATGTACGTTGCAGAACAGCAAAGAAGAGAAAGAGACAGAGGAAAGAAAGTGGAAGAATGGAGAAATTTGTGGGACGAGTCGGACAGACCAGCGGCACTTTGTCCCTACCAATGAGCTCGCATAAATTCTCGATTTAATATGAATGCGTAATGGCCGTCAGGAGGGTGCTTGTTGCAGAGAGAAAGAGGAAGAGGAACAGGGACACAGAGATTGGAGTATAACGCTGTTCGCATGACGATGTTAATACCGACCACGGTTGTGGAACGGTGTAATAGGGGTAGCCAGAGATGGTAGGAAGCGAATTTTCAGGGAAAAAATTCGAAAACGAAAAGCAACGAAAACGGGAGGGATGGAAATTGAAGTTTGCTAATGGTAATCTTGCTAAAGAATATCGAAATTTATCTATGCATTAGGGTAGTAGCGAAAGATTCTATTCGGGACAAAATTAGAAAACCGGGTAAAAGGGGGAAAGGAAAATTGAAAGGCGAATTTCGGAGCAAAGAAAACAAGAAAGGGAGGAAGGGAAAATTAAACGGAAAGCATTGGAAATGAAATTAATAACGATATCGAAATTTATAATTATCTATGCGTTAGGATAAATTTAAAAATATTCTATTTGGGACAAAATTAGAAAATTGGGTAAAGCGGAAAGGAAAATTAAATGGAAAGCATTGAAAATGCAGTTAATAGCGATATCGAAATTTATAATTATCTATGCGTTAGGATAGAAACGAGAGATTCCATCTTGGATAAAATTACAAAATGAGGGAAAGAGGGAAAGGAAAATTGAAAGGCGAATTTCAGAGCGAAAAGAAAACTAAAAAGGGTGGAAAGGAAAATTAAACGGGAAGCATTTGAAATGCAGTTAATAATGATATCGAAATTTATAATTATCTATGCGTTAGGATAGAAACGAGAGATTCCATCTTGGATAAAATTACAAAATGAGGGAAAGAGGGAAAGGAAAATTGAAACGCGAATTTCAGAGCGGAAAGAAAACTAAAAAGGGTGGAAAGGAAAATTAAACGGGAAGCATATGAAATGCAGTTAATAATGATATCGAAATTTATAATTATCTATGCGTTAGGATAGAAACGAGAGATTCCATCTTGGATAAAATTACAAAATGAGGGAAAGAGGTAAAGGAAAATTGAAAGGCGAATTTCAGAGCGAAAAGAAAACTAAAAAGGGTGGAAAGGAAAATTAAACGGGAAGCATTTGAAATTCAGTTAATAATGATATCGAAATTTATAATTATCTATGCGTTAGGATAGGAAACGAAACATTCCATCTTGGATAAAATTAGAAATCGAGGGAAAGGAAAGCGAATTTTAGGGCAAAAGTGCATAAAGCGAGGTAAGGGAATAAAGGAGAATTAAACGGAAAGCATCTAAAATGCAGTTAATAGCGATATCGAAATTTATAATTATCTATTGCGTTAGGATAGGAAACGAAACATTCTATCTTGGTGAAAATGACAAATCGAGGGAAAGGAAAGCGAATTTCAGGGCAAAAGTGCATAAAGCGAGGGAAAGGGAATAAAGGAGAATTAAACGGAAAGCATTTGAAATGCAATTAATACTGATATCGAAATTTATAATTATCTATTGCGTTAGGATAGGAAACGAAACATTCCATCTTGGATAAAATTAGAAATCGAGGGAAAGGAAAGCGAATTTTAGGGCAAAAGTGCATAAAGCTAGGAAAGGGAATAAAGGAGAATTAAACGGAAAGCATCTGAAATGCAGTTAATGGCGATATCGATGATGAATATCGAAAGCTCTCTTCCAGCCATTTTCTAACATTTAGCAGAATTGCGAGGGCGAATAAGTTTATAATTACCATACATTACCGTGGGGTCCATCGTCCGCGTACATTTGCCAATCGATATCATCGACGAGAGCAGCCCCATAACGGGACGCGGGCAAAAAAAAAATCCTCGCGAAAGAAAAGGCCTCGCAAAAACGTGGAAAAGACCGCGGCGTGGCAAAAATGTGGATGAGATCGAGGGCAAAAATGCGCCGAAATAATCATGGAATGAGGGGGGGAGGATGGACAAACGAAGCGAAGGGTATTCCGACGGAATGAATTTACGCGAAGTGCATTAAAATGCGAACCGCTTGCGTTCGTTTCAACCAACACAAGAGGCTTTCGCGGGCGAGTGTGTGCGATGCGTGCGACGAGTGAATTTCTATCGAGATCACGAGGTCCAGGGATAGCGAGGGGGAGGTGGATGGTGGCGGTGGATCCGGTGGCGCGCAATTGAAAAACGCATTACACGTACACGCCGGAGGTGCACCGCGGAAATAAACCGCAATGCCAAAAACAGGGTGCGTTCTCGGGCGACGCAAAATTAAGAGCGAAAACGCGGTTTTCGACGAACCGGGAGAGGGAGAGAGTGGGAAATGCGTGGGTTAAAAAGAAACGTGAGTACGGAGAAACATATAGGGATAGGGAGAGCGTATAGAAAGGGGGATGCGATTCGTGGCGTGTAAAGAAAAAGAGGAAAAAGAGAGAAAGAGAGAGGAGAGACGATTTCAACAGGGGAGAAACGCGACGGGGGGGTTGGGTCACGATGTAGCGGTGCGTGAAATTGGGTAAAAATGAATCGACGGCAACGGTACCCGCCATTATTCTCGAAACTCAGTATCAGGATATGTATGTACACGGTGTTAATAAAATGTAGCGCATTTTTACGGCGTGTCGGTCGAATCTGCGTCGACGAGATTGAGGATCTTTTATTTAATAAACAGGGGGAAAAATGGAAAACCCTTTGGTGTACAATAGTATCTAGTCGTAGGCAGACAAACCTCGAAACAATTGACGCTTGAGACGAATTAAACGATGAAAATGTATCCAATGCTCCGCTATGTATGTCGACATTGATAATTACGCGATTTATACAGTTAAATTCGCCATATAACAAATGATTGGTAAAATTTTGAGAGCATATAATATACACGTCCTTCGTAATGAAAGAGTTAATTAATAGCTACAGCGTTTGCATAATGCAGACAACGATTGCATAATGGAACAAATTATCTAATTAGAGTGGCTACGAAAAAATTAGAGTGGCTACGTGTGTACGTACCTACAATTTGCACGCATCTGAATTTTTCAATGAGTAGCTCTTCGAATAGATTTAATATTCATTTGCATAACGGTAAACATGTATGATTGCATAATGCTACACCGTTACGCGATAAGAAAGCTAATATATTCGACCCTAATTAATCAGTATTTTAATATCGAAGTAAACGCAGCAGCGCGCGAATACTTTTTTCCACTCGCCGCGCAGCAGATCCAGGTATTTTAAATTTGCAATTAATCGGTAATACTCTTATGCGAGCGAAAAAATAAATTGAAAATAAATTGTAGACTCGGTACGAAAGAGTCTCATTTAAAAATGCAGCTGTGTGCAAATATTGATGTAAAATTTAGCGATTCGCCAACCGAATTGCAATTCTCGTCGGTGTTTACGCGTATTGTTCAAAAATGAAATTTATTACAGCCTGCGAATAAAAAGCTTATCGCAGGCACGAGTACTCGAGCTTTAAAAATTGGTATATCGTTAAGATATCATTAAAGTATCGATGATAATCAATAGCCATATCTCTGCTTCAAGTATGTCTGCAAAGTTCTGCAGTCAACGATTATATTTTCGTTAAACAACAAATAAAATAAACGAAGGCATTCGATCGAATTTCGTGAGTTACTGTACTTAAGGAATGTCGCATGTGTTGAAAGGAAAATCAAATCAGCGGAGTGTGTCTGGGACTCAATCAGTATATCGTTATATTAATACGTCAACATATCAATATATCAATATATTAATATGTCAATATATCAATATGTAAATATATCTATACATCGACACATTAATACATCGATATAACAATATATTATTATATCATTATATCAATATAACAATATATTATTATATCATTATATCAATGTATCAATATATGAATACATCAACATATCAACACATCATTATATTAATATATGAATACATTGATACATAGATGCATCAATACATTAATACATCAATACATCAATATACCAATATATTAGTATATCAATATATCAATACATTAATACATTCATACATCAATATATCAACATATCATTATATTAATATATCAATATATTAATATATTAATACATCAATACATCAACATATCAACACATCATTATATGAATATATCAGTACATTGATACATAGATGCATCAATACATTAATACATCAATACATCAATATACCAATATATTAGTATATCAATATATCAATACATTAATACATTAATACATTCATACATCAATATATCAACATATCATTATATTAATATATCAATATATTAATATATTAATACATCAATACATCAACATATCAACACATCATTATATTAATATATCAATACATTGATACATAGATGCATCGATACATTAATACATCAATATACCAATATATTAGTACATCAATATATCAATACATTAATACATCAATACATCAATATATCAACATATCATTATATTAATATATCAATATATTAATACATTAATACATCAATACATCAACATATCAACACATCATTATATTAATATATCAATACATTGATACATAGATGCATCGATACATTAATACATCAATATACCAATATATTAGTACATCAATATACCAATACATTAATACATCAATATACCAATATATTAGTATATCAATATATCAATACATTAATACATTAATACATCAATACATCAACATATCAACACATCATTATATTAATATATCAATACATTGATACATAGATGCATCAATACATTAATACATCAATACATCAATATACCAATATATTACTATATCAATATATCAATACATTAATACATTAACACATCAATATATCAACATATCATTATATTAATATATCAATATATTAATACATTAATACATCAATTTATCAATATATCATTATATGAGTATATCAATATATCAATGTCTCAATATATCAACATATGAATACATCTATATATCAACAAATCATTACATCTATATATCAATACATTAATACATCAATACATCAATATACCAATATATTAGTACATCAATATATCAATACATTAATACATTAATACATCAATACATCAATATATCAACATATCATTATATTAATATATCAATATATTAATACATTAATACATCAATTTATCAATATATCATTATATGAGTATATCAATATATCAATGTCTCAATATATCAACATATGAATACATCTATATATCAACAAATCATTACATCTATATATCAATACATTAATACATCAATACATCAATATACCAATGTATTAATATACCAATATACCAATATATCAGTATGTCAATGCATTAATACATCAATATACCAATATATCCATATATCAACACATTAATACATCAATATACAAATATATTAATGTATAAATATACCAATATATCGATGTATCAGTATATCAACGTATCAATATCTCGATATATGAAACGGGACAGGGAACGGTTAAGCTGTACAGACATAGCACGCATGCATACGATTCTTAATTCGATTGCATCATCGCGTGGAATTTCCTCCGATCACCCTAACATTCCCGTGTCCCTGCCCGCCATTCACGATCCGCATTACGTATCGACGACAACACGATACTTGTTGATTCGGCATTGGCATCTGGGTTACAGAGATCTCAGAAACACAATCTTACACTTGCGAAGGTTCATCGGAGAACGCTGTAACTAAATACGTTTGCGAATCTCGATAGTTCGGTACACGGGATAGTGTGTACGCGTATTGACCTCGGTTAGAGTATCGTGAGGAAGCTTGGTACAATATACAATACTCTTATCGCGATACCTTGCGGATCGCGTGCCGACATGCGACAATGTGTTGCGCGAATCAATTAAACGCGGATAAGCAAACGTATGTGGGGAAAGAATTATTAGCTACGTTTAATAAAACTAAATAAGCCGAACATTTTCATGTGTCAACCCTTTGCACTCGAACTCCTGTTTTTTTTTTGTAGAGAACTCTGGCAACTCGAAGTAGGATTTATTAAAAAGTTGATAACTCTTTTTTTAAACTAATCATACGTACATCAACGAATATGCCCTGCTGCATTCTAACATCTAATGTATTTTGTATTGCACGAAATTTAATATTGAATATCAACTTTTATAATGTTCCACTGTAGCATCTATTAATCTGTATTATTCTAATTGTCCAGCTTTTTCGATCAATCGTTTGATTCCTGTCTCCAATATCGTTGACTGTTTCACTGCGCTCGGATACTTCGTTTATAATATTGCCAACTATATTTCCAAGCAAACTAGTCCTCATAACAATTGAAAAGATTACTTTTATATGTCGAAGCTGCTTTACAAATTCAGGTTTAACAGTCCTTTCCGAAAATCTATGAATATTTGTATTCGACTCATTGTTTTGCTTAATTCTTGAATAAATCCCCATTATTCTGCGCGAGTGCAAAGGGTTAAAAGAATCTTTTCCCCGCTAATTACTATTTCTTCCGAGATACGATAACCAAGAATAGAAAATGATTGCCTAATTTGTTTAAGAAAGGGTTGAAAAAGGGTTCAACGAGTTTGAGAGCGCAACAATTCTCCCTGTATTATTTCAAATTCGTACACACGATATAGTCTGCGGGTAATCGGAAAGCGGCATTAGCATCGGCGAAGGCGATCGTGTTTAATAAAAGCATCGATATCGCGATCGTGTGGCACGTAGTTGGTTTACACAGCGATCTATAATTAAAGTGTTTGTCTGCGAAAATTAGTCTCGTGCGAGTTCTACTGCCCACGTGAAGCTTATATCGTGTGTCCCTGTGTGCGTGCAGCGTACGAATCGACTATGTACCCTGTATGTAACGTCGTAACGCGCGCACGTAGCATCGAACAAAGTAACGTGATCGTAAACGCGTTCGAAAGAGACGGAAAACGAAAGCGAAGAAAAGGAACGACACACGGTGCAAGTATATGTGGGCGTTTCGGACAAAATTCGTAACTAAGCTACTTAACTTTCCACTTAAGGCCAGTAATGCTTTCTTAACCCTTTCGCTGCGATGGACTTTAATCAAGGAATACACGGCGAAGCGTCCAAAACTTTGAATTACGTTATATTGAATTCATGTTCTGCTTCTGATTCTTTATACGGCAAAGAATTTCAGGTATCTCAAAACGTCAATAGAATTTTTGAGATGAGAAATTAATCAGCAGAAGATGCTAATGATATGCTATGAGTAAATTTCTTAGGCGTCTAAAGACGCTTATAACAGTGAAAAGGTTAAGAGGAATAAAATTAGAGATATTAATTATAAATTAGAAATACTGAGCGGAAATGAGCTACAGTAACCTAATCTTTTAGTATTGAGGTCTTTGCATTGTTTCCTACGCAAATAAAGACTCTAATTCGCTTTCGGTTCGTGTTACGCATCATCGCAGTAAAGAAAATGCTGACTTTTAAACTAGATTTTCTTCCGTTAAACGACGCATCGTGCGACGTGGAGAAGATAGAGCTACTCGCGAGCTCCGGTCTCCGAGACGCGTGTATACGCCACTGTCGTGCCCATCGCAAAAACCAATAACCTCGGCAAACGTCGGGTACCGGTTGTTTATGGCCCAAAAGACAGAGAACACGGGACAGGAGAGGGGTAAGAAAGACAGATAGGAAGAGAACGGGCGAGCAAGGTGAGAGAGGTGGGGAACAGAAAAAGAAAACAGACGCCATACACGCAAACACACGTGAGAGACGAGGGTAAGAAACATACGTTGCTCCGAATTCCAGATCACTTCGGATATATCTACGGGTTGTTTTCGAAAATTCGAAACGTATTTTACCCATCTTGCAACGTTACATGCAGTGGCTCAACGTGAAACTGGGATAACTTATATTTTCGTGTTTTGAGAAGCGACCGATAAGCGTTCGAATTCCTAAGCTTTTGGATTACCAAGCATCTAAATTTCCAAGCCACTGCATTTCCAAACATTTGTATAGATAATATGCAAATAATATATGTGCAGTATTCCTGCCCATTATCACCAGAACATGTATATGCATGCGCATCTATACTGCGAGTGAATAATCGCGTCGTTTCTATCGGTAACGTCATATCTTCGTTTAAAAGCTTAGTTACGAGTGTAATATATAATTTCGCCAAGATAGTGAATACGTATTAGGTTGGTACGCGTAGAAATATCGTTTTTTAACCCTCTGACTACGAAAGACGTAAACCTATACACGTGTCATAGATTTTGTATAATACGACATATCATTGATTCATAACGATACTTGGAAGTTCAGATTAACAGAAATCTAACATTTTATTATCTTAAATTTCGGATTAATCGATTCACAAGTAACCGTGTTGCTCGCGTAAACTATGGCGCACGATTTCAATTAACGAATATATTCAAATATCGCGCTGCAGTAAAAGGGTTTTTATACTTTTCTCTATCAATTAACTAGCTTCATTGTTACGAGTATATTTATAAAAATCACCTATTTCAAAGTTGCCTGGTTTGTTCCACTGATCCTTCAAATATCGTTACGAATGCTCCGTATAACCTAATTTCACCGGCAGCAACAGAACGAAGCTACTCCAACGTTTCTCCGATGATTCGTAATTGCGTATTGTCCGGCGACGAGTGGATCTTTTTAGTTTTACGATGCTCCGAATCACGCGATCTCTTTAACTGGCACGAATTCTTGCACGGCACACGCACTAATCGTACTAAATTTCGCGGAAATCCACGCGCAAACGACGCGCGATCGAAAGAAAACGCGGGAAGCAACTGTGGCGCTAAAAATGCCGCGAAAAAAGGACGCCATCTAATGTCCTCACAACCGGTCACGTGATCCGCGAAAACGCGGGAAATATGAAGCTACGAATTATGCAATTTTGGCATCTACAAAGCATAGGGTGAATTATTTATTCTCACGTAGAATCTCTTATCGTTTTACTGTCATACGCGACATTTGTAATGTAAAATAGAATAAGACGCGCTTTTAACTCTTCCGCTACGACACTATAAAATTCGAAACATTCTCAACGCGCAGACGGGGATTGTTTTTATTATTACAAAAGCAGTACGGCTATAAATAATTGCGCATATAGCATAATTAATTACGGTGGTATAAGTATAGATTATACTTTATATAAATGGTATTATAATACCTTACATTTGACGCATTGTTGAAATAACAACTAGCTAATGTTACAAAATATAATCCCTGATAAATTCATATGGAAAAGGGTTAAACAAATATATTCTATAACATTCAAGTAGTAGTGAAAGGGTTAAATGTTAGAAGGATGAATTCGCACAAAAATTCGCGGTCTATTTGCGATCCGTTCCCCGTAAATGAGCCGTCTATCCCGTAGTTAGTCAACGATTCTGGTTTCCAACGGTTCGGAAAACCACTTTAAAGGCTGCAGTTGAAATTGCAGATACAAGAACGCGCGGAATGCAACGGGAACAAGGGGAATCCCTCAAGGAGAGGTAGAGTTCGGGAAAACAAGAGAAATTGAAAATCGTATGCTAACGTTTACACCCTATGGTTTTAAAGGTTCTCGCACTTTGCGCGCGGCCAACTTTTTATGCTTCGCGGGTTCGTGAAACTTGCGAGAACACGAGCGGAATGCCAGCAGAGGCGAGCCGAATTTTTTCACCCCTCCTCTTTGATCCTCTCTCATCGATTTCTAACTTATTTTACATCGAATAAAAAGCATCCATCGCGTGCACGAGGCACGCGTTCCCTCATGGGCTTGAAATTTTCGGGCAAATCGCTTTCATATTTCAATAGAATGGACTGCTAAGTCAATGTGTTACACCTGCGAGATATGCAAAAATTTCGCCGATTTATGCCCCTGTATCTATAATAACGCCAACTATACGCGATTCTTTCGCGTCGCGCTGGCGCGAAACGAGTGAATTAACATAATTTTCGTGAACGTGCTAAGTTAACCTCGAGAGTTAAATCATGCGATATTTAGCAACGTTACACACACAACTCGTTCTGTCGCGTGACTCAATGCACTTGTTTGTAAATTCAGAACCGCGGCTCGAATGTTTATACGTAACGTAAACATTTTAAGAAGCAGATTGGTTCGAATCATGCGAATATAAATAAGGAAAATTATGGGCAATATTTAACGTAGCAACCGAGTTAATTTCTTACTCGCGAAACTCCGAATATCTTTTTCACATAAGGAATTTAAAATTATTAGGTTGTTCCATATGAAATGGCCAGTTTTACGTAGCTCATAGTTTTGTAGTCATTAATCGATTAATAGAAACATTAAATGACGTTTACTGTAAAGAAATATGAAGCTCGAAGCTTGCGGAATTTAACATTATTAATAGATGGTTAATTATTTTAAAAAGGAATAGCAAATGAACTATGCATACTAATCAAATTCGAATGTCTTTACAATGCTCTTTGAGATTAAAGTTACGCTACAATGCAATGGAAATTCCTTTATTATTAATATTGTTTATGCATGACGAGATATAATTTGTGAATGAACAATTCAACGTTAGTTTGATAAATTTTATACTGAAAATATATCTTATAATTCTCTAAAAAAAACGATTCACAATGATAAATTAAACATTATACTTGAATCTGATACTCGTCAATGTTTTCGAAATCATTGTACGGAAATTAGAAACGCACTTTTTAACTGATTAATGAGTAGAATATTTTCGCTACGTAAAATTAGCCATTTCATATGCAACAACCTAATAATACGAAGGAATTGATAATAGAGGAATTTTAATTGTTGAGGACGCGAGTATAAAGTAACGTGTTTTTGATGCAAATATAATGATGATTTGGAAGCTTGGAATTTTTGGGAGAATTAAGTACAGCGTTTAGAAGATGAATAATTTATACTTCTCCCAAACATGTGTCTATTTCAAACATTGGTAATTTTTATTCGTGCCGCGTTTATAAAATGGAAACATTCCAAACTGGCCAACTCGATTAAAACTCCGCTTATTGAATTTTTTAAAATTTGATTGCTAAAGCGTTTGATGGATGCTTAACCCGTTATATTTAGCATAAATTTTCCTCGCCACGAAATAAGAAAAATGTTTTCGGTCAAGGAATAATAAACCACTTACAAAAATAGTAACGCGTATTTCAAAGTTATACAGATTATGGTTAAATGCCATCCAGGCATTTAAGGTATGTCCGAACAGGTTGCGTTTCATACTACTCTTGCTTCACCAGACAGAGCTAACAGATTCTACTGTGAAATACATCGAATTACGTTGAGTTCGAAGTGTGGCAACTATCTTTAGAAACCATTATAAAACAACTGCCTAAAGTGAGTTAAATTCATTTATGTGAAGTTCAACACTAATTCTCTGCTCGAGTAATCAACTTTGGATAATTAAGAAAAGCGAAGTTAACCAGTTTGGCTTTTGGGAAGCTCGAATTAGCTAAACTGTCGTTGAGTTTTGCAAAGTTAATCGATTTGGCAAATGAATTTCCCATGCATAAGCCCAATACGTCGAAAAACGCTGCGATACATACGAACGGTGCATCTCCGTTGCGTTTGTATGTCTTTTCTCCTTTCGCAATTGAAAAACACGAAGATAGCCATACTAACGCATGATTTGATCAGTCTTCGTTGTTCTTAATTGAAAACAAGAAAAAACATGCAAACGCAACGCCAACGCAGTGCTCAAGTGCGTGTAGCCTTGGACTCATCGCGCAACGCGTGTTCCGTATAGTTATTGGCAAAAGAAAACCATAATCATTGACTAAGTACAGGATAGACCATCCATTTACAGGAAACATCGTAAATTTCAAATCGAAATTCGGCGTGTGCAAAAAGGCAAAGACTTCTTACGCCCCTTGCGATATAAAATGGTTATTATAAGAATTATATTCAACTGGATCATCGAAGCTGGTAAAGTTAATCTTCTACAATGCCATCGCAGAAGTAAATTAAATTCCGGTTATAGAGGATTAAACGATAGAATTGCAATACGTACGAAGATATACACATCTATCCGCATTATCGTAGACCTGGATTTTACGTCGAAGACAATTGCGTCGCGAAATATTTATTTACAATTCCCATCGTGTTGAGAACACCGTTGTGCGTCTTATTCTAGTCTAAATTATTAATGTAGTACGACGTAACGTCAAGATGATAATACAAGGATGATTCTGTACAAGAATGGGATAGTCTATCCTATGCTTCGTCGATGCCATAATATTTGTTTTTGTGCACGTACCTTTGGAAAGGGGACGGAACAACGAAACGGCGAACCAAGGTAAAAGAAAACGAACAGAGGAGGGCAGGCGTGCTTCGGTCCAACGTAAAATAAACGTGTAGGTTGTGGTTATAGCCGATGGCTTCTACGATGATTTACCGTTTTCCGCGCGTGTATGGGCATATGACTTCCGGTAGGCAGTGGGAGGCACAACGCCGGCCTGCTTTTCTTTCCACGGACAGATGAGAAGACCCCGATGTACGTGCAGTAATCGTGCTCCGCCACTTTTTTTTTTTTTCCCTTTTCTTCGCTCCCTCTCCTCACACCACGATACGCGACATCGAACCCAGGTTCCGGTTAATACATTCGCCGATTTCTCATCGAGTGACAAACATAACCGCCCGTCGGTTCGCCTTTCAACAGCCTCGACATGTTTCACCCGGCCTTCTTTTCTTTTCGTCCTCGATCGCAAACACTACCGTCGCGTATCCGAGAACCTCACCTTTCTCCTACTCCGTGTATATGTTTACAATCCGCTCCGTTTCCTTTTCTCTCTCTCTCTCTCTTTCTGTTTCGTTGCAAAACACTAAACCGCGATCGCGTACAGGTCACTTTCGCCGCGTGAGAACGCGACGCGACGCGCCACGCAAATTTCTTCTCTTTTTTTTTCTTTTTCGCACCAAACGAATATTTCGTTGCCGTTCACCGGTCGCGCGCACAAACACAGCGAGAATTGCCCCTTAGGCTAACGGACGCGACCACGACGACTTGTATTCCCAAAGCAGCGAAGGTCACTCGCTCGATTAACCGATCGTTTAACAAGCGGTTAAACGCGACGAGTGCGTGTTGAACTAGGCACCGGACATAATTGAGAGCAACTGCTGTGCGCCGAACGCGGAAGCAAATGTCCACCGCGAAGTTGCGAAGTTGAGAGTTGCAACGACATCGACTCCGACGAATAGCGGAGGAGTTTCGTATACGATGGATGTGGACCAGGATTTAGGACGATCCTCTGTTAGGGTTAGACACCGGTCGTTTTGTTGCGGTGCACACACGAATATCCTCGCGAACGTGGCGGACGCGACGCGCTCCGAAATCCGCCGACGATTACGTTACCGGGATTCCGATAACGACCGAGTGGTGATGGGTAAAGACACGCGTAACAAAGGGATAATTCTGTATGCAAGGGACGCACACGTCACTTTGGGAACCGGTCACATCGCCTCGGTAAGAAACGATAGCGCGAAAACACTGAGAAACGAACAACTTACAGCCGCGACGTCACGAGTCGTACTGAATTCACTAGCGATTCGTCCAGCCCGGCGAACCTGTTCGGAACAGGAGGGGTGAGCCACGTGATGCTGGCGCCGCTCGAGGAAACGTTTCGAAACGCTCTACGACCGTAGGATTCACCTTTATCGACGTACGCTTCGGGTAATTTAATTCACAGGTAGGCGAACTATTTTTATTAATGATAGTTTTAATGATGCGGGTCCATGTGTAAGCCTCTGAGAAGCTACACCGATTAATTCCACTTTTAACCCTTTGACGATGATTTGAATACCTCGTACTGATCGTGCATTTACGCAGAATAACGTAAACTATTTGTCTAATTAATTTCCTGGATTATTAACGTACAATTGAGCTACTAAAATGTTTCTAAGGTTGTTGCATTTATACCATTAAGAGAACAAATTGCCGTTCTTTTATTGATCATAGAATAGCCATCATAGAATTCAGTCCTACCTTCTTTATATTATATTCAAAATTTTCATTTATTTTCAAAAATAAAACAGACGTGAGAAATAAAATGCAGTCGATTTACAGGCTTCCCAAAAAAAACACGATTAATAGGTTTCCGATAGATAAAGTGTTAAGTTCAACTAACTATCCAATCTTCTAAAAAATAAACGTCAATTAAAAGCAAAAGAATACGGATTACTCATTGCTGCACCTAATAAATTGGCAACAAAGCCACGCTTTTATAGAACGAACGTCTTAATAACGCAATTACTATAACGGCACAATTTATCCGCGTTACCTTTAACTGCTAGAATATCGACTATCCGCGCGAAGAGGAGTCTGAATTTATTTTTAATATTCCAACAGGAAATATCTGAATGTTCTCAGCATATTCGCTCAATTATTCGCCCCCCCCCCCCCCCCACCTTTTCCCACGATCGATTTCCTCGTAGATGAATTAATATCGCCATGCGGAGACGAAATAAAAAAGGTAGGAAAAGATATCGCGGCGCTCTGCGATATTCGATTTTGCATCTAATGAAACGGGCCGGCAAAAAGGAACGCGGGCACATTGCATCGTTAACGCAGTGTATCATTTATTCTCTCTCTCTCTCTCTCTCTTTCTCTATATCTATCTATCTATCTCCGTTTGTACATTTAAATACAAAGTACGCGGTTTTTATTCGTTCGTGATATTGCAGCGCAATCACATTATGCATCTCGTTTGATGTTTCGAAGCAGTTGGAGGGGAAACCGTGAAAAAAAGGGAAGAGGTACTTGTACAGTGCTACCACAATATACATCTTTAATCCGTTTCGCATCCCCAGACTTAGATTCGTATCATTTCATACGAATACTTGAAGGTTCGTGTTAACGGCAATCGAACATTTTATTAACATTTTATTCGCCGGTAAACCATGCTCGCATGTTTGATCAGTAAATTATAAAAATATCGCGTCGCAGTTAAAGGGTTAACCCTTTGCAGACGAGCCGCCGAAACTTTTTCGATTCTATGCATAAATGGAATCGGTTTTCAAAGCAGCAAATTTGGATTAGTGACACTAATATGCACTTTCGATTATAATTCGGCGAAAATTCGTTTAGCGTTATTAAATATGTTCGCGATAGATTTGTAATCGAGTGGAAATTTGTTACGTATTATTCTTTCTCGTCCGCAAAGGGTTAAGTTTACTTTAGAATATCATTAGCTGTAATAGTAATCTACTAATTTCTAATCGATCGACGAATTCAGTTTATCGAATTATCTTTTAACCACAAATCCATTGCTCGTTCGAGAGACGCGGCCAAGTATTCCATAACACTAATAACTATAATTAAAAACGAGAATATAATCAATTTTGTCAACAATGAATACAGAATTGAATCAAAATGTGGATTACTCATTAACACAATATAACATAGTAACGTTGTTGTGCATTTTCAATTACGTAGTAGTTGATTCGTTATATTCAACGTATGACAAAAGTGTTCATAAATAAACTCGATCCGTTGAACGATACATTGTGCTCCAAACTGGAGCCGAACAATATAATCTGAAATAGTTAAATAAAGTTACTTGAAGATAAGCTTAAAGTGGCAGTACGTGGTGCATCTATCGTACATCAAGTCGAACTTATTCGAAAGTGTACGTATATTAAGGTACAACTGTGCAAAGGTACAAGAAGGGATTACCTTATCGGTTGTATTCCGTGAAATAATCAAGACGTCTGTGCACTGTATTTCATGCCTGTTCCGCGTTATCCGTCGCAAACGCACCCCTCGAAAGCTCACCCCATTCGCTAACTTCTTTTCTCAACATTATCGCAGAGTCCGGAATAACGGGCGAAAGTTAAGGCTGAAAATACATCATCCCCTATCTCGATTATGGGTACTGCTGTCTTTCGTAGATCGGTAAACGAAAGATATACGACAGCTAGACAGGCCGGGGAAAAGTTTTATCTGCCCGTTTCTGGAAATATCAATAACTGATCCCTCGTACGTACAGTTTCTATTCGAAGCAGCCGCGGAAATATACGAAGCTTCGCCTTCGTTTCTTCCCGTTCAATGCAGAACGTGCCTGAGTGTATCCCTTTCAAATCGGGGAGCGGTCCCGCAAAGACATTCGGAAAGTACCCTATTTCAAAAGATGGCACGTTACGAGCCGTGGATTTATCGTTTAAAATCCAATTCTAGGCTGCGCGTTGCTTCTTGCGATCCTTCTGCGCCTTTCTCCGTCCTCCTCTCCGGTTTGAAAGGGAGATTTCCGTCGTCGTTTGCTTACGCGGTTACGCGATTAAACGACGATTTACAATTTGTAGTATTCGATACGAAACGGCGTGTCGGGAAATTTTAACGCATCGTTGGTTCGAAGTAAAAGGAGTCAAAGCTTTTGGGAGCTCGAAGCGTTTGGAATTCCAAAGTCTCTGAGTTCAAAGCATCGGGGATTCTAAACATTGAGAATTCAAAGCTTTGGGAATTCGAAGTTTTGAGAATTCTAAGCTTTGGAAACTCGAAGTATTGGGAATTACAAAATTTGTGAGTTCACAAGAATTGGAGATTTCTAAACTTTGAGAATTCGAAGCTTTCGGAACGCATAGTATTGGAAATTCTAAGCTTCGTGAACTCAAAGCATTGGGAATTCTCAGCTTTGGGAATTCCAAGCTTTGGGAAGTCAAAGTATTGGGAATTCCAAGTTTTGAGAATTCTAAGCTTTGGGAACGCATAGCATTGGAAATTCTAAGCTTCGTGAGCTCAAAGCATTGGGGATTCCAAGCTTTAGGAAGTCAAAGTATTGGGAATTCCAAGTTTTAAGAATTCAAAGCTTTGGGAACGCATAGCATTGGGAATTCTATGCTTTGTGAGCTCAAAGCATTGGGAATTCTAAGCTTTGGGAAATCGAAGCATTGAGAATTCCAAGTTTTGAGAATTCAAAGCTATGGGAACGCATAGCATTGGGAATTCTAAGCTTTGTGAGCTCAAAGCATTGGGAATTCTAAGCTTTGGGAAATCGAAGCATTGAGAATTCCAAGTTTTGAGAATTCAAAGCTTTGGGAACGCATAGCATTGGGAATTCTAAGCTTCGTGAACTCAAAGCATTGGGAATTCTAAGCTTTGGAAAGTCAAAGTATTGAGAATTCCAAGTTTTAAGAATTCAAAGCTTTGGGAACGCATAGCATTGGGAATTCTAAGCTTTTCGAGCTCAAAGCATTGGGAATTCTAAACTTTGGGAAATCGAAGCATTGAGAATTCCAAGTTTTGAGAATTTAAAGCATTGGGAATTGTAAACTTCGAGAATTCAAAGCTTCGTGAATTCGAAGCATTGACAATTGGAATGTTTGAAAATTCAAAGCGTTGTAAACTCGAAAATGTGGCTGTTGTGGCGACGTGTGCGTATAACGAAAACGGCAGAGGCAACGCGAATGCTTCGATGATTGCCGATTCGGGTTAGATTGAAATAATCGAATCGGTCAAAAAAAAAATCGTCTCGCCTGAGGTAGCTGTAAGAGTATATTTGAAGTACACAGCCGGCTATACTCGTCGGAGTATCGAGGTCGAGACTGGTTAAATTATGAATGCCGCGAATCGGAGCGCGAAAATTGAAGCACGTCGTGGAATACTTCTCCCTTATTATTGTTTCGCGAGGGCTTGAAAAGTGAAGAACAAATCGAGTGAATCGATCCCCTCGGTTAAGCGGATCAAGCTGTGCTTCGAAACCGCGCCCGCGCCGATCGAAAGAGGAAAGTTTAATTAGCCAATGCGCGCAGTTGCCGTGTACAAGCCGATGTATATTTGTCAGTGGAGTTGCCGGTTTACAAAAGCGAGCGGAACGCAAGAGAAGAGCTTTCCCCAGGCTTGTATTCGCTACCTTCGATTGCTGCTCTCCTCCAAGCTTCCCAATCGAGTGTAATTACAATTTACTTTCCTACCGTGGAAGTATCGCGGCAATATGTAAGGTAAACAAAGGTAATATGGAACCAGTTCGTAATATGGAACTTTGTTAAATCTCGATGATTAACCATTCGCAGTATTTTTCCTAGTTATCACACTTATGTATACCTTAGGTATTAATAGGTATTAAATAGGTCATTCGACCGGACGCGTCGTACGGTTAACGTTAAGAAAAATCCACTTCCCTTAAGCGACTTCTTTCCAAAATATTAATTCCAAAGACGCTGAATTTCCATAAGGGTTTCTTTCGCGACGACGCGACGCGGACGCGTGATAATTTGATGGCGGATGGTAATACGAAAGGAGCAACTGCGGCGGAAAACGAAGAGAAGCGGCACGGCGGCAGTATGGTCCTCGGCGAGATTTATCGAAGCCGAACACCGATGCATTAGCGATGGAAGAGCACGGAAACGAGATGAAGGTAACGAAGCGAGGGAGGAAAATCGACAAGGGTGGCGGAGAAGGTAGCATCCACCTCCTGCTCCACCTCTTCAACCCTTAAACCGTTCCCTCCTTCTTGAAGCTAAAGAAGGAGGTCCCTCAAGACGTGTAACGAATCAATTGAGATGAGGAAAACGCGCCAGCGATCCACGGATCTCGAATTCACGGCGGATTCTGAATAACTACGACCTCGCGTAGTAAATACAGTGGTGCCTCGGTGTACGTTCTTAATCCGTTCCTAATCCATGGACTTACGCCAAACGGGACGTATACCGAATGAATTTTTCCCCATAAGAAATAAAGGGACAATGATTAATCCGTTCAGATGAAAAGAGAATCCTATTGTTATTGGCGTATTATATCATCGATGGGGTTGTGTAAAATAATTGAAACATTGCTTAATACTGAAATACACAAATACGAAAGGAATTAGACGACATTAATGGAAATTTGACAAACTTTAATATTCTCTTTTCTTTGTTTGGATCTGTGATTGAGGATTACCAGGTTTCACGTTTACTAGAAATCTGTCGAAAGAACTTGGCTTCTGCCTTCTCCTCGAAATGTGACAAGTATTTCAAACAAAGTCGTTTCACATGAGTCGTATACCAAAAAAAGAATAAAATTCTCTTTTATTCGAGTGCAGTCATTTTTTAATTTTGTTAAATGGTTAATCCAGGTTAGTCGTCTGTCAAATGTTAGTCCAAGTATTTTTATTCCTCGTATTATGGAGTGTTGCATTTATAGTGGAAGAACTTGTATATATTGAGCCCAAGCGAAGCTCCACTTCTCCTTTCGCGTTATCTTTTCTACTGAAAACGATTGCCGCACTTTTGGTTCTCGAAAACTTGAATATTTATTTAAATATATTTCGAAGGACAGCTCGATCGGTGTGTACGTTTCTTGCTGCAACAAATATTGCAACGTCGTCGACGTACTGTTATGGAATGACACATCGCCGCCAACGACTCACCCTTCGGAGTCATCGTAGACTTCCAAAGGGCACCGATAACCAGAAGGAACACCGCCGTCATCCTCTATGCGTCATATTATCACTCTTTGCCTCCCAAATACATAAAAACCCCGGACATCTTGCCAAAATAGTTCAGTAACCATTAATCTGTGACACGGTGCTCTGTACGTGATCCTGAACCTGAGAATAATAAAACTCGAACAGAAGCAACTACGAGTAGTTCTTCATCCCGTTCCCTCTGCCGCGGCTTAACAGTACGCATCGCGCTATTGCTTTTTTTACTTCGTTTATGCTTAATAAGAAATGTGTGGTACTAATTATTATGGATCCTTGTGGTACTCCGTTGATTATGTTCACGTGCACGCCAAGTTGGACTTGTTACAAAGCGGACGTATAGCAAGGCACCACTGTAGTACACGCTTCTTATCCTGCGACTAGCGAGACGAAAGTATAATTAAAGAGGACGCAGTTAAACGCGACGGCTCTTTTGAAATGCTTCGCCGATAAGCTGATTCCTCGCGGGATAAACGGGCGCTTCTTTAACGAAATACTACTGAATACTGATTTAATTTGATCTTATCCGATGCTTATCAACGATCCGCAGCTTTACGACGGAGAGGGGAATCGGGAGGGGGATGGAATTGGTAGTTTAAACTAAACGATAGCTTGTTCTTCGCCTAGCAACTCGATGCGGCGCTCTTATATTGAATTCTTCGCGAAGTAGCGAAGGATTTTGTATTAAGTATATAGTAATACTTCAATTTACGTCGTTGCCAACGAGGAACGCTAGGTAAGCGTCTTTTTAAGAAGAGAAGTTCCTCTTTCGTTCACTAAGCGTATTTTTTTTTTTTTTATAATTGGCGGTAAAAATCTTAGCGCGTCTGAAATTGTAATCGAAACTCTCGTGTCTTTTAAAATACCTGAAATTTTCAGATATTTTGTAGACTTTTCCGATTGCCTGTGCAATCCAGCCCTGGATACGAAACTCTTATTAACCCCTTGTCCTATTCAATTTTCACACGCCGAGAAGTTCAAGTTGAATGTTTATTACTTACAGCAGTATGCACGAAGCATCGATACATGGCACGTAATTCGTAATCCATAAATATTAAACCGACAGTTTCTTAACGCATTCGGTGCTAAAATTATAATATATTAAAAATACAGCGCGCATTCGTTACGATCCACACCACGAGCTACGCTCGAGCTTACTTTAAGGCAAGGGGTTAATTCCTAGCTATCGAACCGACAATTATTTCCATCGCCCTAGCGAGTACATCCGTTAAACGCTGGCTATGGATTCTTGATCGTTCGAGAGAATCCCTCGGCTCGTTTCATCGAAACGAGAACGCGGTACGTTCCTCTGCGTCGTTTATTCTTCGTTTAACAGTCCGAAGAGACAAGCACGATTAGGAATAATCTTTCGGGAACACCTGACGGATACGCGAATCGCGCGGATCACTTCGATTCAGAGGTCAACATCGCCTGTAGACGCAACACGAGACGCGACACGTATTCCTGGAGCATCGGTTGCTGAGCTTTTCCTACGTCCATCACTTCCTCGTGATTCGTCTCGTCGTGGTTCTCGTAATCCGTGATGCACTGATTCGTGATCAAGCTGAACGCGAACACGGTCAAGTCGCAGTGTCTGGCAGTGATCACTTCGTGAACCGTGGACATTCCTGAAACGTGAAATGGCGGTGAGAGATATTTGAAAAATTAATAAAATAATTAAAGAGATCGTGTAATGAAAGATATAATTGAAGAATAAGGCGAATTATTTTCGTTATTAAGAGGCATGCGTAGTAGAAAGAAATCGTAGTATGATTCGCGACAAAAATAATCCTGATAGATCTACTGATAACAAAGATAATTGAAATGATTGAAAAATAAGCATCGTTTTGATTCTGGCCTTAAACAAGTTTAAGTTTATCCATCGTGTCTGTGTACAGCGACTGTCATAAAGCTACTGTTCAATCTATAATGAAATTCTGTTTCCATTTTAATTGCACATTAATCAAATTCTTTGCTTCTTCGCGAGAAATTTAATAAGATCATATGTTACGAGTAGACTGTGGATCCTTATGAAAATGTGTAACTTTATAAACAACTAACGGAGTAAAATATAACTAGAACGTTGTTTCACTCCTCAAGTATTTTAAAGTGTACCTTATTTTGTATATTTTTCCGTATTATACGAATCTTCGAAATTTCCCATAATTGCATACAAATCCACAGGACTTGTAAACCATATATATGTACTTAGTATTAGTATTGTATTAGTATTATATTAGTATGTTTATTTATTAATAAATAAAGGAGGATTATTAATAAATAAGGAATAAAGGAAAGTATCCTTGTATTAAAAATCCACCGTCTACTAATAACACGATAAACGAAGTAACCGTTTGGTTAAAAACATTTGCCAGCCGCTGTATATTATTATTCTATACACGGATCATGCGAAATTAATTAATGTACCGACCTACTGCGTCAACCCCAACCATCCTCAACATTTTCAGCTCGGCTACGGTCTCGAAATTTGGTCCGCCAAGGCACGTGTAAACCCCTTTGTGCACGCTGTCGTTGATACCCATCTCGTCCGCTACTTGTTGGCCAATTTCTAAGAGTTCGAGGCTGTAAGCCTTGTTCATCGGTGGGAACCTGGGCCCGAATCTGAAACAAGGGAGAACAACCCTTGGTAGAAAAAAAAAAGAAAAGGAAGAGGATTCTTTTTATCTCGACGGAGGATAATCGTTAAAGGAAGGGAGGGAAAAAGCTAGCAACTGGCAACTACGCTCGATGGCCTCCATTAATATCGAGGGTCTAACAAAGGGAAGAAAAACGAAGCAGGGTGAATTCGAAGTTTCGTTGAATGGAAGGTTAACACTAATATTGGAGCTACAGACGATTAAAGTATACTGTATTTGTGGCAAAAAAAACAATCAAGATAGTAGACAATTAACAAAGCACGTGTGATTGAAAATTGAAAATTATTTCGATCGAAAATTAAATGCTTCGCGGTGGATTTAAATTTTGTATGTGGCCAATAGAAATAGTCATCGTTGTTTACGTAAACAGAGGAGGATGGAGTATAAAGAAAACAGCTGCGTAGTCTAGTGTTTTGTAAACACGCGGCGACACGCGAAGGATAGAGGGAAATATCCAGTCATCGACACTTCCTACGATTCTATTTACAAATTAGGGTTCTACTTTAAAATTAATGCCATCGGCGACATTTCTCGTAAACAGTAACCATTAATATTTTGTCTAGTGTCCGAGATAACAGCAACTTAACTTAATAATTAAAATCATCAAAACTGTCGATGACTGGTTTAGCGTCTAATTTCGTACAAAATACAGCAATTATCTTCTAGATATCTTCTCTAGTATCTATAATAACAGAAACTTAACCAACTAATAATTAAAATGCTAGAAACTGTCGATGATTAGTTTACTCTCTAAAATCCATACAAAGTACAGAAATAATCTTCTAAATATTTTCTCTAATCTATAATAACAGAAACTTAACTAACTAATAATTGAAACCCTAGAAACTGTCGATGACTGGTTTACTCTTTAAAATTCATACAAAGTACAGAAATAATCTTCTAAATATTTTCCCTAGTATCTATAATAACAGAAACTTAACCAACTAATAATTAAAATGCTAGAAACTGTCGATGACTGGTTTACTCTCTAAAATCCATACAAAGTACAGAAATAATCTTCTAAATATTTTCTCTAGTATCTATAATAACAGAAACTTAACTAACTAATAATTGAAACCCTAGAAACTGTCGATGACTGGTTTACTCTTTAAAATTCATACAAAGTACAGAAATAATCTTCTAGATATCTTCTCTGGTATCTATAATAACAGAAACTTAACTAACTAATAATTAAAATGCTAGAAACTGTCGATGACTGGTTTAGCATTTAAAATCCATACAAAATACAGAAATAATCTTCTAAATATTTTCTCTAGTATCTATAATAACAGAAACTTAACTAACTAATAATTGAAACCCTAGAAACTGTCGATGACTGGTTTACTCTTTAAAATTCATACAAAGTACAGAAATAATCTTCTAAATATTTTCTCTAGTATCTATAATAACAGAAACTTAACTAACTAATAATTGAAACCCTAGAAACTGTCGATGACTGGTTTACTCTTTAAAATTCATACAAAGTACAGAAATAATCTTCTAGATATCTTCTCTGGTATCTATAATAACAGCAACTTAACCAACTAATAATTGAAACCCTAGAAACTGTCGATGACTGGTTTACTCTCTAAAATCCATACAAAATACAGAAATAATCTTCTAAATATTTTCCCTAGTATCTATAATAACAGAAACTTAACCAACTAATAATTAAAATGCTAGAAACTGTCGATGATTAGTTTACTCTCTAAAATCCATACAAAGTACAGAAATAATCTTCTAAATATTTTCTCTAGTATCTATAATAACAGAAACTTAACTAACTAATAATTGAAACCCTAGAAACTGTCGATGACTGGTTTACTCTTTAAAATTCATACAAAATACAGAAATAATCTTCTAAATATTTTCCCTAGTATCTATAATAACAGAAACTTAACCAACTAATAATTAAAATGCTAGAAACTGTCGATGAGTGGTTTAGCATTTAAAATCCATTAAAAATAAAGAGACGGTATTAAAAGGGTTAACCTTAAGCTCGACTTGTAAGAAACGAAGAAGACGTGGAAAGAGGCGAGGCAGTGAAGGAAAATGTAGGCGAAAAAATCGAGGAAGATTCTTAGGTAAATACGTCAATCAGATTCTTTGTGTCGTCGGGTAAATAGTTCATCAATCGGATTCAACGGGTTGTTCCGATGAAATAGATTAATTTTATTCCGACGGAGAACCTCGAGGATCTCGCACACGGCTGGCCGTTCCTTTCCCTTTTGCCCTCGGGGCACTCGAGGAATCGAGTCGTCGTTCCGCGATCCGCAGACGACTTTCCTTTCGGAAACGACGGCCTTTGTCGACTCGCAAGCGGATTCGAATTCATTGCCGTTCACGCCTTTTCACCTGCCATTTTTTATTATTTTTTTTTTTTACTTATTCTCCCCCGTCTCTTTCGATCATCCCCCTGCTCTTTTTCTCTTTTTCTTTTGCTTCTTTTTGGTCGATAATATCGCCGAAGAATGTTACTGTGGATAATTTCGGTGATGACGAAGACTTATTTGTTTATTAACAGGTAATGGAATGTTTTAGCGTACGAAGGAGAAAATATAATAAAAATAAATACGAAAAGATCGGAATATCGCCCAGAAACGAACTAATTGAGAAGCTATCGAACAGAAATAATTATATTATATATAGGCTGAATTTGATAAATCTTATTTAACTAATTAGTGTAACTCGATTCTTAACATTGTATTATTCATACTTGTGTTAAGTAGCGTAACGTAGTATATCGGGTACAATTCATTAATACATATATTATACACGAAAAAACGCATATTTAATCCTGCTTCGTGCTAGTATATAAGTTTTAAGTGCAACAATTCTAAGCTTAGTTTTAAAGCCGTTGAAAGAATGGAAGCTTTGTACTTTTTAATTCCCTTTCTGTGCATATTTGATCGCACTTTATATTACGTTACATTGTATTTCATTCCCTCTTAATAGTATAATACGTTTACTCTGTTATTCCTCGTGCACAATTAATCTAACGCAACTACGCTGTTATGCAAATTACGCGCACCGTTATCTAACATTTATGTAATAGAAAACTTTCCTCCGTTACGTCAAATAAATACTAACAATAATAATGTCACGCATACTTCGATACGTTGACTTATCAAGCAAACAAATAACCGCTTGCAATTCTCTACGTGTAATTAATCGCCAAAAATCCGAGAAATAGTTTAACAATAAAAGAAAAGAAAAAGATCATAAAAGGTCTGCTTTTTACGCGGTCACTATTCCAAGTCGAAATTTACGATGTTTCGCACAAACGAATGGATGTGTGCTGTACTTTTAGTCAACGGTAGCGTTATGCACGTAAAGTAACAGCGAAGAGGGTAGAGCAATGAGACACGTTGAAGGGAGGAAAAGTACCTGTCGTCGTTTGGCCCTTGAAGAGGGTTGTTCCCCGCAAAACCCATCATGTTCACGTGATCCTTCACCATCATAATGTCGCCAACCTTGTACGTGGGATTTAGACCGCCCGCCGCGTTCGTCGCGATCAGATGGGTCACGCCTACGAGCTTCATAACTCTTACTGGCATCGCGCACTGTGTATGAAAAGCATATGAAAAATAATAAGCATTAGCTACTCGTGTACCCAGGATAATAAAAATGATTCACTCGCAAACTGAATTCGTATAAAATGTCAAAAAATCGAATTATCCTACGCGTGTAGTTATGGAAAAAAGATCGAATTAAAGTTGCGAGAAGACGGTATGAAAAATAGATGAAAAATAATAAGCATTAGCTAGTAGTCTTGTATCTAGGATAATAAAAATGATTCACTCGCAAGCTGAATTCGTATAAAATGTCAAAAAATCGAATTATCCTACGCGTGTAGTTATGGAAAAAAGATCGAATTAAAGTTGCGAGAAGACGGTATGAAAAGTAGATGAAAAATAATAAGAATTAGCTAGTAGTCTTGTATCTAGGATAATAAAAATGATTCACTCGCAAGCTGAATTCTTATAAAATGTCAAAAAATCGAATTATCCTACGCGTGTATTTATGGAAAAAAGATCGAATTAAAGTTACGAGAAGACGGTATGAAAAATAGATGAAAAATAATAAGCATTAGCTAGTAGTTTTGTATCTAGGATAATAAAAATAATATCACTCGCAAGCTGAATTCGTATAAAATGTCAAAAAATCGAATTATCCTCCGCGTGTATTTATGGAAAAAAGATCGAATTAAAGTTACGAGAAGACGGTATGAAAAATAGATGAAAAATAATAAGCATTAGCTAGTAGTCTTGTATCGAGGATAATAAAAATAATATCACTCGCAAGCTGAATTTGAATGAAACGTCAAAAAATCGAATTATTCTTCGCGAGATTAAAGTTACTATTATTAATGTTGTTGTTATTGTTTATAACGAGAAGAAGAATCTGTATCGCGGGTAAAACCGAGTGAAACTTTCATTTTTGAACAATAGCGATAAAGTCTTTATCCGGGTAATAAAAGAGCCAATTAGACGTGTGCAATTTAATTGCTTCGTTGGAGTCTTTGTTCTTTGGTAAAGATCCAGTAAGTTGCACGTGGATTGCGTTTTTTATTGCAATGTTATTTAATAGTAGTTTTGTTTATGGCGAATTTCAGAATTAGGCTCGTAAGGAATTGCTGCGCGCTGTGATTAATTATATTGAATAAGGTTCGATTTGTGTGAGTTGCTCTTGGACGTTGACTCACAAAATTGGTTAAATAAGTACTTGCAGTCATTATACTTATTATTTAACGAAAGTTTAACACGTGTGTATGCGTGACGCATTCGTTTCATTCTCACACAATGGGAAACTAGATTTTTCGCACATTTCACGGCTGTGACACATTGGAGAGCTATTCTATTGTATTCTATTGTGCTCACATTTGTTAGCTTTTTATTCGTATATAAATAAAAATCTGCAGCATGCTTTTGTAAAAGCTTGAAGAATTATTGAAATCGATCGCTAGTTAGCAAATTTTCAAGACGAACTTAATGTGCAATTTCGTTTATTTGAGGCCTTGATTACGTTAAGAAAATTCGATCAATCATTCGATCAATTTCGTGAATCACTTTACTCTACTTATATCTTTTATTTCTTTTGTTTTTATGTATACTTGTTTCTTTCCATGCACTGTATCTTAATAACAAAAAGTCTAGACTCGTAATTAAACTAAATGAAGAACTAAACAAATAAATAAATAAAGATACGCGATAAAAGAAAATATGCATTATTTAACGCTAGATTTACAGAACCTGTCAATACGACGGATCCCGAATTTTACCCTAAAACTTACAGAACTCATAAATATTATTTTTCTTTGTCAAATTTATATTGACTTTGATTGATGCAATAATACCACATACGTATCGTACTTCATTCCACCAGTATCTCTATCTATAATGCCACTATTTTTATTTTTCCTATTTATCCTGTTTTTATAGTGAAATTATACTATTAATGTTTGTAAATCTGGCTAGTTAATTAACTTCCAAAATATTGCAAAGACTTTTCATCGAAAACGAAGCGATACCCGACTGAACTTCGAACGCGACGCGCCGCGTGTCACGAACGAGCTTATTTAATAAATAAACCATGCAGTTAAGATAGAAATATTACGAACGTACCTTCCACAGCGGGTAACCCTCGTAATAATGAAATCTCCCCTGCATGCACATCACTGGCACGCCCTGGAGATAACCGAACACCATTTGACCCTGGTGACCCTTGACCGTGGACACGGGGAAGTGCGGGATTTCTTCGTAAGGGAAGCACTGCTTATCCTCGAGGGACTCCGCGAGGGAACCTGGACACAACTCGTTTTGCTCATTTGTTCCTGTTTGGGAATAGACAAAACACTCACTGGGTACTAATAATTCCACCGTCTTCGTTGCTTTTTCACATGGAGGAACCAGGGAAAATCGGTATACGATCGCGCGTTAAAAAAATCATTGCGCTGCATCGTTAAATGTAACGATGTAACGTCCAATGGGACGAGTGTTTCGATGAACTATCGTTCGACGAACTAGGCACGAAATATTCTTTCACATACTTGTATACTTGTTTTTGTAACAATATTTGTCTGTGTTTTCGTAGCCACGCGACTTGACGATTGTTCATCGACACACTTGGAGGAGAAACGTAATTCGTTCCGACGAATTCATGGAGCATTCGTCGGGAAACGCATCCGCTATTAATCGCGACGTGAAAGTGTCTGAAAACTACTAACCCATTCCGGAACCGCAAATGATTCCCACCTTCGGCCTGATCTTCGCACGGTCCAACAAAAATTGCGCCGATTCTTGCAGTGCCTCGAAGCTATATCTGCAAACAGATGAAACAAAACGTATATAATTGGTTCACGGAGATATTGCGTAGCTAATAGTAATTTATAGTATGCTATAGCTTATATAATATAACAAAGTAATATAGCAGTAGCTTATAGTATAGGGTTATCCAAAATAGACTATAGGAACACCTACCTTCACTTTTTTTTCTTTCCCTTTCTGCTTTACCATTTTCTAATCTGTTTTTTTCATTTCTATTATCTTCGTTCGTTCTCGTTTTCAATTTTTCTTTTTCTCACCTCTATTTTACTAACAAACATGGCGTTTCACAGAGATATTCTCATTCAACATGCTAAAGGTACTTTTGGATAACCCTATACCTATTTAAAGTATACATTAAAAATAATAAGAGAAACATATGTCGTCTCTAAAGCAAAATATGAATTATTAAGGTAGAGATTAGTGTACGCTTGACGAAAACGAAAATTCTGTTTAGATATTGAGAAATGAGTTTGCACGTTAGACGTGTGTCCAAAATTGTATAGCTAGCGATTATATTTCCATTACATAAATAATATAATGAATGCGAGTATTCGAATGATTTCGTGAGTCACCGTTTATTAACCTTTAATTACAGACACTGACGTAATTCTGAGAAACTAATTGCGCTATATGTTCCCATAAATTATAAGGGTAGCAAATTGCGTTCCTCCCTTTGAAGTTTTCTTATATACATATACAAACAATTCCCTGTTGCGATCAATATGTAACAATTAATGTCACAATTAACTTCGCAGACGTTTAATAGCAATGGATTCTAATCGGACGCTGAGAAACTTCGTATCCGTATTCCTGTCTAAAAACTAGTTTCTATTAGTGTCTGAAGACGTCGATAATTAAGCGTAAACAGAATTAAAAGAACGAAACCTAGATAGAGGGTTGCTTCGCCCCATCGCGATACCAGCAAAATAACTCTCCCCCTTCTTCGAATACCTTGACTTAAATGAGACGTGCTAAAAGGATGAAAAAGTCCACGCTTCGAGAGAGAGAGAGCTTTAATCTAATTTCCGTACAGCAACAGTTTCGTCCAGGCGAAATTTTAACAAAGTTGCGGAACTTTCGAGTCCGACAACTTCTCCGCGTAATATTCCAGCGACGCGATGAATTTTTGTGCGGCCCGCGTAAAGTATGAATATCCGTTGTACAGGGGGTCGGGGGTTAGAGCGCGGTGAGTCGGTTCGTAGGCCGCCGTCATAATTTCACCGTGGAAACTATTACAAAACGGTACGGTTACCTGTTAAACTGCTAACAGGCTCGAATAGCGGCGGATTTAAGCTGAATGTAGGCTTCGATGGTATTACAAATCATGCATCGAAATACGCGGCCGCCCGCGCCCTCCTCAACGTGTTTACGCGCGTGTATGCGTGTAGCACGTAGTACTACGTAACCGTGCACAACTCATCCACCTATAACGGCGTGTACGCATTCACGCGTGCGCCAATGCAGAATGCAAGCACCGGCTCTACGCACAGATGCACACGCAGAATTTCCATGCATTCGACCGAATAAGCGCGCCTCTAGCATAATGTTACGCGTCACGCGATCGAAAATTACTTACCATCTCGACACGCTGAATTTTAATGTCTACGATACCATCCCCCCCTCTCTCTCTCTCTCTTTTGCTTCCCTATTCAGCCTTTTTTCTTCCAACCCTCCGAGCGCGTTGCAATATCCGCGACAGCTCAAAGAGAAGATTTTTATTTTCCCCCCCCCCCCCCCCCCGCCCTTAGACTGGAAATTCGAGATGCGGATTTATGGCTGCGAAACGCTTGGCTCCGGTATAAAACTGTAATCGTCGCCTATTATTTTGCTTCATTTTTGCGGAGTTTCGAAGTCGAGGCGAATTAATGTTGGTTTGGTAGCGCTTACGGGACGAGAAATTTAACCCTTTGGTTTGCTTTGGTTTCCTCGCGTTTAGTCCAATACATCTTCCCTATTCTCTACGCAAGACATCGTAATATTCCATTTTTCGCCAAACCGTCTCGCACGGCTGGTTTAACCCTTTGCGGACGAGTGTCGACAAATAGCCGGCAAAATTTGTTCAATCTTCCGGATAAATGTCGATTTTCGTAGCAAGAAATTTGAATTAGCGGCGTTAATAGGCACTCTTGATAACAATTGAGCGAAAATTCGTTAAGTGTTGTTTAATGCTGTCCGTAATGAAGATTCATAATCGAGTGTTTATTCTTCCTCGTCCGCAAAGGGTTAATATTTAACAGGAGAGCAATAGGAAGGGCAGGGATTAAATGCAAGGAAGAAGTTGCAGACTCCGGCGACGAGGTTAGAGTGCGGGGCGCATCCATAATCGAGATTAGAGCGACCGATATTGTAGGTAGAATCGCGGAGGCGTCATTGAATACTCGCGATGGCCCGGAGCGATGCGCATTCACGTCGTTATAATAATCGTCGACCTCACATTTGCCATTCATAACGGGTCACCGTACAATCCCGTTTTACGATGGAGCATCCGCGAATGCGGTTACTCTAATGACGTTTGCCATACCGACGGCTATATCCAAAGCTTTTCCATGGGTAGCCAGGCGAAACTGCCGAGTAACCGAGCAATTCTCAGATTCGCCGCTGAATACAACTATGCGCGTATATCGGCTTCCACAATGCATATATTTAAATTACGCCTCGCGTGCATCGAAAAGTTTCCACGACTTTTCGCGGTACGTAGCTTTCAGCCCTTTCGCGATGCGCAGTTTCAATCGAGATTGCATCCCTTTGGCTGGCAATATTGGTCTACGCTTCGCATTGGTAAATTTATAAACATACGAAACGATAAATTACTCTTAAACTCTTAATTAACTTGCTCTTAAATTGTTTCGACAAATGAATAGGTCTCGTTATTTTCGAGCTGTCCAGAAAATTGTGTCTTGCTCCGCCATCTTTAAGGGTTGATTTCAATATCCAAAACCTGGATACGAGTCGTAGTAGATAGAAAAAAATACGGCGCAAATATTTCTCTAACAAAGAATTATAGTACAAGTAAGTTTCATTATAATCGGCGATTCACGCTTAAGTGATGTTCCTTGTTAGTTTTAACGTTAACTTTAGTCATTGGCATTATTATTCTCGCTCGTAATACTCGTCTTTTCTCTTGCAATGTACAAATGGGCACTCGTTCAGCCCGTATAATAATAACCATACATTCAATGATTTATAATTCGACGTTCTTTGATGTTTTTCCGCTAATTTTTATTCGATCCCTAGAAACACGAACGGGATCGTTGATCGGGCATAATCCGTTGTCCGCGTTGCAATTGAAACAGCCTTCGAATCAATCGCGAACATCTCTGCGAGTACGATGCGAACGGCAACCGTTCCGACGACAAACGATTCTAATAAATTCTAATAAACGCGCACGCAAGCAAGTATCGCTCGCGACGCGATAATGATGTAACGAATTACGAAACGATAAAGAGAAGACTGATGAAAGTGGCAACTCGCTTAACGCGCGTTCTACAATATCCTTGTTCCGTGCATTTTTCCTCCCCGTGTCACGCGTTCATGTTTATCGCCAACTTTATCGCGTCGTTACGTTTAATTCCTTGTTTGCAATTTGTCGCAGCCTGCGAGTTTCACACGGGATTCCCTCCCCCCTCCCCTCTCCAGCGTTTGCTCGATTAGATAAACAAAATCAAAGTACGAACACTCGCGCAACTTCTAATTGGACCCTTTCGCGAAGTTTCAGAGGACCAGCAGAAGTCTCTGACTTTCGCGGCCAAGTTTCTTTGGCGAATAACCAGCAGTGCAGAGTTGGCATAAATTAGTAACGCAGGGGGAGACAATTTTGGAGGGGGGAAAAGAGGGAAAAAACGTGGAAGACAAAGGCAAGAATAACTATAGAAGAATTTCTGGACGAAACGTGGAAATTACGAGAATGGTAATTCGGGAGAGGAAGAAGAAAGTGCAGAAGACCGAAGAAAATTCAAAGATAAGCATTAACCATTTGCCTTGCGAATTATTATGGCAATTTTTGATAAGAATAACCATTGTTAAGGTAAGAAGACGCGGAGGATGCAAACGTGTCGTTATTGAAGTTAATTTATTGCAAATGTTTATGACATTTGAACATAGTTCAATGGGTGTACTATATTTGTTTTTGTTTTACAAAAGGACAAGAATTATGTATTCACGTTTTTTGGTAATCATTTTTAATATGTACTCGTGTAAAAGATAAAAGAAATGCTTAGGTTAACGTCTAATTATCAACCCGTTCGCTGTGGGACCTTGAAATTAAAACAGTAGTTTTTCATTAGCATGAGAACAGTACGAAGGCAGATATTTAAATACTTTGTATCGTTACATTATAATTAGAACGATAATGGAAATGGTATCACGTTTTAGGAAAGAATATATGTACAATTTTAACGAATAATTGCTAAATTCTGAAAGGGTTAAAATACCCAGCAAATGATTCACTTATTATAATTATTAAACTCAGTTAAACCTCGTTAAACTTGTCCTTTCATTTAGTCCACGAATTTAAACACAAAAATCCACAGTCCAATAATTATTACTTCTGTGTGATTCTTGGCAGAATATTTTCGTCGATACACTCGCAAAAGTTTTCTCCCAAAAAATTGCCAATCGAACGACCGAAAAAGAATTCGCAGATATGCACGATTCACGATTGCATTATCTGCCTCGGTTTCATCGTATCGTAACGGTGGAGATAATTTACGGTTGGATTATCAACTTTTGAAACTAGCCGGTCCACTAGCGACGCAAAGGTGCGGTAATATCGTGGCACGGATAGGATAAGGGTAAAAGAGGGCGAAACATGTCCAAGGGAAAATTAGTTATGCTTGGAAATTTCATATACACAACCGGCGCAGGGTAATACGTATCCATCTAGCGTTTCCGCATTGTTTATTAACCGAAAGTTCTCTGTAACGCGGCGCAGCGGCTTGAAGTAGCCGTCTGCCAGAGCCGGCAACTTTTTCGACGTTAATGAGACCGCTGAAAAGCGATTAACCGTAAGTGGACGTTCTGATATGTTTCCGCGAATTGCTCGCCGTTAATGTAACAACGTTTAAGGCTTTAACGCTGACGCGATTAATAACAGCTGGCTTTCGTTGCAATTCTCGGATTAACCACGAGGGGGTTAATTATTGGGAATTCTAGTGTTACAATATTAACCCCTTGCACTACAACGTCGAGTCACACTCGTTTCATCGATTACGGCGTGGATTCGATAGAAGTGGATACTATTGACGGTGAAATTTAATTTTAACTTAAATATTAGCTTTGCGTTATAATAATGGTTGTTAGTAAATAAAAGCCGTCCGCAAGGTTCGGCTAATTTGTCCTTAACATGATGTAAAAACAGTTATTAGCTAACATTAGCATACGTGAGTAATGAAATAATCGTAGCGCAAGGGGTTAATCCTAAAATGATACTTTTAAGTTAATTTAAGTTTCTCGCTACGAA
This sequence comes from Eucera pruinosa, assembly GCA_028830335.1. NCBI lineage: Eukaryota > Metazoa > Arthropoda > Insecta > Hymenoptera > Apidae > Eucera > Eucera pruinosa. Next base: position 12,851,406 of record JAMYCR010000015.1, on the reverse strand, counting down.
GGATGTATATATATATATACGCTCTGAAATATCGAGCACGCGTTTGTTAAATGTGTACATAGATTTTTTCCATAACGCAGTACAATTTCTCTGTTACCATTCTTATATGCTAAAGTTTTTAAGTGTTTGGTCTCATACTAGTCTCATACTAAAAGGAAACTTGCTTAAGAATCTTTTAATTTCGAAGTCGTGTAGAGAAGGGGTTAATGGCAGGTTTTGTTCCAATTTTGGGATTAATGATCGAAAAGTTAATTACTGGGAATTCTACTGTTCTAACGTGAACTCTAAAGTGATATTTTTAATTTAATTTAATAACAGCTTTCGTTCCAGTTTTGGGATTAACGACGAACGGGTTAATTATTCAGGATTCCACTATTCTAATATAAACCATAACGTGGTATTTTTAATTCATCTCGTTTCGTCTATCGATCAACTTGACAACCCTTTGGTTATTTCACGCGCCAACTTAATATACGCTAACTCGCGAAATAATTGATCGAATGGCGATTATTGTTACTATTATTATTGGTTTATTCAACGATATAGAAAGAGTATCTCGAAGTACACATCGCTGAACGAGGAGTAAACTTTCCGCCAGGGGGTAGTGCTACAGAAAAAGATGATATTCGAACAACGAACGCTAGATTTACAATCAACCCTAAACGCATGAGAGGCAAAGTTTACTTACGTGCTAGGTCGAAGGTGTTTGACCATCGTGTGCAAGAATTCATTATCCGTGGGTCGTTTGAGAGGCGTGTGATGATCGTGTCCGTTGACAGCGTTTGTTTCCGTGAAAGGCATAGCGTGGCGTTTCACAACCGATCGATCGTTCTATCTATCGAAACCGATGAAAACCGAAACACGTTGATCGCGCTTCCGAAAGGAAACGAGAAAGCGGGGATCGGACAAAGGGAGAGAAACCGACGAACGAAACGTCGTACAGCGTACGCGTTGTCGAAGGAAAGACTAGTGGCCGCGTCCGTTGGACTTGCCGCTGTTTTATACGGATACTCGGCGGCGTTGAAAGAAAACGCGTACGCCGACGAACCGGCCAATCGTTCCGAACGTTTTATTCGAGCTCCCTCCAATCCACATGGAGATCGAGACGGTCAGAAACTCGCTGGGAGGTAGGGGCAGATGATAACCCATTACCAACTAAATGCTCCAATTTCCAACGCCGTTCGCGCGCTCTGTTATTTGTTTCGCGTGACAATAACCACCCACGATCGTGGTATCTTCTTTTCAACTGCGATGCCTTCGCTTCGACAACATTGCAAGGTTTATCTAGGTTTCGAATAGCAGCGAAAAAGTTCTCTATACTAAGAGATAACGGAAAGATCAATAATCGTTGGACTTTTCAATGCTGTACGAGTGTTTCGTTGTTTTGCGCTGGAACTGCTATGACGATGGTGATGATCTCTTGTTGGAAACAACGACACATCGGGTCCAGGAACATTGCAATACTTATCTAGCTCTTAGATAATAATAAGAGATCTTAAGAGTTTGTCTATGTTGGGAGATAACGAAATCATTAATCCTTGGCTGCTACTCGTAAAATGCTCCAATTTCTTATGTTGTTCGCGCATTTTGTTTGTTTCGTCTCACAATAACCACGACGATGATGATATCTTCTTTTCAACTATGATTCCTTCAATTCGGAAGCATTGCAACGTTTATCTAGGTTTCGAATAATAGCGAGAAGTTCTCTATTTTAAGAGATAAAGAGAAGATTAATAATCGTTGGACTTTCCAGTGCTATGATAATGATGATGATGATGATGATCTCTTTTTATAAATACACACGCCAATAATGACACCTCCGTTACAGAAACATTGCTGTACTTATCCGGTTATCAGATAATCGCGAGAGATCTTAAGAGCTTGTCTATTTTAAGAGATAACAAAATCATTAATACTTGTAAAATGCTCCAATCTTCAACAGTGTTCGAGTGTTTCATTATTCGTTTCGCGCGACAATGATCTATTCTTGCAAACAACGTCACGTCGTATCCAGAAACATTGCAATACTTATCTAGCTTTTGTATAATAGCAAGAGATCTTAAGAGCTTGTCTATCTTAAGAGATAACAAAATCATTAATACTTGGCTGCTACTTATAAAATGCTCCAATTTTGTATGTTGTTCGCGTACTCTGTTATTTGTTTCGTCTCACAATAACCACGACGATGATGATATCTTCTTTCCAACTATGTTGTCTTACTATGTCTTCATTGCTGAAACATTGCTAGGTTTAGAGAGATCTTAAGAAGTTCTCTATTTTACGAGATAACGAAAAGATGAATAATTATTGGACTTTTCAATGCTGTGCAAGAATTTCCTTGTTTCACGTTAGAATAACTACGATAACGATCTCTTCTTGCCAACAATGATGTCTCCGTTACAGAAACATTGCAATACTTATCTAGCTTTCGGATAATGGCAAGAGATCTTAAGAGCTTGTCTATCTTAAGAGATAACAAAATCATTAATACTTGGCTGCTACTTATAAAATGCTCCAATTTTGTATGTTGTTCGCGTACTCTGTTATTTGTTTCGTCTCACAATAACCACTACGATGATGATATCTTCTTTCCAACTATGTTGTCTTACTATGTCTTCATTGCTGAAGCATTGCTAAGTTTAGAGAGATCTTAAGAAGTTCTCTATTTTACGAGATAACGATAATATTAATAATTATTGGACTTTTCAATGCTGTGCAAGAATTTCCTTGTTTCACGTTAGAATAACTACGATAACGATCTCTTCTTGCCAACAATGATGTCTCCGTTACAGAAACATTGCAATACTTATCTAGCTTTCGGATAATGGCAAGAGATCTTAAGAGCTTGTCTATCTTAAGAGATAACAAAATCATTAATACTTGGCTGCTACTTATAAAATGCTCCAATTTTGTATGTTGTTCGCGTACTCTGTTATTTGTTTCGTCTCACAATAACCACTACGATGATGATATCTTCTTTCCAACTATGTTGTCTTACTATGTCTTCATTGCTGAAGCATTGCTAAGTTTAGAGAGATCTTAAGAAGTTCTCTATTTTACGAGATAACGATAATATTAATAATTATTGGACTTTTCAATGCTGTGCAAGAATTTCCTTGTTTCACGTTAGAATAACTACGATAACGATCTCTTCTTGCCAACAATGATGTCTCCGTTACAGAAACATTGCAATACTTATCTAGCTTTCGGATAATGGCAAGAGCTCTTAAGAGCTTGTCTATCTTAAGAGATAACAAAATCATTAATACTTGGCTGCTACTTATAAAATGCTCCAATTTTGTATGTTGTTCGCGCACTCTGTTATTTGTTTCCTCTCACAATAACCACGACGATGATGATGATATCTTCTTTCCAACTATGTTGTCTTACGATGTCTTCATTGCTGAAGCATTGCTAGATTTAGAGAGATCTTAAGAAGTTCTCTATTTTACGAGATAACGATAATATTAATAATTATTGGACTTTTCAATGCTGTGCAAGAATTTCCTTGTTTCACGTTAGAATAACTACGATAACGATCTCTTCTTGCCAACAATGATGTCTCCGTTACAGAAACATTGCAATACTTATCTAGCTTTCGGATAATGGCAAGAGATCTTAAGAGCTTGTCTATCTTAAGAGATAACAAAATCATTAATACTTGGCTGCTACTTATAAAATGCTCCAATTTTGTATGTTGTTCGCGTACTCTGTTATTTGTTTCGTCTCACAATAACCACTACGATGATGATATCTTCTTTCCAACTATGTTGTCTTACTATGTCTTCATTGCTGAAGCATTGCTAAGTTTAGAGAGATCTTAAGAAGTTCTCTATTTTACGAGATAACGATAATATTAATAATTATTGGACTTTTCAATGCTGTGCAAGAATTTCCTTGTTTCACGTTAGAATAACTACGATAACGATCTCTTCTTGCCAACAATGATGTCTCCGTTACAGAAACATTGCAATACTTATCTAGCTTTCGGATAATGGCAAGAGCTCTTAAGAGCTTGTCTATCTTAAGAGATAACAAAATCATTAATACTTGGCTGCTACTTATAAAATGCTCCAATTTTGTATGTTGTTCGCGCACTCTGTTATTTGTTTCCTCTCACAATAACCACGACGATGATGATGATATCTTCTTTCCAACTATGTTGTCTTACGATGTCTTCATTGCTGAAGCATTGCTAGATTTAGAGAGATCTTAAGAAGTTCTCTATTTTACGAGATAACGATAATATTAATAATTATTGGACTTTTCAATGCTGTGCAAGAATTTCCTTGTTTCACGTTAGAATAACTACGATAACGATCTCTTCTTGCCAACAATGATGTCTCCGTTACAGAAACATTGCAATACTTCTCTGGTTTTCAAACAACGCCGAAAGATCTTAAGAGCTTACTTTATCCAAAGAGATAACGAAAGTATTTATGATTGTTGCAACTTGTAAAATGCTTCGATCCTCAACATTGTTCGTGTATTTCGTTGCTTGTTTCGTGTGCAATACTTATCTGGTTTCCAAACAATACCAAAAAACCTTGAGAGCTTGCCTTATCCTAAAGATAACAAAAATAATGATAACACTGTTTTTTAATAGCCATTAGGTGGTCCTTACAATTCTGATCCGGAAACGAAATTACTCTATCACCCTTAGCTTTCGAAAAGCATGGATTTTTGTAAAAGTTGCATCATCATTTTTAGATTCTTCGTAACAATTATTCAGAATAAAATTTCTTCGTAACAATTTCGAAGTACGATTACCTTTATTACAAGTATCTAAATAAAATACAATTTACGTTTAATTTAAAGTAATTAAGCGCGTTGTATTATAAGTAGTCAATAGCATTCACGAAGGACAATTTAGAACTTTAAAGAACGGTTTTGAAGCAATTATATTTGGAAGCTTTTCGATCCTTGATCCTAACGATGAGAGAGTTTAGAATCTCGTTAAGAGACGGCGAAGGCGTTAATATTTGTTGGGAATGAAAGGAATTGGAAAAAATAACAAAAATGACGACGAAACGATGACTGTAATGATCGATGCACAATCTTTGTGTGCCTGGTTGCGATGGTCAATTGAGGTCGGACCGGCTAGGCTCCATTACGACACTCATTGTCAATTGCAACGTCCTCGCGAAACTCGTATACCTTGCTCGAGTAATCAGTGGCAATTTTATTCACCATAAATGCTACCTTTCGCAGAAGTATTATAGGTATCTCGTTACGAAGCTTCGACGGGTTTCATGGTTTCTTGCTTTCGTTGCCGCAACTCGCCTAATTACTCTAAGCAGCGAATTTAAGTTTCTGCCGCCTTCCAACTAAATGTAAACACAGCGCGCAACAAATAGCGTGTATTTACTCAATTCGCGATCATTTATTTTGACGCGTTATTAGCGATTAAAATCTCATGATTTTGCATCGCGCACGGAAGAACTTAAAATGGAATTTTTCCTCGAAACTATAGCTTACTTAGCTTGTACCTAGATTAGCACCTAATTATAATAATTGTTGTTCTCCGTAGAGAGAATCTAAAAACCATTCATGGAATTGGACTCCATATTTTTCTGAATTAATCCGCAGACAAGATGCTTTTAACCCTTTACATGCTTAGCCTGTAAAATGTTCGTATTTTGTAGAAAAGTAATTGTTTGTGGAACAATGTTTGTAGAAAGGTAACGAAATATCCGTGAAAATATATATTTTCGTGTTACGTACGATAGAGGCGACTTCTTGCATAAAAAGTAGCTGCTTTTCTTTGATCACTTTTTGTGACTTTTTTATATGCACTTAAAACCTTCGAATAACAAGAGTCTATGATATAACAGAAGCTAAAGATGAGTCGTTGGCGTTATTCAAGTACGCTACATGTTTTACGTGAAATGTAAAATTATGTTTCAAGTTCATATAAACTCGTAATCCGATTTTTGAACGATACCTGCAACGTATTCCATAAACTGGTTACCGAGACGAGTATCAATTAACAGGTGTTTCACTGCATTCGTACTTTGCTCCGATAATAATCAAGTTTATGCGATAGCAGAACAATTTTTGCACCTAAGGTGGTCTTTTATAATCTGCTGGGGACTTGAATAAACCTTGTCTCTTCATCTGAGCCTTGATCGAAGATTTCCCTGTCAATTATATCGGCGGGCAAAACAGGAAAGCAGATAATATCGATACGCAGATGGGATACGCGATATTATTTCTACGAATTGTTTATTATTCCGCGACCAAAAACGTTCCTCTCGTTTCGTGCTGTTAAGCCCACGTCTCAAAGGAATTTATTCTAAATACAGAAACTTAAATCAATGATATCAATAATAAAATCAATAATATCAAAAAAAGTATCGATCAATTGCTTTGACATTAAAATATTAAAAGGTCCAAAAGAATTGAAGTCAATCATTTCCGAATATGAACGACTCAAACGATTGTTGGCAATGAAACGCGATCTATTTATTCACGAGCGAATCGATCAAAATTTTCGCACGTGTCCGATACGATGTCGCGTGGCTCTGATAAATTTCGTAAAAAAGAATAACAAGACGGTGTATTGCGTTACTATTAGCAACGCGAGAATTGATAAATCATAGATTTCACCCGTCAATCCGACAATTTACCAAATACAAACATCGAACGCGGGCGCAGATCAATTCTCCAGGAAGATTCCGCAGCGATCGGATTTGCAAACTGTTGCTGGCCGTTGATCTCGAATTTATCTGAATATTAATTACAGTCCAGCGGTGTTTCGCACTTGAACGTG